>OX031006.1:42687132-44038382 GCA_943735925.1 Pollenia amentaria | reverse complement strand
GCTGGTTGTTTTTATTCGTTTACGAAAGTCCGCTAAGCATATGGGCATTTCCATGAGAATGTCAACCACGACTCAAAAAATAAATAGCCTTGAAACTATTTTTCGAATATGGTAGAAAGTAAAAAAACACTCAAACTTTACTATGCAAAGGGGTTTACAGCTTATTACAACTTTTAAAGAGCAAAAAATAAAAGTTAAAACTGACTATCTCTTTGATTCATTTTTAGTAACTGCAGTCAACAATTTTTACTTTTCTGCCGATTAAATACAGATACTGGAAACATTGGAATTATACCTTAAAATTAATGTTACAACAACAATGAACAAAATTCACGAGGAGAGACCAAATATATAGTTTGATTAGCGGTATATTTTTTGGTTTGCTTTGGGGGCTATTTAAATGTCACGCACGTGGTGCGAAAACATAATTTGTCTATGTCATTGGTATTTGATCAGTCGTACGTGTTTCAAAATAAAGGTTCAAAGCAAGATATTTGTTGCAAAAAAATATTGACCGGAATTTTTTTTTAAATAGGTATAATAAAAATTTTATAAGCTGTTAAACGTCGTCACGTACGATATTGTATTACTATAAATTCAACTAAATGTATCATCTTATTATGTTGGTATTAGGTTGAAATTTGATCAAAAATTATATTTTTTGCAGTCTTAATGATCTAAACAAATATAATTGGTATCGGTCCATATTTGACCATAGCACTCATTCAAATACTACTCCAGAAAATAGCTTTTAATGTTGTAACTTTCTAATAAATGCTGGTATTGACATAAAAATTGGCGACAATAACTTTTACGACAAGTACTATGTCGTGATAAAATGTTGTGCTGGTAGGTCCAAAATTAACTATAGGTCCCATATAAACCCCCTTCCTAAAATCGCTGAAAGGCAAGAAAATCTCATATAGATGAAGATATCTGAATAATATTCGGCACAAATAACTTTTATATAACTCTTAACGTCATAGCATAATTCTGTTCCGGCGACCATGATTGGCAATGGGTCAAAAATAGGGACACTCAAAAATTTGTTTTTAAAATATTATGGTGTAGGGTATTATATGGTCGGGCTTGGCCGACTATACTTTCTGACTTGTTTGTTTTAAGTTTTTGTATGCATATATTTCCCAAAAATATATTTCATATCTTGTAAATACTATAAGAAAAAAATCTGTCACGTACGGTATGTCACGTACGATATTACATTTGGTTCATTATAAAACCATCCAGAAAAATGTTTTTCTTTCCAATTACGGATTATAACGGAAAAATATATGGTTAAATGCAAAAAATTTGAAAAAGGAAAAATACATCACACAATTCGCAGATTTTCGGATTTTTTTACATTCACCCCAAAATCACTTCCGTTTTATGTCACGTACGATATACACCTATTTTGCTAGGTATTTTGGACAACAAGGTTTCGAATGTAATAATTTTTTTTCCATATATAGTACCCTCTAAAAGAAACATAATGATTAATAAGTTTTCCAGTTACTACTATTTGCGCAAAAATTCCATCGCTCCGAAGGCGTACAAATGTCACGTACGATGACATGGAAATGCCCATATGTCATCGTCGCTATCAAAGTCTTCATCGGAATCACTTTTCACAGCAGCTTCGGAAAGCAATTGTGAACCTGGCAAGTTGTATAAATCCACATTATTTTCTTCACCACTATCTTCATCTGTACCGTCGTTATTGCAATTTTCTGGTGGTAATATAAAAATTTCGTCTGGCTGATCTTCGCTGCTCAAATTTTCAACCTCTTGCAATATTTGGTTCAGAGTTAACGGTTTGCGCATATATCTGTTTAACATAAAAAGTGAATGTTATTGGTAGGGTATTTTGCCACTGTCCTTTATAAAGAACATTAAATTTTACTAAATAAAAAGCAAACAAAAGCAATGTTTTGCATTTCATTGCACAAATTTTATAGATTATAAAGCAAACAACCTAAAAATAAAGTAACAAAATGTATTTTCTTGTTTGCTTTGTTTTTTTTACCGTTCGTTTTCCATCGTTGCCAAAATTATATTTTTTTTCCAAAATTTATGGTTTTCTTATCGCAAATTACAACTGACCGCACTATTAGAACTCTCACACTCAACTGTTACATGTTCTGTTTGTATTCTGCAAAAAAGCAGATCAATAGATCAAGTGTTGGTAAAGAAACAGTAGAAAAACAACGGGACCTTTTAAAAGGACGGTGGCGCCAACTGGGTTAAACTCGAGAACTACTTGACCGATTTGTATGATTTTGTTATGTTCGTCTAATCACGAGGAAGGTTCAGAAAAGCCCAAAAAAATCGAAAAAAGCGAAAATTGTGTGTTTGTATGCAAATTATACATTGCACCATTAATTGATGTGGATTAGTCTGCTTAAACTCGATAGTTGCTTGACCGATTTCAATGATTCTTTTTTTGTTTTTTGGCTTATCACGGCGATGGTTGCGAAAAAAGGAAGAAGAAGAAAAGCCAAAAATATAAGTTGAAAAATCACAAAATCTAAAATGTACGTTTTGTATGCAAAGTTGACTATACAGCCTGATACTCCGTTCAACATTTCACGTGAAATGCTGTCAAAACTCATATGAAAAAAACTTGTGCGGAATTTCTATGAAAAAATGTTGATAGAGTTGTACTCTGTTTAATTTGTGAAAAAGTTGCGAAATGTTTCTAGCAACATTTTTTTACAACTGCGAAATAATAAAAGCTGCACTTATTTCACGTGGAATTTTAAGCAAATGAAAAAGTTAAAACTTAATAATAAAATGAGAACTGCAAAACATAAATAACACAACCGGTAACAGTTTTCATCAATATTTACTTTAATTTTTACTTAATTTTTTATTTAAAAAATACTTTTTAGTTAAATACATGTGGGTTTTGTTTTCATATGCAAAACAATGTCGCATACTTTGAGAGATTAAAAACGTCAAATTGTGCAAACTCTCGAGATAAGTAACATTGATACATGTCAAATTTTTCGCATGAAATAATAGATGTTGCTAAACATTTTTCACAAATTGGAACAGAGTACTAGCAAAGACTATAAATATATAAAGATATCCCACTGCCATACATTGTACGGCCAGTGCTAAATTTGTTGAACGGCAGTACGACTACTGCCACTTTGATTCTCAGAGAACTTATTACTCTCAGAGAACTTTTATTTCTTATCTTTCAGCGTATATGTGTGTATACACGCGTGTGTGTATGTATGTACATGGCAAATAAAAAAATATGAACAAACCAAAAGTTTTTTTTTTGTTGAAAACACATTTTAGTAAAAATAAAGAAAAAACCCAACAAAAGAATTTTTGTTTTCATGCAATTATGTCCAAACAACCTATGTAAAAGCAAATGTGACCGATTTTTAATTGTAGGGCAATAATATGTGTTTTATTGTTGTACACATGAAACTAAATCGATTTGCACCGAAGTTCAAATTCTGTTATTGTCTAAATTTAAACAATTGTTGGAATATAAAAAATATTTTTTCTAAAAAAATTAACTGCGACATAATCAAAATGCTTTTGATTTTCATAAAAATTTGCAGCCAGTTGCAAGTGTGTGCACGTAATTTCTTGAAATTTTATTTTTTTTTTGTTTAAAAATGTATTAAAACTTGATTTTCAATGTTTTTTTTGTTACAAATTATTAAATTGTTTCCGACGAAAAATCCAATTTTATTTATTATTACAAATTATGAAAAATAATCAGGCTTTGGAAGTCTTACTTTAGAAGTTTGTAGAATTCTTATAAAAGTCTGCAAAAATATTTTTACAAAATAAATCAATGAAAATGAAAAATTTATTAATTTATTTATAGTTTTTGGTTTGCGGAGAATAACGTATGTTATAAAGACAGGATGGAGATGTTAAATTTACTAGTCCTTATAAATATTATGACGGAAGCAATACACATGGGAAACATTTAAATACCTTCAAATCATCGATTACGTACTGAAAAAGTTAAAATTTGTAACCATTAAACTTGTAAAGAGCCTGAAGACCACAACTGCCTAAATAATCGTAGTTAATAGTTAGGGCGTGTGTAAAACGGTAGCAAAGTACTACGGCAACAAACTATTTCCGTGTGGGGAAAAATTCATGTTTCTGCTGTGTGAAATGATATATTTTAACGAAGTAAAGAATGCTTTTTCATCGTATACCTAGATAAACAAGGATATATACGACGAGACGAGACAACGAAATAAACTGAAATTAAATTACCGATGTTAATCCATTTAGGGGTAACAACATGCTGCCAAACTTATATTTTAAAAAAGATGGTGGCTACATCGATATGGTGGCTAAAACTTTTCTTTTGTTTCTAAGCTATTTCCCATTTTAATTATACTAATACATAGCTATGTATGTATTGCAGTACTTGTAAGTTAATTTATCAATATTCCAAAAAAAAACACCTTAGATTTTATGATTGTAAATATACTAATGCTCGAACACGGGACAGTGTATGTTATATTACTACGATTTGTTTGGTTATGGTCTACATTATAAGAACTTTTTAGAAAAATATCGTTGGAAAAAATTATATCTTTTTTGACGATATACAATTTTGACGTTGTGTAAAAATATTTAAAAAAAATACTATGAACAGTACTTTTTGCTTTAAGTCACAAATCGTGGACTATATCGCTAGAATGACTATACGCCTAGTTCACATATGTATATGTGTGCCACTATGAGCAGGGCTGTCAGATGTGGCGATTTATAAACCTATTTGGTGACGAAATTTTGTGTTTGCCGACATGCCGATTTTTGTGGCAAAATTTAAAAAAGTTAGCGATTTGTGAAAAGCAATTTACCTTTCTTTCTTTATTACATAAAAAAAAATTATGTGCTACTGTTTTTTCTATAAATTTCTAACAAATTTTAAAATCGCATTACGAATGCGATTGTTTTAGATGAAAAATTGATAATATTGCCAGATAATTACATTAAACACATTTAAAAATTGTTGCTTTAGAAACTTGGAATAAAGCTTAAGCTTTATTTGATTTTCAGACATTTTCCATGCCAAAAGTTATCAAACTTCGGATCTCTACAAGAAAACAAGTAAATTTTTTATTTATTTTGGAAAATAAATTCTAAAAATTTAATCGCGTTTGATTGCATATTAAATGAAATTTTAAAAATTTCTTAATATTGATATTTTTTCTTACAAAAATTCTAGTGTCCTTCAGCATACTTTTGTAATTTCTATTCGCCAAAGTTCGTGCTATTGTGATTTACAGAACTCATATTATACGATTTCAAGTCAGAATCGCAAATGTTAAGCGTTTTAAGATTGTCAGAGCATGACCGATTTATTTTAAATCGTTCAAAAAACTACAATATAAACACACTACTGGAATAATGCTAAATATTGAAAATTTTTTTGCCGATTTTTGGAAAATTTAATATGAATTTATAAAATAAAAAATCATATTAACAACACTGACAGCGGGCTTAGAGCTTTGCAACAGAGTTGAATACTGTTTTAAAAAAGTTAAAACAATAATAAGGTATTTTATCACTATTACCAAACACAAAAACTAATATTTTTGATTGGAGAGTTGATAAGAAAAAGTAAACGATGAATTTCTTGATTCTTTGCTATGGTTTGTAATTTCGAAAACAATCAAAAAACTTAGGCTTATGTGACTAAAACGTTAATAATTTGCTTTACTTTTGCCGTTTCTAGCCGCTGATAGATGGAATATATGGTAAATGTGCTTATATCGCTAAATGGACTATAACGCAAATACTTTCTATTAATCTTCTGTATAGCGGCAAAAATAAAGATTAAATGGACTATATCGCTAATGTGACTAACAATGGAAATGACTATAAACGAAAAGTACAGTATTAAATAATGAACAAATTAGGAAAATACAATTTTTTTGCAGGTGGCTCTATGCATTTTATTTTATATATATATTTTTTTTTTTTGTTTTGAATTCACAAAATATTTTAAACGTTTTTATTTGACTTTTTCAATTACAATTTTCGATTTGCTGCTTGTCAGAAATTTTGTTGGTTGTTTCAAAAATTCTACTAGCCCCCAGGGCTATTGAAATGTAATTAATTTTAGAAGTGTCAACATTTTTCTTAAAAAACACTTTTTTTAATAAATTCGTTTGATACAAACATACACATATTAAAAGTACATACCTACATAGTTGAATTGTCTAAAAAATTTAATTATAATTCGGTTCGAATCGTTATAATTTCATTTTTACAACAATAAAACACATATTCTTACCCTACCAATTTAACAATCGGTCGCATTTGTTCCTACGTATGTTATATGCACATAAATTGCTTGAAAACAAAAACAAAATCATTTTAAAAAATACCGAAAACCGGTTTCAACAAAAAAAAAACATACACACACACACGTTGGTTGACAAAAACAGCAAACATGTGTATGTATGTATTAATGTGTTTTTTTGCTCTCTTCAGTTTTCTGAATGTGAGCACGAACTTTTTGCTTTCCTTGTTACTTCCCCCCCTCATCATTGAGAAACACAACATTTTTGTCAATTCCAAATGTACTAAGTGCAACATCTTTATAAATCTATAGTCTTTGGTACTAGGCTAAAACTCATATGAAAAAAACTTGTACGGAATATCTATGAAACAATGTTGCTAGAGTAGTACTCTGTTCATTTTGTGAAAAAATTGCGATATGTTTCTGGCAACATTTTTTTACAACTGTGGAATAAAGCAAATGCTCTTTCCCTGCAAGAAGACTACCAGTCATTTTACTAGTAAAATGACCGGTAGTTTTGACCACTATATTGAATAAAGTTTCTATTAGTTTATTAAGAGTAAAATTAAAAAACTAACCGAAACTCTTGTGTACATGATATTTTGCCTCTCTTTCTAACTAATTAATTCCACTCGACTACGGAACATATATCTGTACTGCTTACTACTATGCTTTATATTAGTTAGTAATCGCGTAAATAATGGTTAACACTAACTAGTAAGTCATAACGTAAATAGCGGTTAGCACTAACTAGTTATTCATAGCGTAAAAATTGGTTAGTACTAACCTTTATAAAATAATGTTTTTGTTTATTTTAGTTTTAAAATAGTTTTTATTAAAAAAATATAATCCAGC
This sequence comes from Pollenia amentaria, assembly GCA_943735925.1. Classification (NCBI taxonomy): domain Eukaryota; kingdom Metazoa; phylum Arthropoda; class Insecta; order Diptera; family Polleniidae; genus Pollenia; species Pollenia amentaria. Next base: position 44,031,226 of record OX031006.1, on the reverse strand, counting down.
AGGCTTCATTAATGTATATAATAGGCGTGGGTGCGGGACCATGTAACGTCATTTCCTTGGTTGCTCTATAACGTTCCTTTCTCACATGGGTCTGGATCTCGTTTTGGGATCTTATTTATAAAAGTTCTTTTGTAATGGAGGTAAACGTACTCATTACCAATTAATTTCTTGTAGATCATATAAAGAAATATTATTTTGTTAAAAACTTGCATACATACTTGACAAGTCATCAGGATTTTAAATATTTGGTATAATTTGCTCCTTAATTATCACCACCAAATCTTTATCGAGTATCCCGGCCAAAGCAACCACCCGAATGACCGCTACCTGTTGGAAGACCACTTCTTTTAAGACGACTGTTTCGTACATGACCTGTTATTTCCAGAAAATTAAACACCACGTTTTCTGGAGCCGCCATCAGTACGCCCTCCTTTACTTTAATATGCAACGTAGTTGCAAAGGAGATAATCAAATTAATTTTTTAACTTAACATTGCAAATAACGTTTGTAATATTTAATTTAAACCACAGAACTAAAATTTAAACAATTCAATTTTTTTACAAGAATCGAAAAAATTATATTAAAAAATTGGCATTATTTGTTCCACTCTAACATATGTGTTAGAGTGGAGCAACGAATGTAAAATTGTTACAAGTGTGTTAGTAAATTGTTTTTTTTTTTAGTTTTGGTTATGCATTTCTTGTAGGGTTATTTAATACGGAATTTTGACAGCTGTAAATAAAGTTTTTAATAAATTTTTCACAAAAAAGATTATCAGCAACCAGCAATATATTTTGAAAATTACTTTCTATTTTATTTAATTTTTTATTTAAAAAAAAACACTTTTTAGTAAAATACATGTAGGTTTTGTTTATATACGCAAAACAATGTCGCAAACTTTTAAAGATTAAAAACTTCAAATTGTGCAAACTCTCGAGATGGGTAATATTGATACATGTCACATTTTTCGTATGAAATAATAGATGTTGCTCAACATTTTTCACAGATTTGAACAGAGTACTAGGCTTACCACCAAAAGGAATTGTATTTCTTCAGTTGTTGGCGGACCCATTGTTTGACAGCTGCACAGAAACAAACCAAACCCATTAAATCATCCTATTAAAGTAATTAAGCTTATAAAAAATGAATCATACCCAATATGTTTATGATTGAGCGTCATAATCTCTAAATTAATTTAACTGTTATTGTAAAAAAAAATTTTTATTTTTGTTTAACTTTCTAATAATAATTATCCTTGGAGTTGTTCCCTTTTCACACTTTGCGTAAATTTGTTATTTCTTATTATGCAATCTCTTTAATTTCACTACTTTTTTGTTGTCATGCATTCCATCTAAGCTTTCAAATAATCATGCAAAACTATGTTTCAAACAGTGTAATATCGGCAATTTAAGCGCACAGAAGTCATTATTATTAAAGTGTAAAAAAACAACAAAAACGGCAAAACATAGTTTACCAAAAAGCTTTGAATTGAATGTTTATTTAATTTTTATCCATTCATATAAATAAAGATACATTTATTTAAATCAAACAAGAAACTATTTTCATTTATTAACCAAAGAAAACTCCAACGCACAAAGTGCGGCCAATATTGCCTATTTCAATGATTTGCAGTTGTAGGGATGATTGGAATTCATAACAGCTTATGAAGAAATATAATAAAATCAATGTTAGGTGGAACGAAGTTCACCGGGTACAGCTTGTAAAATATACAAATTTCTTTTTAACAAAAATCCAAATAAATAGATCTTGTTTGCTTTTTTCTTTTAAACAGCTTTTTGGTTGCTTCTTTAAAGCAGCTATTTGTTCGCGTTTTAGGAGGTTTGCTATTTTTATTTCAGCAAGTTTTTTTTAATTTTTAGAAGTTCATTGACAATTGATAAGTGTACAAATTCTACCAAAGATTTTATTTTCTAGCTCTCGTTAGTTTATGTAACGCCAGCACTTAAAGCTTGAAGCTAATGTTGTCACTACATTTCCTGCACAGTCGTCCACAGCTGCACTAAGTTACTGCTCAATATTGCTAAAAGTATTTTGTGGTAGGACTGAATTGGATTTAAATCCGCCTTCTGGAGTTTCATCATCGTTGACTTCCTCTATTTTCGTTATTTAAGTCATCTTTTCTTCGCGAAAGAAGTATAAAATTGGTACAGAACAACCGAAATAGCAATGTAAAGTGCTTTATTTGTCTAAGCCGAATGTTATATTATATACAGTCTAACCACCTTTGGTAAAGATTATTAACTTTATTATTAATAAATATCAATTTTAAATTGATGCAATACTTTTTTTCATTGTATCTCACCAAAAAAGAAACTTCTGCTAATTAATGGATAATTGGTACTTGGAAAGTCTAAAGGCCCAACCATAATGTGCTTAAGTTGGCTTCAGCAAATGTGCGAATACATGTAAGTCATATGAGGCAAACCATATTGAACTTAAGGAAACGTTTTGTTAAGTTTTATGAAATTGTCATTTGCTTAAGCTAAGTGCGAAACTGATCGCACATTCCGTACGGAATCAAATGTTTTTTTATTTTGTTTTTTTAAATACATTTGAGAGAATTTTTGTAAATTTTTGACAGTAGGTTAAGCTAGGCTATGCATATTATGGTTGGGCCTTAATAGATTCTGAATAAACGGAAATAAGAATTAATTTGGTTGATTCAGAAGGTAGTCATAAAGTTGTAATGTCATATGTCTTAAAATAATTACAAGAAATATTTATGACTGTTGTAGGCTACCGCTTATACAGTAGAATCGCGAAAAAGTTAACCGAAATGTCCCAAGGGTTGTTAACTTTTTCGAATTATTAACTTTTCTAAGCGGTTTGAAATTGTTAAAATAAATGAAATAATAAACATAATTATATTTCATTTTAATGACGTAGTTTTCTTCATTTCAAAAAAGAAAAAACCGATCTTATTTGTTCCGGCTTGTTTCAAATTCACAGTTGCTCTTGAACTACAATTTATAATTAATAATTATACAATCAGTCATGTATTGTAAACCAAAGCTGCGACATCTGACGTTTGTAATGAAAAATGTTCTTCACAAAATTTTCAGAAAGCGAATTCTGTGTATTTTCTATAAATTTACCAGCCAGCCATTAGTGACATTATTGTGCTTTAGGTTGCAGTAACGCGAAATCCTGCTTAGCTATTGATATTGAAATTGGAACAGTCAATGCGCAAGTACGTTTTCGTTGTTTCATGAAAATCATTTGTACAAACCTGCCTTAAGATTGGCATATCACGGTGTCTGTAATGTTTTCCTGTGTGCTTTTTCCTATGTGTTCTCCAAAGCCTCGAGAATTTTGTGATGTTTCGTTTTTATTTTTAAGATGACTACTGCAGAAATACAATAATACAGCGCTAATAATTTTTCCTTAATGTATTTCTCAATTTTGTTTAAATTCTCCCCTTTCGGCTTAAAAACTAATCTAATTTGTTATGTTTTGTACTGATTTGTTGACATTTTTTATTAATACGCTCAGAAAAGTTCACTTAGAGTTAACTTTTTAGAGCGGCACATGGGCGCTAAAATTTGATTAAATTAACCACGAGATTAACTTTTACGAGAGTTAACTTTTTCGCGATTCTACTGTAACTTAGATTTCTACTGTACAGTTATGACGAATCAATGAACACAGCATTAAAATTTTTATTTTGTTTGAAACACAACAATATTTTTTTTTAAACAATTGTAAAATATTATTTAGGACATTATAACGATATGACTTGATAGCACACATTGTGAATCCCTTAATAATTTTTATGTAGAATTTTAGTTATTTATTTTCTAAAAAGAAGGTAATGAAATTGAAGTAAAACTATAGAAGACTTGAAAAAAATTTCATTCTACAAGGAAGTCGGCCTATTTTTTATATGAAATCGCGAGTCAAATCGGAAGAAGCCGAAATGTTGTGTCTTCTTTTTTACGAAATGAGCCAAAGACCGCACAAAAAGGGCGCCGCACAAATGAAAGCCAAAATTGGTGTTTCAGCAAGCGTAAGGAATGGGCAACGTGTAATTTCAAGAGCTAAGCATTTATAGGGATTAAAAAGTAAACCACCCTTAAACAATACCCACGAAGAGGCACGCGTGGAGTGTTGCCGGTCTGATTTTATAATAAATAAAATTCAATATTGTAAGTGCAAAGTATATAAAAACTATGTTTTTTAAGAGGGGTCCTATTTTTAGAAGAGAATTATTTAATAAAACATATTTTATATCTGTGGCAATAAGGAAAAAGTCTATTTTTTAAACAACAACAACAGCACTATAAATAAAAACATGCATTCATGATTGATTGATGAAAACGTAACATAAAAATAAACAAAAATTCCCATTTTCTATTTGTTAAAATTATTGAATAGATAACATTTTCATATGGGAATGAAAAGGAAAAACATATCGGGCCATTCTCCTTGTGACTGATAGTAAAGAGTTCTTCTGTAGCTAAGGAAACGTAGAAAAAGTGGTGTAGGAAATATTTGTATTAATTAAAAGGGGAAGATTAGAAAAAAAAGTTAAGATTTGTGTGTGTGATGCTTGGTTGGTGCCTCGAAGTAAGAGTGGCTTCGGGCTAGGTGCCAAAAAATGCATTATTTCTAGAAAAAAAATGCAAAATAAATTGTTTGAATATGCAAATTTGTTTATAGGACCGATTTCAAACAAAAATCAAAAAACAAAACCGAAGCGAATTTCTGTTTGAGTTAAATATTAAACAATTAATCTAACATTAATCCACTTTTAAGTTTTTGAGTTAAAGATTGTAGCAGTTCTATATGAATTGATTATTTTGTTAAGTATAAGCATGATGAAATAAACAGGTGGCATTACTATTCCAGATGACGATTTTTTGCTCTTGTATTGTTTGTCTAGTCTTATGTCAAAGTTTTGTTTATGTTTACAAAAAGTCCACGTTTTGTGCTGTGATTATTGTATTGTATTAAAGTTTTTGATTATTTAAATTAAAATTAAATAAGAAAGTAACCATACTGAAATAAAAATTGTCTAAAAATTAATTTATTTCATTGCGTTCGGCGGCAAAATTTGATTTTAGTTTAATATAATTTTTGACGTATACGGAGACTTATTTTTAATTTTTGTTATAATGTTGTATTTGTTGGCGTAGTGCTGCCACCTACTTATTCCACCATGAGTATAAGTATGGCAGTTTAAAACAAATGTCAAAAACTGTCATCAAATTATTGCTCGTAACGTGAAAAAAAATATTGTATTTAAATACCTGATAAATTAAATACAAAAACAAACAAATAGATCATGTCATTCTTTATTTAACGATGTAAACAATGATACCATTGAATGTTTAGTCAATCGGAATATTTCAAAAAAAATTTTTTATTATATAAATTAAAATGATTGGACGTTATTGCTCTTGGTTTTTTAATAATTGTCCTATTTAAATATTCAAATATGTTAAACTCTTCCGTATCACCTGAAAAGTCTATTTTAATAATTTTTTACAATAGTTCTTACATGTTTTACATACTTTCGATAGTTTTGTAGCAAGTTTAAACCGCCAACTTGGGCCGTTTAAGTTGGCAAGCAAAATGAAATAATCTACAACTCAAAAACGACTTTGGGCCATTATTATAACTTGCAAATAGTTATCTTATGCCCAATTTTCAGGATAGCATTTAAATCTATATTATGTTAATTTCCATAAAAACTTAAGTCGTATTTAATTACAGATTGATTTTTTGAGTTTTATATGCAGTCTTATTTAATTAAGATAAAAGTATGGTAGCACTACCAAATCCAAAAAAATATCATAAAAAAGTGTAGTTATTAAAAAGGTGGTCTCAAAAAACACCTGGTTGTTATTACTTTGTCTGTTGTTTTTGTATTGTTGTGATATTGAGGCCACCTTGCTAAGTTAATCCAACGGAAACTTAAGTTGAATTTAAATGTACCACATCGGTGACTTAAGTTTCATTTAAGTGTTTAGTGAAGAAGAGAATTTTGTATTTAAAACGATTTTAAACATAAAATTGGCCATTAATGGTTTTACTAATGCCATTTTACACTATAATACTGACCAAATAGACATGTCACTAACTCACATAAAAAAAATTTATAATAATGTGAATCGTCTAAAAATACGTGAAAGAAATTTGACAGTCATTTTTTGAAATGTTTCTAGACGATAAGAATCAAGGCGAATTCAACTACAGGTGGTGTCGGAACTACAACAATCCAAAAACAACAGAAACAACATAGGGTTTTTTGCATTGTATTGTTAGTGCTTACGGTCCAAAATGTCAACCATTCCTTTCAAAACACTAACAAATAAGAACAAATTGGCTCGAACTGTCAAAATCATATGGCGTTTCGACACCACCTGTAGTTGAATTCGCATTGATAAGAATTTTTATTTTATCAGAGTTGTATTTTGATAAAAGCACACGAATAAAATCAGGGATGGAAAATTTAATATTTGTTCACAAGATTTCGCTTTATTTTTGTCTAATAATAAATAAAAAAATTCAAAATAAATATTAAATTTCAAATGCTTTCAAAGTTACTTTCGGGAATACAAAAATTTTTTTTTTCATTAATTATGATGTGCTAAATTCCCAATTTGTATTAGTGATAAATACATTGAAATGTATTGTTGGGGGATAAGCTACTGGCATTTAACTGGTTGCTTACGCCAGATCACCAGAAAACTTTTTTCCAAAGACTTTGGAAAAGCTAATGACATTATACAAATAAAAGTTTAAAGCGAATTGGAATTACAAACACTCAAGTCGTATTTGCAACGATATCAAAGTTTAGACAAAACCCCAACAATAAAAAATTGGTTTTTGGTTATTACAAGTTAACATTAACCTGAAAAGTTACTAATAAGCTAACAACAGGTTTATTCTCATGGTAGCTTCACATTAAGAATTTGAAGCTGTCATATTTTCTAATTAAAGGCCCAACCATAATATGCATAAGGTACACTCAAAAAAAAGTTTACTAAATTCAAGTAAATTTAACTTAACTTAAAGAAATTCGGGAATGATTTGGCTCCAAGGAAAATATAACTTCAATTAAGTATGAGATTTTCCTAAAAATTAGTTATTAAATTTTTCATTTATAAACTAAAAACGAGTGAACCTTTACTAGAAACCCGTAACATTAGACTTTTTACTGATCAGTTATTCGTACACATAAGTGAACTCGCTACTACAATTAAGTATTTCTTCCTTAAAATTTTACTAATATTTACTATACGTAAGTATGGAAAATTAAGTAAAATTGTAGAATTTTTTTAAGTTCATCAGAATTTTGTGTAAACTTTAGTCTAATAAAATTTCTATATTTTAAGTTAAAGTTACTTTTTTTAAGTAAATTTTAACTAAGTTCAAGAAAATTTCATAAACTAAAATTAAGTTTATACCTAACTAAAAGTTAGTCATATTTTTTTTTTGAGTGTAGCTTAAGCTACTTCCAAAAATTAACGAGACTTTTTGGTGGCCATAATGTACTTACATAAACTTAAAATCCATGTTGCATATTTATGCAATATTTCTGTCCGTGTAAGCATGGTATTAAGTTGACTTAAACGGCCAAATGCATATTATGGCTTGGCCTAAAGATATGGCAACTTTTATAAAATTAGTTCACTCTAATTTTTTACCTTTGGCATCTTTCTTTTTAAAAAACACAACACAATACAATTTACCATAAAAAAAAAAACAAAAATAATGCACAAAAAAATTTACTTCTGCTTCCAATTAAGAAAATAAACAAAAGTAAGTCGTTGCCACTTCGTATTTTAAACAACCAAAAGTAATCGGTATCTACTGCAATGTTGCCACAGTACATAAATTACATTTTTCATTTTATCGGTCAGTTGTAATAATGGAGAAAACTTAAAAGCCACTTTATCAATAGGCATTTTATCAACTCGGCAAGTTACTTGCGCAACTCTTGATTTGTAGATGTCAGCGGTAAGGTCGCGGTAAGGGGAAAAAATTGAGTACAGACTTTGTTGTACTTGGCAAGTTAATTGCGCAACTAACTTGCCGAGTCTGAAAGGGGGCAAAGATTAATTTCAGTTTAATCGTTAGTCTTTAAGTCAAAAACTGGCTTTTAGATGATAAATTTTTGACATGGTGGCAATTGTTAAGAGATTTTTATCTAAATTGTTGTAAAATTTGTATTACCTTAGCAATCTATTAAGATTTTCAACACTTGTTCGAATGGTTAATATATTTGTTGGCAATCAAAACGAATTTCGGACTTAGTTCCAGTATTCATTTTTAAATGGTATTTAAGCGGTATCGGTACTTTGTTACTAAATTTTTTCAATATTGAAAAATGTTTATGTATGTAAACATTTTTAAGACTGGCTTTTCAATATGGCTTTTTGTTAGGAAGGACCGACATGACTTTGACTTTGTCTACTCTATATTATTTATAGAGCCTTCGTCTACAACTTCAAAGTCATAATGAAATACACACTATCCAACCCTGGTGAGATATCTAGGGGTCCAAACTTTTTATCCTACTAAGACAAGGCTACTGGCTAGATGCGAAACCACAATACATTTGACGACTGGTGTGGTCTTGTCAAAACCGAGTCCTTTTAATTATAATTGACTATATGAGCGAAACGAACTACCGCGATAATCAACGTTATGAAAAAATTCTTTAAGTGAGATAGAAAGTATTCTTTCTATTAAATCTTTTTTTTAACTCTCTTCATTTTAATTCACTTTTTGCTTCTTGAACTTTTAACTTTAAAATGTAATTAATTTAATAAAGGAAAAGATTTCAAATTGACTTACCCTGTTTAATTTATATGTCAAGATGAGTTGGAACTTCAAAATTTTTAAACACTTTAAGAAAAATTATCGCTTAATTTGTGTAAATTGCAAATATTTGAAATATTTGCTATTTTCTGATATTTTTTTGCTTTCCTCTTGAAATTCTCTAAATGGCAAATTAAAATTTTTTTGTTATCATTATTTTAATATACACATTTTTATCATTCACTCACTTACTTTAATAACTTATTTAACAAAAATTTAACTTTTTTTATATCTCAAAAAATAAAATAAACACAAACTTATGCACTTACACACATACACAATCAGGCGGAAAAATATTTTATTTGTTTTATTTTTAACTGATGTTCGCGTTTTTTTTTTTTTTTTTTTTGTTTAAGAAAATAAAATTTGCTGCTTTTGTTGTTTGTGTTTAATTTTATTTCATTTTTTTCTACTCCATTTAAATTTTTTATACCTATTTATTTAAAAAAGTATGTAACTTTTTTATTTATTTATCTATTCTATATTGTAATTTGTTTTAATTTTAAAAACATTTTTCAAACTAAATGTTTAACTTAATAAAAAAAAAAACTAACTTCTTTATGAAAACATATTTTTTTTTTTAATTCGTTTCGTGTTTAAAATTTAAAAAACAAACAAAATTTTATAAAAACAAAAAAATATTTCTAACTGCGAGTAAAAACAACACAACCGCACGCTTCGCAACGTTGTTGTTTAATAAATGATCAACTACCTGAGCTCTGTGTAGTCTATCGAAAATAAACGTCATTATGATGTTAATAATAATGAGATGGGGGTTTGGTTACTTGTTGTTGTTTTTTTTTAAGTCATAATGAAGTTGATGCACATGAATTAGCGCCACAATTTAAGAGTAAAATAACAACAACAGATCCCCCAATTGCACACACATAAACAACCCCATACATCAGAGATGCATTTTGAGTTTTTTGTTTTATTTTTGGCCCAAATGACGGTTTAAAAAGGGGAAAATACCTTTGAATGAGCAAAAATGTTTTTTAATATACATATTTGATTATTTGGTAAATAAAATCATTGTCGCACTTGATCATAAAGAGGCTATTAACTCAAAATTTTTATTTTATCACGTAATACTTACATCTACCCGCTGTAAAAATATCTTACTATTTTATCTCCTTTTTGGTAATGAAACGGTTGTTTCAAAAATTCTTTTTCATAGGCCTTTAATATTAAATAAAAAAAATAGCTTGGCTTCTACTGAACATTTTAAAGTTTTGAGCTAATACCCTCTTTATGATCAAGTGTTTTATTTAATTAAGAACAAAAAGAAAAAATTTACATTGTTTTAAAATATTTTTGTCTATTTTTGTTTCAGCTTAATTCTACGCACCTTATGTTTCGGAAATAAGTACATATGTACTATTATTTAAAAGCAATACGAAATTTTATTGCTAAATATTAATTATTATTTACGTATCAATAATGTTAACTGTTATTTGATAGTAGACTGTTTTTTTTTTTTTTTTTTGTATTTACTTAATATGTATACTTAAAAGAATTTTTATTTGAAACAGATTTGCAAATAAAAGTAATAAGTTTTTTCTTTCATTGGCCAAATAAACTATACAAAAGTGCTGGTTCACACTCTTCAAGTCTTAAGGCCCAACCATAATATGCATTAGGCCGCTTAAGTCAACTTAAGCAACTGTGCGAATACATATAAAACATATGGGGCTAACTATAATGTACTTAATGAAACTTTTCGTTAAGTTTCGTCAAATGTCATTTGCTTAAGCAAAGTGCCAAACTGAACGCACATTCCGTACGGAATCAGCTGTTTGTGCTTTGTTACAAAAAATAAATTAAATTGAAATGGATAAAGAAAAACAAGAATATAGAAAAAGAGGAATTTTACATATTTTAATTTTGTATCCATTTTTTATTAACAAGTATGTACAACAATCACCAATTCTTTTTCTTTTTATAACGTTGCTGGCAAATTAAATAAAACATAAAATAAGCAAATAGAAGGCTGTAATTTTTGGTACTTCTTTATTTAAAGTACTCGCAAGAAATCAATATATTGCACAAATATGCAACATGGATCTTAAGTTTGTGTAAGTACATTATGGCCACCTTTAAGTCTCTTTTAATTTTATTATGACAGACTTTTCGTTAATTTTTGAGAGTACTTTAAGCTAACTTATGCAAATTATGGTTGGGCCTTTAGCCGTCAAGTCTTGAGTTTTTAGGAGAGAGAGAGGAAAAGAAATGGCATTCTCTTATCCCGTCTCTCCTAAAAACTCAAGACTTGACGGCTTAAACTTGAACAGTGTCAACCAGCACTAAAAATGATTGTTAAAAAAAAATGTTTTGATTTTCGTAAAAACTTGCTTTTTACCCCCAACCACACATGCAACTTGTGATCTCTTAACCCAAGCAATAACGCCGGTATAATAACTGCTCCAAATTCCCAATCTTCAAAGTTATTTTAAAACACAAATTTAAAAATATGTCGAAGAGAGGTTGTGTATTATTTTCATTCGGAAGAAATAGAGGAGCGCTAAAAATAAAAATATTAAACATTAACAAGCTTTAAAAGCAAGTCATTATTTAATTTTAATTATACATATACATATAATTAAGTCATTTTTCTAATTTTTTTTTGCGTTTTTTTTCTTTTTGTACCAAAATGTAAAAAAAAATAAACTCTGAAGGAAAGGCTATTGAATTTGACAGCTTGTGTTAACAGATTTATACATTTTTCGTATCTTTGATCAAGCAGCTTGTGTGGTTTAATTGGCTGTGTCCCAGGTCTACACCAAAGATAAATATCAATTTGGCAATAACGTCGGCAGAATAACAGAGCAATATTTTTTATTGCTCAGCTTATGTTAAAGGCATGGGAAAACGTATTTATGTTAACTCATAATTTGAAAAAAAAAAAAACAAAGAAGCAGATGCAGTGGAAAAAGTGACGTCAGCTTGCAAAAACTGTTTTTATTAATATAATTTGTTTCTTATTCGACCTGTATTATTTAAATGTACATATATATATTTTTTTTTTATATATAAAAATATTAATTTTATGAAACATATTTTTTAATTAGTATTGTGGCAATTTTTTTTTTTTTTTTTTTGAAAATGGCCAAAATATATCAGAAAGTATCATCAAACGTTCAAAAGTACCATAAATGGCCGAATTGTGCCATCTTTGGCATCACTGCCATACGTGTAATATATATCTTAAGAGAGAGCTTCCTTTTATTTTCACCCAGAGAGCATTTAATAAATATAAACGAAAACGGCAAGAGTTTATTCAATAATTTAAAAAAGAGTATGAAATTGTTTTTAAACAAAACTAATTGATAGATACAACAAAATCAATATTTTTTAAAGTTTTCAAAATGAAAAATATTATTTAAAACTAATTAGGAATGTTAAATTTAAAAACATATTATATATTTAAATATAAAATTTTTGTTAAAGTTTTTTTAATGCCTACTATAAAATTAAAATTTGTTACAAAATAATGGAAAGTTTTAAAAAATATATTCTGAAATACTTTGAAAATGTTGCACATTGATCAAAAACAAAAACGTAAACACTTAAGTGAGAACAAATTATGCAGAACTTTTGAAATACAAAAACAAGACATTTTTTGAATAATTTTTTATAATGAAAGTAGGAGGAGAATTGTGAGAATCATCTCTACCATGTAATTTAATTAAATATTCTAGCTAGGTATAACGACTGTGATTTTTTTATTGAACTGTTGGTTTTGTATTGAAGTTTTTGATTTTTTAATTAGGTTTAAGCTCATCAAATTAAATTTTCATTAAATTATTTTTATTGAAGGAAGGAATTTACAACATGAAATGCATTAAAATTTAATATTTTACAGTTTTATAGGACTAGAAATCACACTAACAAATTTTGTGATGGTCGGTTCATAATTTGCAATAGGCCCCATATTAAGCCCGCTCTGGGAAATTAATTAAATACTCCTAAAACCGTAGCATATATAGTAGGATATGCGGTAAAATTTGTTCCAACTGGCCAGAAAAAATGTCAAGCAATTTTGTGATATACGGTCCATAATTTACCTTAAATTCCATATTAAGCAGTCTTCTGAAATTCATTGTAAACGCTAAAACTAATTTCACAGCTGTATTGAAAATTCTAATTTATATTATTTAACAACAGAAATCACTCTACAGAATTTTGGGAAGATTGGTCCATAATTTACCATGGGTCAAACATAAATTGCTCTCCTGAAAATCATTTTAGTTCGGTTAAAATTGTTAAGAATAATGATATTAAGTTAGAAAAGATAGGATAAAACTTTCGGATTGTCAGTCAATTATTTAACATATGTAGGCCTAAACCGCAACCAATTTTAATGCTGACGTCCGTTTTTATAAATAATAATATATAGATATCATATAGAGCACACTCCTGAAATATTCGAACTGTCGGTGGAGGGAACCAAAGATTCGGCATAGCCGAATATAGCACTCTAACTTATTTTATTTTCTAATGGCACAAAAAAAAACCATCTTTCTCATATTTGATTGTCTACAAACATGGATCTTTAATTTACGAATATAAATAACTACACATCACACTTGAACATAAAAAGGGTATTAACTGACAATTTTTGTTAGTGAAAAATAAACAAAATGTTGTTTAATTTTTCTTATTTCCTGCTAAGAAAAAAAATTAAGCAGTTTCCTGCTGTCAAAATATAAGTTAACAAGAACTGCAATATTGCAATTCCAAGTTAAGTCTCTTAAAGTCCATATTATGCAATTAAGTTTTCTCTTTCTAAGCAAAACCCTAAAGAGAAATTATTTTAAGATGTATGTAACGGAGCTCCCTTAAGAGTCATTAGTTTTAAAATACTGCAAGAAAAATAAAAGCAGACATAAATTTTAAATGCCGGCAGAAGAAATACAAAAAACAATTCAAACTATTTCTGAATGAAAACAATGAAAAGGCCATACCGAATTTCTGATATCCCCACCACCAAATTAGTTACAGTTAGTAGAAACAGAGTCAACTCAAAATTTATAAATTTTCAGTAGAGAAAAAAAACTTTTTGTTTTATATGTATTCTTATATTACGAATGGGGATAAAACTGCATTTCTTTAGGCAAAATACCAGAGAAATAGATCTTAGATTTACCAAGTTTAGCCAATTTTTCCCCCTAGATTTTGCTTAAAATGCAATAATTTGAAAATGATCCAGCATCAAACTAAATAAATTTTTTTATGACAAATTAATACAAGATTTACTACGCCTTTATTAGCTATGTTTTCCATGCGACATCAAAAAGCTGGCAGTTATTGACATTTATTGTCACAAAAGCCTAAATTTGGGAAATACCCGGAATTCATGGAACTCTCGTATCGTATATAATATACATAAGAGTCAATATATAATACATATATGACTTAGCAATATCTTTAATTCTAAGATTTATTCATAACTGTATATATAGGGTGCTTTGTTAGCTGCATGAGAACTTAAAATGATAATACATGACTAAAATATTGTTGGAATGAATTTTTTTTTATTATATTTTGGTTGATACATAATTTAATGATATTTATTTGTTAAATATGATTTCCGGCATATGTCCACCGCGTCTACGAGTTACACATGGTTCACTCGATCAGTCCAATTTTTGACTACTTCATATAATAAATCTGGTCAATGGTGGCCTGAATATTGGCTTCCAATACTTCAAGAATTGCTAGTTTGTCGGCATAAGCCAATTACTTACCAATGCCCCATAAAAAGTAATCCAGAGGCGTTAAATCGGACAAACGAGGGTCCAGAGAACAGGACCACTTTTGGAAATTAAGTTGTCACCAAATTGATTTTGCAATATATCGATTGTTAAGCGCGCTGTATGGCAAGTTTCGCCGTCTCGTTTGAAGCAAATGTTATTGATGTTTAGCTGATTAATTTTTAGAAAGAAAAATTCAGTCATCATGGCTCAATAGCGCTCGCCATTCACCGTAACGGCAGCACCTTGCTTATTTCGAAAGAGCGTGCAAACCGCACCAAACAGTAAATTTTAATGCATGTATTGGTTATTCGTTAACGGCTTGAGGATTGTCTTCTCTCCAAATACGGCAATTTTGCTTACTGACGTAGCCATTTACCAGAAATGAGCATCGTTAAATTGACGAATTGCTCTTTGAAATTCGCGAAAAGATAATTTTTTTCCACATGTCCACAATTTGGAAACGTTGTTTTAGCGTTAAACGATTCATGGTGGCATGCCAAACCTTACTTAACAGAAATATGGACACAGTTCGACATTTTCAGCTGTAAAACCATAGTTATCGATATCGAAAGTTCTGATGCAGCTAAAAAAAACACCCGATACAATACTTCAAATCTAAAGTGTCGAAAATGCCGTTTTTACCCCCAAAAAGTACAGAATTTTCACCCAAATTACACTGGCCTACAGCAAAAATTATTTTAACAGAAATGCATTGAATATAAAGACTTTAAAGCAATAAATTTAAATTCGCTTTGCCCGAAACAAGGCGGTTATGCTAAAACATTTCTTCATAATTTGGGAATCATTTGTTTGATTTTAATCAGAGGAATTGATTAGCAATAAAATTTCTTTTAAGTCATCCAAATAACGAGTTTTTATTATTTCAAATGTTTCGGAGTTATTCGGAAATTAGTGGCGATAATTTTTTTTCATGCAAAATTGCTAAATACTATATTTTGTTTTTAAAAATTTATAAAAACAAATTTAAGGGACAAACATTTAATTATGAATAAAATAAGCCATATATCAGGAAAATCGATGGACATATCGCACACTAAATCATAAACAGGCCCAACTCAAAACTTATCCAATTTTTTTATTTTTCATAAACCAGTTCAAATCTATAGCGACCACGAAAATTTCGTTTGCGTCACTGCCTTATTTATTTTTTATATTTATATTTAATTGCATGCCCGATATAAGGCTCTGCAGCGACGACCAACTTTTTTCTTTATTCAACTCAGTTGCTGGAACAGTTCCAAGATAAAGAGGCCGCATTTTAATCATTATTATTGGGAAGTTACGCACATCATACAACGTCTATTATAAATGGGATGTAAAAGACCTTAGTAACTTTTTATCACAGTTTCAATCATATTGCTTGACAGGTCATCGAACAAATTAACAAAAAATAAAGGGTGGTTAAATTAAGGGCCGATGTTGATTTTGAATAAAATACAAAATACAAATTATTTAGGAAATTATTGTTATTTCTTTTTATTATGATAATATTGGTATGGTTCAATTATGTACTGAATAAAATATCGGCAAATGGCCGCCGCGACTTCGGCGGCACACCTCCATCCGATGCACTATAGGAAATTTTCCCTTTTTTTGGCCAAAACTAATTTTTAGCCAAACGAGTGGGCCAAACTTAATGATTTTTTAGATTCGCTTTTTGGAAGTGTTCCTCCTAAATGATTTTTTAGATTCGCTTTTTGGAAGTGTTCCTCCTTAAGCTAATAAATTTTTAGTCACGCACCGTCACGGGGAAAATAGTTTGTCACGCGCAAGTCTGCATTTGGTACGCTGAAGTTACCTAGAAAAATACGCTTTTTTTAAGACATATGCAAGTATATGCAGCTGAAATAAATTGCGAATGGATGACAACTTATGGCTCTATCGAAATGCGTAAGTGTTATATCTATCACTTTTAATCATTTTTTTTCGGAGCTTAGTAAAGTTGCAATTTATTATTACAGTATATAACATCAAGGTCTTTTTCTTTCCTTCGATTTAACCAAATTAAAAAAAAAGTTGAATATCTATTTAACTACTATAAAAGAACTCACTTTTAGCATTATTGTTAATTTTTCACTTTTTTTACATGAATTTTTTGAATAAAAACTTTAAACTTAAATACACGTCTAATTTAATATAGTAACTTCCTCGTTTTGTTTAATAAACAAACCTCATGTTTTTGCATTTATAAAATAACGGTAAAGCATCATTGATGCTTTATTCTTCGGGGATGCTTTTTTTAGTATGTTTTTAAGTACATAGTGAAAAAAAAATCAAAAACTCCAAGAAAAAAATTAAGTACTTTTGGCCAAAAAAAAAGGGGAAATTTCCTATAGTGCGATGGTCCAAATTTTAAATAATAACGCTGAGGCATAATTGAGGTTCTATGCCGTTAATGTGCCGAATTAACTCATCCTTTAGCTGTGGAATTGTTGCTGGCTTATCGACGTACTCCTTTACTTTCAAATAACCCCATATAAAGAAGTCCAACGGTGTCAAATCACATGATCTTGGCGGCCAATTGACATCGCCACCACGTGAGTTAACACGGCCATTGTTTTTGTCGCGCAAAAGAGCCATTTGCGTTTCGTTAGCTGTGTGGCAATTGGCACCGTCCTGTTGAAACCACATATCGTCCACATCCATATCTTCCAATTCAAGCCATAAAAAGTTCGCTATCAACTCAATATAGCGAACACCATTCATTTTGGGAAATATACGGCCCGATGATGCCGCCAGCCCATAAGCCGCACCAAGCAGTCACTCTTTGTTGGTGCATTGGTTTTTCGAAAATCACTCCTGGATTATCAAATGCGGCAATTCTGCTTATTGACGAATCCACTGAGGTGAAAATGTGCCTCATCACTGAAGATGATTTTCACGATATGCATTTTGATTTGAACGCCCATTTTCATAATAAGCCTAAATAAGTTTAACGCGTTGCTCGATTGTGTATCTTTTCATGGTTCAAATTGAGTTAGTCTGAAATTGAGAAATGTCAAATGAAATGCAGAGAAAAACATTACGTTTAGGTGTGGTTCACATTCAACATCGGCCCTTAAAATTTAACCACCCGTTAGATCATAAAACAATCAAAATGCAAAGTTTAAGGTTTAAAGTATAAAGTTCGTTCACATGCCAAAAAAAAAAGACTAAAAACAGAAAAAGAACACAAAATAAAACCGCAAACTGTCTGTAGGTTATTTGTTGCAAGTTGACTTTTTTATTAAAATAAATTTAAGTACGGCTACTCACATTTCAAGTGGGACACTTAGAAAATGGTATATGTTGATATGTTTTAAACTTAAAATAAAAGTCTATGTTTAGTTTAAAAAGTTTCATTCAATATTCTTAATTTCATATGAATTACATAATTAAAATTACCGCAATTTAATTTATACCTACACAAAATAATTTACTTAAAATGTAAACTAAGTATTTTTATAAGGTGTCCCATTTATAGTGAGAGTAGCTATAGGTACGTAGTATGTATGTGTGCATTAGGGGTATAACTTTTGAACAATTTTTTAAATTATCGAAAAATACCTATCCATGTCATATAGACCATGAAAATCTATGATGAAAAGTGGGGTCACTTTTTCGCGGGCGTTAAAAAAGTTCCCCCCCCCCCCCCCCTCCAAATAACTTTGAAGTTTAGTATTTGGATTTTTATTGTTTATTAAAAATACAATATTGCAGAACAACACGCACTTTAACTTAAAGTTTATTTCCTTCAACAAAGATAATTTTTAGTATCTGAAGTTAATATATAGTACATGACTGTATGTATGGTATTTAAAAAATAAAAATTCAAATATTATTAATTTTTGGAAGCTTTTGGAAAAAACGGTTTGGGGGGGAGGTTTTTTATCCAACTTGATCTCAAAAGTGCCCACCCCGTCGTGATAGGTATTTTTTTTAGTTATACCCCTAGTGTGCATGTACATACGTAAAAAAGGTAAAAAGAAAACAGCAACAACTGCAAAAATTTAAAAATCAATTAATTTGTTACTGGCAAAAATATGAATAATGATTTTGGGGCGCCATTATGTTTTATGAAGTGCTGGTGTAAATTTAAGGTAGTACAAAAAGAAACGGTGTTACCGGAATCCAAATTCAATTTTCTCCGGCTATGAAAAGAAGATTTAGTTAGAGGGGCCAGTGTTTGTTGTACCATAGAGGAAAAAATCCTTGCGTCCGGCGATGCATATATTTTTAGCGAATTTTTAAAAGTTTGAAAATCCAAGGCTATCAATTTTAGAGGTCCACGACTCACTCTCCCGACCCTCTATGGACTCGTGTTCTTTCAAATCAACTCAAAAACCGCCCGGGTATGACAATTTCAAGAATTGCAGCAATTATAGAAATATTTTTCAAAACACAACGTTCGTAAGCCATTGCGTTATGTTTCAGTAAAAAAAGAGCAAAAATATGTTGCAAGTAATTTCATTCAAATGAAAAAAGTGTTCTACAGACAGTTCCAAACAGTTGCAAATGTATATATGGGGTTAAAGAGGACACTTTAGGCTATCTAATGGTAGTAAAATCTCTTTGACCCCTTTTTACCCTAAGAAGTACTATTCCGAAATTCGAATTTAACTAAATTATAGAGCCTGGGAACACATATAATAACCATCATGTATATATGTATGGTACAGTAATACAACGAACCATTTCTTAAAGACTGCTATCCCACTAATATAACAAAAAATATTCAGTACTCAGTCAAGAACTGTCACTTTACGCTCTCAATTTGTGTTCTCATTTACTGTATTTTGTGTACGCGAACGCAATTTAGTAAAATGCAGTAAAAAAATAGTAAAAACTTTTGTGTTCTCGAACGCAGCTATTGTTGATAACTTTTTTATTAATGCGAATTTTATTATATATTTTTTTAAACTCTTTCAGGTACAATTTCATATATACAAGTTAATTCTTAAAACAGGCGCGTTTTTGGATTATTTAAAGTTTATTTATTATGAAAAATGTTGATAAGAAAATTGATGTCTTAGGGATTTTTGATAACTGAGGTAGCTAGTTTACTTACCACCACCACGGTTGACATAAAAATTTATATATTTTTGGTGAAAATCTTGAAAACATGTTTTATTTGTTCGAATGCATAGAGGAACTCAACAGGTCCTGCATTACCATACAGTACGCACTGTACATATTTTACTGCTTCATTTTGCACATCTTCTTGATGTACGTCGCTCAGGCTGATGAATACTGCTTTCCAAGCGTAATTCTATTGGTACTGACGGTTTATTACGGTTAATTAGTACACACAGGGGTAAAGATTTTGCAGAGCTTGATTTGTTATTCTTTACGTGAGCTGATACTAGAATCCCTTGGAAAACACTTCTTCGAAAATCTTTTGTACTGAATTGATCTAGTTCTGGCTGGTGTTGTTTTTTATACACAATAAAGGAGTTTATGTAAAATCGATGCCAAAAATGCTTAAAATTATCTAAAAAAAATGTTAAATACCTTTAATGCTAAAATGTTTGCATTATTTCTTCTAACAATTTATTACCAGTATGAAATTTTATTCGAAACTAAATACATTTGTAATACCTTTAGTTAATATTGAAATGTCAATGTTAACCGAAGGTGGGCTTAAGCAAAAAGTGTGTGAAATATTGAAGGAATAAGACTATTCCAAGAAAGCTTTATAAATTTAAAATTGATTCATTGAACACATTCGATAAAAATTGTTAATATAATTAAGATAACTTATGAAAAAAAATAATAGCTCTGTTCCAGATGCATAACGAAACAGTCCGAACTTGCACAAAGTTACCCAAAATCGTTCCACATAACAATTTTTGTGCAATTAAGAGAGTAATTGAGCGAGTATTATTTTTAATTTCCTGTACAAATTTGCACGAACTTTTTATTTGGGTAAGTTCGGACAAGAATAAACAATCAGCTGTTTTTTTTTAATTTGAAACTGAAAAATTAATCAGGAAATTTACAAGCAAAAGAAAAAGTTTAGTTTATATTAAAAAATATATTAGAAAGCAAAATGTAAAATTGTAATGGAAAAATTAAAGTGGTAAATGCAATATTGCATACATATTTCCCTTAATCTTTAACAAAAAAGAAAACAAAATATAAAAAATGACAATGTTATGACTTTTAAGCGTCTTGAATCATTAAAATAGGTCTCGGTCCGGAATAGCAGAATAACTAACTCTAAAATATCTAAAAATGAAGTGGGCGTGGCATAAAACAGATTTCTTTATATCTGGAGAACGGTAGGATTAAAATTATCATTATGTATTTGGTACAAACACCTTAGTTATTAAATCATACATCTGAAAAAATGGTCGGGCTTGGAAGAGTGGGCGTGGCACAAATTAGATTTCCTTACATCTGGAGATTTGTAAGAGCAAAATTGTCCTCATTTGGTACAAATAGCTTGCATATCAAAACACAACATCTGTGAAAAAGCGATTGCATAAATGACACAGACAAAATAAATTTTGTTTATCTGTAAGGGAAAAGTTGTCCAAATTTTGTTCAAAAAGCTCGAGTACTTATATACAATATTTGACTAAAAGATGGCGGAATAAGATAAGTGGGCGTAAAACTTCTCATACGAAGACCAAATAGATTTCTGTATATTTGGAGAACGAGTACATTCAGTTTCCAAATTTGCAACAAATTACCAAGAAATAGACTGACTTGAATGAGTGGGCAGGCACCCTATGCGAAGACCATATGTATTTAAAAAGAAATTAATACAAAATCCTAAATAAACTTTAGTAAAGATTAGACATGCATTTATGGTTAGGCTGTACGAAGTTCGCTATTTTAGCTAGTTACATATGTACATATTTATGAAAACATATTTCTGATTAAGTTTAAACTAATAGATTAATTTATATGTATACATATTATGAAATTTATATTTTAATTTGTACCTATTTCAATTCAAATTTTAGTTTTGGATTTGGAATGCAAAAATTATAATTTAAACGTACATTATGTATATTGTTCGCTGCGAAATTTTGACTGAAAATGTGTGCCTGTAAAAAAAATGGTGGTATGTATTAATTGTGAACACATTAAAAAAAAAATATTATTTCCTTTGAAAATAAATTTTGTATTTTTTATTATTTATATTTTTTAAATAATTTGTATAAAAAACATATTTTTGTTAATAGTATGGAACAATAATTTATGTTTAATTAGGGGCACTCTAAAAATTATTTTTCTTTTGTATAAAATGGACGGAATGTTAAGAAATACATATATGTATGTATATCAAATATTTTGTGCTTATCTAAGCCTTTATAAATCTTAATTGGTATAAAAAATTCTAAGTTACCATTAATATTTACACTAAAATGTGTAAACAAAAAGTAACAACATTAAAAAAATGCATAAAAAATAATTATCGATTTACTAAAATAATGTGAACAACTTTTTTAACGTATTTAGATGATTAAGGCATTAAAAGTTCAATATTTGGATTTTGTATCTCTAAAAAGATTTGGTATTGAGAATAAACACATAACCAACAATAGAACTAAAAATGAGAAAAAAAAATTTTAAATTTTTTTACATTCAATCTTAATCAAGAATACTTACATTATATGCCATCCAGCAGAAGTTTAACAAAGCAGAAAGGGTTTGATCCAGCTGTTTTTGACAAAATACACTAGTTTTAAGTTTTATAAAATATTAAAGTAATGAAACTTACGTATATATAGTAGCCACCTATAAGCCATAAGCCGAAAACCAACTGGAATAAGATCGCTATAATTACCAAAATCAACCAGGGCAAAAGCCAACCTCGTACACTACGTTATTAAAATTTAAAATTTTATGAATATATATATAAATTAAACATTTTTGCCGTCTTACCTTATTCTTATGCCAAAATAAACCAAATAGGAGGCAATTATAATTAATATAAAATAAAATATAAAGAACCCACCCACAATTGGCATGGAACTGCGTATGTCCGTTTCGAATAAGGGAGAATATAACTGGGCAGATTCACCACCAGCCAACATATAACAAATCTAAAAGTTTAGAAACATAAGTATGTACCTATGTATGTAAATAATAATACTTGATTTGGAAACTAATACCCACTATTGTTATGAGTACCACTGACAGTGCGGCCGAATAAACTGCCACCGCATAGCTGCCCGTCCTAACATTGTTCGACCAAATAATGGGCGACCAACAAGAGCTTAAAACGACCATAATTCTAAAAATTAAAAAAAAAAACTTGAAAATTCATTCAATAATTTCACTAGTTTTCTTTTAAATATCTATCAAACAAACACACACATTGTGAATTTCTTTAAACAAGATTGTCATAATGGTATTTTTGGAACACGCCCTGGTTTTGGAAATGTTAAGCTTGCTTTTTGTTGAACTATTTATAAACATTTGTTGCTATTACCTATAGTTTTTTAATTATTTTGGAATTTCTTTGAATTAATTATAATTTTATTAAAAAGTTCTTTAAATATTTAAGAAATTTATTTGTTTCTTTACGATTTTGTTGGGTTGTTAAATGTAAACAAATTAATTGAAACTGTACAAAGCCTCTCTTCTCCTTTTGACTGATTTGAGTTCAGTGCAGGGGTGCCAAGCTTTACGATTTTCCGTAGATTTGACGATTTTTCAGAGAGAACCATGGTGAAATAATACAGGTGGCATGGCTACGGCTATAAATACAACGTTACAACAAAAATGAAAATTTGTCTTCGCATACGTCAAAAATTATTTCAGGCAAAAATAGCGTGCCGGCAAAAATTTAAGCTATGTTCACATTATGTGTATTTTTCATGTGGATTGTCACTTTTTCACATATTAAATTTGTACATATCGCCTGAATACCTCTAAACTATATCATGTGTTATTTCTCTGTGTACAGTACATATATCATTTTTGATTTACAACGAGTTCTATTTTCAAGTGACATTAGCATCTGACATTAGCCGGTTCGTATTAAAAAAATTGTTTGTGGCGCCAAAAATTAATTGAAATTTTATCAAATTTAAATAATAATAGTAAATAAATAATGAAAAATACACAAAAAATTATTAAAATGGAGGGAAAAATTTAAAAGGAAAAATTGAAAGGAACAAAAGTAAGTATGTATGTATTTGTTTTTATAAAAATTCATAACAAACTTCAATTTAATTCTGTTGATTTAATCATTCAATTGCTTTAAGATTGTCTTTATTGATAGGTTACGTCAAATGTACTTTACATACCAACATTTGAACATGAAAATAATAAACCTTACGTATTACTCAAATTTTGACATACACATGAAATTGCATGTGTGTAGAAAAGAGACATTCCACATGACAAATACACATAATGTGAACATAGCTTAAGCCTCTTTTTATTTAATTATGGTCAATAACTTATTTATTTTTAATTAAAATTGTCAAAAACTTACATATGCGCTGTTTTCAAATGACAGACAAATGATTGCTTAGACAATTTTATTTGAAAAGCACTCAGTTTTTTTTTGTGAATTTTATATAAATTTTACTTCACAATCACATGCCTTTTATTTAGAAACAGCACATTAATAAAATGTATTCATTACAACACAAAGCGCGGTGTTTTTGTAAACATAAGCAAAACTTTGACATACGATTCGATCATGATTTGACAACAATGCAACAATAGAAAAACAACATGCATTTTGTTCGTGTAAAACATGTTAAAGATGTCAAAAACTAATGAATCATTTATTTCGAAAAGGAGTCAGATACAAAAATACAATGTGTTCAGGAGACTGAATATCTCTTAAACCATTTGACTTTTTGAAGGAGAGTTTTTCGTAAAATGTTAAGCCTCTGTTTATGTTATAATAGTAAAAACAAAAAATTATTTTAAATTATATTTGAAGGAGAAAAATGTCTTACAGTTTCCGGAGATGAGCCCTTTTCGAAAATTGTTTTTGAATTTTCGTGGTTTTAGTAGCAAAATGGTATCTTTGTGTATGCAGTTTATTGAAAAAACCCAAATATTCAGATAATCTATAACTTTTAAATATATATTTTGTATTTTAAGATAAGATAAACCCTTTGAAGATTCATTTATGAACTCGAAAATTTTAATGAAAGTAAACAACATTTTTAACGAAATATTTTTAATATAAAGGAACAATAAGAATATTTCGGTACATTTTTATCAGTTATTTAAGATTACAAATTAGAAAATACATACATTCATAAAATAACAAAAACGAAAATATTTCGTCAAGATAAGTATATAAATTAGAAATCTTCTTCTACATCTGCCTGTAAATACATGTCGGTCGGCCATTGCAAAATGTCTTCATAAAAATTTTGAATGCAAAGTGTTTTTCCAGTGCTGACCAAAACACACATAATACATATAGAGATAAGCCCTTTTCGAAATTCATTTTAAAAAGCCAACTGTTTTTCACCACTATGGAGGGGGTACATAACCTTTTATTCTCACAGTATATCGGTCTATATATGTACCTCTAAAAACCGGAATAACTCAATTGATAAAAAATTTGTACCTGAGCCCTTTTCGAAATAAATTATTCAAATGCATTTGCTTGTGTAAAAAATTGTTAACATGTCAAAAACAATTGCTATGTAACAATTGCATGAAAAAACACAACTCTGCAAAAATCCACAGGCGTTTTGAGCTGACCTACTAATTGGGCCTTGGATTGGACAAAGGCGAGTTCAACTACTTTCAAATAAATCAAATAACGATAGTATAATTTTTAATCGAAAGATAAACTTTTATGTGGTTATTTGAAGCTGATTCCTAAAACATTCGATTGTGACATAAAATGCTAACTGAAATTAAACATTTTCAGCTGTGTTCAATCTTTTCAACTTGGTAGCACTGAGCTTAGTACGAAGAAAATATTGTTGTCATTTATAAAATCTACTTAAAACCAAATCCAAAAAGGTTGTTAATTGGTTTTAACAAAATTATTTTGTATGGTAAAACCAGGTTTTAATGAATGGTTTTATCGTTAAAACCAAAATTTGTGTTAAAATCTTTAGTTTAAAACACTAAAAGATATTGCTTACTTTTCCATTATATTGTTTTTGAAATTTTTATTCTTTTTAATCGAATTGTTAATTTCTAGATAAAATATATCTGTGGCTTTTCTACGTTTTTAGTTGTTCGACCTTTTTTATTATAATTTTTAAATTAAATAAGTTTTTCAAGCTCGAGGTCTGTTGCATTCTTTAAATTCTTTATTTTTCCATATTTCGACCTCCTTTGGATGTTATGTTCATTGCACAGTGCAATAATATACATACATACAAGATAATTGTTGTGTATTTTTGCGACTTGTTATTCCTGAAGATGACATCCAAAGGATGTCGAAATATTGAAAAATAAAGAATGGAACAGACCTCGAGCTTGAAAAAATGATTTAATTTATAAAACATATCTGTGACAATAAGGAAAAATAGCGCAAGTCTATTTTTTTAGTTTTGTTCGAAAGCAATTTTAACCTTTAAAGGTAATTTTTGAAATTATATTTTAATTCTAATAAAATCATCACTTCTATTCGGTTATAATTTATTAAGTTTTTACTCCTTACGTCACAGATCGGAAGTAAACTAAAGTTTTTTATTTCTAATGCTAATGGTCATTGAAAAAAAAATAATTTAGCTTTAACTTCCTAAAAAATCGTACAAAATAATTGAAACTTTGCCCATGGGTACTTTTCATCATGGCGATTACAAAGGTGCCTTTAACCAAAATTTTGCTTAAGTAGACTTAAGCACATTTTCTCACAGATATAATTATATATATATCAAATACTATTGT
Source organism: Pollenia amentaria (assembly GCA_943735925.1). Lineage (NCBI taxonomy): Eukaryota > Metazoa > Arthropoda > Insecta > Diptera > Polleniidae > Pollenia > Pollenia amentaria. Next base: position 44,004,779 of record OX031006.1, on the reverse strand, counting down.
GTTTAAAAAAACCAGTTGATTTTTTGTATGACGATTTCTCAACGATTTTTTTTTTTTAATTTTGACGATCTTATTTCCAATATTGGACGATTTTTGAAAAAGCTTGGCAGGCCTGGTTGAGTAAAAAAAGAAAATTAGGAGTAAATCATAGTTGCCAGATAAAATTAGTTTAAAATCGTAAAATTTTGAGGAAAAAATCGTCAAATGGAATACCTAAATCGCCGCAAAAAACCTCATTGTAAAATAACACTTACTTACATACTTTTAATAAGTTTTGCAAATATATTTTTATTTTTAGTTATCGTTTCTAGTAAGATAAAAATATATTCATAAAAAAAATTCTAAAATAAAAATCTCGCTTTTATTAATTATGTAAAGTGTTATCTTCTTTAAGTTCATTAAAACAAATTTTATAACGTTTTCTTACCAATAGCAATAAATCCAAAACTATTTAATGCGTTAATAGTATAATTTAATAATACTTGCAGTCAATAGATGACTTTACTACATACGGTAAGACTACAAATGTTTAACAACGACTTATGTACAAGAATAATAGGGGCGAATGTTTTTATAATTATCTTTTAAGGATTTACTATATATATATATATCATTTGGACTTTTCATAACCAATTTTTAAGGCAATTTGATGGAATTTTAAATTTTCAATATAAAAAAGTAATCTTTTATTTATTTTTAAAACCTTTTTAAGAATTTGTGTAAATTATTTTGATCTCAAGCTTTATTCACAATGGAAGCAATTAAATATTTTGTGTCTTATTTTCTCCTTCGGCATGTCGTATATTTTCCTTTCCTTTTTCGATCAAAAATGTAACTGCTAATTTGTATACCCTTCACCACATAATTTCCCTTTTATATAAGTTTGTAATTTCCTTTGGAGTTTCCTTAATATGGATCTAAGACCCTATGAAGTATATATATTCTGGAGAGGGGTTGATTTCTAACCTTAAGCCGTGTGCATGTTGAAATAGGTTTGCGAAGACCCTAAATATGATTGGGACAAGTTTATTACACATATATTTATATCTCATATAGTTCGGAATAGTTTGTCATCGAAATATGAAGAAAATCTACGATTGCCTCTAATTTTTACCCATAAACCTTTACTTTTTTAAGTGTTCCTATGAATGTTATTTTTTACTTTCATCTAAAATAAACTAAGTAGAAAACTAGTAAAAAAATTACAAGTGTACTCCTGAATTTAAGGTTTTTAAATGATTTTTGATAACGCGTTGAAGTTTATATGAGATTCGGCACAGCTGAATAGTGCATTTTTACTTGTTTTTTTTTAAATTTTGAAATATTTTCATTTTGAGAAGAATTGTTTTACTTACTGTGTATTAATAATCACCCTTATCGTGGTGGGCGAATTTAAAATACGCCTGCGACTGTTTGGTAATAGATAAATGGAAATAAGTTCACGTTTTGCTTAATCTATTACCAAACAGGAGCAGGGGTATTTTAAATTCAAATTTAGCCAAATATAAATAATCACACACCCGATTATTCGAAATATGCAAACACTAATTTGTTCATGCAAGGGTAGACATTAAATTAAGGGAAAGCTGTATTTTTGACCGAAGCTTCCTTTTGTAGTTCTAAATGTACCAAAAATCCCCTTGCGCCGCTAAAAAGTTATTTTTTCGTAGAAATAATGGTTTTTGAGAAAATTCGTTTAAAAAATTGTAACAGTATGCTAACCAACGTCACAAAAGTAGAAATAATTTGGATTTTTAGATGTCAATTAAGGAGTTGTATTGGAGTTTGTTATCGATTTGGGTTCTATAGACATCTCAGGAGTGCCGCCATCAGAAATTTTATTCCAATCGGACTTACCGTTTAAAACATCCAGACTTATTAAAATTTTTGCATATTGTACGTTACAAATACTTTAAAAGAATTTTTTCAAACTAATTTTTTTCTTTATTCCCCGTACTAAAAATTTGTTTCAGTTATATTAAGGGTCAACTTTTCTTTTTTTGCTAACCCTGTACCCAAAAGTAAATAAGAAACACAAGAAGTTGCCAGCATGAAATATTATGCATCTTTGTCTCTTTTATGCCTATTTTTTCAATTCTCCTTTGTGGTATTTTCTAGATGAAAATTAATTTAGTAAATTGAATTGGTCGGCAATTTTTGATTTTAGTGCTGTTTTTATCATCTGTGTGTTTTCCGTTGCCTGAGATTTCTTGATTAAACAGTGTGCTACAAAAATAAGTAACAACAAATAAGTAAATTGTAAAAGACAAAATCATAATGGATTTTATAAAAAAGTTCTAATAAGAGAAAATATTGATATTGGATATAATCCTATAAAAATTTCTGCAAATTATAAGTTTTTGCAGTGTTTGTATAGCTTACCTTTTCCATCAATAAGAAATTTGCGAAAGCATATTATTGTTTTTCTATATTGTATGCCCCGTTGTAAGAAAGAGAGAATAAAGCAGTGTGTGAATGAATGTGTTTTGATTATTGTTTTTGAGTAATTAGTGTTGCCAGAAATAAAACTATTACAATAAGACTTACAAATTTAATTATTGATAGTTTCATGGTACCATGGATAGTTTAACAATGTTTTTTGAAAAATTTTAATGGTTTTTATTAAGTCTTGAAAATCCGTTTCAATATAATTATGTTTCTAGTTTGTCATATTTAGTTATTTTAATAAATTGCTTTTTCTTTTTGTGGCCACACTGTTGGAAATTTTTTTGCTGTGTGCGTGTGCTTTTTGTCACTACATGTAAAAACTTTCGTTGAATTTTAGTTAAATTTTGTTCGTGCAGTGTTGAAGACGTGAAAAGGAAAACGCCAAATAGAAACTTTGGAAGTGTGTTAAGAAGAGAAATCAAAAGGCAGAAAGACTGAAAATTATTATTATTTTTGCAGGAATTCGTAAAAAACAATTCTAAGCAGGAAAAAGTGAAAGAGAAAAACCCCAAAATTAATTGCGTTTTGTGTTATTAACAAATAAAAGAACATTTTTAACAAAAAGCAAAAAGGCCACACTTTTTTGGTTAACAAACACAAAGTTTTTTTTAGAAAATGTCGACACCCGCACGCAGACGTCTTATGAGAGATTTTAAAAGGTATGTATAATAAATAATTAAAAAACAAGAAAAATATCAGTTTTATAAACTAAAACGCAAATAGTCGCTTATAATTATTAGCTGATTTGTAATTGTTCATATATATATTTTTTAAGTTGTTCATTTTATTGTTCATAACATTTTTTTGTGATAAATTACGTGTGAGTTTTCATTTTGTGCTGTAATTTCTTTGCTCCCCTCCTCACCCTTGTGTGAATGACAGAAAAATTTAATTGCTATTGTGCCAGGGCTGCCAATTAACATTTTTTATCCGACCAAAATTGTTAACAAAATTCCATGGTTTAATTATTAAAAGTTGACCTCGATAAGCCAGCTGTTAATTGTTTTCTTGAATATGTTTATGTATAAACTATATTAAAGTTTCTATATTATGAACGTGACAATGGTGTATTATGATTTTTCAAACAGTCCAAAGCAACCCATTGTATAATTCTTGCAATAACTCGCTCTAAAGAAAGTCATCTTGTATAAGTTTTAATTTAAATTTTATTGAGACTTTATAATTCTTTTTTGAAAACACACTTAAAATTATTATAATATAAGAAGGAAAAAAAACTTAAGACTATAATGTAATATCTTAATTTATAGTAACAGGAATTCAGCACCAAGCTATACAGACAAAAGATGAAATGATGAAATCAGATATAGAAATTAGTGCACGCTCTTGCTCCCGGAGCCATCTTGTATAAGAAATAATATCTTATATCTTATGGGTATGTTCGTTAATGTATCGAATGGAATTTTAAACGCCTAAATATTTTGCTAAAGCAAATGCCGCATCAACAAGTGTCAATTTTATTATAGAGAAATGCCTTCTGATATAAAAGACTTGCATTGGCAGTATATGAAATGATTTCTCGTATGGTGCACAGCAGTGATGTATTTAGGAACAGGCCCTATATCTGAAATTCATCCAGTTCAGATCAGTAAGGACTATGTCTGCGTTTATACGGCTCATGTCTTATTGACATGATTCTTCCTTTTTCTTCTTTGAACATGAATTGGTGTTCAAATGATTTATGTAATGTTGACAACATGTTTTTTTTTTGTGTAGTTTTTAAATACGAATAAGAAAGAAGAAAAAAAGCGAATGAGAAAGCAAAGCGTACTAATAGTACATGCATGTGTACTCGTTTCTTTTCCCCTCGTCTCACTCACCAATAAGGTAGCAATCATGTCAACAAAACATGAGCCGTATGAACGCAGACTATGCAAAAGAACTGTAAATTTTACAACAGTGTACCTCCAGGAAGAATTAGATTAGTTTACAATATGCACTTAATGTAAAATAAATCAAATTCGTTGCAAGGTAAGGATTTAAGTCCACCAACATTACCAGTCATGACGTTGCGCCGTCTGTTGCCAATCCAATCAAATTTTTTACAGGAATATTGCTTATGATTAAAGCTATTTTTATGAAGATAATTTGGAAAGGCTTGTGATCCTTTATAGAACTAACATAAAGAAAAATGCAACTAAAACAATACATTTCTTCATTTGGCTTAATCAACAATCAAAGAAAAAGAATTATTTTGTAAAATATTTATAGATTTTTACTTGCCTGTTTCGAGTTTTAAAATATCTTAATTGTTCAACAATAGTGTATTAACTAAAATTTTTTATATCGTCACTTTTTGGAAAAACGACACGTGATATTCATATCTACACGTTGTAAAAATGTCGTGCGATTTTGTCTACTTCTTGGTAATGAAACTGTTGGCTTAGAAACTCTTTTCCATATACCTTTAATTGAAAATTAACGGTTTTACTTCTACTGATTGTTGAACCCGTGCGATATCTTAAAATAAAAATTAATTTTCTTAAACCGACAAAAATTAGATTAAGATTAACTGCATGCTTTTCAAATAAAAATTAAAATTTTCATTTAGGAATTAATACTAAAGCAACAAATTTGTTTTTGTTTTCAATATAAATTTCTAAACGAAAATTGTTGTTAATTTTAAAAACTGGCAGTTAGCCTACCATCCGACCTATTGAAAATACCCTACCAAATATGGTTGGAAAAGATTGAGAATGGCAACCCTTAAATGTATATAGTTATTGTTGTATTGAAGATCTCCCTCTCTTGTGTGTTTACTGTTGTTTTTATTGAAATTATTCCAATATTTTGTTTTTGGTTTTCACATTTTTCTTAATTTGTTTTAGACTCTTCTTATTTTGTTTTTGAATATTTTTTAGTTCAAATTAGCCAATTCTTTAATATAAAAAACTAAATTGTTTCCCGATTTTTTTAATTAATTTTTTTTTAAATATTTATTTTAGCAATTGCCATTATTGCTTTTGCAAATCAAAAAAGACTCCCATTTGTCTCTTGGTTTTAATGTTTGTTTATTCTTGTCTATAGTTGACTCATCCCTGTTTTTTTTTTTAATTTTATTTCATTTCCTTTTTATAGGTATTTTCCAATTTTCCTTTCAATGGCTTTTATTTTTTTATGTAGTTTGTATAATTTTTGTGATTTTTTACTTTTGCTTTTTTTCTTATTCCCTTATTTTTTGTAATTGCATTTATTTGGTGTTTTATTTTCAAGGATGTTTCTTCTGTTACCTAGAAAAATGTCAAGGATAATTTTGTTAATTGTATTATATTTTTGTAAAATTTTTGTTTGTTTTTATGTATTTTATAAACAAATCATAAACAATTGCATGTCAAATGTCGTACCTATACCTTTATACCTAGGTATTGTCAATTTAATGGATTTGTTTTGATCTATTTATAGGTATCTACACACCTACAAGTTTATAAATTAAATTTATATTTATACCTAGGTATGTTTTATAAATTTAATTAATACCTACATAGGGATGTAGGTATATTTTTATTTTACAAAACTGTCCAATTTTAAAATTTGGTATGTACCTACATACAGAGGTGGATAAAATTATTCACACTTGCTCAATAAATGACACTTTTTTGTTTCATTATACCTAGGTATTTATTTATTTATTGAATTTCTATAAATAACAACAAATTTAACGTAAATGACTTCAATATTTTTTAATAAACTAAAAACGAATATTTCTAACAAATTAAACATAGCATTTAACAACTATTTTTTGTGAACATAGATAACCCTTAAGTAAAACATGCAAAACCAAAGCATAATTTATTAATATTCTTTTAATTGTTGATTTTTTTTTTACTTTTGCGAACAAAACTTTAAATTACTGTCAGCAAATGTCAAATTACTGTCCATTTTACTGTCTGCAAAATTTGCAAGACAGTAGACAAGACAGTTGGAAAAGTGTACATGTATTAGTGAAAAAGTTTGCATGTATTGCAACTGTCTTGACAGTACTGGCAAATGTAATAAACACCGTGTTAGAGAGAGAAATGTCAGAAGTTGCTTGTGTTTTTGACATAACGATCAACGAAAGCAACAAACGTACTGTTTTTATCAGTACATGTACTTTTTTTTTGTTTAAATTACTGATTTATGCATTACAAGCAAATCAGTACGCAAATGTACTGAATTTTTCATTAATGTACTGTTTTTGTACTGTTATTATATATTAATTTTGTTCAGTATGTACATATATAGTTTTTCATATTGTAAAATTGTTTGCAATACAAATATTAATATATGTAGATGTTCTTATCGATGAGTTATTAACATTAAAGATTTTTGACGAGTCAGTACGAAAAAGAAGACAGTAGAAGAAAAATGGAAAGTGTTTCTAAATGGTGGTGCCTTTACGAATTTGAGGAAATGTGTAATTTTATTTCTTCCATTCAACATTTAAACGCTTTTACAGAACGAGTCTTTAGTTTTCAAAGTGGAGAAAAGAGAGAAACAGGCTGCTCATATAAAACCTAGAGAGTGAGTTGTAGATAAAGAAAAGCGTTCGTTCGAATTTAGTGAAATAGGCAGAAACTTTGGTTATAGTTTTGAGTTTTACAATTTCTTGAAGACTAAAGACAGGAAAAAAATTGAGGACAATGTACAAAAAGGCCATACAAATTTTTAACTCGTAACATTGTAAATATTTATGTCCATACATATGTAAATATATTCAGCCATGTCACAGAGTACAATTCCGTTCGGAAACGGAATTCATTCCGTATTTTGGTGCTTCAGAAAATGACGAAAAAACTTTGCGGAATGAAACCATTTTTGTTTTAATGAACAGTATGGGAGGTTTCTGTATCCGAAAGACCAAAAAACTATCAAAATATACTTTCTATCAATAAACAAATATGTTTTCTTCAATTCCGAACGGGATCATTCCGAACGGAATTGTACTCTGTGACATGGCTGATTATTTATAAAAATAAATAGTATAAGATCGTCTGAAAAACGATTGTGCATTTTGCATTAATTACAATTATAAATAGTTATTAGTTGTTTATTACTTTTTAAATAATTTTTTAAAATTATTTTGAAGATAAATAGATAACAAGCTTCGTTATTTCAAGTGCTTAAAATGTTTTTTAACATTGTTGTCCTTATATTTGTAGCTTGGTGCTAAAAAGGCCAATGCCAAATAATTTATTTTTGAGAAAATTAAAATACAACTAGTTTTTTTATAGAAGTTAAATTGGCTAGCAAACCCCTTTGCCTGTTCCTGCAAAATAAAAGAGATTCAGCATGTCCTCTTAGTTGCAAAATGAAATTATTTATAAAGTATGTTTATTTTTTTGGCCAAGTTGTTTGGATATTATATATAAGTTTTTGTTAAGCTAATTGGGCCTAATATATTAATGCAAATAAAAACCTTTTTTACATGTTTCTCCCAACGTTTCGTCAATTATTTGTTGACATCTTCAGGGGTTGTCTATTTAATATTTTTTTAATAAAAAACAATATATTATTACAAAATTGGAAAACAACAACATAAATAAACTTACAATTACTAAGTATTTTTCACATTAAATTATACATCGAATGTTACACAGCTTACATAAAACATAAAACATTTAACATATAATTAAATTAAACACACAACTTAAAGCTGTGATATTAATTTAAGTTGTGTGTTTAATTTAATTATATGTTAAATGTTTTATGTTTTATGTAAGCTGTGTAACATTCGATGTATAATTTAATGTGAAAAATACTTAGTAATTGTAAGTTTATTTATGTTGTTGTTTTCCAATTTTGTAATAATATATTGTTTTTTATTAAAAAAATATTAAATAGACAACCCCTGAAGATGTCAACAAATAATTGACGAAACGTTGGGAGAAACATGTAAAAAAGGTTTTTATTTGCATTAATATATTAGGCCCAATTAGCTTAACAAAAACTTATATATGAAATTATTTATGCTGGTAGATATAGCAAAAAACTACTTTTATTTATTTTTTGCTTAATTTTATGTTGACCTATATTCAAAAAATATAATAGAATATAGGAAATACAATTTTTTTCACATGTTGGTCACGTTTTTTTCATCAAATATTTGCAACAATTAACTTAAAACAGCAAAATATTGTCATTGGCCCTTTTAGTACGAATCTTCAGACATAATGAACTCAAATTTTGCTTTTAATAAAATTGATGTTCCTTCGAAAAATATTAAACCAAGTAGCTAACAAGAAATTAAGAATCGAATTTTTAACAACTTGTGTTTTAGATTTTTAGTTATTCACTTTGTATTCCCGCTAAAAATATATACGGAATGAATTATTGTTTTGAAAAAAATTCAGTTTTAATAATTAAATTTTGTCACTGTTCAAATTATAGAATGAATTCAAGTTTTGTTTTAAAAAAGATTAATAAGCTTTTTATATTATTAATATCCAATTTCATATTAAAAAAGTATATGTACTGTGTTTTATGAAATTGTACTGATTTTTTTTCTTATGTACTGATTTCTCTGATTTAAAAACTGGCAACCCTAGCAAGGGGTCTGTTAATATGTATAATCTGGCCACTAGACCATACGTTATCTGTATATGGGCATTTCCAGCTAAAAGGTTACGTTTAGTAACATAACGTTTAGTAACATAGCCAGCAAGTTATAAAAATTGTTTATCAAAAAAATTGTATACCTATACAGTTAGTAACAAAAGGGGATAACATTTATACAACTTGGCCCTTAACAACAAGCTTATTTGCTCGCTGCAAATGTCCATATCATAAAGAGACAAAGTACAAAAAGCATTAATTTTTTTTTTAATTTAATCTACCAAATTTTTCGAAAACCGAAAAAGTTTCAAAGGTAAAAGGGTAATAAGAGTACCAGCTTTTCCTGTATGATTATGTAGGCTATGATCTGGATACCAAATTTATCGAAAAGAGCAAAATACCACTTTTGTCCAGTTTTTACTTTTTTAAAAAATAACCAATTTAAGCCCTTAAAAATTAACCTATTCTATATATTATTCTGGACCATATGCAATCTGTATACGAAATTTATCAAAAAGAGAAAAGTTGCAAGAGTACCAATTTTTCCCTCGATTTTCCTCTTAAAAAGTACGCTATATTTGATTTTAAGTGATATGCTATCCGTCTTCCAAATTTTATCCAAATCCAATTTTGCGCGATTAAGCCACAAACTAAATAACATCTAAGCATCCAAACTTTCACATTTATAATATTTAGTAGGATTTTAAATGTTTGTTTCACAATATATAAACATAATTTCTTTGATGATACGTCTTTTTGTTTCAGAAAATATCAAGTCAAAATAACGTAACACACATAACTTAAAAAAAAAAAATAATGGCCCATACTCATAGTCAAATAATGTATATGTACTTTAAACTAAAGCCGGCTTTAAATACATTTGAACACCATAGCTCTAAAGTATACTATAGGAAAGTCGACATTATTTTTGACTATGATTATGGGCCAATATTTTTTAACAATTGTGATTTTTCATTGAACTGTTTTTAATTAAAATCTTTGATATTTTAATAAGGCACAAGTTCATCAAATTCAATTTTCATTAATATATTTTTTATTGAAGGAAGGAATTTACGACATGAAATTAATTGCATTCTTTTTTTGATTATTTTATTCTTGACTGAACACGGGATTGAACTCGGGTCTAATTTACATGTTTCGAAAATAACCACATTCTCATCATCGGAATTTTTTGGCTGTAATTGATTAATCAATTCTTCTATTTTTTCGTACTACGACAATCAATTTCATCAAATTTCGATCAACCAATAAAATTGGTTAAATATTGATGTTTGACTATAGACTGGCAGGCGTCGCAGTGACCCAAAGAGTAGAGCGGCAACAAATTCTGATGATGAGAAAGGTTATTCTCGAAGCATGAAAATTCGACACGTTGCAGGGGATAAATTAAGGATTTTGAACTATACAAATATGGTGGTTTAATGAAATTCTTAAATTTGGCCCCTGCAGCGCCTAGAAGGCCCCTAGACTTAAGGGGCTCCTATACAACTAGACTAGAAATATATTGAAGAAAATCCCCATAACTGCTACGGAGTCGAACCTAGGGGGATAAAATATATATATGACCAACCTCCATTAGTTTTTTGTTCTAAACATTTTCCCAAAACATACTTGCCCTTTACCACCACTTCTTATGTGGGCTCCCATACAAGTATTTCGTTTTGTAAAATTCTTAAATTTTATTAAGATTTTTCGTCTTTTGTGAATAAAATCAAAGTGGTTTATATGGGTCCCATAGTTAAATCTGGATGTATCAGTACAAAATTCACATAGTAGATATTATAAAAGTTATCGTTGCTAAATGTTATATTAATACCAACATTCCTACGGAAGTTGTGGCAGCAGTTTCGGTAGTGGTTTTTGTATGGGAGCTATGTTCAAATATGGACCGATTCCAAAAAGAATTGGTAAGATGATTAAGGTTGAAATAACATATTTTAAGGCCAAATTTAATGTAAAAACCTTTACATATAAGATAGTTAATGGGCTGAAGAAAATAATCCGTAAAGATTTTTCTATGATAGTTATGTAAATGAAGTTACAATTTTAATAAGCACCATTTTTGCTGTGAACATACACATAATATTCTCTCTATCTTTGGTGGTGTGGGTATAAAACAAATCTTCTTGATAACAGTACCATAGGAATAAGGGATATGATGCGATTTAACTGATGTGTGTAACTGATAAAAACATTGGTTCTAGACCCCCCTTTTAGTGAACCAATCGACTAAGTCCGTTTGGATGGCTGGCATTTACTAAACAAAATCTCTATTACTAGATTGCAGTCGATTGCGTCGACTGCTGGCCATGCTAGTATACATAAATACTTCCTTCACAAATAATAACAAAAATTAGATAATTTAATTTGTAGTATTGTTTTTATTTATTTTTTCTTTAATTTAACATGAACATATGCCTTACAATACATGTGAAATTGGCCTTATAGGTTTTCTTGCTACATATTGATTAATTAAATAAATAAAATAAACTCAAATTATTGATAAAATTGATTTTTTTTATCGTAAGAGTAAACTAATCAAATAATGCTGCAGAATTTATTACATTTATTGGTCTAACATTTTTAAAAACTTGAAGGAAATTTGGCTTAATAAAAATGGCTAATTATGAAATTTTTCTAGAGCATGCTCGATAGAACATGCCCGATCGAAATGTAGTGAATTTGAAATCGAACGTGATTTTAATTTCAATTATCTGGAAAATGGCTGTATTTTTCCTCTTTTTAAGAGTTGTTCTTGTTAATGTAATTGGTACTAATATTGTAAAGTGTGTAAATATACTAAAAGGAATATATTATGAACTTTCTTTAAAGGCTCATTTCGAAAATTTGTTCGATTTAAAGAACATGCCCGTAAAAGTATGATAATAAATCAAAATACTTTTTACACTTTGTTTACTTTTTTTTGACACTTCAAATAAAAAAGAACGCTTGCACACTTTAGGTCCGTTTGTTTAATTTTCCAGTAAAATCCAGTAGGTGAGTAAAATTTGGACAATTATAAAATTTTACTCTCCAGACACATAAAAGTAAGGGAATGGAAAAATTGCAAAAACTTGCAGGTTAATCAAAATAGATGGTCACAAAAAAGCGTATTGTTGTATTACTTACATGTATAATTTAATTTGTTTCACGTTGAAAATAATTATTTTTAGTTTTTGCTGCACTTTTAATTCAGTGTTTGATCTTTTAAATGTTTTTATTACAAATGGTATGCTTTTTGTTTGGTTACTTTTGTTTGTTTACTTAATTGAATCCAGGCATGCAAAAGCAGTGTTTAAAAAACTTAAGTCAAGCTTTATGAAAACAATCGGCAGTCGTGTGCTAAGTTTTCTTCTGCTTTTGATAAGTTAAAAAAATCAAAAATACAAACAGTGTCTTTGCTTTTGAAAGTTGTCAGAAGTCGCAGTCCTAAAATCAGGCAGTCTTTTAGTTTTGTACATTTTTAACAGAAAAATATTCTCTTTTCTCTTCTGTTTTTTTTTTTTTACATTTATACTTACTCACACACAGGGGTGCCAGATGGTGTTGGTAAAAAATCGGCATATTAAAAAAAAAAAAAAAAAAATCGGCAAATTGAAACTGTCTATTTTAAACGCAAGAAAACATGTTTCTAATAATATAATCGAAAAATTCAGCATTACATATAAAAAGTAAACGTTTTACAACGGCTTATGTAAATTTATATATTGTAAAGTTCAGCCCTAATTACATTCAATGAAAAATTCAATGAAGCGGATTTTAGCGATATGGAACAAATTTTTTTTTTTTTGGGATTTATAAAAAAATATTTTTAATTATTCAAAAAATACAAATATTATTGTCAAAAACTAAAAAATAAATGCCATGGCGATTTTTGACATTGAATTTGGCGAAAAAGTTCAAAATCAATCTGACAACCCTGATTGGGACTTATAATTTGCAAATACAAATAACTTTTTGCTTCTGCGACTGTTTGCGACTTACAAAAGCAAAGAGATTGATTTTACTTTTACTTGCGAAACTGTTCAAAAGAAAAGAAAATCAAAATCACAATTTTTAAAACAACTGCTGGCAAAAGTTTCGTTCAACTGTTTGTTTTTCGTTTTGTGATTTTGCTTTGACTGAAACTGTTGTTGATTTCAGAAACACAAGCAGAAGTCAAATCCAAAGAAATGAAAGTTATTGCAGTTTTTTAAACACTGTGCAAAAGTTGGTACAATTGTACCATTTTTGGTACAATCGAGTTTAAAAAAGTACAATGGATTTTTCCCAGTTTATCATTTTTATTTTACTTATTATTATAAATGATTATTATATTATTATATATGATTGATCTCAATTGTAAGATGTTGTGTAACTTTTAGATATTTGAAAATTTATAAAATAGATAAAAATATTTATATATATTTATTGCTTTTTATGTTATTTTAACCTACAAGTGAATTTTTTTGTTCGATGTTATTTAAATATGTAAAAGCAATTAGCTTTAATTAATAATACCTATAAATAAATGTACTTATTAGTAAATTGATATGCACGAAGTTCTTGTTGTTACCATACAATTTAAAAAAAAAATGCACAAAAATTTTTTTGCTACAACTGGGGTCCAAAAAGTACAATTTTATTAACATGTTGGAACAATGTGAAAATTCTCATTTTGCATCCCTGATTGAATCAAAAAATTTGTTCAGTAAAAATTTGCAGGCCTTCAGTCTGACAACTGTCACTTTACTCTCTCAGTAGATGCTCTCTATTGCAAATTTATGTGCAAACGAACGCAGTTCATTAAAATCCAGTGCAAATTGTTGCAAATTTTGGGGTAAACGAACATAGCTTTTAACATGAGTGCAATTTTCAATTATTCTTTTTTTGCAATAAAAAAAAAAAAAAAATCTGAACTGAAGAAATACTCTTTGCTAAATATCAATAACGACGGGTGATCTTGCTAAAATAATCTAAAGTATCACAGATGAAAAATTTATTAATTTGAAGAGTCTTAACAGGAATTCTATCTATTCCACATTCATCGACCAATATCGAAAAAAAAATGGACTACAACCCTCTACCAATTTCATACAAACAAAAGATTTATTGAAGTCAACAAATTTTATATCTAAAATTTATTATCTAAAATTATTTTAAAAATATTTATTATACCCTCTCCCACAGGTGAAAAGGGTATATATATAAGTTTGTCATTCCGTTTATAATTTCTACAATATTGATCTTACCACCTATAAAGTATATAAATGCTGGAGCCTTATGAGTAGCGAAGTTGATTTAACGATGTCCGTATGCCCGTGTGTATGTTAAAATAGGTTTTCCGAACACACAGAAATGATTGGGACTAGGTTGTTATATTTTTATGTCATATACTCCGTTGTTTATACTCCATTAAAGTTTTCTATTAAAATCCACCCAGATCTATCCACAAAAGACTAAGTATGAGCAAAAAACGAGAACTGCCTCTAATTTTGCCATAAATTCCTTGTTGTTTTTTTTTATTTTTTTCCCTTGCATATCAGGAGAACGGCAAAAGCCAAAGTTCCCAAACTAGGTACAAGCCTATTGGTTATCAATACACAACAGCCGACAAAATGTGGGCGGGATAAGTGAAGTGGTCGTGGAAATTTCCATACAAAGTCTTTTAAATGACTTTCTGTAAATCTGGAGAACGGTAAGAGCAGTTTTCCAATTAGAGACAAGCATCTTGGTTACCAATTGGAGAAGTGGGCGTGGCGCAAAATAGAATAATTTATATCTAAAGAACGGTATTTATTTAACTTTCCTTTCTTACCTTGGTAAAGGTTATATAATAAGTTGGTACAAAATCATAAAAGCCATTTTCCATCCCTGGATTAAATGTTCGGCATTTGGAGAAAGTCCATTTTAGTACAATTTTAAAAAGTTTTAATAGATTTGCTAAATAATATGTTAAATTAAAATTTTAACAAATTTGAAGATAATTATTGTCAAAAAAAAAAAAAAAAAAAATTAATGTCAGTATTCATAAAAATTATTAAAATACAATAAATTATTTACTAAACGAATTTTCTATTAATATTGTACTTATTTTGTTTAATTTAATAATCATTTTTGAGTACGCGGGTAGTAGTTTTATATAAAAGTGTCTTTTTTTTAATTTAACCAATTATTTTCTTGAAAAATATAAATTTTTAAGCTCAGTTTTGTGTTTGATAATAAATTTGTTATAGCACTAAAAATAAACATGTGTATATTATAATTTTAATACGTTTCATTTAAGTTTTTGTACAAATGGTTGCACACGAGAGAAAGCAACAATTAAAATAATTATTATTAAATTGCAGTATGTCATTGTAATTATTTGTTCTAATATTTCAGTTATAGCAGATGGGACAAATTAAAACAATAATTTTTTTAATTTATCATTGTTTTATATTTAAGATGAGTTTATTAAAGCCCACCATAAACGGCATGTTTTTACATATGACTTTTCAACTCATATTTAATTCTACTAGTCTGTCAAAATTGATATTTTAAGGGGTCTGTACACGGTCAAAATGCTTGTCATGCCGGCGAATTCACTGTGTACGTTTTTTGATTTTCCATCCAGCATCATCGGTGTCACACATGCAACCACATTTTCACTAATACTACCAAAGCGCTTGATGAGAAATGATTGACCGTGTACAGACCCCTTTACAGAAGGTTTATAATATTCCGTTACAAACCTACATGTCTATTGCTTCGGACATAGCTTATGTCTTTTTAGCATAGTTTTTGCAGACACCAAAGTCGTTTTCGGTTTAAAAACGGCGTGCTACTGCCATAAATCTGTTTTTTTTGGGCGTAAAAGAGTTCAGGATATAATAATGAAACTTCTTTTTTATATATTTAGGTAAATACCTACGTGGTTTTAAATGGTTAAAAAAAACAATCATAAGTATCGGTACTGTAAAATATAAACTTCAGCCTTCTGATTCTTTCGTCAATAATGAACCGCCGCTCCCTGTTTTCTCACGGCATAGATTTCTGACAACATATTTTTTCATAATAAACACAGTCAGAAGAAAATAGAGCACGCTCTAATTGAAATTTAGTCAAACGACTTTGAGTCTGACTTGCAGAATCAATGTTTCAAAGATAACACAAGTAAAAAACATGTCATGTATGGTGGGTTTAATGAAAAATGTTGTATAATGTAAAATTTTAGCTATAAAATTATTAATTTTAGGCTGGGCTTAAATCTAATTCATTCTTTGTTACCAAATAAATTAAGCAATTATCGAATAGGTAAAATAACTCAATTAGTTTATTTAGTTCTAACAAATATTTTATTAAACAATTTAATGCATAAAAATGACAAAAAAAAAAAAAAAAAAATGGGCTGCTTTGTTCTGGCGACAAGTTAGTAACAATTTCTGTTGCAGAGCCTGATAAAGAATGGTGTGCTTGGAAGAACCAGGGTTTTAAATAACAATTCCTCCATACCCGACAAATTTTGAAAAACCAACTCTAATTAAAAACGCACATAAAGCTATTGAATATTTTACAGGAGCCCTAGATCTCTTTATATCATGGCGTCACATATGGGCATTTCTATCTCATCGTACGTGGCATTTGTACGCTTCAGAGAGGTAGAGATTTTGCAAAAATAGGGGTAACTGGAAAATCATTTTATCATTATGTTTCATTTAGGCTGGGTTTTTTAGATCTCAGTTAAACTAGGTTTAGTTAATTTGACAAGAGATTTGTGCCGCCAGTATCAAGATTGTATACAAAATTTTGACGGAACAGCTTAGTTTTGCTTAAAATGTTGGTATTTAATTAAATAATAAAAAAATCACTTCGCCCGAAAATCCGAGTGTCAGACTGCGTTAAACTTAGTTTAAACTTAATCCACATATCAAAAACGCGGCCTTAGAGGGTATAATATTTGAAAAAAAAAAAAATAATAATATCAAATTAAGAACCTTGTTGTCCAAAATATCGAGCAAATAAGTGCATATCTTACGGGACATAAAACGGAAGTGATTTTGAGTGAAATGAAAAAATATGCGAAAATCTGCAAATTGTGGGAGTTGTATTTTTTTGATTTAGCATAACTATCTTCAAATGGCGAATGTTTAAAATCGTCGCTTTACGTACTTAAAGGCCAGTACATTAGATCATTTGGCCCAATAGGCTAACAAACTAGCGCCCCATTGACCGATGGGTATATGCAGATGAGATGGTATAGATTCTCCGGCTGATATTGTTGCCGTCCATTTACATAATCATGAGTTCCTGATGTTCCTGATTTTTTACATCTTTTAATTCTTGTTTTGCTGTAGGATCTTATTTATTCGGTGTTTTGACAGATATTTTTAATGACACATTTGGGTGGCTCTTCAGAGAAAAGTTTTTTTATGACTTGTTGGTTTATTAAAAAAAGTTTGACTAATTTCTTACTAATGATGACAAAGAGGCTTGCTTACAGTATAAACAAAAAAAAAAAGCGATGAACTCACTGCATCCAAGTATTACAATTTAAAATTATCTTACTTTTTTCATTATAGAATTTGAAATTCGCTTCGAATTTTGTATTTTGTTTATATTTCTTTTGGTTTTACAAATTTCCTTAGTTAATGAAATAACCAAAAATTCTGCATCATCTAGTTTGCGGCTAAATTTTTTCCTTTATAAATCTTAAAATTTTCAATATCTTATTTTAATTTTTCTTTATTTATTATCAAATTCACTATTTTATCCCCATTATTTTCACATTACAAATTTTTAAAAGGTAAAGGGATTTACAACAAAACCTCTTATACATATTTAGAATTCAAAAGGGTGGAAAATGTTTTCTTTTTCTAAACATTTTGAGGCATTTCAACAAGTTCCCCCCAACATGCCGGTCTTGTTTTCGTAATCTATTGACTTGTAGTCTTCATTTCTATGACAGATGTGTTTGCTGTATTTTTTATTTTTTTTGCGTATAATTTTTTTTAACAAGTTCAACGTTTTAATGAATTGAATAATAGATCTAATAAATAAAATATACTAAAAAACACAAACAAACAAAAATAAATGTCTGGCTTTAAGCCAACATGCAATAGTTTTGAACACACAAGCTCAAATATGTATTCGAAAAAAACTATTCATAATACAGACTTGCCCGAAACCAACAACCAACTACAATGGCACCTGATGCAATCATTTTGAAATTGATGGTTCATTTAATTTATTATTTGATTTTTCATTATTATTCTTCATTCAACTTTAGACATTAAGTTTTCTAACGTTATATGCCACTAGAAAAATGAGAATTGTATAGAAAAGAAAAAATTGTTCCTTAATAAATTTAGACCTTCACTAATAAATAATAATAATAGCTTTGAAAGAACTGTTTTACTATTTTATATTAATTTTTGGAAATGACGCACTTCTTTGTTTTTTTTTTTACTTTTCTATTACTATAAAATTAATTTTGTTTTTGTGAATCATTTTATTTATTTATTTTTTGCGTATGTTTTTAAGAAAAACAATTCCTTTATTTATTTACTTAAAAATTAAAATTAAAAAAATATTTTTTGTGTAGGTGCAAAAACAAGTCGTGTGGCATTTTAAAAATAATATATACGATATTTTTTAATTGCAATTGTTTTTTTTTTCTTTTTTGATGTATTTTTATCATTTACTATATTCTTTTGTCGGAAATCTTTTTTATTTTCTTTTGTACAGAACAAAGAAATTTCGTCATTAGTGAAAAATGTTTATTTAATATATATTAAAATTTGCAATTAAACAAATGCATACATATGTGACGATTTGTAAAATTTATAATAATATATTAGATAATTGTGTTGCTTTCTCAGCACAAGTGATTGAACGTGCAGTAAAATTTATATGGGAAACTCTCAAAAAACTGAGTGCTTTTCATATAATTTTTACTACACGTCCAATTACTTGTGTTATAAAAACCACACATATAATATTTTATTCTAATTTTATATTATTATTATACGCTTAAGCGATAAGATAATTTCGTCATATTAAATGAAACGGGTTAAAAATATATTATTTGTCATTACCTGATATTGAATTAAAGTATGTACATATGTATGCATATTGCACACTAAATCATAAACAGGCACACCGTCACCGTCTTCTCTAACTTTTCTTTTTAAATAACTCAATTTGATTACAAAATTGCAGCCCTTTTTTTGTAGCCAGTTTTCTGCCTCCTAAAAATTTTTGAGTTGTGTCTCTTTATGATTTAGTGTGCGATATGTACATAATTATTTTTAGATACGTAAAGTAGTGGAAATTAAATTTATTTCCTTTAAACCACAAAAATAAGAATTCCATAATAATTTCACAAACTTTTTCCTTTCGTGGGAATGTATGTATAAAAATATTCACCCCTTCTGGGAAAATTTTTGTAAAGAATAATGTGAAAAAAATGAATAATGCAATATTTTACTATTCTTGACAATCAATTGTCGTTTAATGCACTAAAAAGTGCTTTTTGATAAAAATCAGTCTAACAGAATTCGTTCACCTTTCATTTTGAATCACGCAGGTTTATCGAATAAGAGTGATGAAAATGAAGGGGTTTATAAATGGGAGAATATCAAGCACAAATCTTTTAATATTTGATAAAAGTCTTACTTTCTGGGGGGCTACTGGTTCCCATGATATCCAGATAGGGCTCTGGTCAGTCACGATTTTAGACCATCTGCCAATTTACACAAGCTTAAGATAGTAGCTGCTTCTATAGTCCATATTATGAAACATTTGAGTTTGTTGGTGGAGGGTGAAAGAAGAATGGAAAAGTGCATGCTCTTTGTTTTGTGAGTTCGTTATTGAGAGGAAGAAGAAAAAAAGAAATGGCATTCAAAATACCTACAATGCTGCAAAACAAAATTTTCATTGTCTGGGTTCACACTATGAAAGTTTTCTTTCAGGAAGTTGGAGTTTGTTTGTGAGAGGCAAAGATAACAGGCTATCAGTGTGACCAGATCTTAAAAATTTTTACAGCTATATCTGGCATTAGACGTGAACAAAAAATGCTATAAATAATGCTAAACTTTTTAAAGATTTTTGTTAAAAATTTATTACCAGAATGAAATTTTATTCGAAACTAAATACATTTTAGTGACTTATTTTTTAACGAAATTTAAATAATTGGGTAAATTTTTGTAAGACATCATTTACATAAAAATATGTAGCACAAGTAGTTGAGATTAAATTTTAAATTTAGGGGACCTGCAAACCTCGGATACGTGCAAATATTTTTAGATAATTTTATTTTTTATAGTTTAAGAAAAGTTGAAGTTTTAAAATTATTTTTTAAAGGCAACAAATATTTTCAAATATAACCACTGTAGAATTTGTATCTAAATACAAAGTGAAATTTCTTTGTACTTTAATATCGTAATATCAAAGGATAAATAATTTTTACAATAAACAGATGCGCGTATTTCTAATACATATTCCCATTCTTAACATAAGAATTATCAATTTTCATACGAAATTCGATTATGCCTGCAACTATTTTTAGTCAAAATTTATTATAATTTATAATAAACTTTAAGTAATTTCCGTCAAACTATTCGTCAAAATGTTTAATATAGTGCTAAAAAGAGCAAAAAATATTTTATAAAAATGCTAAATAAAGCGCCAAGTGGTAAATGAAAATTTTTGCAGCTAAATAAAAATTTTTTATGCTAAATTAAGCAGCAAAAATGGCACTCAGACTTTCTGAAAGAAAACTTTCATGTGAGCCCAGACATTGTATAGAAACAAATGCAGTTTCAAAAGAGATATAAAGAAATCTTTTGCGGAAAATGTTTCATAATATAGACGAAGACATATCGTCCGAGAGTACAATGCCAAGAAGTAAGTGTTTCTCATGCCGCTAGCCCGCATTATTATAAATGAAATATATTATTTCCATATGTTATTTTTCTAGAAAAAAGTTCTTGCAAACTTTTTTGCATATGCGTGTGTATTATGGTGCATAAAAAAACATTTCTTTTGTTTTTCTCAATACTAATTTTTCTATTCTAATAAAAATTAACAATTTTGATGGTCTTAGTCCTGTAGGAAATAAAATTTTTCAAAAAACACTCTTAACCGGTAAAAATTTAGCAGACTGAATACTTACACGGACTATTTTGAACTCTGCTTTTTATTCACGATATTCGTGAATTAAAAAAATTTAATTTAATTTTTAAGGTATTGGGCAGTATAAATAATTTTTTAGGTGTACATGGTATTAATTTTCTAAAAGTATTAGACATCGTTTGCATTGTTGCAATATATAAAATTCACTTCAAAGAAAAACAAATCAAGTAAATTTTTGATATCTCCAACAGTGAAGTGACGCATATTCGAATTTTATTTCGTTTGAAGCAAATGGAATTCGAACAAAGCAAGGTCTGGGCTATAAAGCGGGCATTGTTAAATTTTTCATCTGCTCTTTTTCGCAAAAAGTTTACATCAATATGAGAATAAGCATTGTCAAGCTAAAAACCAACAGTTTCGTCTTTGATCAATTTTTGTCTTCAGAGTAGGGAAAGTCTGATAAGTTTTTAGCAGTTTTTAATACAAAACACCCTTCAAAACCCTTCTAAATCAAAACATTATTTTAGCACATTAGATATTTTGCTTTGAAGTTGTTGAACTGGCTTTAAATATTTTCATGGTTTATAACCAGGGCCGTGGAATCGTCAACAAATATCAACAACTCTGACTCCAACCGCTTAAGTTTTTTAATTCCGACTCCAACTCCTCCTACTCTAACCTTGATGCTAAACGTATAAAAGCTGGTTCTTATATGACTTTAAACTCTTTGTTTTTAATGCAGTGCCTTTTGAATGGTTAAATATAGCACGAAAATATTCTGTAAGAAATTCAAATCGATGTTTTGATTCTAACACGTGCCGTATTGAGCCTTAAAATAGTTATTTACATATGTAAAGTAGAAACATTTTGGAGTCGGAGTCGCGAGTACAACGACTCCGACAGCCCTGTTAATAACTATAAAAGCTGAAGTCTCTAAAAAAAACCAAGTGTCGATGTGCATCACCAAATTTCGTTGGTTGTAGCAGAGGAAAATAAACCCATTATACAGATAGAATACAGATTATGGTTTTTTTAGAAAACTTTTGTAGAAAGAGCTTTTTAACATTTTGAACATTAATAGCATTTTTGCATTGCCAGGTTTATGTAAAACGTTGCCTCGGTAGTGGCAGCGAATAGTTACTTCCCATACAAGGTGAATGGTTTTGACCTTTTATTTAGAAAATTATTGAACCTGGGGGCTATCGCGTATTTTTATACTAAAAAAATAATTCACGAGTTAGAAAAATTTGTACTGTGTATAACGATTATATTATTAATCTGTATTACCAGGTTTGTAATTGTTGCGATAGTGCTTGGGGAATATTACTCACTATGAATACAAAGTAATTTTTTTTTAATGTTTAATAGAAAAACAAATAGAGTTGGAACTTTTAAGCTTTTTGAGTATTAATATAGTTTCAACATCTACGTTTGACTTGTTCAAAGCAAGACGAAGTCACCTCATATAAAAATTTAAAATTTTTTATCGTTTATTTGGCAAATTATAAAAGCTGCAGGTTTTAAACACTCTAAGAAATTGGTGTAGGGGTTGTACCCGAAAGTGAAAAAATGCATAAAATATATTATGTACTAAAGTAATTGCCAAAACTAACGTTTTTAAACTCCAGAAAAGCGGACTGGGTAATGCTCGTAGTCTTATATGTATGTATTAGGTCATTCATTCGGTTAACCGATTAATTACTACCCAGTTAAATGACCGGTTATTTTAAAATTGGCATTTTTCGATTAACGATTAAACCGGTTAATTTCAATCGATTAACCGATTAAACGTTGTTACAAAATTTTTAATTTTTTTGTAATATTATAACATATTTTTTGTGTTTTTAATTATTTGTTTCGTTTCATATACAAAAGGTGTTTGTTAGAAAATATATTTTCATACAAACAAAAAAGGTGTTCAGTGATTTTCATTTTAAATAAGTGTTTGCTGTCAACAGCTTTTCGTTTCACGTACTTTTTATATGTATCTGATTAGTTATTTGTTTCTTCTCATATCTGTTCATATCAATCCTTTAACAGCATTAACCGAAACAATTAGAAGTGTTAAAAATTTAAAAAAATTAAAACAGGACTCTAATGACAATGGAAGATTTCATATGTTTAGAAAAATACAGGAAGAGGACTGAGAAATGAGATATTCTGTTTTATGGGCTGCTTTTGATTTCTCCAACATCTACGATAAATGAACGAATTTTTTCATAGTCAAGTTTTATCAAAACTAAAGAAAATAAACGCTTAAATCGTAAACATTTAAACCAAATTTATTTGTATAGAAGATTATTTTATAAGATCGTAAACTATTGAAATAACTAATAAAATGATCCTACATACTTATGAATTATTCTTTTGTTTGCTCGTTTTTGTTCTCAAGAATTGTTATGTTTGTTATGTCATTGGGTATTGTTTTTACTAATAAACTCCAAATAATAAACCATTTATGCATTTTTATATATTGAAATTACTTTATTTAAAAAAAAAACTTTATTAATCGGTTAACCGATCAATATCAAAATTAACCGATTAAAGGAAAAGCTCAATTAATTAATCTAGCGTTTTACCGATAAAAGCAAAAGCCCGATTAAATGAATACCCTAGTATGTATTCATAAGTTTGGAGTATCTTATTTCCACATTTCTATATTAAAATCTGAAAATTTACTTCCTTGTTTTCAATATAAATGTTCGAAAGAAGTGTTCATGTCGACATTGTGGGCCAGGCAGTTATTTAATTTTTAATATGTACGCCTAAACACAAATCATTTCTATTTTGTATTACATATTGTAATTAATCTATTAATGGTCTTCAAACAATGTATTTAAAGTCTTTTTACTGTATCAATTAATTTTTTACCACCTTCACTTGCATAAATAAAATTTAGTACATGACTATTGACTTTTAGTAATTTTTTTTTGTTTATTTACACATAATTTAAACAATTGAAATTAACAAAGTAAAAAAAAAAAAATAAAAAATTATTTTAAATTGTTGACATATTATGTATGTAAATATTTCTTTTAAAAGTCAACAATTTAAAATAATTTTTTAATTTTTTTTTTTACTTTGTTAATTTCAATTGTTTAAATTATGTGTAAATAAACAAAAAAAAAATTACTAAAAGTCAATAGTCATATTATATATGTATGTATTTTAATAAAACCAAACTCTGAATGATAGACAAAAAGACACCACAAAACACGCACATATCAATATCTATACCATTTTTGTGTAACTAAGTCCCAACTTACACTGTTGGCATTTCTTCCGGCCAGACGAAGTTTGTATGCAAGATAGGCAAAAATTAAAGTGTGCCACGAATACAGTGTCGCTCTTTTAGCAACTTCCAACTTCGTCTGTCCGACAAGAAATGTCCATATTGTGAATTGGGACTAAGGAATGCTTCGAAAAATATCAATTTTTATAGCAAATTTATTTTATGGACAACAAAAAAGTTCAGTTTTTGGGGTATTTTTGTTTAAGAAAATCACGTTTCTTATGAATGTTTCTCAAACTTTTATTGAAAAATTTTATTTTCTTATCCCGTTTTGCAACAAAAAAAAAAACGTATTTATAATATTGTCCTTAGTAAAGTGTTTACATTGGTTTACATAAGTACCGATTTGTCTGATGTGTATACTTAAGGATCCTATAACTAATTCCTAAATGGTTGCACATTTTTTTCTTCCTTATTTTTTACTCTTTATCCAATTCTAATTAATTAAAATCGGGTTCAGATATTCACTCCTATCGTGAAAAACAAATTTTTGTTACCATGAAATTTTTATTCCCCTCGAAGGAAAAAATGCTATCGTGAAACGCCTTTGAACAATTTTTCGCGCTATCAGTTCTCAGTGAATGTAAAAACGAAGAAATGTTAAAAAACATAAAAAAATTTTTGTTCTAAAAAATATACACGCATATTTTAAAGAAAAGTTAAAAAAAAAAAACAAAATAAAATGTATTGTATTGGAGTGATAGTTTGATTGCAACATTAGCTAATTGCGCTTTTATGTAGTAAGAAAATGTATAACATTCTGCCACCACGTCTTCGAAAAGCTTCATAACTCCTCAGGCAATCGACCGTTTTTTGCATTTTGTTGAACACTATACTTATATGTATAGTTTGTGCCTCTTTTAACGGAAATTGACTATAAAATTAATTTTGTAAACGTCAATATTCGAATTATGAGAAGAATTACTTACATAAATGTTTTGTTCCCCAGCAAAAATAAAGTGAGAAATTCAAAGGGAAAAGTGAACAAATTACAAGGGAAAAAATTGTTCACGATAAGGGGAATTTTTCGCGCGAACATTTTTTTCACGTTATTATTCTCCTATGAATTAATTTTTTTCATGGGAGTTTTCCATGATCGCAAATACATGAAAAGGGGAAAAAAATACGAGGGAAAACTTATCCACGATAGGGGTGATTTTTTATGCTCATATGAGAGACTTTATAAAGTAACAACATTTTTTTGGGCCGTTTTTGGTAAAGGAAATGTTCGGCTAGATATATGTACATTTTTTTTCAAAGAATTCTTTAAAATAGAGTATTTTTAAGACCGATAGAACTAACGAAATGGTAAGCTGTCTAACGAACTTTCATACTGTTCTCAATTTTTGACATTAGTGATTAGTATACTCGGGGAAATCATCATCAATAGATTTAAACAAGGCTATCAAATTATATAAAATTTCTTTGAAAATCAGTCATCAATTTTCGTCACTTATAGGCGACAAAATTTACTTCAGCGATGAGGTTAATATTTGGCTTAACGAATTTGATAATAAACAAAATTATCGCATTTGAAGTAAGACCAATCCACAACAAACTTGATTACTAGACTTCGTATTTTGCATATTTGCATATTTTTAAAGGATTAAGTTAGATAAATTCCGATGACACCAAGTTACATTCCGCTACATTGAAAATAGAGTTGAAAACGATATGCATATTTTTTTTTTTTGCATTTTTTTCATATTATATGAACTTGCACAATATATACCAAAATATGCAAAAATTTCCTATGTTAAACAAATCAAATAATAATATAAAAGCGATTCAGAAGGTGGTATACATATTTAGTCAATTCACAAGGTATCCTAACATGTCATATTGTCAAAATGTCCTAATATTTCACAATGGTTTAAAAATATTGTTGTACGGCTCAGCCGCTCAGCGCTGGACTTTTCTGATTAATTACGACAGCACAATAAACACAGCAAGCAACGTTCTATTTATTTAAGACACTTTTTGTTAACAAACCAACAACAATATTTTTAAACCATTGTGAAATATTAGGACATTTTGACAATATGACATGTTAGGATACCTTGTGAATTGACTAATTGAAATTTTATTAATTATTGTCAGATACAAGTATTAAAGTAGAGCCAATTTATTTAGTACATACGATATTTTATATTTTTAAAAATTATTAAAGATAATTGGTGTTACAATCAATATACGACAATAGTACTATGCTAGAATTTGACACTTTTATTTTGAGACAAGCGGCGGAACTGGCGTTTTAACCCAATTTGCCTTTTGTTTTCGGAGGAGGTTGCACAACATATATTTGCGTAACTCAAAAACGGTTTAGTTTATTGAACAAACTAAAAAATTCCTCACTAGAATTTCCTTTAAGATAAGTTAAAGTTGTTTCTAATATGCGCAGTCGTTTTAGAAACATAATTGGCAAAAAAAAATTTTTTTTAGCAAAATTTCGAAATTTTTGTTTGTTAAAAATTCATAAAAAATTGGAAAATGCTGCTTTGCTTCAAATTTTTTCCAGACATATAAAAAACGAAGTTGCAAACAAAACGAGCCATAATTGATTAAAATCTGTTTACAATTTAAAAATTTCATAAACGCTATATTTGTATGGGATCCCCCCTAAGAAGTGGAGATAAGGGACAAAAAACTAATTGAGGTCGGTCTTACATTTTATGCCCCTTAGGGCGACTCCTGGGCAGTTTTGGGACTTTTTCTTCAATATATTTAAGGGGAGCCCCCTTAAGGAATAGAGATGGCAGCTAGGTATGTTAGAGATAAATGATGGAGATGAAAAATAAAGTGGGGTTGGTCTATATCCTACCCGTCTAGAAGCATCCTACGCGCTGCAGGGGCCAACATGAAGAATTTCAACCATACAAATATGGCGGTTTAATAACGGTATATCTCGAAAACCAGAGCTATCCTAAAAAAACGGCTAGCACCACTGGATTCAGCGTACCCGAATTAGGTTAAAACGTCAGGTGCTTGGCTTGTCTGTTTTTCCAACTAGCACAGTGTAATTTTCTCTAAATTATTAATTGACAAGCTTTGACGTTTCTCTCCAAAAATCATTTTGTAAGCGGGAATGCTGCTTTTTTAAATGATATTGAAATCTGGATTTATTTTTAAAATGGCTATAAATTTCACTTTTAAATACATTCCAAAATCACCAGTTATGTTAGAAACAATATTTTCAGCTTCCTTAAATAATTGCATTGACTTTTTTAATAGCAAACCCTTATATTCCAAGGAAGTTATGGTTTCAGCAACTCTCGAATTTCGATTCGATTCGATATATGTGTACAAAATCACGATATAGTTGGGGATTTGTTATCACCTTTTTTGCCAGCTTTATAGATTCAGCATCTTCTGCGTTCAGTTTCCCAAGAAACTAAAATGCAAAATTAGAAAGTTTTTTCTTTACCAAACTAAAGTAAAGGCATTGTCCAAAAAATGGGTTATTGGATATTCCATTATTTTGCAGGAGAGCTAAAAGTGAGTCATACACCATATTATGTGCCAGTAAAAGTATTGTTAGGTGTATGGTTATTAAAATTTAGTTTCTGTAGCATTATTAAAATTTTGATTTTTTTTTTTGGGAAAACCCCATATTGATTTTTTATTTCAAACATTATTTTCTGCTGCCTGCAACCATGTACCCCATCTGGTTATGATCTGGTAATAACTCCTTATTAGAATTTGCTTGTAGCGTTGTACTCTTAGCGGAGCTTTTATGAATTTTTTTTTTACACAAGATATAAAAGAGTTAGCGACTGGAAACCATGTTCTTTCTTTTTCTGCTTTTCAATTTAAACCGTGCGGCAAGCAAGTCATGTGTATGAGATTCGGCTAAAACATTTTTAAATTGTTACCAGCTTTGATCATATATGTATGTCGTGGCATCCGTTAAAAGCATCAACACTTTTGACTCATTTCCGTGTGGCCACAATATACGAATGATGTCGTTCACAAATCGAGAAACAGTTGCATTATTTACTTCTTCCAAGGTTTATTTTCGTGCACTGCTCCAACAATCGAATTCGCGACATTTCGCTATTGTTTGTCCGTTGTTTCGTCCACTGATATCCAAAATATATTAAAAAAAAAATGTATTTTGTTGTTGTGAATATAACTAAATAACCACGAAACCTGATAACCAGCTTTCCGTGAACAACCAACCCAAATATGTATAATCATTTTGGTAATAGGTGTAAAATCAACAAATTGTTTGCTTGATGCTATGAATTTCGTGATTAGAGACTAATTTTTCTGTGAAATGTTAAAATTCGTCAAAAATTTAAAAATTGGCATGCATAAGTCTGCATATTTAAATTTCACCTTTTTTTTCACAAGTTGTAAAAATTATATTGTTCTCATTAATTTTATAGCAATTTTTGGGAAGGCTGTTAAACCATTTTCCTATTAGATTTTTCTTATCTTTGTTGATTTTTGGCATTTTACTACACTACACTTTACTCAACTTAAATTTGTTTATGTGATAATTGTTACAAGACACGACTTTGTAATTCAAGGGTTGAACAATTTATTCAAAATATTTTACAATTAATTATAAAGTAATTAATTAATTAATTAATTATACCTGGTGACCCGGTAGGCTAGTTGGTAGTGAGCTAGTCTATCAGCGGCGGGGTTGCGGGTTCGGTTCCCGCCGACAAAGCGTAGAGCTTCGCTAAAAGAAAAAAATCATAAAATGTGATAGGTATAAAAACAAACAAAAAAATTATTAAAATTAAAATTATTTAACAAAGTATTTTTTAATACAAGTTGTTAAACAAACCACTTTCCTATCAGATTTTTCTTATATATGTTGATTTTTGGCATTTATAGTTTTCGATGAAATTCGTTTGCATATATTTGGCACATGCTGCATTGATTTTGCATATATTTGGTATATTTGTTTGCATATTTTCTGCATATATTTCATATATTCAATATGCACTTAAATTTGTGATTTTTGAACGATAAAACGTCTATACCTAAATTTTTTTTACCAATCTGATGAAAAATAAAAAATATGCAATAAACGAGGTCTATTAATTACATATATCCATAAAAAAAAGTCCTTCGTTTGATGCGGTTTACACGATTGTGGCATCAACGAAAATTTTTTCTTCAAAATTTAAGCCGGAGGTCGCGTTACGGTTAATGGATATAAATAGTCACCGCAATGATTTTTCGTTTGAAAATATGAATGACATTAATTCAGACAAGATTTCGTTTCAACAGGATAGCGTTACGTGCCAAACGGCACCGCAACTATCTACTTATTGAAATCAAAATTAAGTTAATTTTGAGAAATGGACCTGTCAATTGGCCTCCAAGGTCGTGAGATTGGACACCTCTGTATTATTTCCAGTGGGGCTCGTAAAGTTGCTGGTTTCTACTGATAAACCAACAACGAATGACGCCTTGGCAGCTAACATTGTTTGTGTTCTTCCTAACATGCGGTCAGCAAAGCTCGAAAAACTGGCAGAAATTCGACGTCCAGAATGCCCTTCGTCAAGAACAGTCACGGTGCCCTTACGACTGAAATTATTTTTTAATATTAGTGCCATGTAATGGGTCTTTCGAATTAAATAATATTTTTAACTAAAAATTAATTTTTTGTGTTATTTTTTACAATTTCAAGTTCTTTACAAAAAATAGAAGCGGGTTTCACCCTTTGTGTTAAGTGTTCAACTCTGTTGTTTTCAATTCGATTTTATACTACAAAGCGTGAGTGTCATTTTAGTATGTATTGAAAATTAATAAATCTGCTGAGTGAAAGAAAGACAGAGAGTTTCGTCAACTGTTTTATTCTGGTAAGTTTAACACACTACAGCTTTTTGTGGGATTTTTCAACCACAGCGTAGTAGATTTTAGTATAAAACATTTTGTTGTTGCAGTTTTGTAAGTGTTAGTACTTTAACTACATTAATAAGATTAACAAGGTCTTCAAGGGTACTTTACTAATAAGGGTGAAAACCTCTAAAGTTTTCTTTGCCAAGATAACTTGTTAATATGCAAGTAAATAAAAAAATTATCCTCAAAATAAAAAAAGCAAATAAATAATAAATAAAACCTTTCTCATATATGTATGAACCAAGCAATTTTAATATGAATCATTCAACCTGGCCAAATTACTCTTTGCTTGAATAAATTATCGAATGAACTGCCACACGTGAATACTGACTTATGTAAATGTACCGATTTATAAAATTTAAATTTTTCGTTTTTTTCTCTTCTTTTTTCAGACTTCAAGAAGATCCACCAACCGGTGTTTCTGGAGCGCCAACAGATAACAATATTATGATATGGAATGCTGTGATTTTCGGTCCACACGATACACCGTTCGAGGATGGCACCTTTAAATTAACAATAGAATTCACTGAAGAATATCCAAATAAACCGCCAACGGTTAGATTTGTATCAAAAGTATTTCATCCCAATGTTTATGCAGATGGAGGCATCTGTTTGGATATTTTACAAAATAGATGGAGTCCCACATACGATGTATCAGCTATATTAACATCTATACAGGTATAACATGGAATTTATAATGCTTTTAAAAGAAATTTATGTTCTCGAATTATATTTCCGGGAACATATGCAATTTATTTTCTCATTCTCGCCATAACCTAAATTAAGCTATTTCGAAAAAATTTGATAACTTTTTCGTAAATGTTCCTAAATCGGGCCTATAGTTAGTTTTGGACCTATCCCAACGAAATTTAATTAAGTCTTTTTATATCTTCTATATATTTATTTCTTAATCATACTCACTTCTTGAAGAGATTTATGACAGTTAATACAATTCTCAGCAATGAGTCATATATGGAAGCTATGGCGATAACAAATATTATTATGGACAGTCGTTTATAATTATATGAAAGTTACTTGCGCTAAATTTGTATCGCTACTTACAAATATAAAAAATCTAGCGGATTATAGACGCATAATGTGTCACAGTTTTTATCTAATTGTCTTTAAAATTTCCAACTTTTTATTATACGAACTCCTCAGATGGGGTGCATATGATTTTCATTCGCTTGATATACAAATAGGTGGGTCTGGTCTATTATTTCTGGCCAATTAGGGTACCTGTTATGAACTAAATCCGATTTTCGACAGCAGTTGAAATAGCTAATTGAACGAATTTTCATTTGGTATTATGGCCCACATTCCATAAAAGAACGATTGTAAAAATATAAGTACTTATTAGTTTATTTACAGTAGAAGATTTCTATCAGCTGGCTCTTTAAATAAAAAAAATTGGTTTACAAATTTAAAAAATTAAATTAAAATTAATAATGACCACTACGAACTTATGGTGAGCTGATTTGTCTGATTAAGATCAACACTTTTAGAAACTGGGAAGAACCAGGAAAAGTTGAGAGATGCTTCTAACATCGTACCAACTGAGCCTTGGAAATAAAGCAATTTAGCTCCTTACATTTTCAACAAGATTTTTGAATAAACTTGCAGCGTCGAAAGCAAAATTATTTCGATAACAACGAAATTTTCGACACTACTGTCAACTCATAACACAAAAATTTTGCTTTCGATTGTCGATGTTCGATAGCCAGCAAAAGTCTTATGTCGAATGCATCTCATAATAGGGCCCCTAGGTCTGTACCTTTGGTTGTGTGGGGATTGATAAAAGATATAATTATGACTATTTATCAATAGAAATTCTACAAATATTGAGTTTGAATTGAAATGTCTTTGCACGTATTAAATTTGTCTCTTCATATTTTCTTGTTTTAATATCATTTCAGTCATTATTGAGTGATCCAAATCCAAATTCTCCAGCTAATTCAACAGCTGCCCAACTTTACAAGGAAAATCGTCGTGAATACGAGAAACGAGTGAAAGCTTGTGTCGAACAAAGTTTCATTGACTAGCCATCCGCCGCAGCCGTTAAAGCCTTTAATTTAATGAAAATTAATCTTAAACAACATGTACGTACACCTGGAGTTCATCATACTACTCAATTCACATCAGCAACAAACACAACAACAACAACAAGAAATATAACAGCAGCCATTTCCGTTTTATAAAAATAAATAAACAAACAAACACACTTTGTATAAGTTATAATAACAAGCAACTGGGAAAAAAGGAAAGTTTAAAAAAAACATCATTCATTTTAAATGAAATGTAGCAAAGAAAACACAAAAATATCAATCAATAGGAAATGGTTTAACTTTTAAAAAAATCAGCTTTTTACTTATAGTTTTCCTTCCTTCTTAAAAACCCTCCAGCTCCTCCTAGAAGTCCTCGTCCTTAATTAGCAATATTTAAATATGTGTGCAGCTGCAAAGTAAAGCAGCGTTCAAAAACATTAAAAAATTAAAGATAAATACAAAATAAACAAAAATATATTAATGAAATCTTAAATATGATTAAAAAACTCATTGTTTTAATTAAAAGTAAAAAAAGAAAATAAAAATTAATTAAACAAATATCATGATTTCCAAAAAACAAACACAACCTCTATACACACACACACTCTTATAAATTTACATTAAACAAAATACATTTAAAAATAAATTTAAAATTCAATTAAAAAAACAAAAAACAAACAAATATAAAAATATTAATGTTTAAATATATTGAAAAATATATTTAACAAAAAAAAAAAAAAAAAAAACAAATAATAAACATTAAAAAAATATATAAAAATTTATGTGGTCATTATTTTCTTTATCTCTTTACATTTTTCAATTCCTTTGAAAATATTTAAAATATTATAGTTTTTCGAACATTCTCAATTCTTTGAAAGAAATCCCTTTTAAACTTACATCATCTCTATATCACTCCCTTTTTTTTATCCTGCTTAGGATTTATTTAAAAACAATTCTCTTTTATTAGTACTCATTATTGTTTTCTTTTTTTTTTTTACTTTTTATTTTTTTCCACTTTTGTTTTTTCTTCTTTTACTAAGACTTTATTTTTCTAAAATTAAATTATTTCTCTACTTAAAACTTAGAATTATGTTTTAAATTTATAATTACTATTATTATAAATGTAATTACAAAAAATAAAAACAAGAGCAAAGCATTATTAAATTATATGGCAGAAAAAGAAAACAAAAACAAAAAAAAAAAAAAAAAAAAAAAAAAAAAAATATAAGAAATAAAAAAACTTAAAATTTAAATAAAAATATAATTACATTGATCTTTTTATTTAAAAATGAATCTGTGTTAAGATTGGAATATGTGTTTAAACTTTGATGTTAAAAATCTACTTTCGTATATGAAAGTTAAAACACTAGAGCTTCAATAACAAAAAGACGGATGAAAATCTGTGGTCACTTTTATTATTACTCAATAAATTAGGAATTAGAAGAAAACATTCTATCTTTTATAGCATTTTCAGGTTAAATAAAACCTTTTTCAAATAAAACGAAACCTTTTTGAAATTAAACGAAACCTTTTCAGAATAAACGAACCTTAATCTTATATATATAAAAGAAAGTGGCGTTAGTTACTACGTTTATAACTAAAGAACGGCTGAAGCGATTTCGATGATTCGTACCAATTCGGAATGGTATCTGACCAAGTAAGAAGAATAGCAAAAAAATCTAAAATAGGTGGCTTTATGTATCTTTAGCAAAGTTGTTGAGCATGAGCCGGCGAAGGTTTATAAGTTGATATGACCAATTTCAGACAGGTGGCGCCACTGAAAATGACTCGAAATGAGTTAAAGATCATGCTATGATCTTTAGCACAGCTGTTGAGCATTAGCATACAAAGGTTTCTAGGTTGGTATGACCAATTTCCGATAGGCGACACCATTGAAAATCACTCAAAATAAATTATATCATTTGATCATGCTATGGTCTTTAGTAAAGTTGTTGCGCATGAGCCGGCAAAGGTTTCTATGTTGGTATGAACAATTTCCGCTTTTCTAGGCAAAACAACGTTTGCCGGGTCAGCTAGTTTAAAATAAATGATACTTTATTCAAATTAAATGAAACCGTTTTCAAAATAAACGAAACTATTCAAATTAAACAAAACTTTATTCAAAAACAGTTAAACATTTTTCAAATTAAATAAAACCATTTTAAAAATCTTCCAGGATTTAGTTTTTTTTTTTTTTTTTTTTTGCTAAAGAAGAGCTCATGGTGTTTTGCCAACCGTAAGGAGAAGGGAACATGACTAATTGCTACAAACATACAGGCTCAATTCCGATCGAAAGTGGAAGTGGTTTCGTATCTTGCTATCCCAAAAACGAAATCACTTTCGATCAGAATGGATTTCTGTGACAGGGATTATAAACAACTTTATTGTTTACAATAAAGTTATTTATGTTTCCATGTTAATTCGGCCCGTTTCCAAGTATTTCTTTGGGAGCTTTGTAGCAGCCCAATGCTACAAAACTCATTTTTAATTATGGATAATGCCAGAATCCATAAATCCCAAGTAATATGGCATACGGTGGACAATAGTGAATGTACATTAAAATGTTACCACTTTATTCTCCTATGCTGAACCCGATAGAGAAGACTTTTTCAAAGTTAAAATTTAATGCCCAATCATTATTAAGTTGCCTTACCACTGATCGTAACATAGTTAGTGTCGCCTCTTCATTAAACAGAAATTCAAAGCAATCCAAAAAATAAATTCCCTACAAAATTTTAAAAATGGTTTAATTTATTTTGAAAAATGATTTTTTAACTGTATTTGAATAAAGTTTCATTTATTTTGTATTAGCTGGACCCGGTCCACTTTGCCGGCCCTAAGTAAAGATTTTAAATCTTATAAAAGTTTTATTGCAACCCTGGGGCTTCTTTTTTGTATTTCACCGCTCTACAATAGACACATACTTGATCAATGCTACCAATATCAATATTGTTATGTGAATTGTTATCAACTGTTGGCTCGTAGTTAAATACAAGACGCATTAATGTTATTAGATTAATGTCATGAATAGCTGTTCTTGCCAGGTTCTTAGACGTTGCTCTTCATTTCCTACCTCGCGTTTTATGCTCTGTGTAATTTCCTCGTAAACGTGATACTCGATATCTAGTTTCTTAAATTTCTTCTGCGTGTTCTTCTTGACTTTGTTGTAAACGTTATGTACGTACACGATTTGTTCGTCTTGTAATGCCACGTGACCTTGGCATTTTGATTTAGGTTAGGTTAGGTTAAGAAGGGTTATGCGCCCTTGGGCACTATCATAAATGAATCGTACGATTATGTAGGATAGTGAATACAACCCTTTAATAGTGAATGAAAAATTCGAAAAAGTGACATTTGTAATGTAAGAAAAAAATATTGTAATTTTGTATTGAAAATATACAAATAAAAAGTGCTAATATAAAAATACATACATACATATCAATTTTAAGAATTGCTCAAAGACTTAAATGTAAAACAAATTATAAAGCCTTTCTATAGCCTTTCTGAACGTTGTGTCTTCTTTTTTAAGATTTTTTAAATTTTCACAAAGTTTGGAAAATATTTCACGAGCCATTCTAAAATTGTTTTTAATTACCAATTTCCAAAGTCATATTTCTGCTTGGTGATGGCACAAAATTCTTGCGTTTGAAAAATAATTACATACCTTATTTTTCATATCGTTATTAGATATGATATAATTTAATAAAAATTCTATAGAATCTTCCATTTTCATTATTATTTTTTTACGTTTTGATTTATTTTAACGCAAAATAAACATAAACATGAAAAAATAACCGTCAAACTTATTTCGAAAATTCGAAAATAAAAACACTTCGATGTGTTTTGCTCAAACAAGTGTTTTTCTTCATAATGGAAACGCGCTATAAAGTTCATTAAATTTAATTTTCATAAAAGCCTCGTACGCAATGCTAGCAACAATTTTGTTTTTTCTTCTATCTTATTTCTTCCCAAAGTATTTCATATATATATCTTTCATTTTTCGAACAAAAATGTTTTTTTTTTAAAAGTTGAGTCTTTTATAAAAATTGATGACGTTTATAAAAATTTTATTTAGTTTTGAATGAAATTTCAATAAAATGTTTTAAAAAATAATAATAAATACGTAATATTGTTGTGGGCAATATTTGCAATTGGTTTCTTAATGGAAAATGTGTGTGGCTGTGAAAAAAATTGTTCCTCTATTATGATTGTGATTATGAAATTGTTCCTCGTCTATTGTGTACGAGGCTTAAATTATTTTTATGAAGAAAGGAATTTTACAACATGAAATGAATTAAATTTAATTAATAGTTTTTCCTTCTTGACTGAGCTGGGAATTGAACCCTGGTTTTCACGGACAGGTTGCCCTGAAATGTTTCGATTATAACCACATAATCTCCTCAGAGGGGGTTGCCGTTTAACACTCACCGCCATCGAAGGCAGCTGGCAGTCAATAGCCACACTTCAATCTTTGAACCAAATTTTAAGATCGAAATTGGTTTTTTTAATGATTATATATTTAAATTGATTAACAGGTTCCTCCTTACATCCGTTTTTCATACTTTTTGTCAAGAATTCTTCTTGAAGTTCAAAGTACATTTTTCTGTTTTTCATGTTTTTTTGTCTTTCTTTTTCTCGTTGACCTTTTTATCAGCAAATTCCTGAAATTTTCGAAGTGTCGGTGGAGGGTATCAACGATTCGGCACAGCCAAATATAGTACTTTAACTTGTTTTATAACAAATTTGTTTCAAGGATTACTGCATGCTGAACTATACTATTTTTGACACTAAAGAAATGAAAAGATTTCTTTTTAAATTTGGAAAAAATACTGAGATATTCGATTTCTAAAAGAGTTTTAAAAATGATTTCAAAGTACTACATATTGACCATTTGGTAAATTTATTGCTTGATAATATAGCACTGCTAGAATTTTACACTTTTTTGTGACAAGCGGGGCACCTGGCGTTTTAACCTTATTCGGGTACGCTGAATCCAGTGGTACTAACCGTTTTTTTTTTTTTTGGGTTAGCTCTTGTTTTCGAGATATACTGTTATTTCGAAAATGGAGGAGGTTATTCGCGTTACTCAAAAACGGTATTTAGTTCATTGAATAAACTAAAAAAAACCGAAATTCCGCAATAAAATTACCTTTACCCGGGGTTTACACATACAAGTGCAAGTTCGAAAAACTCAATACACTCACACATTTTTACAAACACCATCACATTTTTCGTACTTGCAGCCCGACTTGCAAGAGAATTTGCTTGTAAGTAAATTTTTGACCCTTGCAGCAAGTAAAATGATAAATTAAGAAGCAGTGTTACCGTGGATGCCTTTTGTATCAATTTACTAGTACTTAGTAAAATACAAATGATGTTTATAGCTGATTTTCTGTGTATTTATAAAAATAAAAAACAAAACAAAAACACTACTATACAGCAGAAAATCTTCATGGTATTTTTATACATAAATTGCAATAATTTTGTTAGCAAAAATTGTTAACAAAATATTTTCTCAGAAATTTTATAATATCGGTAACTACGGCAATACTGTATTCACATATTTTAAAAAAAAAATAATTTTTTCATCAAGATGGACCAAAAATAAAATAAAGAAGAAATTATTAAATCAAGTTTGTGATAACGGTTACATAATATTTTTTAAACCCAAAAATAAAGCTTTTTTCATAAGATGTTTTCGCTTCGAGAACATTTGAAAAATAAACTTGCAACTGACTGTGTAAACACTCAAGTTACTTGCAAGACTTTTGGCTATTTCTTCGACATTTTCGTTGATAATACATATGTATACACTACTTGCAAGTATTTACTTGCATGTGTAAAGGCAGTGTTAAGTAAAGTTAAGTCGTGTTAGAAACATAATTTTTTTTTGACAAAAATTTTTTTTTAGCAAAATTTCGAAATTTTTGTTTTAGAAAAATTCTTAAAAAAATTTGAAATGCAGATATTATTCTAATTTTTCTACACGTATAGGAAACAAAGTTCTAAACAAAACAAGCCATAAATGATTAAAATCTGTCTTCAACTTTTGATTTTTTTTACAAAAGATGAAAAGTTTTAGTTCAATTTAAGAATTTCATAAAACGCCATATTTGTATGGGAGATAAAAGGCAAATATGTTTTGAGAATAAGTTTAGGACGAAAGACTAATGGAGGTCGGTCATACATTTTATCCCCATAGGGTCGACTCCTAAGCATTTATATATTTCTAGCCTTTATTGAAAACTATGTGTTGGAGCCCACTTAAAAAAATGGAGATATCGGGTAGGTTTGTTAGAAACAAATGATGGGGATACTAAATAAAGTGGGGTTGGTTATACATTTGACCCGTCTAGGAGCATTCTAGGCGCTGCAGGGGAATATGGGAATTTTTTTGTGGGATGCCTTTTGAAATTTTAAAAGAAATTATTATAAATCTTAGTGGGCTTTAATTTAGTTGCAAATTTCATCAAAATAATATTACTAAAATGTTTTTACTGTATAAATAAATATTTATGTATATTATTGACAAAAACTCAAAAAACAAATTTTTCGCACTTTTTTGCAAAATGCCTTTAATGAATTTTACAATTCGTCAAATAATTATTGATTTGGCGCATATGCCAAAAAGTCGTAATAGAGAAAAACGCAAATGAAGATTTACAGGAAGTTTTCTGAAAATATACCCGATAGAATTTTTTGTATTTTTACTACTGCTTTTGAAGAAAAATGTAACTGCCTATTTCACTAAATGCGAACGAAAGCGTTCGTTCGCATTTAGTGAAATAGGCAGTAAATTTTTGTGAACGTTCATGAGAGAACTTAGAAGTTAAAAGTATTTTATTGAAAGAGAAAGTTATTGTTTTGTGCAGCATACGCAACTTTTCTAAATTTATTTTTAAAAATTAGCTTTTTGTGCTGCATACCCTAGTCAATACACTCTTGCTGATCAAGTGCGATATGCACTATATGTAACTGAATAAGAAGTACGTTTTTTGCTTTACAATAAATGCAAATTTATTTAATTAGATTTTCATTTTTTTTTTAATTTTTTTTAGACAATCTACCTACAGTACATACATACATACAAAAAAATAATACTTAATTCAATAAAGACTTGACAGATGTTAATAACAGTGGTTTAAGAATTTATTTTTGTATATATTTTAAAAACAATATAAAATTGATTGATTACTTTATTATTTTCGTTTAAGGCATCTTTTGTTACATTATGGTTGTTAATTTTTTTTTATTTTTATAAAATAAAAGTATACATAATACTAATGTTTAAATATTTATATTAAAAAAATATATGGTTTTATATAGTTTTGTTTTATGACAAGTTTAACTTAATGTAGAAGACAACATAAAAAACAGTTTTAAATTTCTTAACATCGATTTTTTCTACCACTTGTAAAACAAGAAAAAGTAAATTTAAAAAAAGGACTAACAATAAAAATATTTGATACTTTTCTATATACAAAAAACATAAAAAAAATAATATTTTTTTAGAATTTATTAAAATTTAGTTTAAACCCAGTTTAAA
The DNA here is from genome assembly GCA_943735925.1 of Pollenia amentaria. Classification (NCBI taxonomy): domain Eukaryota; kingdom Metazoa; phylum Arthropoda; class Insecta; order Diptera; family Polleniidae; genus Pollenia; species Pollenia amentaria. Next base: position 43,964,917 of record OX031006.1, on the reverse strand, counting down.
TAAACTTGTCACAAGTAAAAAAATTTTTTTTTTGTTTTAAATTGTTAAAAAATATTTATAGTTTTCTTTAAAATACACTCTTTTGTAATTAGTTTAAAGTTATATTTTTAAAAATACTTTAAGGCACTTAAAGTTTGACCAATTAAGATTTATTTTTTTTTTTTTTTAATTTTAGACATAACCTCAAATTGCACAGTTGTGTTTTAAAACCAGTGTTTAAAATGGTTGTTTTTCAAAGACAATTTAAATTTAAAACTTTTCAAATTATTTTATACTTATTGTATAAATTTCAGTTATTAGCATTTGCATGAATATTTTTAAAATCTTGAGTCTGTGTAGTGCTGCGTAAAACCTCCAACCATCTGAAATTTCAAAAATATGACAACAAAATTAAATAAACATTATTGTACTGTAATTTTCTCTTAAGTCAATAGTTTAACTAACCTTTGATAAGTGTGTACACTTTCCGCTCTAAAGAAATATACATGATTTTTAAACGACAACTTAAATACAAATTCTTTTTGTACAGCATCTTGTGTACCCGGCGGTCCCACTGTATAGCCCAGCAGCGGCAGGCTAGCCAAAGCGAATTCGTCCTGATACGATTTATAGAAGTACAAACAGAATGAGGTAAATACGACCCATAATTTTTGCCAGCCACTGCTATTCTTGAATTTACGCAGTAAGTAACCAGACAATTGGTTTTCGGCGGAGATGAGATGATCTCCCAAGCCGACGGTGGCGCCACGATGCCAGCAAACGTGTAGAGCGGTATTGCTTCGCGAGGGTGGCGTTTTGTTTTGTATATTTTGTTGCTGTTGCTGCAGTAGTTGTTGTGCCGTCAGGGTTGTATTGTTGCCGTTCGTCAGGCCCAAAAGATCGAGACCCTCTTCGGAGGAGGCTGGGGTGGAAATTTGAAGTTTGTGTGTTAGACGATAAGTCATAAAAATATTAAGTTAAATATGAAAAAAAAAACTGTAAAATTGTATATTCTAAAAAGGCCCAAATGATCGATGCCTTTGAAAGAGGAGGAGGATATCGTATCGTATACCTGCGGCAAATTTGTTTCTATTGTTCTTAAAGAACTTATCCCGTGACCATTGAATACAATATTATAATAAAAGGGAACGAATTGTGATAGATGAAAACAAGACATATCGCTTAACTAGTTATTATGTGTTGTAATTAATCCAGAAGAGTCATGTGACTGCATTTTGTGCGGGAAGTAGCTGATTCTATTACTTTATATGCACTCAGAGAAAAAATATGTTTAAATATGGTCACCTCCAACAAAAATATTTTTAAAAAAAATTGTAAACATATTATGTTTAGTTTAACCATATTATTGTCATCGACAACTATATTATGGTTAAATTAGTCCTCCATCAAGAAGGCACAACCATATTATGTTTGCCTCCGAACAAGTTTTGGTTAATGATAACTAAAATATGCTTAACACTTATAGTATCATGGTTGATTTTCAACCATAGAATGTTGCTCTTGGAAAAGAGGAAAATACTATTGTTAATTTAAAAACAAATTATTGTCATATTTAACCATAACATATTTAGTGGCAACCATAATATGGTTGTGGCTTCTTGATGGAGGACTAATTTCACAATAATATGTTTGTCGGTGACAATAATATGGTTAAATTAAACATAATATGTTTAAAATTTTCTTTAAAAATAGTTTTGTTGGAGGTGACCATATTTAAACATATTTTTCTCTACGTGTGAAGGGAATCTGTCATTTTAACATGGTTCAGTCGGGACAATATCTGCAGCAGGCATTATATTAGCCGAAATTGAATTTGTCCATTTATGTTATTATGCTAATTAACACCTTCCTAGGACATCGCCATGTTAAAGTGCCAAGTCCTATTCATATAAAGTGTTAGAACTAGAACTGGTCCCTACCACTTTATACCTGTCCCGTGACAAGTTTGGTGTTAGTTTCCTTATGCCTAGGGATTATACAGTATTAATTCCAATGAAACTTCATAAATGTATATAAAGTATTAAAGACGAATTTTTTCGCTCTAGTTCATGCATAAGCATTTGATTTTGGGTAGACTTTTGTATGGGGAATAGGTAAAACAATTGAAAGAGTGTCTAGTTTATTCCGAGTACACGCATTCGGTTCATAAGCCTTATTTCGAGGGAACATTTGTGGGCGAGGATATATTTAATACCTTACAAAGCAGTCACCTTAAACTTGTTTTGACCAAATTTCTTCTTAATGGCAGGTCGTTCAAGTCGAAAATTTCGATTATTATTTTAATGCGTTACAAACGTGGATTGGACTATTTCCATACAATTTTCGATTGATCTTTTTTATTAACATGTACAGGGCCTTAAATAAAGATTATGACTAAATATGGAGCCCTAAAATAGAATCTGGGGCCAAATTTAAGCATTCGTCAATGTCGAATGTCGTAATTTTGCACCAGTATTTTGAATTTCTATTTATAGTTATAAGAAATTGAAGCGGGTAAAAATTCTACGAACTGGAGTGATTTTCGTTAGCAAGAACTTCAGAAAAAGTTTAATCGATGAAAAATTTGGTTTTACGGTACTGTTAGCTCTTGAATTCTGTTAGGAGAGTTTTCGGTTGGATCTTTAAAAACAGTTATGGCTAAATTTGGATCAATCCCAACAAAATGTGGGTTAAGGGCCTGTTTTTATATAAAAATTATTCCTAGGAAACACATGACTCTAAACATGTACATAAGTTAGGCTTGCCAGACGGTCTTGATTTTTCCTAATTTACAAGAATTTTCAGTTCTCGTCAAGAATCAAGAAAAAAGAGGTTAGTCAAGATTTTTTAAAGATCAACCAAAAAACACGTTTTTATGTTGTTTGTAAATTTGCTTCTTACAGTTTTCCTTAAACAAAGCAGTGTAAAAAGGAAATTAATATTTGATAGTTTTGTTTTAGTGTATTTGTTTAAAAATCTATTAAATCAACGTTTCCTTTGCATATTCAAAACTTAATAATAATGCTGAATTGAAACAGAAACCCTCACAACTCTTGTATGGATTTCCCTTATAATTAAGGGGCTGAAAAGCAAAGGGGTACAAATGCCAAAATAAAATTTTTGACTTATTAAGCCCTAAAGTTTTTTTTTTGTTATATTTAAATGTATACTTAATATAAAGTTCAGGTCGGTATAGTGTAGTTTGGAGTCATTAAACAGTTCTGAATGCTACATTACCGCAATATTGTTAGTTTTAGCACTTATGTCCCTTTGGTGTTTAGCCCTTAAGTAAATGCGTTGAGTCAGCTACTAAAACAAAAGCATGAAGAAATTTTTTGCGCGAATAGTGAGTTAATTTGCATGTATTTTTGACTTTTAAGTGGTTTAAACAATTGTGTAATTTTTATATTGTCAAGAATTCTTTTCAAAATCAAGATTTTTTTTATGAATGTCAAGAATTTTCCAAATTTGAATCTGGCAGGCCTAACATAAGTACATATTCTGAATTCGGTGACATGTCATAATGCTCGGTGTCATAGTCTCCATGGACGTTATGACGCACCAAAAAGTGTCATAATGTCCATGGACAAATGAGTCGCAATGTCCACTTTAGTTAGCAAAGCCTGTGTTTGTTATAGAAAGAACTCCTCTATGGTATACAAACACCGACTTCGCTAACTTAAGCTTCCCTGCATTGCAGACCTTTAGCCGGGAGCAAGGATTTTCAGCTCTATGGTATAACAAACACCAGCTTCGCCAACTAAAGTGTTCATTAGGACTCATTTGTCCATGGACATTATGACCCTATTTGGTTCGGGATTTTTAAATTCAGGATTTAAAAATCTGGAATTATAAAGTTCGGGATTTCGAGATTCAGAATTTTGAAATTCGAGATTTAAGAATATTCGGGATTTTGTTAAATCTTTCATCCCAGAGCTTGACAATATTGGAATCAACAACTATTAGATTATCAGGGGTGTCATAGAAACCAATCTTATCGGTATTAGATTTGAAACCGACAAAAAAAATACATTGGTGTCATGAAATCCAATGTTATCGGTTTTTTGTTCGAACTGAAATTAGTGTCGGTTTTAGCTGTCACAGAAACCAATATTATCGGATTTTTATTGAAAATAAACCAAGCAGCTTTCAGCTCTTGTTTTTATATTGGAAATAAATATAGTTGGTTAAAGTTTAATTTTTTATTTAATTTTTTCAACAGTTAGTTATTTTGCATAGATGGAAATAAATAAAATTGGTAAATTAGTATTTTTTGCATGTCTACGGTAGTCTCCGGCAGCGGGCTGCTGCGAGCTTGCAAAAGTTTTCTCACTTTTTCTGCGTACAGAAAGTTCGCAACACATTTATTTATTTTAGTTATTAACAAGAAACAATTTATTTTTTATTTTTAATAAATTTGCTTTATAATTCTACAAAACAATAAAATTACACAAATGTAAACAACAAATGCAAATATTTAATACAACGATGGTATTTATTGCATATGTTAAGTGTGTTTCCATTCTTATTTTCTTTTCTATAATTTTCCTTTTATTACAAACACAAGTTTTAACAATATTTTAGAGCACAATCATAATTTAAAAAATTATCAAACAAAAATTGCATTAAAAACTATAAACACATGAACCAAAACATAAAACAGCTGTTTCGAATATCGGTTTTATTTGTATTCGAAAATAACAAATCCGACTTGTTTTTATGACACCAAATGAAACCAATATTGGTTTAAAAAACCGACAATTAGCAAAACCGACTTGGATTCTATGACACCCCTGTATAACTCACTTAAAAGTGTCATAATGTCTATGGACATTACGACACTGCGCTGATGGGCATTATAAACATAATGTCCATGGATACTATGCCACTGGACATTATGACATGCCACCCTTAATGCACTTTCCAATTTAATAATGATGCTTTATATTTGCGAATATAAGACAAAAAACGAGAACTTAGACCAATTTTTTACAATAAAAATTTAATCTTTTTAATGGGTAGAACTCTAAAAAAGGAATAGTTGTATTGAAAATTCTTACTTCGTACTAAATCTTCCTTTTCTTGGCAGCCAAATGAAAAACACAATTTTAATAAAACAATTACTCAAAATAAATGAAATTAAACGCAAATTAAATACTCACTGCAATTTTTCAAATTTAACGTCAATTGGGTATGAGGTTTATTTTTAATATCCGCTGCCGCCTTTGACAATTCGGCCAGCCAAAGTGTCTTCTCGGCGGTGGTACATGCACTAACGGTAATTGCACAGTGTCCGCCAAATATCGAAAAGGAATTATGTTCACCATTTTCGGTTAGTAAAGATCTAACGGGAACATGACCCAATATACGAAACGATTGATCAATGGGCGACTTAGAACCATAAAGTAAAAGATCGGAGAAAAGGAAAAACATGCGTTGTTGCAGGCCGCGCTTGGAGTGTTTTAAAAGGCAGCCTTGTCGAATCAGCTTACGTTGACTTTGCACCAATTTATCGAAGCCATTAATGTCACGTTGCAGTTCGCACAGTTGAATAAAATTCATGGAATCGGGCAGCTGGTTGCGTATTTGTTTGGCAGAGCGGGAGAGTAAATGGTAGACAGCCTGGCAGTCGGCATAATCCAAATGTTCTTCAGTATAGAATTCACAAAGTCCTAAAATTAAAAAAAAAATTATTATAACCTTAAAATATGTTCTTCTTGACCTAAAAACTTTCGACTTACTCTCCAATATCAATTGATAGTGTAACATGCGATTTAAAGGTTTCAATAGTAACTCTCCAATGGGCAGATAACAAATCTTTTGTTGTTCAAAATCTTTATAGATTTGCTGGAAACGATTGTCTGTTTCGAACATTTCGTTGAGACATTGCAAAATTTCGCCATGAGCCTGAACATATTCATCGTAAATAGGCAAAGCAGCCATATTTTTTAACATAACGTCCCCTATGCGATGGGTATCATGGGTACCACGTCCCTCCCACAATACCATACGATGTTCCAAGTCTCTTAGGAATATATTATGATGTTGACCCATTGATTCTAACATTTCGAAAAGAGGCTGTAAATTTTCTACGTCTTCTGGAGTCAGTTCTTCGCGGAAATGATTGTTAAGAATTTCTAAATCTTTTTTATAGGTACGTTCACTCATTAACAGTTCCTTGGCCAAAAAGTAAGATTTCTCAGTGGGCCATTTCTAGATAAAAGAAAAAAAGATAGAGATTGTTAAAGAAAAGGTAAGTTAATGCTGTGTTAACCTAACAACAGTGTGTTCAAGAACTCTTAATAAACACAATGTGTCCACCGGCACCCCCATGTATGTGTGTTTCTCCAAACCACGCACATACACACATGGGTGGCAATTTAAGGCAGAAACCAGGAGGGATACTCTCTATTGCGATGCGAAAGAAAATTGTAGCAAATCTAGTGATTGGTACTCTTTAATGCGTATTTCTTTCGCATCTTTTTCTTTTTTCTTTTCGCAAATCATCATATTTCTTTTATTTAAGCTTTCCCATTTCAAACTTTTCTTTACATATTTTGCCATTTCATTACTAGTAATCTGCGCTATCTTTGGTTATTATTACCAGTATTGCTTAATTTTCAAACAACTTTGCGAAACTGATAGAGAGTAGCAAGTTGGTATTTAGCTTTCGCATCGAAATTGTATTCGCATCGCAATAGAGAGTAGCCCCCCAGTACACTCGTTTCGTGGAGCTGAAGATATCTAATACCCACTACTGAGATAAAACAGCTTTTGTGGAGCAGCAACAGCACCTTTGAAGAAGTCCTGTCAAGTCGAACCTCTCCAGACTTCCCAATAACCATTCCAGGACCGAAGTCTAAGAGGAAACTGATTCTCGTGGTACCAGATAAGGTCAGCTGTGATCCCAGAAAGAGAGATCTGCAAATTTGAAATTTACCGTCTCAAGGTATTGGTAGGATAAAAAGCAGAGCTATCGTGTAAAGCAGTGTTTAAAAACCTACCGTCAAAGTAGCAAAAGTCATAAAATTGCATTTTTTTCGACTTCCTAATTTTGCATTTTACAAAAACAAACTGTTGTTTTTTTTTTTTTTTTTAATTTGGGTGCAAGATATATTTAAAATATCTGCGTGTAATGGCAAAGCCTTGAGCTTATATGCCAGGACTAAAAGTCTTATGTATTCTTTCTTCACATATACATAGTTGCTTTCCAAACAAAACAAAAGTGCTCCAAGGATTGCACAGAACGACCTATACCGTCGTATAGGAAGATGGAAATCCTGAAGTCCACTCCACAGATAATCTTCAGTTGAGGTTTGAATGGTCCTCCACCAGTAGTTAGAGTTTTTTAAATTAAGTTTTGAATTGTCCTTCGCCAGTAGTTTAAGAGTTTTAAATGGTCCTCCACCAATATCTAATTAAATTAAGTCCAAAATCGTCTGCCACCTATTTCCACACGGTCTTCGCCAAGTAAAAATAAGGTTAAAACGAATGCATGTGGTCAATGTTGAAACACGAAAAACCGTAACACATTACAGTTATGCGACGCCACACATCAAATAATGCGGTGAAACGCAAAACGCACGAAAGACGGACAAACAAGAACGACCTGATTGTCCTTAAAAAATAATGACAACGAGCACGAGCTGCTTCTCCGGCCAGAGCAGTTTTACGAATGAAACTGTTGTTTTCACTTCTGATTTTTAGAACTTAAAGTTTAACTGCCGTATTCATAAAAATTAAAATAGATTTCAATCGTATTTTAAAACTAAATTTCCATACAAATTTTTCTTAAAACAGATTTCATATCCATTTTAGTTTTTTATGAATACGGCAGTAAGTTACTTGGAGGCCACACGATCAATTTTTGTCTTTCAATTCCTTTCAATTTGCTCTCACTCTCATTTTTTTTTACTAACACACTCACACTTTTTAAATTGATCACGAGATTGCTCTCAATTTTAACTATCCATTTGTTTGGCAATTTTACGTTCAATTTAACGGCTGATTAGAAGTTTAGTTAGCAAATTTTTTGTTTGTCAGTATAAATTGTTTTGTTGATGACATCTTGAAAGTAAATTGCTTAAAAATTGCGTGCAGCCTACGTCACAGCTTTCAATTTATGTAAATATTGACAAACAGTATATGTAAAAGACTATCAACAAAAAGTTGATCGTGTGTCCGCAGGGTTAAAGTCTTAAACAATCACATTTAAGTCAAAAGCAAAAAAAAAAACACAATAAAGTACAAGGCGAATTCATACAGGTGCCCGCATCATGAGATAGAGTTATTCTCCCTTTTTTATATCCCTTTTTTTAAAAAATACTTTGTATTTTGTTTTTATAAAAAGTATGTCAAAATTGAATGTCAAAATTATTTGTTGAAAACATAAACAAGGGATTTTTTTTTTTGTTTATAAGATATACACAATTGCTTTAGAAGGTAAATCTTTTTCCTGTATTACAAATTTATTGTGGCTCCACATATTCCTTACGCACTTTTTATTCCTTGATTTTATATTTTATATTCATTTTTTTTTGTTTTATAAAATTTAAATAAGTTTTTTTCAAGTATTTAGATTTTTATTAAATTTAAAATTTTAACTAATTTTTCCACAAATTGTAAACAAAGCTTGACATTCAGTATACACACAAATATATAAACAATAAGCATATGACTCGAAAATGTCACCTGTATGAATTCGCCTTGGTTGAATTACTATATAATTAGGCCTTTTATCTTGCAATTTAAAAGTTCTACAAATTTTCCTTTTTGCGTTTATAAAACTGATGTTTTATGTACTTTATAAACTTAAAAACCAGAATAAATTGGTACAACATATTAACTGCCTGGCCCACAATATCGACAAGAACATTTCTTTCTTATATCTGATGTTAATGTCACACTATCAAAAAAGGCGCAAAATATATGACTCAGAATCTTAACAAAAAAAGAAAATAAAACTCTGACCGCACAGAATCTATAATTTTATAAAAGTGTTTATAAGCATTTGTAAGTCAGACAGACTTCTCAAAAAAATCTGACATACAATTTTACGCCACACTAGCGTTTTTATGAGCACACACGATTGTCTTCACATAAACGATAGTAAATCGCAGCTTTACAGTAAAAGATAAACTGCCAGGCCCACAATGTCGACAAAGACATTTCTTTCGCATATTTATATGGAGAACAAAAACAAATTTAAATTTTTTATTATTGTTTTCAATGTAAAAATGCGAAAGAAATGTTCTTGTCGACATTGGGGGCCTGGCAGTTAATTTTTAAGTTATTTTTTTTTTTGTATTGAAGTATGTTTTTAAATGAATAAAACCATATAAAAAAATAATTTCATTTATTAATTATTTTTACTAGAGCAAAAAGCGAGTAAATCGACGTATTTTGGGAAATTTTTTCTATACAAAAGAACTAGTAACGAACTGGTTCTTAAGCACCCAATTGGGTCCAAGTGTACTGGTACACGACTAGAACCAATAGTACTAGTGATTTTCCCAGCACACCCAATGCTAATTTGAGCATTAAGATGGTACAGAAAAGTATACAGTCGAGAACTAGTACTGGTGTTATCTGTACTAGTTTATTACTAGCTAGGTACTAGTTCGATCTCCGGCAGGGTATATATTTGTTCAATTTTAAGGGAGTTTCATATCCATGTAATCTATGGTTTTTGTTTTCATTGACTGAAACTTTTAATTAATTCCGAAATAGAAACAGAAGATATGTATGTTGTGTGTGTGTTTTTGTTACATACATACATACATATATGCACTAGGGATGCCAATCGGGACTGATTTTTGAAAATTTTGTGGATCCCGGGATTTCGGGATTTTTCGGGATCAATGTGTTGCCTTAAAATGCTACTTTTTTTAATAAGCAATAATTTTTAAATATTCAAAAGGTTTTATATACGTAACATAAATTTTTAAAAATGAAAACAACAAAACAATTTATTTTATACATATGTTTATAACACTGGCCTCACCCATGATCAAACTGATCAGATTCTGAAAAAAGCTTAAAAAAATATACGTATCTCTTAGTTTTTCTAGATCAATTCATTTCGGTTTTTTGACAGCAATTCAATTTGTAATGTGAATTAAGTTGTGACGACATAAATACACTGAAAAGTGTAGTCCCTCATCGATCCCGATAGCTGAGTTAAAAACTGTAACACTATATCGACTGCAGTGCAGTACACCTCCAGGGTGAGGGCGAGTTTCATTATCAATAATTTAAGTACGTTTGAAATTTATTTTTAAACAAAATGTTTATACAAATGTTTCTTAAAACAGATTTCAAGTTTAAATAATTTATTAATGAATACGTAATAATGTTTATTTATAAAAAAAATTATTTTATTTACCGTATGTTTTTTAAGCAAATTTTTTATTATTATTGGACCGGAAGGAATATGAGCTATTAAATCAATATTACGACTTAATTGTTATAATTATATCAACTTTCTGAATAAAACTTTAATTGGATCGTGAATAGTTTTTATTTTTTGCTTGACACATAACAATTATTTCTTGATTTCTATATTTTGCATAAAAATAATCATTTTTATTTTGGAATTATGTCTTAAGCCAAAGCTGAACTTGCTAAACGTAATAAATTGTAATAAAGGCTTGAGATGGGAATCTGCAAATTTCGTTGCTACTTAAAATAATGGTTTTTATTAGGCAAAATACAAAAATCCAGAAATAGTCGTCATATATCAAGCAAAAATTGCAAATTTTAAATACTCGCTGTGTTCCAAAAACAAAAATTAAACTCAAAAATAAGAATTATTTGCAAATAGAAAATATAACTCATATATAATTTTTAATAATTTTTTTGTATATAGTATAAAAATTCAATAAAAACGAACAGTTTTGTACATAAAAGTTGATATGTTAAAAATCCCGGGACTCATAAAAATAAATCCCGGGATTCGGGATTTCCCGTTTGGCATCCCTAATATGCACATATCCATACATATACCCAGCGGCAAAGTTTTTATTTTGACTGCATTTGTTATACACTGGTAAAAAATAATTTAAAAAAACTTACCCTCTTCTTAGCATCAGCATCATTCTCACTGCTGGTGCTGGCTGCTGCTCCCACACTTGGTACATTATTATTTACCATTGCCGGTCCAGTGGTTGTTAGTTCTTGTCTCTTTGCATGTTGTATTTCGGCCTGTATAACGTCATAGGTTCCCGCCTCTGAACGTGATAGCGATGATGATTTATCTGATCCTATGGTCAAGTCTCTTCTATCCAATGACATGTTGCCATTTATGCCATGATAAACTTCTAGGGGGGAAAAAATTAAGGACAATTTTATTAAATATTGCATATTTTTCGTTTATGATGGAAATAATAAAATGTTGCCTTTGTTAAGGCGTAGCACATGTCAGTTGTTTTGTTAGATTGTTTCTAATAAGAAGTAAGAAAGTTATAATATGAAAAAGTGGGGAACAGAATAGTCGCAGTAGTACAACGTTACGAATAGCGCTGCAAGCTGTGAAAAGTAAAAACGGCAGTTTAAAAGTAGTGCTAACAGTATATATATGCAGTTGAAGTTAAAACGCAAAGTTCGAAATTTTGAACTTTGTTGCGATACAGAGCATTCGATAGCTTCAGCTACTACTACAACTACTTTGTTCTGTTCCAGGCGTAAATGTGATTATAAATATTCAGGGGTGTCATAGAATCCAAATCGGTTTTTCAAAACAATATTGGTTTTATTTGGTGTCATAAAAACAAGTCGCTATTTGTAATTTTCGAATACAAATAAAACCGATATTCGAATCAGCTGTTTTTTGTTTTGGCTCATGTGTTTACAGCTTTTATGCAATTTTGGTTTGATAATTTTCTAAATCATGATTATGGCGCTAAAATATTGTTTAAACTTCTGTTTTAACTAAAAGGGAAATAATAGAAAAGAAAATATGCATGTTAACACACTTAACATATGAAATAAATGTCATCGTTGTAAAGGGTTGTTAAATTTTAAGGGCCGATGTTGATTTTGAATAAAACACAAATTATTTAGGAAATTATTGTCATTTCTTTTTATTATGATAATATTGCTATAGTTCAATTATGTATGGAGCAAAATATCGGCCAAATGGCCGCTGCTACCTCGGCGGCACAACTCCATCCGATGGTCCAAATTTTCGATGACGCTGAGGTATAATTGAGGTTCTATGCCGTTAATGTGCCGAATTATCTCATTCTTTGGCTCTTGAATTGTTGCTGGCTTATAGGTAAACGTCACATTTTCTTTCAAATAACCCCAAAGAAAAAAGTCCAACGGTGTCAAGTCACATGATCTTGGCGGCCAATTGACATCGCCACCACATGAGATAACACGGTCATTGAATTTGTCGCGCAAAAGAGCCATTGTTTCGTTAGCTGTGTGGCACCGTCCTATTGAAACCAAATATCGTCCACATCCATATCTTCCAATTCGGGCCATAAAAAGTTCGTTATCATCTCACAGTAACTGCCTGACCGGCCTCATTTTGGAAAAAATGTGGCCGGTAAATAAACGAAACCGCTTTTGAGTTACGCGAATACATGTTGTGCAACCTCCTCTATTTTCGAAAGAACGGTATATCTCGAAAACAAGAGCTAGCATAAAAAAACGGTTAGCACCATTGCAAATTATCAAGCGCATAGAATACGTGCTGTGGACCACCAGCTTGCGCCTCAGAAGTTCTGTACGAATTAGTAATAGCCTTACGGGCGGAGTTTACCAACAAAAAGCGCTTCGCCATGCGTGATTTTAGAAATGTATGGGTCGATTACGGAAACTAGGCAACGCAGCTGATGCTATAATATAAAATTAAACAAAACAAATTATTATTAATTCATTTACTAATGACGTGCTAAATACCCAATTTTTATTTTTGACAAATACACTGAAATTTATTGTTGAGGGAAAGCTTGTTTCTATGCGTATTTATATTTTAACATCAGGGGCCTGCAACACAACTTCAGTTCAGTTGCCATCCGTAATATAGCCATTAATTCTTACGCTCTGACATTTTTGGAATTGTTAAAAATACTCTATTTTTGGAAAATTCGTATCCAAAGTCATTCAATGGCAGACAATTTAACGAAAGCTTGCGTGAATAAAAAAATCATATTAATTAATTAATAATTAATTACTTTGATTGGGGGTTTTCTGTTTGAACTTTTCGTTTGTTCTAAGAGCTATCAATATAAAATTTAGTGAGCCTCACTATCGTAGTTGTGGAGACATGAATTGATTCGCGAAAAGGGCTTTTGGCCTCACTGTGAATCTTTAAAAATGATCCTTCTGCAGTGGCTGACAATAAATAAAACATCATTGTAATATTTTTTTTAATGATTAATTTTTATTTAGTTTTATATTTAATTTTCAAAGATGTGTTTTTGTTGTTGTTGTTGTTATTTTTGTAGTTGTTATTAAAATTTAATAAAGGGAATTTGTTTAAATTGTTATTATTTTCTGTTTGGTTTCCTTTTAGATTTGTTAGTTGTGTAATATTTTTTTTTTAATGATTCAGTTATTAATGACTATTTGTTTTTTATACGTTTGGCTTTATTTTTTTTTTTTTATAGTTTTAAACAGTGTTTTGCTTTCATAATTTTTAGATTATTGAAATATTAAAAAAAAAAATTTAAGTCAAACAAGTTTTGCTCGGCACTATAACCAAAGAAAAACCCCGTTTAAAGATAATCGCTTAAATTAATCAGTTTTTTATTGCAATTTCATTTTAACAGCTAAATTAAATACAGAGTAAAAATGGATTGTTTTTGCTTACGACATTAAACCATTTTCTAACAAATACTTAAAAATTTAATTATAAATTTTTGACACAATCATTTAATTATTTTTTTTAAATTGTTTTAGGCGAAATTTTGATTTTTTAACACAAATTATTAAAAGGATTTTTTTATTTGTAATTATTAACTTTTCATAAGTTTTAATTAGAATTTTAGTTTTATTTATTTTTAATTTCTTTCAAAATTTTAAAATCCTGTTAATATTTCCAGCTTAACGGTTTTTTTGTAATTCCAAATGATCATAAAAAGCTGTTAAATTATTATTAGATATTTTTTGTTTTAATTCTTTTTTATAATTTTTTTGTTTGACACTTGGGCTTTCTTTAACAGGAAAAAGGTACAAGTTTTTTTTATTCAATTTTTTAAATTGTTAATTCATTTTAAATTATTTTCTTTCAAACTTAATTTGCCACTTGTTCTTTTCTTATTTTATTTTTTATAACATTTATATAAGGTAAATTTTTTATTTTTATTTTTGGAATTGTATATAATCTAAAATTTGGCACTAAATCCTAACTAGTTACAATACTCAATAAACTTAAGGAAATTGGTATTTCGTGTTGGAAGGATTGACAAAATAATAATTTCGTGAAAATATCTTCAGTTTAATAGCCTATTTCCAATGTGCCAAAGAATTCTTTCGTTCGCATAACTACATTGAAAAAAATAACAAATTTGTAGACTTTGTGGTTTACGAAAGAAAGAATTCTTTCGCACATCAATAATAGGCTATAATTGTTTCAGAAAAAAATCGCAAGTTAATCAAGCCCGATCATGTAAAGCCCTGCACCACTTGAGAGTATAAATAAATAGATACACGTAACAAATTTTGGCTTAATACTAAAAGCAATTTTTTACATACTTATGAAGAGTAACTTCGGGTATTGTGGAATAGGCGGGTAATGTGAAACCCCCTTATTTAGAAACGCTCCCTGTATGTTAACATAGATAAAAGAAACATATTTACATTACGGCTTTGGCTATGCAAATGGTTGCATTGTTAGTTTTCTGTCGGTCTGTATGTGAAAACATGAGTTGTCGACTTTTTTGTGCGCATATTCAAACCGTTATAATGCTCTAAATATTAATATCTTATTTGTTTTTTTTACAAGGTTTACAAATTGTTAGCTAAATAATACTTTTAATTGGTAAGTGTGGCAATTTAAAAAGTTTTATAACATTTATGAGATTTGTTTTGAAAAATTTGACAATTGTCTAATGTGGAATAACCGAAGGCGGGTATTGTGGAAGCCTATTCCACCAATAGCCATGAAGTCTTAGGAATAGTTTTTAATGGATTTTTATTTTTAAGCAACAAGTTATGCCATGAAGGAAGTCTTATGTTTTTTATTAATTAGAATGAAAAAAATTATATGCTAAAATGAATTTGTTTCTATAGTAAAGGGTCCGAAATCTAACGTTTTTTTTGGGTCTGCCATCTACCGTTTTTTTTTTCAACTAGTGCTTATTTCGTGAATGGTAACACTTAGCTCATGTCTGATTTGACAGATAATTCCTCTGACCGAATATGGTTGTGTATACGCTTGAACAACGCTGGGAAATATTGCGTCATTACTTTGAAAATCATGGTAATGGTTCAGAATGTGTGCGAAAATTGCGTACGGATTTTGGAGGAAGAGAAGCACCGTCTGCTCCGTATGTTCGTTATCTTGTGAAAAAAGTGAAAGAAACTGGCATCCTCATCGATAAACCAAAGCGTGAAAAGCCAAAAACAGTGCGTACACCCGAGAATATTGCTGTACTATTTTGATTCTGGTAGTATTCCATATTACCCACTTGGGGTGTTCCATATGATCCTCCAATTTTTCAAATCACTGTTTTTGAGGTACCT
This sequence comes from Pollenia amentaria, assembly GCA_943735925.1. Lineage (NCBI taxonomy): Eukaryota > Metazoa > Arthropoda > Insecta > Diptera > Polleniidae > Pollenia > Pollenia amentaria. The sequence continues at coordinate 43,949,245 of OX031006.1, read as the reverse complement.
CAGTCTTTTCATTTATAACTTTTTTTTTAGTATTAAGAAAATATAATTTTTGTGATGAAGTTATTTAGGCAACTAAAATTAAGATCACATACAAAACGCCATCCTTAAACTACTTAGGGCTAATAAATCAGATCAATTTAAACTCTATTTTTGGTTTAAAATGTGTTTAAGCCAACAAATCTATAAATCAGAAAACACATAAACCATCTTTAAACGCATAAAATTGGGCGTTTAAACTACCAATACAAACCATATGAATTTGTTTACATTTATCGTAGTGCTGCCCCATGTTACTTTTTACACTTTATATAATACATGGGACACTGATTTACAACTGTTGAGTTTAAACTACATATAAATTTAAGTTTAGTTAAACTAAACCAGCGTTTAAACACTCACTGATTTATTAGCCATTAAAGGCAAACAAATCTCATATAGATAACGATATCTAAATTATATTCTACACAAAGAACTTTTACATGTATCTCAACCTCATAACAAAATGTTCTTCTGGTGGGTCCATAATGGTTCATGGGTCCCATATAGGGTTCACTGTCGAAAATTTGTTTTTAAGTACTGTGGTGTATGGTTTTAAATGATCGGGCTTGACCGAATTTACTTGTTTTTTTTTTTTTTTTGGTATTACTTAAAAAAAAGCTAAGACTTGATCCATAATGAAGTACATTAGTGGAGTTTAGTTCCTGGTGCAAAAAGTCTTGTGATAGAGCAAATGCAAAGTATTGCAGCCCTTTTGTTAAACCCAACAACAAAATACATATCGTCTCCTTAGAGTGTAAGCCTGCTAACTTGCTAGCAAATTTTACAGGGCAGAAAAAAACAAAACTTCAAAATGTTTACTATTTGTAGCTTAAGAAGTAAGCTTTTATGTATTTTCTAATCAGTTTTGACAACACTTAATGAAGAAAAAATACTAGATTTAATGCCAAAAAATGCTTAAAAAAAGTGATAAAAAGATATTATATAAAAATAAAAAGAAAAACGATTTAATTTGAAAATAATTAGCATGGTATAAAATTACATGAATTGCGACCAAGTTCAGTTAAAACTAACTATTACTTTAACTTTTAGTTAACCATATGTTTTCGACAGTTATAACTGATAGTTAATTATAACTTAACTTGGTGAAGTTGGCCGTTAGTATTTTATAGTCTTTTAGAATTAAATTGAAAATAAAATATAAGAGAAGTAAGAGTGCTATATTCAGCTATGAAGCATTTTTAATACCCTTCGCCGAGATTTCGAAAAATTCAGGATTGGTCTTTATATTGGATCTATGAATTATAAGTAGTATAATTCGTTGCCGAAGTTAAATAAAAAATTCTGATTTGTTGCAGAAATATTATTAGGCGAATCTCAATACAGTAATACAATTTTGTTAGAATTTAATGCTTTTAGTAAGGACGCCTTACATGGGGCCTATGGTAAATTATGGACCCATCTTCACACAATTTTAGTGCTAAGTGTACCCTCATTCACCACTAAAATATTAAAAATATCATTTTATATCTGAAAAAACCGGATTAATATTTATGTACATGTTTGCACATCTAGTAAAAAGCTATAAATAAATGCAAAAAATAAAAATGTATCACTTAAACTAATAAATGCTAAAAAAGTGCTATATCCAAGAAGTATTTTTTCATGCTAAGTCAGTTAAAAAAAATGCTAGATCTAGCATTAAATTCCAAATTGGCAACAGTGTTTCTAATACCATGTTCACACGGACAGCAATATTTCCCAAACATGATTGAACCATGTTTTGCCGTACAAAATTTTGAGAGCGAAACGGGTCGTTTCATTTTGAAACATGCTGCGAAACAGGAAAAATTTACTATCATCTCCAATTTTGATAACAATTATCGTTAGATTATCTGAACTAGTTCTCAAAAAAAAAAGAAGTCAAAACAAAGAAAAAAACCAAATAAAAATTCATGTTAAATTAAATAAAGTGATAATCAATTAATAATAATATTAATAAAAGTATTAAATAACATATTTTTAATTTTTACTTACATTTTAATCTATTTTAAATAAAATTACATTAACAACACAAAAACAAATGTGAAAATGAAACAAGAATGAATCGTATGAACAGCATGTTTGGCAATCTAGTTTCAGAGAGCGAAACGAGTGGTTTATAACATTGCATCAGTGTGGCCATTTTGGCATTTTTGCAGCTAAATTTAGCATTAAAATTTTTTATTCAGCTGCAATATTTTCATTTTGCACTTGGCATTTTTGGAAAATGTTTTTAGCTATTTTTAGCATTATTTATTTTAAAAATTTAGACGTATAGTTTAATTGATTTTTCTAAAATAAATTTTATAAATTATTATAAGTTTTGACTAAAAATAGTTGTACTCAAAATTAAATTTCTTATGAAAAAGGATAACTCTCATGTTAAGAAACACCTTACATGTCTAGTAAAAAGAAATAGAATATTCAGGGAATATAAGAAATCTCCTCATCATGTTGATTGTAAATATTATTTGCCTTTTGATATAACGATATAAAAGTACAAGGAAATATCACTTTGCATTTAGATAAGAATTTTATAGTGTAAATGTTTGAAAAAGTTGTTTGCTCTAAACTGCTGGAAAAATTTATTTTAAAGCTTTAACTTTTCTTAAACTATAAAAAATAAAATGATTTATTATATAAACAAACCGTCTAAATTTATCATATACCAGAAGTTTGCAGGCCCGCTAAATTTAACTTGTATCTTAACTCCCTGTGCTACATATTTATATGTATCACATGCTTTACCAAAATCTTGCCATTTGCTTAAATAATTATAACCATTCATTTCAATTTCGTTCAACAATTATTCATTTAAATGTAATTAGTTTCGAATAAAATTTCATACTGGTAATACATTTTTAACAAAAATCTTTAAAATAATTTAGCATTTTTTTTAGCATTTAAAAAAATCATTTTTAGCATTTTTTGGCCCTGTATAATGGCAGATTTAGCTGTAAAAATTTTTTAGACCTGGCCACACTGCATGGCATAATTTTCTATAAAGTTCCATATTAAAGTGAATGTTTTTCTTAATCGATGCGGCGTCTCGTTATCTTTCGAACGGTATCAAAATATCATATAATGTAAAAAATGGATTTAGCAGGTTTACACTCTAAGCCGACGACGTAGTTTCCGTTAGGTTTCATAAAAAACAGCTCCAATATTTTGCATTTGCTCTTCCGTAAGACCATTTACACCAAATACAAAACTCCGCTTTTATTAAAAGCAAACGAAAAAGTATTTGTTGCAATGTAATGCAGAGGGTTGCGGTAAAGGCTAGAAGGTAATCTAACCAGTAAGTTATTGCTTAGAAATATTAAAATAATATATTTTAATTTTGGATTAATTTACACTAAATACCTTTTTTGAAAATATAAATATTTTCCTTGTATAGAAATACTGAGTATTATTTTAAATGGAATATATATTTAATGTATAATACTTCTTGGTTTTTTTTTTTTTTATTTTTTTAATATAAAGAGTTTTTTATATTTAAAAATCAAACTCTAAATGCAGTTTTTTATATTTATTTTAAGAATTTTCAATTCAATTTTAAACTTTAACTTAATGAATAAATAAAATAATTTGATTCTGTTTAAGAATGTTTTGATTGTGAAGAAAATTTAACTTAAATAGAATTAGAGTAGATTTGATTTTTTTTGTGATTTGATTATAAGGAAAAACTTAACTTACTTAATTTTTTTTTAGGTTTTATATTAAAATATATTTTTCAAATAGTTAATGTTAAAGGTCTGTTTATATATTTTACCGGAAAAAACTAGTAAAGCCTGGTACTAAGTTCAACATTTCACGTGAAATACTGTTAAAACTCTTATGAAAAAAACTTGTGCGGCATTGCTATGAAATTATGTTGATAGAGTTGTACTCTGTTCAATTTGTGAAAAAGTTACGAAATGTTTCTGGCAACATTTTTTTACAGCTGTGAAATTATATAAGCTGCACTTATTTCACGTGGAATTTTAAGCAAATGGAAAAAGTTTAAATTTAATATTAAATGAGAAAGGAAAAACATAAATTACACGACCAATAACAGTTTTTCATCCATATTTACCTTAGTTTTTTATTAAAAAAAAGTTATTCTCAGTAAAATACATGTGGGTTTTGCATACATACGCAAAACAATGTTGCATACTTTGAAAGATTAAAAACGTCAAATTGTGCAAACTCGCGAGACAAGTAACATTGATACATGTCAAATTTTTCGTATGTATGAAATAAAAGATGTTGCTGAACCTTTTTCACAATTTAGAACAGAGTACTAGGCTTAGATAATGAATTATATGTAGCTGATTCTCTGTTCGTAAACATGTCTTGCCGAAATCAAAAACCATCTAATTTTTTCTATATAAATTATGAGAAATATGCAATCGGCATAAATATAACTACAAATAGTTATAAAATTAAGTAAAGGGTCTTCCAATAGGGACATCCGAACTCCGACAGCTAATAGCAATCATATTGTTGAAGCTACATCTATGGGCACTGGTACACGTTCAATATATATTGTGATATTTGGATCGCGATCCATATTGATGGATCACATCAAATTAGGCTATTATGCGATATGGATCTCGATCCATCAATATTGCATGCTACACGTTCAATAAATATCGTGATACTAGAAATATCTCGATATTTATTGAACGTGTAGCAGTGCCCTATCGAATTGGCTGTGAAGTCAAACCAGTGATGCCAACTCTTCACTACTAAAAATGGCAAAATTTTTAGTAAAATATGGCTTAAAATTTCTAAACAAGATTTTATAACAATAAACGCAGCAATTATAAATAAAAAAATTACAAAGTTTTCTTATACATAGAAATTGCACATTTGAGATTATTTTGTTTGTATCAATACATTTTAAGTAACAATAAACTAAACATAAGAAAAATCTTTGAATATCGAAAAGCTCAAAATATCGAAAATTAAAAAAAAAATCAACGTTGCAAAACAATTAATGCAGCATTTATAAAATTTTTTGGTTAAACATTTTAAAAATTTGGCTAATGGCTAAATTGATTATTTTATGGCTAAACGAGATGAAAAATGGATAAATCAAGCCACTAAATGGCTAAATTCGCAACACTGTTGCAAACCGACAATCCCTTGTATTACTAATTTGATAATAAGCGATGAATCCCATTGAATGGCTACCTCAACAAACAAAACTGCAGGATTTGGGCTACGCAGAATCCAAGAGCTTTTCATCATCGACAATTACACCCACTGTAATGTACTCTGTTTGGTGCGGTGTATCAATTGGTATTTCAATCTCTGTCAAGGTTAGTGCATATCGGACGATGTTGAAAAATTGTGTTGGGCCAGCCGTGGAAAATTATCCAATCTTGTAGCTTTAACAAGAAAGTGGCCACTTAAAAAGGAAAATATTCGGCGGGCGCATTGTTTCCGTTCATGCGATTTTTACTGGGGGGCTACTCTCTATTGCGAGAGGAGAGAGGGATTAAAAGGGATACACAAGCAAGTGTACTCGTCGATTCGTTTTGTTCATTCATTCATTGTTTTAAACATGAAGTAAGCTGTTGTTTTAAACAAGAAGATAGCTGCAAGCTAACGTATACAAGTTAAGGTACGAAAGTACAGCAACAAAAGTTATTGTGAAATATAAAAAAATTGCAACAATAAACACTTCTTCAAAATTAGCGCTGCACGCGCGTCCCAAAATAACTGAATAAAATACCTTTTTTCATAGCAGACGCTACGTTGCATTTCTTACCTGCAAATTCCGTTCACATGAAATGTGAATCCGTTTATGCTGATAAGCATTTTTGCCGTGGCTTCTTCTTCTTCCTCTAGAAGTTGTAGAGTTCTTTAGTTTTCAGATTAAAAGTTAGTTCAGCACTGACACTCAAGACTTGCATAGCAAGTAATTGTAATTATAGTTATATTTGGATTTGTTTAAATAAAGTTATTTAATTATTTTTGATTTGTTTAAATAAACGGAAAATGAACAGAGATTAAATTGTGTTTTAATTATATTGACAACAAAACTAATTGACACTCAAGACTTGCATAGCAAGTAATTACAACAAAACTAATTTGCATAGCAAGTAATTACAACAAAACTAATTGGCGCCCAACGGGAAAAAAACAGTCACCATTGAAGTGAAAAGAAAAATAACCTTTTATAATAAAAAACAGTGTTTAAAAAAAATTAAAATTTAAACAACAAAGACAATCACCATACAGTGAGCAGATAAAAACTAAGTCACCATTGAAGTGAAAAGAAAAATAACCTTTTATAATAAAAAACAGTGTTTAAAAAAAATTAAAATTTAAACAACAAAGACAATCACCATACAGTGAGCAGATAAAAACTAAGTCATCATTGAAGTGAAAAGAAAAATAACTTTTTTTATAATAAAAACAGTGTTTAAGAAAAAATTAAAATTTAAACAACAAAGACATTCACCATACTTGTGAATAAAAATTACATTGCTTATTGAAAATTTAAAAAATTACTACCATACTGGTGCTAAAAACCTAATACAATTCTTAAAAATATAAAAAGCATTCATCACCAAAAAGCAAAAAATATAACAAAAACTAATCCATCAATCAACAACTTAGAAAAGCCAAGCCGTGAGCAGTTGCAAAGGACCCTTAGTGAAGCCGAGTCTTGAGCAGTTACATTCCAGCCAGAAAAGTTGCATTTAGAACCAGAAGGAGCCAAAGCCGTGATGATTTATTTGTAAGAATTCTATTTTTTATTATTACTATTGATTGCTATCTATTATTTTTTATAAAATTTTTTTTTTTAAAAAAAACAAATCGGATCTAAATTTTTGAAATTTCGTAAAAATGTTTTATTTTTATTATTGTAACAGTTATTACCCTTGCAATTTAAAGTGAAATTTACGTGAAAAGAATTCTGAGTTGATCTTTGGTTTTTCCCTAGAGTTCATGTCAAGACCACAGGAAGATCCTGAAGAGTTTGACGTTATTTTAGCTAGGCTACAATCACTATTAATTTCTGAAAAAAGAATTGAGAACAAAGAGGAAATGAATTCTGAAAATTTGCAAGTTCTCTTGGACACTGCTATCCAACAAGCAGTCCAAAGAACAAAAGAAAGCTTTGAAGCAACTATTGCCGACCTTACTAGGCGACTCCAATCCTTAGAGCCACCTTCTGCCGTAGAAGCATATAAGGAAATAGAAATAGTACCCAATAAGACGTGTGAGGAAACTCTAGATATAATTAAATCTGTCCCAGAATTTAAAGGCGACCCCACCAGATATGTCTCTTGGCGTCAGGCCGCCACAACAGCCCATAAATTATTTGAACCTTATGTAGGAAGCTCAAAGTACTACCAGGCGGTAGCTATTCTGAGAAACAAAGTCGTGGGTAACGCAGATGCTGCGTTAAGCACTTATAACACAGTCCTTAACTTTAAGGCTATTATAGCACGGCTTGATTTTACTTACATGGATAAAAAATCCATCTTTACATTAGAGCAAGAGCTCTCCACTTTAAGACAGGGACAGAAAACTATTATCCAATTTTACGACGAAGTAGAGCGTAAGTTAACCGCGATCGTGAACAAAATTATAATGTCGAATGAAGGAGATGCCAATTTGATTCAGTCACTGAACCAAAAATACCGTGAACAGGCTTTGCGTGTCTTTGTTTCGGGAGTTAGGAAGCCCTTATGTGACACCTTGTTTTCGTGCAAGCCTGCAGACTTGCCATCAGCTCTGGCACTAGCACAAGAGCTAGAAGCAAATCAAAACCGCTATCATTTTGCTGCCATTTACAGTAATGGTTTAAACAAGGCTTTAATGAGTCCCTCAACACACACAGCCTTAAGACAAAACATACAGCATGTTAAACAGAACTCCTTTGGTCAGCAAAATAACTACTCTCAGCCTCCGCAAAACTTTGTCGGTCAACAAACTACTCCATTTTATCAAAATCGCCCTCAACAGGCATCTAACCAATCACAACGCCATAATGTTGCAAATTCGAATTTCCGAAATTTCGCCCAAAATCCTTTTCAGCCTGTAGGCCAACAAGCTAGTGACTCTCAACCAGTATCCCAATCCCTGGACACTGATGTAAGCATGCGTACGGTGCGAACAAACAACTTTCAGGGTTTTCAAACACAAAAGCGAGGTTTAACATCCGAAAGACAGGTCCCTCAGAAGGTCCAAAGGATTAACCACCTTGGCCAAGAGATGTTGCAAAACGAAGGTCTTGAAACCTTGGAAACACATGACTACGGCGATGAGCCAAACTTCTCTGGTAACCAAGAGCCGTATGAAAACCCTACTTTTTCTGATCCACCTTTCGAAGATGAGATTAATTTTTTAAGGGAGGGTCAGTTCTCCCCTACATTGAGCGAATGATAGGTGGCAAAAACATTAAACTTTTAATCGACACTGGTGCCTCTAAAAGTTATATCACCAATATTAACGGATTAAAAAACATTAAAGAAGTCGAAAAACCATTTTTAGTCAAATCCATTCATGGTGCTGATACAATCAACAACAAAACACTAGTAAATGTCCTAAATCATACTGAAACATTTTTTATTTTACCGAACCTGTCTCTATTTGACGGTATCATAGGTTTTAGCTTCATAAAAAGCATAAAGGGCGTGATTAACACAGAAAAAGACATGATTTATTATAACGGCGGCGAAGAAAAATTGAAATATCTTAAGCTAGATGCAGTGAATTCTTTAATAGAAAATGTCTCTATCCCAAAAAATGTAGAAAAGAAATTTTTCCAAATAATAAACGAAAATGCTGGTGTTTTCGCTAACCCGAATGAAGCCTTACCCTTTAACACGAAAATTTCCGCAACAATTAAAACAAAAGATCAGGAGCCCATATATTCTAAATACCAATCCTACCCCATTTCGATGATAGAATTTGTCAATAAAGAGGTTAAGGAACTTTTAAAAAATGGCATTATAAAGCCATCCCGATCTCCCTATAACAGCCCTGTTTGGGTTGTCGACAAGAAAGGCACAGACGAATTGGGCAAGCCCAATAAACGCCTCGTGTTCGACTACACTAAACTTAATTCAAAAACTATCCCTGATAAATATCCTATACCTGATCCGTCTGTTATACTTTCAAATCTTGGCAAATCTAAGTTCTTTACAACCTTGGACTTAAAAAGTGGCTTCCACCAGATTAACTTGGCCGAACACGACCGGAAAAAAACTGCTTTCAGCGTGAATAATGGTAAATACGAGTTCTGTCGTTTACCATTTGGATTAAAAAACGCCCCGAGCATTTTTCAGCGTGCCATCGATGATGTTTTACGTGATGAAATCGGAAAGTCATGTCACGTTTATATCGATGATATCATCATATTTTCTGACTCTGAGCAGAAGCATATAGATGACATCCAAAACATCTTACTAAAACTTTACCATGCTAACATGAGAGTTTCTTTAGAAAAGTCCAAATTCTTTAAAACCTCTGTCGAGTATTTGGGCTTTGTCGTTTCAACCGACGGTATCAGAACGTGTCCAAAGAAAATTGAAACCATAGTCAACTACGAAACGCCAACAACCTTAAGGAGCTTAAGGTCATTTCTAGGGTTGGCCGGTTATTATAGAAAATTCGTTAAAGACTATGCGGCTATAGCGAAACCTCTGACTAAATATTTACGTGGAGAAAATGGTCATGTGGGGACAAAACATTCGAAGCAAGTTAAAATTGACCTTGATGCTGATGCTATTCACTCATTCAAAAAAATTAAGAATATCCTTTCTTCCGAAGATGTACTTCTCCTTTATCCAAATTTCGATAGACCTTTTGACCTTACGACTGATGCGTCATCCCATGCTATTGGCGCCGTTCTTTCTCAAAATGGTCGTCCAATTACCATGATTTCAAGGACCTTGTCACCCGCCGAAGAAACCTACGCAACCAACGAACGCGAACTTTTAGCTATCGTATGGGCCTTAAAAAATCTTAGACACTATCTTTACGGGGTAAATAATTTAAACATCTTCACCGACCACCAACCCCTAACCTTTTCGATATCTGATAAAAACCCAAACTCTAAATTAAAGCGCTGGAGAGCTTTCATTGAAGAGTACTCGCCAACATTTTTCTACAAGCCCGGCAAAGACAATATTGTTGCAGACGCCCTTTCCAGACAATTTGTTAACATTACAATGGATACCACATCTACATGCTCACTACAAGCTTGTGGAAGTGAGATGTCACTCACCGAAATTATTCCCGCGGTCGAAAACCCAATTAACTGTTTCAAAAACCAGATTTTAATCAATCATGGTTCAGAACAAAATAAAGAAACAAAAATTCTTTTTAAAAATCGCATTCGACATCGCATTTCATATCAAGAAATTGACGATCTTTTAAATACTATTAAGGACTGCATAAACCCAGAAGTAGTGAACGCGATTAATTGTGATTTACATACCCTTGCTCAAATCCAACACCTTCTTATATCGAATTTCCCTTCTGTAAAATTCAGGTACGCTAATAAATTTGTTACAGATATCTTTAACGCAAGTGATCAAATTGAAATTTTAACAAATGAACACAATAGGGCACACCGTTCTGTTTCAGAAAATACGAAACAAGTTCTTCAGGATTATTTTTTCCCAGATATAGCTAAAAAGTTAAAAGAAATTACAGCAAACTGCAAAATCTGTCGGCTAGCGAAATATCAAAGACATCCAAAAAAACATGAGATCGCTGAGACCCCCATACCCTCCTTCCCAGGCGAGATCCTCCATGTCGATATTTACAATACTGACAAGAAATTCTATTTAACATGTCTCGATAAATTTTCTAAGTTCGCTATTGTAAAACCTATACCCTCTCGAGCGATAGTAGACGTTAAACCAGCCCTTCTGGAGATACTTAACTTTTACAAAGGCACGGAAACAATAGTTTGCGACAACGAAAAGTCACTAACTTCACAAACCATAAGATCGTTAATAAAGAATAACTTCGGAGCAAACATTTACGCAACTCCACCCATGCATAGTACCTCTAATGGCCAAGTCGAGCGTTTCCACGGAACACTTGCGGAAATTGCAAGATGCCTAAAACTAGAGTACGCAATAGATGACTCTACAGAGCTTGTCTTAATGGCAACTGCAAAATACAATAGAACAATCCATTCTACTACTAACCATAAGCCCATAGATATAATTCAATCAATTCCAGAAAACTTGAAAGAAAATATTCGTGCGAAAATTCTTGCCAAACAAAAATCAGACCTTGATTATCATAACAAAAAGACAGTAACTAAAACATATAATCCTGGAGATAAAGTTTTTGTGAAAGTTAATAAGAGATTGGGGAATAAAATTAGCAAACTTTTTGTCGAAAAGACTGTCCAACAAGATCTAGGCACAACTCTTAAAATTGATGACAAAATAGTGCATAAAGATAACATTCGTTTCCTCATTGCAGCATCCTAATATTTGCAGTCTTTGTACTCGCTAGCTATGCCACCATCCTGGACTATACTTCTTCACACTATATTCCTGTAGCAGACGGAAATGTTGCAATCTATGAAAATTATGGAATGTTGGCCCATGTAACGGACTTGACAAACTTTACTACCATAGCAGAAGAAACCAGAAATCTAACGGACCTACTACCAAAATCACACATGAGAAAACTGCTAGAATCAGATGTGGACCAAATAGAGAAGACAATAGAATCCCTGCGCATACACCACAGGCACGCACGTAGCATTAACGTTCTTGGAACCGCGCTAAAATACATAGCTGGTACGCCAGATTACGATGACTTTACCGAAGTGCGTAGCAAACAAGATGAATTAGTTACTGCAAGTAATGCTCAGATAATCATAAACACCGATATGCAATCGCAAATAAACAAATTAACTACGACTGTGAACACACTTGTAAGTAAAACTAAGGCTACTGAAATCGATTCAGGATACCTTTATAGTTTGTTAGGCGAAAGAAATAGAGCAGTACTTAGGGAACTAGATAACCTAGCTTTGTCCATAACCTTGGGGAAACTCCAAATGATCAATCCCATTCTGTTAGATAGCTCGGAAGTAAGTTTTGTTTTAAAATCCGAAATAGATTTAAATGTAAGCATTACTGAGATAATTGTAAATTCAAAACTAAAGATTTTGCAAACCGAAAATGTTATTACGTTTTTGATAAAATTTCCAAAAATTATAAAATTTTGTAATAAAAAATTAATTTTTCCAGTCGTTCATAATAATAAAATTTTGTCATTTAAAGTAAGTGATGTAGCAAAATGTGGCTACAAATATATCATGTTAAAAGATTGTAAAAAGAAATCTACAACTTCATTTTGTAAAACATTTAACCTTGAAAATACTTCATGCCTAGACACTTTATTAAATAATAACACGGCAACTTGTAACACAAATTCCGCGCATAATATGCCACCTCTGAAAGAGATTGACGATGGCATTGTTGTTATAAATAATCAACCCTCCAAAGTGATTTACGAGAATGTAACAAAAACCCTACAAACGGGTACATACCTCATAACTTTTGACAATACCTTAAAAGTTAATTCAACGGAATTCAAAAATTGCCGAAAAATTGCTTTTAAAAGCCCCGAAATTCCTATAGCTCACACTGTTAACTTAACTGATCATACCGCTATCTTATCACTTCAATACCTTCATGATTTAAATATTGAAAACCTAGACCATATATCGCACCTTCATTTGAAAGTAAGAGGAACTTTTTACACCTCAGCCTCTCTTTTTGTTCTTATTGTAATAATATGCGTTGCATACGTTCTCGCCAAAAGGCAACGTAAGGTTGAAATCAACAATATTCTTAGCAGATATGATCAGACGGGGACGTCCGATGCTTAAAGGGGGGAACAGTTAAGGTACGAAAGTACAGCAACAAAAGTTATTGTGAAATATAAAAAAATTGCAACAATAAACACTTCTTCAAAATTAGCGCTGCACGCGCGTCCCAAAATAACTGAATAAAATACCTTTTTTCATAGCAGACGCTACGTTGCATTTCTTACCTGCAAATTCCGTTCACATGAAATGTGAATCCGTTTATGCTGATAAGCATTTTTGCCGTGGCTTCTTCTTCTTCCTCTAGAAGTTGTAGAGTTCTTTAGTTTTCAGATTAAAAGTTAGTTCAGCACTGACACTCAAGACTTGCATAGCAAGTAATTGTAATTATAGTTATATTTGGATTTGTTTAAATAAAGTTATTTAATTATTTTTGATTTGTTTAAATAAACGGAAAATGAACAGAGATTAAATTGTGTTTTAATTATATTGACAACAAAACTAATTGACACTCAAGACTTGCATAGCAAGTAATTACAACAAAACTAATTTGCATAGCAAGTAATTACAACAAAACTAATTTACACAAAATATATCTATACACAAAAAGTTGTTACAAGAAAAGCCGCACAATGTAAGCATTAGAGCGACTTCAAAGAAGAAACGACAATAAACGCAACGACAAACATCGTATAATGTAAAAGGGCACTTATTTTATTTAAAACAAGGCGAATTCATACAAGGTAGTCTTATTTTGAAAACGGATACAACACTGTAAAATACTTTAACGTTGTGTCAAAAAAATACAACACTGTAGTAATCAATTCAAACAAACATTTTATTTTGTTTTAATTTTAAATTGTGTGTTTTGAAATGAATTCATTTAAAAACGTTTTAATTTTCATAATTCTACATGAAAATTATAGAATTTATGAAAGTTTTCCCAGAACCACCAGAACCAGCTGTTGCTTATGTAGCAAGCCGAAGTCACCTTGTATGAATTCAGCTTGATTTAAAATTTCCAATTTAAAAATTTTTTTTTTTTGACATATTTTGACATTTTATTAGAGTCAATCTGAGACATATTAAATTTATATTGCTAGTATTGCAACATTTTAGAAAAAAAAATTGCGAAAGTGATAGAGAGTTCCAAGTTGGCATTAAGCTTTCGCATCGAAATTGTATTCGCATCGCAATAGAGAGTAGACCCCTGGCCACAACGTTCACTGGATTAAACAGTTACAGTTATCTTTGGGTATATTTCAAAAGAACCAAGAACCATTTTCCAATTTAAAGCCAACATTTGAAATTAAATAATGACCATTCTACACCAAATTTTGCAAAAAGTCATGGAAGACTTTTTAAAAAGGAACTTGTATGTGCGTAGCAGAAAATAGCCACCATATACAGGATAACAATTTTTTAAGCTAATAAACAAAAATTTCCCATGTATGCACTATATTTAAAAGAAAGTTAATAATATTCGTTTAAATTAAAAAAGATATAAACAATTTAAGCCGCATAGCTCATTCTGCGCCACCCTGTATAAAGAAAATTATCTCTTATTTTAAATATTATTGTAAAAAATTTTACTTTTTTGATTATTATTGACGAGTTTTTGTAATAAAATATTGTTTTGCCATTTTTGTACCCTTCACCGAAGGTAAAAGGGTATGTTTAAGATTGTCATTGCGTTTGTAATTTCTACAATATAGATCTAAGAAAGTATACATATGTATATATTCTGGACCCTTATGAGTTGTCCGGTGTCCGTCTGTGCATCTGCCTAGGTTTCCTGAAGATCCCAGATATGATGGGGCCTTGGCTGTTATATATTGAAATTCAGCCTCATTGGTCCAAAAATGTCTGAGATATGAGCAAAAAACCACGACTGCCTTTAATGTTTTTCATAAAATTCCATTTTGTTGTTGTTTTTTATACCTTGTACAACTTCGGGTTTTATTAATGTCTATACTTTTTTTCTCTTTTTTTTTGGCTCTTTTTGCACATAACAAATACTCTAATTGTATAGCGCAGTTGATTTAACGATGTCCGTATGTCCGTCTGTTTTTTAAGAATATCTTGAGAACGGCAAGAGCCAAAGTTCCAAATTAGGAACAATAATCTTGGTTATCAATACACAACATTCAAAAAAATGTGGCGGGTATTGGAGAAGTGGGTGTGACGGGAAACATATTTATATCTAAATAACGATATTTATATAACTTTCTGTTCTTACTGAACTGTGGTGAGGGGTATATAAGATTCGGCATAGCCGAAAGTATCACTCTTATTTTTGCTATTATTTGTTAAACAATTTATGGGTCGATTAGGGATGGCAACACAACTGAAGTTGTGTTGCCAGTTGCTCGATTTATATTACGTATGTCAACTGTCAACTAACAGCTTGTTATTTCAGTACCCATATTGTTAACATATTGGCAACCACAAACTTGTAGTTGCTGCTAAGATTATTTAAAGGTAAGAAGGCGGCAAAACTAATAAGTATATTTATTTTTTTAAATGTTTTTGTAAGCTTATGTACATATGTATTTCTTTAAATTTATATTTCAAAATGGCAAAGATAACAACTCGAAAACAGTTTGAACTTTTAATCCATGAAATTGAAAATAATAGTCAAATTGTTCGGGGAACAAACAAAAGCCAGCAGAAAAATTGAACAGTTGTGCCTTGTTTTTTGGACAAACTTAAGCTTCGTACAGAATGTGGTCAGATCTTACAATATTAGTAAACAGAGTTGCTTAAATTGCATTAAAATTGACTAAAAGTATCTTGCTACTGTGTGAACATTGTAAGCTCATTTGTATCTGGCAGACGTGTAAAATAAATGCATCTGACAATGGCACCATTTTCAGAAAAATATTTCGATTGGCAACGCCTGCTTACAATATTTTATGATCTGACCACCGTCTATACGAAACTTTAGCTGAAGTTTTGGAACAAGAGACTGAGCACCAAAATACTAACACGCGGCAACAACAAACAGTAGTGGCTTTAATATATGTTATATAGCGTCTAATAGATGCCACGTTTAACGCCCCCACTTGGTCTGCGAAAAATAGACCCACAGAACTACAGAGGTGTTCTGGAAATCGAAAACGCAAGCCGCAAGAATTTTGAAGTTCTATTTAATACCATCTTTATCCAAATTTTATAATTTTTTTATAGAATTCTTTTTAATAAAGAAGTACTTGTATTGTTTGAATTTGTTTTTCTCGTACTACAAAACTCTTATTTAAAAAAACGACCGTTAAGTTCTTGCGTTTTCGACAACACCTCTACTAATAATATTTTTTAATTTTATTTTATTTAACTTTTTATTCACTTTGAATCGTTCGTTTTTTTCAATATGTTATATTTATTTTTAGTTGCCAAGCTATCAAAACAGGATAATCGAAAACTTTTTGGCAACTAAGCAATGTCGCCGTACCTTATACCAATTTAAATGTCAGTTGCGTCGCTTTTAGATATCGCAATTGAAGTTGTGTTGCCATCCGTAATCGACCCATTAGTCATTTTCACAAACATTTGGCAACACTGAAATTAAACATAACAAATATATAAACAGACCAAGAATGATAGAATACATGATTACGTCATGCGCATGATTTCCCGTTAGATGACGTAGGTTGTCCGAGGCAAGGGTTGCCAAGTTCAAAAGTTCCTAAGATTTACGAATTTTTTTTATAAAAAAAATGTATGCACTTCATAAAAGTTGGCAGCACCGCAATTAAATAACATCGAATTGAATTTGCAAGCTTCTATTTATTAGTCAAAAGGAATACAGTTCGCATGACGTCATTTGTCTGTCATGCTGAAAAGATTTGAACTTTGCTTTTGGCATGGCGTAAACTTTGTTTCTATCATTCTCAAAAGCAGGCTCTCCCTAAATCATTAAAAGATTTACAGTTTGTATTTACAAATTTAAGTCCAACCCCCGTATTCATACACGATTATTAAATTTAACAAATCTTTATTAAGTAAAATGTTTAATTGATATAGCCGAAGGTTGTTTTTCGCCGCCGTCGCACACTGGGGCACACAGATCTTTTTTAACGGATCAATTCATATCTCCTCTGCTGCAATAGTGAAGTACACTAAATTTTATATGTGTAACTCTAGGATTAAGCTGCATGTACCTCAACTCTTAAAACTTACTCTTAAACAAAATCTTGGAGGTATAGGAGGGGAAAGACGGCTACCCCCCATAAAAATAAATTATTATTTTGTTTATATTTGAATAACTAATATAGTGAGGCCCACTAAATTTGATGTGGGTAACTCTTTGAACTAACGTCATGTTTCAGCAAAATCTTGGCGGTATGAGAGGGGGGGAGGGGGGGGACGGGTACTCCCATACAAAGGACTTAATATTTCTTATATCTGCAGAACTACAATAGAGAATCATAGCTAAATATGATGTGTGCTTCATGTTCCGACAAAATCTTGGAGGTATAGAAGGGGGGGAGAAGGATAGCCCCATACAAAAAATTTATTGATTATATTAAATTCAAGCACTCCATTTTTTAATCATTATAATATATGAATTTAACCACAATCACGCGTGACTCATGTGTGACACGCGTGTCTCATGCGTAGCAAATCACGACATTTGCACATCTCTAATAAAAATACCTAAAACAATGACAACAACAACAGCAATAAAAGTTATAGCAGAAGTCGTGAGCATTTTGTTGGTAAGCTCAACGCGTGTTGCTACTTATTCGTACATAACTGCTAAAGGGGTCTGTACACGGTCAAAATGCTTGTCATGCCGGCGAATTCACTCGTGTACGTGTGCTGGACGTAATATTCGCCGTCATATCAAAATTTTTGGATTTTCCATCCAGCATCTTCGGTGTCACACATGCAACCACATTTTTACTAATTCTACCATAGCGCTTGATGAGAAATGCTTGACCGTGACCAGACCTCTTAAGGCGTACCGATGCGCAGCATATTTTTTTTCTAAAATAACGCTGATTTATTCAGTCTCTAAAATAAAATTAAAATCTCTGCTCAATTGAGCCCAATTAATAACTTTACGTCCACTAAACTGAGAATTTCAATTTTTTTTTGCATTTCCCATATAAACCTTAAAAATAAATGCCCTTCCACTATAATTTTTTTTTACATACATAAATATTTAAGCAAAACATTTGAATAAATATCTCAGCTTGATGGTTGCATCGTTTTTTACTTTTTGAAATTACTTTCGGTAAATCGCATTTAACTACGAAAGGTTTTTAGCTTGTTTTTGCCTATTTTTTCTTATAAATTTTAATTTCAACGCCTCATTACAAAACACCGTTATATATTTGACAATTATTTTTTTGCCTAGTGATGTAGAATTTTGTGCACTTTAACCGACTACTTTTAGTTTTTACGCTACTTGAATTTTTTTCTTAATTCGTGAAATCACCGCCTTTGTCCCCTGTGTGCGTCGTTGAAAATGTTAGCCAATTTTGGCCGCCGTCAACGATATGTGTGAATGACGTTCTCAACATCTGTAATTTTACATCGGCTTCGAATGGAATATTATGGCATTTATAACGTAACGAAGTAATTTCTTTTGATAGTTTTCGATATCAGTTACAGACACACTTTTTTCTCACTTTTCGAGAATCGATGAAATATTTTGTTTCACAACTTTTCGATTCGAAAAGTTCTCACCAAAGCTACAAAACATGTATACAGGTATATAAAATAGAGGAAATGGTTCGAATAAGCTTTACAAACTGTAAATCTTTCATTTGATTTAAAAAAAAAACAATATTTATTTAAGTTGATTACTTTGTAATAAAATTCCAATTAATATTAAATTGTATTAACATTTTAATTTTTTATAAATATTTTTGATTGATGATTACCAACTTAAAATTTAAGTTTAAAACAGTACTTTTTAAACAGTGTTGCAAGACTTTTATTAACACCTCCTAAAAGTATGTTACATAGTTGATATATTTTTTTAGCGTTTCAGCATTAAACAACACTGTGAGAAAATAAATGGCTACTTTTTAATAAAGGATAAGTATGAGTTTTGGAAAAAATGTATTGAATATTTTAAACAAAATATTTAAATTTCCAAAAATTGCTTTTCACTCAATGTTTTGATTTATAATAATATTTAAACTTAATATTAATTTTTCGTATTTTTAATAACAAATAAAAGTTATTATTAATTTTTCTTTATGAAAACGAAATTAATCTAAAAAATTAATTTTTTTTTTGTTTTTAATTTATTACTGTAAATTTTTCGAGATTTTCATTATATTTAAATTGTTTCTGTTTTATTTGTCAGAGTTCTTAAAAATGAATTAAAATTCAAATTCATTTTATTAAAGTTTAATTTTTTTATTTTTGTCTAAATAACTAGATAGTTTTTTAAAATACTTTTTAGTAATTTTTTTTCTTTTTAGATTTTTTTTTATTATTCGATGAAGAAACAGTGCATGTTATAAGTTTTGTTGTTGTTAATTATTTGTTGTTTAGAAACAAATTGTTGTTATTTTTTTTAAATAAATACTTCAACCTAACACAATTTCTTTAGATTTGTTTTTGTTTTTGATTTAAACTTTAAACCTACACAGACAACTTTCTACTTTAAAATTGGTTGTGTAATTTATTAAATGTTGTTTTTTTAAATATATATTTTCTTTGAGTGTATGTTTTATTCGTTTATTAAGGGATGTTGCAATTAAAATATTTTAAAAGGTTTTGTGTATATTTGTTTTATTATGTTGGCTTTCTGTTTCTGTTTTTGTTTTCTTTTTTATTTTTATTCTTTATTTTAACAATAAATTTTTTTAATTTTAAAACTCCGTTTTTTCCATTAAAGTAACGTTTGGAAAAAATAGATACTGTTACTGGAAATAAAATCAGTCTCAATAAATTAAACTTGTCGAAGGGATTTTGGGATAAAACAATTTAGAAATTTGGGTTTACGCTATTATAGCCAATCCCACGATGTCACCCGTTAACGTTCGCATAGAAAATTACTTTTAACCCAAAAACAAATTTTAAAATTTTGTTGCTGTTTTAAATGTGATTTGCTGTGCGAACGTTAACGTGTGACATCGTGGGATTGGCTTTAAGAATTTTTTAAAGGAAAATTGGGACAAAAAAGTTTACTAAATTATTTAAACTACAGTGGAAGGAATTTAAGGGTATTTTTTATTTGGCGATTTTTAAGCTTGGATTTAAGGTTTCATTAAGGCTCTTTGTTCTTTACAATGTTTAAAGGGCGCTTAGGCATTAAGTGAGCTGCAGTTGGATTAAACATCAAGTTTTTCGTTTGCCGAACAATTTTTATTACCTTTAAGCAAAAAACCTAAGATTAAAAAGTCTTTTATTTAAGCAGTTTTTTAAACTTCAAGTTGAATTTCTTTTTTTTTAACTGTATACCAAACTTTCAGACAAAACTTCTCGTCCCTATCAACCCATCCCATATACATGTGTTTAAAGTAAAATGATTGATTTTCTTCAAAGTAGTTTTCGTTGTTAACTTAACTTTTAAGATTTAACAAAAAATCTTTTCTTGGCACACCTCTCTAAGATAAAACTGACTTCGGGGGCTATATAGGTATATATTTATAGATATATTCTAGTCAAAAAACTTGTGAATCTATGTATATCGAATCTATTATTAACTTTTGATTAGTAAAATTGGTTAACTGTATGGTTGGTTATATACCTAAAAATCTTTTATTTCTCTAACATCTTTCTAATTATTGATCACTTAGATCATCAGAATCATGAAATTTTGGTGGTGGATCAACGCGTATGTCCAGCCCACAAGCAAAACGCTCGTATTCAATGGGTTCGGTTTCGTAATCGGAAAGAAAGTCAGGATAAGGTAATTCTAAATCGCCTACTTTCGATTGAAAAACTTGTTGTTTACTATAACCTGCAGCTCCTCCGCTGCCTACAGCTGCCGATCTAGCAGCACCATTACGCTTAATGGTACCGGTGGTATGATAAAAACTACTACTATCTTCACTACTATTGGCCATGTCATCAGAAAGGCCAGCTTTAGATTCTACTTCACTTTCTTCGGGATTGCAAAAGGATCTACCATGGTATTGAGATGAGGATTGATGGGTACCAATAATGGAATCTTCACGTTTTAATTGTCGTTTTTTGGTACGAGCTGGTTTTACAGGTTGCCCCGTAGTTGGGGGCATTGGATGGTTCGCCGGTTGTGGTTTACTTACAGGCATTGTGCGTATTTGTTGTTGTTGCATCGATTGATACATGGGATTTGTAATATGACCCAAACGATCATAGCGTGGAAAGCCCATTTCATCTACATTATCAGTCATGTCTAAACTTTCAAATGCTGAAGATGTAGATGAAAAGGCGACACCCGAGTATTGAGGATAATCATCATATTCGTCTGTCTCTTGTTCATGCTCCTCCAGTTCCTCATCGAACTCGTAGTATTCATGTCGGTAGGAAGGGTCAGAACCTCCAGAATCCATTTCTGGCATATATCCTTCCGAACATTCTGAACTTTCCTGCTCCACCAAAGTACGATCGGAGGAACGTATACGTTTGGCGGTAATTTGACGCTTTTTGCGATAACCCCTTGTACGTAGTTTCGGATCTTGAGCACGTACATCCAAGGAGCTGTCGGTGTCATTACCACTAGGAGGACTCTTAACCATGGGTGTACGTGTTATTGAACTTTTACGGGGAGGTTTTTGTATCAACTGATTAGGTGGTGATTCAGAGCTTAAGCTACTCGAGTAGTAGGGTGAACATTTAACTAATTTTTCAGCTCTATTTGGCAGCATTGGTGACGAATTTTCGGTACTCGTTGTATTTTCACTGTTAACAGTGGTTGTCGTTGTAGTTGCCGACGAGGCACCACTGGCACATCCGCCCACCGAAGACGATTCCTCGTCTATGCGAGCCGGCATTGATTCCAATGACGATTGTTGTGATTGTGAGAGCATGTGTTCATGGAATGAATTCGATTGTCTTAATTTATTCGTTTTATAGTCACGTATTTGAGATTTTGACAATGTTTTGTCATCATAACTATGATGTTTAGCTAACGGTTTTTCCCCGGGAGGACCTACTGTTTGGGGTAAATCGCTAGGCGATGTTATGGGTGGTACTGCTGGGATAGGTGGGGGTGGTTTGGATTTTACTTCTGGCTGCTTAGCGTTTGCCTCCTCTTCTGCAGCTTTTGCCGCAGCAGCCTCTGCTACACCAGGGGTTTTCATGTGTCTAAGTAAAGCTTGCATTAGGGGTTGGGTAACTTTCATTTTGGGTTTTACCAGGGGTTGGGGAGCTTTGGGTTTCGTGGGAGGTTGTGGGGCTTTACCTTTTGGCGTTTTTGTTTGACTTTGACCAGATGTCTGCAGTTGAGGTTGATGCAGTGGCACGAACTCTTGACTTTGATAACGTTCCGTTAGTTTTTCACTAGGCGCATATAAACGTTCCACAAATGATTCACTTTCAGAACATATTTCTTGACTTTGATACAGTTTGGACATCATTTCTAGAGACCTACGTTTGCGGGCTGCGTTTGTTTCGGCCATATCGTCCTTTCCTGTCATTCGTACCGGTACTCCTGGCCTAGGCGGCGATGTTCTCTGCATTAAATCGTCTACACTAGTCCTTTGATTGCCATTACTGCCACTTCTGCGATGGACTTGGGGTACAGAGCCACGTTTTTCTTCTGATGGAGATTTTTTACTACCTAGTTTAGGTTGTTTTAAAGGTTGATAATCTATGAAACTACCTCTACGATTACCTCTTTGATCTGAACCCTGGTGGCTTTCTCCTCCAACACCCACTAACGTGCGACTGCTTGAAGTGGACCACTCTGTTATAGTGTGAGCCATTTCAGTTAATGTCAACGTAGTGTCGTCGCTTTTGGTGGCTGATGTGGTTTCTGACATTTTATCAGTTTCAGAATTTGATAAAATATCATAACGTAAACCATCCGATGAACCATTATCTCCCGAAAACTTATTAGAAAAACTATTACTTTGTTCATTTAGACTTTCAGCAGATTTGTTAATAGAGCTCATGCTTGACTTGGTGTGGTTAGATTTCTCCGATTTTGCGCAAGAATGTGTAGATACTGCTGATAAGCTATCTGATCCAGAAAGATTGGCGTATTGTCTTACCGTATTCGTTCCGGTAGACCATTCTGATATACTCAGTCCAATAGAAGTGTCTTCAGAATGAGAACTATGAGTGCATTTTTTTTGTTGTAAGCCCATGCGTACCGTACCATCCAAATCTGTACCAATAGAACTAGTTTCTTCTTCTGAATGGCTCGAATGGCTACATTTTTTACAACTTCCTGTGCTCAATCGAGGTTCATAATTACGCCTCACTGTAGTTTGATCCTCCATATAAGTACCTCCGGAAGCTGAAAGTATGTCATCAATAGACGTATCTGAATTATTGGAACCGCGAGATAGTTTTCGTATATACTCGTTAGTTCTAGTTTCATCCGGCGATAATTGCACTCTTATAGTTCCCGGCATAAATACATCATCACTTGAAAATAATTCATCTTCTGAGAGAGGACTTCTTGGAGCTGGAGATCTTGTAGGTTGTGACATTATTACCGATTCTGGACTTGAATCTTTACGTAAAGGACTGATCTGTTGGGACTTGGGGGATGATGAGCAGGTGACATTAAAAGAACTAGATAAGCAAGATGCAGCGCTTAAAGTTGAACTTAAGCAAGTGGGTGTATCTTGTTGTAAATCATCGCTGTTAAAATCTTTATCTTCGAATGCCGCTGACATTAAGTAGGCAGTATCCTCATAGGGCAAAACTTTAGCAACGTCGGGTGGTGTAATGGGGAAGTCTTCGCAGGATAGTTTATCTTCTTCCTCATCTGTCCTCTCGGTATTGGTAAAGGAATCGATCATTATTTGATCAGCGTTTTGAACTTCTGAGGCATAAAATGTTTCTATGTCTTCCACGACAACAGGAGTTTCAATAGCGCTCGATGGTGGAGAAGGCCAGTCCTGGGAATCTTGTGACTGGAATGACATGCTAGCCTTCCAACAGAATGTTTTAGGTACTGGTTTATCTAAATCGGGCATTTGGTACATTGAATCCGCTGGTTTTACAGGCACATGATCAAATGGTATTTCTGGTAAGGGCCAGTCTTCAGAGTCTTGACTGCCAGCATTAGATAAGCACATTAATGTGTGACGATCTTCACCTTCCCCATCCACCTGAGTTACTGAGAACCTTCCCGTTATTACGGTTGGTGATTTAGGTTCGTTGAAACTACCAATGCTGGACAATCGATCTCCCGTAGCGGAATCGCAAGGTATTTCGGGCATTTCCGCAGAAGTACGACGATCTGCATCAGATATATAGGCCAGATTTGTATTGCTCCTAGAGTCTGAACTCAAACTGGGCTGATGATCAGTGGAAGCTACCGACTCATCACGCATACTAACCGAATGTGTTGAAGCTTTGCTAACATCATCTTCCATGCTTGACTTTTCGGAAGCCGTACTGCGTTCTGAGATCCTAGAGAGTGTTCTACCCAAAGTAAAGCCAGAGCTATAGCCAATAATATCAGTCGGATTTACACCTATACCATTTAGGGTACTCGTCATAGCCGGATAACCAAATGTGGTAGGAAAATCATTAAGTTCATCTTGGAAACTTGTATCGCTTTCCTTTTGATCATCCGGTGATACTTCCTTAAATTCACTGTCCGAAGAATCACGGAGGGGATTATTAGCATCATAGCGTTCATAGCCATCAGTTTCCACGTGATGCCAGGGATCATCAGTACTGGAACTATTGCTGCTCTCTATTGTGAAAGGTTTCCATGTTGATTGTTGTTCTTTAATTTGCAGTTCTCCACGCCGTTGGGCCGCTCCCATAGATCCAGAACTGCTTTCAGTTTCAAAAGAACCTCGCGATTCTACACTAAAAGATCCCTTTGAATCAAAGCTTGATTTGGATTCTTGGGAGCTGCTTCCTGATTTAGCGGTCTTTTCACCTTCTGCCTTACTTACTGCTATTTTACGTACTGGTTTTTCTATTTTGGGTGGTTTTTTAGAACTTCCGGAACTTGATTCTGTATCTTCTGGGCGCTGCAAAATTTTAGCTATTTTCTCTTCAATAGGGTCTAAGTAAGATTCTGTGCTATTTCCCAAGTCGATGGGACTTTGTTTTTCGAGTGTGGGCGTTGAGGGTTTGCGTACAGTAATTTTATTTTCCGCCACCGTCTCATTGGTAGGAGTAACATCTCTTGATGAAGAAGGGCTAGTGGGAGATTGCACTTTGCCATCTACAGGTACGGCTTGAGAGCCCACTTCCAATTTAAGCATTTTTTGTTTCAGTTCCAAACATTTTTTAGCCTCTAGGTCCCCAAAATCTTGAGAAATTCCCAAAGGTCTAGCTATAGAACAACTTACACTTGATTCTTCCTCTACAGAACTTTTCTCTTTACCACCACTTACAGACAAACTCCAGTCGCCTTTTTCTCCCCTAGCCGGACTTACATCTTTTTCTCCACTTGTCCAGGAATCTGAACTTTTGGACTTATCACTTTGCTTTTCTAATTTTCGTTTATTTTCTGTTCTTTCTGCTTGTTTTTCAAAGGTTTCTATGACGGATTTTTCAATCATTGGACTCGTATTAGGCGGTGTAACCAATATATTAAGATCAGAAGTAGGTGTTGCACAATTGGAATACTCCAATGGTATGGCATCTTCTAAAGTAGCCTGTGTTTCTAAAACATTTCGATCGGGTTCTAAAGTTCGCGGTTCATTTTCGGATGTATCGGATCCTACAAATTCATCACATTCTACGGTCATCCAAGAGCCTGTTTCATCGCTACGGCTGCGATCTAAACTCAAACGATTTGTATCTAACCGTGATACCTTGAGATGTCTTGAACTATCATCTTCTTCTATAGATGCTTCTTCACATTCTATGGTGGGTACCCGATGGGGATAACCTCCTTCAACGGGTGGCACTGGGGATTTGCTTGCCGGCGAATGGGAATCATCCACAGATACAAACGAATCCAAACTATCCGCCGTAGAAGGTTTGCGGCTGTATGCACCATCACTATCCCTAGTATCCTCAGATGGCAAAGATCGTTTAAGTATCTCTAAAGATCTTCTTTCTGATATAACGGCCTGCATATCTATATCTTCGTGGACATTATATTGATGAGCAAACATGCGTCTATCTCCTATGGCACTACGTACAGCTGGTTTTTCCTCTGTTTTCTTGGTTTCTGTGTGAGTTTGTTTCTTGTCATCCAAACTTCTTGCTTTAACATCTGTGCCCAAGTAATGATGTTCTGCTTGAGTTTGAGATTTTTCCAAACTGCTTGACTTACCATCAATCTTCTTGTGATGCACTACAGAACCTTCTATTTTCTGTTTCATTTCTTGGCTCTTGGCTATTTTCTTTGGTGATTTAATGACCATATCTTCGGGTACGTCTGATTTTTCGGATTCTTCAAAAGATTTGTTGCGATCCTCAAAACTTCGACTGGCTTTTTCCAGTTTGTCCGGACTACGTCGCTCATCAAAACTGCGACTGAATTTTACCAGAGAATTATCAAGTTTTCGTGGAGATTTAGCTATCAAGACGTGATCTTCGGCTTTGCTTTTAAATTCGGTCTCTATAATTATCTTGTCTCCTTCGGTTTTTACAAGAATTTTGTCTTCTGGAGCTGGAAACGGTGGTAAGGTGTCCTTGACAGGACTTAACATGGTAATAGTTTGTTTCATTGCTGATTCGTACAACTTTTGTTGTCTTTCCTTACGTTTTGCTATGTCAGCTTCTGTTTCTTCCTGGCTCTTACTCTTATCTTTGCTCAAACGACGAGTTTCAATAGAACGAGGTCTTTCTTTTGGACTTGTTTTCTTTGCCTTTCCACCATCTTTCTTTATATCATCTGCACTTGTTCTGCGGGACTCAGGGCGCGATCTAGACATTCCGGTTTTACATTTAATGCTTCCTTCTCCCAAAGCTAATTTAAGTTTACCTTTTCCAGTGCTTTCAATACTACTGGCTCTTGATACTCCAGGAGAAGTTTTTCTTGAACTGTTAGCAGAGCTGTAAGGAGACCAGTCGGTAAATCTGTATTTGGGAATATTCAAAATCAAATGATCCCCACTTTTTAATTTCATTTTAGATTTTTTTTTATCTTTTATCTTAACACCCTGTAAAGCAATTTTCTCTATGAATTTTAAATTGTTGAGTAACTGAATTTCTTCATCGTCTATGGCCACAGTATTGAGTATGGAATCAGTACCTACTGAAGCGTAAGTAGTTTGAGTAGGTATAGAACCTGCACAGGAGTGAATACTATCAGCTGTATCATCATCTTGCTGTGGTTTAACACTTTGCAATGATTTCTCTTCTAATATTTCGCCTTCTTCTTCGAAACCTACTGTATCATCTTTAGAAGAGAAAGCATTCATGGGTGGTAGTCTATGAAGTGATATTACTGGAGTATCTAAGCTCTTTGTGCGCCTTTCTGTGTTGGGGGACTCAAGGGTAGCTTTCTGCCTCTGTAATGAAACCGAACCTTCAGATAGATTTAAACGAGCATGAGCAAACAAAATGGGGGCGTGTCCCTTTGATCTCATTACTATTGAAGAATCAATTATTTCTTCTATTAATTTAACCCTTGATTTGGGTATCTCAGTTCTTAGCGAGGTTTTCTTTTTAAGTGTATAATCAATATCTAATTCAGTTATCTTTTCCTCATGACAAGTTTCATAGATGTCATCGTTGCTGCGGAAAAATTCATTATGTTCTAATATCGGTGATGGTATATTTTCGTTTCTTTGATAGTCATTGGTGCACTCATCCATACGATTGCGTATGGGCATGTGGGGTTCATCCTCTGAAGATGGAATGGAAATCGAGCGTTCAGAAATTCTTCTCAGTTCAGTTGCGTTTGCGTACTGAGGATCAAGTTTTTGTGTATGATAACGACTCTCTAACTCGGCCAAACGTCGACATTGCGGCGGAGATCCTTCAATTTCAGTCGAACTCATAGTTTGTCCTCTGCCCCAGGCCGCAGATATTAAACGGCTTTGCTCTATTCTCAGTATCGGTTCTATTTCCTTACGCGATTGGGGCGGGGAAAACTCCAAGCGATCTGGTATAGCTTCAGCTGAGCCAAATACATCATCTGAATCTAAACTCTCATCATCAGATGAAAATGATGTGATGCGTGTTTTACCCTTTTTGGGTTTTCCTGATACCTTTGTTTTTGGTATTACTCTGGCCTTGAGTGATTTACGAGCGTTGGCTTGCAATTCTTGCCTCAAACTTTGTATTAGCTCCATTTGTTTTTGTTCTAACTTATTCTTTTGTTGCTGTAAACTTTCTGTTCGAGAACTAGTAGCTGAATCCGATTCAATTTGACTGAGTTTCTTATTGAGTTTCTCCAGCAATGAAGGTTCAATTTGTTTAGTTATATCCCTTTTAGAAGGCGAGGATAGTTGAATGATTGGTATGGTTTTATCCACTTCCAAGGTTATTGGATCCACCTTAGAGAGATCTATATTTTGGGTAAATAAAAATTCTTTGGTTTCTGCCGGTAGAAGACTGTCTAGGATATCGGGTAAAAAGTCGGCTTCTTTGGATTGTAATCCCTTGCTTACATCCACTTTGGGAGGCTTTGGTGATTTGGGGGATTTAGGAGACTTGGGTGATTTTGGTGATTTAGGAGATTTGGGCTTGGTGTGTTTCTTTTCACTCGGTAAGGGAGCAGTTCCATTCATAACATGTCTCTTGTGCAACACATATGGTATGTCTTCTTTGAGTACCTTTGTAAAACGTCTTTCATATTCTCGGAAGAACGATTTGGGCATTTCAAAGCCCATTTTTGGTATATCCTGTGTTTTGACGGGAGAATCGTAACATTTTGGCATTTCGAAGTTACCATGAGCCTTGCACAAGGGAGGAGCGCTGGGTATTTGTTTATAAATATAGTCCTCATCACTAGAATCGGCTGGTGTCAGGTCGATAGATTTCTGATGCATTAATACATGCCGTCTCGAATTACTACCCAAACGATTACGATTTGCCAATGAGTTAGGATCACTTTTAGTCCTCTCCACGGTAGCATGGCTATAATTCAAAGGCACCATTATGGGATTATACTCCTCAAAATGGGTCTTTGCAATTAGTTCTTCTTTACGTGTAACAATTTGATTTTTGGCTCTAGCCTGTTGTTTCTCGAACTCGGACACTAGTTCAGGCGTTAAGGGATACTCGGGACTTTGTTTAGTTCTCTCTTCTTTACCTGGCGACTCCCATTGTTTACCATAATTTTGTAAACATTCTATACGATCACGATCAAAACTAAATATATTCTCACTGTCTGACCTACGCCTGAAGGAGGAAATCTTACACGACTGCGAATCGGATTTTTTAAAGGGTGCAGTTTGGTCAATAGAATCATTTGTTTGTATTTCTTTTTCTTCTTTTTTCTTAGGAGTGTTGGCAGAATCTGGTGATTTTGAGTTAAACGATTTTGAATTTCTTTCGATTTCAACATTTTGTAAACTTATCGAATGTACCTTAGATGTTTTCGCTGACTTATTGCTTGGAAAAGTAGAGTAAATATCACGACTATCATAAAATGAACTATTAGCCGATGAACCATGGGTATCAGAGAGCAGACAATCATGTGACTTTACCTTAGGTCTGCCACATAAACTATCTGTTTCCACTCCCTCAACGGCATCGTAATAATCACTTTTTGAATCCTGACTAGACTGCAAGAACTTTTCGTATTTCTCCTTCTTACCTAAATGTTTATACTTCTTACCCGTGGTAGTAGGCATTTCATAATTTTTACCTAAATAGTCACCCACCAACGACTCCTTAGAATCTTGGCTTGAGGCGACGGAAGTCTTACTCTTAGTGGTTTCCCTAGATTTTTTACTATCGGTATGATAAAGACTATCACGCGATTTCTTGCTTGAATCAGAACTTCTAGATATCTTAGTTTCATAAATCTCAGACCTACTTTCATTGCTAGAGGTGCGTGATAGAGTACCTTTAATTTTCTTATAGAAATTACCATCTGACTTAACACTTAATTTTTCGCGAGGCAAATATCTGGGATCTTCCGAATCCCAAATTTCATTCATCAACTCTACCGCAGATTTACACTTGACATCCATAGCAGATCTATATTTTGGTTGTTCGATGTCTGATTCATCGTCAGTAGGTATATAATTACCCGAGTCTAAGGAACAAGAACGCATATGATCCTCAGACCGGCGACGACCACTAAAGAAATCAATATCATATTTCTCCAATAGCTCATAGCTATCTTGCGATATATCATCTTGAGAACCACAGTAGTCAACATGATGACCATAGCCCCGTCTATGATGCGCCTGATGTTCTTGGGTATTGTAAGTACTACCCGGATAACTTGAGGAGTAGACTTTTGAATGGGCTAATGGCGATACATCTTGAGTTGCATCAATCGAATGATTTTTGGTAAAATATAAGGAATGGCGAGAGTCATCATAACGGGTAACTGGAGAATCAATGCGATTAAATAAGAAGAAATCTTTATCAAAAGCCGTCATTGGTTTTGATTTTTCCCGATCATAATGAGAAAAATCATAAAGGTCTTTACAAGAAGAGCTTTTCAACCAAGATTCCTTCTCGACTTGGTCGTATATATTCTCCTCTACATCCTCATCGTCATCATCGTCGTCAATTTCAACGTCAACCTCGTCTTCAACATTGTCCTCGTCCTCCTCGTCTTCCTGTTGGGTGTCGTTCTTATTATACGAAGCAGTGGAATATAAATTAGAAGAAGACATTTGATATTCTAGTTTTTCGGAAGAAGTCTTAAAACGATCTAATGGAGAACCTGAAGAACTGCGTTCATCTACTAATACCTGTGATTTGGGAATAACTTGAGCTTGATACAACCTATAGCCTGTTATCTGCTGATTGATATTTGAGCTTTTGGGCAAGTGACCTATAGAATGATGGGTCAAGTAATGACTGTCATAAGAATCAACGGAATCTACTCCCGATAGTTCGGAGTTTCTAGGCAAAGAATGAGTATGTCTGGGCATATTAACACCAGATGCAGAACTTTGCGAGTCCATGGAGGGCGTTAAATAGTTATCAGAGTAGGCTAATTTAACCCGATCCACGTTTGCAGTGGTGGCGTACTTTTTAGTATTGAAGCCAGTGCCAAAATAGGAGGAAGAAGAATCCGAGGGATGATTTAAATCGTTATGATATTGATAATTTAAGCTCGAAAATGTTTGTGGTTCCTGCGGTTCAGTCAAAGTAGTCGAACTTAAGGGCATACGAATATCCGCTGCCATACCCAATTGTTTGGAACGTGTATATTGCAAAATGGACTCATCAATGAACTCATCAGAAAAATGCTTCTCACGGGTTTTGGATTTGGTTTTACGATTAACCGTTGCATAAATATCATTGCGATCGTTTAAATTAAGAGTCTCACTATTGTTGATTTTATTCTCCATTTTGGGTGTATTGAAATCGGGATATTTGTAATGACCAATGTCATTGATGTCGGTGTAGATTATGTTGTCTGTTTCGGTTTCTGTGGAGGTTGCATTATTATTTAACATGTTGTGTTTAGACATCGAATAATTGGTACTGCTATAATGAAGGGGGGTGACAGCTTGAGATGGGGACTCCGGTAACCGATGCGGAGGAGGAGGGACAATTATTGTTGCTACCGCCGATTGCATACTCTCCCGATTGGTGGTAGATTGTGTCAAGTCCGAATCCACTTCCTCCTCGGGCAAATCCGATTCCACTAATTCCGGCTGCATTTGAACCTGAACCTGTAAGGATTCTTCCATCTCCTCCTCCTCCTCCTCCTCCACTTCCTCCTCCCCCTCCTCCTGTTCCAATTCCATAGAGCTGCTGAGATCCACTGAGAGAGCCACCGTATTGGTGGTGGCCTGCATAGTGCGCCGACTGTAATGATTGCTGCTGATGTTGTTGACATTGTTGAGTTGCGGCGACACAGGGACATACGCCTGCGATGCCACTGAGACTCGACGAGGGGTGCTGCTGCTGTATAAGTGGGACAAGTGGCTCAGACCTAATGACGTTCCAATGCAAGGCATGTTTAGGTTTTTGTTAATTAAACAATAAAAAAATAGAAAAGTTGAATGAAATATTTAACATTTTTTGAATTTTGTTTTTTTGGCAGTTGTTCATGCTTTTAAAGATGATCGATTTAGGAGTACAAACCATAAATATTAAACTTATAAACTGAAATTTTCATAACACTTTGGAACTCAAAATATGCATGCTTAATTATTGTTTTTTTTTTTTTTTTTTTTAACACTTAAAAAAAAACTTATAATTCACTAAAGGTTTTTAACACAAAATTAAACATTTTAACGAAAAATCTTTAAAAAAAAACCGATAAAGTTTTAAACGCATATGTGTTTGATAATTTTTAAATTAAAAAACCAGAAACTAAATGAAGAAACTGCAAATTATATTCAAATTGTATTTATATTTTTTAAGAAATAAAGAAACATTTAGAAAAAATTAAAAATAATTCTAAACGCTAACAGTTGTTCGAATATTTTTCGGAGGGGGGTTTATGTTCAAGATTTCTTTAAATTTAAAACTGATTTTTGAAAATGTTTATCTAGTCTTTGGGTTGCTGTAATAGTCAGATACATCTGAAAGAAGCAATTACTAAATGGAAGTCTATGAAAATTCCGTATTCAATATTCTTTTAAAGGCATTAGTTCTGAAATTTTCGAAGTCCGTAAGACAATATAAGAAAGAAGATAATATAAGAAATAACTCTTTGATCTGGTACATGAATTAAGAACTTTCAAAATTTGGACCATTTTTCTCATATCTCTGATTGTGGAATTTGTAGTAAATTAACAAAAAAATTAGCGTAAGTTTAGGAGGTTCAAACCTTTTAATTCTCGATATCGACTAAAAACGGAACTTTGGCGTATCACATTTCAAATAAGTTCAAAATTTAAAAGTCTCTAACTTGGGGTAATATGTTAAATTAAAAATACACGTTTAAATAAAAAGCCCTTCCGAATGACCCAATTTATTTTAATTAATCCATTTCAAAATGAATTTTTGTAGGTACCCTGCGGGACATTTAAATGGTGTAAATTGTTTCAACAGAACTGGTCCTGGGATTTGTGAAAATATAATAAGAGCAAAAAGAAATAACTAATGACATGTGAAAGGAGAACTAATCACTTAACTGGTAAATTAAATAAGAACAAAAAAATAGATGTTTAAATTTTGTATAAATTTTGTTTCAATAACTTTTTAATATAAATGATTTATTATTTATTTACCAGGACCGATTTTGTAAGAGGTTCAGTATTCACCGGTGGTGTGATACCTTTTTTTGGGACTATTTAAAAATATGTTCTTAAAATTAATTTTAGCACTTTTTTATTGAAAGAATACTAAGGACTAGCATTGTAGCAACTAAATGATGAATCAGAATTGAGCCTTCAGCATTGTTAGGAGAATAATTGTCTCCATGTGGGAGCATTAGAAAAAACGTTTTCAGAATGAAATTGATTTTTTTTCTCGACCGCATTCTCTGGCATAATTTTATGTCAAACTGTATGGAAAACAGCGTTCAGCCCCGGTTTTGTTTTATCATTAACACTTAACACGTTTTTTGAGAATAAATGTGTGACTAGTCAAATGGTGGCTGTTAGGTGTCAATTAACCCCTCCAATGACAACCCCATGTAAAAGTGATAGGTCCCATTCGTATAAAGTGTTAGAACTAGGACCGGTCTCTGGCACTATTTTAGTGTAAGTTCGCTTCCCTCTAGTGTAATGTTCCAAAATAGTAACAAGTTTAGATGTAATTCCATTTTCACCTCTGAAACGTTTGAATAACTAAACAAG
Source organism: Pollenia amentaria (assembly GCA_943735925.1). NCBI lineage: Eukaryota > Metazoa > Arthropoda > Insecta > Diptera > Polleniidae > Pollenia > Pollenia amentaria. Next base: position 43,915,459 of record OX031006.1, on the reverse strand, counting down.
CAACATTTGAGCAACGTTTTTGGGCAAAGACTGGAGTTATAAATTTAAAAATTTAAGAAAAAAATTTTGTTTATTCTAATATGAAGTACAATTTATTAGATCTACGGAAACCTCAACAAAATATTAATATACATATCCTTGTGAGGACCTGCTGACTACAACATTTTTAAAAATCAAACACCCCCTCCAAGAAAGGTATTCAAACTAAGTTTCGAACAAACAAAATTAAACCTATACAAATTAAACTTACCGATATTGTGATCGTTTTGATGCGCACGACTCGGTTCTTGAGCGCGATGTTGTTGCTGTTGGGGTGTTAGATGATGAGTGCTGGTGTTGTTGCTGTGTTGTGGTGAAGTCCATGATTGTGGACCCTGAGGGGAAACAGAGCGATTCGCATTCATTTGATGGTCCGCCACACCCGCTGCCGAGTGGTGTGATTGTTCCGCCGAGTCCGGCGATGCCGAGGCATAGTTCTTCGTCTGATAAATCTCCACCTGGGCTGCTGTGACCTTTTAAATAAAAATTATTATAAAATTAAGTAAATGATTTAAAAATAAAAAGAATTTAATAGAAAAAATAAATATTACTTGAGAATGCTTGCGGTCGGTAAGATTGCCTTGTTGGCGATCCAAGGTATCCGCTCCCCTCTTCGTCAGAGAAGGCGTCATCGAGTCGCTGCATTGATTCCGATAATCCCAGGCTGCTAAATTTTGGAAAAACAAGTTTTAACAAAATTAATCAAAATATTTTCTAAAGTTTTAAAATTTAAATTATTTTATTTCTTTATCATACTTGATCAGTGAAAAAATAAAATTAAAAAAAAAAAATTTTTGGAAAAAAAGTAAAATAAAAGAAAAAAATTATAAATACAAACCGGTATCGATTGGGAGTAGGGGATTGGCTGAAATGCTGGAGTTCACATATGTATGCGATTGACTTCGGCTACTTGCATTCAATGGCCCTTGCCGGAATGATTGTGACCTGCAGCAAGAAAAGAAAAGACAAGAGGATAGATACCACTTTTTTCTTAAACAATTTTTACTTTTTTCATTTAAAACTTTTTCGTTATTTAGTTTTATTTTTTATTTAAATTTAGGAAAATTGCTTTTAATTTTAAATTAAAGAGAATTATTTTTTATAAGTTTTTAAATCGTGATTTTATGTGGTTTTTAGTATGATTTTTTTTTTTTTTAATTTTGGTTAAGTTTTATTAAACAACCGATAAAAAAAGATAAACCAGTAAACAAATAAAAGAAATTGAAAATATAGTAAATAATAATTAATAATAAATTTATAAAATTATATATGGGACCGATATTAGGATAAAATATAGCTTCTAAATTACTAAACCAATTACAAGAAATGGACTTTAAAATTTGAGAAAAGATGCTAAAGTCTTGGAATATTTGTTTGCAAGTACCAAAATACTGAAATTTTTTTAATTGTATTGAATTTTTCATCAAAATAAAAAAAAATTATCGACAACTTTTTTGTTTAACGTCTTACAGTCACACATAAAAGAGCACGCCAAGCGTTTTCTATCTGTCAACAAATTCTCATGTTGATACAAACTTCATGAAGCAAACCCAAATAGCGCGAAATCCGATTTTCACGGCGCGTTAATTAGTGAAGTTGCCGTTGTTAAAAAGTAATGACAATTTAGTTAGTCCATTTGTATACCCTTCACCACAGCACACTGGTCCATTCCGGTGAAAAGGATTTTTTTTTTTGGTAATTTCATTAAAATTTTAATGACACATTTTTGCTAACAATTCAGAACATACAACTCATTTCTTAATTTTGCTCTTGGATAACAATATCATTGTTTATAGTGGGAGCAAAGTGGTTAATTTTTACTTGTAATTTTAAGGTTTTTTAAAAATTGATTTTTGGACTTTTGAATAATATGGTATGATTTTTGCTTCAATATTTATACTCATACCACAATAGTGGAGAGGGAATTATGCATTTGTGCTGATGTCTGTAACACCTTAAAATATTGGTCCTAGACCCAGTATACCAAGACCCCCCCAGTATACCGATCGACTCAGAATCACTTTCTGAGTCGGTCTAACGATGTCCGTCCGGCTGGCTGGCTGTCCATGTAACCTTCTGCGGAAAGTACAGGTAGTTTGAAGATAGTTTCATAAAATTGGGTACAAAGGTTCCAATTTGCACAGGGACCAAGCCTTTTGAAAATAGGGCGAACCGGTCCATAATTGCATATAGACCCAGTGATGTTATAGACTTTCTTGAAAAGTCCCCATGTAGCCCGAAAAATCCCTATTTTTCCCTAAAAAAAATCCCTACAACTTTTAAATAAAGCCATTGGCGTTGAAGTATATATATTTTATTTAAAGTTGTTATACATGCATACATACCATTAAATCTGAGCGGTTACCGAGTATTTCGATTCGAAAGAAATAATTTTCGAGATCGAATTATTTGTACTGTGTATAATGATTTCCATACTATTTGTCTCGAATAAACTGAAGTTTTTATACTTTATGGAAAACAGAAAATCACTTTCTCAAAACCAACTTTCTATTACGCAAGGCGAATTCATTACAGGTAATCTCGGTACTACAACAAGTACAACTCTACAAAAACTACAAGCAATTTGTTTTTGTAAAATCATTGTACAATGTCAAACACAAATGAAGTAAGGCGAAAACATAAAACATAAAGTTACACCAAGGCGAATTCATAAATCAATAATAATATTAATTAACTAATAAAATACATGTTGCAAATGCGCAAAATTTTTTGAAAATTTTTGCAGCAAGGATTTGAGAATTTTAGTCTTGGAATAACTTAACCAAGGGCCTCATTAAATTGGGTCAAAAGCAACAAGCCCATAAAGTTTTAGCAGAGTTACTGGAATGCAATTACACGAACTGGAACATTTGGGAAAACTTGTATGTGTATGGTCGTTTCCGTGACACAGGACATTTTGAAGATGCCATGAATGCCTGTAATCGTATATCTGAATTGAAAACCCACTATTTGGATTTATGTGTAAGTGTTATTCATTACCATTAAAGCCATAGCTGAGGATTAACCGGATACTAAATGTTAATCTCCAGAGCGTTTACTTAAGAAAGGTACGACTCTTATGGGTCATAAGTGTCTTAAACATGGCTCCGAGCATACGGTATGGTAATTGACAATTTTAATAGCTCCTAGTCCCTTAAAAAGGTCGAAAAATTGGTAAAAGCTTTTAGATCCTTTACCACCAAGGAATTTATGTGGGTAACAAAACAAATATTTGCCCAAAAAGCTTTGGAACTGTGTGCAGAATTAAGTCTAATATCTTTACAGAAACGTTTTTTTCAGATTTTTTAATTTATTTTTCTTTAAAACTTTATTTTTAATTTATTTATTTTATGTTAAAATTTTTTTATGACTGCTTTCAATTAAATGTAAACAAAAATAATAAACAAATTTTGACATCCAACAATTATAAAGCTAAAAAAAGTTATCACCTAGGCTTATAAGACCACCTGTTATGAATTCGCCTTGCTATTACGAATAATAAATTTTCAACAATTTTCGATTTGTTTATAAAAACAACCTCTGCCACCATTTCGAATGAGTACGAAAATCGCAATACACAGTACAAGTTATTCGAACTCGTAAATTATTTCTTTCGAATCGAAATACGCGGTAGCCCCCCAGTTCTTTTTGTAAACTAAAAATTAAATAAACAAAAAAAAACACCCAAAAAAACAAGTGATACTCACTTTAAATCACATTTAGTTCATTGTATACGTTTTTTGTACATTTTGTTTGGATACTATGTAGAAAAATTAATTGCTTGCCCGTCTTAGTTTTGACTTGTTATTTCCTAACAATCGTACAGGTGTTTAAATGATTTTCGGTGCACTGGAGGTACATTCATTCATCTTGTAAAAAAGATCGGGCAATTGAAGATACAATTTTATGAATAAAGGTATGTCCAGACCTAACAAATATTTGGTAAAAAAAAATCTAAAAACAAGCGTGACCAGTAACTTGATCAATCTTTAGTTTTCTTTTTAACAATTTCTATTGATTTACTAAGCTTTATTTGTAAGAAGACAATTGCGTGATGTAATTTAGAAACTTATACAAAAACATTTCTCTATCTGTATTGTAGTGTGACAGTGATAAATCTAAGATAGCTAATTTCGACTAAAGGGGGAAAATTAAATTTTCATTAAATTTTTTCATTTTGGTGATTTTACTCCAAAATATTTTTTTAAACAAGTTATCAATTTATTGCTCTGAAAAATTAAATTCTTTTAAGAGAGTTTCACACATTTACCATAAAATCAAAGTTGAGATGGGGTCAAGCGATCACTAAAAGAAATTTAACAATTTGTAGTGTTGCCGTATTTAATTAGTATTTTTTGTCACAAATCAAAAAAGATTCCCAAATTCAGTAGAATCACGAAAAAGTTCACTCGCGTAAAAGTTAATATCGCGGTTAAGTTAACCAAATTTTAGCGCCCATGTGTCGCTCTAAAAAGTTAACTCTAAGTTAACTTTTCTAAGCATATTAGAAAAAAAAATCAACAAATCAGTACAAAACATTACAAATCAGATTAATTTTAAAGGAGAAAGTGGAGAATTTCACCAAAATTGTATAAGATGTTCTAGAAAAACTATTGGCTTTGTAGTATAGCTTATCTGAATTCAAGAAATTCTTGAGGCACTTAGAAAACATTACATAGACCGAAATATGCTGATCTTAAAGCCAGTAATTGCGCAATGAATTTCAATATCAAAAAAAGAGCCAGAATTCGCTATTTGAAAATTTGTAAAGAACTCATTTTAAGACATACATAAAAAGGATGTAGCATCTCAATAAATGAGTGATTTTACTTATATAATTAATAATTAATAATATTTATATAGTGCAAGAGGAATTGTGAACTTTAAACCAGAAGGTACAAATTAAATTTTAGTTCATTTTTCGTAATGATGAAAACAAAGTCATGTTAATGATGTTAAATGTGTAATTTCTGAAAAATCTATGTTTATGATTGCATTTCCTACAATTTAAACCCGCTTAGAAAAGTTAATAGTTCGAAAAAATTAACAACCCTTGGGACATTTCAGTTAACTTTTTCGCGATTCTATTGTATATATAGTTTTTCACATTTTTGAAAAGTCCCTAAATTTTAATGATTTCGAAATATTTGTCTTCCTTTTCCCTACGGCAATTTTTATAGAAGAAAATCCCTACGAATAGGGATTTTTTCCCTTCGTATAACATCACTGTATAGACCCTATATATATGTATGTATGTATATAGTGATGATGTCACGGACATAGGAGATGAAAAATTGGATATTCATTCCTCCACCCCTCCCGCCTTAAACAAAAAACTTTACCCCCCTTTCTAAGAAGTTTCTAAAAGAAATTTTGCAAAATTGTACGTTTGAGTTAAAGTTATATTTTCAATATCTTTTTTTTTTTTTTAATTTTGTGCGATACTTTTGGGTCGTCAATAGTTCATTGGCCAACCCCTGTTTATGCATGTCCAAAATTTAAGCGAGGGATTAAATATGTTATTCTTATGCCCATAATATCTACAAATATAAATCTATCTACGTATAGAAATCTATGATGTACAGGCTGCCAATTTTAAAAGAAAACTTAAGGTAAAAACAATAACTGTTAGGTATGACGGGGAGACCATATATATTTTAATAGAAATTACGGGCATTAATTGGAATAAAAATTTTTTCAAGAAATAAAAAATTGTGGATTTTTGGCCGGAATTGACTACCGTGCATAGGTGGAAAAGGTTTATATAAGTTTGTCATTCCGTTTGTAATTTTTATAATATTGATTTTCGACCCTGTAATGTATGCACATTTTGGGTCCACATGAGTAGCAAAGTTTATTAAAAGATTTCCGCCTCTCCCTCTGTATGTTGAAATGGCTTTTTCGAAGTCCCCAAATGTGATAGGAATTAGGTTGTTATACGTTTTTATCAAATATATTCTGGAATAGGTTGCTATTAAAATTCAGTCAAATCGATGCACAAATGGCTGCGCTATAGGCAAAAAACCACGACTGCCATTTTACCCGTAAATCTTTCATTCTTAACCATAAACCTTTACTTTTTAAAGTCATCTAATAATCTATGGATTTTTTCACGTTCAGACTTAGTAAAATACTGGTAGTGAAAATGAATAAATTCGGTTTAACGCATTTATAGACAAATAACTCCTTTTTTTCTTCCCAAAATAATGGTTTTGGCACAAACGCTCAAATGCAAAACGAGCTAGGAGGATCACATTTGGCATAAATATTTCTTAAATATAAGGAATATTAAAACTGAGCCAAATCGGTGCATTATTTCACCTCTCGTATTTAGGTTGATAAAATTGTTCAAATCTTCATTTAAGATGCGAAATCGACCTGTTATTTTACATAGAACCCATACAATTATGATTATTATTTCCTTTAGCTCCTATAAGGAGCATAGACCCGATGCTGGGCGGAATAATTCTGAGAACCCACTGACTAAATACACTGCACTCCTAGAAGAGTTGCTGCAATTCCAGTTCTAGAATCGGATGATTTAGCCGAATCAGCTTCTCATCTTAAATTAACGGATTACAGAAACCATACCTTAAATAAGGATTTTAGCACGATAGTGTTCTTACCATAAGAGTTGGGAACAAGTGGCTTTTAAATGGTAAAGGGTACATTAGATTGGGCATAGCCGAATATGATACTTATACTTGTTTTTCTATTGTATGGTTTTTAATAAACAAGATCAGTTTACATTACTGTTCTTGGCACAAAGTTGACGCTCTTATTTCATGTGAAAACGTTACGTTGCCTTTGCATATGCAAGTAGTGGCATGCAACGTTTGTAAATATATTATCAACTAAAATTTCTTTGAAATAGTCGAATCTTATGCCCATTGGCTTTTCTGTTTACCCATGCCACTGCGAATTCATTTTCAAGATGTCGTTGAAGCGTTAACTTGAGAAAATTTGTTTGCTTCTTAAATTAAAAAAGTAAATAGAAACAAAATAGAGTTACCAAGTTCATCAAATAGGCACATTTTTGGGGAAATGGTTTACATATATTTATATTAGCATTATTTTAATAGTATTAATTAGGGAGATCGACTATTCGACTTTTTTCAATAACCGGTTTTCGAATATTACGAATAGTTGCTATTTTAAAAAACCCGGTTTTCGGTTAAGCAATTTTTAAATAACCGGTTTTAATTCGAATACTTAAAAACACAAAAATCAAATAAGATTTAAAAATAAAATGTTAATTTGAATAAAAACAAACCAATTTGCCAAGGTAAGGAACTAACAAAATACATAAATATGACTAAGATCAGACCTAACATATATTTTACGATAAAATCCAAGAAAAGTGGGACCAGTAAATTGTTTAAGCTTTAGCTAAATTTTCAAATATTTTTTATTGATTTACTAAACTTTATTTGTAAGAAGATATTTGTATAATGTAATTTAGAAACGGTTGAATGATATTTGATCTAGACAAACGTTTTGCAAAAGCAAATAAATTATAGGAATTTTATAAAGTTATTATTTGAAATATTCTCTAAACTTTATTTTAGATGAGTTTTAATTTGTTGGTGGTTAAGCATGTCTATATAAATCAACCATATTTTTTTAAAGTTGCAAACAAAACCTCTTAGCCAGGATTATCTATTTCAAATTATTTGGTTTCAGCATTATAGAAACGAATAGTGAACTGCACCTTCTCTTTGTGAAAAATATTTGTCAATTCGTCTACTATAATTTAAAAAATTCCATGACATTGTTTGATTTCTTCAATTATGTTTTTTAAAAATTTTCCCATATCGTTGATTCTGTCGTAATGTAGTTTTCAGCATGAAGAGATGCTAGAACTACTTATAAGTTTTTAGTGCCTTAGCGGGCATTTCGTCCTCGGCAATACAACGGGCTAATATTTCACCCAATGATTCATTTTTTGCAGCGTATTTTAGTAAAGTATTATTTTTCGTCTCCTTAGAACTACTTCAACGGAGTTGTTTCATTAATGTCAAGCATGTATACTAATTAAAAGTGATTAATAAGTCGTGACATGGAAGAACCTTTGTAACTTATCATTTTAGGGCACTTTAAACACTTAACTTTGTCTTTTTAATCGCATTCGAAAAATATATAGAGATATCATTTATAAAAAATATAAATATTTAGAATACTCTTGCACAAATTACTATTTACTTTTTGTAGTATTTTGAATAGCTTTTGGTTTTTTTCTACAAGAACACACACTTTTATAAGCGATTTGTATTTACAGTGCTTATAATGTTTTTTGACCTTTGTTACATTTTGTTTTGACATTCTTCATAAAAAGTTTAAGTTTAGCCAATATTCAATTAGAAAATACTTAAATTACGGGTACATCTACAACAAGGGTAAGGAAAATGTATATAAATTACAAATTACTAAAATAACCGGTTAATTATACCAAAATAACCGGTTTATTCGATATTCGAAAAATGGACATTTTAAAATAACCGACTTGGGCAAAGCTAAGCTAACCGGTTAAAACCGGTCGAATAATAACCGTTCGATCTCCCTAGTATTAATGCTCTACAATTAAAAAAGTTGTTTTTTTAATGCGCGTTTCAAGAAATTAATCATAATAATACATTTAACAAGTAACAACTTTTATTACAATTCTACAATGATCCAGTGAATTTAATTTAAATTTTTAACAGGGTCACATTGTTTATCGTTTTGACATTTAAGGCCGGTATTCACTATCCTACATAATCGTACCATTTATTCACACGAAAATCTGAATTCTATCCGACATAAAAAAATGTCTGCAAAATCTGCTGTCAATGCCACATTATCCCACAAAAAAGATGCAAACTCAAATGACTCATCTACTTTATAAGAAAATGCAACTCTGATCGCATATAATCTATCATTTTATTAAAATTTTATGCAATCAAGCCGGACAGACTTGTCAAAAAAATCTGTCACTTAATTAATGTTTAAGCCACATTGTCATACATTATGAGCACACACGATTTTTTTGACATATCGTGCTACGAAATAGGATAGTAAATACCGGCCTTTAATGACATGCAAGTGCCAAATTAATACCAGCATGCAAAATTTTCTGACACTGGAGCTGCCATTGCAAAAAATGTAAGTGTATTGGTAAAAAAATCGTTAGTGTATTGAATTTTTCGAACTGGCAGTGGCATATGTAAATGCTAACAGCAGAACATAAACAAGAGCGGAAGGCGGAACGTTTTCTTCCGCGTAGCTTTTACGCTACGCCATATCTAAACAAGAGCGTCAGCGTTGGGTCACACACAGTAGTGTTATTTTTCGTGCTTACTAAAACCCTCATTAAAGAAATAAGAAATGGAATTTAAACTGATAGTTTGAGCGTAAAATAGCTAATTTGCCTTTATTTATTATCAAACGATAAAAACAGGGTTGTCAAAACAACAAATACAGTAACCCTGCTTATTTTAACGCGCTGTAAAAGTCGGATTTTCCAAGTGCAAAGCGTTGACACCGCGCTATTTGGGGATGCTTCATACAAATTGTATGGGCATGATAATTTTTGACAACTAGAAATCGCGTTCCGCTCTTGTTCACCCTACGGCCACACGTGCAATTTGTGATGTCTTAACACAAGCAATAACGCCGGCAGAATAACTTCGTCAAATTGCCAATGTGTTTTAGGTGGAGAACACGTAAATATATTACAACATAAGTTTAAAAACAAGCTAAAGATAGGTTGTGTGTTATATTCATAGCGAAGAAAAAGTTTAGCGCTTAAACATAGTAAACATCGCTAAAAATAACAATATTAAATATTAACGTGCTTGTTATATTTTTTTGTTATATTATTTTGCGCTTTAATTTTAATTATTTATCAGCCACGCGCGTATTTTTGACAAGTTGTATAAAAAAGTTAATAAAAAGCATCAAAAAAAAGCTGTCTATCAAACTTAAACGTCAAGTTATGTTATAAAATAGCTTTCAAGACAGATTGCTTAACAACGCTGTTAAAACACAAACAAAACACTAACATGAGGAGGCTATACCTAACACTAACATGATGTTAGTGTTAATGTTAACCATTTGATGTCAGTTGTAGCCTGGGTGTCAGGTATGGCTGTTAGTTACGCACGATCCGATGATTAAGATGGGTCTGTTAAAATTTCTAGTTTTTACAGTTTATTTTGGAAAATACATTAAAAAAAAAAATTGACAAAGATTTTATAATGTAAATAAGTAGATTCAAATTTCTAATGGATGTTCAAAAATGGGCCAGAAAATCGAGCTAAAAAAGGGTATGCTGGATTCCTATAGCAAAATTTCACCATGTCACATTAGATTACTCGTATTCATTGCTATTTGTTCCAAATTATATACGTATGTATATTTCGAGATCAACTTTTTTAAAAATTTGTTTCGAAAAATTCGATTTTCGGATGTTGCATTTGGCTTGGAGCTATTTCCTATTATTGACCAATTCATACAAAATTTGATATCATGATTAAGATGGCATAAAACCAGGGCACGAAAATAACAGTTATTTTTAAATTGTAAAACAAAAAAAGCATATAGAAGTATATGCCGGCAAAGTGATTCAAGTATACCATATTGATCCTTATGAACTTTCCTATGATAAAATATAATGACTTTTAAAGTTGTTATTTTTTCGATCGAAAATTACAGTTATTTTCTTATTTTTATTTATTTTTGACAAAAGTAGCCGTTATTTTTTGATTTTAATTTTTTTGAACAAAAATTTGTTATTTTTGATTTTTATTTTTTCGATCCAAAATAACAGTTATTTTCTTATTTTTTTTATTTGAACAATAACAACAGTTATTTTTTTTGAACGAAAATAACCATTTTCTTTTGATTTTTATTTTTTGGAGCAAATATAAAAGTTATTTTCTAACGAAATGTACGTGTTATAATTAATGAGTTGACATAAAACCTTTATTTAAATGTGTGATTATCATTGGGATTTCTTATGCGCATTAAAATAAATATTTAAAGTCAACTAAATAATTATAACACGTACATTTCTTTAAAGAATAACTTTTATTTTTGCTCGAAAAAATAAAAATCAAAAAATAATTGTTATTTTTGTTTAAATAAATAAAAATCAAAAAATAATTGTTATTTTTGTTTAAATAAATAAAAATCAAAAAATAACTGTTATTATTGCTCAAAAAAATAAAAAAAACATAAAATAACTGTTATTTTTGATCGAAAAAAATAAAAATCAAAAAATAACTGTTATTTTTGTTCAAAAAAAAAAAAAAAAAATAACTGTTATCATCTGACTTTTATGAAAAAAGAAATAACTGTTACGGTCCCTGCATAAAACTAATTTGGGCTGAATTTAAGCTGAATACCAATACTATTTTAATGTTTATCGCAAGGATTATTATGGAAGTAAATTAACACAAGAACTAAATGGCATCCAAAATCGATTTTCAGTTTGCTCCACGGTTGGGTAGATTAGGTGGCCGGTCACAGAGAACCCGCATAGATCTTGTTGGCCCCTAGCGGTACCACAATAAACGATAGCCCCTAATTGAAACGATTTGTTCGATGTGATGATGCCAAAAGTACTCCGCACCCTCTCGGGCCAGGAGTCTCAATAGTCCAATTCCGGAGATTTTCCCCAAATCTTGGAAGTAGTGATCTCCCAGACAGTTCGCGTATAAGTGATGGACAGTGGCAGAGTATGTGACCACCGTCTGTTTCTTCCCTGGTACCCCACAGAATCTATAATTGTCACTAGTCAGTTGCCCCGCCCTTTTGGCGTATACAGTCATAGAACAGTGGCCCGTTATTTTAGTAGATTTTGGATCATAGGATCTCCACATAACTCTGGAAACCCTACACGTTTCGGTTTTTCCCCAAACTGCCTCAGTTTTTTACCCAACCGTGGACGACCTTGGATAATATTTCGGCTGACTTCATAGACGCAGTATTGCAATGCAACACTAAAAGTAATAGCTTCATAAAACTCCAAAACTTTTCTGTGGGCAAGGCCTTGACGGCATTATTGCATGGTAGCGGTAGTGACAGCGAAATGGTTGCGTAATTTGTGCATTATTTTTATTTGTGAAGCCTTGTCAACGCATTTGTTTTTAGTGATGCTTTCCAATTCTGCGTTTATGAAACCAGCAAATGTTGTTAATCATACGAATTTTTATTAAAAAAATATTTTGGTTTACGTTTTGTATTATAAACGAAATTTTTCTTTAATTGTGGTTTATTTTATTATTTACTAAAAAAAAAGAATAAAAACTTGTTTGCAATCTTATCTCGACTGGTTTAAAGCATTGAAACCTTATTTCAAAATAAACATTTTTAATTTATTATCTTAGTTAACATTATTTTCAGATGTAACTTTCTTACTTGAATTTTCATTTTAGGAAAATTGACCCACACACATACTTCTACATACAACACTTTATATTTTATATTAAAAATTTATTAATTATATGGACATACTCATAACTACAGAAAATATAAAAAAAAAACAAAAAACTCTACACCTGATTGAAAAATGAATAATGAATGTGCTTAAGTTAAAAAAGAACACACACACAGAGAAAAAAAAGTTTATAAAGCCACAGAAAAAAATGTTGCCCCAATTAAAGCATTAATCAAAAATTACATTAGTTTTAATTAAAAATTTAATCAAGTGAATTAAATATCTAATTGTTACTATTAATTTGTTTACTGGTGCAAATTAATAGCATCAATTAAACTTTTAATTCATTTGATTAAACGTTTAAATCACTTGATTAAATTTTTTATTAAAACTGCTATTATTTTTGATTAATGCTTTACTTGGGGCAGTATTTTTTTCTGTGGGGTCATTTTTTTACCGTTTGGATTTTGAAAATTTAAAGAAACACAGAAAATTTGCAAGAGGGAATGAAATTTTTTTTGGGTCGATAAATGAATTCCTGACATTTACTTTTTAAAGATTTTTCATATAAATGTTGCCCGCGGCTATGGCGTAGGTCGTCCATCCGTGAGCTGCAAGTTTGTCATACTTTTTCCAGCTGTCATGTTGTCTTTCAATGCTGGAATTGTGGCTGGCTTGTCCCTGAACACGAGAGAATCCACGTACCCCCAAATAATATTAAAGTGGGATTAAATCGCCATTAAATGGAAGTAATTTACCAAATACATTCCTCACACATCACGAAATTTGATGATAAAGTTCAATGATTTGCAAGCGTTGTTCATTTGTTAAGCCTATAGTACACGGTATGTAAAAACACACATGCGCATGTGGTTCTGACGTAATTTTGACGTCATCACACAACACGCAATGTTTATTGTGGCTTTGCATTGACGTCAAAATTACGTCAGAACCACATGCGCATGTGTCTTTTTACATGCCGTGTACTATAGGCTTAAGTCTATTCATGTCGAAAAGGTTAACCTTACTGAGAATTTTTGTCATTGTCACATGTCACGAATCTTTTTATACACTGATAAAATTTGTCCTAAACACCAAAATACCGAAAACGTCACCCTTTATATGGTAACTTATGACTGCACAACAAATTAGGATTTATTTACTTCTCTACATCAGCATGGCAGACATATTATGAATCACCATGATTTTTTGTATGCTTTGCTACAAGAATTTATATGTTAACCACAGATAATTCTAAGGCTATCGGAAACAATTTTATTAAACAATTAAAAATGTATAGTTGGCCAAGTCCGTCTTAATGATTTCCTTAAGGGTGATGTTTTCTATTAGATTTTTGTCAGAAATCGATTTTCTGAATATTTAGCCTGATTACGGTTGGCGTTAACGCCTGTGTCGTTTTTTGAAATAGATGAAAGTAACACAAATCATGTGTTTTTAGTCAACAACAAAAATCGACGTAGGCTTTTGCGCTAACGCCAACAGCAACCAGGCTGATTGTAATTTCTGATTTATCAAATCTAGAGCAATTTTTGAGAGGCAAAAGGATTATGTAGAAACTTTGACATTTATGTACCGATTCAAAAAGTCGTTGTTCTCTTTTACAAAAGAGTTATTCAAATTAACTTTTTTTTTTTTTAAATAGTAAGTCAGGGTTTACACGTCTCATTTTTTGCTGCTCGAATACTTTACAATTTCCTTTTAAAGTTGCCTTACTTCTGTTTCAACTTTTTTCGTAAATTTATGATGTAAAACAGTGTATCGCCGGCTTAACTAAACTTTTTCTTTAGGTGTATTTTGTATATTAAGAAGGACAACAGACACTGTAGGTGAAAGGTCATACATATACACTCATACATACATTTATACAAAAAAACAAACTGTTTATAATTAACTCTATACATGTAAACAAACTAAGAGTAAAACAAGTGTTTTAAGAGAAACATTAAAATTTTGGAAAACATAAGACAAACACACACACAGGATATTACACACATACTAGAAAGCAGCATACAAATGTAAACTATGAAATATTAATGTTCTCTTGGAAAGTATTACAAGTGTCATCTACAAGGACTAAATATACAAGAGAAAATAAAGAAGAAAAAATAAAGAAGAGAAAATAAAGAAGAAAAAAAAACAAACACGGAACACTAATTAATGAGTGAATAAAAATTCAGTCATGGGATAATAATGGACTCACAATTGCTACGAGTAGATTTAAATAAAAACAATGCAACAATAACAAAACAAAAAGGAAAAATGTCCTGACATGAATGAAACATCTAGATGTGCATGATCATGAGTATGACAAATGTTTTTAAATAAAAATAAATTATTCATAACTAAAAAAAAAAAATTTACAATTTAAAGCTCAATTAAATATAAACAATACAAGTTAATAGTTTAATAATGCCAATTAATTATTAATATATTGTAAACAAATTAAAATTTCTTTGGAGGTACTGGGTTTTAGTAGGAAAAGAATATTTTAGGCAAAATAACACATACGCTGAGAGAAAACGAAATTAAGGAAAAAAAAACACAAAAATAAAATATAATAATTTTAGTTTTTCAAAGAAATAATTTGTGTTTTATTTTTTAACTTTGTAACCAATTAGTTGTTTAATATTTTAAATATTTTATAATGTTTTGTCTTCTTTTTAGAAATCCTCTTCTCTTTTCTAAAGTTGCTTTGCTTTTTTATTTTATTTTTGTTTTGTTTTTTTTTTTATATGAGTTTAACTTATTTTTTGTGAACTTTTTTCTTGCACTATAAAATAAATTAGTAATGTATATGAATTTTTCTTTTATTTTTTGTAACTGGAAATTTAAGAAATAATTTTGAATAAAAAGTATGTACAAATATATTGAATTTTTGCAGCCAGGTTTGTTTTTTTTAAGGGGTTTGTTTTAAATAACAAGAAACAAAAAAGTATTTTTAGACAAATTTTGTATTTCAAAATCAAGTTTGAACTAAAAACATTAAAACAAAATTAAAAGTATTGATGATTTTGATGCAGGTGATACACGTAAAAATGAATAAATTAAAAAAGTTATTTTTTGTAAATTGTTTTTAAAAATTTTGTTTAAAAAAAAACTAAAAATATTATAAAAATTAAAAGCAATTTTCAAATAAAGTCTTTTAATGAGTTTTCATTTAGTGTTAATATTTTAGTTTAAATATTGATCCAGTTTTTCTTACCAATTTTTTTCAGAAGTACGATTATAAAAAAGAACTAGTAAATGTATGTTTCCAACCCTGGCTAAAATCAGTCATGAGAATTTTCTAAGATTTTCACTACGTGTGCTTGGGATACAAAATTCAGCTTGGGCAACGTTGACTCCAGGTTTGCCAAAGTTGCTAAAATTTGTTTTATTTTGGAACTATTTAATCTTAAAAAATGCAATGCCAATTAAGTACACGTAAGGCACACGGCACATTCTATAGGGATGTCCAATGTATATAATTAATAGCCTGAATAAAACCTGCCATAAAACAACCCCCCTCCCTCTCCCCACCCCAAAAAAATGACTTCTTACCTACTTAAAGTCTACAATCAATAAAAAAAACTCCTGTTCACTTCAGTGTTTTTCAGGTGATCAAAGAAGTAAAGGATACCAGATTTTCTGTACTATAAAATATTATATTTTTCTTTAGGTATTTTATTATTTGACCTTTAGAATTTAATATTAAATAAAAATGCTAAAGCCCGAGGTCTGTATGTAAAATGTCTTCATTTGCTTCCGATATTTCGATATTCTTCGAATATCTTCATAAGGGAATATTTAATTAAAATTTACATAAACCACAATACAGGAGTAATTTAGTTCTTCATGTTTCAGCATCAATAGCTACACTAAATTGTGGTTTATGTAAATTTTTATTAAATATTCCCTAACGATTATATTCGAAGAAAATCGAAATATCAGAAGAATATAAAGAAATTTTACACACAACAGACTATGAGATTGAACATTTTTATTTATATAAAATTTTATATATGTATATGTAAAGCATTATACACAGCCATTTTCTGTAATCCGAATTCAAGTAAAATTAAGATCAAAACGATTTTGCAAACGATTCTGTTTTTGTAGTTTAAAAAATACTTAATTTGAGTGCCACTTATCTTAACCAGAACTACCAATTATTTAAAAAATCCAATTATTTAAAATTCTTATTCGATCTTTTCACTAGATTTCCAAAACATATATGTTTTGGTATAATTTAACAAAAAAAAAAAAAAAAATTTCAAAACTTTCATTTCCATCCCTGGTTGACTTTTCAAAGTAGAGCTAGTAAATTCTACTTCTTTTCATAACTCAATAATACTAAATACATTTTATTTGGGTACTCAATACTAGCCCTGTGGGAAATTTATGTCAATTGTTCTTAAAGCATTTTATTTCAATTACCTTTTATTTAGAGAAAAGGTAATTGAACACAAAACTAGACATGTGACTGGATTTTGTGCGGGTAGTGACTGCTTCTATCTGGTTGTATTACTTTCTATGAAGGGTATCTATCATATTAAAATGGTTCACTTGGGACAATATCTGCGACAGGCATTGTTAAAACTTAAATTGAATGTGTCCATTAATATTATTTAAGTAACCTGTTACAAAGTGTCAAAAAGGTGCAATTAACCCTCCTAGGTCTTCGCCATGTTAAAGTGACAAGTCCTCTTCATATAAAGTGTTAGAACTGGAACCGGTCTCTACCACTTTAAAACTGTCATGTAACAGGTATGGTGTTAGTTCCCTTTCCCTTCGGGACTCTTACAATTTCAACTGTTTTTTTTTTTGGAGCTTTTTAAATATTTTGATGGTAAAATTTTTCCAAACTGTAGATATATTTTTTCAAAATTTTCTTACTATTTAGTTTTTTTTATTGGTAGCTTGATTTTGACTGTTGGTTAAATTTTGCAGATGTATTGTTAGGTAGTGAACAGAGAGGTATTTTGAAAGAGAGCCGTTAAACGTGGCTCGAAAAAAAACTTTGAAAGTATTGAATAGCTACTTTTGAGCATTAAAACCCCAAAAAGCGCTACTACTAGATAGTTGGTACCTACTTCTCAATACTTTGCAGGCAGTAGTACAAAGTTTCACCATATTCTATTTTCATCATTACGAAATAAAGAACTTTTTTCCGATTTGTTTGTGGTTTTGTTGCTACCATGGTAGAATTAATAAGGTAGCCCTAGTAGCTCAGCCGAATATTGTTTACGAATCTTGAATTATGTCACAATTGGATAACAGTTTTTTTGTTAACAAATATGAGTATTTATTGTTGCTAGAAATACAAATATTTTTTAGCAATCTATCAGGGTTTTCTACCAACAATATACATGTTGTTTTTTCCTTGTTGTAGAACTAGGATTTACTTATTAGTTGTGCCATGATTGCTACTTTTACAAAGTAAATCTATAGCTACTTTGCACACGCGTTAAAAAAGCATGATAGTTGTAGGCTTACACTGCAACGCCACTACTTATGCCCGTAATTTCTACAAAGAGATATCTGGTAGTGTTTATACCTAACAGTTATCTTTATATATCCGGTGAAACTATTTTGGTAATTTTAACGTTAATTTGGCCAACGTTTTTTTTCTCTTTAGGGTTTCTTTTAAAATATGTATTTTTATTAATTTTTTGAATTACCTGTCAAAAATCGATAGTGTAAAATACACTAAAGTTTAACCAGTAGGTAAGACATACGTGTTAAAATTATTAAAAATTCGTTACACCATGGATATATATCTATTTGTAGAAATTACGGGCTATCTATTTGTAAAAATTATAGGCTATATTCTAAAATACGACAGTTATGAAATTTTTCGCCTTTAAGTCGAATTTTTCTTTGAACGTTCACAAAAGAGGGATATTTTTTGCTACATAGTTATATTTAACGTTATATTTCACTACTTGGCCTTTAAGGTAGCTTCGGCAGCTAAGCTAGGGTTTACGTAGAAACTGGTAAACTCGAGAATCTTTGAGTTCAGGTGTAACGTGATTTCCTTAACGAGATTCTATAGATATCAGAGTATAAGGTGATTTTTTCCCTATACCTAGTGTAAAATGTTCGGGTCCGTGGATGCTGTCGCTATTAAAACAAGGCCCTAAGAAGTGGACACTTTATAGGCTTCGGATCCTAAACTGGAATTATATGTACCTGAGTGCTGGTGTCGGTAAGCGAAAACAACACTGTGGGTTAAGGCCGTCATTGGGTAACCCCTAGGCACTAGCAAAAAAGCAACTAGTTATAATGCTGTCTACGGAAAACAATCTGACGTTTTCGATATACAATTTGATGACATTTTTAAAAGGAACTCTCTTTTATCTATTTTAACTTTAGACTATTAAGGTAAAAATAAAATGAATTAATGTCTCTTCATATTATTTTTACTTTGATATTTTAATCATTAATGGCCAGTTTTTGACTTCGTATTTAGTTTTTTTATTTTAATTTATGTTGTATTTAAATACAGTTTCAGTTTTAAAGTAATACTTGATATATCTTATTAAATTTAGACGAACGTATATTAGCACCACTAAATTAAATTTCGTAAAAATAGCTGTTTAACGATAATAAAGAAACTTGTAAAGTGTATTCATTTACAAGGTGGTCTCAAAGAAATAGCTGGTTTTGTTTTTGCTTTACCTGTTATTGCCTTGTTGTAATATTCAGGCCACCTTGTCAAATATATACACCATGGAAACTTTAATATATTTTGAAAAAGCAACGTAGGCTATTTAAGTATAATTTATAAAAGCACTAAAAAACTCAAATATGTATTTAAATACAACTTAAAGATAAGCAATATTTAAATACGAAGTCAAAAACTGGCCCTTATAGCTTATAATTTGATCAACATTATTCAATCTTTTTTTTTGTCGTCACACCTTTTTTGACTCATTAAAAGACTTTATGATTTAATTTTTTACCATCTTAACGAAAAATAAAATGAAATAAAAAATATATTTCAAAAGTGTTAAATAAAACTTCACTAACTTACCTTTGGAAATTTTGTCTTTTTACATAGTTTTCCCGAACAAAATCAATAATTTGTTTTTGGGTACGGCCACTATAACTATAAATTACAAATAAATAAAAAATAGAAAAAAAAACACCTTTTAAAATAAATAAGTTATACATTTAATTAAAACCCCTTACCGAAATGAACTGCCTCTTGACATGACTCGTGTCTTGCGGCGCGGTGTATTTTGAACAACTGTACAACGGAAGAAGCCGTGATTTTCCACACACTTTTTCCAAAAGTTTTTACACTGATTACGACCAGGAAATAAAAATTCTACAGTATTATTATAATAGCCCTAGAAAAGATAAAGGAAAGGTAAATATTAGAGTACACACTTTGTATAATAAAGTGTCTTTGTTTACATTGGGCAAGTTTTTTCAAGGGAAATCTCATTATAGTCTATTCTTTTAGGACATATTTAAGATTTTTTACTTACATAACCTTCAGGATGTAACTTAACTAGAAATCGTTTACGTTTAAATGATATTTTACGTATTTTTGCCCAAGAGAATGTATTGATGCGCGTTAGATTTTGGAAGACTGCAATACCCATATGGGCAACGGCTAAATTTAATGGCATACCATCATGATCCATGGCCGGATGCATTTTCATGCCATATAATTCACAACGTCTGGCGGTTTCTAAGAGGTTTAAATCGGCTTCAGCTGGCGACTGGCCACTGTTAAAGGGAAAAGAAAAAAAAGGGCCACAAATAATACTCAATTTCAGTCCGTCATTTTAAAAATTTCTGGCTAGTCCTTTTCTTTAATACACTTACACATGCTTTTTATGATTCTCCATAATTTTCCTTTGCATTGGCGCATCTTGATTTGGTACGAAACGATACGATGACAAATACGTATGATCGGGATAATCTTCGGCCACATAATCACCGCATGAGGCCTGCACTATATAGCTGGCCATTATGGCGGCAGTATTTTCATTGCATTGCAAACTGCCGGTGGCTAAATCGCGTTTGACTTGTAAACAAAATAAATATCTGAAATTATAGAAAAGTTTTTTTATAAATTATAAATTCCAATTGAGGAGATTATTTTTTACCAACCTTGTGTACTCTTCCTCTAACTGCGATGGATCTGGTGTATAGAATTTAATACAAAAACGTAACATTGGATCTACTAGGGAAAGACCAACTTGACGGTTTAAGGGTTTCTCTAAATCTAACCAATATTTGGTTTGTGTTGCTTTCTCTTGGTATTCCAAGCCAAAGTAATCGGCTTCTAAGAGATTTAACTGTCGGCAGACTTGATCGAAGAGAACTCTTCCTAAAGCTTTGGCCTGAAAAGAAAGCGGGGATTAGCATCAGATTTGCCGTTTGTATAAGAGTTTTAATTGCAGTTATGTATGAAAGTTTCGAAAAAAAAATTTTTTTTTGTAATTAAATTTAATAATAATGAAAATTTTTTATCCAAAGTTGTATTTTGCGCATATATTTTGCATCTATATTCTGGAAACCTTTTAAATTGAGAATAAAAATGGAGGACAAGGGCAATGAGAATAATATTGGGCATAAAAATTTTTTTAAATGTTACTTTATAAAAAAAATTCTTATTATTTTAGTAAAACGGTCTTTAAAAACTGATGGTGTTCCATGATTTTACTAAAGCGGCCTTAAATTAAAAGAAAATCATAATAATTCAAAGTAAAATTTTGTATCAATCAGGCATGAGATGAAAATCGCTTGATTTCTATCACATAACTGAATAATCCAAATTCCTTGGATCTGAGATAAGGACCATTTGCCTTTATTCGCAAATCTTTTTATAATACCCTTAAAATCGTTTTTCTTCCAAAATTAGATATAATTCCATGTACACCCACTTTTGGAAAATACTTAAGCACTCAAAATTGCCTACTTTTTCTAGACCGCGTTATTAAGAGAAAAATCCACCTGACATCACTTCTAACAAAAAGTACCATATGATCGAATTTTTTCAAAGATCTGTCCACATTTACCTAACTCTTTTTTACTCTATACTCCTACTGTTTTATTTGTATAGTCCTAGTCCTTGTATAGTGTTAGTCCTTGCCTTTTTGAATATCCCCCCATTTAACTGAAAGGGCAACACAGTTTCTGTCAACAGGAATCTTTCAGTTGACTGCTGTTATTTATGTTATATTTTATATTAAAATATAAAATTCATGTTAAAACATAAAATAAAAAAAATTTGTATATTTATAATTTCGCTACTGCCAACTCAACTTCAGTTGTGTAATCGATCCATTAGTTTGTGTTTGACAGCAGGCTATCGCGTGATTTGAGGAGAAAATGGAATGTTGTGAATTTCGTATGCTTTAAGAAAAAATCAATGAACTAGACTACGAATTGCCCGCCCAATCGCCCTATTCTCAAATTGTTAACCTCAAGGGACGAATTTTAAAGAAACCCTGAAGAAATGGCTCGGCGAAAAGAGATTTGATTCCAACGATAAAATCATCGCACATATAAATATCTTTTTTGATGACCTCGGAAAATCTTATTTTCTTGAAGGGTTACAAAAATTGGGGAATCGTTAGACAAAGTGTATAGAGCTCAAAGGAGACGACTCCGTTGAAAAATTAATTTATTTTTGATTCAAAAACTTGTGTTTCATTTAAAAGTCACGGTCTTAGTAACCCGCCTTGCAGATAAATTTCTTTGATATTAATTTGCAAAATTATTTTTTTAATATTTTATATCGTATTTTATTTCGTTTTAGATTTGAGAATCAGAGAAAATGTTTTCCTTTATTTTTCAAAAATCCACTTTAAATAGATTTGAACTGTAAATCTTATTGATTATTAAATTTTCATTTATTTTAAAATGTTGTCCAAAAATAATAGAATTTTAGAATCAGGTTTTAGTAGGACAATTCGAATCCATGAAAGCTGTTTAAGGTTAAGGTTGTCAGATCTGACAACACTGGCTGGGTTCCAAAACATCATAATAATTTGCAGTCAAAGTCAAAATTGTATCATAAAGTTTAACGATGCACAGTTCGCTTAATGTGTACGCATTTATACCTTTTTTTAATGCACTTTGGAACAGATAAGATTGAAAAATTCAGCACGGTTCCGTTTCGGAATGCAAATCTTGTACTCCAATTTTCACACACTTTTTGCAGCATTTCAGACCGTATTTGGCCAACAACTCTTCGGGTGTTAATTTCCAATTGTATAATGGTCTCTTGCTTATCGGCATAGACGAATGAGTTTACATAACCCCAAAGAAAATATCCTAATAGTGGGATTAAAAAAACTAAATTTTGTTGGGCAATTAACAGCAGCATTACGTGAAATTATTTGTTCATTAAAAGTTTCCTTGACTGAATTAATTAAAGCGTTCGCTGTGTGGCATGTGGATTCGTCCTATTGGAAGCACTTGTCAGCAAGATTAATAAGATTAAAATAATTGAGGTACGAAAAAATTAATATTAAATGTTAAACGTTAAAGTGATAATTGTTTGATTATTGTTACTCATTGTTTTATTTCCTGATGATGCTTACCGATGGTAGGCGAAATATTGAATAAAATAAATAAATAAAATATTTTAAACACAGACCTCGAGCCTGATTATTTACCATAATTTATTTTAAAAGCACACCTTTAAACCGCTCAGAGTCGACAGTAACATTCTGACCATCGTTTTTGGCCCATAAAGCTCACCAAACATTGAGATTTTAAGTATGTAATAGAGTTTTGACAACGGCTTGCGAACTATCATCACTCCAAATAAAAAAATTTCAAATGAAATTGAATCATTATTTTCCATAGATGGGGGTAGTGCACTCATTTTGCAGTTTCAACTCACAGTTAGTGATAGTGCAGAATTATTGCAAGTATTTTGTTGATGTGGAGTGATGAATTGAAAATTAGCAGCCTCACTAAACATGAGTAATAGACTTACTCAATTTGAACCATGGAAAGATACACAATGGAACAACGCGTTAAAGTTATTCAGGCTTATTATGAAAATGGACGTTCAAATCAAAATGGATATCGTGAAAATCATCTTCTGTGATGACGTACATTTTTACCTCAGTGGATTCGTCAATAAGCAAAATTGCCGCATTTGGGCGAATGATAATCCAATAGTGATTGTCGAAAAACTAATGCACCCACAAATAGTCTGACTGTTTGGTGCGGTTTATGGGCTGGCGGCATCATCGGGCCGTATTTTTTCCAAAATGAGGCCGGTTAGACAGTTACTGTGAATGGTGTTCGCAATCGTAGGATGATAACGAACTTTTTATGGCCCGAATTGGAAGATATGGATGTGGACGATATGTGGTTTCAACAGGACGGTGCCAATTGCCACACAACTAACGAAACAATGGCTCTGTTGCGCGACAAATTCAATGGCCGTGTTATCGCACGTGGTGACGATGTCAATTTGCCGCCAAGATCAAGACCGTTGGACTTCTTTCTTTGGGGTTATTTGGAAGAAATGAGATAATTCGGCACATTAACGGCATAGAACCTCAATTATGCCGCAGAGTCATCGAAAATTTGGACCATCGGATGGAGATGTGCCGCCAAAGTCGCAACGGCCATTTGGCCGATATTTTGTTCCATACATAATTGAACCATACCAATATTATCATAATAAAAAGAAATGACAATAATTTCCTAAATAATTTGTGTTTTATTCAAAATCAACATCGGCTCTTAAAATTTAACCATCCTTTAGTATCGCCACCACCGTTTACAAGAATTCACCTTGATTTGTATCTTAAAATAAATAACAATAAAATCACATAACTAATTAAGTATTTTACCGAAAAAAAAACATCTGATGTGCATTCTATAACATTCTCAAACGATAAGAAGGCCGATTTGCTGACGTCAGTCCATTTGTGAGTTTCATAAATAAATGCGTAAACATTAGAAAACAGTTTTTATTGTCTTAATAAATTTGTGCTCAATTTCAAACTAATTGTATGCATTTTTTATATGTTTTATTAATTTCGGTATTCTTTTTATTTATTTATTAGTTATTTAAAAATTAATATCATCAACCAATTGCAAAACTATTGTAGTTTAATGCTTGAATAATTACTTTGATAATTCTTAATTGTATAATTTCAGATTTAAATATTCCATTCTGTCATTTGACAGTTGATGCTTTTATTTATTTTTATAAATCAATCTTGATAAGTAATTTAAAATTTTTTTTTTTAGTTTAGTTTAATAGCATTTGATGCGACCGTTGTCGATGCACCAGTCAGTTACACACTCTGTGCAATTGAACATTTGCTGACAACAATTAAAATAAATTTATATACATACGTACATATATATTTTTTTGTATATTATTTAGTGCAATTCACATTTTATTTTATTATTGCAAATTGGGTCATCCAATCATGCAGTTCTCCCGTCTGTCAGACAGTTATTTCATCTTTCGGTCATTTCGTCAGTTGCAGTCATGTTGTGAAGTTCGGTTCTGTTTGAGTTGACATTAGTCCTCAATCGAAAAGTTTTATTTTATAATAAGTGGTCATGCTAATAGAGATTTATATCAAATTACATCATGTTGTGTCATGTTGCAAGTTGAAATAAATGGACTGATACGTCGAGTACGTTTGAAATAGTTCTTGTTATTAAAATTTTTTATTACAAAAATGAAGAGCAATAATTTGATTTGAAAATTTAAAATGTTTTAAAAATAAATTTTGAATTTATAGAATTTTTGTTACAGGAAAATGACAAAGTACCAAATAGTTGAAGGGTTAATAACAATCTATGTACCAGATTTAAATCTGTCCTAAAAAAGGAACACAGATATAAAATTAAAAATGTTTTGAAATCAAGCCGTATTCGCGTGTCAAACGTTTATAAGAAGACTTTTAAATTAAAGGTTTTTTTAAACAATAAGGGACATTTTTTTATTACAATTAAGAAAATTACATTCTATGTACATATTATGTATGTAAAGCAGTTCTGCCATTTTAGCCATTTAGCCATATCAAAATCAATTTAGCCATTTTTATTTAGCCATACTTCCTTTTAGTTTCTTAAAATGTCAGATGAACAAATCTTATGAATGCTGCATTACACAGAAAATTAATTAAAAAATTAATAAAATTTGCACTAGTAAACAAATTAATAGCATCAATTAAACGTTAAATTCTCTTAATCAAGAGAATTGAACGTTTAATTCACTTGATTAAACGCCTAATGCACTTGATTAAATTTTTAATTAAAACCTATTTTATTTTTGATTATTGCCTTAATTGGTGACAAATTTACGAGAATTTTCTGTGTAGTTGTTTTGTAACGTTGAACTTTTCTTAACCCTAGGATTCTCGGTAACTTTTTACCACTAAGTTCTCCTCTTGGTCTGACCAGACCACAATTTGTACAGCTAAAAATCCCAATTAGTAAAAAGTAAATATATATTATATATTTTTTTATTGAACGTATGCTAATTACTTTATATAATATAAATTTATTATATTATTTTATTCCATATGCAAGTCACCGAAAATGTAGTCTTTAATTTCGCACATTGCTATTTCGCATCTACCACAGCTGAAACGAGTTTTGCGTTAGGTTTTTGTAGTTAGATTGAACTAAGCGCATAATGGGCCGTAGTTTTCTGATTTGATTCAAACTTGATTCATTCGATTTAGAACATATCATTTCTAGAATTCACGTATCTGGTTTTTTTTTTTAATATTTTATTCCATTTGAAATATCTTTCAAGGAAAAAAAAATTTGGTCTGGCTAGACCAAGAGGGTCATTTCATAGACTTTTACCTAAAAATGGAATTTAACCCCACTTATTTGCTCCAATCGAATCCAAATTAGTTTTGTTCGATTCAGAAAATATCATTTATAGAATTCACGTCCCTTTTTTTTTGATTTTTTGTTATATGCGAAAAATATTACAAGCAAAACACAAATTTGGTCTGGCCAGACAGATGTGTTTTACAATAAAAAATGTGTTTAAAGAGTTGGCAACACTAATGTAAAGGATCTTTCCATAGGAGCTACCGAACTTTGACCGTTGACGGTGGCCATTAGACCCCTTCACAATTCAACATTTTCCGTAAAATTGTCATTCTCAAAAATTTCCTGCATTGCTTTGCCATGTCAGCTGAAAAACATACTTTCTAAAGCTATGTTCACATTATGTGTATTTGTCATGTGCAATATCACTTTTCTCAACACATGTAATTTCATTTAATTTTCATGTTCAAATGTTTGTATGTAAAGTACATTTGACATAACCTATCAAGAAAAACCATCCTAAAACAGCTGAGTGGTTATATGTACAAAAATTAATAATTTTTTGTGTATTTTTAATTTTTTTTGTTATTTAGTTGATATTATTATTTATATAATTATTTTTTATTGTTTAAGCTTTAGATCTTTTTATTTAAAAAATATTAAATTTATTTATTTTTATCGATATTTCGCTAACCTTAGGTTAGCATCGTCAAAAAAAAAAAAAAAAAAGGTCAAATAAGACTAAATAACATTATTATTTATATTTGATAAAATTTCAATTAATTTTTGCCGCCACAAACAATTTTGTTAATACAAGCAGAAAAAAACATGTTTAAATATGGTCAACTCCAACAAAACTATCTTTAGACAAAATGTTAAACATATTATGTTTAAATTGAACCATATTATTGTCACCGACAACCATATTGTTGTTTAACTAGTCCTCCATCAAGAAGCCACAACCATATTATGGTTGCCTCTAAACATGTTATGGTTAAATATGACAATAATTTGTTTTTAAATTAACAATAGTATTTTCTTCTTCTCCAAGAGCAACATGTTATGGTTGAAAAGCAACCATGCTATTATAAGTGTTAAACATATTTTAGTTATTATTGACCAAAACATGCTCGGAGGAAACCATAATATGGTTGTGCCTTCTTGATGGAGGACACATTTAACCATGATATGGTTGTCGGTGATAAAAATATGGTTTAATAAGCCATAATATGTTTACAATTTTCTTTAAAAATAGTTTTGTTGGAGGTGACCATATTTAAACATAGTTTTTCTCTGGGTGTACGAACAGCTTTGTCACTTGAAAATCTAAATCAAAAATGTCATATGTACTGTACACATAGAAATAACACATGATATTGTTTGGAGGTGTTCAGACGATATGTACAAATTTAACATGTCAAAAAGTGACCATCCACATGACAAATACACATAATGTGAACATAACTTTAGCATGCGATTGCAACTTAGCTAAGCTGTTGTGTTCATTACTATATCTTTCAATGATTTTTTTTATTTTAGAGTTTTTGGGGATCATCCCTAGGTGGTGTTTCTATTCAACAGATTCTGCTGGCTACTCCTAAAGTAGCGGAGGTAAGATAGCTCCAGCTTCTTAACAATGGGTGGGAGTATAATTCTGCCGGATTATACACTCAATTTGCGTCCTCTGTGTGATAATTTCTCTCATACTCAGGGCCTTTTGGTAAACGCATAGTTTGTTACCAGCATTGTCAACTCATTGCGTTTCGCACCATTTTGGGTGCTTTCTTAAATTTTGTGTGCGAAAAATGGCTTTCTTGGTGCGGGGTGCGCTTTTTTTTAAATTTCGGTGCGTTTTCTAATTTTTGGTGGCACAACTTGTTGTTTCAGTGTGAGAAAAAAACTTTTATGCAATAAAATACACCTGTTTCAACACCATTCCATTTAACAGTGCAAAATTTTTACTAACAATTTTACAGACCACAATAAGAACCACAAGTTTTAATGTTTAAGACGTACCAAATCATATGCACAAAGTAAAACGGTCTTGTTGTTGTAGGAATTTTGTAAAGAAAAATTTTAATTTATAATTTTAAATAAAAAATAAATTTTAAAATTGGCGCGTTTTTCCTTAAATGGCGTTTTGAAATTTCAAAGTTGAAAACGCTGTTTGTTACCCATAAGATAAGATCCACCATGGAGTAGCCCGTATGGTAGGTTTCTATGTGCGACTTTATCATGTCTAACAAATGGCCGTAAACTCAAACAACTTTAATTATTTATAATTTTTTTTTGAGAATTATAGTATTTATTCCCAATACTTTTCTATACATTTTTAAAAACTTTAATTCTTCTGCTTTAATAAACATATGAATTTAAGTTGCACATTTAAATGGACTTCTAAATAAATATGTACACACTTCTTTTAAGAAAATAGTTCCAACTAGTGACCTTTAACATCGAGGTCTCTTTGACTAAAAATAGTTGTAGTATGAAATATGACCATAACGTTAAATCCATAAGGTTTTCCCTTCTTAATTTATTAGTATTTATCCATAAATGGAATTCGCACTTCTACACCAACACATGCAAAGATATTGGTGCCCAATATACTGCCCAGTGGAAGCAGCTTATATGCAAAATGGTTGTAGTAGCAGTAGCTGCAGCAAGGCAAATATTTGTTTAAATACATAGTGATGGCAAGTACACATACAATTTTTACAATATTTAAAAAGGGGAGTAAATTTGTACATAATTTATAAGGCAAATAAATTATGCAAAAACTAATAAAAAAGCACTCAAACAAAAACACGCTATATTCGGAACTATAGTTAGTGTGAGTATCTATGTGGCATTACGAGTATGTTTTACTAAAATTAGAAATTCCTGCACTCGTATGCGGTTCGTTGTAATTGTCAGAGATGGGTAGTATTAGTTTTTTTTTAAATTATTGCTACTGATATTATAGTGGCACTTGTATACGTTTTTGTATTACACATATTTGAAGCCGCAAAAGAAAAAAAAAAATACGCAAAACTTAAACAGTATTGACATTTTCGAATTATTTATGTTGTGTTTACACATGAACATATATCACATTTAGTTATAACTGTTGATACGAGGTCACGCTGAGCAGTTAACAAGTTTTAGATACTTGTAAGACAGTTTTCCTATCGTGAATTAAATTGCCCTCAAAATTTGTTCACTTTTTCCTAAAAAATTTATTCGGGAAACCAAGATTACGAGGGGAAAACTCTTCACTGGTGATAATTATTTTAAAAGAAGATCTTAATATAAAGATTAAAGGGCATAATGTTTTTTTTTTATAAAATTGTATGAAGAAATAAATATTTTGCTTCAAAATAAATTGTATGCATTTCAGTAAGAAAAACACGTCCAAATTAATATAACGTTTTGTAAACAGGCATGTTCTAGAAACCAAATTCAAGTGAAATTGAAATCAGACAAATTTTGAAAACGATTCAGTTTTCAAAGTTCATTTTGCGGTGTGTACACTTAACAACTTGTACACCACTTATCTTTACCAGAACTACGATTAAAATTAGAAAGAAACTGCGTTTTTTAAATAATTAAACTGATAATTTCCATTGATTTAATTTTTACTCAATTTCGATTTCCAGAATATGGCCGATAATGTCGAGTTTTTGTATGGGATGTGTAAAGTAAAACTGATATAATACAACATGTATGAATATATTTTTCGATTCGATTTTTAATGGAAATATAATAAAATTTTTACCAAACATTACATGGAATATTTTTTGTTCGCCTGTGCAAAAGTTGGCTGCCACAAACTGTAGCAACTACACCGCACTATTTAATTCTTTGTATTATGAAACGCGTGCGTCTGTTAGGCAAATTGCGTAAGTCTGCGTTACCATTATGAAATCTGAGTTTATTGGCGAGATCGGAATAGAACAGGGTATTCCTTTCGCCCCTCTTACCTATTAACAACTCAGACTTTCTGAAAGAAAACTTTCATAGTGTGAACCCAGACTAAGAGTTTGAATGAGTACACAACAAAAAAAAAACTCTAAAATTTTCCACCAATTAATCAAAAAAAAAATCAGTTTTAATGAAAATTTTAATTCAGTGAGTTAAGCGTTTAATTTATACTATTAATTTGTTTACTGGTGCAAACTCAAATTAATTTTTAAATTAATATCGCAAATTTTTTAATTGAAATCAAATTTTATTTTTTTTCGTGTATTACAATTCATTTCAAAATAATTCTCATGATATATATTTTTGTTGTGTTCGTGTTTTACTTTTTTCAACATCCATTAAAACTTAAACAAGTAATAGTGCTATATTCGGCTGTGTCGAATCTTTAATACTCTAAAATAAGAGTTCAAATATTTCTGGAGTGGGTTTTATATGGTAACTATGAAATAAAATCTTTATAAAACCTGACCTGACTATATAATAATTCATTTCCTAATTTAAATAAAATATCACAATTTATTTTAGAAATATTCAGGCATGTCACAGAAATCAATTCCGATCGAAAGTGGAAATTATTCGTTATTTAACTTCTCCAAAAAAATGAAAATTTAATTTTAAGAAGTTAAAACAAATTCGATCGGAGTGTGTAATAGGCCTGCTTATTAGGCGTATTAAAGTGATTTTCAGAAAGGGATTTTATATTGGTGCTACCGTAAATAATATAGATCGTTCATTACAAAATTCGGTAGAGTGAATTCTTGTATTTTCTTGTATCAATTTATTTTATTTTTTTGGAATTTAATTTATCTTTAAATGTTTTTCGAAAGGCGCTTTATATGGGACCTATGGTAAATTATGAATCGATTATCACAAAATTACATGGTGCCATTTCTAACCATTTAAGACTAAATTGGACCACATTTTACAACAATATCTATATTTGTTACGGGTCTATTCGTAAATATTAAATGATTATCCAGAGTCGGCTTAATTAGGGGCCTATGGTAAGTTATGGAAATATCTTGATGAAAATTGGCGAAATGGTTTCTAGTTGTATAAAACTATGACAGACCAAACTTTACAGCAAAAGCATAATTCGTTACGATTTTAGGCGTACTTGACTGTTTTCCGAGAATAGGCTTTATATAGGGCCTTTGATGTATTATGGACCGATCTTCAAAAAATTTTACGGAGTGGACTCTAATCGTGCTAACTAAACTGTTTTCTGAGAATATGTATATTATGGACCGATCTTTACCAATTTTGGCGGAGTTGTTTCTTATAGTATGAAACTATGACACATCAAATTTATTGCAATAGAGTCTTTCGTACCGGTTTTAGGCGTTCTAAAGTGTTTTCGGAGAGTAGGCTTTATATGGCACCTGTAGTAAATTATGTGCAGATCTTCACAAAATTTAATAGTATGATTTCCAGTCATATAAAACGAATTTGTGCGAAATTAAATGCGAATCGGTGGATTTCGTTCCAAATTTCGGTTCATAACTCTTTTCCTACTGAACCGATTGTGTGATTGAAATCCATCCCAAACTGCTTAGCAGAAGACCAGAGACCAGCAAGAGTTTGATACCAGTTTTGTTCTTTTCTGTTGAGTCTTTTGAAAGTCGGCGTGGTTTTAACAGACGCATGGACATGGCTTAATCGACTCCGAATTATTCAAAAGCCTATATAGTATATCCTTTATATGGTCTTAGGCGAATATTAAAAAAGTTTCACACGGAATGACAAACTTAGTATACCCTTATTCACCACTCGTGGTGGTGGTGGTGGGTAAACTAAGTAAAACGAGAATATTTGCTCAAATAAGGTTTCACAAATTAATCTCTTTTTATATTCTTCATCAATGTTTTTATGATTCTTGATAGATGGTCTTGAAGATTGGGTATAGCCGAAATTAACATACCAACTTGTAATATTGTCCATTGAGGGAACTTTTGAGTTTGTCTTCTTACAAATACAGTATGAATTTTATAAAATGTTCATCTTTTTCTTTTCGTTTTTACACAAGAACCTAAAATGCATGGACAAGTCACTATTGGAAGAAATAACTAAATTGTAAATAATCGTCAAACGATTGACTGACTGTCCGTTTGTCTCTATCTATAGTATTATTTGCTGCTGCATTATTTCATTTTTTATTTAGTTTTTTTTTTATTTATAAACATTTTATTTTCTATTTTTATCTATTACAAATTTTGAACACGTACATTTTTACCACCATCTCCAAGTAAATTGTATGTGATCGGTGGTTAGTTGGGTTCCAAATAGCAGGTATATGTCGAACAACAACAAAAACCACAACTACAAATAAACAAGTCAGCAGTTTTACTTTGTAAGTTTTTTTTCGCCATAAAGGGATTCAACGATTTTTCAAGAAAAGGAAATATTGGTAAATACTTAAAAAGTAGTCAAGTCTTAAGTAATTTGCAAAAACAAACGAAAATATTAAAGATTTGAAAAAAAAAGAAATAAATATTTAAAAGTTTTTGTGGAACCTGAAAAATTACATGGTTACCGAAATTTGTAAATACACATTTATGTCTATATGTGGAGTCCGACTATTAACGAATGTAAGAAGACACTTCCAGCCCAATTATAAATTAAAAATCCCCGGGAGTTTCTTCCCTTCTCCCATTTTTCCCATTTAAATTCTATTGTAGGACTGGGAGAGGGAAAAAACTCCCGGGGATATTGTATTCGTAATTGGACTAGAAAAATTGAAAAGAAACTCGTTAAATATTTAATTAAAAAAATATATGACGTATGTAAATAACACCAATTAATTACTAAACCGATTTAGCAAATTAAAACCGCCGACATTGCCATACTTTAAAAATAAAAATGCTGCAAGCAAAAGGTAATGTACTAAAATCGTAATTTCGAGGAAGCAATTGTATGGGCTACACTCATAGAAATATGCATCTTCATATTGAGGATGCCCAAACATCGGAATTGTGGCATCAATGTTATTACAAATGGCATCAATGAGGCAAAAAGTATCATAAAATTTATCATAATTTATGCATCATTTATTAGATGACTACAGTGACATCAATTCGATGCCACACTTCGTGTTTTATTAACATTATTTTCATGTTTAAAAAGTAAAATATGTAATAAGCAATAATTCTCATTTTCTATTCAAATTTCAATTCAAAGTAGAATGACTACGAAAACCATATCGGGCATAGTGGTGGTGTCGTATACTTGAGAGTTCTTCTGTAAAGAAAGGGCGGAATACAATAAAAGTGAAACAAACATGAGCAAAGGGTAAGTAAATAATAATATTCTCTCACTTTGACATAAGTCAATTCCAATGACTAAATTTAATGACAATTTGTCATTAAATTGAGCCTAATGAGTCCTTTTTACGATGTTACTGAGTTATCGCACTGATGAGATGTTTTAATAATCTGACTCCGATTCGTCATTTCTCTGCTGGATCCCATTGATGACATAAATTTAATTTTTGATCCTGATGACAATTTGGACAAATGATGTTAAGGCTGACATCACAATGATGAAGACGAAGACACTTGTAATAGTACTGATGTCAAAATTCACCAGCGTTTTCTATCAGTGTAGGTGAAATTATGGACCAATTTGGACTAAACTAAACAACATACTTTCTATGTATATAAAAGTATTTTTATATAATTTCGTCGTTCTAGAAAATTTCGAGTGGTCACAATTATACAAAAAACAGTTTTTAGTGCGACTTTTATATGAGAACACTAGATGAAATAATGGCCCAATTAAACCTGTTTTGATAAAGTTTTTGTGGCAAATTTTACTGCACTAATTTTGACAATGCTGAAAGCTTTTTTTTTGGAGGGCATTTATATGTGGAGTCAGTTGAAATAATGGGTCGATTTAACCCTTTAAGCGTCTTAAATTTATGTTTTCTTTATTTTCCTTGTGTCTTCGTGTAAAATAACATATAATATATATATTTTTTGACTTAAATTCGACGCAAACCTTGAATACTTTTATACTAGAATAGCAATTAACCCGCTACTTCGTTAGCCTCTACCCTTCTTTCATGGTCATATTTGTATGCCAAAGTTTATGTTTTAATAAAAAAGTACCAAAATGTTTCATCTTATAGGTTCTTATTCACAAAGAAACTATAATTTTATGTTTCTAAGTTCAATATTATAGAAAATTCAAAAAGTACCACATGTAGAATGGTATCGTAAAAGAAAAAATGTAATTATCCGTATTTCCCCTTTTTAGTACTTTTTTTCTTCCCATTTAAGTCCAAAAAATTGTAATGTTGTAGTGGGGCCTATAAATTAATACGTTCATATGTTTATGTCAATGAATGAAGAAAAATGTTTTGTAAAATAACTATAAAAAATATGATCGATCGATTTTCACGCCTTTTACTTTCGAATTTTGAAAAAGTACCAAATTTATATTTGTATTTTTTAGATAAGTTACGAATGTGATAAACATTTTTTTTTCTAGTTTATTGTTTTAAAGGATAGATGGGGTGACAAAAAAGTTCTAAAATATAGGTGCTACCCGTTTACTCCCCAAAAGTACATAATTTCAAAAAAGTACCAGGCACCTGTTCACTTTTTTAAATGAACAACGATAAGTATAAATCTTTGTTTGTATCTCTTTTCGATAAGGAGATATGAGGTTAGCGAATTTACACGTTTTCAAATTTTTAGCTTCAGGCGTTTAGGCAGTCAGTCAGTAACGTCACAGTTTTATATACTTTTATACTAGATGGAGATAGCCACCTACAGCTATTAAAAAATATCACTAATTCACCAAATAAAAAAAGACTTTTTTTTATAGATAACAATGAAAACCTTTTTACGCAAAACATAATTTACAACTCATGTTAAAATTTTACAATTCGAAGAAGTAAAAAAACTCTTGTAAAATGTTACGAGTTCGTTTTACAACTAAACAATTTTACTACAAAAATATATACATGACGTATGAAAATAGCGCTTATCAATTCCTTTGGATATTTAGTAAAGAAGAAAATACGTCAGCATTGCCATACTTCGAAAATAAAAGTGCTGCCAACTCAAGAGAATATTTATCTCACTTATAAAAAATCTTTAAAACGAATTTATGCACCACTAAAGCCCTTATGACACTAAATTTTTGTATTCATTGAATTGATATAGAATTTTGATATTGAAATTGATATAGGTAGAAAGAAACAGTAAATGTTAGAAAGAGCAAATTGTAAAAAATGTAAATAAGGTTCTTTAGTTTTTTTTCTTTTGTTATGGTTTTGTTTATTTTATTAAATGTTGTCAACTTTGTGTTTATAAAAAAAATATAACAAAAAGCGGCAAATCGCTTAATTTGCCTATAAACCGCTGATTCAGCAACACTTTTAATATTTCAAGCTTGAAATGTCAATTTTAAGTTGAACAGTTTTACATTTTTTTGACATAATTTAATTTTTTATCGATAACTTTAGTAAATTTATTGACAGTTTGATATTTATCTTAATACAGCTGAACTCTTTGCACTTGGTAAATTTTTTCTATTATATTATATTTGCACTTGTCACCGAAACTTCAACAATGCATTTAAATGTAGTGTCATAAGGGCTTAACGAACACAACAATGTAAAATACATTCGGCAAATATTTATTTTATTGGTACACCGTTAAAAAAAACAACAAGAAAATATATCACAAACTGAACGAAAACTTTTGAGATTAAAAAAAATACAACAAAAATAGGAAATCAAATTTAAATACTAAACAAATCGATTCGAGTAAATACGTTAATCCCAACATGTAAAAAAAAAACAATTTTTAAATGAACAGTAAGTAAATAAATGATAAATATTTTATTTACATAAATTTAAACAATTGTTAAAGAAACATGGCAACTATAATAGAAACACAATTGGGTCGTATGTCGCACAGAGGGATTTTGGTGGCAAAAAAGCAATTTTTCTACAAATGATGCAGTTCTATAGAGAATGGTTGCACTAAGAAAAATCCATTGTTGGTTTTTGCTAAAAGCCAAATTTTGTGCAAGAAAAAAATCTTAGGAAGAGGTACTCAAATATTTTTTTGCGATAAAATTTATTTTTATTAAATGGGCGTGATAAAACATACATATTTTGTTTATTCTACAAAGTATATCTACCATATTTGAAGGCGTTTGCTTTATGCGACAAAATTGATTTGGATTGTTAAAGTGGTACGCGATGGCA
This sequence comes from Pollenia amentaria, assembly GCA_943735925.1. Classification (NCBI taxonomy): domain Eukaryota; kingdom Metazoa; phylum Arthropoda; class Insecta; order Diptera; family Polleniidae; genus Pollenia; species Pollenia amentaria. Next base: position 43,879,022 of record OX031006.1, on the reverse strand, counting down.
TACGTATTTGGTTTTGTGAACAGGAAAAGTTTTATATGGAGCAAATTATTTGGATTGTCAGTGGTCGTGGCCGATCTTTTTTTCTTAATTTAGTCAATATAATGATCGGTGCCAACTTTCAATGGTCTAAGACTACTCCTTATATTTTATACACAAAAATGTGTGAAGCAATCACTCTGTTTGGCCTAGGACGTTCTTACGACGTACGGCCCAATTGTGTTCCTATCATAACTCTTCGTTGTATGCGTCAGTTTTACCTAATTTTTACCTTTCCCTATTTTTCACACTAGTCAACAAAAAATTTCTGAGAATTTTTTGGAATAAATGAACAATATTTTACGTTCTTAAAAATAAGAAAAGTCCAACAAATTTTTAATACCTACACAGAAAAAAGTGTTTTATCAATTAAACAAATGATTTATAAAGTTTTTAAATTTTATTAATGTGATAATTGAATCAATTAGTTTTTTAATTGAAAGAAAGTTAAACATTTAATTTTGATTTAATAAACATTTTAGTTGTTTTGAAATAAATTTTCAATTAAAATTTTAATTAAATAACAAAAATTTGGTGATTGGAAAAATTTAATAATTTTTTCTGTGTATCTAAAATAGTATTTTATACTAAAACATCTTGTTTAAATGCAGCCATGTTTTTTTAGTAAAATAGTTAAATAATAATAAAATCAAATTTTTATAGTTTTGTATTAATTTCTGAAACATTTTATTATTTTCAGTTTTATTCAAACTCATCGCAGTGTAAAAAACACCCACAAACTGTAAACTAAAACCGACTCTAAACAAATTGCGGAGAAAACGGAACAAACCGTATAAATTATTTGAAGTTTTAATAATAAACCAGATGTTTCGGTAATAAATGGAAATAGAAAAATAGAACTGAAAAAAATTACACAAAACGGATTGTTTACATAACACGAGTAATTATTTGTTGAATGAGCTCAAAAAAAAAAACTATTTCTAGTTCTTTTTCTATGCATTTTTATATAAACAGTCTTTTTTTGGTTCCTTTTATCATCGAATAACAGAATAAAAAAAGGACTACATAAACAAAAATGTGTTTTAAGCACGCGAGTTTTGAAATCTATGACAAGTTGTTTTAACAACACGTTTACTGCACAATGGCTCGAGAATAGCACATAACGAGAAACAATAATATGAATGATTTTTCTCAAGTGCTTTTCAAAGAAAAAACCAAATGTGGTCTGTACTCTTGCTAAAGGCGAAAAAGTACTGAAAAAAAGCACTTGTAGCCGTACGATTTCCATTGAAAAAAGCGCTACAAATAAAAACATTTTTTTGTTTGAAATAAGAAAATGGAATTAAGCAAAAAATTGTTTTCAAACTTTTCTAAGGCCACTTGTAACTAGAAAAGAAATTTTCAAAGAAACTGAAAACTACAAATAAAAGATGTTAAAAAAGAAAAGCTTTTAACTTCTGTTTATTCTGAGTAAAAATTCTGACTTTGTATTTGAGGTGGATTTTTTATAATTTCTTTTTCATTTTGTTTTCTAACAAGAAGTAATACCTATTATATCTCTATTTAATGTAAGGATAAATTAAAATTTAAAATACACTATAATTTATCACAATTTCGCAGCGTTTATTGCTAAATGAAAATTTTACGTGATAAAAGAATTTTCTTTTTTTTTTTTCTTTTTAGTCTGTCGTTAAAAATTGCAAAAAGACGCAGTTAAACTGTATTGCAGAAAAGACCCTGGAGAAATGAATTATAAAATAAAAGCATAAATACCAGCAATAGTCGCAAATGGTGGCGAGATGCGAGGACTGACTGTTAAGGTTTTAAAAATTTAGCAATTTATTAAAAGTTTTAAAAATATGAAGTAAAATATAGTACAAGAACTGACCATTAACGGTGCATGGTAACGGACTATTATTTGTTTGTAATTAAAATTCTTAATCTAAAACACAATTAAGCCCGTTAAGAAACCACTACCGCAACTAATAAAAGCTTCTTTATTTAAATATCTCATTTAAAAAGAAAAAAGGTAAAAATTATATTCTTGTTATGTTAAAAAACTGGTTCTAAAAATCTTATATCCCACGAAGCTTTAAAAAGGTTTTCGCAAAAAAGCATCGTTATATAAACAGTCTTTATTATAAAAGTTTTTGCAAAAAGCTTTTTCCTAAAAAAATATTCTTCGAAAATGTTGTAGCTTTAAAAATCATTTTTATCATTTGCAAAAAAGTTTTATACTATAAATTTTTTACCAAAACATGTTTGCCATAAAAAAGCATTCTCACATAAAAAGCTTTTACAAAAAAGATTTCCATAACAAACTATTCATAAATAAGATCTTACAAGTTTCTTATATATTAAAAATTCTTTACAAACAATTTTTTTAAAAAAGTCTTTTCAGAAAAGATTTTCTATACAATACAAGCTTAACCCGGTGCGCTTTGCTACCCCCATCGAATTTAAATTGGTAAGACTTTTTTAAAAAGCAAAGCATCTTTGACTAAATTTGAATGATTTTACAGTTACCGTTCAACAGATATACAGAAATTTTAAGTGTCTTCGTATGGGAGGTGCCATGCCTACTTTTCCCATTGAACTTACCTTATGAAATATGTTATGGGTTATTATCTAAGCTATTTGTACAAAATTGGAATACTTTTACTATTACAGTACTGAAAATACGTAGAAATCTTTATTGACATTTTATGGGAGGTGCCACGCCCGCTTGTCTAATCCAGCCGACATTTTGGCAGATGTCGTATATTGATAACGAAGTTATTTGTTTCATATTGGAAAACTCTTACTGCAACCGTCCTCCAGATATAATGTTATTCATATTTTTATTTTTTAGTTGGTGCCACGCCTACTTGAAAATTAAAACATATTAAAAGCCTATGTTAAGCGCCGGATAATCAGGAAATTACTGTGAAACTTCCAGGATAATTTGCTCAGTAGCATAGGAATCTGTAGAGATGGGTGCAGCACTTCTTCTGCACCTATCTTACTTCAATTTCGGTGCTCAGAAGATCCTACTACAGAAAATTCAAAAAAATTGGTGCAGCGACTCTTAAGATATCCGATACTTAATATTGGTATCCTATGGAGGGTACCACTTCCCCTGCGCCTATCGAATGAGTAGACTATTTTATTTTCGGGGCTCATGTGATGTTACTGTAAAAATTTCAGGAAAATCGCTTCAGTCGTTTAGGAGTCTATTAGACAACAAAATCTAAAGAATTTTCTTTAAAGCCTTTTTTACAGGACAAACAAGATTTAAAAAGTAAAATTTTCCACAGCCTTTTAAAACTTCTTACGCATCTTTGACATTTAGAAAAACTATGCACTCGCAAACACAAGTACATTGTCACTTGTAGCTTTTGCTTTATGCTGCAGTATTTGCCACCTCAGATTTCTTCCCTACATATTGTTCTTGTTCGTTTCCTCTTCACTACTTGAGGTGGTTGTTGTTGTTGCATTGTTTGATATAGTTTTGTTAGCATTTAACTCCTTTGGGGAATTCAAACTAATACAACAACAGCAAGTAATATGCGAGGAGTAGTAGAGATGCAGTAAACCAACTAAAAAAATCTTTGTAAGTGTGCAGCTCTACAAACACGATAACAAAATGTATTGTATTAATGTTTAAACAATTTGTGTTGTTGTCGTTACAGCTGCCACTTGTGAGAAGTGAGATTTTTTATAGTCATTGTCTTCTATTGGCAACAGCAGAGGCAACATCAACAACGACAGTTTGAACAGCAGTGGTTGGAGCTGTAGTTTTAAGGCAAAATATCGTATCCTTTTTATTATCTTTTTACCAAAATACTAAAATGCCCGCATTTATATTTTCATGAAAATCTTTTGTATTTCGAATTAAATGTAACCGTTTGCAATTTCGAGGGTAATCAAAAAAGTCACTTTGGCACTTAAAATGTGAAAGTTGTATTTTTTTACTCTTATGGAAAATATTTATTTCCTTGAGCTCACAGAAAACCCTTTCAGTCTCTCCTCGTTCAAATATATTTTTTCAAATGCACAGTGGCGAAACTAAAATTTAAAACACATGTTAGTTCAGTGCTAGAAATATTTGGCATCTTATCGAAGACTGCAGATCTTATTGTGGTTGAGGGTTTCGTAGGAAGTCAGGGCGTCAAGAAGAATTAGACCAACCAATGAATAAAACAAAATATAACAGTGTATATTCATTGGTAAATTTTCGGAATTATCACTTAATTTATAGTTAACGATCTAGTCTTTTTGAATATTGCAATTAAAGACACTCTGTTATATGTTAAAGGGTTATTGGTAAAGATTGGCGGTTAAACCGGAAAGCATATGCGGCGATAGTTCATCCATCTTCTAAATGGCATAATTGTATGGTGGTACATTCTTAAGGAAAAGCTTTATAAACGGCAAAAGGAGTGCCCTCTCTACATACATGGATGCGCTAGGAATCCACCTAAATCTGCCTAAATTTGGTAGGTAAAGATATGACTTGGCAATTGACCCAAAATGTGGAGTAGAAACATCTGCAAACATTGCAAGAATATAGATCTAACTATCTCTAACGGAATGGCGAGCACAGATCTTCAGTAGTCGTGCATGAATTTCACCATAATAGGATGATCCCATGTCGGAATACGTGGAGAGTCAATGTAGGAGCAATTTTTTACACAAATGATGCTCAAACAAAGGTATAACCTAAGAAGTATACCCATACTTACCCAACCTTAATATATACCCTGCCGGAGATTGAACTAGTACCTAACTAGTACCAAACCAGTACAAAAATATCCAGTACTAGTTCTCAACTGTAAACTTTTCTATAACATCTTAATGCTCAAATTAGCATTGAGTGTGCTTGGAAAATAACTAGTACTATTGGGTCTAGACCTGTACTAGTACACTAATAAAAATTGCATAAATAAATGATTTGAAATCAAATTTAAATTTATAGTATCAAAATACAAATATGAACTCGAATTTTAGCTTTGTTACACAAAAATTTTATCAGTATTCAAGTGGAGCCCTTGTACTACATCGCGTACTGGTACGCGTAAGCACTATTTTTTTATATAAAAACTCTAACCCCGTTAGCACTAGTACTTTCGTTCTAGGAATTGTACTACTTGCATTTTGACAATTTACTCTTAGGCCCTAATCATGTAAAACGCAGCGCAACGCCAAAAATGACATTGAAAGCACAAACAATGTCATAAATATTTTGTAATTTTTTTGTTGCTTCCACTGTTGCCATTTTAGCTAGCAGTTCAACACAAAGTAGAAATGATGCAGCTGCATGGCAACATTTGTGTAGTTTTGCATTGGTATAAAAAGAAGCGTAATAAATAAGTAAGGGTCTTGATTTTTGGACTGCAAAGTGAGACGTTGTATCAGAGCCGGTAAGGAAAAGAAAAACAAAGAAAGAACAACACACAATGCTATTAAATAAATAGTGGATTGGTAGCACCAAATCATTGATAGCGAAGAATAGGGTACTGGTTTTACAACTGGTACAGCGATGAGGATTTACATCCGACTTAACTGACTGAGATTTACATATATCCAGTCTAGAAGGGATGTAGAGCACTGAGTGAAGGCTAAGCTGGAGGCATTTCTGAGGGTTACACCCGTTAATTAGAGGTTCCTAGCGTAGTCTTGGACTTACATCCAAGGAACGAAGGGTAGGAGTTCGATCGCAGGAGTGGTAGGGCACTGGCTCTGGTTACTACTAAGGACTCACGCGGCAGCAGAAGCTCCCTAGATAACTTTCGTGAAATCAAAAATTGTGTCAAAGAAAAATAAATAAAACAGAAGAAAATTGAATAACGAAGCCGAACTAAAGCAAGCGTGTTTTTATTGCAAGTAAATTTATGTAAAGGACCCTGTACGCGGCTGAGTAGCATCCCAGCTTCAAACACGGAGTAACCGGAGGTTCCTTACAAATATTCTTTAAAGCTGTAAATAATCAGAAAATGTACATTAAAAAAGCGCAAAAAATGCAATATTTGAAACAATCTCTAAAATTAAATTAAAATCGCTAAGTCGGTTAAAAATTATAAAATGTAGAAAAATAACAAAAATAGCGTTAAAAAATGAGCGATAATGATGAAGAACAAAAATAAAAGAAAAATAATTCGAGATGGGATTTTTTTGTCAGATTTTCGATAATAAGTCGACAAATTAACGTCGAAGTGATGTAGTCGTCGACTTGATGTGACAACAATTTAAAATTGATGTCGACATCGACAAAGTGTTACATAGTAGGAGTGATTGTCTCTTCGAAAGTCACGCACAGTGTTTCGGTGCTTGGACATTGCAATCTGTAAGGATAAACTTATCAAATCTCTTAAGAACGCGCCCGACCAGAGCCCTATTTGATACCACCACAAAGATAGATAGATATATATGCCCTAAACTCGTTGTTGGTAGAAGTTCTTCGAGGAGCACGTGGTGGTTCAAGTTTCCGGGCTTGGGGGTGATTTTCGCCCATAACCTATGATAAAGCTCGTCTTACTAGCGAATATTTTTCTGGGCAGTTGCTTTTTAACAGAAGTTGCTTTGCAATAAATGTTAGATAACTTCAGCTCCTAAGCAAGTGTTAACTTAATGTTGTAGGCAAACATGTATTTAAATTTTAAGCACGTTTTATTCATTCTGTGCTTTTTATTCATTCAGTGCTTAGGCCAAAGGGCAGGTAATTCAGAACACCACTCTCCTGCAAGAGCGAGGAAGTGGCAAGCCCTTGAAAAATTGCCTAACGTTTTTGGCAATAAAATGGGATGCATTTCTAAATTTGAACGGAGCTTGGTTGATTCTACGGTGGAAATTCCGTCTTAACAGATTTACGTGGTTTTGTATTGCGCCAATAGATTAACGAAAGCCAAATTATACTAATTAACGTCACTACCTAACTATTTTTAATTTCTATTTATTTAAGCTTATGGTGTATTTTTTATTTTATAAAAAAGTTAATCTTTATTTTTCTTTCGAATTTTCGTAACAACTTAATCTTACACTGCATTCGCACGTTCAAGTTATGCTTTCAAGTGTTTTTCACATACTGCTTGTCAAAATTCACAAAAATCTTAAACTCTGACGTAGGCTGCACGAAATTTTTAAGCAATTTATTTTCAAGATGTCATCTGGAAAACAACAACAAGACAAACGAAAAATTTGCTTTCTAAGCTGTAAATTGATACACACAATTGGAAAGAGAATTTGAAAGGAAATTCGTATTAAATTTTACAAACATTTATTTTATTTATTATATTTTTTGTTATTTTATTTATTAAACAACCCAGCGGGAAACAGAATGGAAACGGATGCCTTCTAGAAGATCTCTGTATTCCTTCTGTTTGCTCAATTTCATACTCATATCGTTTTTACACACATCGTCCTTTCGGGGGTAGTCCTTCGGATCTAGCTTCTTTCGCCAGAGATTCTGAAAGGCATTCAAATAAATAGCTCATTGAAGGCTTTCCAGAGAATATTGATTTAATAACGGGATCTGAATTCTTTGGTTTTTGCTTTGGCAAAAAAAAAACAAAAATCGTACTCCTTCTCTTCTCCCTTCTCATAGAAGGGAATGTGGAAGGTGTATCTTATCATTTATACGGAAGAGCCGATTCCTTCTATGAGGCATTCTTCAGCAGACATATCAGAATGGTAATTGAATAAAAAAATGTCTAAGCAGGCCTTCAATAAGGCCTGAACTTAGAAGGTCTTCTAATTTTTCCCGCTGGGAATATTTGAAGCAAAACTTGATCGTGTGTCCCACAAGTGCGATGTCTGCTGTCAAATATTAATAATATGTTTTTCACTATTTCCACGATTCCATTATTTGTGGGAAAATAATTTTTATACCATATTTAAAAAAAATGCACAATTTTCTATGTATTGATATATAATTTATCTATTTAATATTGACATGATGAAAAATTTAGCACGTTATAAATAAATCTTATTAATAAAAAATTTTGTATTTCCGATGAAAAATTTGTTTTATTTTGCTATTTTCTCCATCAGAGTTCAGTGTTGCACAATTGTTTGAAACCCTAAATATATTTTTTTTTTACCTATACTATTCCCGCGAAGCTCTTCGCTTGTATGCAGGAGACCAGAGTCTCTGTTGGGAATCGAACCCGCAACCCCGGCACTGATAGACTAGCTCACTACCAGCTAGCCTACCGGGGCACCCTAATCTCACGATATAGCAGCCGAGTTACCGCCTGTAAATGTTAGAGCAGCTATTCCCCTAAGATTCGAGTTTAGAGAAACCGAAAAGGCTATTTGTGATTTAAGCACCAAGAAGGCACCCGGTATTGATAAGATCAGTAATAAAATGCTTTTGGAGCTACCAAGTATAGCAAGGAAAATTATTCTTATTATTTTTAATGTTATTTTATGCCTTCGATACTACCCTCAAGAATGGAAGGTTTCTCTAGTAACCACGATACCAAAGCCAGGAAAGGTTGAGCCATACAGGCATATTAGCTTATTATCTAATATCTCAAAGCTATTTGAGAAACTACAAGTGTCAAAATTAACGCCGATTTTAAATGAAAATAGATGTATTCCAAATCATCAATTCGGTTTTAGAATAAAGCACAGCACTATTGAACAAGCTCATCGAATAGTAAATGTCATAAGAAAAGCCTTTGAAGAAAAAAAATATGGCTCAGCACTCTTCATCGATGTGTCTCAAGCTTTTGATAAAGTCTGGCATGAATGATTATTACAGAAATTGCAGCAAAACTTACCCACAAACAAACACAAGCTGTTTGAAAGCTACTTAGTGGGTCGTCCATTTATTATTAAAGAATGCGATTTTTTAAGTTCCCCTCAGCTAATTAACGCTGGAGTCCCACAAGGCAGCATCCTGAGCTCATCTATTATTATCTATTATACTTAATTTATACTTCCGACATGCCAACAAACAGCTACACACAAGCCTCAACATTTGCGGACGATACAGCTTTTCTAAGCGTACACGCAAACTGTCAAGAAGCATCTCGTTACTTACAGGATCATATATTTGAACTGGAAAGGTGGTTAAAACAATGGAGGATAAAGATCAATGAGCAAAAATGCGCACACAAACCATTCACATTTCGTCGGAAAATAATCAAATAATACCACAAAACTCGCATGTAGAATACTTCGGTATACATCTAGATCGGCGTTTAACGTGGAAAAGGCATATAGAAGCAAAACTAGCTCAAATTAAACTAAAAGCAATTCAAATTAATTGGCTTATTGGAAGAAATTCTGTTCTTAGTCTCGATTGCAAACTTCAACTTTACAACTCTATCTTAAAGCCAATTTGGTGCTACGGTATTCAGTTATGGGGCACTGCCTCGGCTTCTAACATCGAAAAAATTCAAAGGCGCCAAAATAAACTTCTTCGAATAATCACAGCCGCCCCCTATCCACAAGGATCTTAATGTGCCATTAGTAAAAACTATGATAACGAAATATGCAGTAAAATATTTAAAAAGGCTGGAATTGCACCCAAATCCATTAGCTCGAAATATTTTAAACTATGGCGGCCACACTCGCTTAAGAAGAAGAGACACTGAAGCACTCACCCAATCAGATGAGCGATAAACACCTACACATGTGAACAGAAACCATGATAACTAAATCTTCTTTGTCTGGCACTGGCAAAACAAAAAGTTAATATTTGGATAAGATTTGATTTATTATTGTTAGTTCATATTTAATATATGAAGATAATACAAAAAAAAAACGTTATAATTAAATCTTATTAATAATAAGTTGTGTATTTCCGAAAATAACTTTTGATGAAATTATGTCTTATTTTGCTATTCTCTCCATCAGAGTTCAGTGTTGCATAGTCAAAGAAAAGTCATGGAGTTCTTAGAAATTCTCTATTTTTTAAAAACTTCTTCAAAGCTCTACGCCACTGTGGTTTAAAAGTGAATAGATTTCTCTCATATGTTCAAGTTTTGTAGTTTTTATATGTATGGGTGTTTCTATGAATCCACTTTTTATTGTCGCATTGTTATCACTGCAAAAAAGCTAATTGGATTATAAACTATTTCAATCCCTTCAAAACTTTAGGATGCCACTTTGCTAACAAACACACACACACAGAAAATGTACTCCGTTTTACACACACACACACTCTCTCCTGGTCTCTTATCCAGGAAGGATGCAACTTTTTTTTTATCATTCATGATTTATATTTAGTTTTATTTATTTCTTTGTGGTTCACCATCTCTCAGCAGCATTGTGGCAGCAACACTCTAAACCAATTTAAAATTAAGGAAAAGCTTTCTTAGACAAAAGCTAACAATTATCACCAACTTAATTGTTGGTTTGAGTTGTAACTTAGTTACAATTGAATAAGTGAAGGAGCGAATGAATGTGAGTTAAGTTTGAAGGTTGGGGGTTTGGTTGGATTTGTAAACAACATGAGGGTTATCTGCAGTTCTTTTTAAACAGGACTACGACTTGTTTGTTAAGCTTCATTAGTTAATATTTTTTTCACTGGTGTCCTTATCTTATGTTGCAAAAAGCATTTTGTTTTTTATCATTGCTGCAGCATTTCTCAGGGGGCTTAAGCTGTCAAAGGATTTAATAATTAAATTGTAAAATTGTTATGAAAAACTTTAAGCGTTTGGGAGATTAAGTTAACAACTGTAATCTCTAAAAGCAGCTGATATAATTTTAAAAATTTATTAAGGAAAACGTTAATAATGGAAAATGTTAGAAAGTTGTGAAAGCCATAGCGGATGGAAGATTGTACAGGGTGCCCCAAATAAGACCTACCAATATTAAATACGTATACTTTTTTTATTTTTTAATATAATGTAGAGAATTAATTTTAAGTTGGACACTGAAAATGTAGCACAAAATTATAGACATTTAATTTATAAAAATAGAAACAGATGTTAAAAATGTATTTATATTGTAATAGATCAAGTTTGTATTGAAAAATATTTTTTTTATATTCAATTACAAAAAAAATTTTAATTTGGTCATTTTAATTATTATATTGTTAAATTTGTTAAAAATTTGTAAAAGAAAGAAAAAAACCCTGAAGAAGGCACTCAACGAAGTGCCGAATTATTGGATATAATAAACATTTAAAGTTTTTTATATAAAAAGACCTCAAGGTCGATAATTTGATTATACTATAATTGTTTTTTATTTTCTTGTTGCAGTTTATATTTAAATTCTTGGAAAGTTATAATGAATGCATCCAGTACACAACAACACGTTGTGTACTTGATCTTTTTAACGATCAATTGTTTTGACGCAACGAAAGTATCGTCAATATTCAAATTCAAGATCAGCTCCCACATCCTTTATGATAAGGAATTTAGTCGGCCATTTTGAGGAACGGAGTTCAGAAATCGACCGTCCTGGAAGAGATTTTCATCAAAACATTCGCTCTAACAGCAACGTAGAATATTTAAAAAAATTCTCGGGAATTTTATGACAAAAAATTTCGAAAGGTATTAATCAGATGATCAGATCTTACAATAATTTAAATTCTGGCAATGTGCTGACAATATACTGCCAAAGAAAAATTGCCACCAAAAGTAAATTGTCAGTTTAGACAATTGTATGAGAACCATACAATTTTATTGGCAGGACAACTGTCTGATAAAAAATTGATCTACCAACAAAAATTGTCAGTTCACACAGTTGTCAGATAATTGCATTCAAGATCTGTTTTTAGACATTGTATGAAAATGAAAATTGCGTGTATATTATAAATGGAAATATTGTTATTAAGGGGGGAAAGTAATAGCAAGAATTTTAACTTGATTATGTTGTTTTAAATGAGTTTCATTGAAGTTTATTAAAATTAATTTAAATTTTGCAAAATTTAACTTTTTTTTTGTTTTTTCGTTTCACTCATGCATATCAGGGATGGAAACTATGGTGCAGTTGTATTTTTTATTTTTTTTGATACATTGGAGACTATCTATAAAAAGAATTCTTAATTAATACAAAGTCTCTTTTCTAAGTACAAATATCAAGAGATGAACAAGAAAATATAAAATTAGTACCGTCATAGTCTCAAGACTTCGTTTCGTTTTTGAAGTTGGTACAAAATGCGAAGCCCCATTTTCCAACCCTGATACGTATGTATTTGCAGCGTTGCCAATATAAACACGTCTCTGGCAACGATGCCTTTGTCAGATGCATAATCTGTCATCTGACTATAAAATATAAGCTCTCAACGTCTGGCAGTGATCTGCCAATGGCAACAAAGAGTGTTCACACGATTATCAGATATCTAACAATATTGTGGACTTACAATGGACTGACAATGTTTTGTTAACAACGTTGTCAAACAAAAATTGCAAGTTCACAATGTTGTAAAACATTTTTAGCACACTTTACTGCCATTATTGTTAGATCTGATTATCGTAGTAGTAGCAGTAATTCTTTATTTTTGCCTATTATTAATTCGCTGGATTAAACGTTTAATTCACTTAACCAAACATTTAATTCACTTAATTACATTTTTAAATAAAACTAATTTAATTTTTAATTAATGTTTTAATTGGTGAAAATATTGGGAGAAATTTTCTGTGTGTGAGTAGCCGTATGTATTCTTTGACAAGTTTGGATCTTGTTTCTCTGAATACCTAATCAAATTTACAAATTTATTAAATATAAGTATAAGCATGATATTTGACTTATTGTTTGAAATTACGACCAGCATTGACAGAAATTTGTAAAGACGCTCGATCTTGGTTTACAAATGAGTCTTGGATTAAAAATATAAATTTTTTGAGTGACCTTCTGTAAATATATTCGTTTTATTCGTCATTTATAGCTGCTTTACACTGTCCCACAAGTCTTAAATTTTTTGAAAAAAAATACAAACCTGCCATGATAAGATGTTATTGTTTTTTGAAAATTTTCAAACAATATTAAGATCAGGGAGGCGTTTTCGAAAATGACTTAAGACTTTGTGGGATAGTGTTTGCACAACATTTGCACGCAATATAACTTAAAAGGTTCTTAACTTTCGCGACATGGAAAATCTACTATATGTGACCCGGTTTATGAAAAGGTGGCTTACGACTCAAAAAATTATTTTTCACTTTTTTTTTGGTTCGGATAGTTTTTGAGACGCTCTTTAACATGGTGAAAAGTAGAAAGTCCTAACTTGCTTAGAAGTGTACTAAAAATGTAGAGAAAGAAGAGCACAAATGAAAGAAAAACAGAATTTTATTGAAAATCGAAAATGAAGATTCTGTAAAAGTTACAGAAAAAACTGTAATTATTACAGAAAATTTGCTAATATTAGGCCAGCAAAACTTTTTTTTTTTTGAGTGTAGTTTATAATGGAAAAGACCAACAGAAATAGAACGAAGGAGAGCAACTACCGAGAAACTGACGAAATGCATTGTTTATCTTTAACAGCTGATTTCTCGAAATTTTGTTTTTGAGTCATAAGCCACCTTTTCACAGACCGGGTCACATATAATGATGAATAAAAGGGGCTTCAATAGTTTTGAAAATATTACGTCTTAGAGTAATGTCAATTACCGCAGAATCGCCCGATTACGGCAAAAATACTTTATTTTAACAAGTTTAAAGAAAAGTACAAAACTGTGGCTTTGAGATCGCGATTAACTTTAAGCTTAGTTTAACGCACTCTGAAACTCGGATTTTTGAAATTTGATTTATTTTTATTATTTCATTAAAGACCAAAATTTTAAGCAAAATTACGAAGTTTCGCAAAAAATTTTGTATACAAACTTGGTAATGGTGCCACAAATCTGTTTTCAGATTAACTATACCTAGTTTAACGGAGATCTCAAAAACCTAGCCTTAATCATATTAAATGAAGCTTTTTATTCTAGTAGGAGTTTGACAAGAATTTCTTATACTCAAATAAATATTTTTGCTAGCTCGAACACTTCTGGTGAAAGCAACAATAAATTATTTTTAAAATTGTTAAGGGTTACTGCAGTTTTCTTTAACTACCACACCCTTTTCTGGAAGCAACAACTTCTTCATTTCCTATTAAAATTTCCTTCTGACAGCCAGTTAACGATCTCTTAACAGTAAAAAATATGTTTTACTTCAATTTCCCCAAAGTCAAACACACACAATACCAAATAAAAATTGTAAAAAAAAAATAATTTTTAAAATTGTATCTGTTTGGCAATAAATCACACAACTAAAAAGTCTTTCAGTTTTTTTTATTAATTATCTGGAAAGTTGCAAAACAAAACTAAAAGGACCATGTAGTTGCTAAAATGTTTAAGTAAAAATACAAAAAACAGCCTACAAAAATTTATGACCATAAAAAGAGACAACAAAACCAGCTAAAGAAAATTAAGAAGGTATGTTCTGGAATTATTTAGGCAGTCAGCAAGTAAAAACTCTGCTACGAGCAGAACGGATGTTCTAAATAGGAAATAAACTAAAATCTCTGGCAGACAGAGGGTGAGTGAGTGTTTTACCAAAATGCTGGTTTTCTATAGAGAAAATATAAGAAACAAATCCTTAGAATAGTTTTAAAGTATGAAAGACTTAAAAAAAAGAGTCATTAAATAATGCAGGCAACAAACAACCAACCAGAATTGAATTGAATGCATGAAATGACTCTGGCTGCTTACAAAATATTTCACTTTGGCAGTCAGCCAAAAACTCTGATCACATTAAAGTAAATGGAACTAACAAAATGAAATGAATTTCTTTTATTCTTCTTCTCGTTCTTTGTTCTTTCCATAATTTTTGGGTGTTACATACATGTTGGAACAGAGTTTGTGTATTTGAATAAGATGTACTGTTTTCTATATTGAAAACCCATTTAAATGGTTTTACAGTGGGTATCAAAAGTAATGTTCAATAGAAAGGTGTATATTGATTGTTGTGGCAAGATATTGATTAATGCTTTCTTATGTTTGTTCTTCAACTTCGAAGTATGACTTGGTAAGCTTAAGGTTGGAATGCTGGAGCAGAAGACATATTGCTATTTACCCTCCTCATCTGGGACATAATCGATTATGCAGGGGTATTTTTGTGTCAGTAGTCTTTGGTAGTCGACCTCAACTCCTCTATAAAACTCATTGAATGGATCCTGCATACACCCGCGTTGGCTAAACGTAGGACCTTCCGGTATTCCACGAGGGAGACCCCGATTGTTGAAATTGGGATGATGCCTTCACACATTTTAGCAGGAGCAGCTTTGTAAGCATAACGATATGAGGTACCCTTCCTTGTGTAGTTAGCGTTCTAAATGTTCTTGCATTTAGTCCGTTATAGACTTTAGAGTAGGCTTGAGTATTTCTCTTCAACGGAGATGGTCGCACTAACGGGTTAATACTTCAGATAAATTGATATCCCTTCAAGCTAAATGTGGTAAAATAATTGGAAGCCAAAAACACAAAAGTACAAAAGGGACTTATATAAAAGGTGCGTTAAATAGGCAGATCAATAAGTCCGAGACTTTTTATAGGAAATACAGGTTCTTAAATAAAAATCATTTTATATTTTAACGCAGTCTCCTTTGAAACCAACGTTTCCCCAGTTTTTATATCCCTTCTAAAGTACAAGACTTTTCGAGCCCCAATTTGTTTATCCCTTCAAAAGTATAAGACTTGTCGAGGTCATTAAAATATATATTTGTTTGTGAAATGATTTCTTGGAGTCAAATCTCTTTGCGCTAAGCCACTGATTCAGGTTTGGAAACAAGAAACAGACTTTAGGGGCTATTTCATGGATTTTTGCCATGGAAACTGTACATGTGTGAACCCTTGTATTTGTCTTGGCCAAATGCGGTCGTTCTTTATCAAATCCTTTATAAATCGACCCAATCAGTTGGCTGATTCTGTTTTACTCTTTTGAAGGTAGACAATATGGATTACACCGCATGCATTCCACCATGACTTTATTGGCTGACAAACCCAACTTGGCGTTCTTTGGCGCTGATTTACCTCGTAAAACCCACTGTTTTAACTGCTGTTTGGTGTGTTGCGGAGGATCCACGTTTCGTCCACTGTTAAGAAGCGGGGCACAAACTCGTTCATACTGCGGTTGAACAACGCGAATATTGTCAAACTGTAGCGTTTGTAGTCAATTGAGAGCTAACGCGGTGGAAAGATTTCTCGTACACAACTAATCATGTAAAATTGCAACCATTGATGGAATTAGGATGCCTATGGCTTCCATAATCTCTGGCACTTTCAATCTCCGATCGGCCAACACTATATCGTGAATTTTTTCTATTGTTTTTGGGTGTAAGGAACTCAAGTGAGCATCAAGATTGTTCGGCATCTTACGTGCTTGTACGGCCACAACGAAATTAAGTAAACCACTGTTTTACCATTGAAATTGATGACGCAGAGTTCCTGAGCTTAGCCTGGGTTTGATTGATTGTTTTTCCGCAAAAAAATAATCTAGATGAGCACTCGAAATTCACCTTTTATCATTTTCTACTCAAATCAAGCGAAAGTCCGCTGTCAAACACAAACTTAATGAAGCAGCTTATAAAAATTTTGACAGGAGTCAACTGGCAGATGCCTGTTGATAGGTGCAGTGTTGCTCTTTTAGCGTAGAGATGGGGAATTTAAGGTCACGGGCTTACCTTTCCTTTTTACATAAGCACCCGTGATTTTTTAAGGAATAAAAGAACCATATTTTAGGAAACTTATTGAGTAACTTTTTTTTATACTTCTATGTAAAACTAAATGCTTTTAAGTAACTTTTTGTGTCACCAAATAAATTTTCATCTCTTTGTTTCTAAAAAAAGGAGCTACCAAAAAATCATAATGAGCAAAAAAAAAACGCAATATAAACAGGAACCCAAAGAATAAATGAACAATTCCAACAGATTCAATTTGAAACTGCAAACAAAAACAAAAAGATTCCAGCAGACATAAAAGAGACAAACAGCAACTTAAAATTAAAAAAACGAACAGGACAAAGAAAGTGTAAATAATAAAAAAAATTAATGCTGACCAAAAAGTAAAAAAGAATAAAAAAAAATTGGCAACATCTATACTCGTACTTAATAGTAAACAAACCAACTTATTATTAAAAAGTCTGCACCCGAAAAATAAACGTTAAACGTAAAAATATAAATGGCACTACTCGCACGTTTCATAAAAGAAAAGACATACAAATTTGTGAAAAAAATTACATATTTTTAAGGTCTTTGACCGTTTAGGTCGCGCCAAGGTATTACGAACTTATGAAAATCATTTCATTCAACACTTCACATACTCAAGCACAGGCACAGGCCCATCCATACAACATATCGGTTGTTTGGTACTTGTACTCGAACTTTATGACAAACCGGCAGCCACACAAACATCGGCAGCAGAAGCAGGCAGCCAATGTAAATGTTGTAACAACTACAACTGAAACAGCAATAGCAACTTTGTTTTTTTTTTTTATTTGGTACTTAAATATTGCGTTTGCTACAGAAAAAGAGAAAAAAAGTGCCTAAAACCACATTATACGCCAACCAACTTTAACCGCAAAATATTAAATATTATGAAAATGGGGTGAAAAAAGTAAAACATAAGTAAAATCGGCTCAGACATTTAATATTAATACAAGTGTGGATAGTTTTTTTTTATTGTTATTTGTGTGTTTTATGAATGCACTTAAAGAAATTTTAAGAGAAAAGAATAACCCCCATATTCATAAAAAATATTTTAGGTTTATTGCAGGTTTATGAAACGAATTTTCTATGGAAATTTGTATTACAAACCTTTTATTAAACAAAAATATTTTGTTTAAATATGGGGGTAAGTATTTAAAATATCTTAAACTGAAAACAGGTACTTTTTTAAATATAATAACATCCCATTAAAAAATGGAGCTTCCAACGAAGCAGGTTTGTAAGGGAGAAACGTAAACGTTTCGCTTCCCATATCGCTTACGGAAGACATGAATTTTATATGGCGAGTTCCCACTTTGAAGCAATAAATTTTTGACACAGAAAACGCTTTATTTAGCGCATAAAAATTGGTGAATGTAACGATCAGCTTTGCACACTAACTGCCCGTTCGCCGACAATTTTTGAAATTTTGTTTTTGTTTTAAATGTTATTTACTATGCGAACGTTAACGTTCGATATCGGCAAACGGGCAGTGAATTTGTTGTAACCGTTATTCTCTTATATGCTCTTACAAACCTGCTTCGTAGAAAGAGAATGTCGTGGCTCTTCAAATTTATATATATTTATTAAGATGTCGTTCACTTACCATACTGCATCTCTGTATGTCTTATTGCATAGCGCACAAATGTGTGCTTACTTTTTAAAATGTACCATTAGTGCTTCGCGAAATAGGAAAATTTTTTATTGGGATAGAACTTAGTAGAGTACTAAAAAAGAACTTTTGAAAAAAAATACTAAAAGTACTTTACATTCTTAAAAATAACTTTTTTGAAACGCTCTAAGATGTCATTCACACCACAGTACTTTTTAAAAAGTACTAAGGTACTACTTTAAAAAAATAACTAAATATGCACTTTTTTAAAAGTTTTTCAAAAGCAAAAAGATAATAATTTTCTGTAAAATACAAAGACAGTGTAAAACTTGAATAAGGTACTTAATAGTAACATATATTCCTCAAGTACTAAATACCTTTTAAAAAAGTTTTTTAATACTAAATCGCTTTCGAAAAAGAACTAAAAAATACATACATATAGGGCCTTATTGTGTAAAACGCAACGCAACGCCAACAATTTCCGAGAAAACAAAAGCAAATTCGAAATTATTTTATAATTTTGTTGTACAGTACCAACGCGAATTCATTCCAGGTAATCTCGGTAGTACAACAAGTACATCTCGTACAAAAACCACAAGCAATTTGTTTTTGTAAAATCATTGTACAATGTCAAAAACTGAAACAAATCAAAACAGAAACAAAGATAATAAACAAAATTTTGACATCCAACAATTATAAAGCTAAAGAAAAAAAGTTACCAGCAGGGCTTTTAGGATCACCTGTAATGAATTCGCCTTGGTACAGTACAGTAATTTATATTGAATTCTTAAATTTCAAACACTTCATACGAGTATTTTGAGGCATTGAAAATTTTAAAAAAACAAAATGAATCTCAGCAACAACAAATATATAAAATATTTTTGAATTTGTTTTTGCTTTGTCCCCTTTTAGACAGGCAAAGTTTACTTTGACAAAGTCTGTTGAATTCTCTTTAAAACTTTGTTTCGTGCTCAGACACACAAAGTTTAATTTGACAAATTTTTGTTTTCTCTTGTTTTAATATAATATATATAATATAACAGCGTTGCCAGAATGATGATTTTATCATATTTTGGATTATTTTTTTAAACAAAAATATGATTAAAGATTTTTTTCTCAAATGATGATTTTTTATTTTTCGAAATTCTGATTTTACTTTAATTTTGCTTATACAAAATACACGATTATTTAAACAGTCAATTTTTAAAACAATGAAGTTTTGCATCAGCTTGATGCGTATTGGTGCTGCACACTTTTGTACGCAGTATCTAGAATACACAAAATTGCATCATTATTTCTGGACATAAAAAATATTAAAAAAGGCATATTATAACCTATTTCCAATGTGCGAAAGAATTCCTTCTTTCGAACAACTACATTTAAAACAGAAACAAATTCTTAAAACTTTGTTTTTGTTTTAAATGTATTTGTACGAAGTAAATAATTCTTTCGCACATCGGAAATAGGCAGTTAGCATATTGATAAAAAAAAATATTTGTGAAAAGAAAAAATGTATTTTTATAAAGTTTCATATACTGACGAATTATGTTTTTATGTATTTCAATTTAAATAATAAGAAGTATGTTTTTATAAAAAATTAATAATTCTTACTATTTTGCCTTGTTTTAAAAAATTTAAATTAAGAAAAAAAAATTTAAGATTTTCCTCTTCAAAATATGATTTATTTCGCCATATGACAATTTTCATTCCAACGATTCTGGTAACGCTGTATATAAATATAAAGTTGCAGCCAACTTGTGAGAACAGCAAAGTATATACTCCCCCGCTATTCTCTTTTCCCTTCTCTTCTATAAACTCAAGACTTTGCAAAGTAAACTTTGCTTGTCTGAAAGGGGTCTTTCAATGAAATTTTTGGCGTTGCGTGGCGGTTTACACAATTACGCCCATAATTTTAAAATAATTTTATAAAAAGCGTAATTATTTTTAAACAAGTCCTTAAATAATATGACAGATATAAATCAAACTTACAATGTGCAATACTTTTTTTATTTTTTATTTTTTTTATGATAAAAATTAAAAAAAAATACAAAAATTTACTCCAAATTATAAAAAAAAAAATTTGAAAAAATGGCGAAAATACTATGAATAAAGCAAAAAATATGATTTTTCAAAATACAGGTTAAGATATTTCAGAGACGAAACAATTTTTGTAATGGTTAAACATTTATTTAATTATTATTTACACCGATGGCTTAAGTTTCATTTAAGTGTTTAGTGAAGAAAAGAATTTTGTATTTAAAACTATTTTAAACATAAATGTGTTTTAATATCAATCATGAAAAATTGGCCATTAGACTACATATGAACATAAGAGTGGTTCGGTCCCCATACAAAGAAAAAGTTGAGCAATTCACCCGCTAGGATTAAAGATAAGTTGAAAAAAATTCAAGAAGTTTTTTTTTTAATTTTTAGCCACGCCTCTGATTACAGCCCTTTTAGTTTTTTGTATACTGCGTCAGCGTTTGAAGTCCGTTCATAACATACTCCCTTAATGTCCAATTTTTTGCACGTGGCAAGAAAGCCATTATAAAACTTTATATTTCTAGCTCTTAATATACTCACTTTTATGCCACGCCCCATAATTTGCCTGAAGTTGAAGACTCAATTCTGTTTGAACACTTAATGTTATTTATTTATTAAAAATATTATATTCAAAAAAAAATTTATTATTTATTATATAAGTGAGCAGATCAAAACAAAGACATTCAAAGTATTAAAAGGGCTTTCTTGCCACGGTCAATAAATTGGGCATTAGGTGGGAAGAATCCGTGATGTTATAAGAGGCGGCCAGAATTCGATTTCGGATTAAAAAGCCACTAAAGACAAAAATTAGACACACACCCAGAGAAAAAACTTGTTTATATATGGTCACCTCCAACAAAACTATTTTAAAAGAAAAGTTTTAAACATATTATGTTTAATTTAATCATACTTTTGTCACCGACAAACATATTATTGTTAAATTAGTCCTCCATCAAGAAGCCACAACCATATTATGGTTGCCTTCGAACATGTTTTGGTTAATAATAACTAAAATATGCTTAACACTTAAATAGCATGGGTGGTTTTCAACCATAGCTTGTTGCTCTTGGAAAAGAGGAAAATACTATTGTTAAATTAAAAACAAATTATTGTCATATATAACCATAACATGTTTAGAGGCAAACATAATATGGTTGTGGCTTCTTGATGGAGGACTAGTTAAACAATAATATGGTTGTTGGTGACAATAATATGGTTAAATTTAAACATATTATGTTTAAAATTTTGTCTAAAAATAGTTTTGTTGGAGGTGACTATTTTTAAACATATTTTTTCTCTGCGTGTAGATAAGCCATAAATAACGATACACGATACAATAAAATTTTACTTTAAACGGGGGCTTTATAACGATATCCAATATGTTATGATCGAACTTTAAATGGCGACGTCGTAAACCAAAATCTAAAAGGGAGGTATATAGAGGCGTGACAAAAATTAAAAATATAGTATCTGGAATTTTTTTCAACTAATCCTTAACCCTAGGGGGTTACCTTTTTCGTCGAACCGCCTGAATGTAATAAAGGTAAATACTCTCTGTTATAAAGTCTCGAATATGACAAAAAGAGTGGCTTTTTAAATTTTCAGCAAACATATCGCGAAAACCTTATGTGATGGAGAAATTCTGATTACAGATTCTGGTTCAGCGGAACTCAAACCTTTAGCTAAAGGTATGTTCAGACCTACCAAATATTTGACGAAAAAATACAAAAAAAATCATGACCAGCAAATCGATCAAACTTATGCTTCATTTTCAACAACTTTTATTGACTTCCTAATCTTTATGTGTAAGAAGATAATTGTATAATTCAATTAAGAAACTGTTAAATGATGTTTGATCAAGCAAAAGTTTTGCAAAATCAAAAATTTTTTTAATAAAACTATTAGTTACGTGTAGGACGTCAAATATTTAATATATGTGAACATAGTTTAAGTATACTCTTGACCTGTGTTATCTTCAAGCAACGAACATTTGCGTTGAAGAGGTAATCTAAACCTTGTTATTTCATCGTTATGCCCACCACATATTGTCAATATCTAAGAGACAATATTGTAATTTTTGGGCAAATATTAAAATGTTAGGTACTAAAGAATTATTTAAACAAAACTGCCAAAAGCTAGTGAAAAAAAAAACAGTATTTCTCATCAAGTAACAAACTGGTACTTTTTTGTACTCTAGTAAAAAAAAAACACCCCATTGTGTTCATTTGCCCTCTTCTTTCAGTGTAACAACCATTTCGGTGGCAAATTCTCGAAGTAAATATTGTCACATATGTATTGCATTTTTTCTTCAAACTCGAATACTGCTACAAAATATTTTTACTACTTAAATATTTGCTATTTACCGCTTTTTGAACTTTCATTTTTTTTTAAGTTGTTGCCTTTCAATACTTTATGACACAACGAACGTTTGATAACAAAAAGGCAGTCAGAGCTTGCACATATTTTATGCCTTGTTTAACTTAAGTACACTACTTTGTGGCTCTCCTACTACTATTTTCCACCTACTCCATCAACACACAATAGCAGTAATACCACAACTTATTCACACACTCATACGCTACACGTTAAATGGAAATGGAACCTTTTTTTAACTTTAACGACGACTTGTAATCTACTCTAGAAATAGACGACTCGTATACAATGTTTTTTTTTTTTCATGCCATTAACAGCACTAAATTGTTGAAATAAGGATTTAATGAAAAAGAAACAAAGTTTTTTTTCACAAAAGAAACAAAAAACCAAACTTTTTTAATAAAAATATTTTTTCTAACTAATCAAAAAAAAGTGGCAGTTGCTAAATTTAAAAAAATGAAAGCTTGTGAAAATGTAACAAACAAAAGCACTAATTTGATTGGTAGCTTGTGACAGGAGTCCTTGGAATTTTGTAGGGGAAAAGCGAATTCAAACAAGGATTTATTCATAATAAAAGAGATTAATTTATTCATAATAAAAGAGATTAATTTCTTAACACGTTTGAGACAAGTGTCTCTCAAACTTACAGATAGACCCCGAAAATTAAAAACGAAAAAATGTAAGAAAGAAAAATTGACGGTTTATTGTTGTGTCTTTGTAGAAGTTTTGATATTTTTACATGTAAGACCTGAGTGTTTAATTTTATTTTTAACTTTTCTAAAGTATTTGGAAAAAGTTTCCTGACGAGCCAGGGTTGCCGTTTAAAAAATTTTTATCCGGCCAAAATTGTCTGCAAAACCAACCATAATCCTTTGAAGCCGACCAAATCATAAAAATATTAAAAAACAAATATATCGTCATACAAAATGCAAATGGCATATCATCATTATTCAAAAATTTTTAGGAGCGATAAGAATCTTAATAAAAAGCAAACTATTGTGATTACAAAAAAAGTTGTTCAGGATAGTATCATTAATTCATAATATGTTAATGTTATTAACCAGAAAAAAGTCGTTGTTAAAATCAAAATAGTTGCCTTTTTATCAAGTTTTTTATCTCTCCTGAAATTTTTTTAAAATTATGATAGGCCCTTTTGCATATTATATGACGAAATGTATGTATATGTAATTTTGATAGAAGGTAAAATTTTTTTAGGTTAAAGCTATTTATTACACTGTGCAAGAAATTGACACTTTTTTTCGTGACAAGCTGGGCACCTAGCGTTTTAACATAATTCGGGTACGCTGAATCCAGTGGTGCCCGCGGTTTTTTAAGATTGGCTCTGGTTTTCGAGATATACCGTTATTTTGAAAATGGAGGAGGTTGCACAACATATGTTCGCGTAACTGAAAAACGCTTTAGCCTATTGAAAAAACTTAAAAAACCGAAATTCCGCAATAAAATTTCTTTCTAAAAAATTTAAATTTCTTTCTAATATCCGCAGTCGTTTTAGAAACCAAATTTTCATTTGGAAAAAAATGATTTTTTTCATAAAATTTCGAAATTTTTGTTTTTTAAAAATTAATAAAAAATTGGAAAGGTAGAAGGTGGTGATAAGGGGCAAGTATGTCTTGAGAAAATGATAAGGACAAAAAATTAATTGAGGTCGGCCATACATTATATACCACCAGGGGCGACTTCTGGGCATTTATGGGACTTTTTCTTCAATATATATGAAGAATATAATTTATATGGAGCATTTCATAGGATTTTCAAAAGTTGCTAAAAGATTTTAATTGTTTTGTTTGCAGCTTCGTTTTTTATATGTCTGCAAAAAAGTAGAAGCCTAGCTGTTTCTCAATCGAACTAAGCCGACTTATAGAATCATATTTATCTCAGAGATATTTTCGAATAAAATACGATGGATCCTACTCAAAACTTTAACCTATACAAGCAGGAGTACCCCAAGGAAGCATACTTGGTCCCATATTGTATCTAATATACACAAGTGATATACCACATCCTCAAAACACCGTAATAGCAACGTTTGCTGATGATACGGCCATTCTTTCTACTGGTAACACCATTCAAGAATCAACTGAAAGAACCCAAAATGCCATTAACCAAATAACAGCATGGACAACAAAGTGGCGAATAAAATTGAACAATACCAAATCCATACACGTAGACTTTTCAAATAAGAAATTTAGTCACCTTAAACTTAACATTTTGAATGTTGAAGTTCCATATGCAAACACTGCGAAATATCTTGGCATGAACCTCGACGCTAAACTGAAGTGGAAGGAACACATAAAAAAAACACACTCAACTTGAGATGAAATACAGAGAACTAAGCTATCTTCTTGATTTTAAATCAGATTTATCTTTGCACAAAAAGCTGATAATTTATAAACAAGTACTAGCTCCCATCTGGACTTACGGTATCCAACTGTGGGGCTGTGCGCAGAAATCCAACATAAATATAATACAACGTTTTCAAAATAAAGTGTTACGTAAAATGGTGAACGCTCCATGGTACATAAGGAATACAGACCTTCATCGAGACTTGGGAGTTGATAGTATAAATACCACTATTAAAAAGTATGCAGTTAATCATCATACAAAATTACAACGCCACATCAATGAGGAAGCATCTCGACTTTTCTTTAACCCATGTAACGAACGAAGATTGGTTCGTACAAAACCCATTGATCTGCTTGGGGTAAATTTGCCTTAGATCAGCATTATCAAATCTTATATCAATAGAATAATACTACTAGAATAATAATACTACGTGGCAAGAAAGCCATTATAAAACTTTATATTTCTAGCTCTTAATATACTCACTTTTATGCCACGCCCCATAATTTGCCTGAAGTTGAAGACTCAATTCTGTTTGAACACTTAATGTTATTTATTTATTAAAAATATTATATTCAAAAAAAAATTTATTATTTATTATATAAGTGAGCAGATCAAAACAAAGACATTCAAAGTATTAAAAGGGCTTTCTTGCCACGGTCAATAAATTGGGCATTAGGTGGGAAGAATCCGTGATGTTATAAGAGGCGGCCAGAATTCGATTTCGGATTAAAAAGCCACTAAAGACAAAAATTAGACACACACCCAGAGAAAAAACTTGTTTATATATGGTCACCTCCAACAAAACTATTTTAAAAGAAAAGTTTTAAACATATTATGTTTAATTTAATCATACTTTTGTCACCGACAAACATATTATTGTTAAATTAGTCCTCCATCAAGAAGCCACAACCATATTATGGTTGCCTTCGAACATGTTTTGGTTAATAATAACTAAAATATGCTTAACACTTAAATAGCATGGGTGGTTTTCAACCATAGCTTGTTGCTCTTGGAAAAGAGGAAAATACTATTGTTAAATTAAAAACAAATTATTGTCATATATAACCATAACATGTTTAGAGGCAAACATAATATGGTTGTGGCTTCTTGATGGAGGACTAGTTAAACAATAATATGGTTGTTGGTGACAATAATATGGTTAAATTTAAACATATTATGTTTAAAATTTTGTCTAAAAATAGTTTTGTTGGAGGTGACTATTTTTAAACATATTTTTTCTCTGCGTGTAGATAAGCCATAAATAACGATACACGATACAATAAAATTTTACTTTAAACGGGGGCTTTATAACGATATCCAATATGTTATGATCGAACTTTAAATGGCGACGTCGTAAACCAAAATCTAAAAGGGAGGTATATAGAGGCGTGACAAAAATTAAAAATATAGTATCTGGAATTTTTTTCAACTAATCCTTAACCCTAGGGGGTTACCTTTTTCGTCGAACCGCCTGAATGTAATAAAGGTAAATACTCTCTGTTATAAAGTCTCGAATATGACAAAAAGAGTGGCTTTTTAAATTTTCAGCAAACATATCGCGAAAACCTTATGTGATGGAGAAATTCTGATTACAGATTCTGGTTCAGCGGAACTCAAACCTTTAGCTAAAGGTATGTTCAGACCTACCAAATATTTGACGAAAAAATACAAAAAAAATCATGACCAGCAAATCGATCAAACTTATGCTTCATTTTCAACAACTTTTATTGACTTCCTAATCTTTATGTGTAAGAAGATAATTGTATAATTCAATTAAGAAACTGTTAAATGATGTTTGATCAAGCAAAAGTTTTGCAAAATCAAAAATTTTTTTAATAAAACTATTAGTTACGTGTAGGACGTCAAATATTTAATATATGTGAACATAGTTTAAGTATACTCTTGACCTGTGTTATCTTCAAGCAACGAACATTTGCGTTGAAGAGGTAATCTAAACCTTGTTATTTCATCGTTATGCCCACCACATATTGTCAATATCTAAGAGACAATATTGTAATTTTTGGGCAAATATTAAAATGTTAGGTACTAAAGAATTATTTAAACAAAACTGCCAAAAGCTAGTGAAAAAAAAAACAGTATTTCTCATCAAGTAACAAACTGGTACTTTTTTGTACTCTAGTAAAAAAAAAACACCCCATTGTGTTCATTTGCCCTCTTCTTTCAGTGTAACAACCATTTCGGTGGCAAATTCTCGAAGTAAATATTGTCACATATGTATTGCATTTTTTCTTCAAACTCGAATACTGCTACAAAATATTTTTACTACTTAAATATTTGCTATTTACCGCTTTTTGAACTTTCATTTTTTTTTAAGTTGTTGCCTTTCAATACTTTATGACACAACGAACGTTTGATAACAAAAAGGCAGTCAGAGCTTGCACATATTTTATGCCTTGTTTAACTTAAGTACACTACTTTGTGGCTCTCCTACTACTATTTTCCACCTACTCCATCAACACACAATAGCAGTAATACCACAACTTATTCACACACTCATACGCTACACGTTAAATGGAAATGGAACCTTTTTTTAACTTTAACGACGACTTGTAATCTACTCTAGAAATAGACGACTCGTATACAATGTTTTTTTTTTTTCATGCCATTAACAGCACTAAATTGTTGAAATAAGGATTTAATGAAAAAGAAACAAAGTTTTTTTTCACAAAAGAAACAAAAAACCAAACTTTTTTAATAAAAATATTTTTTCTAACTAATCAAAAAAAAGTGGCAGTTGCTAAATTTAAAAAAATGAAAGCTTGTGAAAATGTAACAAACAAAAGCACTAATTTGATTGGTAGCTTGTGACAGGAGTCCTTGGAATTTTGTAGGGGAAAAGCGAATTCAAACAAGGATTTATTCATAATAAAAGAGATTAATTTATTCATAATAAAAGAGATTAATTTCTTAACACGTTTGAGACAAGTGTCTCTCAAACTTACAGATAGACCCCGAAAATTAAAAACGAAAAAATGTAAGAAAGAAAAATTGACGGTTTATTGTTGTGTCTTTGTAGAAGTTTTGATATTTTTACATGTAAGACCTGAGTGTTTAATTTTATTTTTAACTTTTCTAAAGTATTTGGAAAAAGTTTCCTGACGAGCCAGGGTTGCCGTTTAAAAAATTTTTATCCGGCCAAAATTGTCTGCAAAACCAACCATAATCCTTTGAAGCCGACCAAATCATAAAAATATTAAAAAACAAATATATCGTCATACAAAATGCAAATGGCATATCATCATTATTCAAAAATTTTTAGGAGCGATAAGAATCTTAATAAAAAGCAAACTATTGTGATTACAAAAAAAGTTGTTCAGGATAGTATCATTAATTCATAATATGTTAATGTTATTAACCAGAAAAAAGTCGTTGTTAAAATCAAAATAGTTGCCTTTTTATCAAGTTTTTTATCTCTCCTGAAATTTTTTTAAAATTATGATAGGCCCTTTTGCATATTATATGACGAAATGTATGTATATGTAATTTTGATAGAAGGTAAAATTTTTTTAGGTTAAAGCTATTTATTACACTGTGCAAGAAATTGACACTTTTTTTCGTGACAAGCTGGGCACCTAGCGTTTTAACATAATTCGGGTACGCTGAATCCAGTGGTGCCCGCGGTTTTTTAAGATTGGCTCTGGTTTTCGAGATATACCGTTATTTTGAAAATGGAGGAGGTTGCACAACATATGTTCGCGTAACTGAAAAACGCTTTAGCCTATTGAAAAAACTTAAAAAACCGAAATTCCGCAATAAAATTTCTTTCTAAAAAATTTAAATTTCTTTCTAATATCCGCAGTCGTTTTAGAAACCAAATTTTCATTTGGAAAAAAATGATTTTTTTCATAAAATTTCGAAATTTTTGTTTTTTAAAAATTAATAAAAAATTGGAAAGGTAGAAGGTGGTGATAAGGGGCAAGTATGTCTTGAGAAAATGATAAGGACAAAAAATTAATTGAGGTCGGCCATACATTATATACCACCAGGGGCGACTTCTGGGCATTTATGGGACTTTTTCTTCAATATATATGAAGAATATAATTTATATGGAGCATTTCATAGGATTTTCAAAAGTTGCTAAAAGATTTTAATTGTTTTGTTTGCAGCTTCGTTTTTTATATGTCTGCAAAAAAGTAGAAGCCTAGCTGTTTCTCAATCGAACTAAGCCGACTTATAGAATCATATTTATCTCAGAGATATTTTCGAATAAAATACGATGGATCCTACTCAAAACTTTAACCTATACAAGCAGGAGTACCCCAAGGAAGCATACTTGGTCCCATATTGTATCTAATATACACAAGTGATATACCACATCCTCAAAACACCGTAATAGCAACGTTTGCTGATGATACGGCCATTCTTTCTACTGGTAACACCATTCAAGAATCAACTGAAAGAACCCAAAATGCCATTAACCAAATAACAGCATGGACAACAAAGTGGCGAATAAAATTGAACAATACCAAATCCATACACGTAGACTTTTCAAATAAGAAATTTAGTCACCTTAAACTTAACATTTTGAATGTTGAAGTTCCATATGCAAACACTGCGAAATATCTTGGCATGAACCTCGACGCTAAACTGAAGTGGAAGGAACACATAAAAAAAACACACTCAACTTGAGATGAAATACAGAGAACTAAGCTATCTTCTTGATTTTAAATCAGATTTATCTTTGCACAAAAAGCTGATAATTTATAAACAAGTACTAGCTCCCATCTGGACTTACGGTATCCAACTGTGGGGCTGTGCGCAGAAATCCAACATAAATATAATACAACGTTTTCAAAATAAAGTGTTACGTAAAATGGTGAACGCTCCATGGTACATAAGGAATACAGACCTT
Source organism: Pollenia amentaria (assembly GCA_943735925.1). Lineage (NCBI taxonomy): Eukaryota > Metazoa > Arthropoda > Insecta > Diptera > Polleniidae > Pollenia > Pollenia amentaria. The sequence goes on along the minus strand of OX031006.1, from coordinate 43,849,148 downwards.
CATCGAGACTTGGGAGTTGATAGTATAAATACCACTATTAAAAAGTATGCAGTTAATCATCATACAAAATTACAACGCCACATCAATGAGGAAGCATCTCGACTTTTCTTTAACCCATGTAACGAACGAAGATTGGTTCGTACAAAACCCATTGATCTGCTTGGGGTAAATTTGCCTTAGATCAGCATTATCAAATCTTATATCAATAGAATAATACTACTAGATAGTTCTTAGTTTGAACTAGTTGTAGTTTAAGTAAACAAAAAAAGATTTGTAATAATTACATTCAATTATTTGTTTCAATAAAAAAAAAAAAAAAAAAAGAAGCTGCATTTTTTTATTTTTTATGAATTTTTAAAAACAAAAATTTCGAAATTTTGACAAAAAAATTATTTTTTTTTTCAAAAAAAAAAATTATGTTTCAATAACGACTACTCATATTAGAAAAAAAGTTTTATTTTTCTTAAATTAAATTTTATTTCGGAATTTCGGTTTTTTTTTAGTAATTTCAATAAACTAAACCGTTTGTGAGTTACGCGAATATATGTTGTGCAACCTCCTCCATTTTCAAAATAACGGTATATCTCGAAAACCAGAGCCAATCTTAAAAAACCGCGGACACCACTGGATTCAGCGTACCCGAATTATGTTAAAGCGCTATGTGCCCGTTGTCTGTTTTTTCAACTAGCATAGTGTTACTAATACTTTTTTTTTAATAAAAAACAAAAAAGTAACAAAAACAAGAGGTATATAAAAATTCATTTAATAAAGTTTAAACTATAATTATTTTATTTCCGAATAGAAGAGCGCTAAATACCTAAAAATGTATGTAAAGAGAAGCCGTGATGGGGAAAATTTTTGATTCGCCAATGGCAGGACATAAAATAAATGATTAAAATAAGATTTGATAAATTATTGTTAATTTTTAAATATTAATTAGTTTTAATCTGCTAAATTCTTAATTCTTATTCTTCCCAAAAGATTCAATAAATAAATTCATATGGAAAAAAAACTAGAAATGATTAAGTTTTGGCTAATTCTTGCAATTAAATGGCTAAAATCGTAGCACTGATATAAACTATAAATTTTTTTTTTATTCAAAATTTTCTCTCTAAAGCAATCAAATCGAAAATGTCTCATAATAAAAAAAAACTAAAATAGAAATTGGCAAATTTCTTAAAAATTTATTTATTTGAAAACAAATAATAAAAAAAAACTCACCTGTACTTGAAATATTGTCACGGTATCATCCAGCATTTGAATGCGCACGGTTATCTTTTTACCACCACGATGACGTGGCGTCGAAGGGGTACCATCCACCCCTGAGGGCGTGCTCAACGAATGTTTCATATTGGAACCAAGCATATGAAAATCATCCGCTTCTCTTACAGCCATTTCGGGAATAACACCACCGCCCCCACTGCTGGCACCACCACCGCCGCCACCCACTTTCCTTTCCATCATAGACATTTTGTACAACAATGTGTTGAATTGAACGTGTATTTAAAACACGTATAAAATAAATCTCAAATTAAAGAAAAATGGAAAAAGAAGAATAAAAAATCTAAAGAGCTTAAAGCTGCTTTAGAGATATTATTTCGAAGGAATCAAATTGTTTTCGATGCAACTTATTGAGATCCGTTTCCGTTTCAATAGAATTAATTCAAATGGAAGAGAAGGTGTGTGTGTGTTGTGAGTGTGTGAAATGGAAAATATTTTTATTGCACCATTAACACACCAACAAAAAGACGACGAAATTTCAGATGGCACAATAAAAATTAAGCAAATTAATGGTTTTTATTGCAGTTTCACATTTGAAAATTGAAGACGTTACGGAGATCCAATTTGAAATTATTTACACCTGGCCGATGTCTGTTGTGAGTAATTTAAATGTTTGTTTTCCCAGGGAATGTTTTTTAGTTGCTTAAAATGCTTTATTACAAGAAGAAGATCGTGGGCGTTTTGTAATAATAATTTACAAAAATTGGAAAAATTTTTCTTAAATAATATTTTATTAGGAAAAGGAATTGCAGCAGAGTTGTTATCTTTATTTGCTTCCTGATTTTTACAAATTAGCTGGATTTTGTAGTTCGAAAGAATTTAAAAATTTGCATTCGTTCTCGTAGTAGTTTTTGTATGATTTAATTTAAATTTTCGTTTGTATTTCTATTCTAATATTTGTAGTAGTTATTTGTTTTGTATTATTTTTTTATTTTTTTTTTTTTTTTGAAAATTTTCTTCGTAGTCTTTTTATTTTGTTTATTTATGTTGCAGCTTCGTTTGGTCAGTTGTTGTAAAAGTTGTTTGCTTAATTTTCATAGAGTGTTTGGCCTTCTTTATCTTAATTATTTGTCTTGAACTCCACATCGTTGATAATGATGTTCTTTAATGATGCACTGGAGGAGGTTGCCAAGAAAATGTTGTGTTACTTTCTGAAATAAAGAGATAAAATAAACAAATAGAGATTAGACGGTGATTTTTTTCAGAAAGGGGTGTAAATTTAATATTTTAAAAAGAACAAACGCTTTTTTAAGTAAATGATTTCAAAACTAAGTAACGCTATTTAATAAATTGCGCAATATAAAAAATATATGGCGCAATTGTATATTCAATATAAGTTAAAATTAACAAAACCAACGCACACATGTGTGTATTGTAGAATGTTGTCAACACATAACAAAAAATTTATTTTTGCGCAATATAAATCAAAAGGCTTTGATTGTTTCGAACATATTGTGTCACCTGTTAAAGTTATCCCCCTTATTTTGAAAAAAATATTTCATACAAATTTTTGAAAATTCAAAAAATTTTATATGAAAAATTTCACAACGCAAAGTGAAGTGATTTACAAAATAACCCCCTTTATACACTCAGGCAATTTTATTGTACAATACCAATTATTGAACAATAATATTATAATGTGTTGGTACCTTTGTAACAAAAAGGGATTATTTTCGTACCGTTTCTTTTTCGAGAAAAAGGCTACAAATTTGCTACTTTTTCTAAATAAAAGTACTTTTAAAGGAACAAAATTAAAAAAAATCATTGAGTTAAGAATCATATTGAATAGATAAAAACAGTACGACTGGCAACCCCAGGTGTCACGTACCCGAAGCGTCCAATTTTTCAAAACCATGGAGCAGCAATTAGGCTTCGCCTGCCCTGATTTGACTTATTCGAATAGACCTGCTGCTTAAGAAAACACCACAAGACAGAGTTTAACAGGGTCAAATCGCACGTCCTCAGTTGTCAGATCACATCACCTACACGTAAGCTAACCATACCCTCAAATGTCCAGTGTGGCATGGGTTTTGTGTCGCGTAACTCCGCCCGGTTGAAATCACATGTCAATGATGTCTATATAATACAATCCAGACCAAAATAAGTTAGTAATCATCGAACTATAGCGTTCGACGGTGAGGGTGATGACCTGAAACGATGAGGCCAGCAGCCCAAAATCTACACCAAACAGTGACTTTTTTGTGATTTATTGAACGGCTTTGGAAATCATGTGGATGGATATCGTCATAAATTCGACAATTTTGTTAGCTCACTAACCGACTCCGATATGCCGCGGGAGACATTCGGTGTGGTCATACATCTGGTAGGGATATTCACATTATTACCGATAGTAAAGAGATCCTGGAGAGTGAGTTTATCACATCGGAAATTGTCCAAGAATGCCGGATGTCTCTGGAGGAGAAGCAAGACATTGAATGGTAATCCTTAATTGGGTCCCTGGACACAGGGGCATGCAGCGAAACAGTGTGTCTGATTCGTTGGCACATGCAGGAACCATCTTAAGTCGTAGCGATTCGACCCATGATATAGGTGTTTCGCTCCCAAGGACTAAGCAACTTATGGCACACAAATTTCATCTCATTGCGAATCAGAGGTGGTTTGATGATTACACTTACATCTGAAGAAATCTGAAAAATCTAGCCCATCATAGATGAAAAGAGGACACGGCCCACTTTAAGGCTGTACAGGCAGACCAATGAGCACCAATGGGCTCTCTTACAATGACCTATGTAGGAGTTGCGGCGACGAGAAGGAGGAGGAGTCAACGGAACATCTTCTCTGTCTTTGCCCAGCATTCGGAGACCTAAGCCTCAAGCTATCTGGCCAAAGAATCATCAGGCACAAAATCTCTCTCTGACATTGCTTAAAACCGGATGCATTCCTTCATTGAATCAACCGGGTGGCTGGGTGAGAATATCAACAGCCAGGTAAAGTAGTAACATTGGGAGACCGTGTAACATGGTAACAGAATGGGAACTAATTACTGCGCCGTCGTGAGCTGTGCTTAATTGCGGCTGCCAGTGGAACCAAACCTAACCTACCGATTCATCCAGAAATGGGCTTCATCGCTGAAGTTGATTTTTCGATGAATACTAGGAATTTGTTTTAATAAATTTTATTATTTTCACGAGTGGTCAAACACTATGTCCGTTCATGCTGATTGGCCAAAACAGACTTAATAAATAACAATCAATTCGACAATGTATCTTCAACAATATGACTGCTGTCAACTGTCAAAGTTCAACAGTCCCTATTGCAAGATCCTTTATTTATATAATAATTTAAATATGTACTTCTTATATTAACACACTTTAAAAGTTAAGAGGAACATTTAGGCTACTTTTTAAATAAAAGTACTTTTTGTTTCCGAATTCAGTCCAAAATTGTTTAGTTAAAAACAAATTATTAAGAAGTTCGTGACCCCAGGAAATACCCATATATATGGTTTGGACCCCAGACATAGAAGGCTTGTTTAAGGCCGGTATTAACTATCGTACATAATCGTATGATTCATTCACACAAAAATCTGACGAAATTCTATCCGACATAAAAAAATGTCTGCAAAATCTGCTGTCAATGCCACACTATCCCACAAAAAAGATGCAAACTCAAATGACTCATCTACTTTACAAGAAAATGCAACTCTGATCGCATATAATATACCATTTTATGAAAATGTTCATAAACATTTGCAAGTCGGACAGACTTGTCAAAAAAATCTGTCACTCAATTCATATTTAAGCCACACTGTCATACATTATGGGCACAAACGATTTTTTTGACATATCGTGCGACTAAATAGGATAGTGAATACTGGCCTTTAAGAATGCATCGGTATACGGGATTTCACAATCTGAACTTATCTGAAGGCTAGATATGAATTGTGAATATATTAAACTTTTTTAAGAGAACAATTGTAAAACTTTAAATATCACAGCCCCCGCCATGTAAACTTTTTTGCGATAATGGTTTAAAAATTATAGAATTGCCTTTGGTGCCTTGTTTATAATAGTCACAATTAATCTCTTTAATAAAACTAAATAAAGTAATCTTAAAACAAATTTGCATTTTTGAGTTTATATAAGGATCTGCAACATTTTTTAAAGTAAAGTTATTTTTTTTTCTCCATCTAATTTTTTCCCATTAACACCACTGTGCTTTATATAACAAAATTTAAAAATTTTAATTTTTTGTTTAAGAATCCATATATTTAAACAGTTCTTTATTAGAAGCGCACAAAATGATGATTAATATTCTGCGGACATAATGAAATCATAAATAAAATAAATTATAAATGCAAAATAAAAAAAAAATTAAACGATTGAATTCATATAGTGAAGATAAAATGAAGTTGATGATGATGATAATGACTTAATACTTTAATAAAATCTTCATGAAACCATGGAAATTTTTTTTTAAAAAAATTAAATGTTGAAATAAATTGAAGCAAATGTGAAATGCAGGCAAAAATAAAAAAAAAAATTTTTTTTTAAAAAAACTCTTCTAATTTATATTTAAAGTTGCTGCAGCTGTTGTTTATTTTAGCACAACACGAATAGCTACCGAAATATTATAAAATATCCTGGATAAAACTTTTTATCTCCATGGAAAAAATTTTACAAAAATTAAAAGAAAAGATCAAATAAGTAAGTTCTTATTCGTATTCGTATTCAATTGAAATAATGAAATTACAATCAAAATTATAATGACGATGATGACGTTTCTGGCTTTCACCTAAATCTTGTGTGTGCTGTTGTAAGTTCAAAATGTTTATTCTAGAATGTTTAAAATTTTAAGTAAATTTATATTTAATTTCAAATTATTTCAAACGTATAAACGGTTCAGCAGCCACAGCAGCCAACTAAACGTCACAACATGTACAAAACTTGATTCCCCAGAAGATACGAGTGCCTCAACTACTGGAAATTATATTTGGCAATGCCAACTTTTTTTGTTTTACCCACATAAATGGTGTGGAAATGTTTTATTCTTTAACGATATATTCTTATTATTCAATTCAAAAGTATATGTACTGGTTTTTTTTTATTCTTCCATTTAACTACATTTAAGATTTACTTAAGTTGTGTTTTGTTTGGTTTCTTAGCTCCTCTTAAATGAATGTAACCAGAATTCCTACAAATCCATTTACAATTTTGGACTGTTATGCTGGTTATGGGAATTCGTTTAGTTGTTGTAAGAAGGAGTTAAACATTGTTAAAAGGCAAAGTTGACTTACAAGTACTGCTTCAAAAATTCAAGCCAAAGTTTTATTTTCTGGCATAAGTTTTAAAGGGAATTAGGTTCATGCTAAGGCCATATTCAAAGGGGGAGGGTGTCTGGAGAGCCATAACCCTCCTTAGGCTAGTCAAACACTGGTATTATAATTGGGTTTGGATGATGTCTTGATTAATTTTTACCCCCCCCCCCCCCGCACCCTCCTTGAACAGAAGGTTGGATATGCCCTTGGTACAAGCTAAACGTAAGTACTTATCCAGCGGCAATAAAGCTACTAGAAAACACCCTCCATTCTCTGATATAGCTTTAACAGCTGGCTAATTACAGAAGAACTAGCTTTCGGGACTACAAAAAAGCTTCTAAGTCTGGGTTTATACTATGAAAGTTTTCTTTCCAAAAGTCTATGTTTATTGATGAGTTTGATTATACTTTTGAACACAATATGCATTAGCCATTATATTGATGCGTGTTTTGGATTTGGTTGCTCATTATCTGCTTTTGTTATGTATTTTCAAACAGCTGACATTTGCAGTGATTCTTTAAAATAACGCACTAAGCATCAGAGGCAGCGCACTACATTTCAATATTAGTAGCAAATAAAATTCGTAACAGTATTTCAGAGGTCCGATAAAAAAAAACAAGATATAAGACAGCAAATTAATTAGGAATATCTCTATCGTGAAAAACTTTTTGGAAAGTATCTATGGTAAATAAATCTTTTTTAATATTAATATTAGTAATTCACAAAATATCTTTAAGATAAAATCAATATTTTTACTTAATTTAATCTGACATGTCTGAAAATGAGCTATTGCCTAACAAAAATTTTTTAGTTCTTACATCCAGTTTATACGAGGGCTTTTCCGACGTCGTTTTTTTCACAATTCCCCTTTATAGCAAATTCGAAAAATCATTTGTGTTCATTTGATGATTTTTAGTTGCATGTCTTTTTTAATATATTTTCAAACTGACTCTTCAGAGTAAGAAAAAGAATAAAACGTAACAAGTTTAAAAGAAATGAGTTTAAATAGAAATACGAGTAAAATGTATGAAAAACACAAGCCGAGTCTTTCTGTTTACCCCTCTTTCTTCTCTACATCATTTGCTTCCAGACAAAAAGAGACGTAGAAAAAGCCACGTCGTAAGAGTCCCCGTATGAATTGGCTTTTAGACTTTTAATTAAACTAAAAAAGGCAATACTTAATAACTAATGAAAGTTTTCTTATAAATACTAAGACCTATAAAAAGCGGAAGTTCTCTCTCCTTACTAGCTTTCAGCTTAACCAAATTTTTGTTATGCTGAAGACTTACGGCAGATAAATTATTTAATTAAGTGCTGGTTCACACTCTTCAAGTCTTAGCCGTCAGGTCTTGAGTTTTTAGGAGAGAGAGGAAAAGAAATCGCATTCTCTTTTCCCTTCTCTCCTAAAAGCTCAAGACTTGACGCCTAAAACTTAAAGAGTGTTAACCGGCACTAAACATTAAAATGGAAATGCCTTATAAGTAATAAAAGTTTTTCTTTATAAATACTAAGACCTTGGAAAAGCTTTTTTAAACAGCTTTTGCGGTAATATCTTAATATTAAAAGGGAATTTTGTAAGATGTCTTAAAGCTTTTTTGAGAGCTTTTCAAACAAAAAGTTTTATTCAGTAAAGAATAACGTAAGTTTTGAAATGAAATGAAAGCTTTTTTTAATAGTTAAAGCTTTATAAAGGATTTAGATAAGAAAATTTATATCTACCAAAAGAAGAAGAAAACTACTTAGCTTTTCTATGCATATTTACTGGAAAAAGTTCAAAATTCTAACGCATATAATAAAAGTTTTTAAAATCAATATTCAGCCTTATTGTGGTTGTCGTTGTCGTATATGACTGTATCGTTTTTTGTAGTATATTAAAGAATGCAGGTTGGGCTTTTCTTTAACCTAGTACAAAAATCGACACAGTCGTAAACGATGATTATTTGATTTACTTAGCAGTACTGAAGTTATCGTGTATAAGTGAATTGGCTTAAAGCCAGATGGACTATCAAATGTGCCCTTAAGCCCCAGATGTCTCTGTAGAAACTAATGGGCAATGCTCTTGTTGCTTATCGTTAAAGCCATAAAAATGATTCCGGAGCCTATATGTAGCATCTGTTCTGGGGGGCAACTATCTATTGCGATGCGAAAGAAAATAGTAGCAAATCTAGTGATTGGTACTCTTTAATGCGTTTGCGCATCTATCTTTGCATCTTTTTCTTTTCTCAAATCATCGTTATTTCTTTTATTTAAACTTTCCAATTCCAATTTTTTTTACATATTTTGCCATTTCATTACTGGAAATCTGCGCTATCTTTGATTTTTATTACGAGTATTGCTTACTATGATAAAGAGTACCAAGTTGACATTTAGCTTTCGCATCGAAATTGTATTCGCATCGCAATAGAGAGTAGCCCCCCGATTAGAGAGAGTTCCTCGACAAGCCCATTAGATCGACCGCATCCGAACACTGAATCCGTACTTTCTGCCCTCTGCGTATACCTTACGTAAGTCCGAACCAATGTATTACCCACTACTCTCTTAATTGTCTACTTCAAATTTCTGCTTTTGACAACCTCCAGGATGCCTTCATTAATTCTATCATAATTCATAGTGTTACCAACTAGACCATGATCTTTTTCAATGAATTTGCAAGCGTTGTTGAGAATTTGGATGAAAGCGGCATCATTATTATGCTTATTCCCATAATACAAATTTGTCTCCAAGGTTTCAGGAAGAGCCTAAAACGAATACCCTTAATTTCTACTTTATGCCAAACCTCTCAACTAACCTACAGTATCCTACACTCTACATTTTAGGACTATCAGCAGCAAACAGCGAAATATTTCTTGGCAAATTCCAAAAGAAAAATTTCTAAGAAAATAACAAAAATAGTTTCATTGTGCTCGTTGTCCGTTGAAATTCTAAAGCTAAACTGAACTGCAATAAAATGAAATAAGAAATCCAACATTTTTCTAATGTTTGTAGTTGTACTCACTGGTACTTCTTTGTTTGGTGTGTAAGTTCTGATGATTATTATGATGGTGATGATGATGATGATGATGCACTTCTTACTTTTATGATGTTACATGAGAGATGAGATTAATGATGATGAGTTTAAGCTTGAAATAAGTTGACAATTTTTACTTAAGTTGTTCTAGAATCTTTTTGGATTTTCTATGTTTTTATATCTTTGTTGGAAATAAAAACTATGCCGTGTCAATCATAGAATGCGCTAGTTTTAGCGTATACCAAATGCGAGTATTATGGCAACAAATGACTGTGGCGTTGGGATTATAAAGGGCGTATTTTGAATTGTCAAATTAATTGTTAGATTAAGTGGGTAAAACTAAATATTAAATAGCATTTCGTTATAAGGACTTAATGAATTTTGAAGCAACTAATTTTGAATTGATTTGATATCAGATTTAAATCCAAATATCGCACTTGTTCAACAATACTGTATTAACTCAATATATAAAAATTTTCAGTAAAAGCAAAACCATTTTAAAATTTTACATTGAAGCCATATGAAAAATAATTTTTAAACTAACCGTTTTATTACCAACGAGTAGACAAAATAGCCGATATTTTTATAGCGCACAGTGATTCGGCTAGAGCATGCTAGCGGGACAATATTCATGACGTAATTTCCATTAACCACTGATAGCGTCTTGTAAAGAACCCCCCAGGTAGCGAATTCCAAAAATTAATTTGTTTATCACCTCAAAAAGGTATTTTATCAGGGGGTCAAAGTAACCCTTTATAAGAGAGGTCATTTTCAGCAAATCAGTTGCATTTTATGCACACTTGTGGTAACATATTTTAAAATTTGTAGCAAAGTGAAACGATCTTTTTGTGATGGAATATTCCGTTGAAGGTATGTACTACATTATGACTTATATTTTTTATAAAAAAGATGTATACTTTTGGTGTAATATCAATTTGTAAATGTATAGATAAATCCAGCAAATTTTACATCAATTGTTAACTTTAAAGATTAGCAACTTTTTTTATCCACCAAGATTTTTCTATATGTAATACCTACAACATTCAGAAACAGATGGATATATATTATAGACCCCGTAAAGGTCCGCAAGTAAAATTATTTAATTTTTGCCAGAATGAGTCGAAGGTACAAAAATAGAAGGAGTTCTCAGATATTTTTTGAAAATATAATAAAATATCTTAGTTAAGAAAAATACGAATTTTTGGAGAAATCGGTCCAAGGACACGCCTACCTCCCATGTGTCCTGAAAAATTTCATTTTAGCTTAAATAATGCCCATTAAGCTACAAAAAATGGTCATGCTGATAAACATACAACTAGCAACGTGTGTGTAAATTTTCATTTCAATCGGACTAAGGACTCAAGGTCCTGCCATATATCCTTTTTCTTAAAAACGCTATAAAACCTACAAAAATCGGATCATAATAAAATTTGGTACGTAAATTGATATTTGTAAGCTACATATTTATGCCAAATTTAGGCAGAATCGGATTATTGATGTGAAAAATACAAAAAACATAAATTTATTGAAAAATGGGTTGAAACGATTAAGTATTACAGTACACATTTTTCAACTTTTTTTTTTCTTAAAACAGCTTAAGATGACTGGAATATACATAAACAATTGAAATAAGTGAAGAAATAATTTTGTCCCGCTAGCTTGTACTAGTCGAGACACTGTGCAGCGGCTAGATATGAATATTGCGTGTAGATTTTTCCAAAAAGTGAAAAAATAATAATTTTGAGGTAAAACGTGCGATATGCGATAAAGTGCGATATGTATGTACTTAGGAGATCACAAATAAGGCGTTTTTTTTTATCGCCTACAGCTATGGCTAAAGATTTCGACCCATGACTGGGGTTGCCAAATTTTAAAAAAAAAAAATATTTTGCAAAATGTGACGCGCAAAATAGAAAGGGACCTAAGGGTAAAAACCATTTTAAAGACTTAAATACGTGTATCTTTGGTGTACCATCACTGAGCGTGTTGGTCTCATTTGAAAGCGACACATCTCATGACGTCAGGAACGTGTTGGTCAACCTTGAAAACGCGCTCAGATGTTGTCCACATCAAACAAAAAAAAAAAGTGAAAATTGATTTTTTTTTACACTTAGGTCCCTTTCTCTATGCGCTGTCACAAATATAAATGACTTAACACTTTACTAATGGTTAAATTTATTTTTTTATGGTTGTTTAGCCGAAAATGGCTAAAAATAGCTACTATATCGCTGAATTGGCAACATGGCCTTTGCCCTTAAAAATCCAAAACCATCGCTTTCACCGTCGTTAAACTCAATTTAGAGCTGCAAAACAATCGATAGTAAAGATAGTGTTTTTTTTGGTGGACTATCGATAGGTTTTTATCACTATCGGAAAATATTCAATGGAACGAACATTTTTAACAAACTTTTTTAATTCTGTGGAAAAAAAGGAAAAACTACTTGAGTTGACTTTACCTAAATTTAAGTTATTGCACCTTTGAGATCCGCCTGTTCAAAAGTACACATGGACAAAGTTTCAATTATTTTGTACGATCTTTCAAAATGACTCTTTGCGTATCTCTTTTCAATGTGCAATAATATTTGGAATTAAAACTTCAGTTAACTTCCGATCTGTGGCATTAGGAATGATAAGAAACATTAAGATTGATGTTTGACTATTGACGTCATCCGGCTTCAATAGCCGAGTGTGTAAAACGGCAAACCCCACTGACGAGATTGTGTGGTTACAATCGAAACTAGTATGGGCAACCTGTCCGTGAAAGCCTGGGTTCAAATCTCAGCGCAGTCAAGAATGAAAAATTATCAATAAAATTTTAATTAATTTCATGTTGTAAAATTCCTGTCTTCATAAAAATAATTAAATGAAAATTAAATTCAATGAACTTAAGCCTAATTAAAATATCTAAGTTTGGATTAAAAACCATTAACAGTTCTATAAAATAACCACAATACTAATATTAATAAGAAACATTAACTTTAAAAAATGAAACCGCGGATAGGTGAAGATTATATTATAATAGAAGTAAATTTTCAAAAATCACCTTTAAACTAAAATAAAACAGACTTAAGAACTTTTTCCTTATTGCCACAGAATTATGTACAAATATAAATTTAAATAATGTTAGTCGTACATACCTTATATAATCTAAATTAATTCAAAGAGTTTTGCCTCATTTATTCAGCTAATAATTAAGTTAGAAAAAAATAATAACAACTAACAAGTTAAAAAAATAGTAGCAACCTGAATCCGGCAATGATTGCCAGCCAGGTTTGCTGGATGTGGAGTTTTCTCTTTTTTTACCTGTTTGTAATTTTTTTTAACGAAAAATCTTAAAACAAAACGTATGGGTTTATTTTGTTAAACACTTCAGCTCCCTGAAAATGTTTTTATAAAAATCTTTTAAAATTCAAAAAAATTTATATGATAAAATTTTCAACGCAAGGTGAAAGGATTTACAAAATAACCTTCTAAGTTTTTAGATTTAAGTTTAGGCCCTAATCATGTAAAATACAACGGAACGCCAAAGAATAACATTGAAAGCACAAACAAGGTCATAAATATTTTGTAATTTTGTTGTTGCTTCCACTGTTGCCATTTTAGCTATTTTCTCGTCAAATCTAGCGATTTTTACTCCAATTTTGCGGGAAAAAAATTTGATTTAGCTATTAGCGGGAAATCTAGCAATTTTTTAAATTATGGTTTTGTGGGTTGTTATTTTATTTTCTTGATAACATTGTTTAATTGAGAATCGAATAACACGCCATAGAGAAATCTCATTAATGAAAAACAATTAGTTTTTATTATAATGGGGCCGAAATATAACCAAAAATTTCGATGTGAATGGCTTAGTCATGAAGATGAGACAAGAGGATTTTGCAAGTATTGTAGATGATTACTTTTTAAGGATGCTGCTGGCAATAACCTATTTGAAGATCTAGCTAAATTTGCTATTAATGTATTATCGTTACCGTGGTCGAATGCTGATGTTGAGAAAGATTTAAGTCAACTCAATATTGTTAAAACCAAATTAAGAAACAGATTAATTACTGAAACAGTTAATAAAGTTTTACATGTAAGGTAAGCATTTTTAAAATTTTAATTGCATTTTTTGTATAAACTTTTTAAATATGTTTGCAGATACGGATTGATACTAAATAACAAATGTTGCCACAATTACGAAGTACCGAAATCGGTGGTAGACAAAATATAAACAAGTTCGACCAAAAAAATGCAGATGTAGAACATTGGCTTCAAAGTTTTAATTAAAATATTATCGCATCATCTGTTTATGAAATTAAATTTAAATTTTATTTACTAATTAGTTTTTTTGTTATAACCATGGTATACAAAAGTTGTATCAATTACACTATGTGACAAAATTCCTTTATTTTTAAATAAAATTTGCATTTTAATGCATACACATTTTATTGCTAATCACCATTTATATATTTTATCGATATTTTTTTTTATAGCGATTTATGGCAAAAATTTTTAATATGTTTAAAATTTAGCTATTTTCTAGCGATTTTTCATGCTGTTTTAGCGATATTTTTTGGAAAATTTTTGGCAACAGTGGTTGCTTCTAACAGAAATTCACATTGCGTTTTAAAATTTCAAACGCTCCATTGCTTGTGGCGTTGAAAATTTTTAAACGGTACATGAATTTCTGTAGAAAGCAACAACAAAATTACAAAATATTTATGACATTGTTTGTGCTTTCAATGTTATTCGTTGGCGTTGCGTTGGGTTTTACATGATTAGGGCCTTAATATTTTGACGTCGAAAAAAAGCTAATAAACCTTATGCCATATAACTATCTCTATATATATATAATCTACTGATAACACTAAAATTAAAAGTATAATTTAAATATGCTGGTCTTTTATACCGCTTTCTAAAAATGATTTGTTTAAACTTTTTTATTGTTAACCACGTTCATTCACTAAAATGTCCACAGAAGTGGCACATAAAAAACGTTTCAATACTATCGATAGTATCGATAGTTTTTAAGCTTACTATCGAAACTATCGATTTGGCTTAATATCGATAGTTATGCAGCGCTAACTCAATCCCCTTTATTCTGCATAATATTCTATTTAGTAATGAGGCTAATTTCTGCGTCAGTGGTCCACGATAATAATCAAAATTTGCATATTTGTAGTAAGAAAAATTTAGAAGAAATTAGCGCTACATGTGCACTTTATAGGTCGGTGACTGCAGTGATCTTTACTTTTCCAGAAAAAAAATACCGGCGACTATGTTGCCGCTAACAGCAAACCGTATAGGTGAGACCCAAATTACATGAAAATAGACTGAACCAACAGAATGGCACCCCCGTCATACAGGCTGAAAAATAATAAACATACGAAGAGTAACTTATAAGGAACCAGTTATTTACCAAAATTTGGGTACCAAGGCCTTGCGATTTCATGTCATCAGATAATTTTCTGAGGTGTTTAAAGAAGTTTCAATACTATCCCAACAATGGGAAGCCTTTGGCAGCCTTAAGAGACAACATTTTGCGGACCATTGCCGATCGAAAAAAAACAGCAAATTGGCCTCCCTCCAAAATCTTTTTTTTAAAAAAACTATTGTACAAACCTTTTACAATTTTCATGAAATAGTTCAGATATATATCATAGGGTTTGCAATATCGAATTCTGGAATATTTTTTCTATATTTAACGTGCTAATTTATCACGATTTATCTACACGTATTTTAAATATTATATTTTCATATATTTTTCTCAAGCTTTAGATCACTTTTTTTTAAAAAAAATTATAGATAATAAATAAAAGAACTTTTTTTGAGCTCGAGGTCTAAAAAAAAAGAAAATAAAAAGTTATTTTATTTATATATTATCAAGGTCGAATAAAATACAATATAAAATTTATATTATGGATAATAGATAATAAATTCCATATGAAAAATAAGGTAATTATTGGAAATATTTTGAGGAATAATAGTTTTCCCAACAAACTAATTTGCAAATTGGTAACCAATACAATATAAGAAGATCTCTTCATATTGATAAAATTTTGGAACCAAGTATTTTAACTTATGTGCCTGGTTTTTCGGAAAGATTAGAAAACTCAAATATATATATGATAAAGGAAAATACAGAATGGCACATAATGTGAATAATAATGTTGGGAGATTATTCAACAAGCCAACCCAGAATAAAGTGTTTTATCAATTAAAAAAATGGTTTAAAAAGTATTTAAATTTAATTAAAGTGATAATTGAATCAATTATTTTTTTTAGTTGAAAGAAAATTGAAAATTTTAATTTTGATATTTTAATTAGGCTTAAGTTCATTGAATTTTCATTAAATTATTTTTATGAAGACAGGAATTTTACAACATGAAATTAATTAAAATGTTTTTGATAATTTTTCATTCTTGATTGCGCTGAGATTTTAACCCAGGCTTTCACGGACAGGTTGCCCCCAGACTAGTTTCGATTGTAACCACACAATCTCTTCAGTGGGGTTTGCCGTCTTACTCACTCGGCTATTGCAGCCGGATGACGTCAATAGTCAAATATCAATCCTTAAACCAAATGGTATTTCACTCTGGTAGATCGAAATTTGCTTTTGGAATGAATGATTATCTATTTTTAATTAATTTACATGTTCTTTCTAACTTCTGTTTTTTTCGTACTTTTTGTCAAGAATTCATCTTGAAATCCAAAGTACATTTTTTGTTTGTCATTTTTTTTGTCTTTCTTTTTTCTTGTTCAATAAAATAACCACAATACTAATATTTTAATTTTGATTTAATTAAAATTTTAGTTGTTTTGAAGTAAATTTTCAATTAAATTTTTTATTAAATAACAAAAAATCTTAATTGACTTTTTTCGTTTAAAATAAAATAATTAAACATGTAGAATTGTTGTTGGGAATTGTCAACATTTATTTAAATAAATTAACACATTGTTTGAAATGGCAAAGGTTTTTGATCATTTTTTTAATTAAAATTAAAAATATCATTTACTGGAAAAAAATATTCAAAATTTTAAGTAATCAATATAATCATTTTGGTAATAGGTGCAAAATCAACAAATTGTTTGCTTGATATTATGAATTTGGTATAAATTTGGTGATTGGAGAAAATGAATAAGTTTTTCTGTGTAAAGATAGATAACAAAAGTCGGATATGTCTAATTTAGTTTATAAAATTCATTGTGGTAGCAATGATAATGACCATTATTCTGAGAACAAGCAAAAAACTTCTCGCATTTTTCTTTACTAATCTCATTAGATCTCTCTAAATTCAAACTTTAATATGTTAATCTTTCAATTCCAAATATTTTCTATCAAATCATAAGTTATTAATCGTATATTTCAAAACAATTTATCTCTTTCACTGACTATCAATCTTTAAATTTTTTTTTTTTTTTTTTTTTTGCAAGTTACATCTTAAATTGCTACACTAAAATCAATCATAACGAAAAACTAATTTGAAAATTACTTCGTCAGGAATTTATTATAAAATAAATAAATTATAATAAATAGCAAAAAGCAATAAAAACCATCGAGTCACAGCAAATAACAACATTATATCCAGAGCTCCATAATTCCTTTCCCCAAAACAAAAAAAATTAAAAAATCACCCGAGCTCACAGGCTGTTAAGAGCAAAAGCATCCCAATATTTAGATATTTATGTATTTATTATACATTAGTTCATCCATCCATCATAATAATATTTCATTAATGTTAAGAACCGAATAAGTACAAAAAGTAAAAAAAAAACAGAGGTGGAAAAGTTGATATGCTTGTATTTGTTTTTTTTTTTGGCATTTCAGTGAAAGTGTATGGAACTGTATGTTATCGTCAGCGACTACGGTGTAGGCGTCGACCCGACTTAGGTAATTTAATATTCCATAGGTCTCAAAAATAAGTACAGTACTTTTCGTTTATAGTCACTGCCATTTTTAGTCACATTAGCGATATAGTGCATTTTATCTGTTTATTCTGCCGCTATAAGTAAATAAAATTTAAAATATTAACGTTATAGTCCATTAAGTGATATGAGCACATTTGCCCTATACGCCATCTATCAGTGGCTATCAAAAGCAAAATAAAAGAAAATTATTGGCGTAATAGTCGCATTAGCAAAATTTACTAAGTTCTTTTTAATTTTCGAAACCACAATCCATCTAAAGAAATAAGAGTTAAAGCGCTTAATTTTTGACATCAACTCGCTACTCGTAAAAAATTTGTGTTTTCCGTTGGTATCAGTTATGAAATATATTACATATTATTATTTTAAAGGGTTTTTTTCCTATCCTAATCCCGCGATAGGAAATGATAGTAGGCTAGTTGGTAGTGAGCCGGGGCACCCATTTTTTTTGAATTTTTTATTTTCTATATTTACATAACTGGATTATATTCGAATTCGTTTTTATGCCTCATATTGACATATATGTCGGCTTATAGTCGCATTAGCGATATAGTGTCCACGATTTTTCTGCAAATAAATGCTGTGACTATAAGCGAAAAGTACTGTATTTATTAAGGCCCTAATCATGTAAAACGCAACGCAACGCCAAAAACCTGCATCGTAACTTTGTTGTTGCTTTCTACACAAATTCACGCCACAAGCTATGCAGCGCTTGAAATTTTAAAACGGTACATGAATTTCTGTAGAAAGCAACAACGAAATTACAAAATATTTTGTTTGTTTACATGATTAGGGCCTAAGAGTTTTAGCCAGAGGCGTGGAGTCGTCAAAAAATAGTTCTAACTCCGACTCCAACTTCAACCGCTGAAATTTTTAAGTCCGACTCCGACCCCGACTCCAACTCTGACTCCTACTCTAACTCTGATGTTAAATGTATATGCGACTGGTCCTTGTTTGCCTTTAAAATCCTTTTTAATGCAGTACCTTTTAAATGGCTAAATATAGCAGGAAACTGATTCTGTAAAAATTTCGAATCAATATTTTAATTTTAACATCAGCACAAACGCTTAAAACCGTCTTCGCTATTGTGGTGTAGGTATAATAATTTTTTAAACCGTTCAAAATTTGTATTTTCCATCCCTGAACGAAGACAACCTTCAAAAAAAAAAAAAAAACTGGAAATAAAAATTAAAAAAAAAACAAGAATCTAAAAAACAACACCGTGAATGAGGAATATATGGCAAAAAGTGAAGGTCGTGTCATCATGAACACCGAATAAAAAAATGTTGACGCTGATGATGATGGTTGGGTTTGGGCATGTTTAGTTGGTGGTGGGCTTGGTTGCTTAATATAGACCCTTAAATTTCTATATTATAAACATTTACAGACACAAACGTCGAAAGGGTAAAAAGTCAATACCATTTCTGCTGAGAGCTTGAATATTCTTTGTTTAAGAAAAAGGAAAATTATGTAAAACAAAATTTACAAAAACATGTTTTTTACATAAATGTTTATGTGTCTTCCTTTTCATTAAAAATTTAATGAATAAAAGAAATAATAGAAGTGAAAGAAAGAATTTTTTTTGCCGTGTGATCATTTTATGCTGTATTTGTTTATTTAATAACACTATGCAACACAAAAATGCAAATTCCTTGTCGTGTCGAATTTCTCGCAGTACTTATCACAACTAACAGAACTCTTTTTGGGTTTTGCTAGTTTAACTGCCGTTCAGATTTTGGCTAAAACTTGATTTTTTCGAAGAACGATTTTTCTCGGAAACCAATTAAAATTTTGTTTCCTGTCTTCGGCACAATTGCGCCTAATGTTCCGAGGAATTATGAATTATATTAAAAGAAATATTTTTTCTGGCGAATACTTTAATGAATTTTCCACGGTTAAGCAGTGATGGGCCAAAAATGATAAGAAAAAACATATACAAAAATTTAAATTTTTCGACATTTAAGCAATTATGTGCCATTTTTTTCGGCTTAGTTTGTTTAAAAAAAAAACAAAATTCATTTAGTTTGCGAGATTTAGACAACAGAAAAATTAGATGTTCTTCGGAGAAATCAAGTTTGGGCCAAAATGTTCATGAGGCAATAAAATCGGAATGGCAGCGTAACTAAGAAAACTCAAATAGGGTTTTGCTGGTGTCGATAAGTACTTCAAGGAATTCCACACGAGACAGAGTTTGAACGCGATGACTTCAAAAATGTTGCACAGTGTAATTGAAACTCCCTTTTATGTTTTAAAATTCTAAAAAAAAAAAATCGTAGAATTAGTACAAAAAATAAAGTTATAGGATGTTTATTTTTCTCTTTAATGACATGTCGTTTTTTATAAACAGGGGTCTCAAAGGAAGGTGAAAATAAAACAAAGATACATAAATTTTATCTGACAGATAAATGGTTTTTGGTTATTAAAAGTTAACATTAACCTAAAAATTAACTGATAAACAGCAGGTTTATCCTCATAGTAACTTTACAAGTGAACTTTAAGAATTTTTTTTTTTTTTTTTTGTTGGGACCAGCACTCAGGGGATGACCCCTACTAATGCAATGCATTGTGTTAGAACTAGGAAAATAGGTTATGGGAAGGAGGAAAGAGGGAGTAGTGTTTGTGAACATTCGACTTGAACTTTTTCATGTTGTAAGTGAGAGGGAAGACTTCAGCAGGAAGGTTATTCCACATACGAACTGTCCGGCCAAAAAACGAATTTTCCCTGTAATGCGTTGTACGATTCACCGGCCAATCGACCACAAAAGGATGTGCTCTTGAGGAAAAACGTGTATTACGAACAAAGCTATGGGTCTCGGGAACCAAATCCCTAATTTCATCAGAACACATCCCGTTGTAGTACCGATAAAATAGGCAAGTACAACCCACATTGCGACGGTGCTCAAGGGAGTCAATAGAATTGGATACCCTACTGTCGCCAATGAGAACCTTCGCCCTCTCCTGCACGCTGTCGAGAAGCTCCAAAATAGACTTTGAAGCACCGGCCCACACATGAGAGTTGTATTCCATTCTCGGTCGGATATAGGATAGCTATTGTCCAATTAGGATAGCTATTGTCCAATTTAACTATCAGGAAATTTATCATTAGGTTGTAATAATGCCCTAAGGAGATTTAAATTATTTTATGTGACTTGGAAAAAACTAGTTTTAAATAAGGATTTTTACATTAATTTTAGAAATAATAAATTTATATACAGTTCTTGATTTCATTTTTTTTTTTTTATATTAGAGTTTAAGACATGTTAAAGTGATTTTCAGGAGAAGGTTTCATATGTGACTTATGGTTTGTTATAGACCGATCATTAAAAAAATGTATGGTGTGACTTAAAGGTGTTTAAAATACCTTTATTTATTACAGATAAAGCCGCATTAAAGTGTTGCCTGGGGTTGGCCTTTATATAGGAACTATGGGAAATTATGGACCGACAGTCACAAACTTTTGTGATATTCAGCCTTATTGCGGTTGTGGTTGTCGTTAACGACCGTGTTGTTTTTTATAGGCTGATTATATCTAGTCGGAGGTAGTTCCATTTTCACAATAATATCGTAATTCGTTACGACTTAGGCGTATTAAAGCGTTTCCCTAAAATGGACTTTATATGGGTCTTAAGCTATGATCATATAAAACTAAGCTAAGCCAATTTTTAAAACTTGAAGTGCCTTTCGAGAGTGGGCTTTATATGGTAAAATTAGGGATCAGAGTAAAATTTGGTAGTGTGATTTCTAGTTCTATCAAATTTAATTGGAAAAATTTATGCATTTTGGAAGGCGACTTCGTATTAGATCTATGGTAAATTATAAACCCATCACCAAGAAAGTTGCTAAAATAAATTCCAGTTATATAAAACGAATTTATGTGAAATTTAATAAAAATAAAAATTGATTTGAATTAAATTTGTGATATTAATTAAAAAATTAATTTAATTTTCACCAGTAAACAAATGAAAAGTATCAATTTAATATTTTTTGATAGTAACAAAATTTTTTGCAACAATGTTATTGATATAAGTAAACGTTTAAGCCTCGTACACAATAGGCAGCAACATTTTCACTGGTGTCCATAATAGAGCAACAATTTTTTTTCACAACCACACACATTTTCCATTAAGAAACCGATTGCAAATTTTGGCCACAACAATATTACGTATTTATTATTATTTTTTAAAACATTTTGTTTAAATTTTCATTCAAAACTAAATAAAATTATTATAAACGTCATATTCACACATTTTCATACAAATTGTTGCTGAAGTAGACGTAGACTCAACTTTTTAAAAAAAAGTTTTCGAAAAATTAAAGGAAAATATATCAAATACTTTGGGAAGAAATAAGATAGAAGAAATACAAAATTGCTGCTAGCATTGTGTACGACGCTTTAATTCACTTAATTAATTTTTAATTAAACTGATGTCTTTCTTGATTAATGGTTTTATTGGAAAAAAAAGAAATTGGCGAGAATTGTATCTGTGTGGGAAAAGGGTAAATACCAAACTGATAAAAACCTGGTACAATGAACTAAATTGATATTATTTATGGAGATCGATTATTCGACTTTTTTTAAAACCGGTTTTCGAATATTACAACTAGTTGCTATTTTTAAAAGACCGGGTTTCGGTTAAACATTTTTAAAATAACCGGTTAGCCGGTTTTAATTTGAATATTTAAAAACACAAAAATCAAATAAGTTTTTGTAATAAAACGTTAATTTGAATAAAAACAAAACAACTCACAAAGGAAGGAGCCAACAATATACATAGATATGACTTAAGGTATTTCCAGACCTAACAAATATTTGACGATAAAGTCCAAGAAAAGTGTGACCAGCAAAATGATCAAGCTTTAGTTTTGTTTTTAACAATTTTTATTTATTTACCAAACTTTATTTGTAAGAAGATAATTGTATATTGTAATTTAGAAACTGTTAAATGAAGTTTGATCTAGTAAAAGCAAATAAAAAATTATAGGAATTTAATAAATTTATTATACCCAAATTTATTATAATTAGTTTTAATTTGTTGGTGGTGTTAAGCATGTCTATATAAATCAGTAGACTTCAACCATATTTTTGAGAAGTTGCAAGCAAAACCTCTTTGTTTCAGCATTATATAAACTAATAGTAATATGAACATTCTTTTTGTATGAAATATTTGTGGTCGACGAACACTATTTAAAACTTCATTTTGTTTTTCAGTTCTTGGTGATTTTCTAAATAAGACTGATGAATTTTTTCCACATCGTTGATTCCGCCGGAATATTGTATTCCTAAGCATGAAAAAATGATAGAACTACTTAAGAGTTTTTAGTGCCTTAACGGGCATGCCGTACTAGGGAACACAACGGGTTAATATTTCACCCAACAATACATTTTTGGCGGCGTATTTTAGTAAAGTATTATTTGCCGACTCTTGAGAATAACTTTGAACGGAGTCAAGTTTTATTTGGAGCACATTAATGTCAAGCATGCGGACTACTTAAAGGTGATTAATAAATCGTGACGTGGAAACCCCTTTGCATCTTGTCATTTAAGGGCACTTCAAGCACCTTACTTTGTCTTTTTAATCCCGTTCGAAATATCTCTAGAAATAACATCTATATAGAAATATAATTAATATTAAGAATAATCTCACACAAATTACTATTTACTTTTTAACTGCTTACGTTTTTGTAGCATTTTGAATAGTTTTTGGTTTTTTTTTATAGGAACACACGCTTTTATAAGCGATTTGTATTTACATTGTTCATAATGATTTTTGACTTTTGTTACATTTAGTTTTGACATAAAATAAAATGTTTAAGTTTGCCTAACATTCAATTACAAAAATACTTAAATTATTACGGGTACATCTACAAGAGCAAGGAAAATGTATATAAATTACACATTATTAAAATTACCGGTTTATTATACCAAAATAACCGGCTTATTCGATATTCGAAAAATGGACATTTTAAAATAACCGACTTGGGTAAAGCTTAAATAACCGGATAAAACCGGTCGAATAATAACCGTTCGATCTCCCTAGTATTTATACAAAAGTGTTTAAATATCAAGGCATTTATCCAGTATTTTCCTGGTATTTAGTCATACATCGGGTAATGCCGGGTAGAATACCAACTGTGTACATGCCCCACAGATATTACGTTAATTTATAGTCAGCGTTGTTACGGTTGAGTATATTGTTGCTTAAATACATGAAATCAAGATTTTTGTAGTTTTAGTAAAAAAAAAAATTGTTATTGGAATATCAACATACCCAATAAGCCAAGCGATATTGTAACGATATCGAAACGATATCATATAGGTGATAGAAAGTATCACCAGTGATAATCGTTTTCGAAGTGGAAACTATAGTTTTTACGTACTAATCTTTACCTTTCCTTACAATATCGTTTTTCCATTAAATCGTATTCGATAAAAGTATATAATATGTAAAATAAAATATCGTTTTCGCTATCATATCGTTCTATGGTTTATTGGGTATCGTTAGGATACAAACATAAAAAAAACATACTAATAAAACTTGTGTACACAGAGTAGAAAGAACATGTTTTTAGAAAGATTGGTTCACATAACTCTTTTCCTACTCTTCTGAACGTATTTTCCGGATTTCAAGGCCAAAACCGCTTAGAAGAACTTGAAATAATTTCAAACCAAAATATTTTTTTTCTGTTTAGTAGTTCGGAAGTAAAAGTGATTTTAACAGATGGCCAGACCGACGGACATGGCTAAGTTATATTTACTACATGGGATCTTAGACAAATATATATCTCTATTACACATGGAATCACAAGCATAATATACCTCATTTACTACTCGTGGTGCATTTAAAAAAAATTTATTTATGTAGAAGATTCATAAAATCGTTACAATATTACCGATATTGTTTTCAGCTTAAAACAGATATTATTACGACATGAATTTTTTTCTACAAAACCATTCTTTTTCAAAAAGTTGCGTTATAGAATGTTAAAGAAAGCCTTTGTTTTAATCAGGCCTGGAACAGAATAAACTAGTTATAATAGTAGGTGAAGCACTGCAACTGTAACGACTATACTACAACTGCGTATTTTGATCACACTACTTTCAAACTGCCGTTTTTAACTTTTTACAGCTTGCCGCGCCATTCGTTACGGTGTACTACAGCGACTATTGTGTTCCCCATTTAGGTTTGGTTAGGTTCCATTGGCAGCCGTCCATTGGGTCCATTGATTAGTTCCCGTTGTGTTACCATGTCACACTCTCTCCGAACGGTCCTATGTTACCTGGCTGCTAATATTCTCACTCAGCCACCCAGTCGATTCAATAAAGGAGTGGATCTTATTTAAATCAATATTAGAGAGACACGTTTTGTCTCCAAGGGTTCTTCGAGCAAACAGTTTAAGTCTCAGATCTCCGAAGGCCGGACAATGGCACAGAAGATGCTCCGTTGACTGTTCCCCATTTAACACCTCATGATAGGAATATTCTGTTTTATATTTAACCAACATTTACTTCTCGAAAAAATGTATGCAACCAAAAGTACAAAATTGTGTTTAAGAAAACTTAATTAGTTTATAAATAACTCGAAAAACCTTTTTTTTAAGTGTTGTCAAAATAATTATAGAAACAAATTTCATAAAACCCTTAAAATAATTCGGAGAAGTACGAAAATTGCTTTGATTTTGCCCAATTTCAAAGATTGCAAATTTTGGTCTGACAATTAGTCGATTTTTTAATAGACATGAGTAGAATTTTTATTAATTTAGTGTAACATTTTTACATCATAGTAAACGCTAACCATCTGGCAACCCTTCGTTCTCTTATTAATTGGTCGATTACAAATGGCAACTGTACTAAAGTTGAGTTGCCGATAGCGAAATCAGACAACGCCTCTCCTGTTAAAATATAAAATAAAAAAATAATGTGTATATTTTAACATTAGCGGCGTTGCCTAATTTTGCTACTGGCAATTCAACTTCATCAGTTCAGTTGTCATCCGTAATCGACCCATAATTTCAACAACAAAAAAGCAATACCAGAAAATATTATCTGCACTAACATACATAATTATCATTATCAACACAATATAATCGCCATCATCATTTTTCCATGCACTTGCACAATTCCACACATTCTAAAATAAAATTTAGTGGCAACGTCATCGTGATTAAGCATGTGAAGGGGACTAGACTCGAGTATGGAAGAAGTATTTACTCATTAACGGAATAATCTTAATGATGAGTTTCTTATGGATTTATTTTTTCTTTAACTTTTTAATAAATTAGAATTTTCTTTTTGTTAATGGGCTATAGAACTTTTATTTATAAAGTCTATAATAAAAACATAAACTCTTTATAAAAATATTTCATTCTCTGTAGTCGTTCATAAAAATTAAGATCATTCATAAAATTTTTATTGTTTTCCAGACAATTTGTATGTATCGTGTGTTTTATTTTAATAATCTTGGTATTATAAACAAATTAAAAGTAAAGAAAAATTTTATTAATTCATTTTAATGGGTTGAGGCAGAAGGGTTTGTTTTTTAAATAAGCCCTGTAGAACTGGAAGTAAATTATTGTTAAAGTTTAGTCTCTAAACTAATTAAATCAAAGTTTTTTTTTATTTTTTAAGAAATGTATTCTTTGTAAATAAACACCTTTTATTTATATTTGTATATATTTTCCTATATATTTAGCTGGTGAGGCCTAACTCAGTTTATGTAAATAAAAACGCAGATTTTTTATTTAATTTTTTCCCGACGTTTCTGGAATTTTATGTTCACTTCACTAATCGCAGTATAATAAATCAATTGGAAATCAAAAAATAGGGCATTAAAAACAAGCAAGAAAGAATAGTCGGTCAAGAACAAATTTTTGCAAGTGTACCTATTTGGGATCACGTTTTGAAAAATAAATAGCTAATGTGGCAATATGAATAGGGATCTATCTATGCTTAAAATTTCATTAAAATCGGGTTGATAGTTTCTGAGAGGCAGATGTGCGCCCTTTTTCCCCTCTTGGTCCTATTTTTTTTAAATGCATAGCCTTTATGTTCATATAAATATGGAGCTATCTATGATTTTAATTTCATTAAAATCGGTAAAAGATTTGCGGGTTTAGGGAATAATGAAACCAATTGTTAATATAAATTGTTAATCCTAAATTCTTCTAATATTACTAGGGACACAGATCCGCTTGTTAATACTTAAGTTTCCAAATAAGTTCTGTCGCATCTGAGAGAATAGTTTCCACTGCAAGTCTGGTTTGAACGTATTTGCGATCTTCACAAAAGTTGAGATTATCTTGTATTTTTTATCAAATTTGTTATTAATTTAAAGTTTAAATATTAAAATTTTAATATTTTTAATCCAAATTTTTACTATTTAATTAGGCTTAAGTTCATTAAATTTAATTTTCATTAAATTATTTTTATGAAGAAAGGAATTTTTACAACATGGAAGATTAATTAAAATTGTTATTGATAATTTTCATTCTTGACTGACCTGGGATTCGAAGCCAGGCTGGCTGGCGTGTGATTCGAACCCAGGCGGCTGGTTACCCTGACATGTTTCGACCTCAACCACTAGGTCTTCTCAAAGGGATTTGCCGTCTTACACTCGCAGCCATCGAAGACTGCTGACGTCAGTAGTCAAACATCAATCCTTAAACCAAATTGTATTTTAACCTTTGGTAGATCGAAATTTGCTTATTGAATGATTATCCATTTTCAATTGATCTCACATGTTTTTCCTTTACTTCTGTTTTTTCCGTACTTTTGTCAAGAATTCTTCTTGAAGTCCAAAGTACATTTTTTGTTTATCATGTTTTTTGTCGTTCTTTTTTCTTGTTGACATTTTTCAGCACAACTTGAAGGACAAATGAACACATAGAGCTTGTGCCTTAGCTTTAACAATAATTAGTATTGTGGTTATTTTGTTGAACTATTCATGGTTTTTAATCCAAATTTTTACTATTTAATTAGGCTTAAGTTCATTGAATTTAATTTGCATTAAATTATTTTTATGAAGAAAGGAATTTTTACAACATGGAAGATTAATTAAAATTGTTATTGATAATTTTCATTCTTGACTGACCTGGGATTCGAAAATGTACTTTGGACTTCAAGAAGAATTCTTGACAAAAGTACGGAAAAAACAGAAGTAAAGGAAAAACATGTGAGATCAATTGAAAATGGATAATCATTCAATAAGAAAATTTCGATCTACCAAAGGTTAAAATACAATTTGGTTTAAGGATTGATGTTTGACTACTGACGTCAGCAGTCTTCGATGGCTGCGAGTGTAAGACGGCAAATCCCTTTGAGAAGACCTAGTGGTTGAGGTCGAAACATGTCAGGGTAACCAGCCGCCTGGGTTCGAATCACACGCCAGCCAGCCTGGCTTCGAATCCCAGGTCAGTCAAGAATGAAAATTATCAATAACAATTTTAATTAATCTTCCATGTTGTAAAAATTCCTTTCTTCATAAAAATAATTTAATGAAAATTAAATTTAATGAACTTAAGCCTAATTAAATAGTAAAAATTTGGATTAAAAACCATGAATAGTTCAACAAAATAACCACAATACTAATTATTGTTAAAGCTAAGGCACAAGCTCTATGTGTTCATTTGTCCTTCAAGTTGTGCTGAAAAATGTCAACAAGAAAAAAGAACGACAAAAAACATGATAAACAAAAAATGTACTTTGGACTTCAAGAAGAATTCTTGACAAAAGTACGGAAAAAACAGAAGTAAAGGAAAAACATGTGCGATCAATTGAAAATGGATAATCATTCAATAAGCAAATTTCGATCTACCAAAGGTTAAAATACAATTTGGTTTAAGGATTGATGTTTGACTACTGACGTCAGCAGTCTTCGATGGCTGCGAGTGTAAGACGGCAAATCCCTTTGAGAAGACCTATTGGTTGAGGTCGAAACATGTCAGGGTAACCAGCCGCCTGGGTTCGAATCACACGCCAGCCAGCCTGGCTTCGAATCCCAGGTCTGTCAAGAATGAAAATTATCAATAACAATTTTAATTAATCTTCCATGTTGTAAAAATTCCTTTCTTCATAAAAATAATTTAATGAAAATTAAATTTAATGAACTTAAGCCTAATTAAATAGTAAAAATTTGGATTAAAAACCATGAATAGTTCAACAAAATAACCACAATACTAATTATTGTTAAAGCTAAGGCACAAGCTCTATGTGTTCATTTGTCCTTCAAGTTGTGCTGAAAAATGTCAACAAGAAAAAAGAACGACAAAAAACATGATAAACAAAAAATGTACTTTGGACTTCAAGAAGAATTCTTGACAAAAGTACGAAAAAAACAGAAGTAAATGAAAAACATGTGAGATCAATTGAAAATGGATAATCATTCAATAAGCAAATTTCGATCTACCAAAGGTTAAAATACAATTTGGTTTAAGGATTGATGTTTGACTACTGACGTCAGCAGTCTTCGATGGCTGCGAGTGTAAGACGGCAAATCCCTTTGAGAAGACCTAGTGGTTGAGGTCGAAACATGTCAGGGTAACCAGCCGCCTGGGTTCGAATCACACGCCAGCCAGCCTGGCTTCGAATCCCAGGTCAGTCAAGAATGAAAATTATCAATAACAATTTTAATTAATCTTCCATGTTGTAAAAATTCCTTTCTTCATAAAAATAATTTAATGAAAATTAAATTTAATGAACTTAAGCCTAATTAAATAGTAAAAATTTGGATTAAAAACCATGAATAGTTCAACAAAATAACCACAATACTAATTAATTTTAATATTAAAATATTCTCGTTTAACTCTGTTCTTTTCTATAAAAACATTAGCGGTATTCACACCGAACTTGTTAATTTGTTACTCGGTAGTTTGTTAATTTGTTAAAGTTACCAACTGTGAACGACCCCTTTTTAAAACTTTGTTAGTCTGGTAACTTTCATAGTAAAACAACTGATTTATTGTTCTGACACAATTTATTATTCTGGAAAAAATAAAACATGCCACGAAAAAGTGTAAAAAAAAAGTTACCAACTAACAACTATTTTATCAGGGGTGTCGTGTCGTTAATTTGTTAAATGTTAATCCGGTAGCGCGTTAAATATACAAAAACAAAATGCGTGTAAGAAAGTAATTATTAACGACTAACAAACTAACAAGCTCGGTGTGAATACCGCTATTATTTTTTTTTTTTTTTTTATATTACCATAAAATCAAATTCGTTGTTTTTTTAAATCAAATTGATGTCAATTTTATTATTAACAATCTCTTACGCTACAATTTTGTATAATGAAAAAATTATTCTACTTGAGTTTTGTAAATTTTATCTTGAATGAAAATGTTATATTCGTATCGGTATCGGTATCGCCGATATTTTTTTTTGATTATCGGCATCGTATTGGCAAAAAAACATATCGTTACCTGCCTTAACCATAATTTGGATAAATAAACCACAATATGATTAAAAAAGTTCGTTTAAAACAGTTATGTTCGAAGTGACCATATCGAAAAATATTTTTTCTCTGCGTGAAAGCCCCTACATAGAACTTCCGGGAAATTATGATTGTTTCACCACAAAATTTTATTGTGAGATCAACGTTTATAAAAGGTACCGGATATTTATCTATACATACATATATTAATATTAAGAGAGTTTTTAATAATAAGGTGATATTTAAAAAATATCTATATAGGACATGAAGCCAATTGCAGATTTGATCTCATTACCAAATGTTAAGAGATTTATAAAAACACAGGATGTCCGCCGGGAAGGTATACTACTTTGCTTTGCCGCCATTTTGGTAAACATTAGTCTTGACAGTTCATATTTGGCAGTCGCGAACTATTCGATAAGCCAACGTCTTTTAATCGTTAAAACATTAATTTTATCAAAATCAATCATCGATTACTGTGACGATGAGAAAGTTACGTGAAATTTTTGGGAAAAACAACGTGCCAACAAAACGTACTATTTATCGTGTGATAGTTTCTGACAAGAAGATGTGCCTCCTACCTCCTATTGTCGTCCTATTTTTAAAAAAATCCATAGTTTATGTGTCCAATTAAATATGGATATATCTATTTTTTAAATTTCATTATAACTAGTTTGATAGTGAGCACAAAGACCCTATTCTGTAAAGCAGCTTGTCTGGGGGCTATATGAAATTATGGACCATTTTCAGTGGCTTGGTCCGTGTGCCAATTAGAACCTATATACCAAATTCCATCAAATTATCTTCAAAATTGCGACCTGTACTTTGAGCACAAGATTACATGGACAGCCAGTCAGCCGTACGGACATCGTTGGATCGTCTGAGAATCAGATACTTTAAGGTGGGTCTAGGACCAATATTTTAAGGTGTTAAGCACATCAGTATAAATGAATAATTCCCTCTCCACTATTATGGTGTGGATATAACTAGTCTATTTTATGTGACCCAAGCAATCTATTTGTAAGGCAGTTGCCATTTTTGTGTCCACGTTGCCGCATTTGCATGCCCCCGGGGTATGGAGGCATACATCCACAGAAAATTTCACCTTTTGGTTTTATATCACCCGGGGAAATCAGGTGCAGTCAATACCTGAAATTCGGCAGAGTTCATAACTGGCTGATCTCTTGAGATCGCAGTTCATCATAGAACATATCTGGTACCACGGGAGTCAGTAACCCCTGATACCAGATCGGTCCCAGCTGACTATTGGTTTAAGACTCGTCGGGGATCACGTGGTGGTTGAAGTTTGGACCTTAAGTCGCGGAAAATAAGATTTTAAAAAGTCGGCTTGAAGGGCGGATTTTTCACCACATGTGGGGAAGGTCATCCTGCTGATGGCTCTATCTCGGTTCTGTTGCTATCCAAAAGATGTGGCTTGCTTGTTTTAAAATGAAACGGAGCTTATATAGCTCAGCTCATGAACATAGGGCGAGTGTATAATTTTTCCGAGTTTTACATTCAAAATGATGTGTATGTTGGTTGCGCTCATGCACAGGGGCGATTGGAAAATGCGAATGTGAATCACCCAGTAGTAAAGGCCGCCACGAGATTAGGCCTACACGGCAGGTGCTCATGAAAATCTTGCCTACTTCTTTTCCCAAAGTAATCTAAAGAGTAAATTTTTTTTTTACAATCTAAGAAATCAGGTTGTTATTTTCCTATATGATGGTAAAATTATTTGTTTTTGATCTGCCACCAGAACTGCACGGCACACTGCGGTTAACTAACATGAATGTGACGTGACGTATGTACTTATAGAAATTCTTCAAAGAAAATTCAATTGAAATTCAGAAAAAAATACAAGCATTTTTTATAACTTTAAGGTGAGAGTTATTGAAAGCATGTGTTTTTCCTTTTGTTTTAATGTAGTTCCTCAATTGTTTTTGCAAGCAGTTTGAAATATATGCCCAGGGTTCCTTATTTCCCGGACTTTTTCCTATGCCGGGGATATATTTTTTTTAAATTAAAATATGAAAAAGTATTTAAGATGTAATCAGTTATTAACAATCAATGATCTTTTTGTGGAATAGAATGTGCTTGTTCCGAAAACACTTAAGCATTATTTAGAATGTAATTTAAACATGAACATCTAAAGCGGTGTACACACTGGCGAACTTGAGTGACGTTCAAAAATTTCGGTAGCAATTGACTGACGAAAATTAACTATAAGGCTATCGAGCAAGCGATATTTTAAGCAAGACTGGCCCTCGACCAGCTTGACTTTTATTCCAAAATACTTGACATTGTCATCAATTCTTCTCACCGCGTTACCAAATATTTTGGAAAACAAGTCGTAATAGAAATGAGAGCAATTAACTTTTTGAGAAACGAATACATACAAAGTTCAGCTTGCTCGGCCACAAAAATATTATCCTTTTTTACATTGACAGGCTGCCATTGTGAAGAAATTTACGTAGTTTCCCGTCTAAAAATTTTCGGGAGTTCAAAAAATAGAAACCCATTAAAAAAGTTATTTAAATAACCCAAAGAAATATTAAAAACGAAGTCATTAATATAAATAAAATAGATTTGCATAAAATATAAAATATAATTATAATAAAAACCTTTTTAAAAATTATTATTTCCTTGAAAGAGTTAATTTAAAAGAAAAATCAGGTAGATACTCGAATGTCAAAAATTAAACATTTTAAGTGCAAAAAAAACCGTGAATTTCTTTTAACGTTTTCCCAAATTCTTTGCTGGGTATTTATTAATTTGATTATTTCAGCAGGAAGAAAAACTCTCTATTAAAAAGTCATTAAGACTGCAGATCTTTTGAAATAATTTTTTTTATAAAATGAAACAAATTAAGAAAAACATTTAAATTTACATGAAAAAATTAATTTTTTAAATTCGATCATTAAAAATCAAATAATTTTTAGCATGAATGGTTACATGTATTATAAATTTATATAATCAAAAAATTGTGAAAAATAATATTTTAAATATACATATCTGTATGTTGATGTTTATAATCCAATAGAACTGTGCTAGAATTTGAGATTTTTTTGTGACAAGTGGGGTACCTGGCGTTTTAACCGTATTCGGGTACGCTGAATCCAGTGGTCCAGTCTCCCTAATGGCGACTCCGAGGCAGTTATGGGGGTTTTCTATATGTTATATTCTTCATATATATTGAAGAAAAAGCCCCATAACTGCCTAGGAGTCGCCCCTCGGGGGTTAAAAATGTATGACCGACCTCCATTAGGTTTTTGTTCTTAATATTTTCTTAAAACATACTTGCCCTTTATCCACCACCTCTTGATTGGGTTACCATACAAATATGACGGTTTAATGAAATTCTTAAATTTTGCCCCTGCAGCGCCTATTTGATATATTTATCCTCTAGACGGGTCAAATGTATGACCAACCCACGCTTTATTTTTCATCTCTATCATTTGTTTCTAACATACCTAACCACTATCTCAATTTCTTAAGGGGCCTGCCATACAAAATTTTTAATGCAGACAAGAAATATATAGAAAAAGTCTCATAACTGTCTAGGAGTCGCCCCTACGGGGATAAAATGCATGACGACCTCTATTAGTCTTTGGTCCTTAACAAGTTCTCAAAACATACTTGCCCTTAATGTCCACCCATAAGGGGTGATGCTATACAAATATAGCATTTAATGAAGTTCTTAAATTTAATTAACATTTTTCATCTTTTGTAAATGAAATCATGTAAATTATGGCTTGTTTTGCTTGGAACTTTGTTTTCGGCGGCATGAAATATCCCCCAAAAAATAATGAAATAACCTCCCAAAAGTTTGTACACAGAAAACAACAACGACTTTTGGGGGGGTTATTTCATTTTGTTCGGGGTGTAAGTGCTGGTTCACACTGTTCAAGTTTTAGCCGTCAAGTCTTGAGCTTTTAGGAGAGAAGGGAAAATAGAATGCTATTTTTCCCTCTCTCTCCTAAAAACTTAAGACTTGACGGCTAAGATTTGAAGAGTGTGAACCAGCACTTATTTCATTTTTTTAATTGGGGGACAATTTTATGAAATAATCCCCCAAAACATCATTATGAAATTATTTTTTGGGGTATTATTTCCATTTAAATTTATAACGAAAACGTTTTTGGGCGCAAGGATTTCCTCCTCTATGGTATAACAATATCGGCTTCGCTAACTTAAGCTTCTCTGCATAGCGAGCGCAAGAGTTTTCTCCTCTATGGTATAACAAACACCAGGTTCGTCGGGCACAAAGCCGATTATATGAGCTTTAGT
Organism: Pollenia amentaria; assembly: GCA_943735925.1. Classification (NCBI taxonomy): domain Eukaryota; kingdom Metazoa; phylum Arthropoda; class Insecta; order Diptera; family Polleniidae; genus Pollenia; species Pollenia amentaria. Next base: position 43,814,959 of record OX031006.1, on the reverse strand, counting down.
TAGTTTAGTTGTTTGTTATACCATAAATGAGAAAACAGGAGAAAGTTTAAGCAATAAACTAAACCGTTTTTGAGTTACGCGAATATATGTTGTGCAACCTCCTCCATTTTCGGTATACCTCGAAAATAAGAGCTAACCCAAAAAACGGTTAGCACTACTGGATTAAGTGTACCCGAACTAGGTTAAAACGACAGGTGACCCGCTTGACAGATTTTTTCAACTAGTACAGTCTAATTGGAAACTACAATTAAGGTCGATTCACTCATATTGTCCGGACAAAATTTTTCTCTGTAAATTTAATAATTTTCATCACGGTAAAATACAGAAACGAGTAATATTTGCAAATTCTTTGAGATATTTTCATTTATTATTTAATGTTGCTCTGAAATTTGAAAATTCCAATGCGAGATTCAAAAATTGCTATTTTTGTTATACAATTGCCATTTAAAAAAAAAATTTAGTCAGGGATGTACAAGTTATTACGATCAAACTTCTTTTGATATTATCTGAGTAAAATATACTGAGGTTCTCTCCTAATTAATTTAATATTCCCAAAAAAAAGCTTTACTTTTTCACATTTATGCAAAGAAGACAAAATTAAAATTAACTGCCTGGCCCACAATGTCGACATGAACATTACTTTCGTATTATAATATTGAAAACAAAAACAAATTTTAGTTTTCTATTATTGTTTTCAATATAAATATGCGAAATAAATGTACTTGCCGATATTGTGGGTCTGGCAGTCATTTTTTTTTTAAGTCTCTTGACTGATTTATCGATGAAAGCTCTTGTTCGAAAGGTCATTTGTTTAGGGCCTGGGATAAATAACAGATCCCTTAAGAATTTTTTTTAGTTTAGTAATTTTTGTACCAAAAAAAACTTCTTGAAATAATGGAGCGATAAAGCCAATTTCTAAAATCAAATACTTCTCTTTCTTAAAAATATTGGTGAAAAATGGATTCCCACTAGGCAATCTCTTGAGAATCTAATAGCTTTAACCCTGGATGGTTACTGTTCGTCGAATCGGCGAAGCTCATTTATACTTGCTCATATAACTTTTTTATTTGTATTCAAATTACGCTCTTTTTTCAACAACGTTAGCTGATGACGAAAACTTTAAAAAAAATATAAGGGCCTGGCCCACTATGTCGACAAGAACATTTCTTTCTTATATTTATATTGAAAACAAAAACAAATTTAAATTTGTTATTATTGTTTTCAATATAAAAATGCGAAAGAAATGTTCTTGTCGACATTGTGGGCCTGGCAGTAAATTTTAGAACACAAAAATGAGTTCAAATTCTTATAAAATTTTTAAAAGAAAAAACTTTTATGTTTTTATGCTTTATTTTATTTTTTAATAAAATGCTTAACTCAAAAATTTCTATTGATTTTTTACTATAAAAATCGTTCCGCTAGAATTTTTTTTTTTAAAGTTCGTCGATTCGATGAAGAGTAACCTTTCAGGGTTAATAATTAGCATAGTTGGGGGTAGTGCACTAAATATTGATTTAATCCGCAGTGCACTATCACTTAATAAAACTGCAAAAAATATTAGTTTGCACTCTTTTTTTAACAGATTTAGTGATGATTGTTATTTTTTTAACTACCGCTAAAAAAAACTTAGTGATATTGCCAATTTTTTCACTATCACTAAACGAAGATTGAATGCAAAAAATCTGCAATCAATTCAAATAGTGCAAAGCTAGACTTTGCAATCAAAAAAGCTGCATATAAACCGACTGTCACTAAAATTTAAAAAATTTAATTTTGTATAAGCATAATTTTTAATTCTTGTTATGATATGCATAAGAAAGGAAATTAAACAGCATATCAATAATTTGTCAATAACGGAATAACTTATGGCTTTAATCATGAAAAAACAAGTTTTTTGTTTGTAAATTTAGAGCAAAATTTTAAGTTTCACTCTAATGCTTGTAAATTTAATGCAAAATTTTAAGTTGCCCTCAAATGAGTGAAGACCAAAAAAGTTGCATTAAACTGATGATTGCTTTTTCTTAAATCAAACAATTTTTTTTTTTTTTTTTTTTTTTTGATTGCAAAATTTTTTAGCATCACTATTACTCATGTTTAGTGAGGCTGCTAATTTTCAATTCATCACTCAACATCAACAAAATGATTGCAATAATTTTGCACTAGCACTAACTGTGAGTTGAAACTGCAAAATGAGTGCACTATCCCCATCTATGATAATTGGCTGAACCCTCGTACTCTTTCTAATAACTAGATGCATTCTCGATTCATAACCGGAAAAGCAAAATCAATTTGTTATGTGAAGATAATCGAACGATTTCAAAACGATCGTTTTTAAAAGGTATCATAAATTAAGAGCGATTTTTAAATCCATTTCTAAAAAATTAAAAAAGTAAAAGAATATAAATACGATATATACAGAAACTTATATTTTATAACGTCCTTGTAAAGGCTGGTATTCACTATACTACATAATCGTACGATACATTCACAAGAAAATCGGACGGAATTCTATCCGACATAAAAAAAGGTCTGCAAAATCTGCTGGCAATGCCACACTATCCCACAAAAAAGATGCAAACTCAAATGACTCATTTCATAAACATTTACAAGTCGCACAGACTTGTCAAAAAAATCTGTCACTCAATTCATTTTTAAGCCACATTGTCATACATTATGACCACATACGATTTTTTTGACATTTCGTGCGACTAAATAGGATAGTTAGATAGATCACACGAATTTGTTAGTTGGAAAATTTTTTAAGATACAGCAAACGATATTTTCGGTTTTAAACCGTTTTGATTCTAAAATTGATTTCCATCACATACGAAGTTAACCCGGTTTTTTGTAACGAACACAAAAATTAATTCATTGAAAAAGAGATTAGAAAATGCTCTATATAACTATTTTTTTAAAATAATTTTCGATCCCTTTGATGCACTTTTTAATAAAATTGTTATGTGGTGATTTAAAACCCCCTTTTTTAATACCCAACACTGATTAAATATTAAAGTTTAGCTGAAATATTCTACTTAGTTCGCCCCATAAAATACGATTTGAATCATACGAACTTTAAATAGATAAATTTATTTTAAATCAGAATATTTTTACCAATAAACCACAATTTAAACAAAAGAAGACAAGTACGAGTAAATACTTGTACTCGTTTCTTGATATAAATATTTGAAAAATTAGAATTTTAATACACTTTATTCTAATGCTAAAGTAGTAGAATATTTATTTATGTAATCTGTTTTCAATTTGTAAACCACATAAAAATTATCATACGTATTTCATCTTAAAAGAATTACAAATGAAAACTAGAACACATCATTATAATTCAATAGAATTTTTGAAAGGGATTATGACGATGACAATGGTGATGATGATGATGATGGTGATGATGGTTTGTTGTAATACTTTTAGTGCAGCAATTGACATACATTGTGCTTGAAAAATCTATCTAAATGTTTTTGAATGAAAAATTTTGATTTATATAATGACAATGTAAATCAAAGAAATCTAATATGTGGAATGATTTGTTAATCTCACGCCATGAAATATTGAATATTTAAAGGAAGACTAACTTTAAAGGAAGTAAAAAATTTTGGAAGAAGAAACAAAACCTCCGAAGAAAATATCTAAGGAGATCAAATCGTAGGATCTCGGAGTCCTGTTCACATCACCTCCACATGAAATGATCATGCCCTCAAATCGCTACTGCAGAACGTCCAACGAGGCATGGACTGTTTGCCACGTAGCGCCATCCTGTTTAAAAGACATGTCGTCGGTGTCCATATCATCTTAAGCTATGTTCACACCTTTAAAATATTTGACGTCTTACACGTAATCACTAGTTTTATTAAAAAATGATTTGCTTTTGCAAAACGTCTGCTAGATCAAACATCATTTAACAGTTTCTAAATTACATTATACAATTGCCTTCTTACAAATTAAGCTTAGTAAATATACTATTGTAAGTCTCTTTAAGTTTTTTTTATTAATTAAATTTATTAAACAATTAAGTAATTAATAGTAAACACAACTTTGTAGAGTTTTGGTTGTAATTTGGTTTTTGTCTCGAATTATATCGACCACGAAGTATCGGATGAGTTGTAATCAATAGTATTATCTGGCTGCTGACATTTAACAATTGACACTAAACAAAGCTCAGATTTCTGAACCGAACTGACATAAGATTTGACCGAAAATGTCTACTTCTTTTTTCTTTTGGACTCCAAAGAGCCCAGAAAATTCTGTGTCCCGAGAAGAACGTTAGATCTTGGATATTGAAAAGATCTTTAGGCTTTCGGAAATAAGCCAGTATTATTATAAAACCAAAATCATATCCAAATCTAGAGAGAGAAGCTTCTGGACTTATGCGTCACATACCACATTCGGTTGTCTGCAAACTCCAAAGAGCATTCTCTCTCAAAAGCTTATTTTGCCACCTTGACTTTTTGAAGTTGTCCTTATTTTGACGTTGACCACAACAAAAACAAAAGAAGAAAGAAAAACCACTGATTCCCTATTTGGACTAAAGAAATCTCAACACCATTGTTTATTTGAAATAATCAAGATCCCTAGTATAAAGTCTACATCTTCCGCCAGTTATATCTTCGTCAGCTTTTATCCAAATTTTCCATCCTCCATATAACAACATACATAGTAACAACAGTCACCTATGTTCCAAATTAAAGGAGCATACCGTAAAATTTATAGGAAACCAACAGAAACCAGAAAAATCAAATTACACAGAACAAAATAAGAATAAAACTATAATTATGTGAAAAAAGTGAAAAGAGAATAAATTTTTAAGTCAGTTCATTCATAAAAAAAATATTAAATAAATAAGCTAAAATTTCTTAATCTATATACACATAAATACGCCGTATATACAACAACACAAAAAAAAATATTAACACAAAATACACAACAATAAAACATAATAGCAAACACAAAACACAATAATACACATTAAACATTAAAATTACACCTAATACACAACAACAAATCACATGAAGGAGAGAAAACAATTACACTAATTTACATTTTGTTACACATACTTATTCCAACTTCATCTAGCTCGGAGAGGACTCTACGATCGTCATGATAAAGTTTGGTAAGTGATTATATTTTTTGCTGCATTTTCTCTTTCTGAATTTGTTAATTTTGGCAGAGATAAAAAAAAAAAAAAAAAAAAAAAACACAAAAGAAGGAGCAATTGATAAATAAGCATTGATGTTATTCTCACATATTAAAAGCGTGTCTATTAAGGTAAAGATATCGATTATAAATTTATCGGTTGTTAATAAATCTATCGGGTATTATATTTTTTTTGTTAAGAAAACCAAATAAGTAAATACTCGATATTTTGTACATAATTGGTTACCTTTCGCGATTAAATTATGATTAGAATTTTTTTGCTGTTGTTGAAAATTTGACTTATTAAAATTAATTTGTTGACAGTTTAGCTTGATTTGAAATTTGTTATTGCAATTGAAATTATTATTTTTTACTATATAAATTATAATTGAACTTTGGTTAAAATATATATATAGGTATATAATTAAGGTATTCCGTATGTATTTATATTTCTTGAAGTATGTAATTTTTGTTGAATTTTATATGGGTTGAAATAAAAAAAAAACTAAAATATTTAGAATGAATTGGTAATTTAAACGACATATCTACTTCAATCATGTAATTGGATGGTAGGGTAAGATAATAAAAAAACAATGTATATGAATCGAAGTTAGTTGATAAAAGGACACGAACTCCCCCAATCCCGGCTGATCGCTAGCGATTCAATGGCTCCCACCGTCCTTCTGTCACTAAACTTTTAACGTAGAAGCTAATACGGTTAGAAACAGATAATTTGAAACGAAAACGATGATGTTACATTATTTGTGATGATTGCGTTAATGAAGCCAATTTGTGATTGATTTATACGTTTTCTTGAACAGAACAGTTATCCTTAATTGTTTTCTTGTTCCTGTATAAACCTCGCCCATTACAATCAAGAACTTTGGCATCTGCTTGCGTTACGACTCCCGTTCCGGTACCCACAACATGAACCGTGAATACCGTGACTTGACTGTTGGCGGTGCTGTCACACAATGCTACCGTGACATGGGTGCCCGTCATCGTGCTTCGTGCCCACTCTATCCAAATTATTAAGGTCGAAGCTATTCCGGCTAAACTTATCCGTCGTACAAATGTCAAACAATTCCAAGACTCTAAGATTAAGTACCGCTTGGTACAACGTGTCCATCACAAGGGCAACAGGAAATTCTTCTCCTTTAGAAAACCAAGAACCTACTTCTTGTAAAATGTCTAATTGCAATGTAGTTGCAGATGATGTGGGTTTTACTGCAACATTTATATTTATCTTTTCTTAAGACTTTGTAAAATGAATGAGGCAAAGTGAAACACACAAAATTGTGTTTTTGTTTTGTAGATAAATAAATTTAAAAATATGGACCTATGACGCAGCCAGTCCAAAATCCACAACAAACAGTGACTTTTTCGGAATGCAATGGGCACAAGACTGTGCCCTGTTTTTTAAAATCAAAATTTAGAAAGCAGGAACATCTTAAATTGTTGTTTCTACCAAAAAAAAAATTATTCTGTTCAATTTCAAAACCGATATTTTAATTATAAAATGGCCGCATTGAAATATGTAACCCTTATGGCTAATAAATCCGTGAGTGTTTATAAAAAAAGTAAAACAGGTTAATAAAAGGTTTATTAAACAAATTTTCATACAAAATTCGTTTCATAAACCCTTTATTAACCTGTTTTATTTTTTATAAATAAGGCCGTTTTTCTTTAAGATAACACTTTCTACATTCTCCACAAATCATTTAATACCTTAACATCTCTGCCTTTATTTCAATATTCCATAACTCATCCCAAAATCTTTTTAAATCTGTAGCATATTTAATGCACTATTAAAGCCAAAAAATAATAAAATTAAAATATTTCGTTAATATATTTTTAATGACTTGCATGCCTGATAGAAATTATTCCTCAATATAAATTCTTCTATACATAATTACACATCAGCCATCTTTTGTACTCATTTCGTTATTTAGTACATTACACTTCTTACTTGCATCCAAACCGCCATCTATTTTAACTCATTCTTTCCAAAAGACGAAATCAATTATTGAGGCAACAAAAAATCAATTAAGAGAGAAAAATGTGTGAAAAATGTAGGCGCAGCAGTCTCCAGTATCATGCCGCTTTAAGATAATTACCGGTAGGTCTTAATGAAATTTATAAAATGGAGAAGAAATGGTATTTTAATTAGTATTTAACTTTGTCTTTGTTTTCGTGCCGTCATATAAAATTAATTAATTTTGAAAACTTTAATGCAATTTATAGAAAGAAAATAAGTGAACGTATTGGATTAGTTCAGTGTACACTAAACAGGTATACTAAAATGGGTCGAAAAAACGTTGGTCCAGTCACCCCCTAGAGTGAAAGATATGTCAATGAAATTTCTAAAACAGAAAATATTTTTTTTGCCCCGCCCCGAAATACAACGTTTTTAGGTTTTTATATAAAGCGCTGCCATTTAAGTCCTATCTCATCAGGACTATGGCTTCATTTTTGTCTTTGGTGACTTTTTAATCCGACATCAAATTCTGGGCGCCAGTTATATCATCTCGGCTCCTTCCCCCTTATGACCAATTTTTACACGTGCCAAGAAAGTCCTTCTAAAACTTAGTATGTATAGCTTTTAATATACTCATATTTACGACACGCCTTAAAATTGAGCCCCTTTTTCTTTTTCACATACAAATTACGTTGCACAGGATGATCCCAATATAAAAAATAAAAATTTACATCAGTCATGCCCTAGAATGAGAGGTATATCAATGAAGTTTCTAAAACATAAAAAATAAATTTTTGGCCACGCCCCCAAATACAGCATTTTTTGTTTTTTATATATATAGCGCCATTATTTAAAGTCTGATCTCATCATATCGTATATCCTTGTTAAGCCAAGGTCAAGCCATAAACAATGATGATATCGGACTTTGAGGGCGTGGCAAAAAATTTTTTTTGACAGCGCGTTGAATAGTGATGTTGGCTCCTATTGTTGATAAATAATGGAAATTTAGCTGTTTTTATGTGAATCTAACGGTTTTATCTCCATTTTTTGATTTATATTATGAGGGTTTTATTAAACAGGAAAGTTAAAACTATTGTTCTTGACTCAACGTTGATGCTTTTATTAAGGTATGGTATTTCAGCGTAAAAGATGAGCGGAAGAAAACGTTACTCCTTCCGCTCTTATTTAGGTATGGCTAAAAGTTAGCTTCGTTTTTAACATAAGTTATGTTACTACATATGTTAAGCAACATATTTACTCAATGACTGTTTTGTTAACAGAATTTTACTACTTTCAACCAGTGATGCATTTTGAGTTTTTTTTGTTTTCGGCCAAATTGACGATTTAAATGGGCCAAAATATCTTTGATAGGGCCAAAAAAGTAAATTTGATTATTTTATTTGTAGCCAGTCAGCAAAATACTCTCAGATATCTGGAAGACGTCAGTCAGGCTATTTTGCTGGCTGGATATTTAAATAAAACCAACAAAGCATTTTTGTCCATTTTTCTTCATTTTAACCCAGCCGTCAAAACAGTCCAAAATCTTCAAAGTATCTACAATAAACCTTGATTTTATACAAATATGTTTTATATGTCTTTTTATATCACAGATCAAACCGCTTGTGTGGTTTATTTGGCCCTGAACAGTCAAAACAATTTCTTAAATAAATGTAGTGTTTGAAACAGTGTAAAAATAGCATTGAAAAATGTACTGAGCGATTTAAAGTAGTTAGTTCAATTTTCACTTGAAAGGGCCAAAATAGATTTCTACAGGTCCATCAAACATTCAAAAGTGCCACAAATGGCACAATTCTGCCACATTTTGCATATCGAAAATTGGAGAAAAAAAAGGAAAGAAATGGAAATGATGGTGTCGGAATAGGCCCAATGGGGTGAAAAGCCAAGGCCATAAGCATTTCAGAACTATAAATGCTTTGTCCGGATCTATTAATTATTATTAAATTTTATAGCCAATAAAGTTTTATAAATAGTCTTTCAGATTTTTCAGAAAGTTTTTTTTGGAAATAAAATGCAGGTAAAAACAGGATTTTTTATTGACTGCGTAGGTATTTATTAAAAAACAATCTGGCAACAAAGATTTCGAAGACAGTTTTAAAAACAAGCCTTGAAACTAAATTCCAAATGTTTTAAAAATTAGGAGACCAACCTAAATCAGCGAGACAGGAGTAACCTCCTAGCATCAACCTTGTGTCATGAACAGTAATGTTAACTTGTCTTATTTAATAAAACTTACAAAATAGATTTAAATAGATAATAGATAAAAATGGAGGAAACCCCGGTAGATTGACTTAAAAGCTAAATTTCCATTACTTTTTAATAACAGCATTAAACTTCACCACCTAACGCGATGTCAAGATCGAATTTTCCAATTGCAAAGCGTTGACGCCGCACTATTTGTGTTTCTTTCATACATTTCGTATGTGCATCAGAATTTTAGATAGATAAAAAACGGTTTTTAGGAACCTCGGTAAAAGTTAAATGTGCAACAAATTTATAAATGACACAGGCTTGTGTAAAAATAAAAACAACAACAGTTACAATAAAATGCACTTCATTCATATACATATAAGATATTAACTTTATGCATTTAGTTTAAATTCATTCTTTTAAATAATTTACAGAATTAAACGACAGATTTCTGTAAATTATTTAAATCATACTGGAAAAATAAATATAAACAAGTAAGAAAGTAAAGTCGATCAAGCCCGACCTTATAATATCCTACTCCACAGTATAAAAAAACAAATTTTCAAGAGTGTATACTATTTGGGACCCATGGGAATAATGGACCCGCCAGAACATAACTATATTATTAATTTAAGATTCATGTAAAAGTTCTTTGTGCCGAATATTATTGAGAAATCGTCATTTTAATAAGATATGTTTGCCTATACAGATCTTAGAAAGGGGGCTTTTATGAGACCTATGGTTCATTTTGGACTTACCAGCACAACAATTTGCTATAACAAAGAAGCTATCATAAAAGTAATTGTCACCAATTTCTATGTCAATACCAACTTTTATAAGGATGCTATGGCATTGAAGCTATTTTCGGGAGAAGTATTTGTGTGGGAGCTATATCCAAATATGGACTGATTCCAATAAAATTTGGTAAGCTGCTTAATATTGCGATAAGATGGTTTATGGGTACAATGGCCCTATTCCGGAATGCTTGTGTAGGGGCTATGTAAAATTATGGACTGATTCTCAGCCTTTGTCTTTGTGGCAATTATAGCCCATGTACCAAATTTTATTAAATGACCTCCAAAAGTGCGACATCCAGCCTGACAGCCAGCCTGCCAGCCAGCCATCCGTAAGGACGGACATCATTAGATCGATTCAAAGTCGATCAGTATACTTATATATTGGTCTATGATCAATATTTAAAGGTGTTACAAACATCAGCATAAACGCATAATACCCTCTCCACTATTGTGCTGTGGGTATAATAAAATGCACTACATTCATATATAAGATATTAACTATATCGTCATATGATTTTTAAAAAGCCCTAAGTTTCAAAAAATGTTTAATCGACTTTTTGATCGGTATCCAAATACATGTTTCTTGAAAATTTTACATTCGTACAATTTAAAATAACGTTCTTTCAACAAAATTCTAAAAGGCCTCAGACTCAAAGGCCTTTTCGAATTTTTGAAAGGCTTAGATCAAGCGCCTTTCGATAAATTATAAATAACAGCACAAAAAATTAAAGTTTTGTATTTTTTTATTTTTGTTTTTTAACAGTAAGATTTCCTTGTTCTATTTTAATAAGCGATCACCTGTTTTCCCCCTTTAAATTTTTTTTTTTAAGTTAGTTTGTTTTTTCAATGTAGAGAGTTCTTTGCTTTTCCTGTTAAATTCTTTTAATGTAAGTTAAGGCCTTTTTGAAATTATATGGCGATATATAGTTTATAATTCTTTCTTTTAAATAATTTACGGAATTATACGACTGATTTCTGCAAATTATTTAAATCATACTGGCAAACTACATAAAAATAAAAAATTACAGAAAAACCCACACAGTAATTTACAAATTATATTGTCATCATCATCACTATTGTCATCAGCTTCATTATTATGAGTCTTTTGTTTAATCAGATACAATAAAATACATTCATTAAAGGCCTTGATACTGTTGCGGACACATAAACGTTGCGGTGGACTTTAATGGTTGAAAGTTACTAAAAATACGTAAACATGTCATATGGTGTTGATATGTGTTAAAACTAAAACAGAAAATTTGTTAAAGTTTATAACGAAATAACCATTAACAAATATAAAATTCTTTAACAGCGAGACGTAAAAACGGAGAAAATTTTTACTTATATCAGATTTATCCGCAACGCTACGTCACGTTTGCCTTAAAGTACATATTCATAAATAAACCTGTTTAGTAAAACGAATCAGCTAATCCGCTACGTATACATTTACGTAAGAGTAACAAGGGGTTTAATGGAACAAAACAAAAGATGTTTCGACTTTGTATCAGACTTTTTTAATACAATAATCGGGTTTTCAGCTAATTGAAGTGACGTTAAAAAATATTTCTCCTTATTATGAGCGTCGTCTTCGTAGTCGAAGCCCAGTCTTTTTTAAAAATGGGTATTATGATTGTTGTAAACGACATAAACACGTTAAACTTTCTATGTGTTTTACATTGTCGGTGTCGTGAATTTAAATAATATTAACAAAATTTTCAAACGACTACGAATTATGTTACGACAACGATTCTAGCAATAAGGCTGATAAAAAGGAATTTTCTGGAATCTTTTAAAGGAAAAAGAGAGTGGACAGTGAATATTTCACTCAGAGATTTTTCTCATGATTCACACTTGGAACTATAAATATATTAAGATTTTATAAAATATGCATTTCAGTTTTAGTTTTCCTCTAGAGTTCAGTGAGTTTCTAGCACAATACTAACTCAGTTTACTTATAGTTGGGTTTTAGTTAAGTTCACTTTCAGCTCTAGTTCATTTCTAGTTTATTTTTAGTTCAGTTCTAGTTCAGTTCTTGTTCAGTTCTAGTTCATTTCTAGTTCAGTTCTAATTCAGTTCTAGTTCAGTTCTAGTTCAGTTCTACTACAGTTCTAGTTCAGTTCTAGTTCGGTTCTAGTTCAGTTCAAGTTCAGTTCTAGTTCAGTTCTAGTTCAGTTCTAGTTCAGTTCTAGTTCAGTTCTAGTTCAGTTCTTGTTCAGTTCTAGTTCAGTTCTAGTTCAGTTCTATTTCAGTTCTAGTTCAGTTCTAGTTCAGTTCAGTTCTAGTTCAGTTCTAGTTCAGTTCTAGTTCAGTTCTAGTTCAGTTCTAGTTCAGTTCTAGTTCAGTTCTAGTTCAGTTCTAGTTCAGTTCTAGTTCAGTTCTAGTTCAGTTCTAGTTCAGTTCTAGTTCAGTTCTAGTTCAGTTCTAGTTCAGTTCTAGTTCAGTTCTAGTTCAGTTCTAGTTCAGTTCTAGTTCAGTTCTAGTTCAGTTCTAGTTCAGTTCTTGTTCAGTTCTAGTTCAGTTCTTCTTCAATTCTACTTAAGTTCTAGTTAACTTCAGTTCTAGTCCAGATTCAGTGAAAAACGTACTAGTTCTTGTCTATTTCAGTTCAAATTCAGTATTCCTTAAATATAATTGTTTTCTTCTAAAATTAAAAAAGCAGTGTTACAAATATCTGCCCAATTTTCATTTTATTATAATCATTCAGTTGAAAACTGATATTATAACAAATTATGTTCTTATCTAATATATTATTAAAAGAAAATTAGTGTACAAATATTTAATTAAATCAAGCAAATAATTTTCTATTTTTATATTAAATCTTTTACTATTTCTCTTCATTTATTTCTATTCTTTTATCTGACTAGATTAAGTAGTTTTTTTTTAATAATTTTCTCTTTCTCAGTAACCTTGTTTCGAGTACTCGTAATTTTTTAATATTGATTTGGTTTATTCGGCCAAGATACAACAAACACTCAAGTGATACTTGTCTAAAAATTGTTTTGAGGAGACAGTGAAGGGAAAGAAGAAGGAGAAACATAGTGATAAAAAGAAGAAATACAAATAGCTGAACTAGTTTAAATTGGCCAATAATGAAATAAAAGCAAAAGCAAACGAATTTTCATCATCTAAAGAAACGTCATAAACGGGCCATGATTTAAATCATAGTTTCAAAGAAAAAAATATCTATAGGTCAAAGACGCTGCTGAAGAACTTTTTCTTGAGCTAAACAGAAAAGCAGGCAATGTTAACATTTTAAAGTAAAAGCCTTAAAGTATGCTTTGAAAATACTTTGATTGCTTTAGAGCGTAGATAGCCTGAAATACTTAATGATGAACATTAAAAACCAGTTTAAATAATCTTTGCACATTTAACAAACATTAAAACAACTGGATTTAATAAAAACTTTAAAATCTGTTAAAAGTCCAGCAATAACTTTCAAGTTCAATGATATTTTCTTGAATAATGTATACACAAACAACCAAACAAATTAAACTAATTTCGAATCATCTGCTCATCGTTTTACTTTCACGTAAAACCTAAATTAATTTATGTTAATTGTTTGATAAAATAAAAAACGTTAACATCATATTGTTGTTTCTTTTTTTTTTTTTTTTTTTTTTTTTTTTTTTTTTTTTTTTTTTGTAAACAGCGGAAGCACATCTTGATGATTTAATTATAATAAGTTATTGTATATTTCAAACTGAAGACAAATTCACAAGAAAAAATTTAAGTTGTTACTTGGCCAACACAAACCATTGCCAATATGGAAAAGTAGCTTATGTCGAATATTGTAGTTTTGAGATATCGTTATTTTTGTTGAAGTTTTATTCAAGAAGTTTTTCGCTTTAAGTCTGTATATTACCGTATTAGTAACAATTTTAATAGAGGCTAAAAGTAAATGTTAAAAATAAAATTTTGCAAATATCAAAGATTTTACATCTTTCCTGCTTGTAATAACTTAATTTTGTATTATATTTAGACTTAAGTTACTTCTTCATATGACCACAGAAACATTGTGAATACCAAACCGGTACAATAAATTTCTAAATTAATTTACAATGACCATCATTTTAAGAAAAGAATTTCATTTATTATCTCAAATAAACAAATTTTAATTAGATTATGATTTCTAATCAAATCAAAAAGGAATGGCTGAGTTCCAGACCAATAAATTACTTTGCAGTTAAAGTCAAAAATGTATTGTCAAGTTTAACGATGCACAGTTTGCTTATTTTGTAAGCATCGATAACTAATTTGTTGCACATTGGGACACATAACATTAGCGGAGTTCAGTGTTTTGTGCAAATGGTCTTGCTTAAGAGTAAATGCAAAATTTCGTAGCTTTTTTATGAAATCTAACGGAAACTCTGTGTATTTTGTTGTTGGATTTAACAAAAAAGCTATGATATTTTGCATTTGCTCTTAAGCAAGACCATTTGCACAAAACACTGAACTCCGCTAATGTTATGTGTCCCAAATCCGCTAATAACGGAGTTCAATGTTTGGTGCAAATGGTCTTGCGAAAATGCAAATGCAAAATATTGTAGCTTTTGTTTGCAATCCAACAACAAAATACACAGAATTGCAATTATCACAACATGCTTTTGCTTTTGGGCAATACTAAAACTCTATAGCTTTTTTACTACGTGTATTGCGCTTGTATCACCGATAGACCAACATTTGTAAACAATAATTTAGAATCGAGAAGCAACTTGCACCCAGAACAAAAACATGCTTAAATATGTTCACCTCCAACAAAACCATTTTTAAACAAAATGTTAAACATACGATTGTGGATCAATAAGTCCGTGACTTTTCGAACCTCCCTCGTAGTTATATGAAATGCAACACTACTCCCATCAAGTACCACCTGTAAATATACTACTGTCAAGTTTTGAGCAAGTTCCGTCATTTACTTTGCGTTTAACAGCTGTTCAAAACATACAACCTCGTGGATTTTTTTTTAAATGGAAAAAAGTGAATTTCGAGTGCTCATTAAACATTATTTTTTGCGAAAAAAAAAACCGTCCATCAAACCAAGGAAAAGCTTGATAAATACTATGGGGACTCTGCACCATCGATTTCAATGGTAAAAAAGTGCGACCACTGACTTTCGTTGTGGTCGCACAAGTACCAATGACGCTGAACGTTCTGGACGGCCAATTGAAGTCACTACACCAGAAAATGAATATGGCCAAGAAATCATCAACATAATGCACGGGTGCACACGTGTGCAGTCTCAATGGCAAAATTACATGAATTGGGCTACGAATTGGTACCTCATCCGCCATATTCTCCAAATTTAGCACCCAGTGACTATTTCCTATTTCCGAACCTAAAGAAATGGCTCGGTGGAAAGAGATTTAGCTCCAACGATAAAATTATAAGTCAAATAAATGCCTATTTTATGGACCTCGAAAAATCCTATTTTTTTGAAAGGTATACACAAATTGGAGAGACGTTGGACTAAGTGTATTCAGCTAAAAGGAGATTATGTTGAAAAATAAATTTTTTTTTTTTTCGTAAAAAAACTGTGTTTCATTCAAAAAGTCACGGACTTATTGATCCGCCATCGTATTATGTTTAATATAACCATATTATTGTCACCGACCATATAATTGTCATCCACCCAAAAGCAACAACCACATTATGGTTGCATCCGGACATGTTATGGTTAATATAACTTAAATATGTTTAACACTTATAATAGCATGGTAGGTTTTTAACTATAGCATGTTGCTCTTGAAAAAGAGGAAAATGCTATTGATAGTTAACAAACAAATTTTTGTAATTTTTAACCATAACATGTTCAGAGGCAACCATAATTCCTGATAGAGGACTAATTTAATCATAAAATGGTTTTCGGTTACAATAATAAGCAAAATATTGTCTCCGACAACCTCATTAAACATAATATTTAAAAATTTCTTTAAAAATAGTTTTGATGCAGGTGAACATATTGAAACAGGTTTTTATCTGCGACAGTATAATACATATAAGGCAGAGACGTTGTGAAGTTTATAAAAGCCCAAGCTGGGCAGGCCATGTATCTAGAATGTCAAAACACAGAGCACATCAAAGGATACTGAACACGAGGCCGTATATAACAAAGGCAAGAGGAAAAGCCAGATTTAGATGGCTTAACGGTGTGGAAGAAGTCTGCCGAAGAATTAACTGGAAGAAAGCAGCGCAAGATAGAACTGAATGGAAGATAATTACGAGCGAGGTTAAGGCATAACCCGGGCTGTAACACCAAAAGATGATGATAAGAACTGATCTAGAACTAAAGTTGAACTGAACTAGAACTAAACTAAAGCAGAAATAGAGCTGAACTAGAACTGAACTAGAAATAAAACTGAATTAAAGGTGAACGTAACTAAAACTGAACTAGAAGTAGTATAAATAAATACAATAGTGGTAATAAATACATTAATAAATAAGTAAATAAAAGAGAACTAAAATTGAACTGAAATGCAGTAGAACAAAATTAACCCTTTTAGCCTTTTTAAAATTCCCTTAACTGTCACTTTTAAATTCATTAGTTTACTGTTGTTATTTAAAATTGAATTAACGGGTTGGTGTTTTAATTACCTAATATTTTCGAAATGCTATTAGTCGTCTAATTTAACTACCACCAAAGTTTCCAAGCACCTTTAAATTGATTTAAATAGTTTAGTATTGTTCCTCTCTCTTTTTTTAATCATTAAATGAAAGACCAGCCTTTTAAAAAAGCACAATTTGTTTGAGTTTTTTATGATAACAGTTGCTAGTTGACACACATGTTGTGTATTCTTGTCTGCCTAAATACATTGACTTTACGCCCCATCCACACAACACATCAGTGTAATTTAGTTTAGTGTCTGAAACTGGGTGGGAAGAAAACGGGTCTCTTGTCATTGTCTAATAGAACGTAACGCAATGCTTCAATGAACTCGTTGGATTTTCGTTTTGAGACCATCCATCAGCATCATATACTTATGTACATTCTTCATACACATCATCGTTGTCTTCATCATCGAAATCAAGAACAACATCGCAGTCTTCTTGTTTGGTCGTGTAGACAAGTTGTCAACATAAAAACAAACGTCAGTTTATCATTAGAACAGGGAGTGTCCAATGACACCACCTCCAAGTCAATAAAACTAAAGGAAAAACCAAAGTGGGCACTTAGAAACAGTAAAGATATAAAGAGATAGATATTAGGGAGATCGAACGGTTATTATTCGACCGGTTTTAACCGGTTATTTTAGCTTTGCCCAAGTCGGTTATTTTAAAATGCCCATTTTTCGAATATCGAATAAACCGGTTATTTTGGTATAATAAACCGGTTATTTGAGCAATGTGTAATTTATATACATTTTCCTTACTCTTGTTGTAGATGTACCCGCAATTTAAGTATTTTCTAACTGAATATTGGCCAAACTTAAACTTTTTATGAAAAATGTCAAAACAAAATGTAACAAAGGTCAAAAAACATTATGAACACTGTAAATACAAATCGCTTATAAAGGCGTGTGTTCTTGTAGAAAAAAAAACCAAAAACTATTCAAAATACTAACAAAAAACGTGTGCAGTTAAAAAGTCAATAGTAATTTGTACAAGAGTATTCTAAATATTAAATATATTTTTATATAAAGGTTATCTCTAGATCTCTTTCGAACGCGATTAAAAAGACAAAGTTAGGTTCTTGAAGTGCCCTAAAATGATTAGTTACAAAGGTTCTTCCATGTCACGACTTATTAATCACCTTTAATTATTATACATGGTTGACATTAATGTGATCCAAATGATGCTTAACTGGAAGTAGTTCTAAGGAGACGACAAATAATACTTTGCCAAAATACGCTGCCAAAAATGAATCATTGGGTGAAATATTAGCCCGTTGTGTTGCCGAGGACGAAATGCCCGTTAAGGCACTAAAAACTCTTAAGTAGTTCTAGCATCTTTTCATGCTGAAAACTACAACATTACGGCGGAATCAACCATATGGGAAAAATTTCTACCAGTTTTATTTATTAAAATGCCAAGAACTAAAAATCAAAAATTAAGAAATCAAGCAATGTCATGGAATGTTTTAAATTGTAGTCGACGAATTGACAAATATTTTACACAAAAAGAATGTTCAGTTCACTATTCGTTTCTATAGAAATATATATATAATGCTGAAACAAAATAATTTAAAATAGAAAATCCTGGCAAAGAGGTTTTGTTTGCAGCTTTTGAAAAATATGGTTGATTTATGTAGATAGCTTAACCACCAACAAAGTAAAACTCATTCAAAATAAATTTGAGAGAATATTTCAAATAATAACTTTATAAAATTCCTATAATTTATTTGCTGTTGCAAAACGTTTGTCTAGATCAAATATCATTCAACAGTTTCTAAATAACATTATACAAATATCTTTTTACAAATAAAGTTTAGTAAATCAATAAAAAATTGTTGAAAACTTAGCTGAAGTTTGATCAATTTACTGGTCCCACTTTTGTTGGATTTTATCGTAAAATATTTGTTAGGTCTGATTTTGTTGGTTTCTTACCTTTGCAAATTGTTTTGTTTTTATTCAAATTAACGTTTTATTTTAAAAACTTATTTGATTTTTGTGTTTTTAAGTATTCGAATTAAAACCGGTTAACCGGTTATTTAAAAATTGCTTAACCGAAAACCGGGTTTTTTAAAATAGCAACTATTCGTAATATTCGAAAACCGGTTATTGAAAAAAGTCGAATAATCGATCTCCCTAATAGATATTGAGATTAATGTGCGGTTTCCACAATACAAGTGATTGAACGTGTAGACAAATTTATATGAAAAGTGCTCAAAAAGCCGAGTGCTTTTTGAATCAATTTTACGACACGTTCAAACACTTTTATTGTGGAAGCCGCACATAAGCTCAAAACATGGCATCTTAATCAAGTAATTTTTTTTTAAACACAATGTCTTAGTGTTGCAATTTTGTTTAAGCTTTGATTTCGTTGCAAATAAGACTTTCTGAGTGTTTGTAATTCTCATTCCCTCTGAAGTCTTATTTGCGGATATTTTTGGCTTTTCTAAAAATTTTTGGGAAAAACGTCTCCTGATGATCTGGCCTAAGCAACCAGTGAAATGCGCATAGAAACAGCTTATCCTCCAACAATAAATTTTCAGTTGTTTTATCAAGAATAATATTAGGGAATTAAGCACAACAAATCAAATCTTTTAATTTAAAACGAAATTATAACATTTTTAAAAATATAAATAAAGGGGGTAGGCGCAGGGCGAGTAATACCCCCCATAGGAACCTTATATTAAATATCGCGTAATTGAAGAATTATTACAGCGAGAGTCTTCAAATGTAGTTAAAGCCAATATTATGGTAAACTATGAATTCCGAAATAAAAATGAGCGGGGTAGACAAAGGAGTAGCAATACCCTCCATAGGACAAAAATATTAAATACTTCATATCTGAAGACAAGTCTTCAAGCTTTGTAGGACCCACTCTTATGGTAAACTACACCTTTCCAAATAAAAATATAATATATAAATGAAAAAGCGTATGTTTGTTTGTTCTCTACAGACTCCTAAGCTATTGAGCCGATTTTTCTGAAAGTTTCACAGAAATTTCCTGATTACCCGGCGCTTAACATAGGCTATTAAAATATTTTAATTTTCAAGTAGGCGTGGCACCAACCATACAATAAAAATATGAATAACCTTATATCTGGAGGACGGTTACAGTAAGAGTTTTCCAATATGAAACAAACAACTTCGTTAGCAATACACGCCATCTGCCAAAAAGTCGGCTGGATTAAACAAGCGGGCGTTGCACCTCCCATACTATGGCAATAAAGATTTCTACGTATTTGGAGTACTGTAATAGTGAAAGTATTCCAATTTTGTACAAATAGCTTAGATAATAGCCAACAACATATTTCAAAAGGTAAGTTCAATGGGAAAAGTAGGCATGGCACCTCCCATACAAAGACACTTTGAATGATTTTACGGTTACTGTAAAATCATTCAAATTTGGTCCAAGACGCTTTGATTTTTAAAAAAAATCTTACCAATTTTAAGCTAGTAACCTATAAAATCGATGTTTTCACCAGTTTTCAGTACTAGACTTCGGGAAGTTGGAGTATTCTGATCTCAATTCAGTTTTCGTTACTTGCGATTTTCGAGAAAATTAAACTTTTTTGAAAATAGTTTTTTTCTTTAAAATTTTCAAATATGTTTGACATTAACAACTGTGTTCACCAAGTTATATAAGATTCACTTGAGTAGAAGTAGTTGAAAAAGCATGTTTCCTTCGAACGGGCGACGCACTGCCCATTTTTTTAATCATAATATTAGCATTTATACCGGAGATTAATGTGTGCGAAAAGTTTCACAAGATTCGATTAAGTAGAAGTAGTTTAAAAAAATATGCACTTTGAATGGGCGTGGCACTGCCCACTTTTCTAGTCAGAATATGGAATTTTCAACGGAAATTCGGTTAAGTAGAAGTAGTAGGAAAAGCATGATTTCTTTGGACGGGCGTGGCACTGCCAATTTTCTTAATCATAATATTGCATTTATAGAGGAACTTATTGTGTGCGAAAAATTTCACTAGATTCGATTAATCAGAAGTAGTTTAAACAGAATATGTATTTTGAATGGGCGTGGCACTGCTCACTTTTCTAGTCATTATATTGCACTGTCGCAGGTAGCATATGTTTCTATAAGTTTTATAAGAACCGGTAAAAACTTCGCCCTTAATTAGTTTTCGTCGAAGAAAGTAGTCGTCAGAGACATAGTGCGTCGTGAATGTGTTTTGTGTTTTTGAAAATATTAGAAAATTTTAAATTTTAAATAATTGTTGTTGTTTTTTGCCATCAACTGTATGAATTTGCAAACAGGGCCGCGTTAGAGAGAGTTATGCTGACTGTCAATTTTTTTGTTTAGAGTTTGACATTAAAAATACATACATATACATTTTCTGAAAATAACTGCATCTTAAGAAAAAAAACTGAGTTTAATGTAAAAAACAGCACATAAAAATAGCCCAAAGAAATAAAATACCTAAATTACCATCTTTGAATATAATATCTAAAAGTACCTCGAGATTGCCCTCAATGTAGATAATATAGTATCAACATTTTTAAATTTACAAAGTAAAACTTTTTGAAAAGACATTAACAGAAAGCGTTTTAAAGGCGAAGTATTTATTAAATAATATGACACACAACTTTAATTCAACACCAGAAATGCTCAAATGCTTTAAAATTCCGGTTATATAAACAAAGTTAACGAAAATGATTTGGCAACACTCGACATTTTTTAAGAAACTTAATTTCAATGTTTATAACTCTATTTTGATTAGATATATAATTTATAAATGTACTAGTGGATGTGTCTGCCAGAAGCTAAAAGGCCTAACTCCACTTTACGAAAGTTTTTTAATTCTAATTAGTTGTGAACTCTTTGAAAATTATTTTGTTCTTCTATTATTTAAAAAATTGTCCATAAAAAATATGAAAATCGGTATAGGGATTGCATCTTATTTGATTTTTTCCAGAAGCTACTTGCCGATAATAGGAAATAATATAAAATAATATTCGGCAACTTCCTTTTTGAAGCATCACTTATTTACTCTATTTATTATTTTGTGGAGTTAGGCTTTAAAGCTTCGGACACATCCATATGTTATAGTCTTTTTTTAAACTGTTTATAATTTGGTTTTAGATATATTATAAAAAAATATTCAAGAAACTTTAAAAAAAATTTTGAGGGGAATTTCAATACAATATTAAAAATTTGTCAATTTTTGCTTCATTAAGGTAAAGATATTAGTACGTAAATTTAAACTTAGTCAAGTTAAATTAATTAAAATTAAATTGTTATCTAAACTATACATTTAGGTGGATTTTTTTCAAAATATGTTAAATTTTTTTGGGGGGAAGAAAAAAAATTACCTGGCCACACTGGTTCATACGCTGCAATCGTTACCCTAAAATTATTTAGATATTTAAAAAATTTCCTTACTAACACGCAACATAAATTTCCAAATCAATTTTCCTTTAACTCTAGGAATGGATTTTTGAATTCCCAAAAATCGAAGTAATAAATCTTCAGTCATATTTCTACTATTAAAAATTTGTATGTCAGATAGTATACAGGTAACACTATGAGAAAAACAAAGGTGTGGTCTTCTTTACAAAAAAAATAAAAAAAAGTACGGGTGTCATGTATGCAGATATATTTCGTCTGTCAACTCATCAATGTAAGTACTCTTGTCTTTTAAAGATTTGCTTTTCTTTGAGTCTTCGGTGCATGAAAAATAAATTTGAATCAAAGAATAAAGAAATTGTACATACCCATAGACATCATAATAATAATTTTATTGTCGTCATTAAATGCCTTCAAAGTAGTGTAATGACATTTAAAAATGTGACCTAATTTTTGTGTTATGACTTTTAAAGAACCATGAAAAGTTAAGTACATATAATTCTTTGAAAAGAGTCAAAACAAAGAAACTAATTAAAGAAGCTGAAAAAGAAAAGATTTTTGGTGACAAAAGAATATTTGTTACGTCTTAAAATAACTTGAATACAGCAAATGAACTTGCAATAAACAAAATTAGAACTCAAGGAGAACTGAAATAAAACTGAACCAGAATTGAACTAGAACTGAACTGGAATTGGGTAAAAGAATTTTATGATCTCTATGTATGTAACAAAAAATATATTTGCAATCTTGATAAAAACCGTTTTTGAATACGGTTCAGTTATTGTGAACCATAATACAACTTAATTTTTAATAATATTGAATCTGTTCGCAAACATTTTCTGCAGTTTTGTCTTGGAAAAGTTCATTGGAATCCTTGTGTCAACCTTCCACCTTATAATAGTCGTTTAGTCCTTTTAAGCCTTCCTACACAGAAGAGCAGAAGGACTGTATCCAACATTTAGTTTTTCTCGAACCTACTTTAAGGTAGCATTAATTGCTCATACCTTCTTAGGCATATACTCTTCGATGTCTCAAAGAGGCATCTTGGATTGTACGAGCCATTATGTTTAAAAATTCATTTTGATACATTCCGATATCATTAAATTTTATGATAACATTGAATTCACGGATACCGTGTTCAATTCGAAAATGTTCATCATCCAAACACAAAATAATTTGTGGTTAATTGTGGTTATCGAGCAAGTAAAAATTTGAGCAAAACTGTCACTCATAAAAGAAACCTGTTGACATTTGGGCATTTCCATTGTGACGTGACGTTATATTTGTAAGACAAAATGTAAAAACAATAAATTAAGAAGTTCTATTATATTAGCAAAGTAATGAAGTAGCACTCTATTCAGAAAAAAATTTACAACAATCAACCTTATTTGAAGATATAAGCAAAAATATGCGCTGGCAAAAACAGAAAAGTGGAAAGTCTGCGAATAAAGCAAGACTTTTTGTATACAACCTCTTTCAGTAAGCTTTGGACTTATAAAGATTTATTTTCCATGTTATCTTTTAAGGTACATATACACTCATAGAAAAATGCGTCTAGATACTCATGGTGTTCTGACATCAGAATTGTGACATCAATGTTATTACAAATGGCATTAATGAGGCAAAAAGTGACCTCAATCCAATGACGAAAGTCATCCTTAAATTTTGTCATATTTTATGCGTCATCTATGCTATGACTACAGTGACACCCATTCGACGACACATTTTGTGTACACTGATAGAAAAGGCGTCATAACGCTGATGTATTTTGACATCAGTAACGACAAACTGTCATCAGAGCGATGGCATAATATACCATGCCATCAGTGTGATGACAAATTGTCATTAGTTCAATGACAAACTGTCATCAGTGCAATGAAAAACTGTCATCAGTGCAATGACAGACATCAGTGTGATGACAAATTGTCATTAGTTCAATGACAAACTGTCATCAGTGCAATGAAAAACTGTCATCAGTGCAATGACAAACTGTCATCAGTGCGATGACATAATATATCATGTCATCAGTGTGATGACAAACTTTCATCAGTGCGATGACATAATATATAATATCATAATATATTATTAACCTTATTTTCATTTTTAAGAAGTAAAATTAGAAGCAAAAGTTCCCATATTCTATTTTTTTTAATTTTTTATTTAAATGCATACATCAAATCTTCAAGTAAAATTATATTCAAGTAGAATTATTAATCAAAATCTTCAAGTAAAATAATTACGACATATCGGGCGTGCTGCTGGTGTCTTATAATTCAGAGTTCTTCTGTTAATCAAGGGCGGAATATAACAAAAGTGAAACAAGCATGTGTAACGGGTAAATAAATAATGATATTCTCTCAACTTGACTTATGGTCAATTACAATGACGCAATTTGATGACAGTTTGTCATCGCATTGATGACATGCTTTATAAAACCGACTCAGATTAGTCATTTCTGTGCTGCCAATGTGTCATCCCATTGATGAAATAATTTAAATTTGGCCAAGCGATGTTAAGGCTGACATCACAGTGGTGTTAAGCGTCATCAGCGTTATGTCGCCTTTTCTATCAGTCTGCGAATTTACAGCGAAAAGTCTACTTTTTGTAATGTAACGCCAGAAACCAAATAAGTTTGTATTTAAGGACCATATTGTTCAAATTCTATTCCTTTTGTAACTTAATATAGAGCTAGTTGCGCTTTATACCAAAATATAAAAAAGTAAATTGTACATATACAATTTTTTGAGAAACAATTTAAATAACTTCTAGCGTTACGTTACAAAAAGTAGACTTTTCGCTTGAACTGCCCACATCTTAACTCAAATGCTTATTAAGGGTGTTTTTTATAGAGGTATAAAACTTTAAGTTTTTAACTGGAGGCCATTTTGTCAGCTATCAAGTGATTTATGTTTGGTTTGGGTTGGCATTTCAACATGAATAGACTGAGGCTTCCACATTGTGCAAATTTATTTCGAAAATCATGGTTCTGTTCGAATAATGAATTTTGTTTAGTTTGAATGGATAATTCAATAAACAAAACTGCCTTATTTGGAGTGATGATAATCCCCAATTGTTTTTTGAGACAACGCTACGTCCAGAAAAACTGACTGTTTGGTGTGCTTTATGGGTTGGTAGAATCATTGGTCCATACTTCTTTAAAAACAATGCTGGTCAGAATGTTACAGTCAATGGTGACCGCTATAGAGCTATTATTGCTGACTTTTTTCGTTCATCAATTGAATAACCATGATGTGCAGGAGCTGTGGTTTCAACAAGATGGCGCAACATGTCACACAGCACGTATCACGATTGATTTATTGAAGGAAACGTTTGGTAACCGCATAATATCACGTTTCGAACCCGTCAATTGGACTCCAATATCATGCGATTTAACGCCGCTAGACTATTTTCTGTGGGGATATGTGAAGTCGCTAGTCTACGCCGATAAACCCGAAACGATTGACAACTTGGAGGACAACATTCGACGCGTTTTTGCCGATATACGGCCACAAATGTTGGAAAAAGTCATTGAAAACTGGACCTCCAAATTAGACTACATTCGATACAGCCGTGGCGGTCATATGCCAAATGTCATATTTAAATTATAATGCCAGAATATTATCTTTCGAATAAAGTAAATTTCATGTTAATTTAAAAAATTCACCTTTGTTTTATTCCATTTCAAAGTTCTATACCTCTATAAAAAAACCCCTTTTCATATAAGTTCTTATAAACTACCTTTTTCATTTCTGTATTATTTATCAGATTTTATTATACAGGTATGTCACAGAATTCCATTCCGGTCGAAAGTGCCATTAATTTTGTATTTTACTTCTTAAGAAAAAGTCAAGCGAAAATAGTTTTCGGAAAGAAACCTCTTTTAGTTTTCTGTGGAAATGGAATTGATATTTAAAGGATGGGTTTTTGAGAACTCTGTTAAACTAGGTTTAGTTAATTTGAAAACAGATTTGTGCCGCCATTTACAAGTTTGTATACAAAATTTTGACGGAACAGCTTAACTTTGCTTAGAATGTGGAACTTTAATGAAATAATAAAAAAAAATCACATTTCGCCGAAAAAATCCGATTTTCCGAGTACTTTTAACTAAGTTCAAACTTAAGCCACATCTCAAAAACCCGGCCTTCATGATTTTTTAATAAAAATTTTAATAACATTAACACATTTATTAGGTGAGACATTCCTGGGGGCTAATTCTGGCAGTCGTGATCGAATACTTTTTTGATTCGAAATCAATTTTTTATTTTTATAATTCTTTCAGTCGGTACTGCACGCATCGAAATAATCTTGCAGTGTTGTAAAGCATTTATTTAAGTTTTCACAACACTCGAAAACACTCGATTCGTTCAGTATCGACTGAAATAATTAGATAAAAATTCGCTTTCGAATCGAAAGATTACTCGATCACGACTGCCAGAATTAGCTCCCTGATAATGTATCTGTTAATTAAATAAATAAATAGCTAAATCAGAACTGAATTAGAAGTTAACTAAATTAGAATTAATCAAGAATTGAACTAGAAAAAATTTAGAGCAGAATTAGAACTGACTTCAAACTCAATTAAAATCGATCAGTTACTGATCTAAAACTGATATAGAACTAAACTAGAGTAGAATAAGAACTATCCAAAATCGATAAAAAAAAAACTGAACTAGAACTAAAGTAAAATTAAACTAAAAGTAAAATATATATGGCCAAACCTGAACTATTACAATTCAATGATTTCAGCATCATCTTTGTCGTTCTTTATATTCTTCTTTATACCACTCGTACAAATAATTCTTTTATCATTTTGGAAAAAGCAAAATCATTACCATCGTCATACTCACTTCACAAATTCATTTAAAGCAAACAAAAGATTTATTACCTAGAAAGAAAGAAAAAAGTATAATAAGAAAATTAGTTTATCGTATAAAACTATTTATTTTTCAAGGAAAATCAATTTTTTTTTAAAAAGGAAGAACAATGTGCATGCAAGTATCAACAAATTTTTTAATAAAAAAATTATAGACAATAGTTTATCAGGCCGTTAAAATTAATTAAAAAAATAAAGTTAAGACAAAAATCAGAACTTTATGAACAAAAAAATAACAGGATTTCAAAAACGTCAAGATTTTCTTAACACTTTTAAGAGAAAGACATGTCTTTAGAAAAATTAAGATACAAATATAAATATTGGACAAGCCTAGATAAAGCAACTGAGATAAATAAAAACATTTTGACCTACATACATCTAAAAACATGTTTACAATCTTAAAACATTATTTTTTATTTTTTGTTTTTCTGAAGTTTAACAAACGCCTCCAATAAGTTAAACTTGTAAGGCCCTGCCTTTCCATTCGTATTGTGTGTATACAGTAGTGGCCATAAAAAGCCAACAATAGCTAGTTAAGTAATAATAACACAGTATGTGGGTGTTGATTATTATAAATCACAAATTTAAAATGGTAACCGCGAACAAAGTTTAAAAGAAAAAAATACAATTAATGGAAGATATCGTCTTGCATCTTCAAATTATTAGAGAAGACTTGTTAAAGAAACTGCGACAATAATAGTGCATGCCGTGACATTTATATCATAAAATTAATTATAATAGAATATTATAAAATAAAATAAAAAACAATGTAGAAAACATGTTTATAAAATTCATAAAAGTCACGTAAATCTAAACTTTTTTCAATTTGATGCAGATGAAATTAGAGATGGATATTAGGGTTCCTGAATTCCCGCATGTTTTTCATTCCCAAGAATTAATGCAATATTTTCTTTTATTTCCAGAAATTTTTGGTAAGGAATTTAAGAAATTTATATCTGTAAAGCGTGTCCAAATTTGAAATATCATTTGGATTTTTCTGCCATATTTTTTACTTGAAAATTTTATTCAAAATTTTTATTTTCAGATTCTAAATACATTCTGTGCCCATGTTCTGTAACTCTCGCTTCGAGAAACTTTTCGATTGAAATGCGACAAATGAAACAAAAATGCCATAAATTGAAACAAACAACTATTTTAGCAAGTAATTGCTGTTAAGTAAGGAAATTACTCGCCAATTTACAGAAAAAGTGTGTCTGTAAAATTTTTGTGAGAAAGTTCCCGCTTTGAACTATCAAATAAACTCATGCATAACAACGGGGTGAGAAAAATATTACCACTAAAAAATATATTAAATTTGCAAAATGCAATGAATAGTAACATGGAAGAGTAAGTATTTTGTTTTTAACTGATTTTTTCATTGTTTAACTATTTTGCTTTTAACATTTTTGAAATATATACGAATGTTTTCATAGGTATTTTTTAAACAACAAAAATTAAAGTTTTTCAACTCTAATCATTTTGGCCGCCGTCAACGATATGTGTTACTGGCGTTTTCAACGTCTGTAAGTTCACATCGGCTTCGAGTGGAATATTATGACATTTATAACGTAACGGCGTAATCTCTTTTGATAGTTTTCGACATGAGTTGCAGACACACTTTTTTCTCACTTTTCGATAAACGATGGAATATTTTGTTTCACATCTTTTCGATGCGAGAAATTCTCACCAAAGTTACAGAACATGGGTACTGGTTAGGTAATACGATATGTTACACGAAGAAACAAGGTGTTTTTATTATTAAAACATATTTTTTGAAAATGGCAAAAGATTTTCAAGATATAATAAGGATTTGATACTAATTTTTGTGGGGGTTTTTTAAATCGAAAGTGTACAGCAATAATCCCACAACAGTTCAAGAGCTTAAAAAAATATTATTGAGCGGATATCAACCACAGAAAACAGTTTATTGAAAATCGTGATTGACAATATTGGTAAAAGATTGGGAGCCTGCCGAGCCAGCATAATTAAAATAAAATGAACAACACGGAACAACCGGAACCTATTTAAAAAAAAAATATTTTTTTTTATTAGAATTAAAATTATACCTCAATTTTGGACACCCTTTATGTACATGCTTTGAGATCGTTATTAATCCATTTTAAATCTCTATGGCGTTTAAGCAGCATTTCAGACATACAAATATTCTTTTAACGTCTTTCAGCTTCAACGCATGTGGTTTCAAATTGTATTGCTTGTGTATTCTGCCGCTGGCAAACGTTTTAAAATGCGTTTAATGATTGGGTAGCTCCCAATAATTTGACACGATAAATTCTACTGCTTATAAACGTTTTGAAATTGCTGCTTGAGTGAATCCCAAAGATTTTACAAGTTTTTCTTATATTGGACAGCTGTAATGCCTCCGATTCATTATCTTTAAACTATTTTTGTGTTCAGTGTCAAAATCATTACTTCTGATACGCTCATATCTCGCACCTTGAAATGGGTGAAAAAATTCAGGTAAAGCTTTGGGTAGTACTCCTGCGTAAAATTTTTTTTTTTTTTTTTCATTATTTATTTATTGAATCTTCATATATTAAATATGAACTAACAATAATTAATCAAATCTTATACTAATACATTATTTTTGTCCTGCCAATGCTAGACGAAAATTTTTCTCTTCACGGTTTCTATTCACATATGTAGATTTTTAGCGGTCTTCTCGTCGGATGAGTCCTGCAGTATCTCTTCTCCTTAATCTAGAGTGGCCGCTGTCATTTAAAATATTTCGAGCTAGTGGATTTGGGTGCGACTCAAGCCTTTTTAAATATTTTGCTGCGTACTTCGTAATAATAGTTTTTACTAATGGCACATTGAGATCCTTGTGAATATTAGAGTTTTTAACATACCAGGGAGCGACTGTGATTATTCGAAGGAGTTTATTTTGGCGCCTTTGAATTTTTTCGATATTTGAGGCCGAGGCAGTGCCCCATAGCTGAATACCGTAGCACCAGATTGGCTTTAATATAGAGTTGTAGAGTAGGAGTTTGCAATCGAGGCTAAGAACAGAATTTCTTCCAATAAGCCAATTAATTTGAATTGCTTTCAGTTTCATTTGTGTTAGTTTTGCTTCTATATGGCATTTCCATGTTAAGCGCCGATCAAGATGAATACCAAGATATTTTACATGCGATTGTTGGGGCACTAATTGATTATTGATTATAATAGGGGGACATGACTCCCGACGCAAGGTGAATGTTATATGTACGCATTTTTGCTCATTGACCTTTATCCTCCATTGTTTTAACCACTTTTCCAATTCAAATATATGATTCTGCAAGTAGCGAGATGCTTCATGACAGTTTTCGTGTACGCTTAAAAAAGCTGTATCATCAGCAAATGTTGAAGTTAGGGTGTGGTTATTTGTTGGCATGTCTGAGGTATATATTAAGTATAACAGTGGGCCCATGATGCTTCCCTGCGTAAAATGAAAGATTTTTTTCAGTTCTCTTTTAAAACTGCATTCATGTCCTAACAATAAAACTTTTATTTATAGCTGCTTTACACCATCACACACGTCTTACGTATTTTGAAAAAAATACAAGCGTGTCATGATAAGTTATTATTGTTTTTTTTTGAAAATTTTCAAACAATAATTAGATCAGGGAGGGATTTTCGAAAAATACTTAAGACTTTGTGGGAGAGTGTATAACGGTATTTATCAACATTTAAGTATTTTCAATGCCTTCTCTCTTTTTTTCTTCTGCCTCTCAATAAAAAACTCACAAAAACTGTTTGTACACGAAACACGTTTTCATTCATTTTTTCTCTTCCATCGGCAAACTTAAATAATGACGGGGACTAAGCCACGGATCTGCTTTAGCTGCACTTTTTTTAATTAAAGAAGTAAGGCAAAATTTCCCGAAATTTTTGACCTTTTCAAAGCAAACAAATATTTGTTTTTACACCATTTCGTTTAATATAAAATTAAGAAATAATGACAGATATTTATCCTACAAAAAAAGGATGTCCCGGTAGAATAGTTGGTATTGTGCTAGTATATCAGTGTGGGGGTTGCGGGTTCGATTCCCGCCAGAGACTCTGGTCTCCTGCAGACAAGCGTAGAGCTTAGCAGGATTATATTAAGAAAAAAAAGAAAAAAAGCCATATAATTTATTGAAGACACAAACCATATGAAAAAGGTATGCCACCTGTCGTGAATCCCGCATTTTTAAGTTGTATTAGGTTACGTAAAAATTGCAGTCAGTAGTCATCCGCATCACTAAGACCCTATCACCCTTACCGTCGTTGGTATTTTTGTCGCGAAAGTTAGGCGTTTTTGAAAAATGGTATCGTGGCTGCAAAAACGACAACATATACGACACTATTTAAAAATCTATTACAAATAAGATTAGCGTGGTTGTCGTATATGTTGCAAAAATTGTCGTTAAGTTTCTTTACGACAGCGTATATGCACAAATTTTTGTCTAAATACGCCAACCATGACGGGTGATTGATCCATTGTGATACCATTGAATTTCACTTTAAAGAACTCTTACCGTATAACGAACCCGAACTTATAACCGAAAGTGGCGGATCCCATTTTGTCCAGTCGCATTCTCGCCAATACAAGACAGTGACAGAGGAGGTGTTGCACGTTTTTCCCCTAATTTGCGTTATCGTATCTACGGAAAAAATCATAGCGCCTGGCTTCCAGATTTAAGGAACCGTTTAAAGGAGATTTCATCTTTTGATGTTAAATTCTGTAGGGAAACCAGCAGCAGCACTTTTCAAAATTGACAGATGCTTTGAGATCTTGTCTTACCAGAGATCCTATCCGGTATTACGCGAGTCAGTAATTCCCCTGATACGGCACCGATCTTATTATTGGTTAAGGAACCTACGGGGATCACTTGGTTGCTTTGGGTCTAAGTCGCGGCAAGTGAGGTCTGAAAAATCCTTCGTTGAAGGCTGATTTTTCAGCATTTGTCTGAATGTTTGGACTGCGGGCGGATCTTCCTATGTGCTGTTGATATTCAACAAATGCTGCTGGCTATTACTAAAGCACCGGAGATAAGATAGCTCCAGCTTCTAAACAAGAGGCGAGTAGATAATTCTGCCTGTGTTTGTTGGTGGCACTCACACAAAGGGGCAATTGGTATGTTAGTCACCCAGTTGTTAAGAACAACATGAAGTTAGGCCCACGCGGCAGGTTTCCATATCGTCGGCTTTGGGCTAATAAATCAGAGCAAGTTAAACTCCATTTTTGGTTTAAAATGTGTTAACTAACAAATCTATAAATCAGTAAACATATGTATAAACCATCTTTAAATGCAGAAAATTGGGCATTTAAACTACCAATACACCGCATATAAATTTTACAACATTTATCGTAATGGTGCCACATGTTATTTTTAAAACTACAAATAATACATGGGACACTGAATTACAGGTGTTGAGTTTAAAGTACATATAAATTAAAGTTTTATTCAACTAAACCAGCGTTTAAACATTCACCGCTTTATTGGCCATTGGAATTTAAATCTGCTAAATACATTTTTTAAATTTAATGACATTTTGATACCGTTCATAAGACAAGGAGACGCCAAATCGACTATGAAAAACATTTACTTTAATTTAGGACTCTTTAGAATATTAGAAAATAAACAAAATATATATAGCACATAAATAAATATATATAAGCTAGAAATTAAAAGCCTTAGAAGTTTTTTATCTGCCCTGTTAAATATGCTAGAAGTTAGTTAGCAGGTTTACACTCTACGGCGACGATATAAATCTTCGCTACTCATCTCTTTTCAGATTTCCCAGCCCACATTTTTATGCTAAGCTAGAAATAATTATCAAAAGTTATTTTCGGGAATACAAAATTTATTATTAATTAATTCATTTATTAATGCCATGCTTAATTCCCAATTTTTAATTTTTAGGGAAACTGGCTCTTCTATGCGCATTTCGCTGGTTGCTTAGGCCAGCTCGTCAGGAAACTTTATCCAAAGACTTAAGAAAAGCTAAAAATATTATACAATTTTTTTATAATTTTGTTTTTTTTTTTTTTTCTTTTTATCCTCTTACAACTACAATTCACATTGTAGGGGAATTATGAAAAAAAAATTCACTGTTTATTGTTGTGGCTTTGTTGAAGCTTTGATATTGTTACAATTTTGTGCCCATTTAGACAGGGAAACATTTGGAAGGCAAACATTTTGTTTGGTAGCAAATTACAGGTGGGGAAGAGAGAATGGTTTTTGTGTTCGGTACTCGGCGACACGCTTTGTTCTCATTTTCTTTGTTGACATTTGCTTTGCTTTTTGACAAAAAAAGCAACAATATTAATAGAATGTTGCCGGCAACATGTTCGCCTGTGTGACCGAGAATGAAAAAACAAAAGAGAATTCAAGATGTTTTCCTTCCAATATTTCCCTGTCTAATTGATGACTAAGACCTGAGCGTTTAAAATTATTATTCACTTTATGGTCTTACCCGGCGTTTACACATGCAAGTGCAAGTTCGAAAAACTCAATACAATCACACATTTTCACTAACACCATCACATTTTTCGCACTTGCAGCCCAACTTGCAAGAGAATTTGCTTGCAAGTAAATTTTTGACACTTGCAGCAAGTAAAATGACAAATAAAGAAACAGTGTTACCGTGGACGCCTTTGGTATCAATTAACTAGTACGAAGTAATATAGTACTAGTAAATAAAAAAAAAAACACTACTACAAAGCAACACATCTTCATTGTATTTTAAAACATAAATTGCAAGCATTTAAAAAAAAATTTTAATCAAAATATATTCTCAGAAAATTTTATGATATCGGTAACTACGGCAATACTGGATTCACATATTTTAAAATTAAACATCATTTTTTCATCAAGATGGACCAAAAATAAAATAAAGAAATAATTAAATTATTTATATTTAATATTATTAAATAAATTTCGTGATAACATTAACATGATAATGTTTTTTTTAACCCAAAAATTAAGCTTTTTTCAAAAGATGTTTTCGCTTTGAGAACATTTGAAAACTGACTGTGTAAACACTCAAGTTACTTGCAAGACTTTCGGCTATTTCTTCGACATTTTCGTTGATAATACATATACACTACTTGCAAGTAATTACCTGCACGTGTAAAGGCAGGGTTATTTGTATAATTAGTCAATTCTCAAGGTATCCTAACATGTAATATTGTCAAAATGTCCTAATATTTCACAATGGTTTAAAAATATTGTTGTACGGCTCAGCCGCTCAGCGCTGGACTTTTCTGATTAATTACGACAGCACAATAAACACAGCAAGCAACGTTCTATTTATTTAAGACACTTTTTGTTAACAAACCAACAACAATATTTTTAAACCATTGTGAAATATTAGGACATTTTGACAATATGACATGTTAGGATACCTTGTGAATTGACTAAATATTTTTAGCTTCTCTAAAGTCTTTGGAAAAAGTTTCTTGACGAGCTGGCCTAAGCAACCAGCGAAATGAGCATAGGAACTGGCTTTCCCACAACAATTAATTTCAGTGTTTTTATCATAAATAAAAATTGGCAGTTTAGCACGCCATTAATAATTGAACTAATTAATAGCGTATCGAGTTATAAATCAAAAAAAATCTAAATCTCAGATATTTGTTTTTTCAATGCGTAAATTGATAAATATTGTCGGGAGTTCCGACTCAGGATTGCCCAACTTTATCTTATGTCTTTTTATTATTTAAATTGTGACTTATTAAATGTTTTTTTGTTAATACATTCATAGACATAATGGAAATTTCGTTAAGTGCATTTTAATCAAAACTGTAAATTGTCACAATTTCAATAATCACCAACCATTTGCCTACAGTTTAGTTTAAAACTTTTTTTTATAATGATACACAATTTAAATTAACATTTTAATAAAATAAAATCTTTAAATTGGCAAAAAAAAAAATTTGGTATGACTTAAATATTACACAACCAACCCATTTACAATTTTTGTCGAAACATCCAACCCACAATATAAATTTTAGTTCAAAAAGTGAAACTTTAACTTGAATTAAAATAAAAAAAAAAACTTTAAAAATAGTATTTCTAACTCTTTATATAAAACTAAAAATGTATTTATGTATAAAATACTAACGTTACTTTGCCTTGGATAGATGGGTTTACTATTTATTTCTCATATACAATTTTGTTAAACAATTTCAACAGATAAATGAAAACGGAAAGCGTGCCACGGAAACCCACACAATTATTGGCGCCAATTATTTACGGTGGGAAGTGTGTGCTTAACAGCCATCTCACCCGAAACATAAAAATTAAAACAAAATTAAACCACAAAAATAATAGAAAGAGAACTTAATAGGAAATTTATACAAAATTGTTGTTATAAATTTTTATTTATTTTTAATTTACTATCAATTTTGTTAAAGTAAAGTCTTTTTTTTTAAGCAAAACAGTCAAAAATTTAAAAAAAAAATAAATGAATTTAAAGGAAATAGTTTTGTTAAATAGAAATCTCAACAAAAATTTTTTTATAATTTATAATTAAATTTTTTTTTTTTTGTTAAACTTATTTAAACACAAAAACTATAATAAATTACAAGTAAACTGTTTTGAAATAAAACACACCAAAAATTTGAAGGACTCTTTTTTTTGTGTCAACAAAGTTTTTAGAAAAGTTTTTTTTTTTTTTTTTTTTTTGATATTTTCGTGAATAACATGACAACTTTTGTTTAAACTTTGGGATTTTTTTTTTTACTAAAATAAAATTACATGCATATTTAAATTGTTAGACAAGACACAAGGGGTTTCATCTTCATAGTTTGATTTAATTTAGTTTTATTTTATGTTACCCTTCAACAAAAAAGCACTGAAGAGGAATTATTTTGCCTTAAAATTTTCGTAAAGCCATCACATATAATGGTGTTCGCCTGATAAGCCTCCTACACAAGCAATTAAACGACCTATACCTTTATGTAGGAAGTCAAAACTTTTAAAGTCAGCTCTTTATATATACAAAACAAATTAGAAAGTATAGTCGGTCAAGCCTAACCATATGATACCCTACACCACAGTATTGAAAAACAAATTTTTGAGTTTTTACCCTATTTGGAACAAATGGGCAATCATTGGTCCCGAAACAAAATTATGTTATGAGGTTAAGACTATTACTTCGAGATCTTTATCTATATGAGATTTTCTTGTCTCTTAGTGATTTCAGGAAGGGGTTTTATATGGGGCATATGGATCATTTTGGACCAACAAGCACAACATTTTGTTATGACATACGGGCACGTTCTGACAATAGCAAAACACACTACATATGTTATTTCATCTACTTCACTCATAGAAAAATGCACCTTTGTATTGATGATTCTCTAACTTCAGAAAAGTGACATCAATCCAATGACGGACGTCATCATAAAATTTTGTCATATTTTATGCGTAATATATGCATAATATATGTGTATTATTAATATTATTTTCATGTTTCAAATGTCAATTTAGAAGCAAAAATTCCCATATTCAATTTTTTCAATTACGAGTATTAAGTTAAATACATGAAATTTTCAAAGAAGAATGATTACGAGATTTATTTCTGTAAACAAAGGGAGGAACGCAACAAAAGTGAAACAAACATGTGTAACGGGTAAGTAAATAATAATATTCTCTTAATTTGACTAAGTCAATTAAAACAACTCAATTTAATGACAGTTTGTCATTTAATTGAATTAATGAATCCTTTCTCCGATGTTACAGTGGCATCACACTGATGACATGTTTTATTAAACCGACTCCGATTCGTCATTTCTGTCATGCAAATGTGTCATCCCATTGATGATATAATTTGAATTTTTGACTCTGATTACAATATGGCCAAGTGATGTTAATGCTTTCATCAAAATGATGATAAGTGGCATGGGGTCCAAAAAGAAGACACAATAGTACGGATGTTAAAATACTCACAAAAAACGACTTAGTCGTTTACGACAACGACAACCGTAATAAGGCTGAATGACAATGACGCGTGAACTAATTCCCTTTCTAGAGCAGTTTTACGAAGGAGTTTAATTTCGTTGTGAAAATGTTTTATGGAAAGGCACAAAGTGCACAGTGGTGTTAAAAATTTATGAATTAGCAAGAAAAATTATATTTCCTCGTTCGATCCATTGGATTGACAGTAGAACCTTAGTAATAAGATATAGAACCTTAATAGTAAGATATTTAAACTTGAAAGGGATTAAAAGGATTTTCGGGAAAGTATCCAATACGGGAAGTATGATTATTTATAGACTTATAAAAACTACTTATAAAATTGTATTTTTGACATGTAATCAGCTAAAAACAAAAATGAATAATTTAACAAATTTGTGAATCATGAAGGAAAAACTTATTGGAGGGTTCACAGAAAAAAATCATTAAATTTCTCCAATCACCAAATTTGTTGATTTTGCACCTATTACCAAAATGTTTATATTGATGTCTAAAAATTTAAAAATTTTGAAAAAATACTTTCAATAATTGATATTTTTAATTTTAATTAAAAAAGTGATCAAAACCTTTGCCATTTCAAAAATATGTTAATTTATTTAAATAAATATTGACAATTCCCAACAACAATTCTATATGTTTAAATTATTTTATTTTAAACGAAAAAAGTCAATTAAGATTTTTTGTTATTTAATTAAAATTTTAATTGAAAATTTATTTCAAAACAACTAAAATGTTAATTAAATCAAAATTATATTTTTAATTTTCTTTCAACTTAAAAAATTATTGATTCAATTATCACATTAATTAAATTTAAATATTTTTTAAAACATTTTTTAATTGATAAAACACTTTTTTCTGTGTTTATTAAACGTTTTGTTAAACACATAAAAAACAGCTTAATGCTGAATGAAAAGGCTTTTATAACGCGCGTTGTGTAACTTGCAATTCTTCACGCGCTAAAGTTTTCAAACGCACCATACTCGTCGACGAATTAACGCGTGTTATGTACTTCTACCTTAAGTGTTTTAACAAAATCGGACAAAATCGAACTCGAGTTATGATAAAATGTAATAGTATAACCGCCTTATTTTGGAAGAATAATTGATCTAGCCCAAAAATCTCTAAACAGATTTGGATTCAGCTCGCTAAAGTCAATTAAAATCACATAAAAAGTTCTTTCTCCCTACGTTTTTTGCTGACCAGTGTTGTAACATAATGTTTATTTTTTTATTATTTTTAAAAAGTTATT
This sequence comes from Pollenia amentaria, assembly GCA_943735925.1. Lineage (NCBI taxonomy): Eukaryota > Metazoa > Arthropoda > Insecta > Diptera > Polleniidae > Pollenia > Pollenia amentaria. Next base: position 43,776,778 of record OX031006.1, on the reverse strand, counting down.
TGCAATTCTTTAAAATTTTCTATCTCGATATTTTTGGTAATAATTTAAGCACTTTAAAAATTATAATTAAAAAAATAAATGTTCATAAAAAGTCCATTAAATTAACGGTAAACTATTCATATATTTTATAAATAATTTAAGAATAAACAATTATGAACTATTTTACGGCATTTGCATGTGCAACTGAATTAATGAAACCCCCACTTTCTAAACTTCTGGAACGTGTTTAATTTGTGTTACAGCAAAAATAATTGGGTGGGCGGAAGAGTTATTTCGTTGGCATGAATGTAGTGATTCTTTTGAAGAAAAAAAAAAAACACTTTTAGGCCTAACAAATTCTTTAAGTCAACATTCTCTAGTCTTGTCATTCGTTTGGGTGTAAGTGTACTTCTTGATGTTTTTTTTTTTTTTTTTTTTTTTTTTTTTTTTTTTTTTTTTTCTAACTCGTATAAAAAGAAATTGTTAAACACATGCTTAAACTTTAATATAGATTCGTATACAAGATTTTTTTTTGATTTTTTTTTTCTTTCTGTTTCTATTTTTGTTTTCAACTTAATGCTAATTTATGAATAATTATATTCATAAACTCATTGAGTTACGAAAAAGATGTTTTTTTTTTGTTTTTAAATAAATTTTTTTTAAAAGAAATATACAAAATTATATCTGAGTTTCTAAACGTGACTTGGAAATCAGTCTGACAGTTTTATATTTAAAGCTTAAAGTCAATAGTTTTTATGGCCAGCCGGCAAGTGCTGCATATCGTATGTGACTACACAATATTGAGAAGAGAAGAACGAACAAAATAGAGTTGGGCTTAAGTAAATGTTAAAGAGCCTACGCCTACTTATCACACAAGATTAAAGACTAACCCCCATATTCATAAAAAATATTTTTGATTTATAAAAGGTTTACTGAATAAAATGTCCTATTAAAATTTGTTCACTAAACCTTTTCTAAATACAAAATATTTTTTATGAATATGGGAGTAAAAATATGCTTTTTACAGCCTATTTTGCTAAAAATATTATGTACGAAATATAGATTTTTATAGGATATTAAAAAAAAACAATTAGTAATACGGGGAATAAAGACATTTAATTTCGGAATAATTTTCAGGTTTTCGTAAAAACCACGCTCACTATAATGCTAGGAACACAACTGGGACGAACGACGAATTTCGCCCAACACGACGAATTTTTCGGTAAAAATTCGCTGAGTAAATTCGTCCTATGAAGCACAATAACGACTACAATAACGAATAACAAGCAGCTTTTATAATTGAGAGAGTTGATTGCTGTTTGTGCAAAGAGAGAGAAATAGTGTGACCATATTAAAAAAATAAGGCTTAAAAATTAAAACATAATCAAAAACACATGCAAAAACTATTTTTATAGCAAAATACTTTGTATATATATTTTTAATGTTATAAAATAATAAAAAAAAAACAATTATTAAAGTAAAAAGTAACTTTATTTACTAAAATACTTCTAAACTAAAACCAAATATGGCCACCTAGTACTGATTTGTTCGTCGTTCGCTGGCGTATGAATTAGAAAGAAATATATTGCAAAAACGCCGCGCCGCGTATGACGAATTTCGCCGGACGCTATTATTGTGTGTATTTGCATATACACCAATTTGTTTTATTTTTGATGACGAATATTCGCGGCCAAAAATTCGTCGTTCGTCCCAGTTGTATTCCTAGCATAATATTACACAGAAAAAATTATTAGTAGTTGTTAACACAGAAAATATTAAAAATTGTCTCTAATTACCAAATTTATGCCAAATTTATTATATCAAGCAAACAAGTTGTTGATTTTGCACCTATTACCAAAATTCTTATATTGATTACTAAAAATTTTAAAATTGTGAATATTTTTTTTTTTTTTTCATTAAATGACATTTTTAATTTTAATTAAAAAAATTATCAAAATCCTTTGCCATTTGAAACAATGTGGTTATTTATTTAAATAAATATTTACAATTTTCAACAGCAGTTCTAAAAGTTTAAATTATTTTATTTTAAACGAAAAAGTCAATTAATATTTTTTGATATTTAATTAATAGTTTAATTAAAAATTTATTTCAAAACAACTTAAATATTAATTAAATCAAAATAATTTTTTTGATTTTCTTTAAACTAAAAAATAATTGATTCAATTATCACATTAATTAAATTGAAATACTTTTTAAACCATTTTTTTATTGATAAAAAACTTTTTTCTGTGTAACAATTAAAAAAATTGTTTAAAAAGTATTTCAATTTAATTAATGTGATAATGGAATCAATAACTTTTTTAGTTGAAAGAAAATTAAAAATATAATTTAGATTTAATTAACATTTTAGTTGTTTTGAAATAAATTTTTAATTAAAATATTAATTAAATATCAAAAACTCTTAATTGACTGTTTTATTTAAATTAAATAATTTAAACGTGTAGAATTGTTTTTGGAAATTGTAAATATTTAATTATATAAATTATCACATTGTTTGAAATGGCAAAGGATTTTGATAATTTTTTTAATTAAAATTAAAAATGTCATTTATTAAAAAAAAAATATTCATATTTTGTTGGGAATTGCCAAAACCTGGGCTATATTTAATTAAATCAATCTACACATTGTTTGAAACGGCAAAGTTTTTTGATCATTTTTTAAATTAAAAATATAATTTATTGAATTAAATGCTAGATGGCAATAAAGGACTTGTATTCGAGTTAAACTGCCTGTCACATGATTTCGAACGAAAACTTCGTTCGACTTACTTACATTTAAAACAAAAACAAAATTTTTGGCCATAGAAGCCAAAAGTAGGACACAATGGCTTTTACAAAAATTAAAAACGATTCAGAATTATTTTTTTGAGCCCGATCTTTAACAAATTTTTTATGAATGAAATCTTCTGGCTTATTTTTATAAACAAGTTAGCGATATGCATAGCTCATCTCTTTAAGTAAAACATTAATCATTTTTGACACTTCGGGTTTCAATAGCCAATTTGCCTTTGCACAGCTGATGATGACGTAGGCTCATGAGGCCACCTAGTATTCATTTTGTCTTGATCATGAACAAAACTACACCCATTGCTTTAAATAGTTATAAAAGTAATAAAATGTTTAATTTACTGTACTAAAAACGAGCCAATTCAGCTAAGACAAAAAAAGCGTGCTTTGCATGTTTAAAACGCGATAAATTGGCATCACTGATGATAAATGTCTATAGAAGAAGGCTTTGTCTGGTCTACAATTCGTCAGTAGTACTGCTGACAAAGTCAGTAGTGATTCAGTACAGTTTCTCAATTGACATTTTCCACAGGGAATATACAACTTTTACGTCTACTCCCAAAAAGCTTCGAACGCTTTTATTGGTGTCACAAAAAAATTTCCTTGGTAACAAGATATTAGATAATTTTCCGAAAAAATAGAAGTTTTGTTGAACTACTACTAGAAAATTGTATGTTCTTTGTCACTAAAATTTGTCATTTAAATAAAATATTGGCTCAGTCAGTGGCGTACGGTCTTGCAAGGATCCTTCAAAAGAAACCACACTTCTGAGCCGACCAACAGACTGCATGATACGCCGAACAGACTTTGAGACGACGTTCAGGATCATATTTCTGTCAAGGCGGGAAAGGAGTAGAGGAAGCCTGATTAGTGAATACTGCACGAGGGTTTACACTGATGGGCCAAAGATGACCTGCAGTGTTGGATTTGGGGTTTTTTTTGAGGTGCTGGAAGTGAATATCTCGGATGAAGCATATACTAGCGGCAGAATTGGCATTTTGTCGACAACCAGACGGTTATCCTGTCATTACCTTAATTTGGATCCCTGAGCATAGGGACAATTATGGCAATGAAGATATTTTGCAGGGTGTGCCAGTCGCAACACCTCTGGGAACTATTAGAAGCGAAATCTTCAGACACTATCCATATCTGGATATGGCAAATGATAAATGGAGGAAACTGGATGGCTACAGGGCTACTAAAGTAAGGTGGCCCACATACGACATTGTTCGCTCTAAGCGACTTCTCAACTTCATTCACAGTATTATTTCGAGACTGATATACGTACTTACTGGCCACTGGACGATCGGTAAGCACGCTATGAGACTCAGCCTCCCTTTCAATGAATGCTGCAGAGAACCTGGAACTTAAGCTGAAGGTCCACACCATGCGTTTATACGTAGATGCGTATGATACTTTGTTCCTAAATTCAAGTTACATGCAATGCGTTTTATGCGCCAAATAGTTTTTTTTTATCATCTGTTGTGCTAATATGTTTATCAATTAAAAACAATTTGGGAAAAATTAAAGATGAACTGATATTTTAATATAATTTATTTATAAGAATTCATTGAGGAGTAAGCTTTTATTATCAAAACAATTCGTAATTTTACATAGTGTCAATAAGTTTCCCTTTCAAAGCATTTGTTAAAAAAAATAATAAACACAACAAAGATGGCACTCAGAACATAAAAGTTATCGATAACTAGAATGGCAAATGTTGTTTATGAAAAAATTGTTCTAAAAATTAATTTCAATGTATTTTGTTCTTGAAAATTATTTCAATATTTATTACGAAAGCTTTTTCTTTTATTAAAAACCTTTTTTAATACAAAATAGAGAAAAAAGGAATCCACCACACAAACATATTTATCGATAACATAGAAAAAAAAATATGATTTGTCATCCATGGCCATTAAAAACAGTATATGCATTCTATGTCGTGTAACTTGTCACATACACCCAGAGAAAAGATATGTTTAAATTTGGTCACATCCAACAAAACTATTTTTAAAGAGAATTGCAAACATATTATGTTTGAATTTAACCATATTATTGTCACCGATTAGTCCTACATCAAGAAGGCACAACCATATTATGGTTGCCTCCGAACATCCTTTGGTTAGTAATAACTAAAATATGTTTAATATTTATAATAGCATGGTTGATTTTCAACCAAAGCATGTTGCTCTTAGAAAAGAGGAAAATACTGTTGTTAATTTAAAAACAAATTATTGTCATATTTAACCATTACATGTTTAGAGGCAACCATAATATGGTTGCGGCTTCTTGATAGAGGACTAATTTAACAATTATATGTTTGTCGGTGACAATAATATGGTTAAATTTAAACATAATATGTTTAAGATTTCGTCTAAAAATAGTTTTGTTGGAGGTGACCATATCTAAACATATTTTTTCTCTGCGTGTACAATTACCCTGATTTCACTTTTTGAAATATGCATAAAAAGGAACAACGCATAGAATGCATGACATGGACCTTCAGCTTTAGGAAACAGTATTTAATATCTTATGTGATTGCTTGGAAATAACCTTTTACAAGGACTCTCCGAGATATCGAGAAATTCGGCAATTTGGTGAAATATCTCAACACAACCGGCTGGCTCTAGCCACCTCAGTATTGGCCTGGCATCACGCTTGGGCCGGCGTTCCTACTCTTGACGAGTTGTGTGGAGTCACTGCCGACTCTACTTGCAGCACGCTTAGTTTTGGGCGTGCTACCACGTTAACCAACCAACCAGTGGCAATTAATAAATGTTAATAAATTCGTGACTTAAGATATGGCTGTTTATCTGGAATTGATAGAATGAACCCTTTCTATCACAACTGTTTATTCGCGTATTTTTATATGATCAATGGCCCCCTCTCATAAAATTAAAAATTAAAAATTTGTTGAGTTGTGTAATTTTATAATAAAAATTTATTTATAGAAAATTTTCCTAAAATGTATTATTTATAGTTATGCGAATTTATTCAAGTGACCGCATGAGAGAGAGAGAAAGAGAGAGTTATGCTGGCTGTTAATTTTGTATGTATGAATTCGCCTTGATTTATAGGCAATTTTTCGAAAAGAAATGTATACGTAGTTGTAAATATAATAAATAATTTAAAAAGAATTGCTTCTCAGCATGTCTGTCATTTATGAAAAAAAAATGACAACGATTACAATGAATTGTCGTTTGTTTTAGGGGGTGGGTGGTGTTGGTAGAGGCCAATAATTACGCGTTACCAAACGAGAAAGGGGTGTGGTGTAGTGTAAGTATTGATCTGGCTGTAGTATTTAGTTTCATTTATTTATGTTTCCAGTTTATTTGCACTTGTAAATGTTTGTATGGAGCTTAAAAACATAGTGATTAAAAAGTTTTCCAATTGTGGCCTGTAAAGTACAAAACTATAGACATTGCTGTTTTGCTATTTTAGTTTTTTTTGTTTATACTAATGAATAAACCCCCTTTCCGCCAACAACAACAATTATAACCAAAACAATCGTCATCCGACTAACAGCCAGCAAAGTAATCAAGCGACCAAACGGTCATTGAACGTTTTCAAAGTGTATCTATGAATCTACGAAGTATGTATGTATCTTTTAATGTGTGTGAGTGTGTGTGTGTGTGTGGGTGCGTATGTTCGTGTACATAACCCTCATTTTATGCTAGATTTTAGACAAATATCTGTGCAATAAAATAAATAAATTACACTTAAACAAATAGAATAACAAATAATGTGTATAAATTTGTATTGATGTTTGAAAACAGTGGCTGGTAAATAAATTGGGAAATATTAACGGACTTAAAAAATTATTTTAAGTATGTTTATTCTAGGCTATAAGACCAATTGTATATAGTATAGTACTAAAAGAACTAAAAAAATTTTAGAAAGTTTTTAACTATTTAAGTTGGTCGCTGTATGCCTGAAAGTGTAAATGTTCCTATTTGCAGTGTTGAAATTATTCATACTGGCATAATAATTTACAATTTTTAAAAATGAGGATCAAAATGTTATCAGCTCAAGTGAAACAATGTAATTTTAATGTTCTTCAATGCAAATAATGCAAAAAAGATTTATAAACATTTGTAACGACTTATGATTAACATTTTGTAAATCCCAAATGGCTTATTGGTGAGACCCCAATTGTGAATATTCCTGCCTACTTAGTGCACCAGGAACTATTGCTTTGTCACTTTTTTTCAATTGGACCTCGATAAAAAAAAAATCGTTGAAAGCATAAAAAAATGTTCTTGAATAAAAACTATTTAAAATGTAATGTAAAAAGTTAATTATCAAAGTTGTTTGTGGGAATACTATTATTTATTAAAAGATTTGGTTTGTTGTGCTTAATTCCCTTTTTAAATAATTGATAAAAATTACTGAAATTTATTGTTGGAGGATAAGCTGTTCCTATGCGCATTTTACTGGTTGCTTAGGCCAGATCATCAGGAAACGTTCTCCTAAATAATTTTAGAAAAGCCAAAGCTATCAGCAAACAAAACTACAGAGGGAATGAGAATTACCTACAAACACTCAAAAAGTCTTGTTTGCAACGATATCAAAGCTTAAACAAAATACCAAACAATAAATCAGTGATGAGTTTTATCTTTTCTTACATTTCCCGCTACAATTAGTTGGAATTCTCCCAACATTAATTGTAGTTGTAAGTGGGTAAAGGAAAAACATATTAAAAACAAAAACAAAGTGCTTTTATTGTTTTCGCAAGAAATCAAAATAAAAACAATTTGCCAGTTCAGTTTTTTATGCACGTGCACTTGCTAAAATTTATTATCAAAGTTGTTTGTGGGAATACTATTATATATTAAAAGATTTGGTTTGCGCATAGGAACAGCTTATCCTCCAAGAATAAATTTCAGTATTTTTTATCAATTATTTAAAAAGGGAATTAAGCACAACAAACCAAATCTTATAGTAAAAAGTTAATGTTTAATAAAAATCGCTGAAAGCTGAAAGCAAGATTTATAAGAACAAAAAATTTAAATAAAAACTAAATGTCAAGATAGTTTAAAATGTCTTTAAAGAAAATCTAAATTTCTTTAAAATACACCAAAATTGGGACTTAATCGCTTCAACTTAAAAATCGTTTATTTTATGTCAAAAAGTTGGTAAAATTCAAAAAAATCCCTTGAATCGCAAAAGAAAAAGTTATTTTGTTTTTAAAAAGTGAAAAACCACTGCTAAAGTAAAGAAATCTTAAAATTCAAAATCATAAAAAAATTCTTCAGTTGCCAGGTAAAGGAAAAAAAACGTTAACCAATTGAAAATAGATAATCATTCACAACAAAAAATTTCGATCCACCAAGAAAAATACAAATTGGTTTAAATACTGATTTCAGATTATTGACTGCCACCACCACCTGGATAACTATCTTGCCGCGATGTGGTGGCTTAAATGCCGGCGGTAGTGTATGTCTTGGAACTTGTTTCGGTACAGTCTAACCGGAACAAGTTCGAAGGCATAAGCTTTAAAGCCAGCATGACCAAGGGTTATCCATCCCATATCCCATCCTCTTTACCTATAATCCTACCCACTTCTCCCTTTGATTCCCTACATCCCCCACTTTTAAGGTCAAGGTGGTTGATAGCAGTGCCGAGGACCTGAATGGCTAGTTAGTGGTAAAAGAAACTGGTCGTGAACAGCTTCCCTCTGACGCCGATGGCAAGGGTCAGTTGTAATTCTAGCCTAGTCCGCGTACGCCGTCACTGCGCGCGATGGTCGCTTTGTTTACGTGCTTACTCGTGGGACCAAAAACTGGACAATTTAAATTTTAAAGAAAGAAATGAAGAAGTTGGCGCAGGGAATGTCTCTGTCAGCTCAGCAGGTTCGGGGTCAGATTTGGACTCCGACTTGCTGGGTATTCACAGATATATTCTGCTGCAGGAGAGTCAGTTAATGACAGAACTGACAGTCATGACGGACAGGATAGACTCGCCAATCGGATCTCCGTCTCGTACAGGGGCATCGGAAAGACTCGGTGACCTAACTCTGGGCTCTGATGATGAGCACGAAATAACTCTGATTTCGGCTCATGATGAGGGCCATAGGGCTGGGCCATCGACTTCCGGAGTCACACTCGGGTTGGAGAGTGGATTGGCGAGTGTATCAAAACTCGTTGTTCGGCAAGATGCGACAGAACAGGTCACGTCAGATAGCCGAACGAGCTACGATAAAGCCAAGAGTGATGTGAGAGCCTCCTTAGCCTTTCTGGAAAAGATAGCTAAGAAAGACTCCTCACTGCACGATGGGCGGGATAGGCATCTGCTGAGGAAGCACCGAAAGAACGTTGCTAGATTCGAACGAATCCACGGCTCTGTCGGTGCCATCCTAGGGCTTCCCTATCCTGCGGGATACACAACAGGGGCTGCTGTGGATACAAATGTTGTCAGTAAAGACAGCAAATCCCCAGCACCCCCTGTTGTTGAATCCTCGGATAAAGCAGAAGATAAGGAAAAGGAGGGTAAAGGTTCAACGACTGGCCCTCTTAATCGTGACAGATTGGTCGCAGTTAAGGGAGCTAGGCCTGAGAACGTTTTACCCACTACTAGTCGCGCGATGAGGGCTGGAAATGTCTTGGTAATTTCCGATAGTCACTCCCAAAAAGGAGTCACTAAAGGAAGGGTTGCTGGGACAGACCAGTCAACATCTGCAGGGAAATCGGGTGATCACCGACTGAGCTCTGCTAAGGGCCCCAAAAAGGGGGTAGTTAAGCGAGTGAGGTCTGGTGATGACCAGAAATCCCCTGCGGCTAAGAGGACTGGTCAGACTGTGGTCAGTTCTCTTAAAGATCCCCATAAGGAGATCAATAAGAGGACTGACTCCAGAAAGGACCAACCATCCACTTCAAAGAAACTAAAGGAGTCGTCGAGTAAGGACGGTATTCTAGCGGCTGTCATTGATCGTAAGGATCCCGATGGAAGGATCAGTGTCGAGAGATGGCAGGTGCTAGAGAACAAACTACTCGACGAAATCTTTAGTGCCAAAGGAAGGCCGGACGAAGTATCGTTCAAAGGGGCTGACTGGACAAGAGGTGTCAAAACTGTCAGTTGCGGCAATCAGAAAACCTTTGAGTTTTTAAAGGCTGCAATTGGTAAGTGTGGCAGCTCCTGTCCTGAAGCTAGTCTGGATGTTATACTAGCGTCTGAGTTGCCATTAAGGCCGGTAGTCACGGTATGGATACCTCCACCTATAAAACCGGTGGAGGTCATACTGGGGGTACTGGCCAACCAGAACAAGGGGCTCAATACAAGCCAGTGGAAGCTGGTAGCTTCACTGGGTTGTAAAGAGAACCAGGGAAGAGACTTCAGGTTCGCAGTGGACCGGGAGTCTCTTAAAAAGCTTGATTCGATAGGAGGGGTTGCAATATTCGGGTTAGGGTCTATCAAATTTAGGTTTCCTAAAAATGATAGACCCTAAGAGGTTGAAAGTGGTGCAGATAAACCTGCACCACTGTGAAGCAGCCTCAACCGAATTAGTAACCCACCTCATCGACAACAACGTGGACGTGGCCTTAATCCAAGAGCCCTGGATTAATAAAAACCGGGTAGTTGGATTAGGGGTCACGGGGTATACATTGTTCGTACCCCACACAGATGAGAAGGTACGAACTTGTATCTTGGCGAGAACTGAGTTTAAATTTATGTTTTCTCATTCTTATAGTAATGGAGACCTCACGGTTGTGACAGGAGAAGCCAAGGACAGAAGGGTCCTGGCATTGGCATCGGTATACTTGCCGTACGAGGCTACCGATCCACCTGGTGAAAAAGTGCGAGAGTTGGTGGAGTACTCAGGCAGAACTGGCTCGAGACTGGTACTAGGATGTGACGCCAATGCACACCATACCCAATGGGGAAGTGCCGACATCAACAAAAGAGGTGAGTCTATGTTTGATTTTATTATTGCCAGCAATCTTTATATCTGTAACAGAGGGAATACACCTACGTTCAGAACTAGGGATAGAGAGGCAGTGATAGACATGACATTGACGAACTGTAGGGAATTAGTGGAGGATTGGAGGGTGGACCTGGGGTTTTCCTTCTCTGACCATAGTCGCCTGTCCTTTAATCTAATGTTTGAGAGGTCGAAAAGGTGTCCGTATAGGAATCCGAGAAGGACGGATTGGGATTACTTTTCGAGGTTGGTGCAAAGTAACCTTAGAGTTACACGCGACTGGGGGTCGACTTCGACCGGTGTAGAGCAACTGGTGGACACCTTTACGGGGGTACTGACTAGTAGTTATGAGCGTTCCTGTCCTTTGAACTTTCCGGGCAAGCGCACACAACCAAGATGGTGGACAGACGAGTTGAGGACTCAAAGGTCCACTGTCAGAAGGTTGTTTAATAGAGCGAAGTATACGCGTAGGGAAGAAGATTGGAGTAACTTCAGATTGAGTTACAATAGATATAAAGGAGACATTAGGAGGGCGAAAAGGGACTCGTGGGTCAAGTTTAGCGAGTCAGTGGAATCTGTAAATGAGATGTCCAGGTTCAGGAGAATTTTATCCAAGGACCCTGTAGTCCCTGGATTTATTCAGAGACCGGACAACTCATGGACGGAATCTAGCTCTGAATCTCTATGTCTGCTAATGGAAACTCACTTTCCGGGATGTGTGGATCCTGGGACGGGGGAACAGATTGAATGTGGTAACCCCTTCTCTGGGTCAGAATCGGGCGGTGAGGAGAGGGAGACGGTGGGGGACATGATCACCTTGGAAAAAGTAACATGGGCGGTCAATACCTTTGGGTCTTACAAATCGGCAGGACCAGACGGTATCTTTCCGGCGATGTTACAAAATATCGGGAGATCATCACTCCTGCTGTTGGTGGAACTGTTTAGGGTCTGTGTGCTGAACGGGTACATTCCTAAAGGGTGGAGGGAGGTCAGGGTGGTTTTCATACCCAAGGCGGGAAGAACCGGTCACTCTAAACCCAAGGATTTTAGACCAATCAGCTTATCGTCTTTTCTTTTGAAGACGTTGGAAAGACTGATTGATCTACATCTGAGGACGAAGATTGACGCCGGCATCATCAGCGGCGCTCAGCACGCCTATCTTAAGGGTAGATCTGTTGAGAGTGCGCTTCATGATGTGGTGGGTTATGTAGAGCGGGGATTGCGAAACAAGGAATACACCTTGGCGGCATTCCTGGATATAGAGGGCGCTTTTAATAATTTGAAGATAGAGGCTATCAGGCAGGCATTGGTGGATCTAGGCGTTCCTCTGTTCCTGGTCGAATGGATAACTCTGATGCTCAGCAGCAGAGTTATTCACTCGGACTGGGGAAACGAGCGCTTAAAGAAACTGGTGACTAGGGGAACCCCACAGGGGGGAGTTCTCTCTCCCTTATTATGGCTCTTAGCTGTCAACGTCGTTCTGGGACTTTTTGACAGATTGGGTCGGAAAGTTGTGGCCTACGCGGATGATGTAGTGATATTGGTATCGGGCAAGTTTCTGCCGACAATAAGCGAAGTCATGCAAGGGGCGCTGGGCGAACTGTCAGCATGGGCGAGTGATAAGGGTTTGGGAGTCAATCCGGAGAAGACCGAGTTGGTTCTTTTTACTAGGAGGTACAGGGTAGAGAATTTTAGGCTGCCGGTACTAGGAGGAGTAGAGCTTAGACTATCTGATAGCGCTAAGTATCTAGGAGTTTTTCTGGACAGCAAGCTGTCGTGGGGAAGGAACACTCAGGAGAGACTTAAGAGAGGCCTCAATGCCTACTATGCTTGCAGATCATCGATAGGTAAGAGTTGGGGACTCCGGCCGTCAGTAGTGGGATGGCTGTACACTTCGGTGGTTAGACCCATTCTTACATATGGATGCTGTGTTTGGTGGGAGTCATTGAGAGTGGCTTGTCGAAGGAACCTTCTGTCTAAGGCTCAGAGGTGTGCTTCAATCGGCATGACAGGTGCCATGAGAAGTACACCTCAAGCGGCACTGGATGTCATTCTACATCTTCTGCCCATTGAGCAGTATGTTATGGGAATGGCAGCCAGAAGCATTCTTAGACTGAGGGAACTAGGATTGATTAGGGATTTCACGCAGGGTCACTCACGGATCTTGAGTGAGATCGAAGCTGGAGGTTACTGCCTGGGATCACCCGGCTCCACGGATTTCGTGGGCACCAGGGTGGATTTCGGACGGTTGCCGGAGGTGGTAACGCCCTCTAGGGAGAGATGGTCAGGTAGGAGCAGATTATTTAATGGATTTGCTATTTTCACTGACGGCTCGAAGATGAGAGGCACGGGTGCGGGGGTCTACATTGAGGATCTGGATATCAGAATGTCATATAGGCTTCCGGACGACTGCAGTGTTTTTCAGGCGGAAGTTCTGGGGGTCTTGAGGGCCGTGGAACTGATGAGGGACAACATTGATAGGGGCTCGGAGGTCACTATATATGTCGACAGCCAGGCGGCCCTTATGGCCGTAAGGGGCTGTTACGTGAAATCCAAGCTAGTTGACGGTTGCAGGAGGGCTCTGGAGGGAGCCTTAGGAGAGTATATGTTGAGATTGTGCTGGGTGCCTGGTCACTGCAACATAAGCGGCAACGAGATTGCTGATGAGTTGGCGAGACAGGGCTCAGAGATGGAGGATCCTAATCACATAGAGGCAATTAGGCCTCCAATAGGATTCTACTTTGGGAAGATTAGGGAATGGATTCTGGGCGCGACCAATAGGGCCTGGGGGAACCGAACGGACTGCCGGGTATCACGGACGATGTGGCCGGTGCTCAGGAAGTCCGACTCGGAGTTGTTGCTGGGCAGAAGCAGGGTCTGCGTGAGGACCATAATAGGAATCATCACGGGTCATTGCATGATAGGCAGGATGGCGATGAGGTTAGGATCCGACGTGTCGGATATGTGCGGGTTGTGTGAGGACCCGGAGGAGCTGGAGACGGTTGAGCACATTTTGTGCCACTGTCCCAGGCTACAGGGCAGCAGGCTGAGGTGGCTGGGCAGCAGATTCCTAGGCGAATTAGGGGACGTCCCGGGCTGTGGGCTCGAGAGTCTGATAGGATTCGTAATGGGGATGGCCTGGCTGCGCAGCAGGAGACTGGGAGCTAGCCGCACATAGGGCGGATTGGTGTTGTGTTGAGTGAGGCTTTTCTCTCGGGTTTGGTCAGAACTTCCTTTTCTCATCTATTCTTATCTGTTCTTATCTTTTCTGACTCTTTTGCTGTTTCTCTTCACCTTCTTTTTTCAGCTTCTTAAATATAAACAAGGCATCACAATGGACCGTATTGGTCTCTGGGTGAGGGTGTGAAGGAGACTTCACACCAGCCTTTCTACCTACCTACCTACCTTATTGACTGCCAGCCGTTGTCAATGGCGGTGAGTGTTAAACGGCAAAGAATTCTGAAGAGATAGTGTGGTTACTATCGAAACATGTCAAATCAACCTGTTGACCGTGAGTTCAATCCCAGCTTCAGTTTAGAATGAAAAATAATCAATAAAATTTAATTAATTAGAGTGGGCATTTAACATCGAGTTTAATCTTAGCAGCAAACTATTATAAATTAATCTGAGAATAAATTTAATTAAGGACTAATTGGGTTTGCTGTTTTTAAGTTGTAGCTTAAACCTCGCAGCATTGCCATACTGAATAACAAAAAATGGCAACAAGATATTTTTAAATGGCAACTTTTTATCATTGCCAATTTGCATTTTATACAGAAAAAGAAGAAATTCCACCCTTCTCAATTCTTATAAAAAGAAATTTACTTCTTATAATTGTTTTATTTTGGTTTTCATATGTTTCAGAATCACTAATGTCTTCTTCTTTAACAGAATAATCCATTTTTCGTTTATGTTTATATATTCTTTGTATTTAAACAGCTGATTTTGTTATACATGTATAGGTGTTGGACATTTGTTGATTAAGTTTAAACCACCAACATTGGCCGCTTAAACTGGCAAATAAAAGTAATTAATCCTCATCTTAAAAACTAAAAACACAGATTAAAGATGACTAAATCTCTGATCTCCCTGTTAAAAACCCACCCTTAGTGTATAAAGTCATTCCTGAAAATTGAAGGAATTGAACTATTACAAAAAAATCTTTATAAAATACATAACCGAAATTTAGCTCACAGAATAAATTCGAAAAATTAAAAATCTATATATATAAAAGTGAATGTATGTTTGTATATATATATATTTGTGCCTTATACGAGGCCAAACCACTTGACCGATCATCTTGAAATAATCACCGAATATAACTGTGACCCTGGAAGAGACATTGGGCTATATAAAGTTGAGATTGGACAAAGGGGCGATGCCACGCCCATACAACCCAAAATTTAAAATCGTTATATCTTAGGCATCTTTTTGGCATAGGATGATGATATTTAGTAAATATGGAGTTAGTATGAATAGAAATAATCTTCGATACTGTTTCACGTATGTAGGTGTTGGGAGAAGTAAGATAGCTGCAGGAGAAGTGCTATC
Organism: Pollenia amentaria; assembly: GCA_943735925.1. Classification (NCBI taxonomy): domain Eukaryota; kingdom Metazoa; phylum Arthropoda; class Insecta; order Diptera; family Polleniidae; genus Pollenia; species Pollenia amentaria. Next base: position 43,761,523 of record OX031006.1, on the reverse strand, counting down.
CCCCATAGGACGCCTATGTTTAATATCGCATATCGTAAGAACTGTTATAGTGAGAATGTTCAAACTTCGTATAAGCCGCTCTTATGGAAAACTACACCTTTAAAAATATAAATAAAGGGGGTAGGCGCAGGGAGAGTAATACCCCCCATAGGAAGCATATATTTAATATCGCGTAACTGAAAAACTATTACAGCGAGAGTCTTCAAATGTGGTTAAATCCACTATTATGGTAAGCTATAAGCTCCAAAATAAAAATGGGCGGGATAGACGAAGGAGGAGCAATACCCTCCATAGGACGAAAATATTAAATACTTCATATCTGAAGACAAAAGTCTTCAAGCTTTGTAGGACCCACTCTTATGGTAAACTACACCCTTAAAAATAAAAATATAATATATAAATGAAAAAGCGTATGTATATTATTCTCTACAGACTCCTAAGCTACTGAGCCGATTTTCCTGAAAGTTTGACAGTAATTTCCTGATTACTCGGCGCTTAACATAGGCTATTAATATATTTTAATCAAGTAGGCGTGGCAACAACCATACAATAAAAATATGAATAACCTTATATCTGGAGGACGGTTACAATAAGAGTTTTCCAATTTGAAACAAATAACTTCGTTATCAATACACGACATCTGCTAAAAAGTCGGCTGGATTAGACAAGCGGGCGTGGCACCTCTCACACAATTGCAATAAACATTTATACGTATTTGAAGTACTGTAATAGTGAAAGTATTACAATTTTGTACAAATAGCTTAGATAATAATCCACAACATATTTCAAAAGGTAGTTTTAATGGGAAAAGTAGGCATGGCACCTCCCATATGAAGACACTTGAAATTTCTGTATATCATCTGTTGAACGGTTACTGTAAAATCATTCAAATTTAGTCCAAGATGCTTTACTTTTTAAAAAAATGTTACCAATTTTATTTCGATGGGGGTAGTAAAGCGCACCGGGTTAAGCTAGTGTTGAATAAAATTTAATTCATTTCATGTTGTAAATTCCTTTCTTCATTAAAAATAATTAAATGAAAATTATATTTGATGATTAAGTCTGATTAAAAAATAAAAATTTGGATTCAAAGCAATTAAAAGTTCAATAAAATAATAATTATTGTTAACAGCTAAGGCACAAGCTCTATGTTTACATTTGTCCTTCCAGTTGTGCTGATAAAAAGGTCAACAAGAAAAAGAAAGACAAAAACATGTAAAACAGAAAAATGTACTTTGGACTTCAAGAAGAATTCTTGACAAAAAGTAGGAAAAACTAAAGTAAGGAAGAACATGTAAATCAATTAAAATAGATGATCATTCAAAAACAAATTTCGATCTACCAATTTGGTTTAAAGATTGGTGTTTGGCTATTGACTGCCAGCCGCCTTCGATGTTGGTGATTGTTAAGCCTGTCCGTGAAAACCTGGGTTCAATTCCCAGCTTCAGTCAAGAATGAAAAATTATCAATAAATCTTAATTTATTTCATGTTTTAAATTCCTTTCTCCATTAAAAATAATTTAATGAAAATTAAATTTGATTAAAAAATTAAAATTTGGATTAAAAATTGCAAATTTAAAAACTCTTGCATTCACAAGGTGTGTCATCAAGTCATATCGGCATAATGTCCTAAATAATATTTTACAATTGTTTAAAAAAATATTATTGTGTTTCAAATAAAATAAAAATGTTAATGCTGTATTCATTGATTCGTCATAACTGCACAGTAGAAATCTAAAATATAAGCGGTTGCCCACAGCAGTCATATATATTTCTTGTAATTATTTTAAGACATATGACTTTACAACTTTATGACTACCTTGTGAATCACCCAATTATGTATTTAAAAATAACTTCAATCATAAAATGAATTTGAAGAGCCAAATTAACTAAACAAACGGCTTGGCAAACACCATAGATGTAGGTAGTGCACTAGTTTTACAGTTTCAACTCACAGCTAGTGATAGTGCAAAATTATTGCAATCATTATGTTGATGTTGAGGGATGAATTGATTATTAGCAGCCTTACTAAACATGAGTTATAGTGATGCTAAAAAATGTTGTACTCAAAAAAAAAAATAGTTTGATTTAAGAAAAAGCAATCATCAGTTTATTGCAACTTTTTTGTTTTGCACTCATTTGAGTTCAACTTGAAATTTTGCACTAAATTTACAAATAAAAAACTTGTTTTTTCATGATTAAAAGATTAAGGAATTATTCCCTTATTGACAAAATTTCATGTTGTTTAATTTCCTTTGCTTATGCATTATGATCTTCGTCCGTCGAGAGAGGGCTTTACTTCTCAATGCCTACTCAACCCAAAGTACCCTAAATTCAAAAAAGAGTTTAAACTGATTTAGGATAAAATATTAAAATTGTTTCCAAATTAAAATCTATTAAGTTTAAACAAAATCTTTTATAAATTGTTGTTTAATTTATTGAGCTTGAGGTTTTCCTATTTATATAAAAAATTAAAAAAGTTTTATATTATTGTTCACTTAGATCACAATAAATAATTATCCGCCCTATAAATTATTAATTTAATGACAACAAAATGGACCTGCATATAATAATCTCCAATTCTAATTTATGATTAATACTATTCTATTTTATAAATTTAATATCTTTATCTACTAAGGCGTTAACTATACCGACCTTTGCTTTTCATATTTCAATTTACCACTTAAAATATATTTTTAAGATGTCTTAAAACCTCACAAAAATATAATAAACTGACATTTTACTAGCACGACTTGAAAGCTTTCAACTTGTTACTAAACACGAACATGTTAATGCCACAGCCACCACAATATACCAGATACAAACTGCTAGCACTTGTAATTGACAGCTTTACAGAGTTTTCACTTAATAATGAAGGTGCGAATCGAAATCTCATTCACTCAGTCACTCACTCTACTACTTTAGTGTTTTTTTTTTCTTTCTTTAGCGGCCAGTGCTAAAAATCATAGAAAATTGACTGCAGCATCATCACGAATGCCGACATGAAAGAATTGAAATTTGAAAATTCACACATGTGTTAAAAGGCGGTACGAATATGATTTTCTTTTTTCACTATGAAACTTTTTTTTCTTCTTTTTCAATAGCATTTTATCTCATAAATTTTTCATGCATCATTGAAGATGGCACGAATTTAATAAGAAAACAGTGAAAATTTTATAAAATTGTGCAGATGTTGGTTGGGAGGTTGAAAATATTCAAGTATTTGAATGAAAGTAGACATTTGAAATTGAAATGGGAATGAAAATGAATCAATGAATAAAAACATAATTAAGAGGATGATTAGGTTAGGTTAGGCTGTAAGGCTCGCAATTGCGAGCACAGTCGAAGGGTCTTGTCACAGGTTACACACAGATATGTCACGAGACGGAAGATTTTTTGTCTCTTTCTTAGAAAGCTGCCCTTTTTTAATTTCTCTTTGAACGATCTTTTAAGCCGCAATACAATGAACACAAATTTATTTAGTTGAGATTTATTTGCAAAACTGTTGTAAAAATTAACTTTTAAGTTTACCGCAACACTAGTAAATAATATTTTAGTAAGTAAATAACATTATAAAACAAGACAATATTACTAAATACATTTTTTTTTTTGCACAAAATAAAACGTTTGTTAAACTAATGCTTTTGTTTAACGTGGTTTGTGTTTTGTTATTTTGGTTTTGATCACGCAATTCGTGTTGATTGTAGCGGCCTGTTTTTACACATTGCCACTGCACTAACAAAAAACGCTTTTTGTCTCCATCTTCATAAGCTGCCCTCGCAACTGATTTGGGATTTTTTCACACATCACTTTTTACACATCTGTGTGTAATCTGTGCTCTTGTGTCCATTGCGATACCCCCAAAAGTATGCAAATTAAATACTCACTTATCCAGACGAATCTACGATTTCCGTTGGTGAGATGGAAGCCAATCCGTACTTCTGACAAACCAAGATAGATCTGGCAGAAATACAGCCCAAATCATAAAAGAGTTGCATACAAGAGTTGCAAGTCAGTCTGTGCTGCCTTAGAGCAGGACATTCACAAAGTAGGTGTTGCAGAGATTTCTTTTCCGCTTCGTCTTAACAACTCCATAGAAAGTGTTATGAGAGTATTCCATACTTTTTGCCATATGTCCAATTATACAGTGCTCTGTAATAATCACCCTTATCGCGAATCTAAAGGGAATAAATTCTAGGGAATAATTTGTTTATTCCCATGAACGATAAATTGATATCGCCAATTATTAGGGAACAAAATAAACATCGTTAACAAGTCTAACGCTCTATTGTGAATTGATGTTATTTTATTTGTTCTGTGCATTTTTGTAATTTTCTTAATAACTTGTCATTATTCAATAAAAAAGCATAGTATTTCGCTCCGTTTTATGTTATTAGAAGAAAGAAAATTAATGGAAAAAATAAAAAGACGAAATTTGTGAGATGCATAACAGGGTGGGTCAAAAAAAATGTTTTCCCGTAACGACTTCTAATAGCGTAAATATGTTATATATTCGTCTGCATTAGAACCCTGTAAAATATTATTAATTTATTTTTTAAGTGTAAGAGCCCGCGCTTTGATCTTAATTTGTTTAAGTTTGTTATATAACAGCAATAGCATTGTATTTCAAAAAAGCATATTACTATATCCTAACAATTCTTAAGTTCTCGAGGATTTAGACACAAGCAATTCATTCATTGAAAAGTATATATTCTTCCAGGAAATATTTTTGATAGAATACATATAAAATAATGCGCAATAAAAAGATCAGTTTGTGTGTTTATTTTTTTATTTGAACTGTTTTAACTTCTAAACGTTATTATGGAAACCAGAAGCCAAGATTATTTCTGCACGAGATTCGAAAATGTAGAAGATATTAATGATAATGTTTTACCTACTTACGAATATGTTACGAAATACTATGATTGGAATAGGGAGCAACTAAAAACAACAAGGAATACGACCAAAGAACCATCTTTTTTAGATATTGCAAAACTTGTAGCTCAAAGGATAGAATGCGTTTGGAGAAAATCGTCTCTAACTACAGTGTCAAATACAATAGTCATACAAGTAATAAACGGTTATCATATAAATTACAAAAATCTCATAAAGTCCATTGTCAAAAACTTGGAACCGTTACAAATGTTTCCGATAGTGCAGCGGCTGCTATTGCTTCGTGTGTATTGCAAGATATCTCTTCTAGCAATTGATCTCCTTTTAAAATCAAATTAGACTATTAAAAATAACAAGAAAACTATTAACATTGTGTTTTCTTTTTTATTCCCAATCAAAATGTTTGTGAAAAAAATCACATCTTTTTTGGGAAAAAATCCTCGGGAATAAAAATCGGCGATGCCAAATTTCTTTTGAACATGCGATTTTTTTCACGTGGAAATAATTCACGATTGCAACTTAAGGGAAAAGGGAAATATTTCAAGCGAACAAATATTCACGATAGGGGTGAATATTGCACGATGTTAATGTGAGTCACACCTTAACGTCAAGTTTTTTGCCAAAATTAATTTGACATTTCTTTGTTTCAGTGTTTGACAAATTCAACCATGGGGAGGTTCACACTTTAGCAGCGCGTAAAGATTGTTGAAGCCTTTTACGAAAATGGGTTTTTGAATCATTTCGTGCACTTCGTGATTTTTTTGGTCAGCATAATCGACCTCAGTGGATTCGTTAACAAGCAGAAATGAGAATCCACGAGTGATTGTTAGAAAGCCGATGCATCCAGAAAGAGTGACTGTTTGGTGCGGTTTATGTGCTGGCAGCGTCATAGGGCCGCATTTTTTCGAAAATGACGTTGGCCTAGCAGTTACCGTGAATAATGTTCACTATCGGGAGATGATAACGGACTTCTTGTAGATATGGACCTGGACGATATATGGTTCCAACAGGATGGTGGCACTTGCCATACAGACAATGCAACAATGGCTCTTTTGTGCGAGAAATTCAGTGGCCGTGTTATCTCACGTCGTGACGTTGTTAATTGGCGGACACGATCATGTGATTGGACACCATTAAACTTCTTTCTTTGGGGATATTTAAAAAAAAAGTGTACGTCAAAAAGCCAAGAACAATTCAAGAGCTAAAGGATGAAATAATTCGGCACATTAAATACATTGAACCGCAATTAGGTATCAGAGTCATTGAAAATATAGACCATCGGATTGAGGTATGCCACCGAAGCCGTGGCGAGGACTTGGCCCATATTTTGTTTCACAAATAATTGTTATAGATCCTTCTATCATAATAAAAATATTAAGATAATTCTCTGAAAATATTTTATTTTATTTCCAATTAACATCGTTCGATTTGGTTGGTCCACCTTTGAGCTATGAAGGAAATTTTTAAGTAAAAAAAGTGGTCGCTACAAGCGGAGCAATGCAAAAAGCGATCATCTTTGTGGATTAAGAGTGTTACAAGATGTCAGAGTGAAGGTCTCACTTTAAATGCAGGATCGTTTTAAAAATTATTTTGATTTAAATTTTACTCGAATTCCATTTCCAGAACATGCAAAAAAATTAAAATTTCTTAGCGAACCAGTTTTTTTTAACCGCGAGTATTGATTTTAATTTTCTTGTGGAAAAATTAGATCAGTCTCCAAAATAGACCTTATTTATAAAAAGGCATGGTTAAAAAGGAATTTTCTGGACTTAGGCTGGGTTTTTGAGTTCTCAGTTAAACAAGGTTTAGTACATCTGTAAATAAAAGAAAATTCGAGCAGTGATTTATAATAAAATATTGCGCCATATCGTCGCATTGCTTGTACCGGTCACTATAACATTTGCTAAAAAAAAAAAAAAAAGTCACAGCTATCGCGTTAATTCTGTTTCCAGTCTCATTCTGAGCTTAACAAAATAAATTGACTTTTGTTTGGCAAAACAAAACAAAATAAACAATTTAATACAACATTTTCACAAGTCTTGTGGTTTTATTTACAACATTTATAAGTTAATTATACCCCAAAAAAAAACTGCAGGGGATTTCAAAATACTTATATATTTGAGTTTCTTTTTCTATTTTCAACTAATTTTTAAAGATAAGATAACAAATAAATATGGCAAAATAAATAATTATTTGTTTAAAATTCAATTAGAAAACAAAGATAATTTACAGTAATCTAAGAAAACTAAAGAACCATTTATTCTAAGGGAATAAACAAAAAATATGATCAAATTTTTAAATAGTCTAGTATTTAAACGAAAATCGCAATTTTATGGTACATATTTGAAATATAAAACATTTAGAGATAGACTAGAATAATTAACAAACGATTAAATAAACTAATTAACTGAATGGGATTGTTCACAAATAAAAATAAAAAAACTGCGCTTTATTTTAATGCACAATGGGTCTTTGTTTAAAACTTTATAACTTGTAAACTAAATTCCTTAAAACTTGAAATAACATTAGAGTATAAATTTCACTTTCATAATATTTTCTTATATTAAAATATTTAGAAGACAACATAAAGTGTCATATAATTATCTACATGTTTTAAATAGAACCAAAAATAACAATCGTCATGATGATAAGGCGGCCCCCGCCAGACCATTGGTTTTACAAATTTAAGAGTGGATGTTTTCACACTGTAAAGATACAGCGCAATTTTGACAAACAGTGTTTAGCACTGAAAATATTAATTTTATAATATTTGAGATATGCAGCTTTCACGAAGTCTAAAGGTTTACGTTACGACTCTGTGCAAGAATATAATGATCACCAGAGAAGACAAATTTGCTTTTTTTGCTGTTTTGCTTCTTTTTTGCTGTTTTTGCCCATTTTTGCTTTTTTGCTGTTTTTGATATTATGGTGCTTATTTTGCTTTTTTCCTATGTTTTTGCTGTAAAATAGCTTTTTTAACATAATTTTTATATAAAAAATATTTTTTTGAGAAAACATGAGAAAAAAAAATAATTGACAACTTTTTTCTGGGTTAAAACAAAAATATGTTAGTTGTGGACTCAACGTTTTTGGGCCAAAATCAATACGCTTTATTACAACTAAAATTAATAAACTTACCATCTCAAAAAAAAAACATCCATGTAACTTATTTGAGTTTAAAACAAAATAAGTAAACCGGCCGTTGTGAACGAAAAAATAATAAAAAATAAATGCCGAAAGAAAAGTCAAATATGTTATTTATGCTAAAAATGGTAAAATTGTATCTTGAAGTTTTTAAAGTTGAAAAAGATTGGCTTTTTTGTAATGTGTTCGAGTAAAATTAATAGCGAAAAGAAGTGCAATTTGGAGCAACATTTTAGTACAAAAAACACAAATTAGCTGCTTGCCAAGAAAATCGTCCACAAAAACTTATAACGGAATTTCCTGTTACTATTACTGCTAATACATTTCACGAAGATATATGTAAATTTTTGTTGGAGACCAATATACCAGTAAAAAAAGTAAGCCATCCCAGTTTTAAAAACATCTTTCAAAAGTACGCCAATTTGTCAGTTCCAAGCGAAAGATCTATTCGAGGTAAATACATACCTCAAATGTATACGGAAGCTTTGGGGAAAATGCGTGAAAAGGCTAAAGGTAAATATATATGGATTTCTGTTGATGAAACAACAGACAGTCAACAAATATATGTGGCCAACTTTATATTTGGTATTTTAAATGACGATGTTGGAAATAAACCTTTTTTTATTGAACATGGGTGTTCTCAAAAATGCAAATGGGGCTTCTATTGCAACTTTCTTCAACGATTCATTACAAATTTTATGGCCTGATGGTAAGTGAATATTTGATTCATAATTTTTTTTATATTTTTATGTTTTTTTTAAATTTAATCTAGGCATTCAATACGACAAAATATTGCTAATGGTAACTGATGCAGAGGCATACATGTTAAGTGGAATTTTGTCCCTTAGGATAATGTCTCCTAAATGATACATTTGACATGTTTTGCTCATGGACATCATCGTGTTGCTGACTTCATACGCTTAGAGTTTCAGCATGTAAATAAATTAATATCTTGTACCAAATCCGTTTTTGTTAAGTTAATTTTTCAATAACTCGTATTTACACACATGCAAACTAAAATTTTAATTTCCATAGGCTCCTCGTAGAAAGCAGTTATTTTTACAAATGAATCCCAATTTGGCTCTTCCACCGTTCCCATGCCCTACACGTTGGGGTACTTGGATAGAAGCCACAATGCATTATGCAGAATACCTTGATAAAGTAAAGGCTGTTATTTCTTAACTGAAAAGTGAAGACTCAGATTCGATCGCGCACGCCAAGGAAATATATAACTTGCCCGTATTAAGTTCCCAGCTTGCGTTTATCAAAAACAATTTTTCAATTATTGTGTCTTCTATAAAAAAAGCTACAAACAGTTGGGTTAGCTATTCACAAAAGTGTAAATATTGTGTCAAATGTACGAGAAGCTCTTGAGAATCTACATGAAAAAATATATATGAAGAAATTTAATGCAGTATGTATTTCAAAGAAATCCGGGGTTCAAACAAATTTTACAAATAAACAACATTCTTCAAACTGGTGCTAAACCTGAGAGACGAAATTAAATTTTGAAATATAAATTTGCTCCAACAACATCCGTCGACGTGGAAAGAAGTTTTTCCTTATACAATTCACTTTTAACAGAAAGACGAAGAAAAATGACGTTTACAAATATAAAAGCCCACATGATTGGTTATTGTGACTGTTTTCACGAGTCTGAAGAAATAGAATAACTGTAATTTTTTATATTTAAACGTATATATTAAAAAAATAAAAATGCTTTTTTTGCTGCTTTTTTTTCTAAATTTTTGTGCTTTTTTATATATTTTTTTTTTGCTGTAAACACTTTGTTTTTTGCTTTTTTTTGTCTTCTCTGATAATAATATTTATTCAAATATAATATGTTATAGAGAACACTTCAAGTTTTTATATGCTATATTTTTAAAAGCTCCATCATATAAAATTTTAAAGTTTTTAGGGTTAAAAAATTTAATTTTGGACTTTATTAATAAATTTCAGTAAAAATATATATGTGGTAATAGTTTATCCACTTGTTACATATTTAATTATAGTAATATGTAAATATTTGAAGAACTTTTTTAATCAAAGCCCTAAAAATTTTGATAACATGTGTATATTATTGTTATATCGATATAATTTAAAGATAAAGCCAATTTTGTAAAAAAATTCAGTCAAGAAGTATGAGTATTTGAAATGGGCTCTAAATGGGTTAATAAATCGGTATGCTTTAAACACCATGTCAAACGCACTTTGAATTTTTTAATGATACTCATACTGCTAAGATTCATTTTATACCTTAAGAGATATTGATAAAGTATTTTGAAACTCTTACGACCTAAAGCTCTTGAACTAGGAGCGCTGGATACTAAGGATACTAAGAAGTAATAACAATATTTGGTGGTAAGCCGAGCTTATATTCTTTTTAAGCACTAATTCTTCTAACTTTTGATTATAATAGATAGCAACACTTTTTCTGTTTTGTAGCGGACAAAAATAGAAATTAGTTTAATTTGACTACAACGACAAAATTAGCATAGACAACAACCTGCAGCCATTATGCCGTGTCGTCACTTAAATAAGATCAATATTTGTTATACTATTAAGATTCATATATTAAGATTCATATTCAAATAAATTAATACAAATTTAAAATAACAACTTATACTTCCATTTATCTAGGGAATGTTCAAAATGTTTATTAATGTTCCGTTGTATGCTTTATTTAGTAAATATTATTCCTGTAATGTCTCTCAAATCAGTTAAACAAATGTTAAGGGCGCTAAATATTTCTCAACTAAAGCATTTAAAATGTTAAAGGCCTCAATAGTTTTTACTTTCTGTTGCCGTTCTGTTACGTTCCTTTCTGTAAGAAATATTTTGTAATTACTTTTTCTGTGAAAGGAATCAGCTGCTTTTATAAAGAAAACATTGAAATTGTTAAAAAAAAAAATTTCTTAAAAAATAAAAAAATTTTTTATTGTGTCAAAAATACGCAAACGTTTAAAAAATCATTAATTAAAACCAACTTTTCTAGCTATAAGCAAAAAATTACATTTTTTTCATATCACAACAAACTAATACATACACACTTTGGCCGTAACTTAACGTTGAATTCTATTTTCAACAGATTTGTCCGCAACAGAACAGAACGAAAAGGGAAAAACTAACCACACATACAGATTTTCAATTGAACAGAATCAAAACAGCTGATTCGTAACAGAACAGAACGTACAAACTAATTCTGCCTTAAAGCAAACACAAAATTCTTTGTAATATGGGAAACATAATTTCCCTCCTTTTTAAGTATAAATACCTTCTTTTTCCAATAAACTTCCGGTTCTAAATAATTATGAAGCTCATATTCATCGAAATCTAATTGTCCATCTGGCACCAATCACTATGGAAATCTTTATTTTATTTTTTTTAATAAACAGTGTCTTTGGTTGAACTAAATTTGTGAATTGTAAATTTTTTAGATCAACAATATCTTATACTAAAATTAAATATTTATATTTTTCGTTTTAAAATGAGAGACTTTCTAATTACACCTGATCTACACCTCAAAGAAATTACCCACGCTCTGCCCACGAGAGTAAAAATGACACCAAATTCGGGTAATTACCCACAAAGTGGCAACACTGTATAAAATATATGTATATTAAAATCCTTTTTATTAAGCAGATTTTTAGAATATTTTTTTTATAAAAATTCAGCAGATTTTTAGCATATTTTCTTTTTGTACAAATTTAGCAAATTTATTCAAATTTTAATTCATTTGTAAAATTCCTTTCGTCATAAAAATAATTTAATGAAAATTAAATTTAATGAACTTTAGCCTGAATAAAATATTAAAAATTTAGATTAAAAACCATAAACAGTTCAATAAAATAACCACAATACTAATTTTAAATATTAAAAATTTTATGGTTTGATATTAGCAGATTTTTAACACATTTTCTTTATTTTACGATTTAGATGATTTTTAGCAGATTTTTTTGAAGTTTTGGTTTATTCACATTAAACAGTTATGGCAACACTGATTACCTTCACTGGGGAAAGTCCTTGGTTTATGCACTTATAGACGACTTACAAGTTAACATTGTGCGGCCAAACACTGAGGTGTTGCTTTAAACGATAGCAGAAAGTAAACGAAAGCTTTTAGAATACGCTGCATTGAAGCCAGCCGTAGCCCCCTTTATTCAAAATCCTATGCGCAGACTAAAAGCATAAACGCATCCTTTAAATAAAGCCCTTTTTTACAATTGTGTTAATTAAACTTAAGTTAATCTTAGTTTATTATTTCAGCTCAAAGTTGTATATGAAAAATTTTTACTTTTATCTTCTGATATTAAAGGCTTTTAAGTTAAAATTTTTTATAGAAATTAATGGAACTCGTAAGCAGCTTTGATAGTTTTTGATACTTTGTTAGCCAAATTCGAGACGTAGCAGTGATGCATTTAGAGCTTTTTGTTTTGGGCCAAATTGACGATTTAAAAGGGCCAAAATAACTTTGATAGGGCCAAAAAAAATTTTAATATATTTGATTTTTAAGTTTGTACCCAGCCAGAAAAATGCTCTCTCAGATATCTTGGAAGACGTCAGACTATTTTTTTGGCTGGGTATTTAAATAAAACCAATAGCAAATCCTAGTAATATAGTATATGTCTTTTATTTTATTAGGAACTAGTTGTGAAGAGGGTATAATAAGTTTGCCATTTCGTGTGAAACTTTTTGACCCCCGAAAGAATATATATTATGTGTCCTTGTAAAATTCTGAGTCGATTTATCCATGTTCGTCCGTCTGTTAAAATCACGCTCCAAATTGTTTCCAGTTCTGCTAAGCAGTTTGGGATTGAAATCCAGCCAGATCGGTTCAGTAGGACAAGAGTTATACAGATATGAAAGTGTGGGTCAACATTAATATCAATATTAAAAAATTAATATTGATATGAGGTTTTGCACAAATTCGTTCTGTAATGCTAGAAATCATACCAACATATTTCGTGAAGATCGGTCGATAATTTACCATAGGCTCCAAGCAAAGCCCACTCTCGAAAAACACTTTAGTACGCCTAAAACCATAACTAACAATGATAGTGTAATAAATTTTTGTCTGCCACATTATATGAACAAGAAATCACACTATTAAATTTTGTGAAGATCGGTCCATAACTTGCCATAGGCCCCATATAAACCTTACTCTCGTAAGGCAGTTAAATTACGCGTAAAACCGCAACGAATAATGCTTTTGTAAATAATAGAATTTAGTCAGTCATAGTTTTATAAGACTAGAAATCACACTGTTAACTTTCGTAAAGATCGGTCCATAATTTACTATAGGCCCCATATAAAGCGCACTCCTTAAGTATTCTAACAGCCGCTGGAGGGTATCAAAGAATCGACACAGCCGAATATAGAACTCTTACTTGCTTTAGAGTATTTTTGTTTAATTTTTACCCATCCAGCAAAATAGTCCGACGTCTCCAATATATCTGCAAGAAACGTCGATTTAATACAAAAATGCTTTATATATTTTATTATATCATAGATCAAACCGCTTATGTGGTTTATTTGGCCCTGAACAATAAATACAATTTCGTAAATAAAAGCAGTGTTCCAAACAGTGAAAAAATAAATTTTGACCTGATAGGGCCAAAATAGATTTCCACAGGGCCATCAAACAATCAAAAGTGCCACAAATGACACAATTGTGCCACATTTTGCATCACTGAGACGTACGATATTCCAGATATTTTCAAAGTACCTGACAGTTCCTGCAACAACATACATACATGCGATTCCAAAACGGATGGTTACAGAAAAATTTTAACTAACTTCTTTTAGATCTAAATAAATCAAATGGTTTTGTAGAGAAATATGTATCTCAAAAAAGTAATTGTTTTTTTTTTCATTTCAAACCCGTTCAAAGTTTCCTTCTTCCAACATGTCCCTACGTCCAAACAAAATTTCTTATGATATCATTAGCGTCATGGGTATGTGTAGACAGTCTAACGATTTCTTTGTCTTGTTTGTATTTGCACTATATAAACATGTATGTATGTATTTATACGTTTATATTAGAGTATCCACTCAATTAATCGTTGATCGATTATTCGAAGAAATTTTCGCCATTATATGATCGAATAATAAAAATAGCCCATTTCAAATAACGAATAACTCGAACAATTTATGTCAATTAATCGATTAAAATTAATTTCTTAGAAAATTCTACTGCTTTAATAAAAAAATATTTTTTTTAGATTTCTAACTAATAAAATACCCAACAACTGAATAACATGTTGTGTAATTATGTATTTATTGTGTTACACGCAGTTCTGAACATATTTTAGTCCCTTTTTAGATGTGGGTGTGCGTGAGACAAATTATGTAATAAACGATTAACTACTAATTTCATACGTCAGAATTTTCGTACTAATATAGCGCTTTTTCATTTTAAGTTTGACGTTCATTGTAAAAAATTCACATTATGGGTTACCAGTTTTTACCCGACCTTCAATTTCTTTATTACCTCGTACCATCCAAACTGCTGGATAAATTTTGACATTTTAGGTATTGTAAGATTCGTCTTAAAAACCGAAGTGTCCTTTGCAGGTAGTTGAAAACCAAATCACGGATTGTTGGTGCAAAATAGTAATACGTTAAAAAACAAATTACCCAAACCTTTAGAGCAGAAGAAAAATAAAATTATCAACCATGTTCGGTAATTCGAATACATATGGGTGAAATTGAAATCGAACAAATTTGATCCAGCTTAAAAAGTTTATATAATGGTTCCTTTTATAAACTTCATACTTTGAGTTCTTATCTTAACCAGAACTTCTTTTAAAATCAGGAAAATTAAGGTGATTCAAAAAAATTAACTGAGAATCTCCATTGATTTCAATTTTATTTGATTTTCAGAAATAATAAATTAGTTAAATTGAATTACGAATAATAAAATAAAATGCCGCAGCAAAAAGTCTAAAATAAAATTAATAATTAAAAAATTATTTATAGAAATATGAGATGAAAGCCTATTTTGAATTCCCGTATTAAGTCTAGCAGGTGGGTATACTTACAAATTATACACTGAAATAAAATCAATGGACACCGACCACTGCTTAACTTAACGCATGTATTATACTTTGGCTTTCAGATCACTGTATAGTCTGTTCAACCGAACACAGAAAAAGTGTTTTATCAGTTAAAAAATTGGTTTAAAAAGTATTTAAATATAATAAATGTGATAATTGAATCAATTATTTTTTTAGTTGAAAGAAATTTAAAAACTTAATTTTGATTTACTTAAAATTTTATTTATTTTTTTAAATAAATTTTCAATTAAAATTTTAATTAAATAACAAAAAATCTTAATTAAAAAAGTATTTAAATATAATTAATGTGATAATTGAATCAATTATTTTTTTAGTTGAAAGAAATTTAAAAACTTAATTTTGATTTAATTAACATTTTATTTATTTTTTTAAATAAATTTTCAATTAAAATTTTAATTAAATAACAAAAAATCTTAATTGACTTTGTAAAATAAAATAATTTAAACATGTAGAATTGTTGTTAGAAATTGGCAATATTAATTAATATAAATTAACACATTGTTTGAAATGGCAAAGTTTTTTGATCACTTTTTTAATTTAAATTAAAAATATCATTTATTGAAAATATTTTTTCAAAATTTTAAAATTTTTAGTAATCAATATAATCATTTCGGTAATAGAAGCAAAATCAACAACTTGTTTGCTTGATATTATGAATTTGGAATAAATTTGGTGATTGGAGAAATTTAATAATTTTTTCTGTGAAGTAGTCTATACTTTGTTTATAGTCTATTTTTATTTTATTTCCTTTATCTTGTTTCGGTATCTTTAGCGCCTTAATAACTGTATGTTTTGCAGCAAAGTTTTTGATTTTTTTAAATATTTATTTTAGATTAAAGTCTTAGAAATGTTAATTTTTTATTTTTAATGTTTAACTATATTTTTGTTTATTTTAGTTTATTAATATAATAAAAGTATCAAATCAAATAGACATGTATGTTTATCCCATTAGATAAAATTGTTTCAATTATTAGAGTTATTCCAACATATTAAAACTCTTATTCGATTAATCGATCAAAATTAAAATTGAAAAATCGATTAATTCCTTACTCGAACAAAACCAAAAGTCAAATAATTGGATACTCTAGTTTATATATAATATTTTATTTAAGTATGAACTTATGTTTTATATTCTGTTCAGTTTTGTGCTATTTTTTGTTCAACATTTTTATTTATTTTGTAGATATTTTTGGAAAACAATAAAACCTTTTTTATCGTATTTATTTACGTTTTGTTAGCAGTTGTTAACAAAGCGTTAAATTAAATATTGTTAAAACCAAACACTCACATACACTTACTAACAATAACTAAAATAGATTGAGATGCAAATGCAATGCTTATAGCGGTGGTCGATAAAATAGCAGTTGCTAAAATAGTAATAACAACTTTTTAAAAGTCTTACATATTTCTAATTTGATTTCAAAAGTTTGTCTTATTGATTAACTTTTTATTCACATTCAGGGCGATCAAGTTTGGGCCTGTGCAAAGATTTCTTTGTTTATATTTTTACATGTTGGCAGGCACTCTTTTCAAAGTCTAACCCCCATATTCATAAAAAATATTTTAGGTTTATAGCAGGTTTATGAAAAGTTGTTTAATAAACCTTTTATTAATCAAAAACATTTTTTTATGAATATGGAGGTAACAATTTATATATCGCACACTAAATCATAAACAGGCCCAACACAAAATTCAAAAATGGTTGCAATTTTTTAATTGAAATAGAAGCAAATTTAGAAATAAACAACTTTACTCATTTCAACTAAAACTGCAGTTTTTCTTAACAGAATGCGACTGTTATTTACACCAAAATCTTTATTTTAAAATTTCCTACCATACTGCATTTACAGAATATAAAAGTTTTGCCTCGTTCAATTTTTATATATGAAAAGGTAAGCAAAAATTAAAAAAAATGTTCAGTTTGTATTTGAAAATCTGAATTTGTAGTGCTATGAATAAAAAACCATCGAACAAAATGGCAATGTTGCTTTAAAAAACATTTAGGAAATTGAATAAGCTTTCTAATGCATGTAATGATATTTAAATCCATTCAGAACTGCTTGAGTTTGAGGCAAATTACTAAATCAAGAATTTTAATTTTTTGGAAAAAGGCATTTTGGCTAAAAAAATTAAAAAACGATTTGAGAGACCACTTCCCGTTCATCAATATTAAAGTGTTATACACAAAAATTCTTGGTTTTTATAGTAGATAAAGAAAATCGATGTTCATGAAGGAATTTCGAAAAAAAATGAAAAGTGAGACGGTCTAGTGTGCAGTCTCAATGGCAAAATTACATGAATTGGGCTACGAATTGGTTCCTCATCCGCCATATTCTCCGGATTTAGCCCCCAGTGGCTGTTACCTATTTCCGAACCTAGAGAAATGGTTCGGTGGAAAGAGATTTAGCTCCAACGATGAAATTATTGGTCAAACAAATGCCTTAACAAATGTCCATAAAATGACCTCGACAAATTGGAGAAACGTTGGACTAAGTGTATTGAGCTCAAAGGAGATTATGTTTTTTATGTAAAAAAAAACTGTTTCATTCAAAAAGTCACGGACTTATTGATCCGCCTCGTATCCCTAGTCTGTCAGTGTGTATTGTCGAATGTTGGGCCTATAACACTGATCTCATATGCATTATTGTTCTTAGCATCGTTTCATATTTGCGAAGCTTTTAATGCCCAAAATATATTTTTCAGACTGTAAAGCTGTTTTTATATCTTCATTCCAATATCCTAAAAGACTGCCTCCCTCTCTATTAATACCTAAAGTTTTAATAAAATCTGGCCATTCATTTACTAATACAAATGGCAGACTGCGGCCTTCAAAAGCTAAAGCTCGTCATGATGGAGATTTTCGTCATTAATGTGGCCATTAAGCAGAAAAAATATATGATCATGAAATAAACAATGATCTGATTCAAACGATTCTGAGTGAATCATTCACACTCCAATATGGAAATTTTTGACAAAGATTCATGAGTATTTAAATTAAATAAAATCAATCAAAATCTATCGTATCGACGATTATTCAATCAAAATGGATCATAAGACAAATGAGGCCCATTTTGGACCTTACAGCAACACCAATAAATGACTCAATTCGGTGAGGAATCTTAGTCTTAAGGCTTCTTTTTAAATTCAATCCATTGCAATTTCGTCTACTCATCTGGAATCGGAAGATCATTACAGGATTCGGGAAACGCGTATGTATTCATCTGCATTGAAATACAATTTGCTATTGATTTTAGAGTGAGGATATTATAGGTCTACTGCAATCAACAGGGAAATAAATTAATACATTTATAAAGCTATAACTTATAAATTTTACTTTCGCATATTGAAATATTAATAATTACCTCGTCTGGAGATCTGAAACCCTACACATGATTGCCAAGATACCAATCTAAACTAATACGTGATACAAAAGCCAGCATATGTAAGCAGTGTTTTAAGACAGAACAATAGAGACGAAGTTGACGAAAAAAGCATGACCACTAAAATTAACAGCCTTTAACAATATTTTTAGCAGTTTTTGTTCATTTACTCCACTTTGTGTCTGGAAAAAAACATCGTAGAATATAATTAAAAAATTGTTAAAGGCTGTTTGACCTAGTAAACGTTATGCAAAATCGAACAAATGTTTAGTAAAAATAGTGGTTACGTGTGGGGTGTCAAATATTTGTTTAGTGTGACCAGAGCTTTACTAACACAATCGTCGAGTTAGTCAGTTTTTTGAGAAGAGAGTTAGGCTTTTTTCCCTCTCTTTCCATTCAAGTCAATTTTCTATGCATCACCATTTTGACGATTTAGGGGTCCAAAAATGGCCCATTGACGATTAGACGATCTATACCCTAAATTTGACGATTTTTGAAATGACAAATTTTGTACTAATTTACAAAGAATTTTTTATTTCGTATTATTGAATAATTTATTGGATACTTTCTATTATTTAGATGATAGTTTTTGTCTCGTGTAAGCAGCTTATAATATAAATAAAATAATTTACGTTTGGATTTCAATTTTTCAATAATTTTTTTTTTAGCACTGAAACAGAGTTTCCGATGAGTAAAATCGGTGTTCAATATCTCTCAGTTTATGTCTCACCCAATTATCGTACATTTTTTTGAACGCTTAATGATTTTATTCGATTCGCATCGCTAATTATATATTCGGATACATCGGATACATGACATGCTGAACAATACGATTTTGTATACAAAATTTGGCGATTTTCGAAACATTTTATTTGGCAGAGAGAGAGCGATATAGTTTTTATTTTTTTTTTATTAAGGTATTATTTTTCAACAGTGACTGATCTAATTCGCAAAAAACAAAAAATTGCCACATATAGATATCATTCACCTATCATATGACAACCAGATGTCACACTCATAGTCAAAAAGCTTAATTGTCTTTAGTAGAAATCGAAAAACCGGCATTTTATTTCTGCATAGCGAATTAATTTGCGTTCATATGGAGGCAATAATGTAGGGAAAGTAAGAAAGCGAAACTATTAACCTATTTTGATAAAGCTTGCTATTTTGCTAAACAGCACTGTCCTCATAACCAACTAAAAATAAAGATGTTATAGTCATAATAACGACAACAAAAAATTTAATTATTTTTTCCTCTATTTAGTTATACAGGGTAAATACAAAATCTAAATAAGAAAGTTTAAGCATCGCATAACCAATCAGTGAAAAACGAGCGAAATTGGTAATAAAATTACAACTGATCTTTGTGCCACGTTAGTGAAACAATGATGCGATGAATTTTGTGTTGTGGGACAAATTACAAGAGATTTGCTTCTTAATACCTCTCAAACTATCACCCCACTAATATTTCGATCAGGGAATTTCGATTAAGGTACCTTTTATCAACAATGAATTTCGGGTTTACAATTTAGAAATAAGCAGATATAAAGCAAAAGGTCCAGGCCCTGTGTTATGGCGATATGACTTGCTAGCACACATTGTGAATCACCCAAATATAATGCTTCAAAAATAATGAATTATAAAATTCGATCTCCGACACAATAAAATAATTCATTATTATCCTAGGATCTTTGTTAAGAACAATGAATTCTGGAATAATGAATTCTGGAATACAAGCTATGCATTACCTACTCGATTCCAATTGATTACCTTTTCCTGCTGGGTGTCTAAGAAATAATACTCAATCTGACACAAATATTTTCTATTACATATGTTTCAAAAATAACGAGTAAAATCTGGTAACTAGTAAAATGGAGTATAAAAGGAGTATATAAAATACATAGTGTTAAAAAAAAGTACCATCTCTGATGGGTACATTTAAATAACTCTTGAACTATCTGGAAAGATAATTGATTGGTGTTTTCGGTATAAGTAACTTAATGTTTATTTTTATACAACAACAGCAAAAATAGATTCAATATTTTGTTGCTGAGGCGATTATGTTTTTGTCTTAACAAAACTTAAAAACAAAAATGAATGTTTTGCCAATGTTAATTTTCCTATTTTGTTATCTTTGGAATTCTTTTAGTTTTGGTTTTTCCATATTATTATCTGTGTATTATTTGTCTCAATATTTAAATAAGAAATTGTTTATCTTTCTGTTTGGTCTAAGTTTCTATGATATACTCGTTTTTCTGCTTGTTTTTTTTTTTTTTTTTTTTTGTCTTTAAAGGGCAGAAAGGCCACAGAAGAAGTTTGTGCTAAAATAGAGCCAGATCCTAATCACATGTGTGTGGGAAATGTGTAACAAATAAATTCATTCTTTTTTTTTATTTATGTACATAAATATGTACATATGTACAATGTACATATTTATGAACATAAGTCATTTTGTATGGGAATTTCTTTATTTTCTTTAATTAATTTTAACAAACGGCAGTTAATCGCGTTAAATGATAAATGACATCAAGACTAAGAGAACAGTTGCATTTCATGTGTTAATTAAAAGAGAAAAGTGTGTTAGGAACTCTATTGTGGGTATGTGGCGTATCGTAGGAGACATTTCTTTAGGCAGAATTAGTTTGTACGTTCTGTTCTGTTACGAATCAGCTGTTTTATTTCTGTTCAATTGAAAGTCTGTATGTGTGGTTTGTTTTTACTTTTGCGTTCTGTTCTGTTGCTGACAAATCTGTTGAAAATAGAATTCAACGTTAAGTTACGGCCAAAGTGTGTATGTATTAGTTTGAAATCTATAATTTTTTCTTTAAAGTTAGAAAAATTTAAGTATATTTGACACAAAATTTTTTTAAAAAAAATTTTTTTTTTACAATTTCAATGATTTTCTTTTTAAAAGCAGATGATTCCTTTCAGAGAAAAAGTAATTACAAAATATTTGCTACAGAAAGGAACGAAACAGAACGGCAACGGCAAGACCTCTGTTATAAGACAAATGCAAACGATTTTATTTCTATGATTTGCTCTGATTTAAAAGGTTCTATAAAAGGATTTTTATACCAGTTCATTTTTTAATATGGGTGAAGTTAAATTTTAAAATGTATAGCCCTAGACACATTCTGTTATGTTAAAAGAATAATATTAACCACTTAACAGAACTTATGTTAGGGACGACTTCCGACTTCTGGAAAAAGAGTCAACTTGGGCGAACAAAAATGATTAGGATTTATGGACAATAGGTTTCTCCATCGTTTGCTATCACCAGGATTTTCAACAGAATGAGTGGAAGCGACTTATTGAAAATTTATCCTTTAGAAATATCTGGGGGATGAGTCCAGATTTTTGAAAAAAGCCAACTTGGGCGAAAAAAGGTTTTTAAGCAGGTGACAAAAAAAATAGGCAGATTTTATTTTTTTTTTTTTTAATATTACCTTTCCAAGGTGAAATTGTCCGCTAAAAATTAAGGCGATAGCAGTTTTTCCAAAAAAATGTTTTTCTTGAAGTTTTTGACGAGTTTTTGTCGAAAAATTTTTTACGCAGTAATTTTTAAGGTTTTTTAGTAGTTATTTTAAAAAAAATTCGCGGATTTTAAATTTTTAAATATCTTTTTTTTAATTACCTACTAAAAACAAAACCTTAAAAATAAAAATTGAGAAAAAGTCAAAAAATTGAGGTAATATGATTTTTTTTGATATGTCGTAGTGGAACTTTTTTCCCTCATGTAAAAAGCTATCGAAAAAACGATGGTACAATATCGACACATTTTTTTCCATTTTTGGCCAGCCCTAATGTTCACGTGTCTGCTACAACGAAACTATTTTAAAAAAAAAAATTTTAAAATGTAAAAATTACTTTCAATTGTTTTTTCGCTTTTTTGGGAATATTTGCATGCATATTTTAAACCTTTTTGTGCATATTTTAACTTGCCCTGGTAATAAGTAATTAGTGTCCGTTCCCCTTTTGAACACACATTTTGTATTTCTCAAAACCACTGTGTTTAACACATATACATACATACTTACATATACTTTATTAAAGCATATTCGCTCATATGAACAAAAAAAAAATTCTACAATTTTATTAAGTTTATCATAAATTTGCAGATTGTTTGTCTTCTTTGCAAGCAATTTAACGATATTAAATGGCACAATTTATGAGTTTAGTACTTTTTGCTTTTAGTCTCTAAAGGTTTTTAATATTTATTTAGTTAGTTCATGTGTATGTACATAAATATACAAGCCATATATATAATGCATACAAATATAGTATTTATAAGCTCCCACATCATATTTATTTCTATGCCTGTGTGTAATTGTTATTATCAATATTTTATCGCTTTTTATCATTTACGGCAAATGGTGTATGAATACTTGTACGAACAAGCGTCAAAGACACAAAACAACGAACGCAACTGAATTGATAACAAGTGTTTAATTATAAAATGTTTCTATACAAAAAAAAAAAAAAAGAAAGAAAATAAACGAAATGTTAAAACAAAATTTTACAAGGATGTTTTATCAGAAGCAGATAATAGTCAACGATAAAGAATTGAGGGAAAAAACATTTTGATTTTAAATCAATAAGTTGTAAATGAAATAAAAGTGAAATATATTTAAAACAAGATGAGCATTTAAGCATCTTCCAGTAAAGCAATGGAGAAATGGTAGAGTAAAGAAATGGCTTAAAATAGTACCCTTTTAATAGAGGCTATTGTTGTAGATCGAGGTCTGTTTACGGAATTCAGGAAAGATCGTAAGCAAACTTTCGGTAAAAAAAACAAGTAAGAGTCCTATATTCGGATATGCCGAATATTATAAGCCCTTAACCATGGTGCAACACATTAGACCAGTCATCCACTTAGGCGCATTATCAACCAGCATTAACATGAAAATTTTTCAATAAATTTTTTCGTTTGTATTTGTAATGTGTAAAAAAATTTGACGCATTAAAATCGTAGGCAAACTTTCGGTTAAAAACAAGTAAGAGTCCTATATTCGGCTATGCTGAATCTTCTATATGTACAATTCGCCAGTAATTTTCACCCCTATCGTGAATAATTTTTCCCTCGTAATTTGTTACCTTTTCACGTATTTGCGATCATGAAAAACTTCCATGAAAAAAATTAATTCATAGGAGAATAATAAAGTGAAAAAAATGTTCGCGGGAAAAAATTCCCCTTATCGTGAACAATTTTTTTCACTTTTCCCTTTGAATTTCTCACTTTATTTTTGCTGGGGAACAAAACATTTATGTAAGTAATTCTTCTCATAATTCGAATATTGAAGTTTACAAAATTAATTTTAAGGTAAATTTCCATTAAAAGAGGCACAAACTTATATGTATATTATTCAACAAAATGCAAAAAACAGGTCGATTGCCTGAGGAGTTATGAAGCTTTTCAAAGACGTGGTGGCAGAATTTTAGAAATTTGTTTACTACATAAAAGCGCAATAAGCTAATGTTGCAATCAAACTATCACTCCAATACAATATATTTTATTTTGTTTTTTTTTAACTTTTCTTTAAAATATACGTGTTTATTTTTAAACAAAAAATTTTTTTTAATGTTTTTTAATATTTCTTCTTTTTTTACATTCACTGAGAACTGATAGCGCGAAAAGTTGTTCACGGCAGTTTCACGATAGCATTTTTCCCTTCGAGGGGAATAAAAATTTCATGGGTACAAAAATTCCACTTGTTTTTCACGATTGGAGTGATTATAAATATTAACGGATTTATGGGTTAAATTAGAGGCAATCGTGATTTTTTGATTATATTTTAGTGATTTATGGAACGATCTGCCTGCCATAACAACCTATAGACTCTTGTCTCCTGCAGACAAGCGAAAGCTTCGCGGGAAAAAAGATGTTTGTTTGTAGGAGGTAATATCCGTAAGCGCTGACACGATCTTTATAAAACTTTTACAGCATACTACTGAAAGTCTGAGAGGTGCTATGAACAAAATATTTTTTCGAAACTTTAAGTAAGCGGGGCACTTCTCATACAAGGACAATATACATATGTATATTTATGTATGTTTATCTGGAGAACGGCAACAGCTAAAGTTTCCAAATTTGATACAAGCATCTTGGTTATCAATGGGCGGGATTAGATGAGGGGGCTTTCTTTATATCTGGAGAACGGTACTAGAAAAAGTCTAAATTTGGGGCACATCGCTGAGTAATCAATACACAACCTCTCTAAAAAATGGGCTGGATTGAAGGTGGGCGTGGCACAAAATAGAACTCTGCCTATCTGGAGAACGACAGTAGCTAAAGTTTCCAATTTTGGTACAAATAGCTTGTTAATAAATACGCAATGTCAGTCAAAAAGTTGGCATGATTAGATAAGTGGGCGTGGCACAAAATACAATTCTGTGCATCTGAAGAACTGTTAGTGTAAAAGTTTCCAAATAATTTGGATTTTATGCTATAATAAAATTAAAAGTTAGAAAATTATTTTACGGACAGAAATATGTTCATTATGGTTGTTCGACGCCGGGCTGCGCCGGATTTTAACAGCTAGTGTACTTATAAATTTCAACAAAGATCTTAAAAAATAGAGCGTATAACAGAAAGGCCAATTAGAGGAATTTAATTTAGATATTTTGTTATTCGGCTTATTACAAACTTTTGGGTTAAGAAGAAAGCAGTGCGAGAATGAGGAACTTTGTAGATTCTTCAAAAAACTGGAATACACTTGATGGCATTAAATGATTCATATACTCTAATAGAATTTAGACTGGGATATATTGGGGAACATTAGGGCGAATGAGCTTGCTAGAATTAGCACTACTTAACGGGTTCTCCTGCAAACTTGAACTCTTGTAATCGACTATCGATATTTCTAATAACAGATGGGCCGAATACTTAATGTAGAATTGCCAGGAAATTGTGGCCCCACATGGATGACGGGCGTACCATGTCTCAACTATCGATGACTTAAAGGGAGATACATATCACTTTTCATATCTATTGTCACGGTACGCTGTATTATAGGTAGATATTCATAGCTTCTGGGAGCCATACACTATGATTACCGCCGCAGCTGCGTTAACGAAAGTGAGGAGTAGGATGTAGGACACCTTATCTATCACTGCCCTGTACTGGTGAGAAAGCGACTGTGCGAAATGGGATCAGCCACCTTTGACAGTTTGTATGATATATCTTAATTTGAACTGGAGTGCCTTTTGAGCTTCTTTAAAACTTCGGGTTGTTCTACGGTGGGAGTTCAGTTTAGTGGAACTCCATGATATCCCAATGGATCGTTAGGTGTAAGTGGACCAGTTGAGTACTGACTGCCATTTCTACCTTTCCTAATCTAGACTGTGATCTTATTCCAGCTGAGGCTTATTAAACTTTCTAATTTAAAATAAAGCTTAAGATAACTTTAACAATCTAAGATCTTAGAAAATTCCAAAGCTGTTGCATACATGTAATAGGTTTCTGGTCTTCATTCTAAAGGTTCCCTTGAATTTGACCTAATGTATCTTAAATATAGACCGAAGCTTCGGAGAAGTGTTATTAAAGCTGTAAAAAATATTATATGTCGGATATTTTTTTTAAATTATAAGAACTAATACCTTTTCACCACTGCCTTTAACTGGCAACGCTTTAGTAAGTGCAGTCAGTGAAGGTGCCATGAACCAACAAAATAAAATATAATAAAAAAATATTCACTGGAATTAGTTGATGTTTGTCCACCACATGAGTACTTACTTATTTGTCGTCTTACGTATCGTACACTTGTTTCATGAACAAACACTCAATGACTCGTTAAAAGTCCCTCAAGATCAATTTTTCATATTTTATTAAGCAGTTACAATACTACTCGTAATAATAATAAAAGCACTTAAGTTTTATAACAATGAAATATGTGCAATACAACAAAAAAAAACAAATTTGCTTAAAATGCATAACAAAGTATGTAATATTTCAAAAAATAAAATGAAAACTCAAAAACATTCTAATATGTAATACTAAATAAAAAATTTCAAAAGAACAACATTTTGAACATGAAAATGAAATGGTCTATTTTGTAATGCGACTCGGCTTTTTATTGCATACGAGCAAGTACTATAAAGTTTTAAGGCATGATTAGAATCAAAATCCATGTATAATATAAAAGTTCAAAAGGTTAAAAACCGCATTTGTTAGTTGATTTTTTTTTTGTATTTTGCAAAGAAATTAAGTCAATACTTGGCAACAGTTTTGTAATAAAAAAATATCCAATAATTGTTTTTCCTTGCAGAGGATAAGCGACATTTGAGGCTACTAAATCAGTGTGTTTGCAATCAAAGACACCAAGTGATGTTAAAAATAAACCTTAGAATTTTTCCTATTTACTTTTTAGCTGATAAACTTTAGATAGAGGTAATGTAGTTAAGGCTTAAAAGAAATTGTAGTACATACATATGACAATTTTGAAAATGCAGAAAAAATAAGGAATAGTGCACGTAGAGAAAAAATATGTTTAGATATGGTCACCTCCAACAAAACTATTTTTAGACAAAATTTTAAACATATTATGTTTAAATTTAACCATATTATTGTCACCGACAAACATATAATTGTTATATTAGTCCTCCATCAAGAAGCCACAACCATATTATGGTTGCCTCTAAACATGTTATTGTTAAATATGACAATAATTTGTTTTTAAATTAACAATAGTATTTTCCTCTTTTCTAAGAGCAACATGCTTTGGTTGAAAATCAACCATGCTATTATAAATGTTAAACATATTTTAGTTATTACTAACCAAAAGATGTTCGGAGGCAACCATAATATGGTTGTGCCTTCTTGATGGAGGACTAATTTAACAATAATATGTTTGTCGGTGACAATAGTATGGTTAAATTTAAACATAATATGTTTGCAATTCTCTTTAAAAATAGTTTTGTTGGAGGTGACCAAATTTAAACATATTTTTTCTCTGGGTGTGCTATATAAACCATGGTGTGATAGGAACAGAAAGTTGTATAAATACCGTTTTTTAGATATAAAACATCTATTTTGCACACCGCATTTTTTTCCAATCCAGCCCACATTTTGTCAAATGTTGTGTATTGATAAGCAAGATGTGTGTATCTCACTTGGAAACTTTTGCTTTTCCGGTCTCTAACTAGATATACAGAAAAGAAAAGAACAACAACAAGGAATTCGTGGGTAAAATTAGAGGCAACCGTGGTTTTTTGTTCATATCTCAGCTATTTGTGGACCGATCTGGCTGAATTTCAATTGCAAGCTTTTCAGGACTACATGTGATTTTAATATATAACCACCTAGTCTCCATCATATCTAGGGTATTTGGAAACCGCATTTCAACGGACAGACGGGCATCGTTAAATCAGCTTCGGTACACATAAGCCCCCAGAATACTTTAAAGGGTGTGAAGTTAAATACGTCCCACATTTATTTTAAATACGTTCCACACGCTGTTAAACGAATTGGTAAAACAAACAAAGTTTTTTTCTTGGTAAACAAAAAACAAAATAATTATCAAAATTAAAAACAAGAACATTTTTTCAATAAAAAAACAAACTGAAATTTAATGAAAAAAATATATTTTTTTTTATTTCATTAAAAAAGTATTTTCATAGAAATTCACATTATAAAAGGGTAAAATATAGGTTGGTCCAATCGGTATTTTGAGAAGACATGAATTGGGATAGCGTAAGACTGGAAGTACCCTAGGGCTAGTAGATTCCAGGACTATAAGTTCTACGTCCAGATTCACCCCGATATAGGAGATATACAATTTTGAAAATTTGTGTTTTTCATTGACTTAGTATGGAAAATATTTTTTTAGTAAAAATTTCAGTTTGTTTTTTATTGAAAATATGTTCCTTTATGTTTTAAATTTTAATAATTATATTGTTTTTTGTTTACCAAAAGAAAGTTTCTTTGTTTTACCAATTCGTTTAACAGCGTGTGGAACGTATTTAAAATATATGTGGGACATATTTAACTGGCGTATTTAAGTTCACACCCTTTATACTTTATATGGCCTTACATCAATATTGTAGAAATCCCCTTCCAACAAAAAATTATCCTAATTAACTTTAGGCTGGCCAGCAAAACACACACGCAGAGAAAAAACATGGTTTAATATGGTCACCTCCAACAAAACTATGTTTAAAAGAAAATTTTAAACATGTTTTGTTTAGTTTTACCATATTATTGTCACCCGACAACCATATTATAGTCAAATCCGTCCTTCATCAAGAAGCCACAATCATTTAATTTTGTTATTATGTTTATTCATTTATTAAAATATGAACTAATAATTCGTCAATTCATTATTGGTTTGACCCACCGACCATTTAAAAAAAATGCGTTGAGTTTCTGAATCTAAAATCGTTTTCACGAAATTTGTAATGGTGTCTGAGATATTAAGCATTAATTTTGCTCCATATCAACTATTTTAAAGTTTATTAAGTATTGTTTTGCTCTACACGCCACTCATTGGCGTCTGAAGCAAATTCCTCTAACAAAAACGTACATAATAAATTTCACTCTTGCTTTGCTTTATTGCCGGAGGAAAACAAAAGGAATTGAAGCAAAAGCAAAGTAAAATGACAACTAGAAAATTAATTTCACTCTTGCTTTGCTTCATTGCCGTAAGAAAAGAAAGTAGTTAAAGCAAAAACAAAATAAAATGACAACAACTCAATACAGATCAGTAAGTATCAGAGTGTCCAGGTTAGGCGTTACCCCCCCCCCCTCCCCCCGTTGTAGGGGGTTTTATTTCACTTAGTGGAAAATTAGGGAGTACAAATTCTTGGGGGAAAATTAAGGGGACATCAATTTTTATTTAGGGGGTTCTTAGGGGGTATCACTATTTACTTGTATGTACATAACAATAACTAAGTAATACTATGTATATTTTACAGCTTGTTTTTGTTTGAGCGGAAATCGTTTTTGAAAAGATAAAAATAGAGAGTTTTAAGGGTGAAGTATTCATGGAAATATACGTGACACAACTTTAATCTTTTTAGTCTTTTTAGTTCCGATAATATGTACAAAGTTAACGAAAACGATTTGGCAACACTCGATATTTTTGAAGAGACTTTATTCCAATATTTAAAAAGAAACAGATTTCCACTAACTCTATTTTAATTTATATATGCATGTGCATATGTTACAGTCTTTTTTAAACTGTTTAGAAATTGTTTTTTAAGATATTTTATATTTTTATGGAAAAAATAGCAATACAAATTTTCATTCAAACAACATTTTTAGGTAGTGTAAAAATGAGAATTAAAAATGTTCTTAAAAATGGGAACACTGTTTATTTTTCGTATTATCTTCGGTATATCTTAAAAAATGTTAAAAAGCTTGATAAATTACTCGTATTGTATGTTTAAGGAATATTTGTTGCCAATATGTACATTTTATTTCGGACAATGGTTCGTTTCAAAAAACACACTTCCATTATGACAAATATAACCAGTGATTCCAAAATCATTAAGCTATGTATTAATATTATGAATACTCCTTATAAAAATTAAGAATTAAAGGTCCTTATAATAAAATAAGATCAACTTTTTATCATTATTATTTTCTTTTACAAAAAATTTTAAGCTATCGAATTTTTTTCACAGACGTACATACATACAAACATACATACATATGTATGTATACGTATCTTTTGATCAAACATGTTCATATGTTCGCTTTTATTGTCTACTAGCTTAACCCGGTGCGCTTCGCTACCCCTGCACCTACCCCATTTATTTTTGTTTTAAAATTTGTCCTGTAAAGGTTGATAGCTCTTGTGTTCAGATATATGGTATTTAATATGTCTTCTATGAGGGGTACTGCTCCTACTCTGTCTACCCCGCACATTTTTATATTGAAATTTATAGTTTACTATAATAGTAGCTTTAACCACGTTTGAAGACTCTCCCTTTAATAGTTCTTCAGTTGAGCGATATTTAATGTATGCATCCTATGGGAGGTATTTCCCCCCCTGCGCCTACCCGCTTTATTTTTATTTTCAAAAGTGTAGTATATCATAAGAGTGACTTTTAGAATGTTTGAACACTCTCACTATTACAGTTCTTAAGATATGCGATGTTAAACATTGGCGTCCTATGGGGTATTCCTATACCCCCGCTGCTATTTTATTTCAATTCCGGGGCTCAGAAGATCCTACTACAAAAAGTTCAGCAAAATGCGTGCAGCGGCTCTTAAGATATGCGATAATTAATATTGGCATCCTATGGGGGTACCAATTCCCCTGCCCCTATCGAAAAAATAAGTAGCCTATTTTATTTTTAGGGCTCACGTGATGTTACTGTAAAAATTTCAGGAAAATCGAATATTGGCATCATATGGGGGGTACCAATTCCCCTGCCCCTATCGAAAAAATAAGTAGCCTATTTTATTTTTAGGGCTCACGTGATGTTACTGTAAAAATTTCAGGAAAAGCGGTTCAGTAGTTTCGGAGTCTATAAAGCGACAAACAAACATACAAACATACAAACATACATAATTCATTTTTATATATGTACTAGCTTAACCCGGTGCGCTTCGCTACACTGACCCCGCACATTTTTATATTGAAATTTATAGTTTACTATAATAGTAGCTTTAACCACGTTTGAAGACTCTACCTTTAATAGTTCTTCAGTTGAGCGATATTTAATGTATGCATCCTATGGGAGGTATTTCCCCCCCTGCGCCTACCCGCTTTATTTTTATTTTCAAAAGTGTAGTATATCATAAGAGTGACTTTTAGAAAGTTTGAACATTCTCACTATTACAGTTCTTAAGATATGCGATGTTAAACATTGGCGTCCTATGGGGTATTCCTATACCCCCGATGCTATTTTATTTCAATTCCGGGGCTCAGAAGATCCTACTACAAAAAGTTCAGCAAAATGCGTGCAGCGGCTCTTAAGATATGCGATAATTAATATTGGCATCCTATGGGGGGTACCAATTCCCCTGCCCCTATCGAAAAAATAAGTAGCCTATTTTATTTTTAGGGCTCACGTGATGTTACTGTAAACATTTCAGGAAAATCGTGCGATAATTAATATTGGCATCCTATGGGGGGTACCAATTCCCCTGCCCCTATCGAAAAAATAAGTAGCCTATTTTATTTTTAGGGCTCACGTGATGTTACTGTAAAAATTTCAGGAAAATCGTGCGATAATTAATATTGGCATCCTATGGGGGGTACCAATTCCCCTGCCCCTATCGAAAAAATAAGTAGCCTATTTTATTTTTAGGGCTCACGTGATGTTACTGTAAAAATTTCAGGAAAATCGTGCGATAATTAACATTGGCATCCTATGGGGGGTACCAATTCCCCTGCCCCTATCGAAAAAATAAGTAGCCTATTTTATTTTTAGGGCTCACGTGATGTTACTGTAAAAATTTCAGGAAAATCGGTTCAGTAGTTTCGGAGTCTATAAAGCGACAAACATACAAACATACAAACATACAAACATACAAACATACAAACACACATAATTTCATTTTTATATATATAGATAGATATGTTCGCTTTTATTGTCTATATATACTATAGTAAAGCTCATTTATCTGAGAACAAATACTTTTTTTATGATTTTTAAATTTATAAAAAAAAATATTTACAATTGAAAATCAGTTTTTGTTTTTTATTACACAATTTTTCGTTAACAAACGGAGATGGTATTGCCACACTTTCTATCTAAAGTTTTTGTTATTTAACCGAAAGATGGTGAAACAGAAACCCTTAACCGTTGGTTAAAAAGTTTTTGTTAACCTTACCGACAGTTTGTTGATTTTCTTGTTAAACTAAATTAATAATATTGTTACGAAAGTAACTTTAGTTAAGAATAAGTTTAATTTATTAGTTATCTTGTATTTAATAGTTATTTTGTATTTGCTAATAAATTTATTAGTTTAAATTGTTATTGTATTAATTATGCATATTTCTAATGTAAAAATCACCGTACAGAATTTTCTAGTACAAATGAAATGTTATAATTGTTATACATAATTCTATAACATAATAGTGTTAAGATTATTGTTAACACATTAAGTATGCTTTTTTAAATGACAAATTTTGTTCAAATTTACAAATGTTTTTAATATAATTTCATATTTTATTTAAGCTTCTAATTAAGCTTCCAATTTTATTTGAATTATTTGATTGGCAGTAATTTTCATGTCAGCTGTTCATCATATAAAATACGATTGTGTTTTAGCACGATGCATATTTTTAAGAGTTCTATTTGATCAGTTAGTACTTCTTTATTACAGGCATTTTACAGCCACTCTCTTTAGTCTGGGTTCACATTATGAAACTTTTCTTTCAGATAGTCTGATTTTATTGGTGTTTACCAGACTTAAGTTCTTAAACAAGATTTTCGATGTGAAAAATCGGTTTGATATTTCTTGGTTTTAGTTTATTTTCTTACTTTTCTTATGAATGCCAATACTTTTGAAAAATGTTTGGTTGTGTTACTTCAATAATAAGTTTCTTAACGAAATTTTTATTTAATTTCAAAAACAGGCAAAATATATTAAAATTTTATTAGCAACGAAAACTAAAAGTAGCAATTAATTTTCAAAACTTATAAAAAAATTAGTGGTTTTTACAATGACGATTTTTGTGACGATTTAACTTAGTCAATTTGACGATTTTGACGATATTTTCCTCATAATTGGACGATTTTCGACCAATTTTATCTGGCAGCTATGGAGCCATCTAGAAGTCTTGGTTAGAGTCAAGGCTGCCAGATTTGACGATTTATCGTCATTTCGACGATTTTTGGTTCCGAAATTAGCGAAGTGCCAATTTGCTGATTTTTTTCAAAAAGCGACGATTTTATTCAGTGTTCAAAATAAGACAATTTTAAATCTTTTGATGTTTGCTATTAGGCAGCACAGAAAAAAAGTTATTTGTAAATAAGAAAGCTTAAATTTTTATATTCATCCCTATTGTAAATAAAATTATATTAGAAATGTTTGCTCTCTTTCATAAAAAATTGTAGGGGCAAAAGCAAAATTTTGAGTCAAGTCAATTTAAGTAAAAAATCGTACCAAAACACTTGTGTGGGGAGCAGGTGATGCTATGGACTGATTTGGGTAATTTTTAACATTTAATATTATATATATTGTATATGAACAATTTTTAAGCCAAATTTGATCCTCCTAGCTTATATGGGTGCCATGGTGCCAAAACTAAAATTTCGTGAAGAAAGATTATTTCAGGTAAAAAAAAAAAAGAAATAAGTTAAGGCTTACAGGTCACAATTAGAGATTTATGGGTATAAATTACAGGCAGTCGTGGTTTTTTGTTCAAATCTAAGGAATTTGTAGACCGATCTGGCTGAAATATAATAGCACACTATTCCGTACTATATCTTATATAAATGTATATCAATGATTATATACGAGTCTTCGAAAATCCAATTTCTACAAACACATGGTTAGATTGACATCGTTTAACCAACTTTGCTATTCATAAGGACTCAGAATATGCATATATACTTTATACTATACATTAATGTTGTAACAATTACAAAAGGAATGACAAACTTATATAAAAACGAACTTATATATATACCCTCTGTGGTGAACGGAATTTTTTAGAAAATGGCCCGATTGAAAGTATCTTTTATTCTTAAAACTTTGAAAAAATACCTTAGATTATTAAAATATAGCAATTAAAAGTTTACAAAACAAATTTTTTATGAAAATTTTCCTAAACAAAGTTTTGTTAAATTTAACAAACAATTTCGTAAACATATGGGGGTATATTTATGTATATAATATGTTTTTGTTTGCTTCTTTTTCGAACTTTGTTTAATATCTAAATTTCAATTGTCCGATTTTTTTTGACGATTTTGCAAACAGAAAAAGACGATTGTTTTAATTTTTTCTCAGGATATTGACGA
This sequence comes from Pollenia amentaria, assembly GCA_943735925.1. NCBI lineage: Eukaryota > Metazoa > Arthropoda > Insecta > Diptera > Polleniidae > Pollenia > Pollenia amentaria. The sequence goes on along the minus strand of OX031006.1, from coordinate 43,727,115 downwards.
TTTTTTCACAAAATTTTCTGGCAGCCCTGGTTAGATTATAAATACTACTCTCAGATAGCACTAAAAAATTAGTATTAGTACAAACAGTTAAGTGTGTAGATCGCAATTATAAGTTGTATAAGTTCTAAATAAAGTTGTGTGAATAGTTCATAGTACCAGCTATAAATAAACTGATTAAAGTGTTTTATTTATTTAATTAAAGTTGCAATAAAAGAACTCAAGAGATTTATTATAAAGGAAATAAACCAAAAACGTTATTGAAATGGCAGTAATGTAACAATATATTGTGAAAAGGGCCGTTAGTCGTTCAGAAGTTTAACAAAACTAGTCGTTCCAGAACGAATAAAATGAATCAAGTGCAATTTTTTGATTTCTAGTTGTGAATATTTTGTTTGTAAACATGACATCATGTTTCCAACACCCTTGGGACGCAATCAACAACTAAGTGATGTAATTCTCCTACTGATTCATAGGACCTTAAGGAAAAATAGATAAGCTTTCCAACAATCAGATGACAGCATTCAATCGCTAAAACGAAGATATTATTCACCAGAAAATAAGAATTGTCTGTTTCTATTTATTCCATATCTTATTAAAGCTGTATCGAAAAACGAGGTGTTTGCGTAGAGCGATAGAAATTGTTGGCAAGTTGTTTCAGTTTCTTTTATAAAAATTGTTTACTAGAAGACTTTAGGAAAATGTCCTTACATCAAAAAAGGAGTTTTTCTTAGATCAAGTTAAACAAAATAAATCACCATTTAGAGCATTTTTTACTTTTGATAAAAATAAAAAGTTTTTTTTTTTTGAGCATTAAATAAAAGATATTATTTTGTTATCCTTTTAAATAAAAGGGCTTTTAAGAATTTGTATTTCTTTTCATACTTTTTGTTGAAAAGCTAAATATGTTCTTTTTATCTTTTTGTATGGGAGATTTTCTTTCTGCTAACATATTAAGTTAAACTCTTTATCAAAATTTGGGTTAAAATAAGCACGGAAATACATTTTAGGACCACCATACACTTAAATACTTTTACGTTCTTTTTTTTTAAGAAATAAATCGGTTAAAAAAGCACCGAATAAAAACTTTCATTTGCAAACTGAAAAAGTTAGAGGTGCAGAACCATTAGTAGAAAATGGTACATAATACATTGAATGGAAAAAGACATCCATCCACTATAAAAACTACAACAAATAAATAAAATATCAACAATAACAACAATGAAAGGGAATCATTATTTAACGTACATTGTAGTGCTCTCGTATACATAATTCAATGACCTGAATTTCGAAATCGTAGTTTTCTGTTTACTTTATTTTTCTGGTGTGTATGTGCATAGAATTGTAAAAATAAAATAGAAAATAGAATAAAACTAATGATAAGACAACAATACACTGGTTTTTAAAGATTGAAAAAAAATAGTGAAAAATATGTTTAACAAATAAATGAAAAGATTTTTTTTTTCAAATTTATTTAACCGCATTTGAAAATTTAAAAATTAGACAGGTTGTTGTGCTAAAATTAAGGGTGATATTTTGAAAATTTGTTTCTTAATAATAATTTTCATTAGTGTTCAGTTTTAGGAAAGGAGTTTATGAAAGGCGTCTTACTCTAATAAGCAATAATTAATTAAATATCAGTAAATATAATGTGTGTGAAGTTAAATTCGAATTTATAACCCAAGACACAAACCACCGTTGTTAACATACTACGATTTCTTAGCTAACATTGTACTGTTACGTACTTAACAGACTATCTCTTAACAATAAAACAATTAAAAGAATTAAAAAATACAACAAATGTAATAAAATACCACTATCCCACTATATGGAATCGATAGGCAGGAAAACGTTCTATCGAATGAGGGTAGTGGTAGTTCTGAAATAATTTCAGAACTTTAGAAATTTTATAAAAACAATTTGCAAATCTAATTTTACATGTTTCTGAGAGGGATGAGTGGCGACTATGGAGTCCACGGAAATAGTACCACTATCCCACTATATGGAATCGATAGGCAGGAAAACGTTCTACCGAATGAGGGTAGTGGTAGTTCTGAAATAATTTCAGAACTTTAGAAATTTTATAAAAAAAAATTTGCAAATCTAATTTTGCATGTTTCTGAGAGGGATGAGTGGCGACTATGGAGTCCACGGAAATAGTACCACTATCCCACTATATGGAATCGATAGGCAGGAAAACGTTCTATCGAATGAGGGTAGTGGTAGTTCTGAAATAATTTCAGAACTTTAGAAATTTTATAAAAAAAATTTGCAAATCTAATTTTACATGAAATAATTTCAGAACTACCACTACCCTCATTCGATAGAACGTTTTCCTGCCTATCGATTCCATATAGTGGGATAGTGGTATTTTATTACATTTGTTGTATTTTTTAATTTTTTTAATTTTTTTATTGTTAAGAGATAGTCTGTTAAGTACGTAACAGTGCAATGTTAGCTAAGAAATCGTAGTATGTTAACAACGGTCGTTTGTGTCTTGGGTTATAAATTCGAATTAAACTTCACACACATGTAAATATAGGGATCAAAATTTAAAGAAAACTATCGTTAACCTAAAGTTTGTAATCTTCAATATTCTGGAAAGTTATTCGATTTATAAAAATATGGACTTTCAGAATCTACTACAAATGTCTACAAAGAAATTTCCGTTATGCTAAAGTTTTTCATCTTCATTAAAAACTCTATATACGAGTATATATCTATATATATAAAATAGGATGTGTGTATGTATGTATGTAACGTATGGACTCCAAAACGGTTGGGCCGATTTTGATGAAATTTTCAGGGAATCTTCAGAATATTCAGGCGAGTGACACTGTGAAGTCTGATTTCTGATTTTCGGTCTGGGGGCGGAGGGGCGTGGCAAAATCCATAACTTGAGAACGGCTTGACCGATTTGGACGATTTTTTCTTTAAAATGATCGACATGGTCTAACTTAGGTTTTGCGGAAAGAAAATGTTGCCACGCCCACTTTTACGCTCACTTTTTTCGTAAGATTCACAGCATATAATATATACATCTATATATATAAAATAGGATGTGTGTATGTATGTATGTAACGTATGGACTCCAAAACGGTTGGGCCGATTTTGATGAAATTTTCAGGGAATCTTCAGAATATTCAGGCGAGTGACACTGTGAAGTCTGATTTCTGATTTTCGGTCTGGGGGCGGAGGGGCGTGGCAAAATCCATAACTTGCGAACGGCTTGACCGATTTGGACGATTTTTTCTTTAAAATGATCGCCATGGTCTAACTTAGGTTTTGCGGAAAGAAAATGTTGCCCCGCCCACTATTACGCTCACTTTTTTCGTAAGATTCACAGCATATACATATATACATACATACAACCATATGTATTTTCAAATCAAATGTAAATCAAACATATGTATATGAACAACATTTACCAAATAAAAAAACAAAAAACATTGTCTATCCGCTAGCCTTAAGATGAAATAATAAATTGATGCCCATTTGTACAAATGCAAATTTTAAGCGATATCATGAAAACCCTTTATTTAATATTAAATTTGTTTCTGTATTACACATATCGCACTTGTTCCTCGCAACAGAGTCAATTCAAAGTTTATAAATTTTCAGTAGAGACAAAAAACTTTTTTTTTAAAGTATGTATTCTTATATTACAAATAGGGATGAAACTGCATTTTTTAGGCAAAATATAAGAGAAATAGATCTAAGATTTTTACAGTGGGTAGATATGACCACTGTTTATAGTTTTCTTGCAAAAAGTGAAAATTGAAAAATTTTGAGTCGACGCTGTTTAGAGGAACAAGTGCGATATGTTAAAAAAAACTAAGTAAATTATATAAATATCATTGGGTATTTTTATGTGCAGTTTTTTTAAGTTAAAATCAGTTTTTTTTTTCTTAAGATGCAGTTATTTTCAAAAAAAATTATGGCAACGCTGCTGGCAACACAAAAAAACTTCTGGCAGCACTATCATAATTTGTAAAAAATCTTCATTTGTTTACAATAATGCACAAGCATAGGGATTAAAATAAATTTTTTAACAAATAAGAATGCCTAAAACCCTTTCACAAATTTTCTTTTCACAAATAAAAAATAGGTATATGGCGGTCCATATGGCAAAAATTGTTGTTTGCTTTTATATGCAACTGAGCAAATATGCACTACTATCTTTGCTCAACGGTTTTTTAGTGCAAACGAAGTAAAATGAAGCGAATTGCAAATTCGTACATTTTGTTGTTGTGTTGTGCAAATGTGTGTATTTTTGCACGCATTTGCATCGTTTGCACACTTTGCACTGCCCATCATGATTACCCCTAATAATTATATCATTTTCGTCAAAAGATGTAAGACTTGTCTGAAAATTGTAAAGCAGTTTGAAGGGACATATTCGACGCACGCATTATTTCCCTTATTAGCTTTTTTAACTGGCATCCATGTTTAACGGATGAATCAGCTCATGACACGTTTTCTTTGGGTATAATTGCAATTAAAGCCTGGTACACTGTTCAACGTTTCACATGAAATGCTATTAAATTCTATGAAATTATGTTGATAGAGTTGTACTCTGTTCAATTTATGAAAATGTTACGAAATGTTTCTGGCAACATTTTTTTACAATTGCGAAATAATATAAGCTGCACTTATTTCACGTGGAATTTTAAGCAAATGAAACAAAGTTTAAGCTAAATATTAAAATGAGAACGGAAAACATAAATAAAACAACAGGAAACAGTTTTTCATCCATTTGTACTTAATTTTTTATTTAAAAAATACTTTTTAGTAAAATACATGTGGGTTTTGTTTAAATATGCAAAACAATGTCGCATACTTTGAAAGATTAAAAACGTCAAATTGTGCAAACTAGCGAGATCGGTAACATTGATACATGTCAAATATTTCGCACGAAATAAAAGATGTTGCTGAACAATTTTCACAAATTGGCAGACTACTAGGTTTAAGAGTGTACTGGGTTTGTTAGGGATGGCAGCACTACTGAAGTTGTATCAGGCCGCTGATGTTAAAACATATACACATATAAAAAATTTATATTTTACTAGCTGACCCGGTCCGCGTTGCTGGCCCTAAGCAAACATTAGTGTTGTATTACCAGACGATTTAAATTGATCTTTAAACGAAATTTACGGCCTTTAAATAAAAATCCATGAAATACCTATCATAAAGTTTTTTTACAGAATAACTTACATATGGTGTAGATATGGGTTCAATGAAAAAGAAACAGATGTATTTAAGGCAAATTGGAAATTATATTTATTGATTACTTCATCTTAAGGCTAGCGGATAGACAATGTTTTTTGTTTTTTTATTTGGTAAATGTTGTTCATATACATATGTTTGATTTACATTTGATTTGAAAATACATATCTTATGAAAAAAGTGAGCGTATAAGTGGGCAGGGCAACATTTTCTTTTCGCAAAACCTAAGTTAGACCTAAGTTAGACCATGGCGATCATTTTAAAGAAAAAATCGTCCAAATCGGTCAAGCCGTTCTCCAGTTATGCGCTTAATAGAAAAAGTGGGCGTACAAGTAGGCGTTGTAAATTTTTCTTTCGATGAAAACTTAAAGTTGATTAATATGAACATTTGAAAGAAAAATTAGTCAACTCGATGGAGCCGTTTTCTGATTTTAGGTAAATCGAAAAAAGTGGGCGTAAAACTGGGCGGGGCAAAATTTTCTTTCCGTAAAAACCTAAGTTGGACCATGGCGATAATTTTAAAGAAAAAATCGTTCAAATCGGTCAAGCCGTTCTCAAGTTATGGATTTTGCCACGCCCCTCCGCCCCCAGACCGAAAATCAGAAATCAGACTTCACAGTGTTACCCGCCTGAATATTCTGAAGATTCCCTGAAAATTTCATCAAAATCGGCCCAGCCGTTTTGGAGTCCATACGTTACATACATACATACACACATCCTATTTTATATATATAGATATTTTAACATCAGCGGAGTTGCCTAATTTTAAGCAACTGAACTTGGGTTGCTTTCCATAATAGGTCCACAAGTTAAGAAGCCGTGAACCATCCCCCAACTAAAAACCGATATTGGAAATTAAATTATAGCTACACAAAATTTTGCGAAGCGATTGAGTTTATGTTATCTTTTAATTTGTGAATGTTTGATTAAACGAATTGATCGAGAAACTTACGAGAAAACTTAATTGATTCAAATTAATTTTTTCAGACAAACTTAAGACGTATAATCCGAAAACATCGAATTTTTCAATAAACACTCATAGTTTTGTATTAAGTTTTGTGCAAGATTAAGTTAAATTACTTGTTGTAAAATAATATGTAAGTTACTGTTTAATATATATATATGTATGTATGTATGTATATTTCCAAAGATTTTTCTTATATTTAAACTAAGTATGAAAATTTTGTGGCCCTTTGTTCCTTATAGGAACCACAGGACATAATAATAATAAAATTAAAATTTTAGAGAATACTCGATTATTCGAATAAAACTTTTATACATATTATTAAAAATTGAAATGATAAAAATAAAATCCTTTTTACTAAAAGTGAGTGATTTTTTATTTTAAATGTAGTTACACTTACCATTTGAAAACAACAACATAGGATGCACCTGATGATGACGATTTAAACTTCTATTTATTTTTCAACTCTCTCGTTTCAGGCAGAACAATTACAACAAAGTACGAAATAAAAATGAGAGTGTTTATATAAGGGAGAGAGTGTGGGTGGGGGTGTTTAAATTATTATTATTGTTGTTGACGTAGTACTATTTTGATTATTTTCTAAGCAAAATGTAATATGAATGAAATTCATATAAATATGTATGTATGTATGTGTTTATTTCTTTTATTTTTATTTTATTTATTTATTGTTGTTTTTATTTTACGCAACTCTACCGTTTTTACCACTGTTTTGAAATGTTGTTCTGTGTATCCTAACTAAAACTAAAATGTCCTTGTAAAACTAACACAATAAGAAATGGCATCAAGCACTTCAGCCAAATAATGCCTATACGAAAACATTTACGCACGCACTCACTCACATACATATGTAAATAAATACAAATATTTACACACATGCACATTAAAGGCTTGGAAAAAAACAAACTCAATACATTTGTTGTTGTAGAGAACTTGACCAGAGCATTAAATTCCGTTTAGGGGTAGGGTGTAAAAGAGAAGGAAACAAGAAAATTATCAATGTAAGGAAGAAGAAGCAACAGAAAACACCAGTGCTACCACTTTACCATATTTTCAGCTTTATTTGGGGAATGGCATTTTTTTTTTTTGAAATATGCTAACTGATTTTAAGCATATCCTTGTCCAACAGCAAATTTATGCTTTTTAGAAAAGTATATTTTTTATAATATATATTTTTTTTTTTTTAAATAAAATTATTTATAATATATATATTAAAATTACATTTTAATAAGCAGATTTTTAGCATAATTTTTTTTTTATAAAAGTTCTTCATATTTTTAGCAAAATTTCTTTTTGGATATTTGAGCATTTTTTGCATATTTAAAATATTAAAAATTTTTTTAGCAGATTTGAAATTTTGGAATATTCCCATCAAAAAGATATGGCAACACTAGAAAACACTGACATTTTATTAGGGTGGGTTTTTTGCTTTCTTTGAGGTTAATTTCATTTTTTTCCTATTTCCTTTCAATAATTTAACACTTGTTTCTATATAAAGGAATTTTGTTTAAAACTATTGTTTTATTTCCCTGGTTTCTTTTTTGTGTCCGCTTTTTATCAAGTAAAGGAATTTGTAAATGTATTAATGAAAAACAGGCAGAGAAACAAACAAACTAAAATATATTAAACACTTGTTTTGAAAAAAGCAAAATTTACTTTTACAATTAATTATAGCTTGAGCACCCTGTGTCATTAATTGAAGATTAGAATAATATATTAAATTTGTTTACATAAAATAAACAAAACTGATATTAGACAGGTATGAATTAAACTTTTTTAAATGTAAAATACTTTTTTTAAATTAATTTTTTACTTATATTAGTGTAATTAATTTGAATCTTTTGTTTTTTTTTTATTCTGACACACTTGACTTTCTTGTTATTAAAGTAGTACTTCAATGAACATGTTGTTGTTCTTTTTATATTTTATTAATCAAGGGTGTTGTAAAGAATTTTTCACGTATACACAACAGCGGGTCTTCTTTAGCACACTAACACATACACACATACTCATAAAACACTACATTTTATTTTTCTCTTTATTTTATTACAATTTTATTCTACCAATTCTTTTTTTAAACTTTTTTCTTATTTGATTTTTGCACAGTGTAAATTAATGCTAGAATAAAATTATGTTTTCTTAATTTAAATCGTTAAAACCATAAAATTTCTTTGAAAAATGTTCTTTATTTTATAGAAAAAATCTTAAATTTTCTTTATTTACCAAAATTTTTAGGTAACTAACATTTTTAAGAAGAATTTTTGCACTGATTTTATAATATTTTTACTTTTTTTTCTTCTTTTTTATCTACTATTTTTACGCAGCGCTTAGTTTATTGTTAAACACACCCGTTCGCGACACTACTACAAAATGACTACTCACTAAAAGTAAAATTTACTTGCAAGTAAAGTTATTTTTGTATTGTGTTAAAAATGTATCTGTCAAGTGAAGGGTTAAGACAGAGTTGTTGGGAGGTTTTTAAAATACAACTCTATAACAGATGTTGCTAAAAATGTTTAAATAGCCAAACAACCTCTCTTCTGAATTAAAAAGAAATATTAAAAATAACAAATTTGATTGAAATAAAGTAATTTTGATATAAAACTGTCTATTAAATCTCGTATTTTATAAAAATAAACATTATGCTTACCTATAACTGACATATAGATGTCACTAAAACACTAACAGAGTTGTATTTAAACAATATTTTTATAAATTAAGTGGTATACATAATAAATGTTATACACTTTGTACTTGATGTTTGACATTAGGTTTTACCATACTGTTTAAGAATTGTTTGCCAGTAATGATACAGTTTATTTTAAATATCAGTAAATCGTTAAAGTTTAAAATTAGTAGACATAAAACACCTAAATTGTTTTTAAAAATATATACATACATAAAGAAAAATTTAAGAATGAAAACGAAAACCAACTTTAGTATTAATATTTAAGTTATCCCTTAAGATATTAGGTTATTAGCAACCTTTTTTGTATAAAGGTCCACAGACCTCTTAGAGTCCAGTCCGTAAATTAACTAAAAAAGTAGTTCTGTTAAAATATCTTTAACATTTTTATTAAAATATCTAAAAATATTTAAGACATAAAAAGTTTATGTTGTCAAGTTATATTAGTCAAAAATTAATGGTTCAAAGAAATGGTTCGTTACGGATCCGCGTAAAAAGTACTTTTTTCTTAACTAAAAGTTTTTGGCAATCATTTTATAGTTACTTTGTCCGCACGGTGGTCGAATTTCGGCCAGTTGACATTTGGTGTAAAATTAATCTTTATACCTACATAAGTAAGTACGTATGCAGGGCGACTAAATGTAAGACTAATAACCAGGGAAACAGCTTAGTAGGCCTAAAACCGTAACGAATAATGCTATTGTAATAAAATTTGGTCTGTCACAGTTTTGTATTACTAGAAACCATAATGTTAAATTTCGTGAAGATCGGTCCATAATTTACCATAGTCCCCAAATAAAGCCCACTCTCAGAAACCGATTTAGTACGCGTAAAACCGTAAGGAATTATGCTTTTCGTCTGACGGAGTTTTATATGACTAGAAATCACACTGTCAACTCTTGTGAATATCGGTACAAAATAACCTTAGGTCATTTAAGCATGGTTGAACTTTTCTCTAATATGCAAAGTTGTTTTAGAAACATATTTTTTTTTTTTAGCAAAAAAAAAATTTCTTTTAGCAAAATTTCTAAATTTTTGTTTTTTAAGAAATCATAAAAAATTGGAAAATGCAACTATGCTTATAATTTTTTCTAGACATAGAAAAAACAAAGTTGCAAACACGCCATAAATGATAAAAATCTGTTTACAACTTTTGATTTTATTCACAAAAGAGAAAAAATATGAATTTTACAAATCGCAAAGTTTGTATGATAGCCCTCCCTAAGTAGTGGTGATAAAGTGCAAGTATGTTTTGAAAAAATGTTTAGAAAAAAAAAACTTATGGAGGTCGGTCATACATTTTATCCCCCAACGGGCGATTCCTTGGCAGTTATGGGGCTTTTTGTTCAATATATTTATAATCTGTATTGAAAATGTTGTATGGGAGCCCCCTTAAGGAATGGGGATAGCGGGTAGGTATGTTAGTAGAATATGATGGAGATGAAAAATAGGGAGGGGTTTGACCCAAAAAGGGGTATCCTAGACGCTGCAGGGGCCAAATTTAATCATTTTATTAAACCGCCATATTTGTATGGTGGAAATTCTTAAATGTTGACCCTGCAGCGCCAACCCAACTTTATTTGTTATCTCCATCATTTATTTCTAACAATCCTACCCCCAATCTCCATTCCTTGAGGGGGCTCCCATACAAAATTTTCCTGGCTTGTTTAAAAAAAACTTTCAAATTCTAGCACCGTATAATTATTATATTATAATTGCCTTTAACACGGATTGTCCTCCAATTATATGCTTATTTTCAGAGAAAACACCAGAAGTACATATTTGGCACTACTTTATGTCCTGTTAGGAAATTTCAAAAGTTATAAAATACATGTTTTGTCCCTTTACTCCCTAAAAAGGCCGAATTTCAAAATAGTACCAGCCAGCTGTTCGCTTTTTTTTTATTTAATGAACAACAATAAGTATTCAATTAAAAAAGTATCACTTTATATAAAAAAGTACCATTAGAGCAAGAAAAAGTACCAATAATCTCCCTTACAGATTCTCATTCACTCAGGAACTTGCATGTGTAATTTTATGTTTATTGGTCCAATATTAACGGCAAATCAAAAAGTACCAGTTTTAGCACAAAATAGTACCCAAAAGCCCCTCTTACAGATTCTCATTCACTCAGGGCTTTGCATGCTTAATTTTATGTTTGTAGATCCAATATTAAGGAAAATTAGAAAATGTGTCAATTAAAGAACTAAAAAGTACCTCAAATTTTCCACTTATAGCTTATTATCCACTCAGAACATGGAATGTTGAATTTTATGTTTCTAGGTCCAAAACTAACGGAAATTCAAATAGTACCAGTTAAAGAACAAAAAAGTACCAATAAGCCCTAATACAGATTCTCATTCACTCAGGACCATGCATGTTTAATATTATGTTCATAGGTCCAATATTATCGAAAATTAAAAAAGTGCCAGTTAAGGAATGAAAAAGTACCATAAAGATCCATCTAACAAATTCTCATTTACTCAGGACCTTGCATATTTAATTTTATATTTCTAGGTCCAATACTTACGGAAATTCAAAAAGCACCAGTTGAAATACAAAAAGTACCAAAACGTTCCCTTGTAGGTCTTTATCTACTCAGGACATTGAATGTTCAGTTTTATGTTTCTAGGTCCAATTTTTACGGAGATTCAAAAAGTACAAGGTAAAAACAAAAAAGCCCCTCTTACAGATTCTCATTCACTCAGGGCTTTGCATGCTTAATTTTATGTTTGTAGATCCAATATTACCGAAAATTAGAAAAGGTACCAATTAAAGAACTAAAAAATACCTCAAATTTTCCACTTATAGATTATTGTCCACTCAGGACATGGAATGTTGAATTTTATGTTTCTTGGTCCAAAACTAACGGAAATTCAAATAGTACCAGTTAAAGAACAAAAAAGTACCAAAAAGCCCTATTGCAGATTCTCATTCACTCAGGACCATGCATGTTTAGTTTTATGTCCATAGGTCCAATATTAACGAAAATTAAAAAAGTACCAGTTAAGGAATGAAAAAGTACCATAAAGATCCATCTAACAAATTCTCATTCACTCAGGACCAAAACTAACGGAAATTCAAAAAATACCAGTTGAAGAACAAAAAGTACCAAAAAGTTCCCTCAGTTCAGGACATTGAATGTTCAAGTTAATGTTTCCAGGTCCAATATAAACGATAATTTAAAAAAATTGCCCGTTTTAGGACCAAAAAGCTAAAGTATAAAATTAAATTTCCCGTATTTCCCCTTTTGGTAATCTGTTCTCCACATTGAAGCATAAAAAATTGCAATATTGTAGTGGGAGCCCATAATATATTACGTATATGTCAATGAATAAAGGAAAAGTTTTGTAAAAAAAGCACCTAAAATAGTTACGGTTAATAGTTGAGGAGCCGCAGAACAAAACGTACTTTTTCGCATTTTTTGACAAATTGGTTTTTTGATATTTTTATAATATTTGGGTTGAAATCTTTAAGAAAAAATCTAATTAGCATATTTTATTTTTTTTTTTTTACCAAGAAAATGGGTTCTAAAAAAATTGATGCATAACAAAACGTACATTTTACATTTTTATTTTTCAAAACGTGCTTTTTTCATTGCCATTTCTTCGGATAGTTGTTTTAATAACATAACATTTCTTAATATTCTTAATTTGTTTGACGTTTATTTATGTCATTTCATTTTCGTTAAAATTAACTATTAAATAATAAATTCTTGAAAACGCGTCGAAAAAGTGAAAATTTTCTTGACACAATTTATAAAAAGATTGAAAATATTCAAACATTTAAACGAATAACATTTTTTAAAAATGTTTTCAAAAATGGGACAATTAAGTGTTTAATAGAAACTTACGAGTCTTTTAAATTTGAATCAGTATAGGAACGGAACACCAATTTAAATTTACTGAAACGATAGAAAACACCTTTTGCAATTTCTGGGCTGAAAAAAATTAAAACAGGCCGTTGGATTAACGCCGATAAAAGAAAAGACGTAGAAAATCTTTTAATAAAACAGTTTGGTGAAGACTGGATTCGAAACCAGGCATTACTCTGGTACAAGGATATTTTGTATAACCAAAATCAAAATATGGATGATTTAATAGAAGAAGATATTGAGTGTACTTGCCTAGAAGAAGACGTTGGGAAAAAAGTTTAACTATTTAAAAAGTATTATACTTAATAACTTTAAAATCTGTATTAAATTATAAAAAATAATTGTTTAGTTTTCTATTTAATTTGAAATTAAATAATAAAGTTTTTATTTTACTTATTTTTTATTTATTTTTTACTTTAATGGTTCAGGTTTAAAAACATTCAGTCAAAATATTATCGTCTAAAAAAACGCACACCAAAACGTGCCTTTTTCTATATTTTTGAACAAAACGTACTTTTTTCATTTTTTTTTTAACAAAACGTACTTTTTTCGATTTAAATTGGTTTGATATTAAACATCCTTGACACTTTTAATGTGTTGACTTACGGCAGTTTGATTCATGTTTTGGTAAGCAAAAAACTTGTTTCCATTTCCAGGTTCATGCAGATTTTTAAAGGGTCGAAATAAATAATCCTCAATTTCCCAAAAATTTTAAATGTGTAAAAAAGTACGTTTTGTTCTGCGGCTCCTCAGTTACCTTTAAACGTCCGAATTTTGAAAAAGTACCAAATTCGTATTTGTATTTTTTAGATAAGTTTCAAATGTGATATTAACCTTATTTCTATGTTTATGGGTTTAAAAGTATTGATGGGGTGACAAAAAAGTGCCAAAATACAGTGTTTACCCGTTTACTCAGTAAAAGTGCTGAATTTCTAAAAAGTACCAGAGACCGTTCCCCTTATTTTTCTAAAGAACAACGATGGGTATTACATTTTTTTTTGTATCTCTTTTAGTTTTGGAGATACAAGGTTACCAAATTTACCCGTTTTTTACCCGCTAAACATTCGAATTTCCAAAAATCCCGTCTTAGTGGATCGATTTAGGGAGAGACCAACCCCTGGTCCAAATTTCAAGTTTTTAGCTTCAGGTGTTTAGGCTGAGCGTTGATGATTCAGTCAGTCAGTGAGTCAGTCAGTCAGTAATGTTACACTTATATATATATATATAGATGTACATATATATATTAGGATTAGGATTGAACATTTTAGGGTAAAATGTGAACATTTATGATTTATAATGACCAAGGTATAAAAAATGGCCATAAACTGGTAAATGTTTAATATTGATTATATTATGGCAAATATTGACCAAATCATGGTTAATATTGACCATATTACGATAATTTAATATTGGTCATGTTTAACTATAATATGTTTACATCTAATAACAATATGCTTAAATAAGTCGACAATATGGTTATATGACACAACAACAACCATAGTTATAAAGATTACAACAAAATTATGGTCACCTACAAGGATGTTATTATTAGAATCTAACAGTAATAATATTAGTTGCTCTTTTTTCTACGTGTACATGTATAAAGAAAATATATATTCGTAGAAATGTTATAGTGACAATCCATTAAACGTCATTACTTCCTGACCACCGACAGAAGCTTCGGTGTGATAACACTGATACACCCACCGTTCAGTTATTATTCATCGATGTAACTAAACACACACAGAGAATTAGGCTTATCAATAAAACAAACAATTAAATAAAAAATACAATGGATACAAAAATTAAACTTGTGCATAAACTAAGGCAGCCCTCTCCGCCCTGCAAAATATCAAAATTTCGGAGACCCTTCGAGGCCTTACCAGTTTCAAAGGAAATAAAATATATGGGAAACGCATTTCGAAAATGTTTAGCCGAAAATTTTAAACTTAAATCCAAAACAAAAAGTATTCAAAACGACTGTTTTATTATCCATGATGAAAATATAAAAAATATCAACAACAATACAATTAAGCAGTCTATCGATATTGATCGTAATAAGACAAAAGAAAATAATGAGGAGGGAGTTCGAAATTATTCAGTTTTTAATAAACATCTAAACAAAGAGGAAATATATTCGCAGGAAGAGTACGATTATAAAAATGATATTCTAACTATTTGGGAAGATATTGTGATAAATTAAAAATACAAATACTATTTTAATGTTATATGTACATTAGTGTGTCCCATTAAAAAAAAAATTTTGGGGATCATTCTTAATTTGAATACTCATAAGGCTAAGAATTTTTGAGATTTTTTTCCGATTTTTCGGAGGTGGTTTAGAGGTCGCGCAAATTGATTTTGTACCAAAAATCGACCTTTTTGGGTTTTTTTTAATTTCGGTTGAAAATTGGTAAAAAATAGATATTTCTTCAGCTTCTGAGTCAATATTCTTAAAGAAAATTTTCCGATCTTTAATTTTATGTGCATAAATAATAAGTTTCGCCAGGGATTTTCCACATTTTGATACATTATATATCAGTTTTTCGTAAATTTTCAGCAAATATGAAAAAAAATGCTTTATAACTTTTAAAATTTGTATTAAGACTAAAAAAACTAATGATGCAGTTTAAAAGATTATGAAGTTTTAAATAAATTAGCAAAAAAAAAATGAATTTTCTCTCACCGTTCTCGAGTTATACCCTTTTAAAGCTTTGTACACATTGTATGAAATGTATAATACTATAAGGTGTGAACTAGGTTTGCATTGCTTTAAACTTTAAATAATTGGATTTAGAAATTTGGTTTTTTGTCGGCGGTTTGGCAGTATCAAGGTCATCAATCATTTTGCCCACACACCACACATTCCTTGTATTCGACAAAGGCATATCTATTTTAAAAAAATATTACCCAATATTTCTTGGACTACTTTATGATAATTTCAACTTACCGGAGCAATAAAACTTCAGATTATCAAAATATTTTAATTAAAAAGACGGGACTTCTTGTAATAATTACATATGTTATTGTTATGTTAGACTGGTAAGTAACTATTATTTTATTTGTAAAACATTTTCTAAATCCAATTATTTAAAGTTTAAAGCAATGCAAACCTAGTTCACACCTTATAGTATTATACATTTCATACAATGTGTACAAAGCTTTAAAAGGGTATAACTCGAGAACGGTGAGAGAAAATTCATTTATTTTTTTTGCTAATTTATTTAAAACTTCATAATCTTTTAAACTGCATCATTAGTTTTTTTAATCTTAATACAAACTTTAAAAGTTATAAAGCATTTTTTTTCATATTTGCTGAAAATTTACGAAAAACTGATATATAATGTATCAAAATGTGGAAAATCCCTGACGAAACTTATTATTTATGCACATAAAATTAAAGATCGGAAAATTTTCTTTAAGAATATTTACTCAGAAGCCAAAAAAATACCGATTTTTTAGCAATTTTCAATAATAATTCAATAAAAGTCAAAAAC
Source organism: Pollenia amentaria (assembly GCA_943735925.1). Classification (NCBI taxonomy): domain Eukaryota; kingdom Metazoa; phylum Arthropoda; class Insecta; order Diptera; family Polleniidae; genus Pollenia; species Pollenia amentaria. Next base: position 43,710,853 of record OX031006.1, on the reverse strand, counting down.
GCTAGATTTTTGGTACAAAATCAGTTTGCGCGACCTCTAAAGCACTTCCGAAAAATCTGATAAAATTCTCAAAAATACTTTACCTTAGGAGTATCCAAATTAGGAAAGATCTTCCGAGAAAATCCAAATTTTTATTTTTTTTGGGACAACCTAATGTACATATGTATTAAAAATTTATTTATTTAATTTTATTTTTAGCCACAAATTTTTAATAAAAAATTATAAAAAAAAAATAATAATGCTTTTCAGTAAATAATGTATTTTAGAGTAGTTTAGCTTTATACTCTGACCAAAGGAAATGTCGGTTGTCCAAGATAGAATCTTTAATTTGCTTTAAAATACATTTTTGGTTTTAGTCTTGGGTTTTCCAAATCTCTGAAGTACATACATACATGCATATGTGTTTTTGTATGTATATAAAAGTCAACTTGAGCAAACCTATTAATTTTATTATTCTAGAAAATTTTATTTTGTATTTTTCTTTCTTTACTATTGGAATTTCACAACAATAACTTTTGGCGGGAAAAATAAGGATGTCAGATTAAATATCTCGAACAGTGCTGCCACCACTAAATTTTTACAACCAACATTTTTGAAAAAGTTACCAAATGGGGAAAAATATAACCAAATTAGATATGCCTCTTGTTAATTGAGACAAACACAAAAATTTATTTTAAGTTGCATTGCAAAACAAAGGTTCTTTGCAGTTAATAGGAAAATATTAATGACAAATTAAGAAAACAAAACTAGAAACGCAATTCTTGTACATACTAAAAATAAGGAGGAGCTTAAATATATATAACTTTTATTTATTGAAACGTTTTTAAAAAAAAATTTTATTTTTGAAACCCGTCAAATTTCCATACAAAATTCTCTATATTGAAAGTTAGTAAATGTAATTTTTTTAAATATGTCTTTTACAATAAACGAAATTTGTACTTCAAATCTAAAAATAACAAAATGGAAAATTAAATTGTTTTCCGCTTTTTAACTCTCAATGGCAGGGCTGTCAAATTTGCCGATTTTTTAATCCTTTTAGCGATGGAAATTTACGTTTGGCGATATGATTATTTTGGTGAAATTGGAAACTGTTGGTGATATTAGAAATGCATTTTTTGTAAATATCTTCTTATTTACATGTAATATTTTTTACATTTACATAAAATATTTTAAAAATGGGCATAACTTGTTTCTCTTGTTTGGAAATTGTATTTTAAATTTATAATTGTTATTATTACTGTTTCAAAATTGTTATATTTGAAATATTTTGTGAATGGTTGTATAATATTATTGAGAATATAAACAAATTCGTATTTCAGGACGTACATTCAGTGGGAAAAAAGTATATGCCTGACTGTTAAATGTTTGTTTTTAATCAAAAATATTGCCAAATCATTATATAAAAAACAATAAATAAATATACACACAGACAGGTTACAAAAAAAGTAAAATTTCAAATTTCTTAGGTTCACGCAATTTGTTTTTGAAAAATCTTTAAAATGTCTATGTGTGGAAATAATGTACATAAATATGTAACATTTTACTTATATTTAAGTTTTAAGAAACACTAAAACAACTTTTGTGTATTTTTTCAGTCATGTTCTGAAATCGATTCCCTGTTTTTTTATGCATTTTCTACTTTAAGTACCACTTAAATTTACTATTCTAAATTAAATTAATCAACGGAGAAGTAGAATAGTTCAGATTTAGTGGCTGACTTAGCATTAGATCTGAATGAAAAATTTGAGGCTTTAGATTTCAAAGATTTCAAAGAATATCGACTTCAATTGTATCGAAAAAAAAACGTCTTAATGAGCTACATGTCTGCATTCTGAAAGTGTTAAACACGCAGTCACCCCTACAGCTAGTAGAAGTTCTGATAAGTCTACAAGAGGTGGCCTTTAGATCGCTTGTAAAAAAATTACAAGGGAATTCGATCTATCCTATAATGTGACACTGCTTTAATACTCAAACTTGAAGAAAATTGCGCACAAATACTTAAGTTTTCAAATAAGATCTGTCGCATCTTAGAGCCTGTTTCCACTGCTGATCTGGTTCAAACAGCCTTGCGAAATCGTCTACCAGCCCAAAAGTTGAGAATACTTTGTTGTTTTAAACAAAAGTCAATTTTAAATATTAAAAATTAATCTCTTACGCTGTTATATTTGTAAAATAAATAATCTATTTTTTGTTAATTTTATCATGAATTAAAATTGTATTCTTTGTTTATTTACTAAAAGTAGCAACAAATTAATTTTTGTGGTTGGAATTAAAAATAGACAACAAATCGCGAACTATTTTATAAATCGCCATATCAGCAAATCGAATATATTGACTTCAAATTAGTTGTAAAATCGCAACATCTGACAACTCATTTTTGCTATATAAAAATTTTTAATGCTAAAATTAGCTGCAAAAGTATCATTTAGCACTTTGCATTTTATTTAGCATTTTTGTAAATGTTTTTAGCTTTTTTTAAGCAAATTAAAAAATTTTGACGAATAGTTTTATTGAATTTACTAAAAAAAATTTTAAATATTACAATAAATTTTTACTAAAAATAGGCTTACGCAAAATGGAATTTCGTATGAAAATAGATAATTCTTTTGATATCACGTTATTAAAGTAGAAGGAAATTTCAGTTTATATTTAGGTAAAAATTCTATAGTGGAAATGCTTGAAAAATTTTTTGCTCTAAAATGCTAAAAAATAATAATTTTACCACTTTAACTTTTCTTAAACTGTAAATAATAAAATGCTATACAAAAATTTTGTATAGCATCGAAATAAAATCGTTTCAATTGTGCATGTATCAAAGTTTTGCGGGTTCCCTATATTTAAAATTTAATCTCAACTACCTGTGCTACATATTTATATGATGTTTTAATAAAATCTACCCATTTTAGGTATAACCATTTATTTCAATTTCGTTAAAAAATAAGTCAGTAAAATGTATTTATTTTCAAATAACATTTTTAACAAAACTCTTAAAAAAAATTTTGCATTATATTTAGCATTTTTTAAAATAATTTTTAGCATATTTTGGTCGTTTCTTATGCACGATTTAGCTTTGAAAATTTTCAAGATCTGGTCACACTGTGTATAACAGTAAATTCAACATATGTTGGTGTTGATGTTTTAATAATGTCGTGTTGTTGTTTTACTTAAAATTTTATGTAGTTCTATAAACATTGTATTTAAAAGTGAATCATTTGTAGTAAATTTTTAATTGCTCAAAAATTACCCAAAAAAACCAGAAATCATTACATATGTCAGCCACAAAAGTACCACCTTTAACATATAAAGTTTTAGCAGAATGCTCAGTATCAAAGGCAAGAGCGGGCCTAATGACACTGCGGCACAGTGAAGTTAATACACCGGTTTTTATGCCTGTTGGTACGCAAGGGACCATGAAAGGCATATTACCAGATCAATTGATCGATTTAAATTGTGAAATATTATTGGGTAATACATATCATTTGGGCATGCGACCAGGTATAGAGACACTAAAGAAAGCCGGTGGGCTTCATAAGTTCATGGGCTGGCCAAGGGCCATTCTTACGGATTCTGGTGGTTTTCAAATGGTGTCCCTCTTGCAGTTAGCCAAAATAGATGAAAATGGTGTTAATTTTAGATCCCCCTTTGACAATAGCGAGTGTATGTTGACACCGGAACATTCGATAGAAATTCAAAATGCTATCGGTGCCGATATCATGATGCAATTAGACGATGTTGTTAAGACCACTACAACTGGACCAAGAGTAGAGGAGGCTATGCACCGTACCATTAGATGGGTAGATAGATGTATAACAGCCCATGGTAGAGATGATGACCAAAGTTTATTTCCTATTGTACAAGGTGGTCTAGATAAGGAGTTGAGAAAGCAATGTGTGGAGGGACTAATGGAGCGTCAAGTTCGGGGCTATGCTGTAGGCGGTTTAAGTGGAGGAGAAAGTAAAGATGAATTTTGGCGTACAGTTCATACATGTACCGATTTACTGCCTAATGACAAGCCTCGCTATTTGATGGGTGTAGGTTTTGCGGCTGACTTAGTGGTATGCGTTGCCTTGGGTATCGATATGTTTGATTGTGTTTTTCCCACAAGGACAGCACGTTTTGGCAGTGCTTTAGTTATGCAGGGTCAGTTGAATTTAAAACAAAAGAAGTACGCTTTAGACATGCGTCCCATCGACGAGGATTGTATTTGCAGTACTTGTAAATTATATACCAGATCGTATTTACATCATATTGTAACATTTGAAAGTGTTTCATGCAGTCTTTTAAGTATCCATAATATAGCATTTCAGTTACGTTTAATGAGCACAATACGCGAGGCTATACAACGAGACGAATTTCCGGAATTTGTATGTGATTTCATGGCGATACACTTTGCTAATGAGCCTGTTCCGAAATGGATAAGAGAGGCATTATCTGCAGTTAATATAGAGTTGCCAGAAGACAATGTAAGTAAAGAAGCAACCAATGATGAAACTGCAGAGGCAAAACGGGTTGCTTAAATGTCATTGTGGATAAATAAAAGTGATGAAAGTCCTTTGTTTTTGTTTAATTTTAAAGTAAATATCGACATATGATTTCAAAAAAGTCCAAGTTACAATAAATTAAAAATCGACTTTTTGATTGATTTTACTGCACCGCATAAAAATACATGTAAAAGTAAAAATAACGTTCTTATTAACAAAATTCTTCAAGCCCTAATTTCAAGCACAAAACTTTAAAACAAAAATGTAAATTGCTCCTTTCGATATAAAATAAATAACAAACACAAAATAAGAAAGTAATGTATTTTTAATTTTGCTTATCAACAGTAACTTTTCTTTTATGTTTTAATAAGAGATCATTCTGGTTTTTTTTTTCTAATAAAACATAAAAAGTGAAAGTAAAAAAGGAAAATTAATTATAGATATAAAAACTAGTTTAATGGGTCGATAACGGATGGCAACTAAACTAAAGTTGTGTTGCTAGTAGCGAAATAAGGCAACGCCGCTGATGTTAAAGTATAAAAAATTGTTTCTTAATATGTATTTTAACATCAGCCGTTGCCTGATTTCTCTGCTGGCAACACAACTGAAGTTCAGTTGCCATCCGTAATCAATCCATAAATAAACTACCAAGTGTGAAAACCGCTTTTGTTAAAATTTTTTGAATCTATAACGTTTATTAAGAAACAATTTTATAAAAAATATGTTTTGTAAACCTTTATTAAATTTAAAACACTGTTTTGAATACGGGCAATAACGTTTCTGACTGATTGACTGATTTATCATTTTACAGTTAAACGCCTGATGCTAAAAATTAAATTTGAACTGGAGGTTGGTCTCTCCCCAAATCGATCAACTAAGACGAGATTTTTGGAAATTCGAATGTTTGGGTGGTAAAAAGGGTATATTCGGTAACCTTATATCTCTAAAACTAAAAGAAATACAAAAAAATGTAAATGTAAAAATTCGGCCCTTTAGGGAGTAAACGAGCAAACCCTTTATATTGGTAGTTTTTTGTCACCCCATCTATGTTTTACACCAATAAACATATATATAAAGATTATATCACATTCGAAACTTATCTAAAAAATAAAAATTTGATACTTTTCGAAATTTATACGTTTAAGGGGTGAAAATTTTAACTATTTTTGGTACTTTTTTTATAAATATTTTTCTCCATTTATTGACATATACGTATTAAATTATCGGCTCCCACTACAATATTGCAATTTTTGCTGCTTCAATAAGGAGAAAAGAAGTACCAAAAGGGGAAATATGGGAAATTAAATTTCTTTCTTTAGATTTTTGGTTCTACAACTGGTAGTTTTTTAATTATCGTTCAAATTGGACACAGAAACATAACATTCAACATGCAATGTCCTGAGTAGATAAGAATCTATAACAGGAAACATTTTGGCACTTTTTTCATCAACTGGTACTTTTTGAATTTTTGGAAGTATTGTCTACGAAAGAAAGGGAAACGAAGTAGCGGGTTAAATGCTAGTATCATATCGTTGGTCGCAAGTAGAAAGGCCCTAACTCAAATATTTGTAACCGTATAGGAGAAGGTAAGAAACATAATATAAACTGTATGTATCATAATGTAAACTTGCTCATACAACTGCTTGCAAAACCGTTATTCTTTACAATATTGAAATGAATTTTTGTGACGAGGTGTATTTGTGTAAAATTTATTGGAATCACTGGAAAGCTCAATTTCGTAAAAAATGCGAGTTAGGGCCTTTCTACTTGAGACCATCGATATATTTTTCTTCAAAAATTTCAAATAATTGTATTCATTTATTTTTTTGAATGATCTTAAAAATATTCTATAAAACACTATATTTAAAATTGAAGATTTAATAATGAGTTCTATGAAAATGATTTTTATGAATATAACACGTCGTTTTTTTTTTTTGAAAAAGGGAAAAATTTAAGCTGTCGAAGTGGCTGTATGTATTTTTTGCACATAATTTTAAAAGTGATCTTTAACTGTGAATAAAAAATTATAGAATTTATATATTGAGCAGAGGTAAGTACTATTTCATAGAATAAACTTTTTTTTTGTTATTTGTATAAGTACCTTTTATGTTAATGTCATGCATTTGCCCATAGAGTTTATTATGTGTAAGATGCAGGTAAATTTTTGACTTGTTTTAGTTATTTATTATTATTTTATTATCATTATTACGTATATAGACGTGGATAGCATTATTATTGATGGGAAAAGGTACAACGCTGATGAAGTCGCGGAAATGTTTCACGATTTCGTAGATGATGACGTGTTGGGGATACCTAAGAATGGTGATTGCACTGAGGATGAAAACGAATGCGAGAATTTTGAACCAGAAGAACTTAATGACGAAACTCAAATACAAAAACGTGTGAGAAATCGAGCCGAAACTAATTATGGCTTATTAGATGAATGTGCGATATTAAATACATAAGAGCTGGATATATCATTTCTTCAAGCTTCCGGCATTTCTGTTATTGTCTCATCAGTATCAGTACACTTATCCATAGTGGAGCACGAAAAAAAATTAAAATGACTTCAACTCCTACAGTTAATAACAATAATGAAAATTCTGCCGAAAATTCTTCAATTCATCAAAATAATCAGTTTAGCCATGTACGCGCAGAATGCATGATGTATAAGGACATTATTGTAGACTTAACTTCCGACAGTTTTAAAAGAGTACGTTGGAAAAAAGGAAACCTGCAATTATCTGAAGAACAATTACTTTTCTTGGAATCTCTAGGCTGTACGCAGAGACAACAGATAATTTTGCATCTCCTTACGCATGCTTAAAATATTTTTTACGGATGAGCTTATGAAGAAAATAGTTAAGGAGAGCATCAATTACGCAAAAGTTGAAAAGAACGAACAAAATTTCTTTTTAGACGCTCTAGAACTAGGAAAATACATTGGCATTATCTATTATATGTCTTATCACAAACTTCCTTGTGTGAGAGATTATTGGAATACACAGAATGGAGTTGATGCGGTGCGTAACGTAATAACGATCAACAGGTTTGAGAAAATCAGGAGGTACCTCCACATAAACGATAACAATAAGTATGATACCGAAAATCCAGATCGTTTGTTTAACATAAGGCCAATGGTGAATATTCTCAATGATCGTTTTCAAACAGTTCCCATGCAGCCTCGTTTATCAATAGATGAACAGATGTGCTCAACAAAAGTTGGGCACTTATATGAAACAATACCTGCCAAATAAACCGAAAAAATGGTGATTCAAATTCTTTGCCCTTTGCGACACAACGGGTTTTATGTATAAATTCGAAATTTATACCTAATTTGAAGGCATCTGCGAATATTGTAGTACGTATGACTCGTGAAGTTCCCCGTTTTCAAAATTTTATCGTATACATGGACAATTATTATACGTCTATACCATTGTTGATTTATCTTCGTACCCAAGACATTCATAGCATCGGAACTATAAATCGAAATCGCATAAAAAATTTTAAACTTTCTGATCTAAAGGCTATGATAAAAATGGTGCGGGGTGTTTCAGCAGAGTTTACGGCAAATATTCAAGGTATTGATCTGATATCAATAAGTTGGAAAGATAACAGGGTCGTTAGTCTTGTGTCCACTTTCGTTGGCACAAAACCGTTTCTTTCGAAACAGCGTTGATACTGACATCTCCACATTTGAGTGTTGGAATAAGAAGGACCACAGAGTAGAAACGATTGCTTGCCCCTAAATTATAAAAGAATACAACTTACATATGGGCGGTGTAGACCATATGGACTCTTCTTTGGGTATGATGGCTTCGATCACCTTCCAATTGTTGAAGGAAGAGCTCGGTGTAAAAACCAAAAATGTGCTGAAGACAAAAAAGTAAATAATCGATCAATTGTTAAGTGTCAAAAATGTAACGTTCACCTCTGCTTAACCGAAAAATGTAATTGTTTTGCCGACAATCACACTAAATGAATTGAAACTGAAAAAATTTTCTTTTTAATATACTTTTATAAACTTTTTTTTAAATAATATATTTTTCCATTGATATCTTATAAATAATAAAAAATAAAAATTTTGTTCATTGTAAATGCAGTGTCCATTTATGGTACACAACTGAAATATGGGTTTTTCCGATTTTCCAGAAAAACTATACATTTTCCGAAAAAATGAAGGCCCGATTCGTGATTAGCGACCATTTTTACGTTAGAGTAACTTATTTTCCAATCTGGGTGTTGATATCATGCATTTAAGGGCTAAAATCCAATTCCAATAAGATTGGTTTCTATGGTACCCCTGAATGCTTGCACTTCCAGAAGATTATAGGCAGAACACTGGAAGAGATAGGAGCGGATACCATCAATACAATGTTTTTAATTATGTATGTATATAATTTTACTTATAACTGTTTATTTTATTTTATAAGGAAGGGTTAACGAAGCACACCGGGTGTAGCTATATATAGTTACAAATAAATTTTTTATTCTCCAATAATTAAATTAACATAGAACAAAACTTAAACGTGCATATTTATTAAAATGTTACAGAAGATAATTTATTTTTTAGTTTTCGTTGAAGCTTTAGGTTTGCTAGTGGTAGTTTTTTTACTAGCAGCAGCTTTTGATGTGGAAGCCTTCGATGTAGTTGAGGAAGTTTTCTTTTTTGCCTAAATTATTAAAATTCGTTTAAAAATGTTAAACTTTGTTACAAATCCAAAAACTTACCTTTATTAAAGCATCATTTTCTAAATCATCATCCTTTTCATCTTCAGATTCTACAATTGTAGTAGATCCTCCCTCACCTTCCTCCATTTCTAATTGTTCCAATTCATCAGAAGCTTCAGCTTTCTTCTTTTTCACGCCCGCTGTTGCTGAATAGGAATAAGCCATTACCTCTTTGTTATAGGCTCTTGTAAGGGCAGCCTTAACTTTACCATCTACCTTATCCATAGGACTTTTTTTACCCGGCCATGATGATAACTCAATTAAACTGTCTATATCTTCTCTTAAGAGATGATATTCTTTTATTGTTGCTAGAGATTCTTCTATACCATCTACACCATTGTCTACCAATGGTTTAATAATTTTATTAAGTAAAAATGGGGCGTAATCTAAACGTATTGATAGACGAGATCCTGATGTTCTTAAACGAGTATGATCATGAATTTCTTGAGCCAAACGAGAACGTTTTGTGGAACGAGAATTCTTTCCTAGCCAGCCGGGAAAATTTATTTGTCCGGTTATAAAACCACTCATATATTCTCCAGGCATAACAGAACTAAAAATAGCTTGGGTGGGTAAAAGGGCCCAAGCAGAACTGGAGCGTATTTTTTTGTCAACCAAATCACCCAAACTTAAGGAATCTGCTGTAAGAGCTACTTTGCCAGAGACTTCAGATCTGTAAAAATTTACAAAAACTTTTTTTTTAACTTGATCATTTTTAATAAAATTGTTACTTACTTTGGCCCTGAAGGACTAACAATTAAATAATTTTGCTGTACGAACAAGGGAGCCAAACTGTAATCGTGAAAAAATAAATCACATTTATCGTTAAATGACATTTTTTTATGTTCATCGGCAGAAAATACTTTGCGTACAACCTCCCAGGGGCCCTTAATTTAGAAAAATAATATAAAATTTAATATTTCACAATAGGTGAAAATTGTTCTTACAATTCTTAAATCTTTTTCTGCAGTTTTTTCCCCATACTTATTGGATTCTTTGTCGGAAGCCAAATTCAGTTCCTTACCCGCACTAAGCAAAGAAATATGATTAATCGTTTGCCTTATATCATTATTAGTGGCAGCTATGATTTCATCTATTTTACCCGAATCTAATTTTACACTTTCCTTGGAACAAATACTTAATATTCTGCCTTTGATTTGCTTTAGCTGAGGTCGATTAAACCGCAAATCATAGCAATAGTTTACCAGTGAACGCATTTTCTGATGATTACGATCATTGCACATGCATATAATGGGCACTGAAGATTCCTTAATGAGACCAATTAATTCCTGAATGCCACCGCGATCTTCATTGCCAGCCATACCATCTACCTCATCCATTATAAGAACATGCTTTTTGGTAACAGCCTGGTCGTTGCCATGGAAATAGCCATACAAAGATTTATTGGAAAGCAATTCGGAAACCTCCTCTTTAAGCAAACGTTTACTGCGTGTATCTGAGGCATTAAATTCTACAGCATCAAAACCCAATTCCTTGCAAACCAAAGTGGCAGTGGTAGTTTTGCCTTTTACAAGAAAACTTTGTTAAAAAAATGTTTTAATTTATAACAAACTTAAGCTCACCTATGCCTGGTGGACCAGAAAGTAATGCGGCTTTAAAATAGCTACCATCATCATTTTTGGCCCAAGGATTAGGTTTTTGTAATTTCTTTTTGCCATCTTGATTTATATACCATTTCGATAGCCAATTTGTAAGCCTAGCATGAATAATTAATCAAATTAATTTTTTTTAATCTTTTAAATTTTTAAATAAACTTACTTCACTACATTACTTGCTGCGCCCTGTTGACCTATAATATCTTTTACAGATGTAGGTTTATATTTATCCACCCAGGCCATCATATCTTCAGTTACAGGTGGTGGTCTAGGAAATTCTTGTTTTACTTCTATCTCTTTCTTGATTTTGACTTCTCTTTTAATTTCTGGCTCTATTTCTTGTATTTCTTTTTTGACCTTATGGACATTAAGATTATTATTTAACACATCTAATTTAGAGTCGTTTTTGTTCGGAGATTCAAGTTTTTCTTTTTTAACTTCTTTCTTTTCTGGTTTCTTTTGTTTGGGACTTGTTGTGGGCTTTTCGCCATCATCTTTGATGTTCTTATTATGGTCATCTGCCTTTTTCATGCCTGATTTTTCCCTTATTAAGTCTAATAAACCATCTTCACTTATAATTTTCACTCCAAGCTCTTCAGCCTGTGCAAGTTTTTTTAGTCCCGCTTCTTCGCCAACTACTAGATAACTCAAACGCTTCCCCACAACAGTCATTGTTTTACCACCGTGATCTTTAATTATAGATGCGGCCTCATCACGTTCCAAAGATTCAAGTACACCAGTGATCAGAAAAGATAAACCAGCCAAACAATTTGGTTTGCCCTGAAACATTTTAAGTTTACAAAATCAAAGAGTTTTGAATAATATAATCGTTTTTTTTTAAATACCTTAGGAACTTCTTTGCTTCCAGGATTTAGTACCGCCGAACGATTTTTATATTTTTGATATAGAATGGCAGCCATGCGTTTCCGTTCGTGGCGTTCTTCATCGGATAAAACACCTTTAAATCAAATGAAAATCATTAAATTTGAAATTTGCAGATTTTGATTAAATTTAGAAACGTTTTACAATTTTAATGTACACGAAATGTTGATGAACAAAACTAAGAATTATTTTAAAAATGCAATTTAAAATATCTAAATAATTTAAACGTACTAGATTCCAAATCTTGCTCTTTTTCCTTCGGTTTTTTCTTTTTTGGTTTATCTTCATCATCATATTTAGGCGAACGTTTTTTTAGCCTGTCTTTTTTATTCTCCCCTTCAGTCGTAGTCTTTTCTGCAGAATGTTGCTTTTTATCTTCCGGCGTTTGTTTATTTTTCTGGCTATGACTTCCTTCAGTAGATTTTTTAGGTTTATTTTCTTTAACTTCTAAAATACTCTCCTCCAAATTGATTTCCATAAGGCTCTCATCAATGTCATCATCTTCGAACTCAATTAAAGCTTTCTCTTTAGGTTTAGATGGTTTTTTAGCCTCCACACGTTTAGTTTCGCCACCAAACAAAGACATGGGATTAACAGGTTTAACTGTTTCCTTTTTAGGTGATTGAGTTTTCAGCTTATTTAATTTTGGTTTCTTGCTAGATGGGGGCGATGTAATAGTTTTGATTTCTACCCTAGATTTTTTTGCATCTTTAGATTTTGGGATTTGTGGTGATTCCGTTACGACAATATCATCTTCATCACTTGATATTACACGAGCCTTGCGTTTTTTGGGTTCCGGTTTAACTTCTTTAGACTTTAGGTTTGAACCATTGGTAGAGGCAGATGCCCTTTGGAAAAATGAAGATATGGTCTAAAAATTAAGTGGTAGATCAGTTAACAAAAAAATTTTTGCTGTTTAAGTGAAACTTACCGGCTGCATTCTTTGAAAATAATTTAATTTAAAAATAATAGTGTGTTGTTAAATAATTGTGGCGTCTCGCTAAAAATCAATAAAATTTCTTCGCGCAAAGACGCGAAACCTTCTTCTTACTTAAACAGTCACACAGAATTGAGTACAGCAATGACAATTCAATGAGTTGCCATATTGTTCACGAAGCTGCCAATTAATTTCAATAAAAGCTGATTCGTGTCTTTGCTATGTTATTCATTGCCAACTAGATTATGTAGCTAGTACAGTGTGTCGGTAGTGTTGCAGCATTTAAAAAATATATTTTATGGTGATCATCACAAAAACTCACCGCTCATTCTGAGTTTCCTGTAATTTCAAAACATCGCACACTACGAGCTGGTTCACACTTTTTTAGTTATAGCCGTCGAGTCATGAGTTTTTAGGAGGGAGAGGAAAATAAATGGTATTCTCTTTTCCTTTCTCTGCTTAAATCTATTATTTGACGGCTAAAACTTGAAGAATGTGAACCAGCACTACCATTCGTACAGTACATATCGTCACATCAGAATTGTTTTAGCACATATTCCAAAAAGTCTGTAACGCAAATTTTGTTTTTCAAACCGACGATTTGTGCTCCACATCACTGTTGGGATCTGAAAATTCTCAATGGAAAAATTGTACCAAATTGACATAAATTGTACCATATTTTGGCTATAAAATAAAAGAGCATACCAAGGCGAATTCAACTACAGGTGGTGTCGAAACGCCATCTGATTTTGACAGTTCGAGCCAAGTTCTTTTTATTTGTTAAGACCATGTCAGATAAAACTTTTGCTTCGCGTTGCGTTACCGATTCGCTTTGACATCTAAGATAAAATATACATACTTATACGAAACATGTCACATAAAGTACTTTCAAAGCGGAGCGAAGCAAAAAGTTAGCCAACTCTCATCTTTTTGCGCGCTTTGACAATTGGCTAGTATAATTTTCTTTTTTTTAAATTTTTTTTTTTTGCCAAATTCAATTCCAAAAAACCGTCCAATTAAATTTTTAACGTTATTTTTTGTAACAAATAATTAAATGTACAAATTACCAACCGCTTTTATAAGTAAACAAACAATGCGTGAGTGTTGTCAAAGTTTTCATTGTGGCATACACCTTTTGCTTTGCGTTTTTCTGCCGAAGGTAGAAACCATGATGAAATAAACAGGTGGCATTACTACGCCAGATGACAATTTTTTGCTCTTGTATTGTTAGTCTAGTCTTATGTCAAAGTTTTGTTTATGCTTACAAAAAGTCCACGTTTTGTGCTGTGATTATTGTATTGTATTAAAGTTTTTGAATATTTAAATTAAAATTAAATAAGATAGTAACCATAGTGAAGTAAAAATTGGCTAAAAATTTATTTATTTCATTGCGTTCGGCGGCAAAATTTGATTTTAGTTTAATATAATTTTTGACGAATACGGAGACTTATTTTTCATTTTTGTTGTAATGTTGTATTTGTTGCCGTAGCGCTGCCACCTACTTATTCCACCATGGTAGAAACGTCACGCAAAGCGACAAAGTTGTATCTGACACGGCCTTTAGTGTTTTGTTAGGAATGGTTGACATTTTGGACCGCAAACACTAACAATGCAATGCAAAAAGCCTTATGTTGTTTCTGCTGTTTTTGGATTGTTGTAGTTCGGACACCACCTGCAGTTGAATACGCCTTGGAGCATACATATTAAAAATAGATAACACCTTTTTATTCAATAAAAAAAAGTAAGAAAGTATAGTTGGTCAAGCCCGACAATTTGACACCCTTCACTACAGTGTATAAAGACAAATTTTCTAGTGTCCAACCTATTTGGGACCCATGGGTTACCGTGGAAGCTTTTGCCGCCAATTTTTATGTCAATACCAACATATATAAGGACCGATTCCAATGAAATTTGGTAAGATGTTTGAGGTTGCAATAAAATAAGCTTGGTAAATATTTAATCTAAATACCAATATAATAAGATAGGCAGAAACACTATTCCGGAAAGAAGTTTGTGTGGGGGGATGTAATATTATGGACTGATTCTCGCCATTTTCAGTGGGCTTCATGCGTATGTAAAAAATTTCATCAAATTACATTAAAATTTGCGACCTGTACTTTTCGCATAAGGAAACATGGACAGACAATCAGCCAGCTGCAGAGGGAAATCATTAAATGGACTCAGAAAGTGATATTAAGTTGATCGATATACAAAAAGTTGGGTATGGGGCCAATGTTTTTTAGTGTTATACACATCACTACAAACGCATAAAATCCGTTTCAATATTGTGGTGTGGGTATACAATATAAAGAAGAAGCAAACCTTTATCTTTTTCTTTTTTTTTGTCAAAGGCAGGCCAAAGTGTAGACGATTCGCAAACAGTGTCATCAAAACAATTGACAAAAGCGATTTGGTGACACCTTCCTAGGCTTCCTAAAGGGATACGAGTACACAAACTTATGTATGTACTTAATATGTCAGTTTAACATCATCAAGGCCTATCCAATAGGTCTGCTTACTGCTACAACAATACAACAGTACAAAAATCAACAGGCATTTTGTTTGTGTAAAGTTCCTCTCGGTTGTCAAAATCTTCCTACTTCATGGGTAAAACAAAAGGACCCAATCAGAAAATGAGTTAGCTTAAAGTTAACTCATGGTTAATCAGAAGTTAGTCAGAGGTGACTCACAAGCTAACTCATTTACATGGTTAAAGCTATTTAGTTTTTACACGGAATGTCCGTAGTACGAGTCAGTACTCACTCACACTGCATAACTTTACGATAAACATAAGTTAGCTCATTATGAGTTAGCTTGTGGTTCATACAAGCTCCGTTCCAGATGCATAACGAAACAGTCCGAACTTGAATAAAGTTACCCAAAAGCGTTCCACATAACAATTTTTGTGCAATTAAGAGAGTAATTGAGAGAGTATTTTTTTTAATTTCCTGTACAAATTTGCACGAACTTTTTATTTGGGTAAGTTCGGACAAGAATACACAATCAGCTGTTTTTTTAATTTGAAACTGAAAAATTAATCAGGAAATTTACAAGCAAAAGAAAAAGTTTAATTTTTATTAAAAAATATATTAGAAATCATAATGTAAAATTTTAATGAAAAAATGAAAGTGGTAAATGCATTATTGCATACATATTTCCCTAAATCTTTAACATGAAAGAAAAAAATATATAAAAAATGACAATGATGCAAATGTTTTGGTTTTATAATGTTATGACTTTTAAGCGTCTTAAATCATTAAAATATATCTTAATTTGAAAAGTAAGCATCATTAGTATTTGAAGAAGTGTAAAAATGGTTTTTTGCGTTCCAGCAATATTGGGTAGTTTTGGCAAATTCAGAGAGTAATTTTCATTTTATGCGCCCCATACACGGTTCAATTCAGTTGTCAACTGAGTCTTTCAACTGAATTGATACTTGGCCACACACTTCTTCAACTGAATTGAAAGATTTTAATTCAACTGTTAAATTTAGATTTTTTTTTACATAGATTTTGACAGCTGATCAAGAGACTTGAGCACACACAGTACAATCGAATTGAAAGATTTTAATTCAACTGTCAAATTTAGATTTTTTTTACATACATTTTGACAGCTGATCAAGAGACTTGAGCACACACAGTACAATCGAATTGAAAGACTTAGTAGTCAACTTGAAAAAATCAAAATCTTTTGATTTTTCTTCAACCAACTCGACAACCGTCAAACTAATCAACTGACAAGGCCATACACGCTTTGATTTGGACAACAACCGACTCAGTTGACAATTGAATAGAATCGTGTATGGTCTGCTTTACTCTCATTAGTCCGTACTTGCCCGAGATCTTGTGGAACACACCTACAATATGTTGATCAATGCGGATTCATGTATACGGTGGTGTCGATACTACAACAAGTAACAACACCAAAAACACAACAATGTATTTTTTTGTTGCTTTCGTTGATCTATATGTCAAAAACACAAGCAACTTTTGAGATTTCTTTCTCTAAGTAAGAGAACAGAGTAGCACAGCTGTGCTTTCAACGCCACCTGAAAAATTAATTCGCCTTGATTACGTTGATTGTCGGGATTACGTATTCTTGCTTTATTTATTTTTTAAAGAGAGACAGAGAATATAACACATGTTTTCTTTCACTTTTGTTGTATTGCCCCAAGGCGAATTCATGTATACGGTGGTGTCGATACTACAACAAGTAACAACACCAAAAACACACCAATGTATTTTTTTGTTGCTTTCGTTGATCGATATGTCAAAAACACAAGCAACTTTTGACATTTCTTTCGCTAAGTAAGAAAAAAAGTAGCACAGCTGTGCTTTCAACGCCACCTGATAAATGAATTCGCCTTGTATTGCCCCTTTGCAAATGAATTTATCAGGTGGCGTTGAAAGCACAGCTGTGCTACTTTTTTTTCTTAGAGAGAGAAATGTCAAAAGTTGCTTGTGTTTTTGACATGTCGATCAACGAAAGCAACAAAAAAATACATTGGTGTTGTTGCTTGTTGTAGTATCGACACCACCGTATACATGAATTCGCCTTGCCCCTTTGTCTACAGAAAAACTCTTAACTCCACGTCTCCATGCGCTATCGATTTGAACAAGACATGAACATAACGCCGGCAGAGCAACGGTACTTATTTGTTCATGTTCTTGTATGTGGCGAATACGTGTTGATGTTCATGATCTGGTTTACCACAACTTTTGTTGTTGTGCGTTTGGTTGTAGACAGAAAATGACTTTGTAAGGCGACCATCATGGCGAACATGGTTTCTAAGACATATGTTTAGCCAACGATGGCAGCACATGGACGAAACATAAACATGAACAGTCTACACGAGTAGAATTCATGTGCGACATGATGTTCTTATCAAGTTGATGGCTAGTGGAGACGGGTAGTAATTATAAGACACCAGCAGCATGCGCCCGATATGGTTTTCATAATAATTCTACTTTGAAAAGGAGATGTATTTAATTAACCATTGTACAATACGCCCATATCGAGTCATTACCGCAAAAAAGCTCAAAATACAGAAACAAAATTTTACAGAATAAGGTTTTTATTATTATATTTCATAAAAATTTTATATGAAAATTGGCGCTTAAACTAAATTTGTATTTGCTATAAAATCCTAACGGTACCTTCTGTGACCATGAGAGATTATGCAAGTGTTGCCAATAAATTCATTTATTAAAAAAACGAAAATTGAAAATGATGTCGCTTAAGCGCTTTTGCGGTTACGCCTCGATATGTGCATTAATTTTGTTAACTTTAACATATCGCTCATTTGCTGAAACATCGTCATAACTCAAAATATCAGTATTACAGAAGACCACTTTAATGTCTTAAATTTACAAACAACATAATGGAAAAAGAAAATTTTATTTGTTTCTAATGAGATGAATTTACAATATCTTTATATGAAATAAAATTCACTTTAAGAAAACCCTACTATGCATTTACAATATTAAGTCAAAATTAGCAATTTTATACTTATGACGTTATAGCAACAGATGAGCGATATCTAGGTATTAAATGAAAAAATTTGCCATATATTTTTTATATTGCGCGACTTATTGAATAGTGCTGAAATGTTTTTTATAAGAGGGGTAAGCCTCTAAATTTATTTCCGCTTATAACAAGTAGAGAAAAAACAAATATGTAACAAATTTATTTTATGTTTTTTTAATTAAAAAGAGTTTCTATTGTAATCTATAGTTTTTGATGTTTAAGATAGCCGCTTAGTGTTTACAGACACAATGTCTAGTAAGTACATATTATATTTTATGGTTTCACTTAATTCGAAATCTTCTGAACACACACGTTGCTTTATTTTTGATTGTGTCAGTTTCTTTTCAATAGTTTCTTCATGTGTTGTTGTAATCGAAAAATCAACGTTACCACAGTATGGCGCAAAATTTCGTATTATTTCCACTTGAAATTACAGTGAAATAAGAAAAATATTTTTATGTCGATGATGATGACGCTGATGGAAATGAAAAAATTTCAACGCTTTTAAATGCGTACAAATTTGAAGAACAATAGCGGAAGGGTTTTGTTTTCATTTTTTAATCAATCATTTAATCACTTTTTTGTATTTTGGTCTTTCTTAAAAAATACTTTTTTATTTTTACTGTTGCTCGTGTAAAAGAATGTGAGTCAAGTTTTTGTTAAATGATTTTTTGATTTGAAAAAATGTTGTCTTGCATATGAATATACATATGTACATATGTAAGTTGTATATAAATATATTGTATCAGCAGAATGTATAGAAAATTCGTACTAAAAAAACGAGCAATATGTTGATTTGGTTAATGATGGTACAGATAGACGATGATGATAATGGTGTCGGCATAAGGCGCGAAATTAAGCAAATTAACGTTTAAAGAAAATAATGAATGTAATGTGGTGAAGTTTTTAATTAATGAGTTTTTAGTATTTTTTTTTAAATTAAAAGTAAAAACCTTTTTTTTTTGTAGAGAAATCGTCTTCTTATTGATGCTTTGAGACTGGAACTTGGATATACAAATTTTTTATTTATTTAAAATATCAATAAAAATAACCATTAACATTACATTTTCCTTAGTAAAGTAAAGTTATTCAGTAACATTTACAGAAAGCTTGTATTTGATACGAATTGCGTATCGGTCATTTGCTGCAACATCGTAATAACTCAAAATATAAGTTTTACATAAAATGACTTTAACGTCTTATACTCGTATATCCACACAACACAAAGGAAATGAAATATTCTTTTCTCCACAGTTGAGTATAGTGCCCTCCTAAGAAAGAAAGTTATATCTTAACTTTAGTAGTTTTGAGTAGGGTAAGAATAATTTTACTCGCGAGCACAACTCGAGTCAATTCTCTCGTTTTAAAATTTGTGATCGCTAGTCATGAAACAAAGAGAACAAGATAGTGCATTGCGCAGGTCCGTTAACTTTTTACTCTCATTTTGACGTCATTTTTACGCAACTGTAGTAAAGAGAATTAAATGTAAACAAACATTCAGCATAGCACATACACGTGTTTGGGTGATCATGTTTGTGCTCATTTGCTACTATGACGTACATGCGCAAAAAAAGAATGTTTTTTTAAATGTTAGTGCACTATCTTGTTTTCTTTGTTTCATGCTCGCCAGCACAAATTTTAAAACGAGAGTATAGACTCAAATTGTTCCTAGCCTACTCAAAACTACTAAAATTGAGGCGTAACTTTCATTCTTAGGAGGGCAATATAGACCTTGTATATCTTGTAGGTCTTGTTAATCTTGATTTCAAACACGACAACAATAAAATGCATTCATTTTAAATTTACTAAATATATTTACGCCATCTACAATACTTAAATTTAAAATGTATGCATTATGTTGTTTTCGTGCTTTAAATCAAGATCTACAATACCTATACGATGTACAAGGCCCGCTCTTCATAAGAAATATTTACAATATCTTTAAAAGGGTGATTTACTATGCATTAGTGATATTAAGTTAAAATTAGCGATTTATGACGTTGTTGCAGTCAAATGGGCGATATAGTTTAAGACTATTTCTTACAGATTATGCTCTTTCTTATTTGCATTAATAATAAAAAGGGTTTGTTTCATGTAAAATCGATAGTTTTGTGATGGAAATAGTTTTACATTCATACAAATGCACATACCAATGCTTTTAAACAAAATCCAACTAATACAATCATAGAAATTAGTTTTTTTTGACAGCTAAGTTTCTCTCTTTCCGTTCTAGTCAAGATTGTATGCCTAGGACCAAGGCACAACAGGATACCCTGCAAGGCGCATTCGCTTTTTAGGTCGCGTTAAACACACAGCAGGTGTTTGTGGAACGGGTAGCAAAGTTCTATGCTGAATTAAAATTTTCAAAAATTTCTACGCTTATGTCAAAACTTATACTAGCCCTCAGGGCTAGTGAAATTTTTTCAACTCAACAGTGTCAATATTTTACTTCAATGATTACTTTGCTACCGTTTCAGGCACATTCTTAAGGCCAATTTTCAGGATTCACATTAAAACACATAAATGCTTAAAATCGTTTTTTATTCAAAATTCTCTTCTTCACTAAACACTTAAATTTAAATTCAACTTAAGTTTCCATTGGGCTAAGTTAGCAAGGTGGCCTCAACACAAGGCCGTCTTTGTGTTTCCGGGGCCCTCGGGCATTCTTGAATTCGGGGCCCCACTGAAAATTTTAAGAAACGATTGACAAGAAGAAACATTTTTCTGTTGCGGTTTCAAACATATATGTATATTTATTGTGGCTAACTGATACAAATAAAATCATTTTGTTATGAAGTTAGCTGACTTAAGAAAAATAAACTAGAGTAGTAAGTTGCAAAATAAAATGATGCTGGCTTGACTTGGTAAGTACCATAAAGGTTTCTTTCTCGACTTTTGTTCAGCAAAATCTTCTATTGTATCCATTAAGTCTATTTTTTGAAGGACGTCACACTCTTTGCACATAATTGACATATTACATTTTTTCTTATGCTAATACCGCAAAGCTCTTCGTTTAGCTGCATGAGACCAGAGTCTCTTGCGGGAATCGAACCGCAACACCCGCTCACTGCCAACTAGTCAACCGGGGCATAGTTGTTCTCAAAACATAGTTCTTTTAAGGAGTAATATGGGGCAGTGTGCCCCAAAAAATTTTTTTAATCTCAAGCATAATTTGAAAGTTTATAGGTTCAAATATTTTTGAGATTTTTACAGATTTTTCGGAAGAGGTTTAGAGATCGCACAAGTTTGCCAAAAATCGGGTTTGACGATCTTTTTTTGAGTCTTCATAACTTTGTCAAATACCACGACTTTCTATCCAAGCTTTAATTTTTTGCACTAATTATTTAGGCACCTTACACAGCAATTTATCGTAATTTTTCCATAAATTTAGTAAATACGCTTTATAACTTTTAAAATTTTTTTATGAAAGTGAAAAAAAAAACCAAAAATGCAGTTTGAAAGATCAATTAATTCTTCATGATTTAGAACAATCAAATTTTTCAATTTGTTCTTACAGTTCCTGAGTTATACCAGTTTTTAGCTTGTACCCTGTTTATGATATTATTATAAGCAGTTTGCCAGTTTGCCACCCATACCCAAGAAGCAAATAATAATCAAACGTTTTGCTTTGCTTTGTTTAAAAATCATTTGTTGTGGTTCTATGCTTTGCAATAAGTTCTGAAAATCAGTTTCAAAAGTTGTGACATTGATGTAAGTTATTGTAGAATGAAGTGTATGGTTTAGCATCTGATGGGAGACTAATTGTGCTTTCAACTGGAACTAGCTTACTAACATTATCATTTTTAACACATGGAAGCCCATTTCTCTGTTGAAATTGATAAGTATGTTAATTTTGAGATGATGAGGGTAATGAATCGGCCATATTATTTGCGTCTTGAAGTAAAAAAAAATTGGAGGAAATCGCATATATAAAAAAATTATTAATTAACATTTTGATTTAATTTCTTAGTAGGGGCCCCCATTATGTCAAGGGCACTTGTCATGGGCCCCGTATGCCCTTATGGTAAAGACGGTACTGCCTCAATATCACAACAATACAAAAACAACAGGCAAAACAATAGCTACCAGCTGTTTTTTGGGACCACCTTGTAAGTAAGTACACTTTTTTATCATATTGTTTTTTTTAGTGGTGCACCATACTTTTATCTTATGGCGATTTCTTTTCTGAGAAAAATGTTGCATAAATGGTACATGCCATGATGAAATAAACAGGTGGCATTACTAGGCCAGATGACGATTTTTTGCTCTAGTATTGTTTGTCTAGTCTAATGTCAAAGTTTTGTTTTTGTTTACAAAAAGTCCACGTTTTGTGCTGTGATTATTGTATTGTATTAAAGTTTTTGATTATTTAAATTAAAATTAAATAAAATAGTAACCATAGTGAAATAAAAATTGGGTAAAAATTAATTTACTTCATTGCGTTCGACGGCAAAGTTTGATTTTAGTTTAATATAATTTTTGACGTATACGGAGACTTATTTTTAATTTTTGTTGTAATGTTGTATTTGTTGCCGTAGCGCTGCCACCTACTTATTCCACCATGGTACATGATCTACACAAAAGAGATAGAGCATGTACCATTTATGCAACATATTTCTCAGAAAAGAATTTAAGGATTGACATAAAAATACATTTATGTTTACAATCGTTTTAAATACAAAATTCTCTTCTTCACTAAACACTTAAATAAAACTTAAGTCACCGATGTGGTACATTTGAATTCAAGTTAAGTTTCCATTGGATTAACTTAGCAAGGTGGCCTCAATATCACAACAATACAAAAACAACAGACAAAGTAATAAGAACCAGCTATTTTACAGCTAAATCTGAC
This sequence comes from Pollenia amentaria, assembly GCA_943735925.1. Lineage (NCBI taxonomy): Eukaryota > Metazoa > Arthropoda > Insecta > Diptera > Polleniidae > Pollenia > Pollenia amentaria. The sequence goes on along the minus strand of OX031006.1, from coordinate 43,687,828 downwards.
ACCAGAAATGGCCAAAAAATGCTAAAAATGATTTTAAAAATGCTAAAAAATAGTGCTAAATTTTTTTTTTAAGATTTTTGTAAAAAAATTATTATGAAATTTTATTATAAGCAAAATACATTTTAGACACTTATTTTTAACGAAATTTTTATTTAAAACAAGCGGATATATATTGTTAAAGTATCTAAAACATATAAATATGAAGCACAGGTAGTTCAGATTATATTTTAAATTTAAGGTCCCGCAAACCTCTAATAACTACATGCTAAATTTAAACGATTTATATCATTTTGTTTTTTATAGTTTAACAAAAGTTTAAGCCTTCAAATTATTATTTTTTCAGCAGTTTAAAGCAAAAAATTTTTCAAAACATTTACACTATTGAATTTGTATCTTAATACAAAGTGAAATTTCCTTGTTTGTACTTTTATAACGTAATATTAAAGGGCAAATAATATATACAATCAACATGATAACGGCATTTGTAATATTCCCTGAATGTTCTATTTTTTTAACAAGACAATTAAGATGTTTCTTAACATAAGAATTATCCCTTTTCATACGAAATTATTTAAGGTACAACTATTTTAAGTCGAAATTTATTATAATTTATAAAAAAAAACAATAAGTAAAATCAATAGAACAATTCGTCCAAATTTTTAAAATAAAAAAATGCTAAAAAAGATAAAAATATTTTTTAAAAATGCTAAATAAAATGCCAAGTGCTAAATGAAAATTTTGCAGCTAAATAAAAAAGTTTAATGCAAAATTTAGCCGCAAAAATGGCCACACTGAATTTTTGATAGATTTTTTTTCTTTTCTCTCTCTTTTCATTCTAGTTTTCTCACCAATAAGATTGATTTTAACCAGTGTTCGAAAATAAACAGTACATTATTTAACGTTCGGCTCACACACCCAGGAACGATATCTATTTTTTTAGTGATTGTGTAGACATACACAACCCTTAATACCGTTCGTAACTATTTTCAAGAAAGAACCGAACATTATATAATGTTCGGTTCTTCGTTAAAAAACAGAACAATTGTAGTGATACTGTAGAAGAACATTATATTTTAATGTTCTATAATGTTTTTTTCGTGTGTGTATTTTGTTTTTGTAAAAAATGTATGTTTTTTTTTTACCAGCCAAAAGCGACAAACATTAATGAGCCGAACCGAACACATTGAAGTTCGTGGATTTTCAAAAAAAACCGAACGGAATAAAATGTTTTCATCTTTTGTTGAGTTTGATAAAAACAGTATTTTTTTTGTGTTCGATAGATGACTAACAGGGAAACGTTATTTTTTTTAATGATTTTCTACACAAACACTATTAGCGTTTGTGTTTTCCACAAATCTACCGAACCGAACATTAAAGAACGATATTTAGTGTTTATTTTCGAACACTGATTTTAACAATCAAATTTATGTAACTGTCATTTTCAAATTTTATGTGTTAATATTGTCTTGTATTCTAACCTGATTACAAACTTTAAACTTATAATATATGGACGTTTGAAATTAAAACAAATTGATTTTTATTTAATCTTTAATTTAAAAGTTATTTGTATTTTTAAATCTTTATTTAAACTCTTTTTCACGCGTTGAAACTAAATTATTTTCGCTTAAACTACATCCATCATTATTAACATCAACTTTGTCATTTCATTATATTATATGTATATACACATCATTTTGTTACCCATGCTCTCAATTTAAGCTGACACGTTAAATCAAATTATACATTCTTAGGACCTTTTTATTTTATTAGCAATTTATGTGTATTTTTTGAGAACCCTACAATAAGCAGTAGTATAGATGGAAAACATTTATTTTCTATATAAACTTTTTTATTGTGGTGCTCTCTTAAGGCAGGGATTCACTGTCCTACGCAATGGCACGATTTATTTACACGAAAATCTGACAGAAATCAGTCTGTCATAAGGAAATGTCTGCAAAATCTGATGTTAATGTCACACTACCAAAAAAGGCGCAAAATATATGACTCAGAATCTTAACAAAAAAAGAAAATAAAACTCTGACCGCACAGAATCTATAATTTTATAAAAGTGTTTATAAGCATTTGTAAGTCAGACAGACTTCTCAAAAAAATCTGACATACATTTTTAGGCCACACTAGCGTTTTTATGAGCACACACGATTGTCTTCACATAAACGATAGTAAATCTCGGCTTTACAGTAAAAGATAAACTGCCAGGCCCACAATGTCGACAAGGACATTTCTTTCGCATATTTATATGGAGAACAAAAACAAATTTTAGTTTTTTATTATTGTTTTCAATAAAAAAATGCGAAAGAAATGTTCTTGTCGACATTGTGGGCCAGGAAGTAAAAGTTCGTTTAAGTTTAGAAAACATTTTCTTGCAGGAATTTTTTTTTAATCCTGAGCTGCCACATTTTTTTTTTGCAAAATTTCTAAAATAATATTTATATGTACTTGTTATCTCTAATAGCATCAATTCGATTCGTACATGACAAACATTTGTGTAGAAGTTGTAATTTATATAGGATTTTCACCAGGGCCCCTTTACAAATCAAACCATATGCATTATCCTGAACGCACACTTGTTGGTTGTGTTTTATGTTGTTTAACCTTTTACAAGGATTATTTCACTTATTCACATTTTATATACATACATCTCAAATCATCGAGTAATAATGAAAGTTGTGATTTATTTAGTTGTTGTTTTTCAAAAAATTAGGGGTGGTAGATGAATGAATGGTTGTTTGCGTATCAAAAAGGATTTCTAATATTGTTAAAGAAAAAAGGGTGTACGTTTTTTATTTATTTTACTTTGTATTTGTGATGTTTTGGGGCTCACAGGATTTCCAAAAAATGGTTTGTTGTGCGAAACTGCTAGATAATATAAAATGGGTAAGTGTTTAACTTTCCATTTTTTTTAGCTTAAATCTTTCCCAAGGGGAACAAATGAAATGTATTTGTGTTTTTGAAATTGTTTGAAAAATATTGTATGCAAGATTTTAGTATTTCTTAAGCCCCAGATAGCTGACAGTAATGTTACCGTACAGTAAAAAGTAAGAAAATCTATTTTTTACATATTTAGACGTTACGGTCTTACTGCTAATTAATCTAATTGCTTTACATACAACACTAGTGCATAGTTACTGTAACTGTCAGCTATCTGAGGCTTTACAGCCGTAACTAAACAAGAGCGGAAGACGCACCGTTTCCTTCCGTTTAGCTTTTATGCTAGACTACTGGGACGAACAACGAAATTTTTGCCGCGAATATTCGTCGCCAAAAATAAAACATATTGGTGTGTATGAAAATACACACAATAAAAGCGTCCGGCGAAATTCGTCATGCGCGGCGTCTTTGCAATAGATTAATTTCTATTTCATACGCCGGCGAGCGACGAAAAAAAAGAGTACCAGGTGACCATGTTTGGTTTTAGTTTAGACGTATTTTAGTAAATAAAGTTACTTTTTACTTTAATAATTGTTTTTTTTATTGTATAACAGTTAAAATAAATATACAAAGTACTTTGCTACGAAAATAGTTTTAGTTGTGTTTCTGATTATGTTTTAATTGTTAAGCATTATTTTTTTTAATATGGCCACACTATTTCTCTATCTTTGCACAAACAGCAATCAACTTTCTCAATTATAAAAGCTGCTTGTTATTCGTCGTTATTGTGCTGCATACGACGAATTTACTAAGCGAAATTTTACAGAAAAATTCGTCGTGTTTGGCGAAATTCGTCGTTCGTCCCAGTTGTGTTCCTAGATATGTAATACCTAACACAGGGTCTCCACCTGAGAAAGATATAAGATTTTTATATCAGCAAACGTCAAATTCAATCGCAGAGAGTATTATCTTACGTTTGGACTCTAAAAATAGTGTTCAAATAGTATTAATATTATAATAAATGTTATGAGACAGTTGTTATAAGAAATCTTATAACAATTATCTTATAAGATGAGCTGTCAAAAATACACACATATAAAACAATAATAAGCCACCATTATTAAAATGTGAAATTTATTAATGTAAATAGCGCCAATCTTGTGAAAAGTGTTAAAAAAAAAACAATATTTTAAACTAAAAAATCAAATAACTAAAAAAAAGAATAAAAATAATAAAAACGATACAAGTTTACTGTACAAGAATCAGTCGATTATGAAATCTTATAAGATTCGTGTTCCCCTTGTTTAATATAAAGATTAACATAAAGAAATTTGTTCTCTCATTCTGTCGACGTTCTCTCAGATATTATATCAGATGTTATCTCAGGTGGAGACCCTGTGTACAGCGTTACCGTTCAAAATTTTCAAAAAGGGGCATTAAAAGGGGATTTTCCAAAAAAAAAGTGGCACAAAAAGGGGAATTCTGAGAAAAAAAGGGGCAACTATAAAAATACGAAAATTTTCAATTAACAAACATATTTATTAAGTTATTTTCATTGAAAACTAAACATAACAAAAAATAAACTTCTTATTTATAAAAATTTGCGTTGAATTTGGCCAAATTGTCCATTGACTTGAACGATTGGTTGCAGCTGATCATTCTAAGGACTAGCTTTATTTCAGCTATAACCACATTTTTTCCAAAATCGGTATTTTTTTTTTGGTAAAAACTTGGAAATTTTAACATTATTTATTTGCTTTTCATTGGTCACATGTTTGACAGTTCCAGCATGACGTTATAAATGGTTTCGTTGGCAGATAAGCAATTGCTTGCAAAGAACACAAAAGGGTTTTTTTGTTTCTATGTCCAATTTTAAACACTTATATTGTCTTTCCCAATTTAAGCAATATTTTCGCTATGCGGCTTTCTTCTTCTTGTGTGTTTTTTCGGACATTGATTCATCCGTTGAACTTATTTCTACATCTGGACTTAATTGAATTGAACCACTTGTTGATGTGAGTTCAACTTGTTTTTTTGATTTTATGATGAACCTTAATAACCAAATAAAATTATATTCATGTGCCTATATTTTTTTTTAGAACACTTTTATATGAAATACTTACTTGTCCATAATGAATTTACAATATTCTTTGACACGAGATTTTTCACATAAACAAAGTTACTATTACAGTTTAACACATTTTATTAAATTTTACAAATATTCACAAAAGGCAGTTAGAATTGCTGGATTTTTCATAGATTCAACTTATTTTCAATAAAAGAAATTTACACCTTACACAAATAAGCTTATTCTACGAAGGCATTTTTACACCATGTGCTCACGGCTTAAATAGCCGTTACTTAAATAGATTTAGTACTTTTTTTGTGCCAGAGATATATATCAAAGCTGGCAGTTGCATCATGTTTATTGACTACCAATCAAAAAAAAAAAAATTAGTTCAAAAAGGGGCAAAAGGGATACAAAAAAATGCAAAATGATACTAAAGGGGATTTGAAAAGAAAGTGGCAAGGCAGTCAAAAAGGGGCAAAAAGGCGACCTTAGTCGCATAACGGTAACGCTGCCTGTGTAAACAAGAGCGTCAACGTTGTGTCACGAACAGTGTGTTAACTTTCTTGTTTATTAAAACCCACACAATAGAAATAAACATGAGGGTAAAGCCTCTAGATTGACAAAAAATACGTAAATTGCCACTATTTATTAACCACAGATTACACACAGATATGTCACGAGTCGGAAGATTTTTTGTCTCTTTCTTAGAAAGCTGCCCTAACTGTCAAAATCAGATGTTGTTTCGACACCACCTGTAGTTGAATTCGCCTTGGATCTTTTATGCCGCAATACAATGAACACAAATTTATTAAGTTGAGATTTATTTGCAAAACTGTTGTAAAAATTAACTTTTAAGTTTACCACAACACTAGTAAATAATATTTTAGTAAGTAAATAACATTATAAAACAAAACAATATTACTAAATACATTTTATGCACAAAATAAAGCGTTTGTTGAACCAATGCTTTTGTTAAACTTTGTTTGTGTTTTGTTATTTTTGTCTTGATCACGCAATTTGTGTTAGTTGTAGCGGCCTGTTTTGACACATTGCCACTTCACTACCAAAAAACGCTTTTTGCCTCTTTCTTCCAAAGCTGCCCTCGCAACTTATTTGGGACTCTTTCACACGTCACTTTTTACATATCTGTGTGTAATCTGTGTTATTAACAATAGCGGCCAACTTCACTTTAAGGGGTCTGTACACGGTCAAGCATTTCTCATCACGCGCTATGGTAGTATTAGTGAATATGTGCTTGTATGTGTGACCCCGACGATGCTGGATGGAAAACCAAAAAAATTAAGATATGACGGCGAATATTACGTCCAGCACACGTACACGAGTGAACTCGCCTGCGTGACAAGCATTTTAAGCGTGTACAGACCCCATTAAAGGCGCTGTCAAAATCGGATTTTCCAATTGCATAGCGTTGATGCCGCGCTATTTAGGGATGCTTTAAACAAATCGTATGGGCATGAGAATTTTTGACAGCTAGCAAACGCTTTCCGCTCTTGTTTAGGTACGGCTGTCAGGCAGGGATAGAGCGCAACTTATACACTACCTTATAAAGCACAAAATTGTCCACTAACATCGACAAAACCTGTAGTTTAATTCGCCTTCACTTAATACATAGTCATTCATAATAACGGCACAAAAATTAGAATGCTGCGCTAAAAATGAAAACTTCTGAATTAACCATTGCATTGCGTTATCCGTCTCTGTTATTAACATATGTACATTTGTACAACTTTTGCTCAACTCAAGGCAAATTCAACTTGGCTCAACTCTAATTTAGTTATTGTTTACATTTTCCATTTGTTGGTTGTTTAGTGATCTGTTGCCAAATTATTTAATATTTTAGGTGAAAACATTTAAGAAAATTAAAAAAGTTTTGTTTAAAAATGTAATTTAGACAACTCTTAAGATACTGATATAAAAATTTATCCACAAAAAGTTAAATATGTAGTTATTTATAAGAATTATAAAATAGTGATTCAAAATGGCAAAAAATTACCAATGTGTGGCTTGTTTGTGTTTTTTAGAAAGTGTTTTTATTGTTTATTTGTAAATAAAATATGAAAAAAGTTCAATTTTAAAAAATGAGAAAAAGTGAAAACTTAGAAAATCTTCATGGAACCAATTAAAAGTCTAAGCAAATTTGGAATTGCTACCAAAATTTTGGTCACAATGGGATAGGTAAGTATTAAAACAAAAAAAATTTTTCATGAATTTTTTAAAGCTGGTTTTAGACGACATGTACTTATTCAGCAGGGTACTTGGCAAATTTCCCATGTCGCGTAAAAGCAAAAAAAAAAAAAAAAAAAAAATAAAAATAAAATTGCTTCCGTAAATAGATGCGTTCGAGTTCTTTCACAGTTAAATTCAGTAAATGAGTGATTACTGAGTAAAATAACTCCATTAACATTTATTGCTAAAAAGTACGCGAACGAAAAATTTGTAAAAAATGCGTAAAATTTTGTAAACAACTGATGGCAAATAAATGTAGTGTTAAAATTTTTACACTTTGACCACTTAACTCGTTTTATTATCGGTACTCGATTTTATACTTTTTATTGCACGGATATTTACAACCAGATTAAGGTACTTTTACACGACATGTATTTTGAAGTGGCCTTGTGTCAGATGTATGAAATTTACACATGTCTGTCAAAATTTATATATACAAAAATTTTACTATTTTTGCTTTCACACGTTCGTGTTAAGTTTCATCTGACATAACCGTTCATAACGTTCTATACAACAAATTTTATACAGATTTATACATATTTCTTTTCATTTGAAGTCGTTCACACAACAAATTTTATACTGATATATACATATTTCTTTTCAGTTTTAATTGTATTTCAGTTAATTAAAAATTTTTTTTTAAAGAATTTGTATAAATAAATTTCAATATTTACTCGCCGCAAAAAACATATACTTTACTTGTAAAACAGCTGATGTCATATGGCTTGTAATTCAAAATAGAGTACGCTTTTATTGAACATTTTTACACTGCAAATTCGAGCTGACACAGAAGACATTTTTTTTTGCTTTTACACGATATGTTTGTTGAATGAACTGGTATTGAAACAGGTGTATTTTATTGTACAAAGATTTTTTTCTCACACTGAAAAAAGGTGTGTTGGTGCCACCAATAATAAAAACGCACCGAAATTGAAAAAAGCGCACCACGCACCAACATAAGAATTTTTCGCACACAAAATTTAAAAAAGCACCCAGAATGGTGCTAAACGCAGAGAGTTGACAAATACAAGTCGTCTTAAACAATTTTTAAATATATAAAACGGTGCAATTAGTCGGAGAGAATTAATTGTAACGTGATAAAATGTAGACTATATAAAAATTTAATATATATATCATTTATAAACTGTATTTATTCTTAACTGTTATAAACACACCTTGTTATGTTATGGAAAACATTTTATGACATATATTTAGGTATACACCATTTTTTTATGACATAACTTTAGCAAATATGATCCCATTTTAATTTTAATAATTCGAAATACTCGGTTAAATTTTTCAACGCAATAAAGTCCCCTATTATGAGTTGCATTCGACAAACGATTTTCGTTGGCTATCGAATAGCGACCATCGAATGTACATTTTGTATTATGAGTTGGCAGCACCGTCGAAAATTTCGTTATAAATCGAATGTAGTTTTTTTTTGTTTTCGTATTCCAAATACCACATTCTTAATAAGTTTCGGTAATTTTAAGCAAGTTTAATGTCGTAAACAGCCATTGGAAAGGCTCGTTTTCCATTTGAAACAAAATTCTGTTTTGGCATAAAAGGATTTGCATAAAAGTTTAGCTTTGAAAAAAGTGCGATAAAGCCCCACTAAATTGTAAATAAAAAATGTTCTACTGTGAATAAGCTAAATCACAATAGTACTTTTTTTTTATCGAATTACGCCACAATACCAAATGAAAATTCGTTTGATCAGCCAATTCGACTGTTTTCGAAAATCTAATTTAGTTTGTAATAGGCGCGAAATTTTACACACACAAAACATGTATACAATCAGAGCTGCCGTTTTTGGTTATTTCTAACCCAAATTGGTAATTTTTTTTCTCAATGTGGAGATGTAAATATATTTTTCATTTTGGTTACTTTTTTCCTAAAATATTAATTCGTATGAATACACTTGCAATTTACGTTTTTTAAATATTTAACGTCATTATTTACATGTCTGGTTATCGCGTATTTTGATTTGAAGGAAATTATTTACGACTTCGAATAATATGTACTTTCTCATTATTTGTTTCAAACGAACGCAAGTTTTTTTATACTTTATCGAAAACAAAAGAATCCCTTTCAAAACAGCCAAATGAGGTTTTTGTTATTAAAAAATAAATTGTAAATTAGAAGTTTTACTTTGTATAACCTGTCGGTATGTATTGTTATTTAATGTTTTTCAGCCAATGATTTGGCTATATTTTAAATTTATAAAAAATACCTTTGACTGTCAGTCATATAGTTTTTCCCCCTATTGAATGTACGAAGTTGGTTATATTCGCCTTAATATTATACAATGATTCACAAAATATTTCAAATAGAAAAATTTTGAAATAGTAATAATAACAATTATAAATTTAAAATACAATTTACAAACAATAGAAACAATTTATACCCATTTTTATAATATTTTAGATATACATATGTAAATTAGAAAATTTTCATCAAAAATGCATAACGTGTATCGCCAACAGCTTCCAATTTCGCCAAAACAATCGTAATATCACCAAACGTATATTTCCATCGCCAAAAGGGTTAAAACATCGCCACATTGACAGCCCTGCCACTGACATTTTAAAAGCGGAAAACAATTAAATTTTTCCTGTTTTATTATTTATAACTGTGAAGTACAAATTTCGTTTATTGAACATATTCAAAAATATATGTTTATTGGAAATATTCCAAAAAAATTAATTAAATAACTTTCAATATTGACGGGTTTAATATTTATAAAATAAAAATATTTTTTATGAAAAAGGTCTCAAATAAATAAAAACTTTTAAGTTAAGTTTCTCGTTTTTTTAATATGTACAAGAATTACATTTCTTATTTTGTTTTCTTAATTTGTAATAAATATTTTCCTATTAAGAGCAAATAACCTTTGTCTTACAATGCAACTTAAAGTAAATTTTTACGTTTTTCTCAATTAACAAAAAAAAAATTTTGGTTGTAAAAATTTTAATAGACGTGGTAGCACTGTATACAATACACACATAAGCTATTCATGCCCTGTAGCTCGTTTCTGTATTTCTCGCATTGCAAAATTTCTCACATTAAGTGTGAAACAAAAAATTCCATCGTTTCTCGATTTGTGAGAAAAAAGTGTTTCTGTATTTGATTGCGAGAACAGACAACACAGATTCTGTTTTAACTGGAATACTTCCAGTAATTAAGTGTCAAATGCAAGCGAAACGTCAACGAAAGAAATAGATATAATAAAAATAGGGCTGCCAGATTTGTTGATTTATCGTGATTTTGACGATTTTTTGTTCCAAAATTGGCAAAGTGCCGATTTGCTGATTTTTTCTGGTGAAGATATTATTCAGTCTTCGAAATAAAATAATTTTAGTTAGTTTAGTATGATTATATATTCTGCACCATCGAAAAACGATATCTTTAAAAAAAACATGGCAGCTTAAACATTTATGGGCAAAATCAAAATTTCGAAGGAAAACTGTTAAATTTTTATTTCCTTAGATTATTTAATACATTTGTTTATGTGATCAATACATTAAACTATTACACCATTTTTAATCAATGCTCTATAGGTAATTTTGGCCTTTTTTTTTTGGCAAGTTCAATATGATATTTTGTTACGCCTTTAAGCGATATTTTCAGGAAAAAAACAATCTGAAATTTTAAATTGTTATCGGATTAAAGAGAAAAATAAAATAAATAATTTTAATTAAATAGACCTCAAGTTTAAGTATGTATGTATATATGTATAAAATATGTATTTTAACCATGAACTTTACCAATTTTTTTGATTATGTCTTAATAAAACTCGAACAAAATTTGTCAAAATTAATTTTAAATTGTCCGATTTTTTTAAACAAATTAGCCGATTTTTTTTTATTCTTTCTTAGGAAATTAACGATTTTTTCAAAAATTTATCTGGCAGCCCTGCATAAAACGAAAGCAATGAAGAAAATTAAAATAACAAAATTTAACAATTGTGTTTTATTTATTTTCATCATTAAAATTCTTTCCCTTCAAATAAAAAAAAAAAATAATACACATACTTGCGTACATAGATACATAATTTGTGCTCCATTTTTTAAATTTTATTTTTCTCGCATCAATTTTAAATGTAACTTATTTTGACAGTTCTTGTGAGAAACTTTCAGCTAAATATTAATACAGAAACACTTTTTCTCACATCCTTCCAATAAATGCTGGAAATTATTTAAATGACAGATAATTCTCCCAAAGTAAATATACAGAAACACTTATGTGAGAAAAACCATTTTTTGTTTCATATTGCACTGTTTTTGTTATAATTCGCTTGTTTCATGCGGGAAATTTTACAATGCGAGAAATACAGAAACGGGCTACTGGTCGTTGTTTCCTCAATCCAAGGCGAATTCATTTTTCAGGTGGCGTTGAAAGCACAGCTGTGCTACTATTTTTTTTTTAGTTAGTGAGCGAAATAACAAAAGTTGCTTTTGCTTTTGACATATCGATCAACGAAAGCAACAAGAAAATACATTGTTGTGTTTTTGGTGTTGTTACTTGTTGTAGTATCGACACCACCGTATACATGAATTCGCCTTGGCTCATTGCTTCATCAATGAACCACGTCAATTGTTCTCTTTTACAACGAAGAACAGAACACTATATAATGTTCGTTACTTTCTTGGAAATAGTTATGAACGGTATTAAGGTATTTCTGGGTGTGTGAGCAGTACGCCAAGTTATGTTCTGTTTATTTTCGAACACTGTTTAATAGTTTTGTAGTGAACTGCTGGGGGCTCACTCTGGCAGTCGTGATCGAATACTTTTTCGATCCGAAATACATTTTATTTCTAATTCTTTCAGTCTATACTGATCGAATCGAAATATTTTTTTTAGTGTTGTATAAACTCAAATAAATGCTTTACAACACTGAAAAAATAATTTCGATCGGTTCTGTATCGACTAAAGAATTACAAATAAAATTATGTACTTTTAAGCCGGAAAAGTATTCGATCGCGACTGCCAGAACTAGCCCCCTGAGTTGGCATATAGAAAATACTGCTTCCATGATACAAAATGAAGAGCTGTGTGTATTGTAAAGATTCTGAGAATAAAAAATTGGGCAATTACAACAACACGATAAGTCGCGACGTGCAAATCAAATATTAAAAGCAGAGCTGGTGTTTGGAGTTTGTATCTTCAAGAATAACTGATTTTTATTTTGAAATACGCTGTCTTTTACATAAAAACTTAGTTGAATAACAAAACGAGAGTAATTAATTACAAAATCAATTCAAATTTCAATCAATTCAATTCAAATGAGTTTGAAATGAATTGCTAATTCCTTTTTCTAATTCATTTAAATTAATTCAAAATCAATTCAATTCAAACGAATTGGAAATAAAATACAATTCACTTTGACAAATTCAAATCAATTTGCAGAATGAATTGTAATTCAATTTGACAAATTCATTTGAATTATAAACGAATTGCAATTCATCTGACAAACTCATTTGAATTGGAAATGAATTGCAATTCATTTTTACCAAATTCATTTAAATTGACTTAAATTTCATTCAATTCATTTTTTTGTGTGAAAAGAATTAATTCAACATTTGCTAATTCAGTGCATAAATGATTCGCGAATTAATTTAAAAATGAATGATTCATTTACAGCTCTGATTAAGAGTAAGTTCGTTTTATGATCAAAAAACAAAAAAAGAAAAAAATAACCATTTCACTAGAGAAATGATTTATATTTGTATAAACTATTGCCTGCCTAAGCCTGCTTAGGCTGTTATGTACTTACATAAGCGATTTGCAGTCCATAATTCATCCATTTGAATAAAACAAACAGCATTGACAGCCTGGCCCACGATGTCGTTCGACAACATAAGCGAGCGACAAAAAGTCAATCATCGTTTTCATAAGCGCCCCACTAGAGCCGGCGATACACTATTCTATTCTGTCGTACGATTTGTCAAAAAATCGTGTGTGCTCATAAAGTATGATAATGTGGCTTAAAAACGAATTGCAAGACAGATTTTGTTGACAAGTTTGTCCGACTTGCAAATGTTTATGAAAATTTTCATAAAATTATAGATTCTATGCGATCAGAGTTGAATTTTCTTGTAAAGTAGCTGAGTCATTAGAGTTTGCATCTTTTTTTTGTGGGATAATGTGGCATTGACAGTAGATTTTGCAGAAATTTTTTATGTCGGAATGAATTCCGTCAGATTTTACGGTTATTAGGCCACCTAGATCGTGCAATATCACACATTTGCACTTTTTACTCAAAATTAGATCTTTCTTATGGACCACCTCACACGTAGTCATGACCAACATTTATAATTTGCAAACAGTAAATGCCATAAATAGCTCTTTTAACTGATAGTAAAAATCTTAAGTCCCCTTTTAATGTATTTTACATTATAAATCAAACCTCACGATGAATCACCCGATACAATAAGACATACATACATATATTTTATATTATTAAACATTTCATGTCTGACATAAATGTGACACTTTGATTATAATCTCAAATTAATCATGATTTTAATTAACAAAATCCTCATATTGTAACTTAAATAAACTTATAACATTCACTTATAAATATGTTAATAAAATAAAACGTAAAATAATAGATTTCTATCAAAAATACATAAATTTGATAATATTTTAAACACACGAACACATGTGTGCGAATGCAAAATAACCAACCACATGGTAAGTTTACATAAAGAGGAAGGGGAAACAAAAATAATTTAACCCAAATAAATAAATACACACACAAAAATTATTTACTGAATAATTTTACTTAAATATTTAATTTATTTTATACACATTATTTACATTATTAGTCGTCCAACATTTTGTCAAGTCATAGAGTCAGAAATGGCAACATTAAGTAGATGTATGTCTAGTTAGATGGATGGATGGATGGCTGGCTGGATAATCACCATAAATGATTGAAAATTACATTATTATGGTGGCATACAGGGTGTCTGTATTAAAAATAACAAACAACTGTGGGCTATTATGCGCCATTTTACTACACTCATTTTAAGGAAATTAATCATAGTCATTGTATTCTAATTCCAAGAGTTGGGGTTTATTTCTGAGAAAAAGGGGAGGTTTTCGTAGCAAGTGTATAAATCTAACAATTATTGTGCAATTTTCTATACTATAGGGATTAAAAGTTGCTTTTAAGGGTACACAATATGTTTAACTAATCTCTAATGTAAACATTATCGTTAAAAATTTTAAGGTTTAACTTCTGTTATGTGTATTTAATTCTTATTTTGAACATAAACACCCTCCGAAAGTTTTGATTTTTATGCTGATTGTTTTATGTTTTTCTTCTTCTTTGGCGAAGTTGTGTTATTAATAATTTTATTAAGTGATTATAGCTAAATTAGGGGAAGTAATCCCAAGGAGTGTTATTGAAAGAGCTTGTAATTTAATCTGATACTGTCATAGAAAATTGTATGTGGCTTAGGTTTATAAAAGGGTGATTTTTGAGACATTTCATGTAAATAACAATGTTTATATACCATTTATTATTGGAGTAAGAATAGAGTTTGTGCTTGGGCCAACACTACATTTTGTAGGGAAATATAGGCTGATTTCATAAACGCAGTACTGCAAAGCATCACTAAAAACAAATGCGTTGCCAAGGCTTCACAAATAAAAATAATGCACAAATTTCGCAACCAATTTTCAGTAAATACTATTACCATGCAATAATGCCCTCAAGGCATTGTGTATAGAAAAGTTTTGGGGGTTGTATACTATGTTTTGGGGTTTATAAAGCTATTGTTTTTAGTGTTGCATTGCAATACTGCGTTTATGAAGTCAGCCATAATAGTTTTGTATCAAATTCTAGCTCTTTACTCTCACAAGAAAAATCAATCCATCCCAGGGATGTTAAAGTTGGTACAATTGTACTTTTTTTTGGTACATTTTGACCATCTGAAGTACCATGGTACCGTGACTCATTTGGTACCATTTACAAATTTGTCATAGTCCCCCTTTTTGAATTTTTAGTATAGCAAACAAATTATTGAGTCCTTTTCATTGTATTTATATTGTACAACAAATTGTTAATGTAATGGGCACTTAAATATGCGACTAGTATTGTGGTGTATAGAGCGCTTTGTCCCCTTTTACAATGTAGCGACGCTGTATGTGTGACACACTTTTTTCCTCTCTCGCCTTAAAACTTCGTCGGTCTGCCTTTCACTTGCCACATTGTAAAAGGGGACTTATGGTACCCACAGACGAGGCAACATTAGTGAAAACCTGAAATTTATTGCGGAACAGAAGCGGTTTTATATATTTCTACAAATAATAATATAAATATTGATATTAAAGAAATTAAAGAAAGTGCAAAACAATTATATATAACATTTTGCGCACTTTATAGAACCAAAGTCAACTTTTATAACGAAGTTTTAATGTGGTTCCTTAAATTTACTCCTGTAAATTTTATTTCAGGTAAAACAAGTTGTATTGTTCCTCTTCTAGTAAAAATGTTTCCGAATGAAATTTCAAATTTTTATTCAATCCAAGTCCATATGTTTCCTGCCTTTCCAGATTCGTTGCTGGAATTTTATCCATTCCACATTCGTCTGCAAATGTGGAGAGTTTTTTCTTTTCAAAATAAATTAAAAACTAGGGAAAGAAACAGACTACTAGTGCCAAAATTATCAAGTCTCATACAAACAAAGGATTGGTTAAGATCAACAAATTCATGCTGCTGTGATGTAAAAATTCCAAATAGTTTATTAACTAAACAAATAAGTGCCTGATTTTGATCTCATATGTTTATAAGACTTGTATGTACTTTATTTTATTCATACATATAATGAATGTTAATGATAAGTTGTGTTTTTTTTGTGTACAATTAAATTTTTATTTCCTTTTTTTGTTGTTACATTTAATTTAAAAAAAATGGTACCGTGAAGGTCCAAAATGTACATTTTTTTTTGGAAGTTGGTACAAATTTTAAAACCCCATTTAACATCCCTGAACCATCCGTACTCACATCAATCCGAAGCGGTATCAATAGTACGGTGAGTATGGATTTTCTTGAAACTAGGACAGAAATATTTATTCAAGTACGGATTATTCAATAGCGAAATATTCAACTTATCCATATTCAATTCCGCATTCGTACTTGAAAAATTCCGAAAATGAAATTGATTTAATAATTATATTTCTATTATTTCGACCTTTTTTCAATTAAATATTATATTTTAATATATTTTTATTAAGCTTTAGGTCACTTTTTTATAAAAAGCAATTTAAATATTATTTATTTTTCGATATTTCGATTTCCGTTGGAAATCTTTTTTAGGAAATATTTTTAAATAATATAAAATTACAAAATTAGTTTTGACAATAAATGAAAAATAACAAATGGATAAATAAATTTAAAAATTTCAATTACAAACTTAAAATAAGAAGAGGAAACCAAACAAAATATTTTTAAAAATATTCAAAACCTATTTTAATTTCCTTTCCGTCAATGTATTTATTTTTATCCAATATATATTTCCAGTCTGTGCTGTGCCATCTGAACTAAATTTTATAAATAATCAAAGACAAATACCTATTTATTATTTTCCCTTCCATCAACCTATTTATTTTTATTCAATAAATGTCTATAAATCTGAGCTAATCCCTCAGTATCTTTTTTAAAATGAATCCTTTTCTTTTTTTTTGCTAGAAATGTTACAGATTAATAATGTTCCATTTGAGAAAAGGAAGTCAATGAATTCATAAAATGTATTAATGTCTGCACAAATTCTCCGGAATAGATTAAAATTAATAAAATAATTTTAAATAATAGGTGATTCAGGTTTGATATGCTTTTGTTTAACAGACCAAGCGTGACTCATATAGAACTGCTTTGTAATTTTTGTGCAGTATCGTTTGGCAAGTCATCATACAACTTAAATTTTTGTCTTTTTTTCAGTGAATGTGCTCTGGAAAAACTCAATGAAAATTCGGTGTTTTATCGTAAAATTTTGTTCAGTGATGAAGCACATTACAGGCTCAATGGATACCTTAATACACGAAATTGCTGTATTTGGGCTGATGAGCAACCCGAAGAGTACCGAGAGCTACCATTACATTCATTAAAACTACCGTATGGTGTGGTTTATGGGCTGGTGTAAGCATTGTTCCGAATTTCTTCCAAAATGAGGAAAAACGTTATCGCACCATGTTAACGGACTATGTGCTCCTGAAATTCAAGCGTATGGTCTCGGTGAGCTCTGATTCAACAAGACGGCGCTACGAGCCATACAACGCGTGAATTAAAGACCTTGTTTGAAAATCATGAACACTTCATTCACGTTTTGCTACGGTAAATTGGCCACCTAGATCGTGCGATATCACACCTTTGGACTTCTTCTCTGGGAATATGTAAAGTCTGAGGTCTTCAGGAATAAGGCAGCTGAGATTGACGCTTTTGAAGCCAACATTACTCGTTTTATCCGCGAGACACCAGTCGCTATGCTCAAACAAGTCGCCAAAATTAGACCTTACGAATGGACCACATCAGTCTTAGTCATGGCCAACATTAGTTTGATATCATTTTCAAACATTAAATGCCATAAATTGTTATTTTAACCGATTATAAACATTTCAAGTTCACTTTCAAATTTATGTGTTTTATTTAGCATTATTAATCAAACCTCACGATGAATCACCCGATATAATGGGCTTGTACGATCTTAGCTGCCTGCTATGGGAGGACATTGACGAGCATATTAAATACCTAGAAGATATGCTGTATTAATTCTACCTTGAAGCAGGTTCAAGAAAAATGTAATGGTGGAAACAATCCTTCGGCTTTTCTGTATGGGGAGCCTTATAACGACTTAACGACTACGATATGGTGAAAGGTTTACACTAGGATCCCATGGATGTTTTCGAAGACAAAACAGCAGAAATTGTTTATGAACAGATTTAATTTTATTAACATACAAGTTGTATTGTGGATCCCAAGTAACTGAACCGTATTCAAATATGGCTCTTACCAAGGTTGTAAACTGATTTTTAGTTGCATAGGGATCATTAAATTCCTCTGCCCAACGTTTTATGAAACATAAAACGCCATTTGCTTTTATTGCAGTCATTATAACATGTGTGTGAAAATTAAGCTTTTTTTTATCAATGTAAATGCCTAAATCCGTAATTGAATCAACGCAATAAACTCAACCGGGCAAACTGTTATCAAAAGATTTATCTTTTTCCTTAAGTCTATTATATTAATTACACATAAACAGATTTGGCTTTTTTCTATTGCTGCTGAAAAAATCGACTTTACCTTATTTAAATTTAATTCTTTTTTATTTTTAATTTAATTTCGACTTCTTAGCTTTTCCTTCCATCCATTTAACCATTCATCAGTTTGTTTGTTTGCCTTTCGCTTATAAATACGAAAAACAAATATTTGTTTGACACTTTCACCGCAGTGGCTAAACTGTGTCTTCTACTTTTTTTTTGTTTATCATGGGAAAATAAACATGTGGTTGCCGTTTTACAGTGCACCGTGTCGCATGATTATTTGATTTTTCGTATTTTACAACCCTTGTTGCTGCTTAATTTTTTACAGGGTCCCCCGAGATGTGTTTTCTCGCTTGTTTATTTTATTTGTTATTGTATAAACAATCTGGCTAATGATTCTTAAATAGATTTTGTTTCCATTTAAACTGGCTGCTATAACGAATTGCGTAAATGTTATGAATGTCATTAGAAATATTGATGATGACGATGGTGTTGAGAGTGGCAGTGGAGGAAAAGCAAAAATGTAAAAATAATGCACGTGCTTGGGGGTCACCAAAAATCTTAATTGTGAGAAATTTTGCTTTTTATGGTTAATGAAATTCATACATTTATTTTAATGTAATTAGATATTGTTTGTTTTTTAAGGACTTCATATATGTATACAATAGGTGTTTTCATGTACAGAAAATTATTGTTATTTTCAAGAATTGTTACTAGTAAGTGTTCACGTACTCAAAACACTTGCAACGAGAGAGTGAAGAAGGAGTGAAGGAGGCGCAAAATTTATTGAAAATTGGGGATAATAAAATTTTTACTTGCAAGAATTATTCAACCACACCGAAAAATTTCTCCAAAATTGTTTACCAATTAAAGCATTAATCAAAAATAAAAACAGTTTTAATTAAAAATTTAATCAAGTGAATTCAACGTTTCATCTAGTGAACTATTAATTTGTTTACTGGTGCAAATATAATTAATTTTTTAATTAATATCACACATTTTTTTAAAGGAAATTAATTTATATTATTTTCTGTGCATCTGTACCCATGTTCTATAACTTTGGCGAGAACTTCTCGCATTCAAAAGATGTAAAACAAAATATTCCATCGTTTCTAGAAAAGTGAGAAAAAAGTGTGTCTGTAACTCATGTCGAAAACAAAAGCGATTACGTCGTTACGTTATAAATGTCAAAATATGACACTCGAAGCCGATATGAAATTGCAGATGTTGAGAACGCCAGCCAAACATACAGTTGACGCCGACCAAAATTCACTAAAACTTAAAAATGTTTAACGACGGCGGCGAAAATACAACCGTCGGCTATAACAAGTAGTGTAAAGTGCGACTTTAATGTTTGTTGCTTAAAAAATAACTTAGGATACATTCGTATATTTTTCAAAAATCTTAAAAGCAAAATAATTAAACAATGAAAAAATCTGATAAGAACAAAATACTTACCTCTTCAATGTTATTATTCATTCCGTTTTGCATTTCTAATGCTAGGAACACAACTGGGACCAACGACGAATTTCGCCCAACACGACGAATTTTTCAATAAAAATTCGCTGCGTAAATTCGTCGTATGAAGCACAATAACGACAAATAACAAGCAGCTTTTATAATAGAGAAAGTTGATTGTTGTTGTGCAAAGAGAGAGAAATAGTGTGACCATATAAAAAAAATAATGCTTTAAAATTAAAACATAATCAAAAACACAACTAAAAACAATTTTTGTAGCAAAATTCTTCGTATATTTATTTTAGATGTTATACAATAGATGTTATACTTTATTTACTAAAATACTTCTAAACTTAAACCAAACATGGTCACCTGGAACTGATTTGTTCGCCGTTCGCCGGCGTATGAAATATAAATAAATTTATTGCAAAGACGCCGACGACTTTCGCCGGACGCTATTATTGTGTGTGTTTTTATTAACACCAATATGTTTTATTTTTGGCGACGAATATTCGCGGCCAAAAAATCGTCGTTCGCCCCAGTTGTGTTCCTAGCATAATATATTTTTTAGTGTTAAAATATTTCTCACCCCGTTTTGATGCGTGTGTTTATTTGACAGTTTAAAGCGGGAATTTTCTCACAAAAATTCTACAGATACACTTTTTCTCTAAATTGGCGGGTAATTTCCTTACGTGACAGCCAAAAATGTTACAGACGCAGTTAAATGAGAAAAACAGCTGTTTACTTCAATTTATGGCATTTTTGTTTCATTCCACACATTTCAGTCGAAATGTTTCTCGACGCGGGAGTTACAGAACATGGGCACTGTTTCATGTTTTTGTTTACAAAACACAAACAGTTTTCATAATTTTTAAATTAAAAGTTTTTCAATAGCATTAAATATTTATTTTTCTAAAATTTAAGAACAATATTCTTAAACAAATAGTTCAAAACAATTGAATTTATGAAGAAATATTCTCGTATCTTACAGCTGAATAGTGTTGATATGACCAACTTTCTAATTTTTACTGTTTTACTTTTTTAAAATTTTTTTTTTTGAGTAACTGGAAAAAAATTTTTGGTTTATTCTCTCGTTGCAAGTTTCTGCTAGCAAAGTTAATGAACACACCTTATAACACTACGAGCCAAAAATATAAACTTACTGATAATATTTTTTTCGTTGAAAAACTTTTTTTAAAGGTTGGATATTAATAACTCCTTCTTGTTACTTTAAATATGGTTTCCATTTATTGTCTTTACAATTTTAAACAATTTTTCTTAAAAATTAAATTGACATTCTTGTTGGCCAACTAGCTGGTTAACTGGTTAACTAACTTTAAAACCATACTGGTAATAAGATATTTATTAAAGGAAAATCTTAAAAAAAATAATGGTTTATACCACTTTGCTGGGGGACTTTCGAGCTACTCAAGCTGTTTCTTTACTGGTCAGAACAGAAACAAAATGCAAGCAAAAAACACTTTAATTTCTCAAATGTCTACTAAATGACCAAAAATGAAAATAATAAAAGAAAAAGAATTATCATCATAAAGGCAGTAGTAGTAAATAAACAATGGTTTCCATAAGACAATGAATGACTTTCATTGATTTTTCAGAAAACCAGATTCAGCTTGTAAAAAGTACACATTGTATGGGTTAAGAAGATAATGAAGGTTGCCAGATTTTTGTAAACAATGGGATTGTTAAAAAAAAAATCTTTTGATATCTAAGTCATCGTCCAGACTTGCAATTTTTGTTGCAGCAATTCTTGAGTTTATTGGTGAGACGGGTATAAACGGATATAAAGATTGCAGAGTACAGTTTCATGTACTCTGCAATTCCGTTTTGTGTTGTTATTCTCACACTTTTTAACTTGAAGGGAGAAGAGGAAAGGCAAAATAAATATACAAAATTTGCAAAACTATAATTTCATAATCATAATTTTAAAAATTGCAGCAACAAAAATTGCAAGTCGGGACGATTACTAACCATATATTAAACTTAGGTAAGCAATTTACCTATTCGCAGAAAGTTATCCTCATTTTCTTTTAAAATTACGTAGTTAAGAAAGCTTTGCTCATAAGAAACAATTAATAAAAATTCATGCCTTAGAGTTGGAGCTATTAGACCTCCGCTGTCGTAAAAGAGTCGTAAATAAATAGCTCTAACTGAGACTCTGACTCAAACCGCTGAAATTTTTTAAAGTCCGACTCAAACTCCGACTCCTACTCTAACCCTGATGCTAAATGTATATGAGACTGGTCCTGTTCGACTTTAAACTCTTTTTTTTAATGGAGTACCTTTTTATTAGTTAAATACAGCAAGAAAATGATTCTGTAAACATTCCAAATCGATATTTTAATTCTAACACGTGCCGCATTGAGCATTAATATAGTTATTTACATATGTTAAGTAAAAAAATTTCGTTGTCGGTACTAAAATCTCAACTTTGAATCTACACATTCGACATAAGTCAGAGGTGAGGTCTCTATTGAAAAAACTCAGCCTCGAACCGACATTTTTCAATTATCCCTTTCCTCGAATTAGACTTAAACCACAAGGCCTTTAAAGTAGTCTCACTAATAACCTGTCCATCCATGACCTATAAAGTCCCTGGGTAACAGGTTCATATAAACCGTTATCTTTTAGAGAAGTGCTAATTTTCCCTTAGCCAGCCAATCTCTTTTCAATGGTATTAATATTTTTTCAATCTCCTTTCTCCGGATTATGTCTATACCACGTGATTTTCAAAGTAGTCTCACTAGGAAACCAGAACAAAACATATAAATCAGGATCCCAAAGTAAGTGATCTATAAGACTAGAAAAGAAATGTCTTACTTGATCCTCTACCGAATTCTAACAATTTGTTTTACAATTTTGATCGTTTAAGTTCGCATAGAAATTTGTATGGAAAATATTTTCAAAACTGTTTGTATGGCTACCTTCCTAAATGTTGCCTTGCAGTGCAACAACGTTTAGACCTATGGCAAAATTGGGACCTACCAGCATATTATTTTGACATGACACGGAAGCATTCGTAAAAGTGATTGTCGCCAACGTTAATACCAACATTTATAAGAAAGTTATGGCATTAAGAGCTATTTTTGGGAGTAATATTTGTATGAGAGTTGTGGTCACGATTCCAATAACATTTCGTAAGATGATTTTGATTGCAAAAAAAATAAGTTTGGTCTAAATTCAATCTAAATGCCAACAGAATAAGATAATTTATGGGCACAAAGACTATGTTCCGGAAAGAAGCTAGTAAGGGACTAAGTGAAGTTATCATTTTCAGTAGGGTTGGTACTTCTGAGAATAAGAAGCAATTTACCAAATTTCATCAAATTATCTGAAGAGTTGTGACCTTTACCTGGCGCGGCGAAGGACATCCAGCCAGCCAGCCTGTCAGCCAACCAGACGAATGGTCATCATTAGATCGAATCAAAAATTAATTCTGAGTCGATCGGTATACTTAAAGGTTTGGATAGAAAAATTACAATGCGTTTGGTTTGCTTTGTTGTTAAGTGGGGAAGCATATTGCGCGTCTTTGTCATGGTATTTTAAGAGCTATTAGGCCGTTTCTGTTTGTCTGCCTTTGCGCGGTTTAAGTTTCGCACGCATTGGTTAACTACCCGTCTCCACTATCCATCAACTTGGTATGAACAGTAAACAAAACATATGTTGCACATGAATTCTATACTGGCAGAATGTTCATGTTCATCTTTCGTTCATGTGCTGCCATCGTTGCCTAAACATATGTCTTAGTAACCCTGTTCACCATGATGTTCGCCTTACAAAGTCATTTTCTGTCTACAACTAAACAACCGAAAATATAATCAAAGCGAACACTTTATTAAATTAGAACATGAACATCAACACGTATTCGCCACATTAAAGAGCATGAACAAATTAATACCGTTGCTCTGCCGGTGCTATGTTCATGTCTTGCTCAAATTGATAACGCATGAAGACGTGCTGTAATGGCTTGGCGTCGCACTACTGTAGCGTGTTCCAGTTATTCGGGGTTCGACATCTAACCTAACGTTTTGTAATGTGGTGGACAACCAGCAAAAACTCATTGTTATAATTATTACGATCCGACTTTGGTAGTTTCGCCTTCCTGCATGAAAGTCAAAGCCGTCGAAAGCAAGTGGAGGAGGATTATCGGGCGTTAGCCGTAATTCGTAATGGCTGTATGAATGTGTGGCTTTGCTGTTGATGGGGTAAGTGCTGGTTCACACTGTTCAAGTTCTAGCCGTCAAGTGTTGGGCTTTTAGGAGAGAAGGGAAAATATAATGCCATTTATTTTCCTTTCTCTCCTAAAAACTCAAGACTTGACGGCTAAGACTGGAACAGTGTGAACAAGCCCTAACTCAAACTTAAACCAAGTAAAATTGCTTGAGTTAAATGGTGATTCGAAGTTGCCGGCGTTTAGGAAGGCAGCTTAATTAATGACTGTATAAACAGTGCGTTTTTAATACTACAAAAACGAGGAGATTTCTTTCCCTCTTAGAGAACCTCTTGTCTAAGTAAGAAATCCTTCAAAATTCAACAAATTGCGAAGTTCACAGAAAATATCGGACACTGAATTGTAGCACGTTATAGATCTAAGAAGAAAGGATGAGGCGTTTAATAATTTGTGTCCTTTTGTAAGAGGATGGGCCAATAGAAATATTGTATTGTTTTTTTACATTTGAGAAAAAATAGAATATTCAAACGAGGGAAACCTTAAAAAACCAACACAATATGGCAACTCCATATCCAAAGTATTTATTTAAATTCTTAAAGTCTGCTTGATAATGGTGTCGTCTGTTGACTATTATTTACTTTAGTAAATTACTACATGCATTCAAATACACATGCATACATACAACGGCCCATACTTTTTAACCAAAATCACAAGACATTTAAAGATGTGTATGGATGTGCTGCTTCTTGGTTGGTTAACATGTCTCCACCTTCGTTTTCTATGTATGAGTGTGTGAGCAAATGTGTCTGTACACCATGTGAAAGCAACAAAGAAAAGACATTTAAATGAACATTGTCTTACTTGTTTGGACTTAAATTGCTAAAAAAAAATTGTCTGGTTACATGTGTGCAAACAAATCTTCCTTCCTTCCTTCCTTCACAAACACCAAAGCCTTCAACTATTTATGCAAACCGACTCACACACAGATATTTTAGCTCACAGGCTTTGGAGTTTAATTCATTCAGCAGCAGCGGCGACAGATATTTAAGTTTTTAACCCATATCCAGCAACTCTAATAATAGCAGCAATATGTGATACACTTGCAACATTACCAGTCCGTATGTGAAGGCCCAAGAAGAAGAAAAAGAAGTCGATGATGATGAAAAAAGTAAAAAAACAGAAATTAGTTCTTCTTGGTTGTTTGGTATGGTGTGGTCAGAAAGTTGTCTTGAACTTGACAACCCGCTGTGCCAGGTTTATGGGAGAATGAACCTGTCTATACATTCTAAGCAAAAAATGAAACTAAACAAAAAATATTTTTTTTTTTTTCAACTAAACGTTAAAGACAAAAAAAGGAAGCCAAAATCATGATCATTGGTTATTATTTCCTAATGTCCTTTTTTTAGGGGGGTGTTAGTATTTTGTTAGTTTTATTGTTTTAGGTTTTACTCCTTTTTTCCAGTTTATTCAGTTATTGGTAAATAAAAGAAAAATCAATTTTCATTTATAGTCAATTTTGATTTTCCATATATTATTTTTTAGATGCCATTAACATGCGGAATTATTCATGGTGATAAGTTGCCAAAGTTGGCCTTCAAGTTGCCATTGTAAAATTTTAGGAATTCAATGGGCAGCCTATTGGCATACGTGTAGTCTAAAGGTTAATTCATGTAAACATGATGACGGACAAATATGTTTCTTTATTTTTTTTTCGATTTTTATTTACTCTTAGTTTTGTTAAATTTCTTTGTCACGAAAATCAATTGTTAGAAAGAATTTAAATTAGGGAAACATATAAGATAATAAAAGTTTAGCTATTTTACATTTAAAGGATTTTCTTGTTATTGTACTTGAAAACTAACTTAAAACCTTTTCATTATACTCTTATGTAAAACAGAATGTGATTTATTTTAGTTTAAGAGATCTCTTAAGCAGGGGCTTATAGCAATTTAATTGCTTCCTTTTTTTTTTTGATTTTCCTAAAACTAAAGTTTTTGGCTGACTATTTCAGTCATATTGCCAGGGTATCCCACGAAAT
This sequence comes from Pollenia amentaria, assembly GCA_943735925.1. Lineage (NCBI taxonomy): Eukaryota > Metazoa > Arthropoda > Insecta > Diptera > Polleniidae > Pollenia > Pollenia amentaria. The sequence goes on along the minus strand of OX031006.1, from coordinate 43,661,665 downwards.
TTTGGAGCCTAAACCGCAAGTCGTTCGACCTAAACCTTCGTATAGGAAGGCGAGAGCTTTCAGAATCCACTCCAGAGTATGTTTTTGTCTCCACCAGTAAACGTCTGAGTTTTATATGGTTCTCCACCTGTCACATCGGGTTATAAAAAGTTCTCCACCAGACAAATACGTTAAAAAAAAAATTTAAGGTTAAAAACGATTGCATCAAGTCAATGCTGACAACCGCAAAAACTGCAACTCGGTACAGTTATACGACGCCACGCCTTTAACCAATGCGAGGTGACACCGCAAAACGCACGAAAAGTAGACAAACAAGAACGACCTGATTGTCCTTAAAAAATAATGACAACGAGCGCGAGCTGCTTCCCCACCCAGAGCAGTTTTATGAGTGTCAACTTCTGCTTCCAGAAATAAAAGAGTAATTCACGTCACCATTTTTAGTCTTGCAAAGATGCAAAAATGCGAAGTTTTTTTTTGACACATAGCAACAACTATTTAGAAAATAATTTCGCACTGCCTCTTGCACCTCGCAGTACCCATGAGCAAGTGCGTGCGAAAAATCAGTGCAAGTTCTTGCACAAAACATGTTCAACAGGCGTTGCCAATTTCATAAAATATAGCTCTTTTATTTTAATGCCCATAAGATATCCCAATGATGATCACACATTTGAATAAATATTTAAAGACAATTCAATAATTATAACACGTACATTTCTTTAAAGAATAACTTTTATTTTTGCTCGAAAAAATAAAAATCAAAAAATAATTATTATTTTTGTTCAAAAAAATAAAAATCATAAAATAACTGTTATTTTTGATCGAAAAAATAAAAATCAAAAAATAACTGTTATTTTTGTTCAAAAAAATAAAAATAAAAAAATAGCTGTTACTTTTGTCCAAAAAAATAAAAATCAAAAAATAACTGTAATTTTTGATCGAAAAAATAAAAATCATAATATTTTATCATAGAAAAGTTCATAAGGATCAATATGGTATACTGTAATCAGTTTGCCAGTATTTACTTCTATACGCTTTTTTTGTTTTAAAATTTCAAAATAACTGTTATTTTCTGTCCCTGATAAAAAAATGGACAGAATGCAATCGAAAATAAAATCTAATAAAATATGGTGTCTCTTATTTTTCGTCTGCATTTATGCACTTGCTGCTAAAATGTAAACTCACGTCAATTAGTGCAAAACTTCGCATTTTATTGCAAGGCTACAAATTGTGACGCAAACAACTCTAATATGCAGCAGTAGCAAAGTGAAATGTGAAATAGAGTAAAAATAATAAAACATAAATGAAGGAAGAGCCACAGAACAAATCGTACTTTTTTGCTCATTTAAATTTTTTGGAAAATTGAGGTTTCATTATTTCGCCTCCTTAACAACTGCATGAACCCGGATAGGGTTGCAATTTTTTTTACTTATCAATAGATGCATCAAACTGTCATAAGTCATCACATTAAAGATTTAATCGCAAATATTCTAAAACTACCAAAAAATTAAAATGCGAACAAGTACGTTTTTTTCTGCGGCTTCTCAAATAACCAATCGAGCAGCAGTTTACGTACTAAGTCAGTTTTTCTTATTTGTTTTTTTTTTACCGGTCTTAGGCATAGACTGTATTGAGTATTAGGCAAATCTTCGCACCCATGTTTTGGTTTAATCGGTTAATAATCGGTTAATTTTGTTATTGCTCGGTTAACCGATTGATAATTTTTTTTTTATAAATCAAGTTATTTCAATGCATAAATTATTTGTTATTTGGAGCGTATTAGTAAAAATACCAAAAACATAACAATTCTTCAACTTAAACGAGCAAGAGAAAGAATAATTAATAAATATGTAATACCTATTTTTTAATTAATACATATTATGTATTAATTAAAAAATAAACTTTAGGATCATTTTATTAGTTTTTTTCAATAGTTTAAGCCAATCTTATAAAATGATTTCAGCGTTTATTTTCTTAAGTTTTGATTAAACTTGACTTTGACATTCTTTCATTTATCGTAGATGTTCGAGAAATTAAAAGCAACCTATAATACAGAATATCTTATTTCTTAGTCCTCTTCCTAGATTTTCCTGTTTTAATTTTTTAAAATTTTTTAAACTTCGCATTATGCTGTTAAAAGATCGATATAAGAAGAAATAAATAACTAAACGCATAAAAAGTACGTGACACAAAAGGCTGTTGACAGCAAACACTTATTTGAAATGAAGACTATAGAACACCTTCTTTGTTTGTATGACACAATATTTTCTGAACAAATACCTTTTGAATACGAGACAAAACAAAAATTAAAAACACAAAAAAAATATGTAATAATACTACAAAAAGTTAAACATTTTGTTACATCGGGTAATCGACTGAAATTAACGGGTTTAAGCGTTTATCGATAATCGCCAATTGTAAATTAACCTATCGGTTAATCAGGTAGTATTTAATCGGTTAACGGTTAACCGAATGAATACCGTAGGCTTTACCGATTATAATTTTAGGATTTTTTTTTTGAATGCAAATCTTTTTAAATTGTTGAATATTTTGTTTTCAAATGAGCAATTTTGGATTTTTTGTGACCCATTTTTAACAATTTTTAAAGCATATTTTCGAGTTTTGACTGCATTTTAAATGCGAATGAAACGCGTTTTTAGAGCATATTTCTGGTTTCCCTGTTGATAACTTATTGTGACCTTTGACTTTTTTTGATACGGGAGCAGTAACGTAGTTTTTACATTTTACCATAAAAAATATATTTTTGTAAAAAAAAAACAAGTGATTACAGATAATTGTCCTTTTTTCGATTGGAGCGTTATTTTAGAAACGTTATTTATGAAATAATCGATTTTGTTTTTAAAATAAAAATGATTACAGATTATTGTCCTTTTTTCGATTGGAGCGTTATTTTAGAAACTACAGGAGTTTTTAGTTTTTTTACATTTTACTATGAAATAATCGATTTTTTTTTGAAAAATACAAGTGATTCCAGATTATTGTCCTTTTTTCGATTGGAGCCTTAGTTTAGAAACTACAGGAGTTTTTAGTTTTTTTTACATTTTACTATGAAATAATCGATTTTTTTTTGAAAAATACAAGTGATTCCAGATTATTGTCCTTTTTTCGATTGGAGCCTTAGTTTAGAAACTACAGGAGTTTTTAGTTTTTTTACATTTTACTATGAAATAATCGATTTTTTTTTGAAAAATACAAGTGATTACAGATTATTGTCCTTTTTTCGATTGGAGCCTTAGTTTAGAAACTACAGGAGTTTTTAGTTTTTTTACATTTTACTATGAAATAATCGATTTTTTTTTGAAAAATACAATTGATTCCAGATTATTGTCCTTTTTTCGATTGGAGCCTTAGTTTAGAAACTACAGGAGTTTTTAGTTTTTTTGCATTTCACTATGAAATAATCGATTTTTTTTTGAAAAATACAAGTGATTCCAGATTATTGTCCTTTTTTCGATTGGAGCCTTAGTTTAGAAACTACAGGAGTTTTTAGTTTTTTTACATTTTACTATGAAATAATCGATTTTTTTTTGAAAAATACAAGTGATTCCAGATTATTGTCCTTTTTTCGATTGGAGCCTTAGTTTAGAAACTACAGGAGTTTTTAGTTTTTTTACATTTTACTATGAAATAATCGATTTTTTTTTGAAAAATACAAGTGATTCCAGATTATTGTCCTTTTTTCGATTGGAGCCTTAGTTTAGAAACTACAGGAGTTTTTAGTTTTTTTGCATTTTACTATGAAATAATCGATTTTTTTTTGAAAAATACAAGTGATTCCAGATTATTGTCCTTTTTTCGATTGGAGCCTTAGTTTAGAAACTACAGGAGTTTTTAGTTTTTTTACATTTTACTATGAAATAATCGATTTTTTTTTTAAAAATACAAGTGATTCCAGATTATTGTCCTTTTTTCGATTGGAGCCTTAGTTTAGAAACTACAGGAGTTTTTAGTTTTTTTACATTTTACTATGAAATAATCGATTTTTTTTTGAAAAATACGAGTGATTACAGATTATTGTCCTTTTTTCGATTGGAGCCTTAGTTTAGAAACTACAGGAGTTTTTAGTTTTTTTACATTTTACTATGAAATAATCGATTTTTTTTTGAAAAATACAAGTGATTCCAGATTATTGTCCTTTTTTCGATTGGAGCCTTAGTTTAGAAACTACAGGAGTTTTTAGTTTTTTTACATTTTACTATGAAATAATCGATTTTTTTTTTAAAATACAAGTGATTACAGATCATTGTCCTTTTTTCGATTGGAGCCTTAGTTTAGAAACTACAGGAGTTTTTAGTTTTTTTACATTTTACTATGAAATAATCGATTTTTTTTTTAAAATACAAGTGATTACAGATCATTGTCCTTTTTTCGATTGGAGCCTTAGTTTAGAAACTACAGGAGTTTTTAGTTTTTTTACATTTTACTATGAAATAATCGATTTTTTTTTTAAAATACAAGTGATTACAGATCATTGTCCTTTTTTCGATTGGAGCCTTAGTTTAGAAACTACAGGAGTTTTTAGTTTTTTTACATTTTACTTTGAAATAATCGATTTTTTTTTTAAAATACAAGTGATTACAGATCATTGTCCTTTTTTCGATTGGAGCCTTAGTTTAGAAACTACAGGAGTTTTTAGTTTTTTTACATTTTACTATGAAATAATCGATTTTTTTTTTAAAATACAAGTGATTACAGATCATTGTCCTTTTTTCGATTGGAGCCTTAGTTTAGAAACTACAGGAGTTTTTAGTTTTTTTGCATTTTACTATGAAATAATCGATTTTTTTTTGAAAAATACAAGTGATTCCAGATTATTGTCCTTTTTTCGATTGGAGCCTTAGTTTAGAAACTACAGGAGTTTTTAGTTTTTTTACATTTTACTATGAAATAATCGATTTTTTTTTGAAAAATACAAGTGATTCCAGATTATTTTCCTTTTTTCGATTGGAGCCTTAGTTTAGAAACTACAGGAGTTTTTAGTTTTTTTACATTTTACTATGAAATAATCGATTTTTTTTTGAAAAATACAAGTGATTCCAGATTATTGTCCTTTTTTCGATTGGAGCCTTAGTTTAGAAACTACAGGAGTTTTTAGTTTTTTTACATTTTACTATGAAATAATCGATTTTTTTTTGAAAAATACAAGTGATTCCAGATTATTGTCCTTTTTTCGATTGGAGCCTTAGTTTAGAAACTACAGGAGTTTTTAGTTTTTTTGCATTTTACTATGAAATAATCGATTTTTTTTTGAAAAATACAAGTGATTCCAGATTATTGTCCTTTTTTCGATTGGAGCCTTAGTTTAGAAACTACAGGAGTTTTTAGTTTTTTTACATTTTACTATGAAATAATCGATTTTTTTTTTAAAAATACAAGTGATTCCAGATTATTGTCCTTTTTTCGATTGGAGCCTTAGTTTAGAAACTACAGGAGTTTTTAGTTTTTTTACATTTTACTATGAAATAATCGATTTTTTTTTGAAAAATACAAGTGATTCCAGATTATTGTCCTTTTTTCGATTGGAGCCTTAGTTTAGAAACTACAGGAGTTTTTAGTTTTTTTACATTTTACTATGAAATAATCGATTTTTTTTTGAAAAATACAAGTGATTCCAGATTATTGTCCTTTTTTCGATTGGAGCCTTAGTTTAGAAACTACAGGAGTTTTTAGTTTTTTTTTACATTTTACTATGAAATAATCGATTTTTTTTTGAAACATTCAAGTGATTCCAGATTATTGTCCTTTTTTCGATTGGAGCCTTAGTTTAGAAACTACAGGAGTTTTTAGTTTTTTTTTTCATTTTACTATGAAATAATCGATTTTTTTTTGAAAAATACAAGTGATTCCAGATTATTGTCCTTTTTTCGATTGGAGCCTTAGTTTAGAAACTACAGGAGTTTTTAGTTTTTTTTTTCATTTTACTATGAAATAATCGATTTTTTTTGAAAAATACAAGTGATTCCAGATTATTGTCCTTTTTTCGATTGGAGCCTTAGTTTAGAAACTACAGGAGTTTTTAGTTTTTTTTTTACATTTTACTATGAAATAATCGATTTTTTTTTGAAAAATTCAAGTGATTCCAGATTATTGTCCATTTTTCGATTGGAGCCTTAGTTTAGAAACTACAGGAGTTTTTAGTTTTTTTTTTCATTTTACTATGAAATAATCGATTTTTTTTTGAAAAATACAAGTGATTCCAGATTATTGTCCTTTTTTCGATTGGAGCCTTAGTTTAGAAACTACAGGAGCTTTTAGTTTTTTTACATTTTACTATGAAATAATCGATTTTTTTTTTAAAATACAAGTGATTACAGATTATTGTCCTTTTTTCGATTGGAGCCTTATTTAAGAAACTACAGGAGTTTTTAGTTTTTTTACATTTTACTATGAAATAATCGATTTTTTTGAAAAATACAAGTGATTACAGATTATTGTCCTTTTTTCGATTGGAGCCTTAGTTTAGAAACTACAGGAGTTTTTAGTTTTTTTACATTTTACTATGAAATAATCGATTTTTTTTTTAAAATACAAGTGATTACAGATTATTGTCCTTTTTTCGATTGGAGCCTTAGTTTAGAAACTACAGGAGTTTTTAGTTTTTTTTACATTTTACTATGAAATAATCGATTTTTTTTTGCAAAATACGAGTGATTCCAGATTATTGTCCTTTTTTCGATTGGAGCCTTAGTTTAGAAACTACAGGAGTTTTTGGTTTTTTTACATTTTACTATGAAATAATCGATTTTTTTGAAAAATACAAGTGATTACAGATTATTGTCCTTTTTTCGATTGGAGCCTTAGTTTAGAAACTACAGGAGTTTTTGGTTTTTTTACATTTTACTATGAAATAATCGATTTTTTTTTTAAAATACAAGTGATTACAGATTATTGTCCTTTTTTCGATTGGAGCCTTAGTTTAGAAACTACAGGAGTTTTTGGTTTTTTTACATTTTACTATGAAATAATCGATTTTTTTTTTAAAATACAAGTGATTACAGATTATTGTCCTTTTTTCGATTGGAGCCTTATTTAAGAAACTACAGGAGTTTTTAGTTTTTTTACATTTTACTATGAAATAATCGATTTTTTTTTTAAAATACAAGTGATTACAGATTATTGTCCTTTTTTCGATTGGAGCCTTATTTTTTACATTTTACTATGAAATAATCGATTTTTTTTTTAAAATACAAGTGATTACAGATTATTGTCCTTTTTTCGATTGGAGCCTTAGTTTAGAAACTACAGGAGTTTTTGGTTTTTTTACATTTTACTATGAAATAATCGATTTTTTTGAAAAATACAAGTGATTACAGATTATTGTCCTTTTTTCGATTGGAGCCTTAGTTTAGAAACTACAGGAGTTTTTGGTTTTTTTACATTTTACTATGAAATAATCGATTTTTTTTTTAAAATACAAGTGATTACAGATTATTGTCCTTTTTTCGATTGGAGCCTTAGTTTAGAAACTACAGGAGTTTTTGGTTTTTTTACATTTTACTATGAAATAATCGATTTTTTTTTTAAAATACAAGTGATTACAGATTATTGTCCTTTTTTCGATTGGAGCCTTATTTAAGAAACTACAGGAGTTTTTAGTTTTTTTACATTTTACTATGAAATAATCGATTTTTTTTTTAAAATACAAGTGATTACAGATTATTGTCCTTTTTTCGATTGGAGCCTTAGTTTAGAAACAACAGGAGTTTTTGGTTTTTTTACATTTTACTATGAAATAATCGATTTTTTTGAAAAATACAAGTGATTACAGATTATTGTCCTTTTTTCGATTGGAGCCTTAGTTTAGAAACTACAGGAGTTTTTGGTTTTTTTACATTTTACTATGAAATAATCGATTTTTTTTTTAAAATACAAGTGATTACAGATTATTGTCCTTTTTTCGATTGGAGCCTTAGTTTAGAAACTACAGGAGTTTTTGGTTTTTTTACATTTTACTATGAAATAATCGATTTTTTTTTTTAAATACAAGTGATTACAGATTATTGTCCTTTTTTCGATTGGAGCCTTATTTAAGAAACTACAGGAGTTTTTAGTTTTTTTACATTTTACTATGAAATAATCGATTTTTTTTTTAAAATACAAGTGATTACAGATTATTGTCCTTTTTTCGATTGGAGCCTTAGTTTAGAAACAACAGGAGTTTTTGGTTTTTTTACATTTTACTATGAAATAATCGATTTTTTTGAAAAATACAAGTGATTACAGATTATTGTCCTTTTTTCGATTGGAGCCTTAGTTTAGAAACTACAGGAGTTTTTGGTTTTTTTACATTTTACTATGAAATAATCGATTTTTTTTTTAAAATACAAGTGATTACAGATTATTGTCCTTTTTTCGATTGGAGCCTTATTTAAGAAACTACAGGAGTTTTTAGTTTTTTTACATTTTACTATGAAATAATCGATTTTTTTTTTAAAATACAAGTGATTACAGATTATTGTCCTTTTTTCGATTGGAGCCTTAGTTTAGAAACTACAGGAGTTTTTGGTTTTTTTACATTTTACTATGAAATAATCGATTTTTTTGAAAAATACAAGTGATTACAGATTATTGTCCTTTTTTCGATTGGAGCCTTAGTTTAGAAACTACAGGAGTTTTTGGTTTTTTTACATTTTACTATGAAATAATCGATTTTTTTTTTAAAATACAAGTGATTACAGATTATTGTCCTTTTTTCGATTGGAGCCTTAGTTTAGAAACTACAGGAGTTTTTGGTTTTTTTACATTTTACTATGAAATAATCGATTTTTTTTTTAAAATACAAGTGATTACAGATTATTGTCCTTTTTTCGATTGGAGCCTTATTTAAGAAACTACAGGAGTTTTTAGTTTTTTTACATTTTACTATGAAATAATCGATTTTTTTTTTAAAATACAAGTGATTACAGATTATTGTCCTTTTTTCGATTGGAGCCTTAGTTTAGAAACTACAGGAGTTTTTGGTTTTTTTACATTTTACTATGAAATAATCGATTTTTTTGAAAAATACAAGTGATTACAGATTATTGTCCTTTTTTCGATTGGAGCCTTAGTTTAGAAACTACAGGAGTTTTTGGTTTTTTTACATTTTACTATGAAATAATCGATTATTTTTTTTAAAATACAAGTGATTACAGATTATTGTCCTTTTTTCGATTGGAGCCTTAGTTTAGAAACTACAGGAGTTTTTGGTTTTTTTACATTTTACTATGAAATAATCGATTTTTTTTTTAAAATACAAGTGATTACAGATTATTGTCCTTTTTTCGATTGGAGCCTTAGTTTAGAAACTACAGGAGTTTTTGGTTTTTTTACATTTTACTATGAAATAATCGATTTTTTTTTTAAAATACAAGTGATTACAGATTATTGTCCTTTTTTCGATTGGAGCCTTAGTTTAGAAACTACAGGAGTTTTTGGTTTTTTTACATTTTACTATGAAATAATCGATTTTTTTTTTAAAATACAAGTGATTACAGATTATTGTCCTTTTTTCGATTGGAGCCTTAGTTTAGAAACTACAGGAGTTTTTGGTTTTTTTACATTTTACTATGAAATAATCGATTTTTTTGAAAAATACAAGTGATTACAGATTATTGTCCTTTTTTCGATTGGAGCCTTAGTTTAGAAACTACAGGAGTTTTTGGTTTTTTTACATTTTACTATGAAATAATCGATTTTTTTTTTAAAATACAAGTGATTACAGATTATTGTCCTTTTTTCGATTGGAGCCTTAGTTTAGAAACTACAGGAGTTTTTGGTTTTTTTACATTTTACTATGAAATAATCGATTTTTTTTTTAAAATACAAGTGATTACAGATTATTGTCCTTTTTTCGATTGGAGCCTTATTTAAGAAACTACAGGAGTTTTTAGTTTTTTTACATTTTACTATGAAATAATCGATTTTTTTTTTAAAATACAAGTGATTACAGATTATTGTCCTTTTTTCGATTGGAGCCTTATTTAAGAAACTACAGGAGTTTTTAGTTTTTTTACATTTTACTATGAAATAATCGATTTTTTTTTTAAAATACAAGTGATTACAGATTATTGTCCTTTTTTCGATTGGAGCCTTAGTTTAGAAACTACAGGAGTTTTTGGTTTTTTTACATTTTACTATGAAATAATCGATTTTTTTGAAAAATACAAGTGATTACAGATTATTGTCCTTTTTTCGATTGGAGCCTTATTTAAGAAACTACAGGAGTTTTTAGTTTTTTTACATTTTACTATGAAATAATCGATTTTTTTGAAAAATACAAGTGATTACAGATTATTGTCCTTTTTTCGATTGGAGCCTTATTTAAGAAACTACAGGAGTTTTTAGTTTTTTTACATTTTACTATGAAATAATCGATTTTTTTTTTAAAATACAAGTGATTACAGATTATTGTCCTTTTTTCGATTGGAGCCTTATTTAAGAAACTACAGGAGTTTTTAGTTTTTTTACATTTTACTATGAAATAATCGATTTTTTTTTTAAAATACAAGTGATTACAGATTATTGTCCTTTTTTCGATTGGAGCCTTAGTTTAGAAACTACAGGAGTTTTTGGTTTTTTTACATTTTACTATGAAATAATCGATTTTTTTGAAAAATACAAGTGATTACAGATTATTGTCCTTTTTTCGATTGGAGCCTTAGTTTAGAAACTACAGGAGTTTTTGGTTTTTTTACATTTTACTATGAAATAATCGATTTTTTTTTTAAAATACAAGTGATTACAGATTATTGTCCTTTTTTCGATTGGAGCCTTAGTTTAGAAACTACAGGAGTTTTTGGTTTTTTTACATTTTACTATGAAATAATCGATTTTTTTGAAAAATACAAGTGATTACAGATTATTGTCCTTTTTTCGATTGGAGCCTTATTTAAGAAACTACAGGAGTTTTTAGTTTTTTTACATTTTACTATGAAATAATCGATTTTTTTGGAAAAATACAAGTGATTACAGATTATTGTCCTTTTTTCGATTGGAGCCTTATTTAAGAAACTACAGGAGTTTTTAGTTTTTTTACATTTTACTATGAAATAATCGATTTTTTTTTTAAAATACAAGTGATTACAGATTATTGTCCTTTTTTCGATTGGAGCCTTATTTAAGAAACTACAGGAGTTTTTAGTTTTTTTACATTTTACTATGAAATAATCGATTTTTTTTTTAAAATACAAGTGATTACAGATTATTGTCCTTTTTTCGATTGGAGCCTTAGTTTAGAAACTACAGGAGTTTTTGGTTTTTTTACATTTTACTATGAAATAATCGATTTTTTTGAAAAATACAAGTGATTACAGATTATTGTCCTTTTTTCGATTGGAGCCTTATTTAAGAAACTACAGGAGTTTTTAGTTTTTTTACATTTTACTATGAAATAATCGATTTTTTTGAAAAATACAAGTGATTACAGATTATTGTCCTTTTTTCGATTGGAGCCTTATTTAAGAAACTACAGGAGTTTTTAGTTTTTTTACATTTTACTATGAAATAATCGATTTTTTTTTTAAAATACAAGTGATTACAGATTATTGTCCTTTTTTCGATTGGAGCCTTATTTAAGAAACTACAGGAGTTTTTAGTTTTTTTACATTTTACTATGAAATAATCGATTTTTTTTTTAAAATACAAGTGATTACAGATTATTGTCCTTTTTTCGATTGGAGCCTTAGTTTAGAAACTACAGGAGTTTTTGGTTTTTTTACATTTTACTATGAAATAATCGATTTTTTTGAAAAATACAAGTGATTACAGATTATTGTCCTTTTTTCGATTGGAGCCTTATTTAAGAAACTACAGGAGTTTTTAGTTTTTTTACATTTTACTATGAAATAATCGATTTTTTTGAAAAATACAAGTGATTACAGATTATTGTCCTTTTTTCGATTGGAGCCTTATTTAAGAAACTACAGGAGTTTTTAGTTTTTTTACATTTTACTATGAAATAATCGATTTTTTTGAAAAATACAAGTGATTACAGATTATTGTCCTTTTTTCGATTGGAGCCTTAGTTTAGAAACTACAGGAGTTTTTGGTTTTTTTACATTTTACTATGAAATAATCGATTTTTTTTTTAAAATACAAGTGATTACAGATTATTGTCCTTTTTTCGATTGGAGCCTTAGTTTAGAAACTACAGGAGTTTTTGGTTTTTTTACATTTTACTATGAAATAATCGATTTTTTTTTTAAAATACAAGTGATTACAGATTATTGTCCTTTTTTCGATTGGAGCCTTAGTTTAGAAACTACAGGAGTTTTTGGTTTTTTTACATTTTACTATGAAATAATCGATTTTTTTTTTAAAATACAAGTGATTACAGATTATTGTCCTTTTTTCGATTGGAGCCTTAGTTTAGAAACTACAGGAGTTTTTGGTTTTTTTACATTTTACTATGAAATAATCGATTTTTTTGAAAAATACAAGTGATTACAGATTATTGTCCTTTTTTCGATTGGAGCCTTAGTTTAGAAACTACAGGAGTTTTTGGTTTTTTTACATTTTACTATGAAATAATCGATTTTTTTTTTAAAATACAAGTGATTACAGATTATTGTCCTTTTTTCGATTGGAGCCTTAGTTTAGAAACTACAGGAGTTTTTGGTTTTTTTACATTTTACTATGAAATAATCGATTTTTTTTTTAAAATACAAGTGATTACAGATTATTGTCCTTTTTTCGATTGGAGCCTTATTTAAGAAACTACAGGAGTTTTTAGTTTTTTTACATTTTACTATGAAATAATCGATTTTTTTTTTAAAATACAAGTGATTACAGATTATTGTCCTTTTTTCGATTGGAGCCTTAGTTTAGAAACTACAGGAGTTTTTGGTTTTTTTACATTTTACTATGAAATAATCGATTTTTTTGAAAAATACAAGTGATTACAGATTATTGTCCTTTTTTCGATTGGAGCCTTAGTTTAGAAACTACAGGAGTTTTTGGTTTTTTTACATTTTACTATGAAATAATCGATTTTTTTTTTAAAATACAAGTGATTACAGATTATTGTCCTTTTTTCGATTGGAGCCTTAGTTTAGAAACTACAGGAGTTTTTAGTTTTTTTACATTTTACTATGAAATAATCGATTTTTTTTTTAAAATACAAGTGATTACAGATTATTGTCCTTTTTTCGATTGGAGCCTTAGTTTAGAAACTACAGGAGTTTTTAGTTTTTTTACATTTCACTATAAAATAATCGATTTTTTTGAAAAATACAAGTGATTACAGATTGTTGTCCTTTTTTCGATTGGAGCCTTAGTTTAGAAACTACAGGAGTTTTTAGTTTTTTTACATTTTACTATGAAATAATCGATTTTTTTTTTAAAATACAAGTGATTACAGATTATTGTCCTTTTTTCGATTGGAGCCTTATTTAAGAAACTACAGGAGTTTTTAGTTTTTTTACATTTTACTATGAAATAATCGATTTTTTTTTTAAAATACAAGTGATTACAGATTATTGTCCTTTTTTCGATTGGAGCCTTAGTTTAGAAACTACAGGAGTTTTTGGTTTTTTTACATTTTACTATGAAATAATCGATTTTTTTGAAAAATACAAGTGATTACAGATTATTGTCCTTTTTTCGATTGGAGCCTTATTTAAGAAACTACAGGAGTTTTTAGTTTTTTTACATTTTACTATGAAATAATCGATTTTTTTGAAAAATACAAGTGATTACAGATTATTGTCCTTTTTTCGATTGGAGCCTTATTTAAGAAACTACAGGAGTTTTTAGTTTTTTTACATTTTACTATGAAATAATCGATTTTTTTTTTAAAATACAAGTGATTACAGATTATTGTCCTTTTTTCGATTGGAGCCTTATTTAAGAAACTACAGGAGTTTTTAGTTTTTTTACATTTTACTATGAAATAATCGATTTTTTTTTTAAAATACAAGTGATTACAGATTATTGTCCTTTTTTCGATTGGAGCCTTAGTTTAGAAACTACAGGAGTTTTTAGTTTTTTTACATTTTACTATGAAATAATCGATTTTTTTTTTAAAATACAAGTGATTACAGATCATTGTCCTTTTTTCGATTGGAGCCTTAGTTTAGAAACTACAGGAGTTTTTAGTTTTTTTACATTTTACTATGAAATAATCGATTTTTTTTTTAAAATACAAGTGATTACAGATCATTGTCCTTTTTTCGATTGGAGCCTTAGTTTAGAAACTACAGGAGTTTTTAGTTTTTTTACATTTTACTATGAAATAATCGATTTTTTTTTTTAAATACAAGTGATTACAGATCATTGTCCTTTTTTCGATTGGAGCCTTAGTTTAGAAACTACAGGAGTTTTTAGTTTTTTTACATTTTACTATGAAATAATCGATTTTTTTTTTAAAATACAAGTGATTACAGATCATTGTCCTTTTTTCGATTGGAGCCTTAGTTTAGAAACTACAGGAGTTTTTAGTTTTTTTACATTTTACTATGAAATAATCGATTTTTTTTTTAAAATACAAGTGATTACAGATCATTGTCCTTTTTTCGATTGGAGCCTTAGTTTAGAAACTACAGGAGTTTTTAGTTTTTTTACATTTTACTATGAAATAATCGATTTTTTTTTTAAAATACAAGTGATTACAGATCATTGTCCTTTTTTCGATTGGAGCCTTAGTTTAGAAACTACAGGAGTTTTTAGTTTTTTTACATTTTACTTTGAAATAATCGATTTTTTTTTTAAAATACAAGTGATTACAGATCATTGTCCTTTTTTCGATTGGAGCCTTAGTTTAGAAACTACAGGAGTTTTTAGTTTTTTTACATTTTACTATGAAATAATCGATTTTTTTTTTAAAATACAAGTGATTACAGATCATTGTCCTTTTTTCGATTGGAGCCTTAGTTTAGAAACTACAGGAGTTTTTAGTTTTTTTACATTTTACTATGAAATAATCGATTTTTTTTTAAAATACAAGTGATTACAGATCATTGTCCTTTTTTCGATTGGAGCCTTAGTTTAGAAACTACAGGAGTTTTTAGTTTTTTTACATTTTACTATGAAATAATCGATTTTTTTTTTAAAATACAAGTGATTACAGATCATTGTCATTTTTTCGATTGGAGCCTTAGTTTAGAAACTACAGGAGTTTTTAGTTTTTTTACATTTTACTATGAAATAATCGATTTTTTTTTTAAAATACAAGTGATTACAGATCATTGTCCTTTTTTCGATTGGAGCCTTAGTTTAGAAACTACAGGAGTTTTTAGTTTTTTTACATTTTACTATGAAATAATCGATTTTTTTTTTAAAATACAAGTGATTACAGATCATTGTCCTTTTTTCGATTGGAGCCTTAGTTTAGAAACTACAGGAGTTTTTAGTTTTTTTACATTTTACTATGAAATAATCGATTTTTTTTTTAAAATACAAGTGATTACAGATTATTGTCCTTTTTTCGATTGGAGCCTTAGTTTAGAAACTACAGGAGTTTTTAGTTTTTTTACATTTTACTATGAAATAATCGATTTTTTTTTTTAAAATACAAGTGATTACAGATTATTGTCCTTTTTTCGATTGGAGCCTTAGTTTAGAAACTACAGGAGTTTTTAGTTTTTTTACATTTTACTATGAAATAATCGATTTTTTTTTTAAAATACAAGTGATTACAGATTATTGTCCTTTTTTCGATTGGAGCCTTAGTTTAGAAACTACAGGAGTTTTTAGTTTTTTTACATTTTACTATGAAATAATCGATTTTTTTTTTAAAATACAAGTGATTACAGATCATTGTCCTTTTTTCGATTGGAGCCTTAGTTTAGAAACTACAGGAGTTTTTAGTTTTTTTACATTTTACTATGAAATAATCGATTTTTTTTTTAAAATACAAGTGATTACAGATCATTGTCCTTTTTTCGATTGGAGCCTTAGTTTAGAAACTACAGGAGTTTTTAGTTTTTTTACATTTTACTATGAAATAATCGATTTTTTTTTAAAATACAAGTGATTACAGATCATTGTCCTTTTTTCGATTGGAGCCTTAGTTTAGAAACTACAGGAGTTTTTAGTTTTTTTACATTTTACTATGAAATAATCGATTTTTTTTTTAAAATACAAGTGATTACAGATTATTGTCCTTTTTTCGATTGGAGCCTTAGTTTAGAAACTACAGGAGTTTTTAGTTTTTTTACATTTTACTATGAAATAATCGATTTTTTTTTTAAAATACAAGTGATTACAGATCATTGTCCTTTTTTCGATTGGAGCCTTAGTTTAGAAACTACAGGAGTTTTTAGTTTTTTTACATTTTACTATGAAATAATCGATTTTTTTTTAAAATACAAGTGATTACAGATCATTGTCCTTTTTTCGATTGGAGCCTTAGTTTAGAAACTACAGGAGTTTTTAGTTTTTTTACATTTTACTATGAAATAATCGATTTTTTTTTTAAAATACAAGTGATTACAGATTATTGTCCTTTTTTCGATTGGAGCCTTAGTTTAGAAACTACAGGAGTTTTTAGTTTTTTTACATTTTACTATGAAATAATCGATTTTTTTTTTAAAATACAAGTGATTACAGATCATTGTCCTTTTTTCGATTGGAGCCTTAGTTTAGAAACTACAGGAGTTTTTAGTTTTTTTACATTTTACTATGAAATAATCGATTTTTTTTTTAAAATACAAGTGATTACAGATCATTGTCCTTTTTTCGATTGGAGCCTTAGTTTAGAAACTACAGGAGTTTTTAGTTTTTTTACATTTTACTATGAAATAATCGATTTTTTTTTAAAATACAAGTGATTACAGATCATTGTCCTTTTTTCGATTGGAGCCTTAGTTTAGAAACTACAGGAGTTTTTAGTTTTTTTACATTTTACTATGAAATAATCGATTTTTTTTTTAAAATACAAGTGATTACAGATTATTGTCCTTTTTTCGATTGGAGCCTTAGTTTAGAAACTACAGGAGTTTTTAGTTTTTTTACATTTTACTATGAAATAATCGATTTTTTTTTTAAAATACAAGTGATTACAGATCATTGTCCTTTTTTCGATTGGAGCCTTAGTTTAGAAACTACAGGAGTTTTTAGTTTTTTTACATTTTACTATGAAATAATCGATTTTTTTTTTAAAATACAAGTGATTACAGATCATTGTCCTTTTTTCGATTGGAGCCTTAGTTTAGAAACTACAGGAGTTTTTAGTTTTTTTACATTTTACTATGAAATAATCGATTTTTTTTTAAAATACAAGTGATTACAGATCATTGTCCTTTTTTCGATTGGAGCCTTAGTTTAGAAACTACAGGAGTTTTTAGTTTTTTTACATTTTACTATGAAATAATCGATTTTTTTTTTAAAATACAAGTGATTACAGATCATTGTCATTTTTTCGATTGGAGCCTTAGTTTAGAAACTACAGGAGTTTTTAGTTTTTTTACATTTTACTATGAAATAATCGATTTTTTTTTTAAAATACAAGTGATTACAGATCATTGTCCTTTTTTCGATTGGAGCCTTAGTTTAGAAACTACAGGAGTTTTTAGTTTTTTTACATTTTACTATGAAATAATCGATTTTTTTTTTAAAATACAAGTGATTACAGATCATTGTCCTTTTTTCGATTGGAGCCTTAGTTTAGAAACTACAGGAGTTTTTAGTTTTTTTACATTTTACTATGAAATAATCGATTTTTTTTTTAAAATACAAGTGATTACAGATTATTGTCCTTTTTTCGATTGGAGCCTTAGTTTAGAAACTACAGGAGTTTTTAGTTTTTTTACATTTTACTATGAAATAATCGATTTTTTTTTTTAAAATACAAGTGATTACAGATTATTGTCCTTTTTTCGATTGGAGCCTTAGTTTAGAAACTACAGGAGTTTTTAGTTTTTTTACATTTTACTATGAAATAATCGATTTTTTTTTTAAAATACAAGTGATTACAGATTATTGTCCTTTTTTCGATTGGAGCCTTAGTTTAGAAACTACAGGAGTTTTTAGTTTTTTTACATTTTACTATGAAATAATCGATTTTTTTTTTAAAATACAAGTGATTACAGATCATTGTCCTTTTTTCGATTGGAGCCTTAGTTTAGAAACTACAGGAGTTTTTAGTTTTTTTACATTTTACTATGAAATAATCGATTTTTTTTTTAAAATACAAGTGATTACAGATTATTGTCCTTTTTTCGATTGGAGCCTTAGTTTAGAAACTACAGGAGTTTTTAGTTTTTTTACATTTTACTATGAAATAATCGATTTTTTTTTTAAAATACAAGTGATTACAGATCATTGTCCTTTTTTCGATTGGAGCCTTAGTTTAGAAACTACAGGAGTTTTTAGTTTTTTTACATTTCACTATAAAATAATCGATTTTTTTGAAAAATACAAGTGATTACAGATTGTTGTCCTTTTTTCGATTGGAGCCTTAGTTTAGAAACTACAGGAGTTTTTAGTTTTTTTACATTTTACTATGAAATAATCGATTTTTTTTTTAAAATACAAGTGATTACAGATCATTGTCCTTTTTTCGATTGGAGCCTTAGTTTAGAAACTACAGGAGTTTTTAGTTTTTTTACATTTTACTATGAAATAATCGATTTTTTTTTTAAAATACAAGTGATTACAGATCATTGTCCTTTTTTCGATTGGAGCCTTAGTTTAGAAACTACAGGAGTTTTTAATTTTTTTACATTTTACTATGAAATAATCGATTTTTTTTTTAAAATACAAGTGATTACAGATCATTGTCCTTTTTTCGATTGGAGCCTTAGTTTAGAAACTACAGGAGTTTTTAGTTTTTTTACATTTTACTATGAAATAATCGATTTTTTTTTTAAAATACAAGTGATTACAGATCATTGTCCTTTTTTCGATTGGAGCCTTAGTTTAGAAACTACAGGAGTTTTTAGTTTTTTTACATTTTACTATGAAATAATCGATTTTTTTTTTAAAATACAAGTGATTACAGATCATTGTCCTTTTTTCGATTGGAGCCTTAGTTTAGAAACTACAGGAGTTTTTAGTTTTTTTACATTTTACTATGAAATAATCGATTTTTTTTTTAAAATACAAGTGATTACAGATCATTGTCCTTTTTTCGATTGGAGCCTTAGTTTAGAAACTACAGGAGTTTTTAGTTTTTTTACATTTTACTATGAAATAATCGATTTTTTTTTTAAAATACAAGTGATTACAGATCATTGTCCTTTTTTCGATTGGAGCCTTAGTTTAGAAACTACAGGAGTTTTTAGTTTTTTTACATTTTACTATGAAATAATCGATTTTTTTTTTAAAATACAAGTGATTACAGATCATTGTCCTTTTTTCGATTGGAGCCTTAGTTTAGAAACTACAGGAGTTTTTAGTTTTTTTACATTTTACTATGAAATAATCGATTTTTTTTTTAAAATACAAGTGATTACAGATCATTGTCCTTTTTTCGATTGGAGCCTTAGTTTAGAAACTACAGGAGTTTTTAGTTTTTTTACATTTTACTATGAAATAATCGATTTTTTTTTTAAAATACAAGTGATTACAGATCATTGTCCTTTTTTCGATTGGAGCCTTAGTTTAGAAACTACAGGAGTTTTTAGTTTTTTTACATTTTACTATGAAATAATCGATTTTTTTTTTAAAATACAAGTGATTACAGATCATTGTCCTTTTTTCGATTGGAGCCTTAGTTTAGAAACTACAGGAGTTTTTAGTTTTTTTACATTTTACTATGAAATAATCGATTTTTTTTTTAAAATACAAGTGATTACAGATCATTGTCCTTTTTTCGATTGGAGCCTTAGTTTAGAAACTACAGGAGTTTTTAATTTTTTTACATTTTACTATGAAATAATCGATTTTTTTTTTAAAATACAAGTGATTACAGATCATTGTCCTTTTTTCGATTGGAGCCTTAGTTTAGAAACTACAGGAGTTTTTAGTTTTTTTACATTTTACTATGAAATAATCGATTTTTTTTTTAAAATACAAGTGATTACAGATCATTGTCCTTTTTTCGATTGGAGCCTTAGTTTAGAAACTACAGGAGTTTTTAGTTTTTTTACATTTTACTATGAAATAATCGATTTTTTTTTTAAAATACAAGTGATTACAGATCATTGTCCTTTTTTCGATTGGAGCCTTAGTTTAGAAACTACAGGAGTTTTTAGTTTTTTTACATTTTACTATGAAATAATCGATTTTTTTTTTAAAATACAAGTGATTACAGATCATTGTCCTTTTTTCGATTGGAGCCTTAGTTTAGAAACTACAGGAGTTTTTAGTTTTTTTACATTTTACTATGAAATAATCGATTTTTTTTTTAAAATACAAGTGATTACAGATCATTGTCCTTTTTTCGATTGGAGCCTTAGTTTAGAAACTACAGGAGTTTTTAGTTTTTTTACATTTTACTATGAAATAATCGATTTTTTTTTTAAAATACAAGTGATTACAGATCATTGTCCTTTTTTCGATTGGAGCCTTAGTTTAGAAACTACAGGAGTTTTTAGTTTTTTTACATTTTACTATGAAATAATCGATTTTTTTTTTAAAATACAAGTGATTACAGATCATTGTCCTTTTTTCGATTGGAGCCTTAGTTTAGAAACTACAGGAGTTTTTAGTTTTTTTACATTTTACTATGAAATAATCGATTTTTTTTTTAAAATACAAGTGATTACAGATCATTGTCCTTTTTTCGATTGGAGCCTTAGTTTAGAAACTACAGGAGTTTTTAGTTTTTTTACATTTTACTATGAAATAATCGATTTTTTTTTTAAAATACAAGTGATTACAGATCATTGTCCTTTTTTCGATTGGAGCCTTAGTTTAGAAACTACAGGAGTTTTTAGTTTTTTTTACATTTTACTATGAAATAATCGATTTTTTTTTTAAAATACAAGTGATTACAGATCATTGTCCTTTTTTCGATTGGAGCCTTAGTTTAGAAACTACAGGAGTTTTTAGTTTTTTTACATTTTACTATGAAATAATCGATTTTTTTTTTAAAATACAAGTGATTACAGATCATTGTCCTTTTTTCGATTGGAGCCTTAGTTTAGAAACTACAGGAGTTTTTAGTTTTTTTACATTTTACTATGAAATAATCGATTTTTTTTTTAAAATACAAGTGATTACAGATTATTGTCCTTTTTTCGATTGGAGCCTTAGTTTAGAAACTACAGGAGTTTTTAGTTTTTTTACATTTTACTATGAAATAATCGATTTTTTTTTTTAAAATACAAGTGATTACAGATTATTGTCCTTTTTTCGATTGGAGCCTTAGTTTAGAAACTACAGGAGTTTTTAGTTTTTTTACATTTCACTATAAAATAATCGATTTTTTTGAAAAATACAAGTGATTACAGATTGTTGTCCTTTTTTCGATTGGAGCCTTAGTTTAGAAACTACAGGAGTTTTTAGTTTTTTTACATTTTACTATGAAATAATCGATTTTTTTTTAAAATACAAGTGATTACAGATCATTGTCCTTTTTTCGATTGGAGCCTTAGTTTAGAAACTACAGGAGTTTTTAGTTTTTTTACATTTTACTATGAAATAATCGATTTTTTTTTTAAAATACAAGTGATTACAGATCATTGTCCTTTTTTCGATTGGAGCCTTAGTTTAGAAACTACAGGAGTTTTTAGTTTTTTTACATTTTACTATGAAATAATCGATTTTTTTTTTAAAATACAAGTGATTACAGATCATTGTCCTTTTTTCGATTGGAGCCTTAGTTTAGAAACTACAGGAGTTTTTAGTTTTTTTACATTTTACTATGAAATAATCGATTTTTTTTTTAAAATACAAGTGATTACAGATCATTGTCCTTTTTTCGATTGGAGCCTTAGTTTAGAAACTACAGGAGTTTTTAGTTTTTTTACATTTTACTATGAAATAATCGATTTTTTTTTTAAAATACAAGTGATTACAGATCATTGTCCTTTTTTCGATTGGAGCCTTAGTTTAGAAACTACAGGAGTTTTTAGTTTTTTTACATTTTACTATGAAATAATCGATTTTTTTTTTAAAATACAAGTGATTACAGATCATTGTCCTTTTTTCGATTGGAGCCTTAGTTTAGAAACTACAGGAGTTTTTAGTTTTTTTACATTTTACTATGAAATAATCGATTTTTTTTTTAAAATACAAGTGATTACAGATCATTGTCCTTTTTTCGATTGGAGCCTTAGTTTAGAAACTACAGGAGTTTTTAGTTTTTTTACATTTTACTATGAAATAATCGATTTTTTTTTTAAAATACAAGTGATTACAGATCATTGTCCTTTTTTCGATTGGAGCCTTAGTTTAGAAACTACAGGAGTTTTTAGTTTTTTTACATTTTACTATGAAATAATCGATTTTTTTTTTAAAATACAAGTGATTACAGATTATTGTCCTTTTTTCGATTGGAGCCTTAGTTTAGAAACTACAGGAGTTTTTAGTTTTTTTACATTTTACTATGAAATAATCGATTTTTTTTTTTAAAATACAAGTGATTACAGATTATTGTCCTTTTTTCGATTGGAGCCTTAGTTTAGAAACTACAGGAGTTTTTAGTTTTTTTACATTTCACTATAAAATAATCGATTTTTTTGAAAAATACAAGTGATTACAGATTGTTGTCCTTTTTTCGATTGGAGCCTTAGTTTAGAAACTACAGGAGTTTTTGGTTTTTTTACATTTTACTATGAAATAATCGATTTTTTTTTTAAAATACAAGTGATTACAGATTATTGTCCTTTTTTCGATTGGAGCCTTAGTTTAGAAACTACAGGAGTTTTTGGTTTTTTTACATTTTACTATGAAATAATCGATTTTTTTTTTAAAATACAAGTGATTACAGATTATTGTCCTTTTTTCGATTGGAGCCTTAGTTTAGAAACTACAGGAGTTTTTGGTTTTTTTACATTTTACTATGAAATAATCGATTTTTTTTTTAAAATACAAGTGATTACAGATTATTGTCCTTTTTTCGATTGGAGCCTTAGTTTAGAAACTACAGGAGTTTTTGGTTTTTTTACATTTTACTATGAAATAATCGATTTTTTTTTTAAAATACAAGTGATTACAGATCATTGTCCTTTTTTCGATTGGAGCCTTAGTTTAGAAACTACAGGAGTTTTTAGTTTTTTTACATTTTACTATGAAATAATCGATTTTTTTTTTAAAATACAAGTGATTACAGATCATTGTCCTTTTTTCGATTGGAGCCTTAGTTTAGAAACTACAGGAGTTTTTAGTTTTTTTACATTTTACTATGAAATAATCGATTTTTTTTTTAAAATACAAGTGATTACAGATCATTGTCCTTTTTTCGATTGGAGCCTTAGTTTAGAAACTACAGGAGTTTTTAGTTTTTTTACATTTTACTATGAAATAATCGATTTTTTTTTTAAAATACAAGTGATTACAGATCATTGTCCTTTTTTCGATTGGAGCCTTAGTTTAGAAACTACAGGAGTTTTTAGTTTTTTTACATTTTACTATGAAATAATCGATTTTTTTTTTAAAATACAAGTGATTACAGATCATTGTCCTTTTTTCGATTGGAGCCTTAGTTTAGAAACTACAGGAGTTTTTAGTTTTTTTACATTTTACTATGAAATAATCGATTTTTTTTTTAAAATACAAGTGATTACAGATCATTGTCCTTTTTTCGATTGGAGCCTTAGTTTAGAAACTACAGGAGTTTTTAGTTTTTTTACATTTTACTATGAAATAATCGATTTTTTTTTTAAAATACAAGTGATTACAGATCATTGTCCTTTTTTCGATTGGAGCCTTAGTTTAGAAACTACAGGAGTTTTTAGTTTTTTTACATTTCACTATAAAATAATCGATTTTTTTGAAAAATACAAGTGATTACAGATTGTTGTCCTTTTTTCGATTGGAGCCTTAGTTTAGAAACTACAGGAGTTTTTGGTTTTTTTACATTTTACTATGAAATAATCGATTTTTTTTTTAAAATACAAGTGATTACAGATCATTGTCCTTTTTTCGATTGGAGCCTTAGTTTAGAAACTACAGGAGTTTTTAGTTTTTTTACATTTTACTATGAAATAATCGATTTTTTTTTTAAAATACAAGTGATTACAGATCATTGTCCTTTTTTCGATTGGAGCCTTAGTTTAGAAACTACAGGAGTTTTTAGTTTTTTTACATTTTACTATGAAATAATCGATTTTTTTTTTAAAATACAAGTGATTACAGATCATTGTCCTTTTTTCGATTGGAGCCTTAGTTTAGAAACTACAGGAGTTTTTAGTTTTTTTACATTTTACTATGAAATAATCGATTTTTTTTTTAAAATACAAGTGATTACAGATCATTGTCCTTTTTTCGATTGGAGCCTTAGTTTAGAAACTACAGGAGTTTTTAGTTTTTTTACATTTTACTATGAAATAATCGATTTTTTTTTTAAAATACAAGTGATTACAGATCATTGTCCTTTTTTCGATTGGAGCCTTAGTTTAGAAACTACAGGAGTTTTTAGTTTTTTTACATTTTACTATGAAATAATCGATTTTTTTTTTAAAATACAAGTGATTACAGATCATTGTCCTTTTTTCGATTGGAGCCTTAGTTTAGAAACTACAGGAGTTTTTAGTTTTTTTACATTTTACTATGAAATAATCGATTTTTTTTTTAAAATACAAGTGATTACAGATTATTGTCCTTTTTTCGATTGGAGCCTTAGTTTAGAAACTACAGGAGTTTTTAGTTTTTTTACATTTTACTATGAAATAATCGATTTTTTTTTTTAAAATACAAGTGATTACAGATTATTGTCCTTTTTTCGATTGGAGCCTTAGTTTAGAAACTACAGGAGTTTTTAGTTTTTTTACATTTCACTATAAAATAATCGATTTTTTTGAAAAATACAAGTGATTACAGATTGTTGTCCTTTTTTCGATTGGAGCCTTAGTTTAGAAACTACAGGAGTTTTTGGTTTTTTTACATTTTACTATGAAATAATCGATTTTTTTTTTAAAATACAAGTGATTACAGATCATTGTCCTTTTTTCGATTGGAGCCTTAGTTTAGAAACTACAGGAGTTTTTAGTTTTTTTACATTTTACTATGAAATAATCGATTTTTTTTTTAAAATACAAGTGATTACAGATCATTGTCCTTTTTTCGATTGGAGCCTTAGTTTAGAAACTACAGGAGTTTTTAGTTTTTTTACATTTTACTATGAAATAATCGATTTTTTTTTTAAAATACAAGTGATTACAGATCATTGTCCTTTTTTCGATTGGAGCCTTAGTTTAGAAACTACAGGAGTTTTTAGTTTTTTTACATTTTACTATGAAATAATCGATTTTTTTTTTTAAAATACAAGTGATTACAGATTATTGTCCTTTTTTCGATTGGAGCCTTAGTTTAGAAACTACAGGAGTTTTTAGTTTTTTTACATTTCACTATAAAATAATCGATTTTTTTGAAAAATACAAGTGATTACAGATTGTTGTCCTTTTTTCGATTGGAGCCTTAGTTTAGAAACTACAGGAGTTTTTGGTTTTTTTACATTTTACTATGAAATAATCGATTTTTTTTTTAAAATACAAGTGATTACAGATCATTGTCCTTTTTTCGATTGGAGCCTTAGTTTAGAAACTACAGGAGTTTTTAGTTTTTTTACATTTTACTATGAAATAATCGATTTTTTTTTTAAAATACAAGTGATTACAGATCATTGTCCTTTTTTCGATTGGAGCCTTAGTTTAGAAACTACAGGAGTTTTTAGTTTTTTTACATTTTACTATGAAATAATCGATTTTTTTTTTAAAATACAAGTGATTACAGATCATTGTCCTTTTTTCGATTGGAGCCTTAGTTTAGAAACTACAGGAGTTTTTAGTTTTTTTACATTTTACTATGAAATAATCGATTTTTTTTTTAAAATACAAGTGATTACAGATCATTGTCCTTTTTTCGATTGGAGCCTTAGTTTAGAAACTACAGGATTTTTTGGTTTTTTTACATTTTACTATGAAATAATCGATTTTTTTTTTAAAATACAAGTGATTACAGATCATTGTCCTTTTTTCGATTGGAGCCTTAGTTTAGAAACTACAGGAGTTTTTAGTTTTTTTACATTTTACTATGAAATAATCGATTTTTTTTTTAAAATACAAGTGATTACAGATCATTGTCCTTTTTTCGATTGGAGCCTTAGTTTAGAAACTACAGGAGTTTTTAGTTTTTTTACATTTTACTATGAAATAATCGATTTTTTTTTTAAAATACAAGTGATTACAGATTATTGTCCTTTTTTCGATTGGAGCCTTAGTTTAGAAACTACAGGAGTTTTTAGTTTTTTTACATTTTACTATGAAATAATCGATTTTTTTTTTAAAATACAAGTGATTACAGATTATTGTCCTTTTTTCGATTGGAGCCTTAGTTTAGAAACTACAGGAGTTTTTAGTTTTTTTACATTTTACTATGAAATAATCGATTTTTTTTTTAAAATACAAGTGATTACAGATTATTGTCCTTTTTTCGATTGGAGCCTTAGTTTAGAAACTACAGGAGTTTTTAGTTTTTTTACATTTTACTATGAAATAATCGATTTTTTTTTTAAAATACAAGTGATTACAGATTATTGTCCTTTTTTCGATTGGAGCCTTAGTTTAGAAACTACAGGAGTTTTTAGTTTTTTTACATTTTACTATGAAATAATCGATTTTTTTTTTAAAATACAAGTGATTACAGATTATTGTCCTTTTTTCGATTGGAGCCTTATTTAAGAAACTACAGGAGTTTTTAGTTTTTTTACATTTTACTATGAAATAATCGATTTTTTTTTTAAAATACAAGTGATTACAGATTATTGTCCTTTTTTCGATTGGAGCCTTAGTTTAGAAACTACAGGAGTTTTTAGTTTTTTTACATTTTACTATGAAATAATCGATTTTTTTTTTTAAATACAAGTGATTACAGATCATTGTCCTTTTTTCGATTGGAGCCTTAGTTTAGAAACTACAGGAGTTTTTAGTTTTTTTACATTTTACTATGAAATAATCGATTTTTTTTTTAAAATACAAGTGATTACAGATTATTGTCCTTTTTTCGATTGGAGCCTTAGTTTAGAAACTACAGGAGTTTTTAGTTTTTTTACATTTCACTATAAAATAATCGATTTTTTTGAAAAATACAAGTGATTACAGATTGTTGTCCTTTTTTCGATTGGAGCCTTAGTTTAGAAACTACAGGAGTTTTTGGTTTTTTTACATTTTACTATGAAATAATCGATTTTTTTTTTAAAATACAAGTGATTACAGATTATTGTCCTTTTTTCGATTGGAGCCTTAGTTTAGAAACTACAGGAGTTTTTAGTTTTTTTACATTTTACTATGAAATAATCGATTTTTTTTTTAAAATACAAGTGATTACAGATTATTGTCCTTTTTTCGATTGGAGCCTTAGTTTAGAAACTACAGGAGTTTTTAGTTTTTTTACATTTTACTATGAAATAATCGATTTTTTTTTTAAAATACAAGTGATTACAGATTATTGTCCTTTTTTCGATTGGAGCCTTATTTAAGAAACTACAGGAGTTTTTAGTTTTTTTACATTTTACTATGAAATAATCGATTTTTTTTTTAAAATACAAGTGATTACAGATTATTGTCCTTTTTTCGATTGGAGCCTTAGTTTAGAAACTACAGGAGTTTTTAGTTTTTTTACATTTTACTATGAAATAATCGATTTTTTTTTTAAAATACAAGTGATTACAGATCATTGTCCTTTTTTCGATTGGAGCCTTAGTTTAGAAACTACAGGAGTTTTTAGTTTTTTTACATTTTACTATGAAATAATCGATTTTTTTCTTAAAATACAAGTGATTACAGATTATTGTCCTTTTTTCGATTGGAGCCTTAGTTTAGAAACTACAGGAGTTTTTAGTTTTTTTACATTTTACTATGAAATAATCGATTTTTTTTTTTAAAATACAAGTGATTACAGATTATTGTCCTTTTTTCGATTGGAGCCTTAGTTTAGAAACTACAGGAGTTTTTAGTTTTTTTACATTTTACTATGAAATAATCGATTTTTTTTTTAAAATACAAGTGATTACAGATTATTGTCCTTTTTTCGATTGGAGCCTTAGTTTAGAAACTACAGGAGTTTTTAGTTTTTTTACATTTTACTATGAAATAATCGATTTTTTTGGAAAAATACAAGTGATTACAGATTATTGTCCTTTTTTCGATTGGAGCCTTATTTAAGAAACTACAGGAGTTTTTAGTTTTTTTACATTTTACTATGAAATAATCGATTTTTTTGGAAAAATACAAGTGATTACAGATTATTGTCCTTTTTTCGATTGGAGCCTTATTTAAGAAACTACAGGAGTTTTTAGTTTTTTTACATTTTACTATGAAATTATCGATTTTTTTTTTAAAATACAAGTGATTACAGATCATTGTCCTTTTTTCGATTGGAGCCTTAGTTTAGAAACTACAGGAGTTTTTAGTTTTTTTACATTTTACTATGAAATAATCGATTTTTTTGAAAAATACAAGTGATTACAGATTATTGTCCTTTTTTCGATTGGAGCCTTATTTAAGAAACTACAGGAGTTTTTAGTTTTTTTACATTTTACTATGAAATAATCGATTTTTTTGGAAAAATACAAGTGATTACAGATTATTGTCCTTTTTTCGATTGGAGCCTTAGTTTAGAAACTACAGGAGTTTTTAGTTTTTTTACATTTTACTATGAAATAATCGATTTTTTTTTTTAAAATACAAGTGATTACAGATTATTGTCCTTTTTTCGATTGGAGCCTTAGTTTAGAAACTACAGGAGTTTTTAGTTTTTTTACATTTTACTATGAAATAATCGATTTTTTTTTTAAAATACAAGTGATTACAGATTATTGTCCTTTTTTCGATTGGAGCCTTAGTTTAGAAACTACAGGAGTTTTTAGTTTTTTTACATTTTACTATGAAATAATCGATTTTTTTGGAAAAATACAAGTGATTACAGATTATTGTCCTTTTTTCGATTGGAGCCTTATTTAAGAAACTACAGGAGTTTTTAGTTTTTTTACATTTTACTATGAAATAATCGATTTTTTTGGAAAAATACAAGTGATTACAGATTATTGTCCTTTTTTCGATTGGAGCCTTATTTAAGAAACTACAGGAGTTTTTAGTTTTTTTACATTTTACTATGAAATTATCGATTTTTTTTTTAAAATACAAGTGATTACAGATCATTGTCCTTTTTTCGATTGGAGCCTTAGTTTAGAAACTACAGGAGTTTTTAGTTTTTTTACATTTTACTATGAAATAATCGATTTTTTTGGAAAAATACAAGTGATTACAGATTATTGTCCTTTTTTCGATTGGAGCCTTATTTAAGAAACTACAGGAGTTTTTAGTTTTTTTACATTTTACTATGAAATAATCGATTTTTTTGGAAAAATACAAGTGATTACAGATTATTGTCCTTTTTTCGATTGGAGCCTTATTTAAGAAACTACAGGAGTTTTTAGTTTTTTTACATTTTACTATGAAATAATCGATTTTTTTGGAAAAATACAAGTGATTACAGATTATTGTCCTTTTTTCGATTGGAGCCTTATTTAAGAAACTACAGGAGTTTTTAGTTTTTTTACATTTTACTATGAAATAATCGATTTTTTTGGAAAAATACAAGTGATTACAGATTATTGTCCTTTTTTCGATTGGAGCCTTATTTAAGAAACTACAGGAGTTTTTAGTTTTTTTACATTTTACTATGAAATAATCGATTTTTTTGGAAAAATACAAGTGATTACAGATTATTGTCCTTTTTTCGATTGGAGCCTTATTTAAGAAACTACAGGAGTTTTTAGTTTTTTTACATTTTACTATGAAATTATCGATTTTTTTTTTAAAATACAAGTGATTACAGATTGTTGTCCTTTTTTCGATTGGAGCCTTAGTTTAGAAACTACAGGAGTTTTTGGTTTTTTTACATTTTACTATGAAATAATCGATTTTTTTTTTAAAATACAAGTGATTACAGATTATTGTCCTTTTTTCGATTGGAGCCTTAGTTTAGAAACTACAGGAGTTTTTAGTTTTTTTACATTTTACTATGAAATAATCGATTTTTTTTTTAAAATACAAGTGATTACAGATTATTGTCCTTTTTTCGATTGGAGCCTTAGTTTAGAAACTACAGGAGTTTTTAGTTTTTTTACATTTTACTATGAAATAATCGATTTTTTTTTTAAAATACAAGTGATTACAGATTATTGTCCTTTTTTCGATTGGAGCCTTATTTAAGAAACTACAGGAGTTTTTAGTTTTTTTACATTTTACTATGAAATAATCGATTTTTTTTTTAAAATACAAGTGATTACAGATTATTGTCCTTTTTTCGATTGGAGCCTTAGTTTAGAAACTACAGGAGTTTTTAGTTTTTTTACATTTTACTATGAAATAATCGATTTTTTTTTTAAAATACAAGTGATTACAGATCATTGTCCTTTTTTCGATTGGAGCCTTAGTTTAGAAACTACAGGAGTTTTTAGTTTTTTTACATTTTACTATGAAATAATCGATTTTTTTTTTAAAATACAAGTGATTACAGATAATTGTCCTTTTTTCGATTGGAGCCTTAGTTTAGAAACTACAGGAGTTTTTAGTTTTTTTACATTTTACTATGAAATAATCGATTTTTTTTTTAAAATACAAGTGATTACAGATTATTGTCCTTTTTTCGATTGGAGCCTTAGTTTAGAAACTACAGGAGTTTTTAGTTTTTTTACATTTTACTATGAAATAATCGATTTTTTTTTTAAAATACAAGTGATTACAGATTATTGTCCTTTTTTCGATTGGAGCCTTATTTAAGAAACTACAGGAGTTTTTAGTTTTTTTACATTTTACTATGAAATAATCGATTTTTTTTTTAAAATACAAGTGATTACAGATTATTGTCCTTTTTTCGATTGGAGCCTTAGTTTAGAAACTACAGGAGTTTTTAGTTTTTTTACATTTTACTATGAAATAATCGATTTTTTTTTTAAAATACAAGTGATTACAGATTATTGTCCTTTTTTCGATTGGAGCCTTAGTTTAGAAACTACAGGAGTTTTTAGTTTTTTTACATTTTACTATGAAATAATCGATTTTTTTTTTAAAATACAAGTGATTACAGATTATTGTCCTTTTTTCGATTGGAGCCTTAGTTTAGAAACTACAGGAGTTTTTAGTTTTTTTACATTTTACTATGAAATAATCGATTTTTTTTTTAAAATACAAGTGATTACAGATTATTGTCCTTTTTTCGATTGGAGCCTTAGTTTAGAAACTACAGGAGTTTTTAGTTTTTTTACATTTTACTATGAAATAATCGATTTTTTTTTTAAAATACAAGTGATTACAGATTATTGTCCTTTTTTCGATTGGAGCCTTAGTTTAGAAACTACAGGAGTTTTTAGTTTTTTTACATTTTACTATGAAATAATCGATTTTTTTTTTTAAAATACAAGTGATTACAGATTATTGTCCTTTTTTCGATTGGAGCCTTAGTTTAGAAACTACAGGAGTTTTTAGTTTTTTTACATTTCACTATAAAATAATCGATTTTTTTGAAAAATACAAGTGATTACAGATTGTTGTCCTTTTTTCGATTGGAGCCTTAGTTTAGAAACTACAGGAGTTTTTGGTTTTTTTACATTTTACTATGAAATAATCGATTTTTTTTTTAAAATACAAGTGATTACAGATTATTGTCCTTTTTTCGATTGGAGCCTTAGTTTAGAAACTACAGGAGTTTTTAGTTTTTTTACATTTTACTATGAAAAAATCGATTTTTTTTTAAAATACAAGTGATTACAGATTATTGTCCTTTTTTCGATTGGAGCCTTAGTTTAGAAACTACAGGAGTTTTT
The DNA here is from genome assembly GCA_943735925.1 of Pollenia amentaria. Taxonomy (NCBI): domain Eukaryota; kingdom Metazoa; phylum Arthropoda; class Insecta; order Diptera; family Polleniidae; genus Pollenia; species Pollenia amentaria. The sequence continues at coordinate 43,629,795 of OX031006.1, read as the reverse complement.
AGTTTTACTATGAAATAATCGATTTTTTTTTTAAAATACAAGTGATTACAGATTATTGTCCTTTTTTCGATTGGAGCCTTAGTTTAGAAACTACAGGAGTTTTTAGTTTTTTTACATTTTACTATGAAATAATCGATTTTTTTTTTTAAAATACAAGTGATTACAGATTATTGTCCTTTTTTCGATTGGAGCCTTAGTTTAGAAACTACAGGAGTTTTTAGTTTTTTTACATTTTACTATGAAATAATCGATTTTTTTGGAAAAATACAAGTGATTACAGATTATTGTCCTTTTTTCGATTGGAGCCTTATTTAAGAAACTACAGGAGTTTTTAGTTTTTTTACATTTTACTATGAAATAATCGATTTTTTTGGAAAAATACAAGTGATTACAGATTATTGTCCTTTTTTCGATTGGAGCCTTATTTAAGAAACTACAGGAGTTTTTAGTTTTTTTACATTTTACTATGAAATAATCGATTTTTTTTTTAAAATACAAGTGATTACAGATTATTGTCCTTTTTTCGATTGGAGCCTTAGTTTAGAAACTACAGGAGTTTTTAGTTTTTTTACATTTTACTATGAAATAATCGATTTTTTTTTTTAAAATACAAGTGATTACAGATTATTGTCCTTTTTTCGATTGGAGCCTTATTTAAGAAACTACAGGAGTTTTTAGTTTTTTTACATTTTACTATGAAATAATCGATTTTTTTTTTTAAAATACAAGTGATTACAGATTATTGTCCTTTTTTCGATTGGAGCCTTAGTTTAGAAACTACAGGAGTTTTTAGTTTTTTTACATTTTACTATGAAATAATCGATTTTTTTTTTAAAATACAAGTGATTACAGATTATTGTCCTTTTTTCGATTGGAGCCTTATTTAAGAAACTACAGGAGTTTTTAGTTTTTTTACATTTTACTATGAAATAATCGATTTTTTTTTTAAAATACAAGTGATTACAGATTATTGTCCTTTTTTCGATTGGAGCCTTAGTTTAGAAACTACAGGAGTTTTTAGTTTTTTTACATTTTACTATGAAATAATCGATTTTTTTTTTAAAATACAAGTGATTACAGATCATTGTCCTTTTTTCGATTGGAGCCTTAGTTTAGAAACTACAGGAGTTTTTAGTTTTTTTACATTTTACTATGAAATAATCGATTTTTTTTTTAAAATACAAGTGATTACAGATTATTGTCCTTTTTTCGATTGGAGCCTTAGTTTAGAAACTACAGGAGTTTTTAGTTTTTTTACATTTTACTATGAAATAATCGATTTTTTTTTTAAAATACAAGTGATTACAGATTATTGTCCTTTTTTCGATTGGAGCCTTAGTTTAGAAACTACAGGAGTTTTTAGTTTTTTTACATTTCACTATAAAATAATCGATTTTTTTGAAAAATACAAGTGATTACAGATTATTGTCCTTTTTTCGATTGGAGCCTTAGTTTAGAAACTACAGGAGTTTTTAGTTTTTTTACATTTTACTATGAAATAATCGATTTTTTTTTTAAAATACAAGTGATTACAGATTATTGTCCTTTTTTCGATTGGAGCCTTAGTTTAGAAACTACAGGAGTTTTTAGTTTTTTTACATTTCACTATAAAATAATCGATTTTTTTGAAAAATACAAGTGATTACAGATTATTGTCCTTTTTTCGATTGGAGCCTTAGTTTAGAAACTAAGCAAAAATAACATGACAGCATGACACGACTCACACGTGATCTGTCAAAAAAAGGCTTTTGAAAAAAGTATTTCTACTTGAATCACCCATTAATTTTTGCAACAGGATAATGCGAGGACAACACAAAATTATAAATCTTTCGACCTTAAACTTCTTTTAAATTTATAAGTATTTTTTAGAAAATAATATAAATATAAATTTGTAATGTGTGCATTTCAAGATCTTAAAGATAAGGACACCAACAATTGCCCTCAGAGAAATCTTTAGAAATTTTATTTTACGATTTTCAAATGAATACTTAATATTTAATTACAAATTTTAATATTAATTTTTATAATAGCCAGTACAACTTTCTGTATAATTGTAGTAATAAAAGATTTTAATCATATTATTTTCATACATTTTTTTTTGGCGCCAGTCATTAAATAGTAGCACTAGCGAATTCCAATCCAAAATATTAGAAATTCGCAATCGATATCGTATAATCAGCCATCGAAAGCAATTTGTAAGTACCGCATAACAATTACCCACCCATGCACTCTAATGCATTCCAATATTCCCGCGTGGCATGAATTAGAATGTGATCGTAAAAAAAGTTGTGTTCGTAAAATCGTTAATATTTTAGGCGCCATTTAATATTGTACGATCACACATTCACATACACATACATGCTGTTTGGAAAATCTCCGATTAACTTTATACACATGTCAACATGATCGTTAAATACCGTCTAACATGCGTGGTACGTGTGGGGTGTGTGTTATATTTGTTAAAAGTTTGTTGTTTTTGTTTTTATTGGTAAAGAAAGCATTTGCATAATTTTATGACACAAGTAACTTGTTGGTTACAAAACGATCGTTTACAAAGAGTGGTAATGGAAAATAGGAGTTTTTTTTAATATAGAAATAGCTGGACATCGTATGGATAAGTAAAGTAAATTTTTTTTAATTTTTATTGTCTCGATTTTTGTGTAATTTTTAAATCAGAATTATTACTCGATGAAGATCCATGTTAAAGAACTCAGTGTTGCCAGAAGCAAGGATTTTAACATTTTTTTTATTATTCTTATTATTCAATTCCCGTAGTTCCTAGGTGGAACATATGGCCTTAAAAAGCAAGTAAAAATTTGGTTTGTCCAATGCCAAAGCCTTAACTTGCTGCCATGTACGCCCTGTTGCTAGTCCCTCAGACTCAACCAGTCTCCTGCATGTATAAGAAGGCAGCGCTGTCAACTTTGACATTTCAAAACGCACCGAAATGGAGAAAAGTCGCCCCATCAGCGTTACCGTTGGATATATTCAAAAAGTACCAAAAAAAGGAGATATTTACAAAAAAAAGTGGCACCAAAATTTGATTTTTAAAGGGCGCCCCTTTTAAAATCAAAATAAGTGCAACAAATTATGTTTTTCTCTCGTATTTGGTTCAACTTTTTCTAAATTGCAAATAAAATTTTATAAATAGTAAAAAAAACATTAGGTAACAACACTGGTCAGGAAAATACAAAAAGCTTCGGGATCAAGAACTTTTTATGTGATTTTAATTGACTTTAGCGAGCTGAATCCAAATCTATTTACAGATTTATGGGCTAGACCAATATTTCGCCCAAAAGAAGCCGGTTATGCTAATAAAGGGTGATCCGTTTCAAGGTTCCCTACTTTTTAAAAGAAAAAAAAAAAACACAGAAAATTAAATGGGGAATGTTTATTATCATTTGAAAGAACATTCTTTGGCATTTAATTGTTGAAGATTATGTCTATCAAATGTTGGCAGTTGCTACGTCGCAGGTGGTCCATCCGTTGAGTCTAATTTTCGATGACTCGTTCGAGCATTTCGACTGGTAACTGGTGAATGACACGCGTGATGTTTTCCTCAAAGGCCTGAATCGAAGCCCACAAACCGTTGTTTTTTCTGGATGAAGTGGCAGTTCTTGAATCTCTTCAGGTTGCTCTTCGTCCCAAATGCGGCAATTTTGTTTGTTTACATACCCATTGAGCCAGAAATGGGCCTCATCGCTGAACAAAATTTGCCTCGAAACCGTCGGATCTTCTTGGACTTTTCAAGAGCCCATAGAGCGAAGCGATGTCGCTTGGGAAGGCGTAAGTCTTTCCATTATGAAATGCCAAGCAATACTAAACAAAAATAACATGACAGCATGACACGACTCAAACGTGATCTGTCAAAAAAGGCTAATGAAAAAAGTATCTCTACTTGAATCACCCTATACATTTTATCATAACTTGAGATCGATTTTTCCCTTTGAGTCATCCAAATTATTTTTTTTTATATTCAATATGTGTGCTGTTCGACCTTTTGTTGTAATTTTAATGTGAAAAATTAGTTAAGCTCAAGATTAAAATTGCAATTTTAAATGTAAAACCGTGTGTGACGTGTTTTTTATTATTGTTACTCTTTACCCTGAAGATGAGATCCAGTGGATTTCGAAATATTGGAAACATTTTTTTAAATAAATAAAAAAATTAAAAAAACTGACCTTGAGCTTAACTAATTTTTCACATTAAAATTTTTTTTTATATTTTAAACTGTTTCGGAATTATTCAGAAATTAGTGGCAATACATTTTTTGCAAAATTAGTTCGATGCTAATTTTATGTATTATTCACCATTGTGGGCGTGAATAATATTTCGACCAAAATAAGTCGAATATGGTAATATATTCCATCATGACTTGAGAACGATTTGTCTGATTTGGAAAGAATTACCATCAAATGATTTGGAATTAAATTCCCTTTAAGCCATCTCGAAAACATTTTTTGAAATTTTCAACAGTTTCGGCCATATTCAGAAAATTTTTGCTTTCAAACGTTCATAATTAAAATTATAAACGCAAAAATTCTTTTGTAATTTATCGGAAAGCCAAGAACAAAAAAAGCCATAAACCTTGAAAGTGTTGATTTTATTTCGAATTCATTAAAATTTTTATTTATAATACGAATTCAGAAATTTCATGAAAGTACTTTTATATGTAAATTCAGTGTTATAAAAAAATCAAATTTTGTGACTTTTGGTAGAAATTTTTTTAACAAAAAAATTTGGCGTATTTTGGCGATTTTCGATGCATTATTGGTGACGAAGGTGAAAAAAAATCGGACAACCCTGATTTATCCAGACATAAGTATACATCATTGTGATGTCAGCCTTAACATCACTTGCCCAAATTATCATCAGTGTCAAAAATTAAAATAACGTCATCAACGGGTTGACACATCGGCATCAAAGAAATGATAAATTGGAGTCAGTTTAATAACACATCTCATCAGAGCGATGACTCAGTAACATAGAAGAAACGAATCATTAGATTGAATTTAATAACAGTTTGACATTGGGATTGAATTAAGTCAAAGTGAAAGACTATGTATTACTATTATTTACTTACCCGTTACACATGTTTGTTTCACGTTTGTTGTATTCCGGCCTTTGTTTGCAGAAGAACTCTCAATTGTAAGACACCAGCAGCATGTCCGATTTTGTTTTCGTAATCATTATACTCTTAAAATTTTATGTATTTAACTAAATAATTTTAAAAAAAATTGAACATGGGAATTCCTTTTTAAACATGAAAATAATGTTAATAATACACAAAATGTGGCATCGAATGGATAGCATTGATGACACATAAAATATGACAACATTTTATGATGACATTTGTCATTTGATTGATGTCCCTTGTTGCCTTATTGATGGCATTTGTTATAACATTGATATCACAATTCTGATTTCAAAATTTTCCACGTCATATTCTCCCTCGCAAATTGCAACCGATTTTGTTTGCGTGTCTTTTTCTTGAATTTTATCAGCTGCAAGTGTTCACGTACTGTTGAGATACTTTCTTGTGTGCCTTCTTCCAATCTTATTTTATTCTGCGAATTCTGCGATTTTTTCTCGATTCTGCTGTTTTAGCTCTTCCTTTGTAATTTTGTCCATGCATTTCTTTCACCTTCATGTATCTGAGTATGGTTTTGTGTTTTCGTCCGATTTTAAGGCCGATAGCACGACAGCAATAGCTTAACGATAAATATACATAGATTTTAGATCTTTCCGCTTCACTTAGAATTTTATTTTTACCAATTGTCAATTAAAGACTAATAAATTTCATCATCGTAGTATTTAATATGGAAATAATGGCTTTTTTTTCCAAAAGACTTTAAAATTCAAAGTGGGTATAATCAAGTAAACAAAAAATAACACTTCACAGAAAAAAGTTTTTTATCAATTAAAAAAAAAAAAAATGGTTTAAAAGGCATATCAATTTAATTAATGTGATAATTGAATCAATTATTTTTTTAATTGAAAGAAAATTAAAAATTTAATTTTGATTTAATTAACATTTTAGTGGTTTTCAAATAAATTTTTAATTAAAATATTAATTAAATAACAAAAAATCTTAATTGACTTTTTTCGTGTAAAATAAAATAATTTAAACTTGTAGAAGTGTTGTTGGGAAATGTAAATATTTAATATAAAATATAAATTAACACGTTGTTTTAAATGGCAAATTTTTTTTTATAATTTTTTTAATTGAAATAAAAAATATCATTTATTGAAAAAAAAAAATATTCAAAATATTAAAATTTTTAGTAATCAATATAATCATTTTGGTAATAGGTGCAAAATCAACAATTTGTTTGCTTGATATTATGAATTTGGTATTAGAGAAACTTTCTAATTTTTTCCGTGTTTATTTCATTAATTTTTCGAAAAAATAATCCTTAAAATACCATCACAGAAAAAAGTGTTTTATTAAATAAAAAAAAGGTTTAAAAAGCATATAAATTAAATTAATGTGATAATTAAATCAATTATTTTTTTAGTTGAAAGAAAATTTAAAATTTAATTTTGATTTAATTAACATTTTAGTTGTTTTCAAATAAATTTTCAATTAAAATTTTAAAAAAATAACAACAAATCTTAATTGCCTTTTTTCGTTTAAAATAAAATAATTTAAACATGTAGAATTGTTGTTGGGAATTGTCAATATTTATTAAAATAAATTAACACATTAGGTCTGTCTGGGTACTTTTCCAGTAGCAAATTCTCAGTAAACTTTTTTGGGAGAGTAAGACAAATTTTACTCTTTCGGCTGAAAATATCTCAAAAAGTACGCAGACAGTATCCAGTGAAATCTTGCAAGAAAACAGCTGATCGGTGCGTAAACAATTTAAATAACAAACGTGAGCCAAGATAGCGTTGAAGAAATAGCGTCGTTAGCGTCAAATTTAGGAATTTAAAATAGGGAAGTACAAATATATGAACAAATCTAGTTTACCGAAGCAGCTCCAAATAAAAAAAAAAGTACCCAGGGTTATGGAAAATGGAAAAATAAGAAGAAAAAATAAAATAAAAAAGTTGGCGCAAACGCTCGAAATGTTACGGAAGTGCACTAGGAAAGAATGTACGGCCATGTGCTGAAAATCGCATGATTTGAAAATCACATGCGATCTGAAAATCGCCAATTTTATTTAAGCATGTGCTAGAGTTCACGTGTTTTGTTTTTTTTTCGAAGTAGTGGTCGAAAAATTAAACATATGTTTTAGCTGTCAAATTTGAACAAAAAAAATAATTATTTGCATGAAAAATAATTTCTTACATATTTATTTCGAAGTTGAATAGAAACAGCTGCTCACAATCAAAACGCAAATTTAAAAGAAATTGTTAAGCAACAATCAGTATTAAAACAATGTTGTTTTTTAATTTTATTTTTTCTATGAAAATTTTCTCAAAAGATTATGAGTTTTTAATATAAATGGAAAAGAAAAACATTAAATTTCCTTTTTATATGCTATTTATTGATGTTGAAAATAAATTTTAAAGGAAATTTACAAGTTCACATGTGGATCACATTACTGTAGGCTTGTGATTTAAAATCGCCAAATTTAAGGCGATTACGAACTCCAGCACACCTTCTTTGCGATTTCAAATCGTAATCACAACTTTCTTGCGATTTGCGATTTCTAGCACATAGGCTGTAGTTTATTTAAATAAAAGTGTAATACAAATTTTATAAAATAACAAACACTAGCATCGCAAAAAAAATTCTTTGCATGGTATAATAATTCTTTCTATGGTATAACAAACACCGGTTTCGCTTACTAAAGCTTCCTTGCATAGCCGGCCTTCGGCCGGGCGCAAATATTTTCTCCCCTATGGTATAACTAATACCGGCTTCGCTAACTAAAGATTCTCTGCATAGACGGCCTTTGCCCATGGGCAAGGATTCTCTCCTCATTAGTATAACATAAACATAAAGAAGGTTTTGTATTTTAATTAAAATTCTTAAATAAATTAGTATGTAGTATATACATACATTAAAGAATTAGAAAAAATTAATAAATTTGTTTTTATGCTTACTAAAAAACTTTTGTATTTTGCAAACTCGTCCCACTTCTTAATAAACTAAAAATATTAAAATAAATTCTGTATGTCCAGAAAGATCTAGTGAAACGCTTTGCAATGATACCAATATTAGCCATATACATTTGGAAATGTACTGCAAAATAACAAATTTATATAAAAACTTTAAACGCCCATACCTCGAAAACTAAGCGTTTGCGCCAACTTTCTTATTTAATTTTTTCTTCTTATTTTTCCATTTTCTATCACCCTAGGTACTTTTTTTTTATTTGGAGCTGCGTCGGTAAACTAGATTTAAGCCCAAATATATTTATATTATTAATAAAAATACAAAAAATATTTACCACAGGCTTTTGCACGGTATAAACTATATATTTTTTGCACGCACCGCTCATTTTGTACAGAAAACTATTTACTTTCAGAAAATATATAGTTTATACCGTGCAAAAGCCTGTGGTAAATATTTTTGTATTTTTATTAAAAATAGAAATATATTTTTACTTCCCCTTTTTAAATTCCTACATTCGACGCTAACTTTTTGTTCATATACTGTAAATTCCCATTATTTGGGTATTTTGGTTTCCCGGTTTTTAAATGCCCAAACTCGACGCTATTTCGTCGACGCTATCTTAGCACACGTAAATTCTTTAATTCAAACAGTATATAAAAACAGCTGTTCAAACTAGTTGCAAAATCTTACCACAGGAAATGTCTCCAGTAACATTTTGCAAGTTCTCTAACTTCCAACTGTCAAAAAATTCTCTTTTTGGCTCTCTCGCTGTAAGAGATTTGGAGTACGCAGACAACATTTTGCAAGATTTTGCGACATTTTGTACAAAATTATGCAAAATATGTGTACGCAGACAGACCTATTGTTTGAAATGGCAAAGTTTTTTGATAATTTTTTTAATTAAAATTAAAAATATCATTTATTGAAAAATAATATTCACAATTTTTAGTAATCAGTATAATCATTTTATTAATAGGTGCAAAATCAACAATTTGTTTGCTTGATATTATGAATTTTGTATAAATTTTTTAATTATAGAAATTTTCTAATTTTTTCTGTGTTTATTTCATTAATTTTTCGAAAAAATATTCCTAAAAATACCATCGCACTTTAATACATTTAAAATATTTTTCATATGCTTTTGAGCTCAATTAAATACTCTATGGTAAGAAAGATGATGTGGGTGTAATCAATTGAACAGGAGTGTATGTTTGATGATTTCCATACTTTGTTCGTCATACCGAAAGCTTGACTTGTTTTGTAGATTCGGTACTGAATGTCAGCCGCACATCCTCCAGAGCTGTCACTAAAGGATCCCATATAGAGGTATTCCCTTACGACTTCGAGGTCTTAATCCCATTGACTATTTTAAATTTTCAAAATACTCGTATGTATGTTTTTAATTATATTTTAAGAAAATATATATTTTCAAAATTCACTTTAGGAGATGTTAAATTTAAGTTTCTCCTTTCTTGTTTTCCACCTCACCATTGTGCAATTATCCAACCTTTAAGTTTTCCAAAACCTTTTTTATATGCAAATTTATAGTAATAAAAAAAAATATTTATATTTTCTTACATTAATCCGATATTTAGTTAATTGCCCTTGTAAACATTTTGTGTTAATAACCCATTAAAATGAAACTAAATGTTTTTACATGTCATTGACTGTCACTGATTACAACTCGATAGTGTAGTAAAAATTTTTATAACTCAACAAATGCTATTAAATGTTTAATGTTGAACTTTATTAAATTAATAATTTTGCAAATAATACAAGATATTAAAATAAAACGCCAAACCAGATTGGCAAAATGCCATTTCAATATTAATAGACAAATTTCTGTTGCAGCATTTAATGTCATCGTTAAATTATAAAGTAATAATTACAACACTTGGAGACGCATTAATAAAAACTATATGGGTACTGGGAAATCTATTAAACATTTTTGTAATAAATAAGTTATTTGTTAGTAATATTTAGGAGCAGTTGATTTTTAGATTCTTCAGACAGCATAACCTACTGCTAGTACACAAAAAAAAAAAAAAAAAATAAAAATTGATTTCAATTAAAAAATTTGTGATATTTATTTTAAAAAAATTAATTAAATTTGCACGACTAAACAAATTAATAGTATCAATGAAACGTTTGATTCACTCTATTAAACGTTTAATTTACTTGATTAAACGTTTAATTCACTTGATTAAATTTTTAATTAAAACTGATTTTATTTTAGTTTTAATCGGTGAAAAACTTTGGAGAATATATTTCTGTGTAGTGTTAAATTTTAACGCCACAATAATACACAGTACATTTGATAAGGTTGCAAACCACAAATACCTTTAAGCTCTTACAGCGTTTCTGCCAGAAAAAGATTCTTATTATAAAGAAAATTTTAGATAACTAAGAATAAAATTGTTTTCTTGTTCTTGATTTGTTAAAAGGCAAACTGCAAATTTTCCAAACAATAATGTACTGTTTTCACGCCACAAGTGATTGAATGTGTAGTAGAATTTATATGAAAAACACTTAAAAAACCGAGTGCTTTTCATATAAACAAAACTACACCTTCAATCACTTGTGTTGCGAAAATAGCACAAAAAATTCTTGATATTGAAATTTAAGCGGACACTGAGTAACTGGTTTCAATATGACAGGATAAGGTGGTTTTACACGATATGTAATTGTAAAATTCCCCACTGCAAAATGCAACCATGAAGCGTAAACGCAAAATAAAAAAAAAAAAATTATCTTCTGTAAATGTCAGATCGAATTAAAAAAAAAAAAAAAATTGATTCTGTAAATGTCAGATCGAATAAGCGTGTAAAGTTTATCAATTAGAGCGTGTTCTATTTTGATCTAACAAACCATCTGACGGCATATGTGGCGGCATATATTAATTTTTTTATTTATTAAAGCTCTGTTCACATTATGTGTATTTGTCATGTGGATTGTCACTTTTTCTCATGTTAAATTTGCACATATCGTCTGAACACCTTCAAACAATGTCATTTGTTATTTCTCTGTGTACAGTAAATATGACATTTTTGATTAAGAACGAGTTCTATTTTCAAGTGACAAAGCATCTGACATCAGCTGGTTCGTATTAACAAAATTGTTTGTGGCGGCAAAAATTAATTGAAATTTTATCAAATATAAATAATAATAGTAAATAATTAACAAAAAATATACAAATAATTATTAATTTTTGTACATATAACCACTCAGCCTTTTTAAGAGTGTTTTTCTTGATAGGTTATGTCAAATGTACTTTACATACCAACATTTGAATATGAAAATTATAAACCTTATGTATTACTCAAATTTTGACATACAAATGAAATTACATGTGTGTAGAAGAAGTGACATTCCACATGAAAAATACACATAATGTGAACAGAGCTTAAGTTACACATATTCTTTAAAATACATTTTTAATTAACTGAAATACAATTAAAAGTGAATAGAAATAGAAATCAGTAAAAAATTTCATGTCATGTACGATTTTAGGCTATATCAGATAAAATCAAAAACGAACGTGTGAATGCAAAAATTATAATCCTTCTGTATTTGTTAATTTTGAGAGACATGAGCAATTACATATGGATTTTTCATCAGACAAACCCACCGCAAAACACATTTCCTGTAAATCCAGCTTTAAGAGGCTAATTGTTTTTGGGCACTATTCTTACGAGATATAGACAAAGATTTGCGGAAAAAAATTATTTACTAAATCACCAGAAAATGTGGCTTGAGAAAATCGTGCATGATCTCGTCCAAGCCAAAAATTACTGATTCTATGTCGGGTTTGGTTAAAGCGAAATGTTTCTTTAGTTAAGAAAATTTTACTAAATATGAACGAAAAAAGTTAAAATCAGGAAATTATTATTAGGGATGATACCGATACCGATATGAACATAAAACATAAATTTAGGTAAAATTTACAAAACTTAAGTAGAGTCATTTATTTATTATTATAGAAAATAACATTGTTAGATATTATTTATATTTAAGATTTTAAAAACAACGAAATTAATTTACATTCATGGTAAAATTAATTAATTAAAAAAAAATTGTGTTAATAAAAATAGTTGCTCAAATACTCAAAGAGAAATATCGCCGATACCGATACGAATATAAAATTTACTGTCTGGCCCACAATGTCGATATATTTATATTCAAAACAAAAACAGATTTCAGTTTTTTATTATTGTTTTCGATATAAATATGCGACAGAATGTTCTTGTCGACATTGGGTCTAATGCATAAAACGTGAGCTTGAGCTCTTTCTCGATTTATTGAGTAAAAGGTGCTTGTCGTATGCATAATAAAATTTGATGTATTTGCTTTTACTCACTGCTAACGTTTGATCTCGTTTTGCTTGTGCTCATTTTCATATGCATAAAAACAAGCTTTTGCTTTCTTTTGTGAGCTCTTGCTAAAACTTTGTTGAGCCTGCCTTATAGTTGACTCGCGTACACTAAAAAGGAATCATGGCTGAATATTTTGTACCACAAAGAAATACAAAATGTTATTAACAGCGTAAAACAAATTTAGCAAGTGAGGATAAAAAATTATACAGGTTTGTATTCTTAATTATTAATTTTTTTTATATAATTAATAATAAAATGGTAAATACATAGGTTTGATGATAGTAGCATCTGCTGGTTAGCTAATTATTTTTTTGTGAAGTCAGAAGAAAGACGTGGTGGTGCCCTCAGCAACATTGATAAAATTCGACTATATTTAAGATTTTGAGCAGATACTGGATTCTAAAATGGCAATTGGAGTCCATCAATCAACTGTGTCGCGAACTATTGCGGAAGTTGCGAAACTTATATCTGCCAAAGCAAGCGAGTGGATAAAATTCCCGAAAAATGCAAATGAAATAAAAGATGCAAGCAACTTATTGCTTTCCATTTGCAATTGGAGTGATTGATTGTACTCATACAAAAATTAAAAAACCCACAAATCAAAGCGATGAGTATATTTGTAGAATGTATGAGTATATATGCTTGGTAATTGACCCTTTTCTGGTAAATATTTGTTTTGTTTTATTTTTCTACTAAAAATTTAGAAATGTCGTCAGCTTCTATTTTATTATTATTATTTGATTCTACTTCACTTTCACTTGACGACATGTTTGCCCTTCAATAACAATTAGACGTTTGATCTCCCTTTGCTCAAGTAATTTCAATTGGTTTGAACTCATTTTTATGCATACGAAATTGAGCAAAAGCTGTTGCTGTTTGGTCGAACTCGACTTACGAGCAATTGCTCACCTGCCTCAACTCTGCGCGTTTACTCGTTTTTATGCATGAGACCCATTGTCGGCCTTGCAGTTAAATTCAAGGTAAAATAAACAAAACTCAAGTAGAGTAATCTCTTTATTATACATAATTGCAGTGCAAGAGATTATTTATAATTAGAATTGTGGTTATAATTAGTATTGTGGTTAATTTTATTGAACTGTTAATGGTTTTTTAATCCAAATTTAGATATTCTAATTAGGCTTAAGTTCATTGAATTTAATTTTCATTAAATTATTTTTATGAAGACAGGAAAATTTATAACATGAAATTAATTTGAATTTATTGATAATTTTTCATTCTCGACTGCGCTGAGAATTGAAACCAGGCTTTCACGGACAGGTTGCCCTGGCTAGTTTTGATTGATAAATGGAAAATTATCAATAAATTTTAATTAATTTCATGTTGTAAACGTCCTGTCTTCATAAAAATTATTTCATGAAAATAAAATTCAATGAACTTAAGCCTAATTAAAAATATCGAAATTTGGATTAAAAACCATTCACAGTTCAATAAAATAACCACAAAACTAATTATTGTTAACAGCTAAGGCACTATATGTTTACATTTGTCCTTCAAGTTGTGCTGAAAAGGTCAACAAGAAAAAGAAGGACAAAAACATAAAAAACAAAAAAAGGTACTTTGGATTTCAAAAAGAATTCTTGACAAAAAGTACAAAAAAACGAAACTACGAAGAACATGTAAATCAATTAAATAGATAATCATTCATTCAAACCAAATTTCGATCTACCAGGGGAAAATACCATTTGGTTTAAAGATTGATGTTTGGCGGCAAATCCCTCCGAAGAGATTGTGTGGTTACAATCGGAAATAGTCAGGGCAACCTGTCCGTGAAAGCCTGGGTTCAATTCTCAGCGCAGTCAAGAATGAAAAATTATCAATAAATTTTAATTAATTTCATATTGTTAAATTCCTGTCTTCATAAAAATCAATTTAATGCAAATTAAATTCAATGAACTTAAGCCTAATTAAGAGATTATTTATATATAAAATTGATTTTAATAAGATTAAAAACAACGAAATTCATTTAAATTCATGGTAAAATGAACAAATTTTTTAAACAAAATATAGTGTAAGAGATTATTAATATTCAAAATTAATATTAATAAGAATTTTGTTTAAAAAACAAAGTATTCTCAAATTTGGCGGAGCTAATTTCACAACTCCGTTTGAAGCAGACCTGCATTAAAAAAATCGTCTCATTAGACTCATGTTGAGTAGCTCAATAAGACGTTTTTTGGATCTATTGTCCTTGAAATGTTCTAGCTTAGTATCGAATGTAGAGAATTGTAAATAAACAATAGATTTCATTATTCTCTAAACACTCAAATCTTTCATTTAGAGCTAATGCTACGTAAATCGCCAATTTTTGGTACTCTAAATTTATCTGCTTCTCAGTTTATTCATTTATCGAATTTCCTAATAATGTTCGAAGACTGTCAGAGCGCCAGAAAATGTAGCAGTAACTTTGCTATGAATAGCGATTTTTATTTTCACAAAAATCATTAAAAGTAGCAGAAAATACTGCTCCAGGTAAAAATCAAGAGTTCAATGCGTTTATGCATCAGTCCAAAAAGTCTTAAGGTACGGTCACATATGGCAAATATTAGCCCCAAATATGTTTGCCTTTATTTGGCAAATTTTTTTTCAAAACAATGTAGGTTTCATTTTGTGGTCACACTGCGCACATTTATTTGCTCATATTTGTTTGCTCGAACAGATGTCAAATAGCGGCAAACACACATATTAGCAAACATGTTTTCCATATGGTCACACTTAAAAAAATATTTGCCGAAGCAAAATATTTGACCAAACTGTCAAAATATATAAATTTATTTGCCAAAACTATTATACAAATTGTGATGGAAAATATAGAGGAATTTCTTTCAATTAGAGCGTGTTCTATTTTGATCTGGCAAACCATCTGACATCAGCTGTTTTGCAAGTCGTCTGTTTGTGGAGGCAAATATATATTAAAATCTATTTGCTTACACATATTCTTAAAAAAAAACAAAATTTTTAATTAACTAAAATACAATAAAAAGTGAATATAAATATAAATCAGTAAATAGTTTGCTAATATGAATGTTTTTATGTTATGTCAGGTGAAACCAAAAAGGAACGTGTTAAAGCAAAAATGATTAACCTTCTGTAATTGTCAATTTTGACAGACATGTGAAATTACATATGGACTTTACATCTGACAAGCCCACCGCAAAATAAATATCGTGTAAAATTGCTTAAACATTTTTGAAAGGTTGAGTTTAAAATCGATTATACATATATGATTTCAGTGTTCTTTTTATATTTCGTAATCCATTTTTGAAATCTTAAAATGGTAATTACACAGAAAAAATAGAAAATCGACTTTAATTAAACAATTCGTTCAGACAATTAAATTTTTTACTAATTTTGCCCCTGCAAAAGAATTGATCATATCAATTAACGGATTTGTATTTTCGAGTCATGCCACACAAATTTAATCAATTAAAAAATTAATTGCATCAATTAAAAAAATACACAACTTATACAAAAATATTTACATTTTTGTGTTTTGATTAAAAAAATTAATTGCAGCAAACAAAAAAAATAATTGAAGAAATTAATGTTCACCAATTAATTATTTAATTAAAAAATTTTTGGCAAAAATTTTTTCTGTGTACTCAAAAAATGGTTTTATACAATAACTAGCATTTAACCCGCTACTTCGTTAGCATCTCCTTTTATTTCGTGGACATATTACGCCAAAGGGCTTAAGTCCAGTTTACCAACGCAGCTCCAAATAAAAAAAAAAGTACATAGGGTGATAGAAAATTGAAAAATAAGAAGAAAGAATAAAATGGCAAAATTCTCGGAAACGCATAGTTTCCGAGTTATGGACCTCTGAAATTTTCATATGAATTTGCGGTTTCCCATTACATTTCTGAACCTATATGGCCAATATTGGTATCATTTGAAAGCTTTTGAATAGATCTTTCTGGATAAAAACATTTTATTTAAAAATTCTTAATCCATTAAGGAGCGGCGATGAATTTACGAAAAAACAAAAGTTTTTAGTAAGCATAAAAACCAATATACATATGTATTTATGTTTTAAATTTGTTTTTTAAATCACTTTTTTCTAAAATAAACTTAACTTAACTTTTATACATACATACTTATTTCTATCTACACTAAAAAATTAAAAAAAAAAAATTAAAAAAATAATTCGCTCTCTGATTCGGGAGAAAACCTATGCAGAAAAGCATTAGTAAGCGAAGCCGGTGTTTGTTATACCATAGAGGAGAAAATCTGTTCATCCGGCCAAAGGCCGTCTATGCGGAGAAGCTTTATTTAGCGAAGCCGGTGTTTGTTATACCATATAGGAGAAAATCCTTGCGCCCGGCCGTAGGCCGGCTATGTGGAGAAGCTTTATTTAGCGAAGCCGGTGTTTGTTATACCATAGAGGAGAAAATCCTTGCGCCCGGCCAAAGGCCGGCTATGTGGAGAAGCTTTATTTAGCGAAGCCGGTGTTTATTATACCATAGAGGAGAAAACTCTTGCGCCCGGTCAAAGGCCGGCTATGTCGAGAAGCTTTATTTAGCGAAGCTGGGATTTTTTTGATAAAATTTTTATTACCTAGTGCACTTCCGTAACATTTTGATATAAAATTTTGTAAAAACTGTATTAGGAGCTAAAGAGTTAAAAAGTTTTAAAAAAATTTTGCATTTCCAGAAAGATCTGTTCAAAAGCTTTCAAATGATACCAATATTGGCCATATACGTTCAGAAATGTAGTGGGAAATCACAAATTCATATGAAAACTTCCGAGGTCCATAACTCGGAAACTATGCGTTTCCGAGAATTTTGCCATTTAATTTTTTCTTCTTATTTTTCAATTTTCTATCACCCTATGTACTTTTTTTTATATTTAGAGCTGCGTTGGTAAACTGGACTTGTTCCCGCCAAAGTTTATGTTTCTAGGTTTTAACCAGCTACTTTGTAATAGGTACGATTTTCACCTCTTAAACGTTCGAATTTCGAAAATGTACCAAATTTTTATTTGTATTTTTTAGATACGTTATGAATGTGATATAGTTTTTATTTTAATGTTTATTGGTTTAAAAGATAGATGGCATAGCAAAAAAGTTTAAAAATACAAGTTTTACCCGTTTACTCCCCAAAAAGGCCGAATTTCAAAATAGTACCAAGCACCTGTCCGCTTATTTTTTTTTATTGAACAACAATAAGTACTAAATTTTTGACTAAAAAAAAATGTTTTGTAAAAAAGTACCAAAAATAGTTACGGTTTTTAACCCTTAAATGTCCGAATTTCGAATAAATACCAAATTCGTATTTGGATTTTTTAGATAAGTTTCAAATGTGATATAACCCTTATTTCTATGTTTATAGGTTTCAAAGATAGATGGGGTGACAAAAAAGTCCAAAATACAGATTTTACCCGTTTACTCCATATTTCCCCTTTTTTGTACTTTTTTCTCCCCATTGAAGCATAAAAAAATTTAAATATTGTAGTGGGAGCCCATAATTTAATACGTCTATGTCAATAAATAAAAACAATGTTTTGTAAAAAAGTACCAAAAATAGTTACGCTTTTTACCCCTTAAACGTCCAAATATCGAAAAAGTACGAAATTTGTATTTGGATTTTTTAGATAAGTTTCAAATGTGATATAACCCTTATTTCTCTTATTATGGGTTTAAAAGATAGGTGGGTGACAAAAAAGTACCAAAATATAGGTCTTACCCGTTTACTCCGTTAAAGGGCTGAATTTCCAAAAAGTACCAGACACCTGTCCGCTTATTTTTCTAAAGAACAACGATAAGTATGAAATTTTAGTTTTAGAGATATAAGGTTACCGAATTTACCCGTTTTTACCCCCTAAACATTCGAATTCCAAAAATCCCGTCTTTGTGATCGATTTGGGGAGAACTAGCCCTGGTCCAAATTTCAAGTTTTTACCTTCAGTCGTTTAGGCTGTGCGATGATGAATCAGTGAGTGAATCAGTAACGTTACAATTTTATATATATAGATTAGATAACTTTTTTATCTTTGATCCAAGGCAGTAACCGCACGACGAAATACTGAAAATCAAAAACGAATTTAATGTAATTCCAAAATCATGTGTTTTTTTTAATAAATAAATTAGATAAATGTTAAATTTTACAAAAATATTATTACAATACTTTGTGTTTTTTTATTTGATTTTAGTAGTATTTTTTTTAAGTTGTTCCCAACAGCAGTTATTTGCTACTGTTTGCTCTTACAAAATAATTGTAAGAACAAATATTTGTTTGCTTAAAATACAGGCAAATATTTGTTTTTGAGTGGTCACATTAAAAGCATTTTTGTTTGACACCAAACAAATTTATTAGCCCAAAATCAGCTGTTTTCCTGTTTGTCGCAAATAAATATTTTGTGGTCACATTACGGCAAACTAATATTTGACGTTTTTCGGCAAATGTTTGCCATATCTGACCGTACCTTTAGTGTAATATTGTATTGACATGTTACACAGCAAACTCGTAAAACGCATATACGTAACGAAAGCATGAAGTAGCATAACTTTCTACTTTAGCATGCGTCTCGAAAAAAGAAACATACGCATAAAACGCGTGGTGTGGACCGACCTACCGCTAAAGAATTAAAAGAAACAATTTAATATTCTGTTTGAGTTTTTGCTGTTAGTTGTTATGCAAAAAATAAGCATTATATTGTTTGTTAAAAAAAAGTTAAATATCGCCTATACCGATATATCTGCATACTTTAAGTATCACCGAGATATCGGTATCGGTATTCGTTACTTTCCTAATTATTATGGATTTTATTGTTTAAAGAAAATAAATTTATTATACTTTATAAAATAAACTTCTTTCCGTGAAAGTTTATCAGAGTTGGCCCGACTTAATACTTAATTCAAATATCCCTTAGATCTACTTATTTTAATGAACAGATTGATGTGGATTAAGGCCTTATGACATTACATTTTTAATGCATTGTTCAAGTTTTGGTGAACAGTGCAAATATAATGTAATAGAAAAATTTACCAAGAGCAAAGAGTTTAGCTGTATTAAGATAAATAGCAAACTGTCAAAATTTTTACTAAAGTTATAGATAAAAAATTAAGTTATGTCAAAAACAATGTAAAATTGTTCAACTTAAAATTGACATTTTAAGCTTGAAATATTAAAAGTGTTGCTGAATCAGCGGTTAATGGGCAAATTCAGCGATTATCCCCTTTTTGTTTGTTTTGTTTTTATATTTTCCATAAACAAAAAGTTGACAACATATCATAAAATGAACAAAATAATAACAAAAGAAAAACTGAAAAAAAAATTCTGCTTAGATTTTTTATAGTTTGCTCTTTCCAACATTTGCTGTTTCTTTCTATCAATTCTGTATCACTTCAATGAATAAAAAATGTAGTGTCATAAGCGCTTTATGCCATGTTTCCACGGTACGTGCTTCGCTCTCTATTCATGCTTCACAACCTTCGCATACAAAATTTTGAGAGCGAATCAGGTAGATTCATTTTGAATCTACTTGCGAAGCAGGAAAAATTCCTCTCTTCTCTAATATTTATCGCAAGTTTATCTGAACTAGCTGAATAAATCGTTTGTGTTAGCGTTGTCAACTCGGTGCGTTTTGTACCATTGTTGGTGCTTTTTTATACTTTTTATAATGAAAATATTAGCTTTATTAATTTGGAATAATTATTATAAATTTGTGATCTCTTTTTAAAAAGATCTAAACAGAATTTATTAAATGAATGTACGAAAATGTATCATCTTTTTTATTAAGTTTTTTTGGTATTTTTTTCTAAATATATTCAGGGGTGGTCTGGAAATCGAAAAAACGCAAGTATTTTGAAGTTCTTTTTAATACACTCTTAATCCCATTTTTTATAATGTTCTTATAGAATTCTGTATAATAAGAGAAATATTTGTATTATATTGTATTGGAATTTCTTCTACTACAAAAATCTTTTTAAAAAAACGACTTTTAAATTCTTGCGTTTTGCGGTTTCGATTTCCAGAACACCTCTGATTATCAAAGGCTGTTTTATTGTTATATTTTTAATATGATTTTAATAAAAGGATAAATAGATAACTATTGTTAATTTTGAATCCGTACTATTAATCGTAGATCCCTTTTAAAAAAGTTTTGTATAGAATTTATGCAATTAAAAATAATTTGTTATCTAATACAAATGAATACAAGCAAATTTGTTTATTATGTTATGTTTTTTTTTCTTTTTTCTAAAAAAACCTGAACTGCAAAAGGCTGTTTTATTCTTATACAGTAGAATCGCGAAATGTTTCAGGGGTTGTATAGTTTTTCGAATTATTAACTTTTCTAAGCGGTATTTTTATCTTGCTTAACCTTCTGTCAAAAATTAACAAAAAGTCTCTAAAATGTATTTAAAAAAAAAAAAACAAAAATAACATTTGATTCCTTATGGAATGTGCGATCGGTTTCGCACTTTGCTTAAGCAAATGTCAGTTTCAAAAAACTTAACAAAAATATGGTTCAATATCGTTTTACCCATATGATATACATGTATTCGAACAGTTGCTTAAGCCAACTTAAGCACATTATATTTCGGACTTTTTAGAGCGGCACAGGGGCGCTAAAATTTGGTGAGATTAACTTTTTCGCGATTATACTGTATTTTTAATATTCAACTATTATGCAAAATTAATTCAATAAGCTTTTAAAATAAAAAAAACAAATTCTAAACTTGCTGCTTTTTTTAAATTAAGTGCTTTTTCTCCATTTTAGCGCGTTTCAAAAATTCACAGTTACCAACGCTGATTTTTTTATTAAAGACAACTGTCAAATCGAAGCAAGTAGACAAGTCGTGTAAACACCATGATTCATTCGCATGATTCAGAGAGCGAAGCAGGTGATTCAAGTCGTCGTGGAAACATGGCATTAGCATTGTTTTGGGATGCAACGAAGGCAGAGATATTTTATTTTGTTGAGCTTTGTGCTTTAAGGTATTCCACTTACCTCTATTTCTTATGATGAGCCGATTGATCTAATGCCTATACGTCCGTGCTGTTTAAAAATTAATAATTAAAGAAAGTCAAAGTTGACGTTTAAATGCTGTATTTTGGTATTTTGTTATGTATATGTTAATATTTGGCAAACTTTAAGCTTCAATCACAATGACAGAAACATTTTCCCGCGGGGAAACCACACAGCACGGCCGTATAAGCATTAGATCAATATGTTCATCATAAGAAATAGAGGTAAGTGGAATCCCAAGACAATGTTAATCCACATCAACCAGTTCATTAAAATAAGTAGATCTAAGGGATATTTTAATTAAGTATTGAGTCGGGCCAACTCTGATAAACTTTCACGGAAAGAAGTTTATTTTCTAAAGTAATCAATTTATTTTCTTAAAACAATACAATCCATAATAATTAGGGAAGTAACGAATACCGATACCAATTTATCGGCGATACTTAAAGTTTAGCGATATCTTTGTTAAATTATTATGAATTACTGTATGAATCTTAATAGTATGACTAATATTGATCTTATTTAAGTGAATATGGTATTATGAGCTAAAAATATTTGTTATAGTATACCGATCGACTTAAAATCAGGACCAGAGTCGCCCGTCCTGCTGGCTGTTAGTCTGTCCATGAGGACCATCTGCGCAAAGTGCAGGTCGCAATTTTAAGTTAACTTAATGAAGTTTTGTTAGTACGTGTTTGCAAAATGTTTAGACTCGATCCACAATTCCACATAGCCCCCATACGAACTTTTTTTAGAGTCATTGTGTCCATAATCCATCTTATTATGTTGCCATTTACACAAAATTTAGCTCAAATATATTTTATTTGAACTACAATTATCTTACGAAATTAATTTTGGAATCAGTCCATATTTGATCATAGCTTCCAAAAGAATACCACTCAAAAAAAAACAGCTTGTAATGCCATGACTGCCTTATAAATATTGGTATGTATTTATAAAAATAAGCTACTATGTCATGACAAAATTTTGGTAGGTAAGGCATTGAACGTAGGTCATATATAAACTCCTGCCTTAAGTCACTTTAAGACGAAAATGTAGTTATCGATGTAGTTACCTTGATAACATTCGGGGTTAAGAATTGTTATATTATAAGTCATAACTAATAACATAATTCTGTTGTAATAGGTCCATTATTGCATATAAAACCGAACAAGGGAACACTCTTAGAAATGTGTCTGTAAATACTGTTGTGTATCAATATGTTCGGAATTGACCGACTATACTTTCTAATTTGTTCTTTTTTGTAAGTTTTTTTTTATAACTAAACGTTTATTTAATAACAGGTGTAATTTCATTTGAATTGGGTAATTTTGCGTCGTCTCAAGTGTAGTTTTGAATTTTGCTGCTGGTAACACTGCTATATTCACAATCTCCTATCTAAAAAAATACAACTGTTCATAGTATTTGTTCAGGACAACAAAAAAACTGATTAGTTCACGAGCTAGGTGTTTTTTAATTAAACTTTCTTCTACAATTTTGTCAAAGAATTATAAACTATGTAAACGTATTCTCTTTTCATTTTCCTTCCCGTTATTTAACCGCTAACGCAGATAGGAGATTGTGCATTAACATTTTGATAAAATATATTTTAATACTATAAGATAAAAGCTTTTGATAACACAGTATTTGTTTGTATTATTATAAACCTATTAAAGGTTAAATGCCTTTTTAAGCATATTTTATTCAAATTCATTAAACAAGTGGCAGTTAAGTCAGAAATCTAAAATATATTGATGTGCAAATATATTGATATGGGCAAATCCCAGAAACTGTCCACCAACCGAAAATTTTTCATATTAATCTAATTTAATTTTTTTTTTTTAATGTAATATTGGACTAGATGTATAATTTCAGAAAAAAAAATAAAAAAAAATGTATTTCGATGATCATAAATACAAAAATTATAACCAAATCTTACCCTACATCAAATCTTTTAATGTTATGCAAGAAATTAAAATTTTTTTAGGTGTTCGTAAAAATACTTTAGTGTTAATAGATGGTCCGATTGTAGGCTATATTTTTATTGACTCAATTGTCTTAAATTTTGGTATAAAATTATTTTGTTTACTATTTTGGAAAGATTGATATAAGGTATGAAAAATCAGGTCCAAAGGTTGTAGCGTGCGTCACGGTTTTTTTTTTATATTGTGAGCAGAATGAATTTTTTTTCAAGTCGTCTATAATTATATTTCAATTTCATTACCTCCTTTTAAGCAAATAAAAAATTTAAATTCGACAATAAGAAAATAAAAAATTTTGCGTATTAAATTCTGGAGCGTGCGTCACGATTTGAGTTCTTCCAAAAATTGTACTAAAAACCGATTCAATAGTTAATTTCTTTTCTTATATCTTCGCTTCTTATTACTTTTCTTTAGAGTTAGAGCTGTTGCGAAGCGAAATATTTGGCAAAACTCCGTTATGTTATATTATTTAGATAAATAAATGTAGCAGTATGCATTTGTTCGACTTTTATGGCTAATAAATCAGTGAATGTTTTAACACAGCTTAAACTCAACAGCTGTAAACAGTGCCCCATATATAATTTGTAGTTTAAAAAATAATAATGCGGAAGCCCAACAATAATTGTTGTCAAATTCATACGGTCTGTATTTGGAGTTTAAACACCGGTTTCATGCGTATAGAGATGGTTTATATTTTTACTGATTCAAAGATTTGCTAGCTTAAACACATTTTAAACCAAAAAGAGAGCTTAACTTGGACTAATTTATAAGCCCTAAGAGATTTTAGGGAGGGGCTTTATCTGACATCTTTGGTAAATTATAGACCCACCAGCACAACATATTGGAATAACATCGTAGCTATCGTAAATATTTTTATTACCAACAGTTATAAAGAAATTAGGATATTAAAATACTCTTTTCTGATAAGCAGCTTGTATGGAGGCTATGTGAAATTATCGAGTGATTGTCACCATTTTCAATAGGCATGGTTCTTATGACAATGTAAACGCATATACCAAATTTTATTTAGTTATATCCAAAATTGCAACTTGTACTTTGTGCACAAGGTTTACATGGACATCCAGCCATAAACAAATTTACATTCATTGATAAATGCATTTATAAATAAAAATTTGTATTTAAAAATGTTAATAAAACCAAATATAAATTTTTATTTGTTAAACTAAATACAATTGTGTTTCTTTATATGTTAGTGGGAAAAATGTAACGTGCGTTGCGTTGACGATGGGTTCACGGCATTTGATAAGAAACGGCAACATATTTTGACTGCAAATAAGTTATTTTTTAATTCTCTTCTGTTCATTATTCTTTTAGGGATGAGATTTTGTGTATTTTATTATGCGAAATTCGCTTAAAAATACGCAAAAACAGTTCAACTTTTAAAGGTACTTCCACTTTTTGTAGCGTGCGTCACGAAATTCTATGATCAATTATTTCGCAACAAATACCTGCTAAGAAATTAAAATATATGCCATTCGATAGTACACAGTAATGTCACTAAGGACTATGTATATTATCAAGCTTTCTCTTTTTAAAGATCAAAAAATGTTTATATATTAATCAAAAAGGCGTACAAATGTAGCATTCGCCACACAGGATTTGCCCATATAGTACAAATAAAACATTTTTCAAAAATTTTTTTTTAAGTAAATAGCTTGAAAAACGTGCCCTTAAATTCATATATAATTGGGAACGGGGTCTCCTTTAACAGAGCCCACCAATAAAACTATGATTTTGTAACTGATTGTTATCAAAAACAAGCAGTTAAATGCGATGAAAGACTTAAAGAAATCGTAATATCTTTCCACCTTTAAGAACTTAAATTTGAATAAAAAAAAAATTCGATAATAGCTAATGAGAATATAAAGTAGAATCTCAAAATACCGCTCGTACCAACAATTTGATTTTTTTTTATTAAACAAAAACAAATTGGATTTTCCTTAAAACACAAACTGGCGTCAGACCCCCAAATCCCAAAAATATAAAAACAATTTTGTAAATGTCGTTGTGTGACTGATCGTAATGATAATGATAATTACCGACAATAAAATATCATGTAAAACATGATCTTCAACATCATTAACACAAAATGACACACTCATTCTTCCCAGAGCCTTCTGTAAGTGGAACCAGCCGGTTGGTTGTTTGCTTGTTCGTTTGTTTCCCTCTCTCTCTCTCTCTCTCTCTTTGGGACTCAAGAATGAAAAACAAATTAAAACTTAATGCAATAAAAAACAAAATAATACTGTTCGAACTTGCGCCACTTTTGAAGATTAAAATCAACCAAATTTTTAATGATTTTGATCGTTTCCAAATTGGAAAGAATCACAAAATACGATACAAATTGAAACACACAAAACATGACAGACGAATGAATAAATTTCCTTAAGAAGTGTGGTTAGGGTGAAAATTAAAATCAAGAACTCAAAAGAAATAAAACCGACAGATGCCGAAGATGTTGAAGATAAGACCGCTAAAATGTAATCAAAGGAAGAGATTTTATTTGTTCTTTCGAATAGAATAGTAAAAATATTGTTCTTTTTGATGCATCTAGTTTGAGTTTTTTTTATTAAGTCTATAAAGAATATAAAAATTTGTAGTAAATACGATTTTTGGCGACACTAGTTCTTGTTGGATTTTGTGGTTAAATGGGACTTAAGTCTTTTGGTTATTGCAGGGATCTTGTTGGCTACAGAACGAAGTTAATCTGGCGGTGTTGATGATCAATTTATAATTTTTTTTTGTTCTCATTGGTAAAAAAAATCTTTTTATTATTAGTTAAATAAAAAAAGGTGAATTAAAATATTCCACATCCTACGTTCTTTTGTATTCTTCTTGTTAAAAAAAATATCGTACAAACTGCATATTAAACCTCATAAACTTTTGAAATATAAATGTAATGATGGCTTCTTATGACAAAGCACTTCTAAAAACTACAAAATACCTCTAAAATATTAACAATAACTAACTACAAACATGGCTTTATAGTTTTGCGTTTTGAAAATTTAACCCATTATGGGTGGGAAGTACGCAGAAAGCAAACTATATATCATTATATATATCGTTACCTAAAACGGAAAAGGCCCTATCTAACATTTTGAAAATTTTACAGGAGAAGCAAAAAACTATTTGAAATGGTAAATTGATAAATTGCCTTAAGCCTCTAGTACACGGAATGCAAAAAGCCACATGCGGATGCGGTTCTGACGTAATTTTGACGTCAATGCAAAGCCACAATAAGCATTGCGTGTTGTGTGATGACGTCAAAATTACGTCAGAACCACATGCGCATGTGGCTTTTTACATGCCGTGTACTAGAGGCTTTAAACTGTTTATAATTAATTTTCTTCTATTTTTCTTGTTAAACCTTTCAGTGGTTTTGACAAATAACAATGTTGCATATAATGCAAGCTGTTAGTTATATCGTTTATCGTATAATATTTTGTAGATAGGGCTTTTTGTTAATAAAATCGCTTATTTTCATCGAAAGATTCCAAAATTTGTTGTGGACATTTGTGTTGATGCAATACATTTAGAATCAATGAAAAAGTCGATTTTTAATTTTACGTTCGTTAGGGCCTTTTGCGTTTTAGGTAACGATATGTACATATATTATGACCTGTAGTTTCTATTGGGAACAAAGGCCCACGTCGAATCTATTCCAATCGTTTTGGGTTTATGTTATTCGTTTTACTTCTCTTATTCTTAGATCATTACGTATCATATGCATGTTTGGTGGGCGTCGCCAGATGTGCGCTGATCTGTCTATTGTTCATGTCTCACTCTGTCATAACATGTTTAGAGGCAACCATAATATGGTTGTGGCTTCTTGATGTAGGTCTAATTCAACCACAATATGGTTGTCGGTGAAAATAACATGGTTAAATTAAACATAATATGCTTAAAATTAAATTTATTTTGAAACATATTCTTTCTCTGGGTGTATGGATAAAGTATTAAAGGAAAACATTTCAAATATTATTAAATTTCAATATGCGCTCCTTTAAGGGTTAAGCAAACAAAAATTGTGCCATTCTACCCATCCATATAAATATGAATGTATGCATGCATGTTAATGCTGAATAAGAAAAGAAAAAAAAACTCTTCCACAGAAATCATAATAAAAAGGAATCGATTTCATAAAATATTCGACATTAATTGACGATCAAAAAATTTATGAAAAATGTTCCAGCTAACGAAGAATATTTTGTTGGCAACTTCGAGTGCGCGACTAAAAAAATGTTGCCTGTATTGGACCGTATTCAGCTAATATAGTTGGCTTGTGGTTGGTGTAAGGCTTAAGTTCTCATACGAGGCTTTTGCAAAAAATTATGGTTAATATGATTGGAGAAATAAGAGCTAAAAATATAAATATTGGAGCTCACAAGGGTTAAAAAAAATAATTGAAAAATCTAAGGAGACACTCACTTTCCTGGAAACTCCCAACGGAGCTTGCGGGATCAGGTTTGTGAGTCGATGCCCGGTCCTTTGTCCATACCAATGGACTACGATAGGATTAAGTGGGCTGTCGACAGCTTTGACCCGTACAAATCTCCGGGTATTGATGGCATAATTCCGGCGGACTTGCAGAGGAATTCGACTGTGATTATACCCTGGCTGATGGCTATATATAGGGGTTGCGTTAGATTTTCGTATGTACCTATGAGCTGGACCTTGTGTAGAGTGGTCTTCATCCCCAAGGGAGGGAAGACTTCTCACACCGAAGCGAAGGATTACAGACCGATTAGTCTTGCATCCTTTCTTCTCAAGACTCTTGAAAGAGTTATCGACATTCACTTGAGGATGACCATCCCCAAGTGTTTACTATCGACCTCTCAGCATGCCTACACAAAGGGTAGGTCTGTTGAGACGGCTCTTCACTCATTAGTTGAAACTATTGAGAGATCACTCGAATTTAAGGAGTGTGCTCTGGTGGCCTTTCTCGACATTGAAGGGGCCTTTAACAATGTCAACCCGGATTCTATTGTTGCATCCATGAGGAGTCTGGAGGTTGATGACGGCATATGTAGATTTGTGGATAATCTACTCAGGAATAGGGTCATCTGTTCCACGATAGGTGCGACAAGCGTTCAGAGACTGGTTAACAGGGGTACTCCCCAAGGAGGAGTACTATCCCCACTATTGTGGAACCTGACTATGAACACCATGTTGACGAAAATGGACGACATGAGGATTAAAACTTTGGCGTACGCTGACGATGTTGCAGTGGCCATCACGGGGAAACATTTGAACATAATGTCTCAGTGTATGGAGGCTACATTAGGGTACTTAGCACCTGGAGCGTATCATGCGGCTTGGGTGTTAATCTGTCTAAGACGGAACTGGTGCTCTTCACGAGGAAGTATAGGACTGAGGTCATGAGACTTCCGAGGCTAAATGGGACTGAACTTAAGTTCTCTTTCAGCGCCAAGTATCTGGGCGTAATCCTGGACAGTAAACTGTCGTGGGGGCTGAACATCCGGACGAGGATGGAAAAGGCAATTGTTGCTATATATGCGTGCAGAGGTGCAATCGGCAAGAACTGGGGCATGGGCCCGAGGTGTGTCAATTGGATCTTTGAGGCTGTAGTAAAGCCGACTCTGTATTACGGTGTTGTCGTATGGTGGACTGCGCTGGACAAGGGCAGGTACCGTGCGATGCTTGAGAAGGTTCACAGACTGGTCGCATTGATGATCACAGGATCAATGCGCTCCACTCCCACCAGGGCGCTGTTTACTATGCTAAACTGGCTGCCGGTGGACATCACGGCCAGACATATGGCTCTTTGTTCGGCGATACGGTTGAACGCGACACACAGCTGGTCGAACCGTGACTATGGACACTCCAGTATAATGGGATACTCGATTGTCCCTGAAGGAGTGGACTACTGCACCCCGGAGCCTTTCTTTGGCGCGAGGTATGCGACACATATAGCGCACGAAAGTGCGCTGTCGGTTATGGGCACCTTCCATGAACCAGCCCTGGGGGTATACACTGATGGTTCAAGGAAGGGGGAAAGATTTGGCGGAGGTTTCTACATAGAGGAACTGAGCGTTAAAGTTTCCTTTCGTCTGCCGGATGGATGTAGTGTCCTGCAGGCGGAAATCTCGGCTATAATGCGGGCAGCCAACTGGCTAAAGTATTATCGCGTATCGGGAGATATACGTATATTTACTGATAGCAAGGCTGCCATTGCCTCTCTTGCGGGTGTATATACGACATCTAGGTTGACTGTGGAATGTCGGATGTCTTTGAATGAGATTGCTGAACATTCAGAGTTAACGCTTATATGGATACCAGGGCACTCAAAGTGCCCGGGAAACCAGGTAGCAGATGAGCTGGCCAAGGAAGGTGGTCGTATGGATGAAACATTCATTGATCAATTCATTGGCCTTCCAATGGCTCACTGTAAGTCACTCATGCGGCGCGAGAACTATAGAATTGCGCAAGAAGGATGGACCCGTGAGTCCACCTGCTCCACATCCAGGGCCCTTTTCCTGGATATGATGAACGGAGAACCAAATCTCTACTTAGGTTCAATAGGAACCAAATCAGGACCATGGTGTCGGTCATAACTGGACACTGGCCTGTTGGGACTCATGCTAGAAGAATGGGTCTGGTATTCAATGACTACTGTAGAAGTTGTCATGATGAGGAGGAAGAGGAAACTGTGCTTCACTTTCTCTGTCAATGCCCTGGGCTACGGGGCATTAGGGAAAAATACCTGGGAGAACCGGTGTTTTCCTGTTTGGAGGATCTATCAAAAATAGAACTAAGATTGCTTCTTCTCTTCATTAGGAAGACGAATTGGATCAACCTTGCAGTGACGCCATCTGAATAACTGCTCTTCGGGATGGGCATTGGCGCTGGGTATCACAAAGGGACCGCTAAAGGACCCAAGTGAGCTGTCTCTCGATGGCTGCCCATGGAACCTAACCTAACCAAAGGAGTCAAGTCTTTAGTGATAAAAATGAATTTTAAGTTGTTGGTATCATTAAATGGAAAATTGATTTAATATTTCTTAAATTCTTAACCGAAACACCGGTTTTTTAAAATATCAACTATTCAGTATATTCGAAACCCGGTTTTTCAAAAAAGTCGAATAATCGATCCCCCTAGTTGCTATTGACATTGGACCAGATCAATCCAGATCGATCCACAGATGGCTGAGGTTTGAGCAAAAAACTCTTTTAATAAAGTCTTTCTATCTACATTTTCGTTTAAATTTTAAGCTGATCCTCGTACTAGTATTCCATATTAAAATAAGCAATCGTCCTCCTTTTTATAATAAAATAAAAAAATAAGAGAAACAACATCGTCATCGTCATTGGATGAAAAATTTCACACGCATTATTAGTTTAATAGTTATTTTGTTGTTGTTGTTTGTGAAATTGCAACTTTAGAGAAGATTCCTTTTGCAAAAAGAAAAAAAATTTTTGACTCAAAGGATACTTTTTTAAAATATTTAATAAAAAATTACAAACAAAATAAAAAAAATCTTTCGTGTGTCAATGCAACATGTTTCCATTCGTACTCTATTGTACTGGCGTTACAATAAAAAAAAAAAACAACTACAACAATATAATTTTTTAATATATTCCAAAATGAAAACAAAGATACACTTGATGTGAAGATGTGTGCTGCATGCAACACGATGTAGTTTGAAAAAAAGGTGTCCCCTTTTGTTTGTGGCCTTTAGGGTCTCTCTTTTATTTTCAACTAGTATTTGTTGCTGTTGTTGTTTTTGTTGGGCAACTGACTAAAGATCCACGTGTAGTTGTATACTTTCGTAAATTCTGTGTATTGTTTTTGTTAAGGGTCCCCCAAAAATGAAAATAAAAACACAAACTAAAGTTTTCTTTTTTCTTTTTCTTTTTTGTTTGGTATACTTGTGTTGTTGCCTTTGCAGTACCAAGGAAGACATCGTCCAGACACCCGTTGTCAAGTTTTTTAAGATTAATTGAACAATCAATTTTAAATTTTATAGGTTCTCATTTTTTTAACCTTTTTTAACCATATGCATTATGAAGGCGAGAAGAGTCTTCTGGCGAGTCTGTTTCTTTATTTGTGTTTTTTACTTGTTTTTTTTTTGGGATTAATAATATTTAAGTTTTTCCCTGTGTCTTTTCATATGGAGATTTTACAGCCTGAACGGAGCTTGAAATAAATTCATAAGTATAACTGATTTGTAAACGTTTTGTTTTGCGACTGATATTTTTTTTCTCTTTTCTTTCACTCGTCGCATTGTTAAGATTTCACCGACTCCTTTTTTACTTTTGAATTTTTTGATCGTTTTATGTTTTTTATTGATTTTAATATTTCTTTTATTGTTAAAATATTAAAATACAAGAAAGATTGTGTTCTATAGTTGTGAAATAATAATTTTGAAGTCGTACAGTTGGAAGCAGGGACCGTAACAGTTATTCCTTTTTTTTCATTAAAGTCTGATGATAACAGTTATTTTTTGATTTTGATTTTTTTGAACAATAATAACAGTTATTTTTTGATTTTTATTTTTTCGATCAAAAATAACAGTTATTTTATGATTTTTATTTTTTCGAGTAAAAATAAAAATTATTCTTTAAAGAAATGTACGTCCTATAATTATTTAGTTGACTTTAAATATTTATTTTAATTCGCATAAGATATCCCAATGATGATCACACATTTTAATAAATATTTAAAGGCAACTCAATAATTATAACACGTACATTTCTTTATTTTTACTCGAAAAAATAAAAATCAAAAAATAATTGTTATTTTTGATCGAAATAACAAAAATCAAAAAATAACTGTTATTTTTGTTCAAAAAAATAAATATCAAAGAATAACTGTTACTTTTGTCCAAAAAAATAAAAATCAAAAAATACTGTAATTTTTGATCGAAAAAATAAAAATCAAAACTTTAAAAATCATAATATTTTATCATAGAAAAGTTCATAAGGATCAATATGTTATATTTAAATCAGTTTCCTAGCATTTACTTCTATATGCTTTTTTGTTTTAAAATTTCAAAATAACTGTTATTTTCGGTCCCTGGTTGGAAGTGAATATTTGGATTTCTTAATGAGTATAAAGACTTTAAAGAATGTTTTGTCATGGGTTTAGGTTGTTTGAATTGTCACGGGAATTATTTTGAAAAAAAAAAGTTGTTAGATATGCGGAGTTTTTTATGCAGGGTTAATTAATTCAAATATGAGTTGTATTTGTAAGATAAACCTAATTTTTTTTACCCAGATTTATTAGAAATTGTTTGTTCTTTTTCCCTATGCCCGCAATATTGAAAAATTTTAGTTTGCAAAATTTGTTACTCGATTAATTTAAATGTAAGATATAAAGGGTACTCCATTTTACACATTTTTTTAACCCCCTTTGTAGATCTATTGGGTTATAGACAAATCAGCTTTCTGAATTGCGAGTCCTTCACCAATATGGCCCATAATTGATCTAAAGGCACAATTATATATGTAAATTTATTCTCTTCAACTAATTAAATGAATAAAAACACTACCGCGTTTTTAAGGTCATTTTAATATTTTTTCATTTTACCCTGTCATCTGTTTAAATAGCAAAGGACCTTTTATAATGTCATCCTACATTTTGCTTAAAACCGAATTGTTTACAAATATTATTCTTGGAATTCATTAATTATCTGTAATTTGTCTAAAAGTCTTCTTTTTTTTTGTGAAGGAGTAAGTGAAGGAGTAACCCTTTTTTATTTTTATTAATACATAAAATTAATCGCTATTAACCCTTTTCTTAACGAATTATTAAAATATTTAAAATTATATTAATAATATTTAAAGGCATTCTTTATAACTACAACATGATATGGAACCAAAATGTATGATATGAAACCCTAATTATGTTATTTATCACTTCAATTATTGAACTATAAATAACTTTACGCTTTTACGTGGTTTGATAAAGGTAATGTCAATTATAGGAAGGCAGAATGAGAAGGTATTCAAAATAAAGATTTGAAGGAATTTCTCTCTAATCTGTGCTCACGCGCTATAGATTTTTTAATAGAAGCAGCACTTAGGAAATTACCCCTACAAATTTGTTGCACTAGAAAAACAGGTTATGGGGAGGTGGTAAGAGGGAGAAGAGCTTATGGACATTAGATTTAACTTTCCTTATGATCAAAGTGACAGAAAACATCTCTGATGGTACATTATTCCTCAAGCGGTCGTTGGGTGGGTAAAAACCATTTCTCCATGAAAAGTGCTGTGCGGTTCAATGGCCAACTAACCCGTTCCTGCCTAATGGGTAGTTAAACATCCAAAAGAGTTAAGACAGCAAAAAATTCTAGCAAAGGCCAGATAAGAGCTAATTGATATAATAGACATTGATAAACCTGGGTAAAGTTTCAGCTGCTGGTGACACTTACAAAAGTAGAAGGTAAATCTACTTTTCGCATTCAACGCCTCAATGTATCCTAAGCTTTTGTGCATGTAACTTGTTACATATAACTACACAGATTTTACTTATTCTAAAACAGCTGCATATGCGGCGAAAGTGCGTGTTACGCGTGGTATGGGCCTCCAGCTTAAACGAAAGAAAACGTTTCGCCCTCCGCTCATGTTTAGGTATACGGCTGTTAGAGGCAAAAACACAACGCTCTTATACTTATAAGTTCGTCTGTTTGTCACTTGACTACAGATTCAGTTCGTTATTTGTTCAATTTCTTTTCCGCCTGCCTTCGTATTAAAAACTAAGTAAAAAAAATAAAAAAAAAAAATAAACAGCGATGTGTGTTTAGAATTTTAATTGGTCATATCAAAATACAAAAGAATGAATGCTCGTGTACAATTGAAACGCCTAAACACATAAAGATAATCTTATCAACTTGTATTTTAAATGGGCATTAATATTTATTTGCCTCTTTTTTCGTTGTGCCCCTTTTCCACTTGCTTATTCTATCTTTCTATCTTTTAGTATATTTTCTTGTTAAAAAAATAGAACTGTGGTGTTGCTGTAGCCAGTGGTGTTATAATGCGGCCATATTTAAAATTACAAATTCAATATGTTAACTGAAGCACAGAGAAAAAAAAACAGAAATTGTCAGGCTCCTGTGAGCGTAAAAACAGCTGTTTATTGTTTGTCTATAATTAAGCTGTTGTTGTTGTTGTTATTGGCTTTTCATGAATT
Source organism: Pollenia amentaria (assembly GCA_943735925.1). Lineage (NCBI taxonomy): Eukaryota > Metazoa > Arthropoda > Insecta > Diptera > Polleniidae > Pollenia > Pollenia amentaria. The sequence continues at coordinate 43,595,209 of OX031006.1, read as the reverse complement.
TAACTTGTCAGAGTGACTTTTTGCTTGTTTATTTTATTTCTCTATAAAATCCATCCTATGCAAATTTTTTCCTTTTTGTTCAATTTCTTACATTCATTATTTGACTTGAAATGTTATTTAATAAATGAAAGTAAATTAATTAAACAACTTTGTTTTCTCGTAATTATTTCATTAACCTTTTGTTGTTATTGTTTGCTTAATAGTTGCTATTTGATATTGTTTTTCACAAAAAAACGTTTTTCGAATACATAATGAGGAAATTAAGTCTTAAAATTAATTTGTATTCAAAGCGTAGAGCTAGAGATACTTGTACTAGATAGATTGTATGTTGTAGTAAGACAGGCAATTGGGGTATAATGGTCGGTTGTAGGTGTCATAGTTTCTTTCTTTTAATTGATTTTAATTGTAGCGTCTTGGAGCGTTACAATTGGAACGTGGGAGTTGTTTTTAAACTTGTAATTGTTTTTAAACTTTTAATTTAAAACAATTGATTAAAAGTTTGTTTTTTTCAGCTCAAATTAAACATGTAGATTAAAAAGTTAAGAAAATGTTGGGAAATTAGAAGAGAGTTTATAAAAAATCGGTACTTCTTAAATCAATAGCCCGATTTAATTAGAATCAATGCAAACAAAGTATTAATAAATTGCCTTATGAACAGAAGTCAGGAAAATTTATATGCTAATTTTTTAAATTGAAAATGCTGTTTATCCCAAAAAAGGAGGTTTTAATTAAAGGCTTGCAAAATGTGTTTAAAAATTAAACACATTACAAAAATCTAAAGTGTGTATAAAACGTTTATGTACAACCACAACAACAAATGATATGTGTTACTGTTCGTAGCTCAATGTAAAGTGTTGTGATGGTACAAGTATTCAAAGAAATACACTCTAGACAGTATATCTTTCTTTCAAACCAATTCAATACATTAACAAATTTTAGCCTATACTTCTAGTAATTGGAAATTACCTCGTGCAGTCTGTAAGAAATTGTGGTATTTACGTGTGTGTCGCATGAGACGTACGTATACAAAGAATTATTGTTGCATTATTATCAAAAAAAAAAAAAAAAAAAAAAAATAAATAAAACAAAATCATCCACCCAATACAAAATCGTTGCATTTGCAAAAGGTTATAGGATATTTGTACTCTACACTAACAAAATATAGAGCAATGCATTTGCTACTATTTTGTTAATATGCAACACTTAAACCCAATAGTTTATATTTGCGAAACTGAGAGCTCACAATCAGTGAACCAAGCCGATAGGCTTGCAATAGGTGGCTAAACGCTGTCTATTACCTATCACTCATACCCGCCAGCGATGACTTTATTTTGCTTAAAAGCTAAGGCGGCTTAAAAAGCCGCTAGTTCTGTCGCCGCCGTCGATGAAAGTGTATCTGCTTGGTTTACTTTGCTGACAATAACAAAACAACAATTAAAAAGAAAAAGGTAAATCAACAAAAAAAAAAAAAAAACGATTGAAACGGTATAAACCCAATAACAAGTGAACAGTATATGCAATATCTTTAGCAGCTTTGTATATTAAAGAGTCAATTAACTGTTCTTTAAATATTTTTTTTATACATACGCATTTTTTTGGGCCAAAACTTCATATCGTGAATTGGCCTATTGTATATTAATTTCTTTGATTTCGTACACACATATCCAAAACTCACATTAAAAAATAATATTTGGGCATTTCCATGTCATTGTACGTGACATTTGTACGCCTTCAGAGCGATAGAGTTTTTGCACAAATAGTAGTAACTGGAAATTTTTTTTATCATTATGTTTCATTTAGAGGGTTCTATATATGAAAAAAATAATTATTACATTCGGAACCATGTTGTCGAAAATATCTAGAAAAATAGGTGTATATCGTACGTGACATAAAACGGAAGTGATTTTGGGGTGAATGTATAAAAAATCCGAAAATCTGCGAATTGAAGGAGGTATTTTTCGTTTTTTTTTTAATTTTTTACATTAACCACATATTTTTATAATCCGTATTTGGAAAGAAAAAAATTTTCTGGATGGTTTTATACTGAACAAAATGTAATGTCGTTCGTGACATACCGTACGTGACAGATTTTTCTCTTATGGTATTTACAAGGTATGAAATATATTTTTGGTAAATATATGTATACAAAAACTTAAAAAAAAAGTAAGAAAGTATTGTTGGTCAAACCCGACATCGATACCCTACACCGTAATAGTTAAAAAAATAAAATTTTTTTTGGGAGTGTATCCTATTTTTGACCCATCGCCAATCATGGTCGCCAGAACAGAATTATGCTATGAGGAAAAGAGTTATATAAAGGATATTTGTGCCGAATATTATTCAGATATATTTATCTATATGAGATTTGATGGCCTTTCACCGATTTTAGGAAGGCATTTCATATGGGACATATGGTTCATTTTGGACCTACCATCAGAACATTTTGTCATGACATAGTACCTCTCGTTAAAGTTTTTGTCGCACATTTTTATGTCAATACAAACATTTATAAGGAAGTTATGACATTAAAAGCTATTTCGGGAGTAGTATTTGTATTGGTGATATAATCAAATATGGACCGATACCAATAATATTTGGTTAGATGACTTAGATTACAATAAAAAAAGTTTGGAACAAATTTGAACCTAATACCAACATAATAAGATAATACGTTTAGATGTATTTTTAGTACTTACAATATCGTACGTGACTTCCTTTAAAAGCTTATACAATTTTTATTATTTTTATTATTTAATGGAAAAAAAGTTTCAAGGGTTTTTATTTTTTGAGTCGTGGCTGATATTCTCATGGGAATGCCCATATGTATTTTTTGTTCCTACTATCATTGCCTATTATCTTATTATCTGTATTCCAAACTATCAATTTGTATTAAGAAGAAAACATAGAACAATTGAGCAAACGTATAGACTAGTAAGCGTCATAAGAAAATACTTTATAGAAAGAAAATATTGTTATGAACGCTTTATTGATATTTCCTTAACGTTTGATATAGTGTGGCATGAAAGCTTAATACATAAATTTAAGCTAAATTTACCTGTAAACTCTCACAGGCTGTTAGAAAGTTAGATAGTCGGTAGAAAATTTATTATCAAAAAACGGGAATTTTTAAGTTCTGCTCAGCCAAGTGACGCTTTTCTAAGCGTACACGAAATCCGACATAAGGCATCTCGAAACCTGAAGGACCATGTATTTCAGTTGAAAATGTGGTTAAAATAATGAAAGGTAAAGCTCAATAAGCAAAAATTTAAACGCATAGCATTTGATGAAGTTTGTCATCGCACTGATAATATGCTTTATAAAACCGACTCCGACTCGTCATTTATGTGACGCCAATGTGTCATCCCATTTATGACATAATTTAAATTTTTGACCCTGATGACAAATTGTCCAAGTGATGTTAAGGCTGACATATCAATGATGAAAAGTGGCATTGGGTCAAAAACGAAGACACTAGTCATAGTATTGACGTCAAAATACATCAGCACTATGACGCCTATTCTATCAGTGCATACAAAGGCAAAACAGTGATTTAATACATTACAAAGAATATGGAAGTCGCCACAAATACATAAAGTACTAAGTGGCACCTTTTCTCCCCAAATGTTCGCTCGTTCTTGCTCTATAGATGTGAAGCCTGGAACTCTTATGCCAGCGACATACAATATCTGCAAGTATTCATTAACTGTTGCTTGGAAAACATGTCGAATTTTTTGGCCGAACGTCCTTTCCAATAGACACCTATGGCAAAGAATAGGCGAAACAGTTATCCGCATAGAAATCGCAAAATAGAAAATGGAGCTGGGTTGACCATATTTTAAGAAGACCACATGATCATAAGTCGAGGATGGCAGTTGACTGGAATCCTCAAGGCAGCAGGAAAAGGCTGCTAGAATCCCAAATAAGCAAAACAGGAAAAATCTAGTCTGAAATAAAACTAATGGCATAGGACAGATCCGGATGAAGGATTTCGTTACGGCCCTTTATTCCAACTTGGAACCATTGGAATATATAAACAGCCCTTCGTATGTGAACAGAAAAATTTAGGTGAAATTATGAAATTTATAGCTAAATTGGAAAGTGTACGTTTAGATGCCGATAATTACACCACATATTTTCAAGTTTTTGTATTTATAAAAATTCACTGGAAAAAAATCCCTGATGATGATCTTCAACGAAGATCGAAAAATTGGAATGAAATAAAAAGGAATATTTATTTACAACTAGCTGTACCCGGTGAACTTCGTTCCACCTAACATTGATTGAATTATATTTCTTCATAAGCTGTTATGAATTCCAATCATCCCTACAACTCCAAATCATTGAAATAGGCAATATTGGCCGCACTTTGTGCGTTGGAGTTTTCTTTGGTTAATAAATGAAAATCGTTTCTTGTCTGATTTAAATAAATGTATCTTTATTTATATGAATTAAATAAAATTAAATAAAAATTAAATAAACATTCAATTCAAAGCTTTTTGGTAAACAATGTTTTTCGTTTTGTTGTGCGGCGCGTAAAAAAAAAGATAATGACGTACCGACACGCAACATACAGTTCTCCGTGCGAGAAACACGGAAACTCTAAGTTAATACCACAAACTTCTAGGGACTGGCATTGTGATTTGTTTATGGTCATTGCGAAGGCAAGATGCACAGCGAATTGCGGCCGTTGAAACTCGAATGACATATCATTTGGAGACAACGGGATGCGCGGAATCAAAACATCCTCTCCTTTATTTTTTCCCTTAATAATCGTCGCTTCGATGACGTTGCTCATGAGATTTTTTACAGCCAGTCTCGTTCCATTACAAAGTCGAGGTTGGTTGATGTTACGCAACATGATGATGACAGAGTTGACTTTCAGTTGCAAATTGTGAGGTGGTAATCCAGGCAATTCCAATGAATTCAAGAATTCTGGGGGATAGTTGACTGCTTCATCTGGGTTGTAATTGTGTCAAGCGATTTGAATGCAAACAATTTTCCCGGAATGAAACTTTGAATTGTTGTGTTGAGATCATCGACATCTTTGTTTTTAGCCGCCAATATGGCTCGTTCGCTCTGCCAATTATGATTTTTATAGTTTTGTTCAATGGTCGGAAAGACGCGTTGAATGAGCTCTACCTTTGTTTCGGTCAACTGGCAGAAATCAGTTGGCAAAGTGATTAATCCAGTCGAGATGTCAACTGCGATTTTCCCATTACCAATGTCCAACAATTGTTTCGAAAACACATCTGCATCTTGATGTTGTTGCAGAAACACTCGCATGTTAGTCGTCAATCGTCTTTACATGTCGCCACAAAACAGATGATTTGATGCATGCATTTAGTTCGTCAGCTGCAGTTGATCGTAGAATAACAGGAAGAGTCTGACGAAAATCACCGGACAAAAGAATCATGGCTCCACCAAAAATGGTTTGATTGCCACGAAGCAATTATCGAGTTTAAGCAGACTAATCCACAGCAATTAATGGTGCAATGTAAAATTTGCATACAAAGCACAATTTTCGCTTTTTTCGAATTTTTAACCTTTTTTTGGGCTTTTCTGAACTTTCTTTTTTTCTAAACCTTCCTCGTGATTAGACGAACAAAACCAAAAAAATCATACAAATCGTGTCAGGTGTTCTAGAGTTTTAGCGAGACCAAGACACAGCGTTTGATTTTTATATATATAGATTGGAATATTTAAATTTGAAAAGGTCGAAAAATAACAACTTTGATTAAATTGGAAATTTTTTAAATTTTGTTATTTATAGAATAGCTAACATAAAACCGATTAATTTTAAAATACTATTACATAAATATTAATGAAACATTTTTCAAATCATAATGAAATTTTATAAATGAGTAATTGAAAAAAGGCGGTTCATGCTCTTTATTAACGTCGATGACACTGATTGTCAAATCAACTGCAGAAACCACCAAATCCGCACACAAGTTCAAAAGATCCCCAGACATAAGTTACGCCTCTATATCAGGTCTTTTAACCGTACACAAGACTTTTGCCAAAGTATTTAACTAAAATTCTAAATAAATCTTTTCAATGATAGACTTCACTAAGGAAGATTTCTAAATAAACAAATAAAAATCTATAAAAAATAGAAAACAGTATTAACTCATAGACTTTTATGACAATGATTTTAACAAAACACGTGCCTAAACGACGTTTTTGCGCGGACGGTAACACACTTCATAAATTTCTCTCCTTTGCCCTTTATATTTTTTTTTTGTTAATCTTGCAAACGAAATAGAAATAGTTATTATTACAGTTATGATGAATAAAGCGGACAACTAAACAAAAACAGAAAAAAAATAAAAAGAAGCCAAGTAGCCGGAAAAAGAAATAAAGTCAAAACGGTGTTTCCTTTGTGAATGTAGTGGGTGTCTAAAGTGAATTGTGTGTGCGTGTGTATGTGTATGTGTGTGAAAGTGGCAAGCTGTATTTCCATTTCTAACCGTTTGCCCAGTATTAATTTATTATTTATATTGTGATTATTACAAACCAGCGAACAAACCTAAAAAGGGAATAATCCCCAAACATGATACATTTATTAAGACACCCTTCATTTTTCACTTACTCGATTTTAAAAGGAATAAGCGAGAGCAAAAGCTGCTGCGGAAGATAATGTTGTTGCTTCTATTATTACTGCTGTTGATGTTGCTGCTGCTGGTGATGATGATGGTCTTGTTAAAGTTGCTGTCTTACGGAAGTTAAACCCATAATCATTATGAAGAGCTGCAACAAAAAGAATATAATGAATCTTTTAAAATGTTATTATACCCTTGTGACCTGTACATGTGGCATGTTAAAGTAGTTTAAGCATTGTAATCTTTGATAGGTTTTCTAGTTTAAAGATTTTGGAAAAAGTGATACAAAGAACTTACTCAAACAGACCAATATTTTGCATTGATTTAAGATTAACGAAAATAAAAGTTTCGTATAAAATTTTAATCGTGGTATGATTTTCGGCAACTTCAAATAAACTGTATTCTAAATTTCTGTAGTCAAATAATTACTCTCTGCTAGAATTTGACACTTTTTTTGAGACAAGTGGAGGACCTGGCGTTTAACCTAATTCGGGTACCCTGCATCCAGTGGTGATAATCTTTTTTTTAGGTTAGCTTTGTTTTCGAGATATACCGCTATTTCGAAAATGGGGAAGGTTGGACATCTTGTATTCATGTAAATCAAAAACGGCTTAGATTATTGTACAAACTAAAAAAACCCGAAATTCAGCAATAAATTTTTATAATGTGCAAAGTTAAATTTGTTTTCTAATATGCAAAGTCGTTTTAGAAACATAATTTTTTTCGACAAAAAAAAATATCTTTTTAGCAAAATTTCGAAATTTTTGTTTGTTAAAAATTCATAAAAAATTTAAAAATGCTTTTAATTTAATTAATAAAATTTTAATTAAATTTAAGAATTTTATAAAACGCTATATTTATATGGGAGCCCACCTAAGAAGTGGTGATAAAGGGCAAGTATGTTTTGGAAAAATGCTAAGAACAAAAAACTAATTAAGGGCGGTCATACATTTTATACCCCTAAGGGCAAATCCCGGGCAGTTATGGGTCTTTTTCTTCAATATATTTCTAGTCTGTATTGAAAATTTTGTATGAGAGCCCCCTTAAGGAATGGAAATAGCAGCTAGGTATGTTATTAATAAATAAATGATGGAGATAAAAAATAATGTGGGGTTGGTCATACATCTTACCCGTCTAGAAGTATCCTACTCGCTTCAGGGGCCAAATTTAAGAGTTTTATGAGACACTCATATTTATTTGCATAGTTGAAATTCTTCAATTGGACCCTGCAGCGCGTAGGATGCTTCTAGATGGCTAAGATGTATGAAAATTATGTCTAGAAAAAATTAGACGCATAGCTGCATTTTCCAATTTATGTTTCTAAAACGACTGCGTATATTAGAAATAAGATAAACCTTTCTTAAAGGAAATTGTATTGCGGAATTTCGGTTGTTTTAGTTTGTTCAATAAACTAAATCGTTTTTGAGTTACGCGAACAGATGTTGTGCAACCTTCTCCATTTTCGAAATAACGGTATATATTTCGAAAACCAAAGCTTAACTAAAAAAAAACTACCCAAAGCCGCGGAAAGGAATATCCTAAAAATCTCTGATCGAGGACCGTCAACAGGTGATGTAGCTACATATGCTGTTAGCATATTTCTAAAAGTAGCGGAGGTTAGATTTCTTGTCCCTAAACAATTGGCGATTGTATAATCTTTCCGGATTGTGCACTGAGTGAAATTTTTGCCTTTCTGTGCTTGTTGCTCTCACAATCAGGCATCTGCTCACAATTGGCATAACAATCTTCGAAAAAAAAGTCGTGAGACCGTGGCAAATAAGCAGCGCTAGTAGGACAACTGTAGGCCGATGTAAATATATATTTTGTTGGTAATGTAAATTATCACCTAATGCAGCATTTAATAAGCCATGGGAGTACAGAAGCTACATGTATCGTCACGTTTATATGCCAAAGTTTTGGGGAAAAAGCAAGGTAGTTGGAGCTTGGGCTCAGCTTGGACTCAGTCTATAGCGGCAAAATAAAGCATAGATCATTATAATATTGGAAGCTGACTGGAATCGCATAGAATAATTTTTTGCAATTGTTAACGAAGCACTACGAAGGAGACAACAATTTTGAAAACTGTAAGAATTTTAACGACGTGGTGTAAGTGGTGCTAATTAGTTTTCCATGAATGTGAGTGAGGTTGATTTAGTTGGTAAGAATCCGACATATTTAACTGAGACATATTGAAGAAACCGCACCTAGCATATTGAAAAGGAATGAAATATTATGGCCACTGGCTCCCATGATGCATACTAGACTTCAGTGACATGCATATGGGAAAGTTATTTAAGTATTCAGTTGAACAAAAGTTTCGATATTAATTCCTTAATTCATGAAACCAATGTTAACCTCATTTATGACACATTATTTTAAAATACCTCTAGATCTAGAGCCATACCGACAAGTCCAATTTTCATGTTATAAAGGGTAATTCATCATGAGGTTTGATATTTAACATGAATTTTTTACAGATCACGCGAGACTCATATTAAACTGCTTTGCCATTTTTGTTCAGTATCGTTTGGCAAGTCATCATGGAAAGACTCACACTACAACAGCGTGTCCAAATTGTTGAGCTGTATTACGAAAATCAGCGTTCTGTTTTATCGTGAAATTTTGTTCAGTGATGAAGCACATTTCTGGCTCTGTGGATATATTAATAATCATAAATTGCCGTATTTGGGCCACCCCGAAGAGTACCAAGAGCTACCATTACATCCATTAAAAAACAGTTTGGTGTGGTTTATAGGCTCTTGGAATCATTGGTCTTAAAACATGAGGAAAATCAGAATGTTACCTTCAATGGTAACCGTTATCGTTATATGTTAACGATCTTTGTGCTTCCTGAAGTTCAAGCGCATGGTCTCGGTGAACTCTGGTTTCAACAAGACGGCGCTAAGAGCCATACAGTGCGTAAACCACTGACCTTGTTGAGAAATCATTTTGGTGAGCACTTAATTCACGTTTTGCTACGGTTAATTGGCCTCCTAAATCATGCGATATCACACTTTTGGACTATTTTCTCTGGGGATATGTAAAGTCTGAGGTCGTCAGGGATAAGCCAGCTACCGTAGACATTTTGGAAGCTAACATTACTCGATATATTTGAGAGATAACAGTCGCTATGCCCGAACTAGTTGCCCAAAATTGGACCTTACGAATGGACCACCTCAGACGTAGTCATGGCCAACATTTCCGTGATATCATTTTCAAACCGTAAATGCCCTAAATTTTTTTTTTAACCGATAATAAAAATTTTGATTTTACTTTAAAATTTATGTGTTTAATTTAACATTATAAATCAAACCTCACGATGAATCACCGGATATTTTTATGTTTCGGACTCTAAACACAGCCAGGTAGTTCAGTTAACAAAGGGTCTGTTATTCCAAACCTAGAGCATAGGATGAAAATGGATTTTGGAATGAGAATGTCTGTAGCCATTTTAGACAATTATGTGAGACTTCTTGAAGTATAATCTGTGATTTATGCCATAATAGTATTCCAGAGAGAGAGAGAGGATCGCAGAAATACCAATCCAACCGAATTTTTTTACTTAAATAGGTATTTGTTTTCTTACAGTCAACCCAAAGCGAGTTATAAGTCCTTATTAAATGCTTATCCTTCCAATACCTTCTTTACAAAGGCTTCGTTGTAGGGTGACTTTAAATACTTAAAAAGGAACTTAAAATACACAAATCTTTTTTTTCTTCTCTAGTATTATTTTGTTTACAGTTTCAACGGAAGGATTCAAATATTGTCGAAAAAGTTTTCGTTCCTGGAAGAATAAGAAAAAACAACAACGCAGAAACAACCTAAACCGCAAACAATATGGGCAATGAAAAATTCCAACCATACATCATAACTTGGCCCATTATGAGGGGGTGGTGAGGATGAATCCCAAAATAAAAAATATGAACAAAACAAAAACCAAGACGTAAAAGTAATAGAAGAATAATGGTTGCAACACTTGCCACAATTGTTTGCGAGCAAACAAACAAATTCACAGGAAAAATATAAAATATTGTAGCTTCAAAAAACTTCCACCCTTAAAATGAAGTTAAAATATATTTTTTTTTTGATTTTTTTTCATCTCGAATGGATTTGAAAAATATGAACTACGCACGCCGCAATCAAATCACATGTATGAATGAGTCAAGTCAAGGAGTGAAGAGGAAGTGGCAATGGAATCAGTACTACATAGAAAGTACTGTATGAGTAGAGTAAAGAACTGCCAAGGTTATGATTTATTTAACTTTTTTAATTGACTTTTTCCTTTGCTACTGCCGCTGCCGCTGTTGGTTGGGTGTCTTTCAAAGTTATTTTGCAGTAGGCTGGATGTTTGGCTGCCAGGCTGAATAGCTGGCTGGTATATGTATGTCTGGGTGTGTGGGTCTGTGTGTGGCAGGATCTTTTAGTAGAACTTTGTGTTGTTTTGTTGTTGGTCTGTATAGACTGCGTGTGAAAGGATAATAGCAGGGCTTTAGCGCCTTTATTACGCATTCACTTGCCAAGTAGTTCTCTACTACCACTTCCTATTTCTAACTCTACTATTGTCTGTATTACTACAATTTTTGTTACTGTTTTTTTTTTGTTTTTTTTTTGTAATGGCATTAGAGAAGAACTTTGTGTATGAGTGTTTGGTTGTAGTTTTTGTTGGTTTTGTTAATATATTGTAAATATGAATGTATGTTTGTATCAATTTGGGTTATCCTTGCCACGTGATTTTCGTTTATTTATTTTTGTGTCTTAACTAAGATTTTTTTTGTAGAATTGCAGACGTTTTAGTTAAATTTTCTTTTATGATTTATGTTTTCGAAAGTGTTGATTTAATTGAAAATATAATCGATTTTTATTTTCGGTTAAAATAAAAACAGTCTTTAAAGAATATCAAAAGATTTGAAAAATATAGGCAAAAGCTAAAGTTAATTCTTGGCTTTTTTTCGGTATTCTTCAAATCACCTTGCAAAGACTAACACTAGAACAACGTTTACAAATCGCGGAAATTTATTTCCAAAATTCGCTCACTGTTCGCCAAACTTGCAGAGCATTTCGTCAAGTTAACGATAAAGCTCATTTATGGCTTAAGGATTATGTAAACAAGCAGAATATACATTTTTGGAGAGAGCACAATTCTCTTACGACTTCATTACATCCCGAAAAAATCATTGTTTGATGCGATTTACTTGCCGAAGGCGTCATAGGCCCATTTGTCTTTGATTGCGAACCCAGTGCCAACATTACCGGCAATGGCGAATGCTATCGCTCACTGTATGGCGCAACATGCCATACAGTGAGCGAAACCATCACTTTGTTGAGCCAAACTTTTGTGTTATCGAATTATCTCAAGAAATGGACCTGTGAATGGACCACCTCGTTCGTATGATTTGAAACCTTTGGACTCCTTTTTGTTGGGGCACGTCAAATCTCTGGCCTAATTAACCAGCAATCATTGATTATTAAGAAGACAACATTTGACTATTGACGAAATAAGACCGGGTATGCTCGAAAAAGTGGTGCAAAAATGGACCGACAAGAAGGCGTGTTTAAGGCTCAGTCGTGGAGACCATATGTCACAAATCATTTTTACCATTAAATGCCATAAAATTTTTGAGCTAATAAAGCCAAAATTTTGGTCATTTCATTGAAATTTTTGTATTCAATTTTTAAAAAAGCTCTATGCCCCGTACAGCCCCTTATAAACAATAGTTTCGCCGTTTGGTGTTGTAAGTCCCATTTAGTCGAACTTATAACATCGCCTTTAGTCTCGTCCATAGTCTCGTCTTTAGTCTCGTATTAAGCTTCATCGCATATTTAATCCCATCTAAAGTCGTTTGATAGTTATTACAATTGCAGTATCTTCAAACTTTGCATTTTATATTGGTATTTTATTTAAATTTTCATTATTTATAAAATTATGTTTAAGCCCAAAACAAAACACAGAAAAAAGTGTTTTATCAATTAAAAAAATGGTCTAAAAAGCTTTAAATTTAATTAATGTGATAATTGAATCAATTATTTTTTTAGTTGAAGGAAAATTAAAAACTTAATTTTGATTTAATTAACATTTTAGTTGTTTTGAAATAAAATTTCAATTAAAATTTTAATTAAATAAAAAAAATCTTAATTGACTTTTTTTGTTTAAAATAAATAAATTTAAACATGTGAAATTGTTGTTGGGAATTGTCAATATTTATTTAAATAAATTAACACATTGTTTGAAATGGCAAAGTTTTTTCATCACTTTTTTAATTAAAATTAAAAATATCATTTATTGAAAATATTTTTTCCAAAATTTTAAATGTTCAGTAATCAATATAATCATTTTGGTAATAGGTGCAAAATCAACAACAACAACAAAGTTTTAGCGATAACAACCTTTATGCTAGAAACACAACTGGGGCTAAAGAAGAATTTCGCCGCATGAAGCACAATAACGACGAAAAACTAACAGCTGTTATAATTGAGAAAGTTATATGCTGTTTGAGCGAAGAGAGATAAATAGTGTGACCATATTAAGAAAAATAAAAAACGTTTACCAAAATACAACTAAAAACTATTTTTATAGTTAAGAATTTTGTATATTTATTTTTAATGCTCTAAAAAAACCATTTTTAAAGTAAAAGTAGCTATAGCCCTAAAGGGAAGCGAACTGTTACCAAAGTAGTTCCGTGATAGGTCTTGGGTGGTATGTAGAAACTAAAGGGCTGCCCAAAATATCTTAAATGTTCTGTGTTCTACTTTACACTACTTCCAATCACAGTATTTCACTATAAGTAGCAAAAGAAACTGAACAACACATGACTCACCAAAATAAAACAAGCTTTGTTAGTGCTTGTGTTATCAAAATAAATACAAAAACCGACAATTAAATAAAGAAACGGTAAATCAAAATAAAAGCATCGAGCGCACTAGTACATTTACGAAATAGGAATTAGAAAATTCACAGTGATAATTATCTTTAAAACAGAAATGAATAACAAATGTAAGCGAAATTGTATTTTTTTGAAATACTTTATAAATTTGAAACAATATTTTATTTTTAATATATTCTATTTTGTACCTATGCAATTTTCTTTTTGGTCTTTGTCTACACTCAAAACAGTCAAACATGTTTTGATGCTCTATTTCAGTTTTAATGTTCTACTTCACCTTTATTCCAATTCAGGTTTTTTCGAGTGCAGTATTGTTCTATTCTTCTATATTTTGATCGTTAAGCAAAACAATTGTTTTTGGAAGTATTTGTTTTGTATGTTTTTTTGTGCTTGTGTAGCTCTTTAGTAGAGACCGGTTCTAGTTCTAGCACTTAATATGAATGGGACCTATCACTTTTACATTGGAGGGGGTCAATAAAAACCTAACAGCCACACCATTTTACAAGTCACACATCTATTCTCAATGAACGTGTTATCTGTTAGTTACTACAATGTAGTATTATTTCAATGAAACAAGTCCTAAAACTAAATTTAAAAACCAAATTTTAGAAAGCCCAAAAAAATGTGTCACACCACCGGTGAATACTATACTGTACTGTACCGTACTGTACTGCAATTCATTACTTTTTCTACCTTTTGGTTCTTCATAAACCAGTTCAAGGATTGGATCTCCTTTCACTGGTCAAGAGTTCTTTTTTTTTACTTGTTCTATTTTTACAAATCCCAGGACCAGTCTGTTGGAACAATTGGTGCAAATTCCCCACAGGGATGCTAGGAACACAACTGGGACGAACGACGAATTTTTGGCCGTGAATATTCGTCGTCCAAAAGAAAACATACTAAATACACACAATAATAGCGTCGGCCGAAATTCGTTATACGCGGCGGCTTTGCAATAGATTTATTTCTATTTCATAAGCCAGCGAACGACGAACAAATCAGTACCAGGTGACCATGCCTTGTTTTAGTTTACAAGTATTTTAGTAAACTAAGTTACTTTTTTACTTTAATAATTGTTTTATTTTTATTTTAAAGCATTTAATATAAATTTAAAAAATATTTAGCTATAAAAATCGTTTATAGTTTTATTTTTTAGGAAATATTTTGTTCATATGGTCACACTATTTCTCTTTCTTTGCACCAGAGTGTCCTGATTAAGGGGTTCCCCCAGATTTATGGGGTTTTATTTCATTTAGGGGCAAATTTAGAGGGTAAAAATTCTTAGGCGAAAAATTTGGGGGGTATAAATTTATATTTAGGTGGGGGTGGTTTAGGGGGTGTTACTATCTGCGTGTCTGTACATAGCAATAACTAAGTAATGCTGGATGTATTTTACAGCTTGTTTTTGGTTGAGCAAAAATTGTTTTTGAAAAGATTAAAAAAAAAGAAAGCGTTTTAAGGGTGAAGTATTCAGTAAAAATACGTGTCACAACTTTAATCAAACACCAGAATTGCTCAAACTTTTTAATTCCGATAAAATGTATAAAATCAACAAAAATGATTTGGCAACACTCGATATTTTTGAAGAAGCTTTATTATAATATTTAAAAAATAGCAAATTTCTACTAACTCTTTTTTGATCAGATACATTTATAGTTTAAATATGATTGTACATATGTTACCTTCTTTTTTAAACTGTTTATTAATGGTTCTTTAGGATATTTTATTAAATGAAAATATTAAAGAAACTTTAAAAAAAATATTTTTGGGAGAATTTCAGTAAAATGTTAAACATTTTCCGATTTTTCTTTATTTAGGTATTGATATTAGAACGTAACTTAAAACTGAGTCAAGTGAAATTAATTAAAATGAAGTTATTAGCTAAACTTTAAAAAAAAAAATATCTCGCAACACTTCTTTGCAACATTCTTAAATTATTAATATATTGTTCTTCATACGACGAATTTATTTAGCGAATTTTTTCTAATAAATTCGTCGTTTTGGGCGAAATTCGTCGTTCGTCCCTGTTGTGTTCCTGGCATTATTTCCTTAAACACTTAAACCAAACATGGGCACCTGTTACTGATTTGTTCGCCGTTCGGCGGCTTTATGAATGGAAATAAATCTATTCCAGAGTTCGCCGAGTATGACGAATGCGGCGCCATGATTGGTTGTATTTTCATATACACAAATATATTTTATTTTTAGCGGCAAATATTCATCGGCAAAAATTGTTGTTCGCCCCAATTGTGTTTTAGCATTAACAACCTACAAATTTAGCAGCTACTGAGTTTGTGTAAACTCAACTATTGTCTTTTATGCTCGATGTCTATTTGACAATTCTATCAATTTGTATACAATAATTTTTTACTTTGTCAGTGTAGAAATATAACATTTAACTTCAAGTCACAATTATTTTTCCTAGCAAACACATTTACTTACAAAATATAAGCGAATTCTGTGTCACCTTGGACCCAACTTTTGGCACAAACCAAAATTAATAAATAAGTTGTAAATCAGAAAATAAATTTGTAGGTAAATTTTACATTCAGTTCATTAGATACTTGTAATTGAATTAAGTTAACAATAAAAGCGGCATAACAATTCTGTTGTGGCCACTTAACTAATTTCACAAAATTGTTAAACAAAAGTGTTGAAAACCCCAAAAAATGGTAGTTGAATGACAAAAATTATTGTTGTATGCATAAAGAGCAAATAACGATGACTGCCACTACTCCTTGAACAATTTGCTACTGCTATTCCGCCAGCTAGCACTGGCTTAAACATTTTGACTTCGTAATGCAGCCAGGGCAACAAGACAAAAAAAAAAAAAGGAAAAAAATGAATTACAAAAGAACAAAAAAAAAAACTCCAAACAATTCAATTCATTTGTTAAACATGGAACAATGGAAGAAGAGCAAAAGCACATGGATCAAGTGTTCTTGAAGCTGTTGGCCAGACTACAAACCACAGAAAAATTATATTTATATGTAGTTGTTACAACACTCTTCACTTAATATAACTCCAAACAAATAAAATTCATGAAAAGAATAGAGTGAATAAAATGGGGGGAAAAAACTTAATTTTTACCACATTATAATCATTTAACTATTGTTGTCGTTACAGTTGTATTCGTACTTGTTCGAGTAGTTGTCGCACTGATTACACACTTATCAAACACAATTGTATCTACAACATAAATCTCAACAAACTAACAAAAACAACAACAACATTAACGTTAACGTTAGCATAACAACAATAGAAATTGTAGAATTGTAAATGAAAATTTGTTTCCAAAGCAATTCATGCTAACGACGATGGCAAGACTTGAGCTTTAGACTTGAATTGGTTGGTTGTTTGACAAATTTGAAATGTTTGATAGGTTTTGTGTTGGAAGAGACATCAGTGTAGGTGGATGTTGTTTTAATTAAACTTTCAATTTGTTTGCTAGACATTAACGTTACATAAATGCACGCAGAGAAAATACATTTTTCAAAATCGGCTCCTCCAATAAAGCTATTTTTAACGATATTATTGTCACCGTTAACCATATTATGGTTAAATTCGTCCTTTACCACGAAGCTAAAACCATATTATGGCTGCTTCTAAACATATTATGGTTAAATATGTCAATAATTTGTTTTTACATCAACAATAGTATTTTCCTCTTTTCTAAGAGCAACCTGCCATGCTTGGAAAAAAAACCATGCATATTTTTGTTATTATTGGCCATAACATGCTCAGAGGCAACGATAAAATATTTGTGGCTTCTTGCTGTATGACTATTTAAACCATAATATGGTTGCCGGTGGCAATAATATGGTTAAATTAACCATAATATGTTTAAACATTTCCGTTTTGAATAGTTTTGTTGGAGGTGACCACGTTGAAACATGTTTTTCTCTGGGTGTACAAACTTAATCTAGAATAAAAACAAATTTCATTCAAAATACAATCTTAACGTTAGATCAGGCTATAGACCAGACCAAACATTTTACTCAAGAGGAGACTATAGGCAAGTCAATAGACGAAAATTTTAACAAGAATATTGACTAGGTTTTTAATGAGGAGTATTTACTAGACGGGAAGATATTCTGAATAAGACTATGATGAGATTATTGACAAGACTGTAGATGAGCTTATATATGAGATAATAGACGAAATTATAGACGAGACTATGGACGAAACTTAAGATGTTAGTATTAGCGAAAGTATCGACAAGACTTTAGTCGAAACTTTAGATAAGGCTACTGGAATAAAAAAAAAGAAGAAAAGACGATTGTTGAGGCTATAGAAAAGTGTAAAGACAAGACCATACGAGACTGTAAAAGAGGCTGTAAACGAGAATGCAGAAAAGAATACAACCGTGTATGTTAACGAGATTATAGCAACTCTATGGGAGCGATAAGCTGAAAGCAGATTCATCCGACCTGGTACGTTAAAGAAGAGTTGTAATCAAGGCTGTGGTTTCTGAGTCCGAGTCGGGGTTGAAGAGTAGCAGTTAAGGTTTTTTCTCGGAGTCGGAGTCAAAGTAACCACAAAAACTCGCGACTCCGACTCCAAAAATAAAAATTCTTTAAAATTGGCGGTGCAATACTTAAAATATCGATTCGAAATTTTTATAGAATAATTTTCTTGCTTATTGAACCATTTAAACGGTACTGCATTAAAAAAAAGAGTTTAAAGTCATATAAGGACCAATCTCAAATACATTTAGCATCAATGTAATAGTAGGAATAGAAGTCGGAGTAGGAGTCGGAATTCTTAAAACATTTCAGCGGTTGGAGTCGGAGTCGGTGTTAGAACTATTTCTTTACGAATCCACAGCCCTGGTTGTAATAATTTAACACTTTATTATACGGCCGATAAAATCCTACAGTGGCACAGATGGTTCTCAACTGTCTCCATTTCCTCCGGGTCCTCACACAAACTACTTATATCTGACAAGCCATATCGCGTTCTCAGCGCCATCCTGCCTTTCATGCAGTGGCCCGTGATAATACCTATCATGGTCCTGACGCATACCCTACTCCTGCCCAGCAGCGAATCCGAATCGGACTTCCTAAGCACCGGCCACAGCGCCAACGCTACCCTGCAGTTCGTACGGTTCCCCCAAGGCCCACAAGTCCCGCATAGAACCCATTCCCTGATTCTCCCAAAGTAGATGCCAATTGGAGACCTGACCGCCTCCAGACAGTCAGGATCCTCCATTTCCGAGCCCAGTGTTGCCAACTCTTCAGCTGTTACCCAGCCGGTACACAGCACAGCCTCACCACATAATCCCTTAAGATTTTCCCTAGTGCAATCTTGCAATCATCCACTAGCCTGCAGTTCACATACCAGCTTATTAAGGCCCTAAGACCCGCATGACTGTCCACATATATAGTGGCCTCCGAGCATGTATTGGGTAACTAATGTTAACTGTTGCTTTTTTTTTGCAGAAGACAGTAGTACTTATACTATATTAACAATATTTATAACGTCGACAAGGCTACTCCACTACCAAGAGCGAAAACCGCTTATGTATCGTAGCTTTTTACGGTATATTTAGGGTATAACCATGGTACAATTAATAAGGTAGCCCGGCTGAATATTGTTTAGGAACCTTACACTATGTCACAATTGGTTTACAATTTTGTTTGTTTACAAATAATAGCAAGTAATAATTGTTGCTAGAAATACAAATATTTTTTGACATTCTATCAGGTTTTTCTATCAACAAAATACATGTGCACATGTTGTTTTTGCCTTGTTGTAAAAGTTGGGTACCCTTATTAATTGTACCATTGTACATACCTTTTTCTTATAAATTTTTTAATAAATATCTACAGACATGTACATATGTACATACATACTTATGTATGTTTTGATATATTATTTTGTTTACACAAATTCATCTTTTTATTTTCGCATGATTTCAGCCTGTCAGGACCACAATTTCAATTGCTCGAAATGAAATTGTTACATTTTCTATTGTTGTTTCATAATATTTGTTTCGTTTTTTTTTTTTTTTGCTTGTTCCACTTCTTATTTCATATGATTCTTTTTCTTTTATACTTCATTTTCGCATTTTATTGTATTTTGTCTTGCAACTGACATTTGTAAGTTGTTGTTATTATTTTGACTTTATTCTTTTGTAGTTTTCTTGATTAGAATTTTTCTTTATTGTGTTTCCTGATGAATAAATAACAATCTGTTTTTTTTTTTCTTATTAATAATTTTTTTTTTTTATTCATAAGATTTTCTTTGGCAGATATAAAAATGATTTTATTTGATAATTTTATCTTTAACTAATTGGGTCATATACAAAATTAGTTGTCAAGACGGGGAGGTTTTCGGTGAATAAGGAATTTTAATGAGATAGTTTACAAAGGAGACGAATTGGAAGAAGCAGTGATAAGGAAGATAAATATTGAATGATAACAAAAATTGGGTTTTGTAAATTATTATGGTTTTTTTTCATTATTAAATTATTTAAAATGATTTTGCTTAAAAATTTCATTAAATTGAATTAATGAACTTGCAAAGCATAACAAAACGTGAAACCTTAATTCATGAACTCTTCCTCAGGCAAACCAGTATAAAAATAAAAGATTCATCAATATTTATCAATTATTTTTTTTTTCTTAGAATACACAAAATTTGAAAGAGAAATATTGAATCCCTAAATCACTTTATTGAAAAACTAAAGCAAAAAAAAAAAAAAAATGCAACTCTGTTGCTAATACACATCGTATTGTCATTCATTACAACTGTCAAAAATTGCAAACCTACCGCATTCGAACATTAATAATAAGAACTACATCAATAAACTCATGTTTGTAGTTGTTTTTCTTTGTAGTTCTTCTTTTTGTTAATATTCCTTAAGCTGTCAAACTTCGGCAGGTTTCAATCAGTGAATCTGATGTAGTTTTTCATGCATCACTAGACAAAAGTGTTTTTTTACACAAAAGAAATTAAAAAAAAGCAAAATAAAGAACTTGAAAACAAAGAAAATCTTACAAAAGGAGTAGAACAGTGAGAGTAAATTCTAGCACAAGTGAATTTAATACAACTCTGTTGTTTAGATTGTTTTACGTAAAACTGAAAAAAAATAATCACTTTTTTTTAAAGAATTCAAAAGAAAAGAAAAAATTAAATAAAACTCCTAACTAAAGAAAAAAAATCAACTAATTGAAATTCATTTCCAACCGCTATTAAAGGGCGCTAACAAAAAATTCTTAAAATCGTTTAAAATCCGAATGAGTGTGTGTGATTCTTAAAATCAAATATATCATTATCATTTTCAAGTCATTTAATTTATTTTGTTTTTTTTTCTTTTCTACAACTTCCACTACACAGTACAACACATGATTTGCCAACTCAATTCTGTGAACTGTATGTGAAATTAGACCCAAAAAGAAGAATTTCTGCATCATTCGTTTTGTCTTCTTACCTGCGATTTGAAGTTAGTATCGATTTGAAGTTAGTACTATCGTATAGGGGAATTTATCACGTTTTAGGCCCTGTTGTTTGACATAGCTCGACAACCACTAGCCCAATTTAGTTGAAATAAATTTTAAAAAATTAAGAATTACAATTCCCTTAATCTGTTCATATATTGTTTTCCTATACAAGTAACACTTTCGAAGTTAAAAATGAATGTATGAAGGGAAAAAATTATTTTTTGCCTAAAAATTTAAATTTTTTTTTTTAAAAATACATAAAAAATCCAAAATGGAAAAAAGTTTCAAGTCTAGTTATTTTTTCGCAAAGTCACATAACCTATGAGCAAAATGAGACAAAGATCATAAAAATCGATGCACGCGTTTCGCTTTTATTCGCAATTGAGTAAAGGTATGAATTTCAAAAATCAGTTATAGCCACCACCCTTAAAATAAAAATAAAAATATAAATTAAAAAATTATCATGCAAAAAAAAACTTTATTTATAAAAACTTAATGAAAATAAAATAATATGCAATTAATACGCAATTATAATATGCATAAAAACAAAATTTAGAACATTTTTTCAATTATTGGCAATATCCATCCTTGTAGAAGTTGACGCTTGTGGTTCTGATGATCTTGTTTTCTTCGTAGGCTGTTCATATTCATGGTCTGAGTCTGTATCGTCATCCGAGATACACATACTATTCAAGGGCGTGTTTTGAAAATCAGCTTGGCGTTGTCGGTATGATGTTGCGCTGACATTTTGCTGTGTGAGTTTTCTTCTCTTCAAAAATGATGTCAGCCATTCGGAGTCGTGTTGTGATAGTCCCAGCTTGGCCACAATGTAATCCATTTCGATTTGTGGTAGCGGTTGTGGTGCACTATTTTCAATATCGGGTATCCAATCAGCATCATCCAAATCGGTCGGATTGGTGAAAACGGTTTTGGCTAGCAGGGACACAGTATCCGCACTCGGAGGTTTAGGTGCATCGATATCAGCAGGGCGTTGCACTGGAAGTGTGGCAGTAAATGCAGCAGTGTATACTTTTGTTTTCAATTGTTGTCTGTTTAATCCAGGACGAAAATTTATGCATGCATAGCACCTGGATTCATCATGTCCAGTTGTGTCTTCCACCCAAATTACTGGCTTCATAAAAGATAACTTTCTACTTTTTCCGTGAATCCATTTTAGAAGGGTAGTATAACAACTGTTGCACACTGTGTTCGGCGTAAAATTTGCACCACTTAAATCTGCTTCATCGAAATAATTACAATACGCGGTTTTGAATTGCTCAGTAAACAAATTTTTTCGATCTTTTTTCTGTATTTTTCGGACGATATGACCACAAACGTAACAATATTCATCCAAATATGGGCACTTGTTGTTTTCCATATTGATATATTTTATGTTTTGTTGTTATTCACTTTTAAAAAACTGGAGAAAAATCACTTTTACTGTTCGCGTTCGTCGGCACTGGCTGAATGCCAAAAATCGATCAATGCACACCTATAAATACTACGTATTTTTGAATATTTTACTGCCAGGTACTTATAAATGGGCGCATATTTTAAGGGCGGCTGGCTATATACCTGATTCAGCACTTGTACGTTTCAAACTGTGCAAAACTTTCCAAATAATGACCACCCTTAAATGTGGGTGCAATTTCTGTAAAAAAATCATATAGGTAGCCACCGGAAAAACCCAAATAATAAAAAGGTCCACTTTCCGTTTAATTGTCCACGTACATTTATTACCGCAATCATAAAAATCAAATAACCTTTTGTTTATTCCTTTTTTTTTAATTCTCAGAATCATGAAAAAGGTGTCAATGTTTTCTCCAAATAATGTTGTGCATATCTCGAGCAAATTTTTGAAATTCATACATTTACTCAATTGCGAATAAAAGCGAAACGCGTGCATTGATTTTTATGATCTTTGTCTCATTTTGCTCATAGGTTATGTGACTTTGCGAAAAAATAACTAGACTTGAAACTTTTTTCCATTTTGGATTTTTTATGTATTTTTAAAAAAAAAATTTAAATTTTTAGGCAAAAAATAATTTTTTCCCTTCATACATTCATTTTTAACTTCGAAAGTGTTACTTGTATAGGAAAACAATATATGAACAGATTAAGGGAATTGTAATTCTTAATTTTTTAAAATTTATTTCAACTAAATTGGGCTAGTGGTTGTCGAGCTATGTCAAACAACAGGGCCTAAAACGTGATAAATTCCCCTATACGATAGTACTAACTTCAAATCGATACTAACTTCAAATCGCAGGTAAGAAGACAAAACGAATGATGCAGAAATTCTTCTTTTTGGGTCTAATTTCACATACAGTTCACAGAATTGAGTTGGCAATCAATTAACTGAAAAATGTTGTACTGTGCTATTAAACTGATCTTGTGGTCGTCGTCGTCATGATGACATTGTTGATGGTATATTTTATATTGTGTCATTGGCAAGAGTTTGTCAAGTCATATTGTTTTTTGTCACCATTGAATTGTTGACTTCTGTGATATATTGTTAAATATTGTTGTCGTTTGTGTTTCTGTTGACGACTACCGGCTTTTATTGCTTTATTCTATTTAACATTCCGCCAACAGAAATGATCAATATTTAATTGCTTCATCATATTCGTTGTTTGAGTTGTTGTCCGTTTGACGATCTGTTTGCTCGTGTGTTTTGTGCACAAAAGTCATTTAATGCTCGTCACTTTAAGAGGGTGTTGTAATAGATAGTGGATAATGCCAAAATTTAGAATTGGATCACAAGAAGCCAGTGGACGAAAAGAGATAACGCTGTTTTTAGTAAAATTTTATATTGTATTTTAGATATAATAGAAAACTTTTAAGTTGAAGAGGTGGAAGTCCGTACGTTCATATTCACATTAAAATCCTTAGCAACCCTCGGCTGGTAACTTCCTCCTGCAAAAAACCCCAAACAAGCAGAGGTTTATCTTTGGCAGAAAGAGCTCCTTGACGACTACTTCCAGATTTTGCATTCTCCAGGTCAGGCAAAATATATTTAAATGCTGAGTTGATTAAGCAAAAATTCTTTTGAAAGCTGTGAAAAATTTAGCAAAATATTTAATTTTTCTTAGCCGTAACCACATGTGAAAATATGTTTTCACTGTGCGTTAAATACATTTTTCGTGTGGGAAATCTGTTGAAATCAATTTTTTGCTAAATTCGATTTGAAAACCTTTTATTAAATTTAGAGGTATTCAGCCATGTCACAGACTACAATTCCGTTCGGAAACTGAATTTATTCGGTATTTTGGTGCTTCAGAAAATTACGAAAAAACGTTGCGGAATGAAACCATTTTTGTTTTCATGAACGGAATGGGAGTTTTCTGTATCTTAAAGGCCAAAAAACTAGCAAGAAATACTTTCTATCAATAAACAAATATGTTTTCTTCGGTTCCGAACGGAATCATTACGAACAGAATTGTACTCTGTGACACGGCTGAATATCTCTAATGTTAATAAAAGTTTTCCAAATCGAATTTAGCAAAAAAATTTGTTTCAACAGGTTTCTCACACGAAAAATGTATTTAACGCACAGTGAAAACATATTTTCACATGTGGTTACAGCTAGGGTATTCATTTAATCGGGCTTTTGATTTTATCGGTTAATTAAATAACCGAGGTTTTGGATTAATCGGTTAATAATCGGTTAATTTTGTTATTAATCGGTAAACCGATTAAGAAAGTTATTTTTAAAAATTATGTGATTTCAATAAATAAAACTGCATTAATTATTTATTATTTGGAGTGTTTTTGTACAAACAAACAATAACATATCATTTCTTGAACTAAAACGACCAAACGAAAAAATAATTTATAAATATGCAATACATATTTTTTAATTAATATATATTGTATATTAATTAAAAAACAAAATGTGAGATCAATTTGTAAGTTATTCATTTATCGTGGATGTAGGAGAAATCGAAAGCTACCCATAATACAGAATATCTCATTTCTCAGTCCTTTTCCTGTATTTCACTAAACATATTAAATCTTCCATTATGCCATTAGAGTCCTGTCTACATTTTTTAAAATTTGTAACACTTTTAATTGCTTCGGTTAACTCTGTTAAAAGGTTGATATGAGAAGATATAAGCAGAAACAACGCAGCGGGAAAACTCAGAAGACCTTTTTACTTCAGGCCAGAGAAGGCATCGGCTCTTCCGTATAATATATAAGATACACATCCCACCTTCCCTTCTATGAGAAGGGGGAAGAAAAGGAGTACGATCTTATGTTTTTTTTCTGCCATAGCAAGAGCCAAATAATTCAGGTCCCGTTATAAAATCACCATTCTCTGGAAAGCCTTCAAAGAGCCATTAGTTTGAATTCCCTTCAGAAGCTCTGGCGAAAGGAGTGAGAGCGAAAGGCCTTCCCTGTAATGACAACGTGTATAAAAAAGATATGAGTATGGAATGGAGCCAGCAGGCCTTGTACATCCAAAAGATGGAGTATAGAGGCCTTCTAGAAGGCATCCAAATTATTTATTAAACATTTTAAAAGCCTTAAAGAATCAGAAAACTTACAAAAAAAAAAAAAAAAAAGATTCTGTAGCGAACATGGGTCAAATTCGCGAACAATTGCAAAATTGAAAACAAGTCCTAAAATATATTTGACTCTTTTTTCTGGGAAATCCCCTTTTCATGACCCTTTTCGAAAATGTTCAACGTTAGCCCTGAACGCTAACGCTCTTGTTTAGGTATGGCATATAAGCGTAAAAGCTTGGAGGAAGAATAGGTTCCACCTTCCGCTTTTCTTTAGGTACGGCTGTAATGAATGCTACGGAAAGGAAAAGTTTTTTTATTTTAATTGTAGGGACCAATGTGAAGGTTATTGAAACTACTGTGCTTCACAGTGCAGTGAAAAAGAGATACAAATATATGTTTGTAAAAGATTCTTTGTAAACGTTTTTGTTTCAAGAATGCTTTAAAACTGGATTAAGCTGGATTTGCTAATAACCCGATTGTGTTATTTGAGAAACAGGCTGCAATTCAATATCAATCAAAATTTCCATTAAAATTCTGTTGAAATTTCGATCGCTGTGGAATGCCGTAATTTCCCCCTTGGTCTCTTGAGTGATATTTAATAGAAAGAACTTCCGTTTTCATACCCTTAACTATCATAATAAGCCTTATGGTCACCAGTTGTCCCCTAAAGCTGGAGGCTCACACCACTCGTTTTCGTGACAACGCATTTCACGCATTGCTTTTGGTAACTCAAGCCGATCGCCGCCTTTGATGCTTACAAAAGTAGACCTTCTTTCTCCTTTTTGCGTCAGGGCATCTTTTGTGCATGGTCATCTTTTGTGCATGTAACTTACTACTTAAAATTACGGAAAATCCTATTACGCCTGGTGTGGACCTCCAGATTAAAGATTATGTTCTCTTTGGGACCGATACAATATCAATTCAATTTGGCAAAAGCACCTCCAGTTAAATCAACCTTTATTACTCCGATCATGCTCTCCTTCATGTCTTCTCTTATGATCGGCTAAAATCTCGTTACGCTTTTTTTTCTCTCTAATTATTCTATAAAAAAAAAAAATTAAACAAAATAAAAAAGAAAAAACATCCGATGCAAACAAACATTCAAACATTATATTGGACGAGCGAATGGACATAATGTGACATATCATTTGGCGTTTCTGACATTCATTGCGTTTGTCGCATGTCTAAGCATTCGCTGTTTTGTCGTCATCATTGTTGGTTGTTCGATGTTGTTGTGTGTTCAATTTTCTGCCAACTTCTTAAAACAAGTTGAAAATTGTTGTGTCCGTTTTGCGGTACGAGCGGTAAGTTTAAATTTAAGATTTATGCTCTTCATTTTATAATAAATGTGTTTTCATTTCGATTTCAGTCAGTCATTCAGAGACTTGATTTTTTTTCTTGTTTCCAACTTCCCTGTTCTTAGTTTTTTGAGGTTGTTAAATGTTTTGATTTTTCGTACGACTTGTGAGAGATTGTGGCTTGTAAAATTGTTTAAAATGCCGCTACCGTTTTTATTATATACCGTGTGTGCGTTTTATTTTAACTTTTGTTTAGGCTGTTGTTGCAGTTGCACGTTGTATGATGAGGTTTAATGGTTTCTAATTGTGTTTTATATCCTTTTATTAATTAGTTGTTAATTAACACTTTTTATACGTGTACACACATTTGGAGACAAGTTTTTGTGATTCCCCTCGAGTACGCATACGCACGTTGGTTGTTTGTGTATGTCATTAAAAGTGTGCCTTGATTGGAGATCAAAGTTATTCTACCGCTAGGCGATTGTGGTTGCCAGAGAATTAAGTGTTTAGCGATAGATAGAGTCTGAGGAATAGTTTGGCTTGTCATAGTTTGATTTACACCCAATTAACTGTTATAGATTTTTGCAGTTTTAGGTTAATTAAAGATATTTATTGAAGTAACACATATTGAAAACGTTTATTTTTATTAAATGAACAGGTCTTGTAAAAAAAAGTATTGAACAAGACTGTATTCTGTAAAAGTTGTTTAAAGTAATAGACAACCTACACTCAAAATAAAAATCAATCCGAAGCGGTATCAATAGTACGGTGAGTACGGATTTTCTTGAATCGAGTACAGAAAGATTGATTCCAGTACGGATTATTCAATCGCAAATACTCAACTTATCGATCCATTCTCTCAACTTATCCGTTCAATCCCGAATTCGTACTTAAAATAATCCGCAAATGTGTTTGATTTAAGAAAACTGAGATTAAACCAATCTCAAAATGCGCTTGATTCAAGTATTACAAAGTTGATTTAATCCCGAATTCGTACTTGAAATAAACCAAAAGTGAAATTAGAGGGAGATTATTATTATTATTGATTTACTTACCCGTTACATACCTTACAGCAGGGATGTAAAAGTTGGTACAATTGTACTTTTTTTTTGGTACATTTTGACCTTCTAAAGTATCATGGTACTACCGTGACTCATTTGGTACAATTTAAAAATTTGTCAGAGTTCCCCCTTTTTGAATTTTTAGAATAGCAAACAAATGATTGAGTCATTTTCCCTGCATTTCTGTTGTAAAACAATTCGTTAATGTAATGGGCGCTTAAATATGCGACTAGTATTGTGGTGTATAGTGCGCTTAGTCCCCTTTTAAAATGTGGCAAGTGAAAGGCAGACAGACGAAGTTTGTTGGTAAGGGGGCAGTATGCGTGAAACGTTTTACTTTTTTCTTCGTCTGTCTGCCTTTCACTTGCTATACTGTAAAAGGGGACTTATGGTACCCACAGGCGAGGCAACATTTGTCAAAACCTGTGTTACTACTTTTGTTGCCTTTTTACCACAGAACGATGACACTAAAAGCAAAACATCGGTATTGTGTTTTTTTTTTTAATATAGAAGCACTACTTTACAAATATATGAGAAAAAAAATTTTCCTATCCTGGATTTTTTTTTTGTTTTATTTTTATAACTTTCACATTTTACTTCCCCATAATTCTGTAGAATTTTTAAATCCATTTATAAAATTTCTTCATTTTTTATTGTTCCGTCATTTATACTTTTATGGTTTTTTGTGTATAATTGAATATTTAGGTACTTTTTTTGTTGTTTTAATAAATTAAAGAAAAAAATGGTACCGTGAAAGTCCAAAAAGTACATTTTTTTTTTGGAAGTTAGTACAAAATTAAAACCCCCTTTTAACATCCTTTCAGGGTTCCATTTATAAAATACCAGCATCGTGCCCGATATTACTTTTTCTTTAAAAACTTAATGTATATATTTAACTAAAAATATAAACTAAATGAGAACTCTTGCTTTCAATTTTACTTTTTAAACATGAAAATAATGTATTTTCTTCCTGTTCTGTTGTTTCTACACACAACAAGCAAATGGTTTTTTAGCTACTTGTGTGGTGTTGTTGTAGTGGCTACAACAAATTTTAATAAGTTTTATGAGATTAAAACGCTCACTTTGTACTTAATTTAACTACCAACTAAAAGTTCAATCTTTTTTGTACTTGGTTTAAGAATTCTGTGCTTATTTGAAGAAATTCCGGCATGGATTTTCGAGAGTTATACCATTTAGGATTCTTTTGAGTACGTTTTAGTATTATTCGTACTTGAAGTAAGCATAAAAAGCTTAATCTATCCCGGGTGTTTTCTTTCTGTGTAGTGATCAATATTCTTAATACATCCTTTCTTTAACTTAAGATTGATTTTGCCTAGTTGAAGGCTTTAGATTATTTCCATAATATTAGTATAACATTGATCTTTAAAGGCATTTCATAGTCCAACCGCATCTTCGGAGAATTAAAATTAGTATAACACTCAAGATAAGATGGGTACCGCCCGAGAGATCTATTTTTTGATTGGCTTTGCAATATAAAGCCAGTCTAAATATTGCATTCTTAAACCTTTCAAGGTTGTTGTGGCAATTTTATTACATCTAAACCATTTCTAGGGGGCTAAAGCTGTTGAACTTCCATTACAAAAAATTTTTGTTACATAGCAAGAGCAAACAACGGGATGTGTTCTGATGAAATTAGGGATTTGGTTCCCGAAACCCATACCTTTGTTCGTAATACACGTTTTTCCTCAAGAGCCCATCCTTTTGTGGTCGATTGGCCGCTGAATCGTACAACGCACTACAGGGAAAATTCGTTTTTTGGCCGGACTGTTCGAATGTGGAACAACATTCCTGCTGAAGTCTTCCCTCTGACTTTCAATATGAATAAGTTCAAGACAAATGTTCTGACCTGACGCTAATCTACTGGGTGTTTTGTCATAATTTTTGGAATATAAGGTCTCTATATCGTATTAAAATATAATCAATGCTTAGGTTTTACCATTTTTATATCCTTCAAGGATTTTTAGGGCACGCACTGTTGGTGCATCTCGTTAAAAGTTTTTGCAAAAATTAATTTTTATTGCAACAAATGACTTCAATTGGCTTGAATTATTAAAATTTACCATTTTGTTCAGTTAAAATATGCCCACTTCAATATCTGTTAACGATTACTTTTTTTTAATTGAAAAAAGAAGTTACTTCTGCGGCTCATTTTGACAAAACTCAAATTTGCCAGGAGAATTTTGCAATAATTTAAGTAACAGTAAAGCGAATAGCGGAATAATGTGAGACACAAACATAAAGAACATTCAGCGCTATCGATGCATGCCGATCTATTTGACATTGTGAGTCCGAAATCCACCCGCACTATCGATACATCACGGTCTGAAAGGGATAACCTATTTTCCTAGTTCCAACACAATGCAATGCATTGGTAGGGGTCATCCCCTGAGTACTCGTCCTAACCAAAAAAAAAAAAAAAAAAATTAACTTATTTCTGTTACAAAGCTCACATTTAAAACTAAGAAGTCACATTAGAAATTAATATGAGCATCACAAAAGAAAAAAGTTTAATTCTAACGACGGAACCTTAAAATTGCGTTAGATTCTGGAGAGCAATAGAAGATATGAAATTTAAACATTTCTAGATGAATATTCTAGATAACAGGTTCCTTTAAATTGATGTCTATTGTACTGATTGCTTAATAGAATTTGTGACATATTCCGCTGTCCTGCTAAAACCAAAGTTCCTTCAATATGTTTTATTTAACTTTTGACTGTTGTATATTTAGGCGTTTTCATAATTTTTTGTTTGAGTTGGCCACTTTTGCCCAAATTCTCTTTGGATCAGCTGATACGACATCATAAAAATATCAAATTGGCCATAAAAACCAATGATTTGAATTTAATAATAATAAACTTTAAATGTCGAAATCGGTCCTACAGACGAGCTTTAAAGCTTTGCGCCTCTAATATGTTAAAATATGTAAAATTTTAATATCTTTAAACAGAAAAATATAAAAATTAATTTCAGTTAAAAATTTTGTGATATTAATTAAAAAATTAATTAAATTTGCACCAGTAAACAAATTTATAGTATCAATTAAAAGTTTAATTCGCTTGATTGAATTTTCAATTAAAACTAATTTTGTTTTTGGTTAATGCTTTAATTAATTGTGATCATTCCTCTTCAATCGGTCAGTACGGCAATGCACCTCAAGCTATTTGAAAACACAAAAAAAAAAAAAAAGTCTTTGGAAAATTTTTCCTGAAGAGCTGGCCTAAGCAACCAGTGAAATTCACATAGACTGTAGTCTTTCCTCAACAATAAATTTCAGTGTTTTTATAAAAAAAAAATTGTAAATTTAGCACGTCATAGAGAAATCTATTTAATAAAAAAAAAAATACATTTATCCTTGTCGTCGATTAAATTTCTCTCGAAATTTGTTCCTCCTTTTCCTCAAAATGTGTGGATAAAATCATAATTACATGCGAAAAGCGGTTCACTTCTTATTCACAATAGGAGTGATTATATTAATTGGAACATTTGTTCAACTTTTTATGTATGGATCGCTCCTGTATTGTCGAAATTTTCGTCGATTCGGCTAGCACGACTTCATACAACAATTATCTATATAAAACACGGATTTGAAAGTGAACTTTTAATGTCTACATCGTTCCCATAATATCCGCCTTACAATTTTTTTATTTTTATGTCATAAAAAAAATTCGAACGATAAATTTATCATATTGCCCTCATTTTCATCATATCAGGCCATACCAAATTGGTAAGATTCTAGTAATTTTATTAAAAAATATATTAAGTTGACTAAATTGATTCACGATTTAAACAATGAACTTTTAACGTTTCAGCAGGTCCAAAATTTTACGCCCAAAAGAGAATTTTTATTAGTCGTGACGAAAATCGAAACAAATAATTTAACGTATTGGCGTTTTCAATGTTCTCTCGGCTTGATTCGTGCGATATCGCTTTAGCAAAATCGATTATAATACAGGGTGTCTGGTGGCAAATTTATACTTTAAATACGGTTATTTCAAAAAAATAATAAACGGTAGGGTAGCGCCGTTGGAATTATCGATTGTGGGGATTTGTGAGTCACGATGTCGCAGTGGTCGAGTGAGCATCGCGCGTTCGCTGTGGAGACATTTTTTAAGAGTAATAATTCTTACGTAATTGCTCGTCGTCAATTTGGTTTAAAGTTCGGTACTCGGCGAATACGTGATGGACCGCGTGTAAATTTAATTCGTTCGTGGATGCAGAGATACCGCGCAACTGCTTCGGCTATGAATGTCCCACGGCTAGGGCCCAGTCGATCTTCAAGGACTCCCAAAAACATTGAACTTAAAAGCAGTTTACCTGAAAATCCGCGACTTTCAATACGGAAAAGAGCAGCCTCACTGGGACTTCCAAGAGCGATTATTCATGAAATTTTAAAACAGGATCTGAAGTTCCATCCTTTTAAAATTCAAATCGTTCAAGAACTGAAAGAAAGTGACCTTGATTTATGCAAACAATTTGGTGAAGCGATGTTGGAGCGTTTTCGCACTGTAAATCCCATTTTTTGGAGCGACGAGGCTCATTTTTACTTAAACGGCCACGTCAACAAGCAAAAACTGCCGTTACTGGTCTCCAAGAACCCGCAACCCTCGATTGAAACATCAAAAACCATTGCATTGCCACAGGGCAACTGTTTGGTGTTCCTTATCGACGCATGAGATAATTGGACCATTTTTTTTTCGAAAATTCTCGAGGCCAGGTGAAAAATGTTAACGGTGAAAATTATCGACGCATGATTACGGAATTATTTTTGCCAAACCTGCGAGCTCATCCATCGCACTCTTCACACATGTGGTTTCAACAGGATGGGGCGACTGCACACACAGCCAGAGCTTCGATAAATTTGCTTCGGGAAAATTTCCCCCAAAAAATGATCAGTCGCTTTGGAGACATCCCATGGCCACCGAGGTCGCCCGATGTAACTCCCATGGATTTTTTATGGAGTTACCTCAAAGAGAGGGCTTATAATGACAATCCCCAATCTCTTGTGGCTTTAAAGAAAAACATTCGTCGAGAAATTAGCTCAATTGAACCAAGTTTACAGTTTTGAACAGTGTGTTCAACTCGACGAAAGACATCTGCATGACATACTCTTTAAAAAATAAAATCCGCATTTCCATTCTATCGTTCAATGCTCTTAATAAAACTTTGTGTTGATTATTACGTTTTTTATTTAAGTTTGGAAATATAAATCTGCTACCAGCCACCCTGTACATATCAAATCGGCTGGATCGCCAAATACTTTACTGCAGAAATGTTTAATGTTAAGATCAATTCCACATTCAGTTATTAAAGAGAACCCAGACGACGAGTTAATCTTGTCAATGGTGTTAACATAATTACCAAATTTTATGGCAAAAATTTTCGCCCCTATTATGAAAGTCGACGTCGACATAAGTAATTATATTTTCTAAGTCGTTATTGACAGACAGAAAAAAGTGTTTTATCAATTAAAAAAATGGTTTAAAAAATATTTAAATTTAATGAATGTGATAATTGAATCAATTATTTTTTTAGTTGAAAGAAAATTAAAATTTTAATTTTGACTTTATGAACATTTTAGTTGTTTTGAAATAAATTTTTAATTAAAATTTCAATTAAACAACAAAATATCTTAATTCACTTTTTTCGTTTAAAATAAAACTAGATGACCCGTGCGAATATTTCGCACCGTTAGTTGTCATTTTTGTAACATAAAATGAAAATAATTAATAGAAATTTTAGTAACTTCAATACATTTTGTTAAAAGTATAAATATATCATCGTTTACTTTTTGCCCGTACGAATCCTTAATACAAACAAAAATATCTTAAAACGTATGCAATTATATATAACTGACTTAGTAATAAACGGCATTATAGTAAATAGCGTTATTGCCAGAATGGATTTTAATACATACTATATTAAGAAATAAGCTTTAAAATGAGATATCATTCATTAAATTTGATGCGGTGGTATGGGAGATATTTGCAACCGAAAAGTGCTTTAGAAATAATATATATAATAATTTGAACATGTAGAATTATTGTTCGGAATTGTCAATATTTATTAAAATAAATTAACACGTTGTTTGAAATGGCAAAGTGTTTTGATCACTATTTTAATTAAATTTAAAAATATCATTTATTGAAAATATTTTTTCAAAATCTTAAAATTTTTAGTAATCAATATAATCATTTTGGTAATAGGTGCAAAATCAACAACTTGTTTGCTTGATATTATGAATTTGGAATAAATTTGGTGATTGGAGAAATTTAATAAGTTTTTCTGTGCAATAATCGATTACTATTGACAGTCACTTGATATATTCTAGGGCGCTTTTGAGTCGACATCGAGTAGAATTGTCTCTGTTTTAGTCGACAGGAAATTTTGCGACGACTCAAATGAAAGTTAACGAAATTTTAAGTAGAATGTACACATATTTATTAAGTACGTTAAAATATAAAAAAATGCAAATTAAAAAGAAGTAAGGGCACACATTTTAACAGTAAATTAAACTCGAAAATTCAGAAAAGTTTGCTAAAATAGCGAAAATTCGATAAAATTTTTTACTTAGGACGATTGCCCCAAAAGCAACAAAACCACGCAAAATTGCAAAAATTTGGAAAAGTTGGCAAAAATAGAGAAAATTCGCGAAAATGTTTAATACTTCAAACAAGCCATAAAATTTATTAAAAGCTCCTAAAACTATAAGGAATGTCAAAAATTCGGTAAATATTGCAAAATTAACAGAAACTCGTCGAAATTTGCTAACAGCGGCATGATAGCAAAGACCTTTATTTATTAATAATCGTTAAAGCTTAAAAGAAGCAGAAAACTTACAGTAAAAAATAGCTCTTTTCGCGAACCTGGCAAAAATTCTCGAAAAATTCAAAATCGGAAACAAACTCTAAAATTAATTTGATATCGCTTAATCGGTAAAAAAACAAAATGTCGGAAAATAGCATAAATAGCGTTAGCAAAATTAACTTTAATGATGAAGAACAAAAATAATAGAAAAAAAAAATTGGAGATGGGATTTTTTTTCTGTCTGATTTTCGATAACTTGTCGACGTCGACACAACTTTCTTATAAAATACCAAATTAAGGTCGAAGTGATTTAGTCGTCGACTTCATGTAACAACAAATAAAAATAAATGTCGACGTCGACAACGACTTACATAATAGGGGTGATTGACTTTCGAAGGGGCTTAATAAAAAAATGCACCATTCGGCTTAGTTTTAGCCCAAAACTTTAAAATTAAAATTATATTACGCTTTCCAATGTCTGACATGGCGTTTCCACATTGTAGTCGACAAATGAATAGTTTTATAAACCCAATTTGGGCGTTAACAAATTGGGCTTATCATTCAAAAATGCCAGGACTAATGCTCATAAGCCATGGACGTAGTAGAAATACCTTTGATTTGTGTCAGGATTATCTGCATACCATCCATTTTTAAAAGAGCCCAAGAAGAAGGCAAAATGATTTTAATAAGAGTTCTTAGATCACTTGGTTCAAAATAGAATAATATTTAAAATTTAAGTTAATGCGTTAATATGAGTCTGTGGCAAAAGTGAATTAGAGTTCAAGTTTAGATGAGGACGTCCGCCACAGCTGCGCTGCCACAGATATACAAAATAAATTTGAATACACAGGCGTATAACAATTTATAAAAATGTTTACAAATATCATACATAAATACAACTTTAAATTGAAACAATAAAAATTAAACACATTTTAAAGGGGGCACAAAACGTCTTTTGTTGGTGTCGTTTATAATGGATGTCTATCAAACATTTTGGATACTTCTTTCTTCAGCTCCTTGGACCCAACAGCAGAATGGAAGGAAGAAAGAAACAAATCATTCAATTTCAAAATAAACAAAAACAAACAAACAAACGAAATAAAAATTATGATTTCGTGGTTAGCGCTTGTTAAATGCCTTGGAAACATTATTGCGTTATTCATCTTCATTCCTTGTCAGTTGATGTATGGATGGATGTATGGTAACCGTGTTTTATTTGTGGAGGGTTCACCTTTTTTCTTGTGTGTGTGTGTTTGTGTGTTTTTTTCTTTTTGGAAATTTAACAAATTTTAATTTGATTTGTTTTATTTCATTTGTATTTGAACTGGTACTCGTTTGGCTGGGCTAATAAATTATCATTTGATATGTTTTATGATTTTTGTTTGTTTGTTTTCATAATGTTTTGTAGATTTTTCTTAAGAATATTGAATAAAAGGATTTGAATAGTTGAAAAAAGGTAATCATTTCTCATAAATAAAGTTTGGAATAAGAGTTGCCAGGAGAAGATAAATATGGGAATTTTTGGGAAAGATAATGAAAATCCTTAAATCAGGCAATTTAAGGAAAAAATAGATAATGGAGATAAGACTATCGATTATTTTAGACTAAGATACAGCTCATTGATTGCTTGAACGTTTTTTACGATAGCATTTACAAGTCTAAAAACTTTTATATTTTATATCGCACTTGTTCAACAATAGTGTATTATCTCAATATTTTAAAACTTTTAGTAGAAGCAAAACAATTTTGAAATTAAAAAGAATTTTTTAAATAACCTTTTCATTACTTAAAATTGGACGGTGTTTTTTAAAAGGGCAGATATGAATATTACGTGTCGACT
This sequence comes from Pollenia amentaria, assembly GCA_943735925.1. NCBI lineage: Eukaryota > Metazoa > Arthropoda > Insecta > Diptera > Polleniidae > Pollenia > Pollenia amentaria. The sequence goes on along the minus strand of OX031006.1, from coordinate 43,558,748 downwards.
TTTTCCAAAAAGTGAAAAAATTTTGAGTTAATACTAGGGTATTCTTTCGGTTAACCGTTAATCGGTTAACCGAATAATTACTACCCGAATAACTGATCGTTTAATTTAAAATTGTCTATTTTCGTTTAACGATTAAAGCGGTTAATTTCACTCGATTAACCGACATAACAAAATATATAATAATTATTTGTGTCGTCTCATATACAAAAGGTATGTGTTATGAAATAATTTTTTCATACAAACAAAGAAGCTGTTAAGTGATCTTTATTTCAAATAAGTGTTTGCTGTCAACAGCTTTTTGTTTCATGTACTTTTTAAATGTATGTGTTTAGTTATTTGTTTCTTCTCATATTTTCTCATATCAATCTTTTAACAGAACTAACGGAAACAATTAGAAGAGTAGTAAAAAAGTAAATAAAAAAAAATTCAATAAAACAGGACTCTAATGGCATAATGGAAGATTTTATACGTTTAGAGAAATCCAGGAAAAGGACTGAGAAATTCGATTTTCTATTTTATTGGCTACTTTCGATTTCTCCAACATCAATGATAAGTGGAAGAATTTTTTCCAAGTCAAGAATCGCTTAAATCCTAAACATTTAAACCAAATTATTTTTCTAAAAGATTATTTTTTAAGATCTCCTTAAACTATTGAAATAACTAATCAAATTATTTTATAGTTTATTTTTTAATTGCTACATAATATTTATGTATTACATATTTATGAATTATTTTTTGTTTGTTCGCTTTAGTTCAAGGATTGTTATGTTTGTTATGTTAATGTTTTTTTTTACTAATAAAATCCAAATAATAACGGCCTAAGATATAAAAAAACTTGGGCGCCTCGAACATTTCAAAGGTTGCGACTAGGGGCACCCCGCAATGTGGTGTACTGTCACCTTTACTTTGGAATCTGAATATGAATATCCTTCTCAGAGCCATGGAAAGGACGTGCTGCAAAACGGTTGCATATGCGGATGACGTTGCAGTTGTGGCTATGGGTAAAGATCCCAGACTAATGACGTCCTAACAAAATGGTGCCAGGGATGTGGACTGGATGTAAATCCTGCTAAAACAGAACTGGTACTTTTCACAAGGAGATACAAAATTCCCAAATTTAATACCCCGAGGATTAAAGGGGTGTCACTGGAACTGTCTAACAGCGCCAAGTATCTTGGACTAATACTGGACAGCAAACTGAACTGGGGGATGAACACCAGTTCCAGGACTAATAAGGCGGCTACTGCATTATATTGCTGCAAAAGGGCCATTGGCCTAAACTGGGGAATTAACCCGAGGAATGTATACTGGTAATACGAATGTGTCATTAAACCCATTCTCTTCTACGTGGCAGCTGTTTGGTGGCCGGCGCTCAAGGTGAAGACTCATCAAACTAGGTTTGAACGTACAATAAGAATGGTGGTGATAGCGGTAACAGGTGCCATTAGAACAACCCCCTCTAAGGCATTGTTTACGATTTTGAACTGGTTACCACCAGACATTTTGGCGAAAAGAATAGCTGCGGACGCGGCGGTAAGACTAAGGGCCACCGGAGCATGTAGGGATTACAATATCGGACATGCTAACATTCTGAACGATATTAATTGGCACATGGATGTTGATTATGTCACACCCCAGCCAATCTTTGATCCTGGCTTCACGGTAAACATTTTGGATAACGTGGTCCACTATGATGACCTGCAAATTCCCGCGAATGCGATTCGAATCTTCACGGGTCTAAAACACTGTTTGGTGTCGGTTCTGGCATATACTCCTATTAGGCTGCCGGACCACTGCAGTGTAATCCAGGCCGAGATAATGGCCATCCACACAGCCTCGAGACACATCCGGTACGGTGAAATATCTGGAAGGGATATTCACATTATTACCGATAGCAAGGCGGCCATAAGATCCCTGGAGAATGTGTTCATCACATCGACAACTGTCCGAGAATGCCGGATGTCTCTGGAGGAGATAGCGAGACATTCACTTGTCACCCTTAATTGGGTCCCCGGACACGGGGTCATACATGGGAACTGCATGGCGGATTCGTTGGCGTATGCAGGTACCACCTTGAATCGGGACGGTTCCACATATTATGTAGGTGCTTCACTCCCAAGGTGTAAGCAACTTATAGCGCACAAGTTTCATCTTATCGCCAGTCAGAGGTGGCACGATGAAACCACCTGTGGGGAAACCAGGAAAATCTGGCCCATCATAGATGGAAAAAGGACACGGCGGGCATTACAGCTGTCCAGACATCATCTAAGAAACCTAATTGCGGTTATAACTGGCCCATTGGAAGGCACGCCCAGAGGCTGGGGCTCCCTTATAATGACTTGTGTAGAAGTTGCGGCGATGAGGAGGAGGAAGGGTCAACGGCACATCTTCTCTGTAATTGCCCGGCATTCGGAGACTTAAGACTCGAAATGTTTGGTCGTAGAGTCCTTGGGGACAAAACCTGTCTCTCTGATGTTGATGTAAACAGGATCCACCACTTTATTGAATCGACCGGTTGGCTGCATGGGAATACTAGCAGCCAGATTTCATAGGACCCATGGGAGACGGCGTGATATGGTAACACAACGGGAACTAACTAATGGACCCACGTGAGCTGTGCTTGATCACGGCTGCCAATGGAACCTAACCTAACCTAAGATATAAAAAATAAAGCATGTCCATAAAGGGTTTATTTTTTATAACTTAGGCCGTAAAAATTAATGCATTTTTTTTATTGAAAATACTTAATATAAAAAAAACTTTATTAATCGGTTAACCGATAAATTACAAAATTAACCGATTATAAACCGATTAAACCAAAACCTCGGTTAAGTAATGGAGCGATTAACCGATTAAAGCAAAAGCCCGATCAAGTGAATACCCTAGTAAATACATTATGTTTGAACAAGTGCGATATATAAGTAATTGAGATACGATGTCAGTGTTGCCCTTTGTGGCTAATTAATTAAAAACAGACAAGCCGGGCACATGGCGTTTTAACATAATTCGGGTACGCTGAATCCAGTGGTGCCCACGGTTTTTTAAGATTGGCTCTTGTTTTATATATACCGTTATTTCGAAAATGGAGGAGGTTGCACAACATATGTCGCGTAACTCAAAAACGCTTTAGCTTATTGAAAAAACTTAAAAAACCGAAATTCCGCATTTCCTTTAAGAAAAGTAGAACTCCTTTTTAATATCCGCAGTCGTTTTAGAAACATATTTTTTTTTTTGGGAAAAAAATAATTTTTTTTATCAAAATTTCGAAATTTTTGTTTTTTAAAAATTCATAAAAAATTAAAAAATAGAGCAAGACTTTGCAGACGTATAAAAAACGAAGCTGCAAACAACACAAGCCATAAATGATTAAAATCTGTTAGCAACTTTTGATTTTATTCACAAAAGTCGACAAATTTTAATTAATTTAAGAATTTTATAAAACGCAATATTTGTATGGGAGCCCCCTAAGAAGTGGGTATAAGGGGCAAGTATGTCTCGAGAAAATGTTAAGGACAAAAAATTAATTGAGGTCGGTCATACAGTTTAGTACGCCTAAAACCGCAATAAATAACGCTAGCATACTTAAATTCGGTACGTCACAGTTTTATAGGACGAGAAATCACATTGACAAATTTCGTGAAGATTGGTCCATAATTTACCCTCCGCCACATATAAACCCTACTCTCGGAAAACAGTTTATTGCGCCTAAAACCAAATAAAGCTCACTTTGGGAAAATAATAAAATTCGTCTTAAACCATCACAGATATAGATATTGCGGTGACATTTTTTACTTAAATTCATATGGCCAGAAAAAATATCATACAAATTTGTGAAATTTTCTGTTAACGCTAAAACTAATTACACTGCTGTATTGAAATTTATTCTAATTTATTTTTTGTAATACTAGAAATCAGTCTTCAGAATTTTGGGATGATTGGTCCATAATTTACCATAGGTCCAATACAAATAACGCTCCTAAAAATTATTTCAGTTCGGCTAAAACTTTTACGAATCATGATATTTTACTCAAGCCTGTTCAAAGTTCTAACAAGAAACGCATAAAATTTTCTTATTGTCGGTCAATAATTTAATTCAGGTTTAAACCGCAACGAATTTATAGAGCCTGTCGGTGGAGGGTATCAAAGATTCGGCACAGCCGAATATAGCACTCTAACTTGTTTTAATTAATATCACAAATTGAAATAAATTTACATTTTTTTCTGTGTAGGGGACATTTTTAATTCCCAAGTACTTAGCAACCCTAAAAATAAAAGTGAAACTGAATAATTTCGTGTTCCAAATGCTTCTAAAGATGAAAAATATTGTTGCTCTGTTTATTTATTAAATTTAAAAAAAAATTTACGAACATTATTTGGTATTTTGCATGTGTCAAATTAACTTAAGCTTTGAATATATATTTTGAAACTATTCCAAGAAACGGTTAAGCATGGGAACAAACGTGATTTTCAATATAAATACTCAAAATATTCACTACGTCATCAACATCCCCATCATTATCAACGTCGTCATCAACATCATCATCATCGGGGTAATAATTTTATTTAGCTCTTAACTACATAATAATAATATCAAATGGATGAGGGACAATATAAATGGAATTGAGTAGCTCAACTGTAATTGACATTTAAGGTTATGTAAGGAGTCAAAATAAAAACAATATCTAGAGAAATTATCTTGATGTCCGTAACATAATGAAATGAATAGAAAAAATCTTAGCTGGGGTTGTTTTAGTTTTAATTATTTTCATATTTACCCGCATATTTTCCATGTAATTTCGTATTCGAAATTTCAGACTTCTTAAGACTTTGCAAAGCTTTACCGAATCCACCGGCACCCAACTAAATGACAGTAAAAGTTTAAGTAATTTTATTGTCATTAAATATTTTGTAATCATTTGTGATGTTGACATGGTGTGTTCGTCCCTTTGTCTGTGTTTGTATGTATGTATCTACAATCGAGTGGCATATGACATCTAAAATTAGAGGGTCCATCACACACAACCACCAAAAACCCAGTTAAAGCAGGAAAGAAAGGAAGTTTGAAAGGAAGGCAAAAAGGTTAACGCCCATTCACTTATCAAAAGTATGTCAAGAACAGATTTTCTATGTCATTACATTCATTCATTCTCTAGTCTTCTAAATATGCTTTTAAATGTACGAGTTTTTAAAATTCTACAAGACGAAAAACATTTTTGTTGATAATGATGATGATTGTGATTGAAAAAAGGTGGTTGTTATATAATAATGACATTAAGAATATTATTTATTAGGTGGTGGTGGTTGGTTACTCTTTGCAAACTCGTGCACATTCAAAATTTATTTGAATTGTATTTATCAAAGTTGCCAATATACTATTGCCTGTGTCCCTTGGCATTAATAGTTAGATTTCATTAATGTTTGAAGTATAAAAACGAATATGTTTGTTACCGTACAAATAATTTTATTGAGTGTGGAAATTTAAATTTTATTAAAAAATCAGCTGTCAGTAAATATTTGAATTTTGTGAAATATTTAGAAACTATTATTATAATCTTCGGGGAAATGTGGGGAAATGCACATCCAATCAAGTAGTTTTTTCTTTTTAAATAAATCCTCTGTTTTGTTTGTAGAGTAAAGCTTTACCCCCATATTCATTAATAATTTAGGTTTATAGCAGGTTTATGAAACGAATTTTCTGTGAAACAATGTTTAATAAACCTTTTATTAATCAAAAATATTTGTTATGAATATGGGGGTTAACTTAAAAAAAAATACCACAAATGAAAACAAAAAAAAAAAAAACAAAAAATCGTGGCATTTTGCGTTTGGGAATACTTCTTGTTAGAATCTATTAATACCACCCACGGACGAATAAAGACATTTGTGATATTATGTGAACTTTACAAAGAAAAAAAATAAAAATTGATTTCAATTAAAAAATTTGTGAATTAATTACATAGAAAAAAATTATTAAATATCTCCAATCACCAAAGTTATACCAAATTCGTAATATCAAGCAAACAATTTATTGATTTTGCACCTATTACCAAAATGATTATATTGATTACTAACAATTGTAAAATGGTGAATATTTTTTTTAATAAATGATATTTTTAATTTTAATTAAAAATATGATCAAAAAACTTTGCCATTTCAAACAATGTGTTAATTTATTTAAATAAATGTGGACAATTCCCAACAACAATTCTACATGTTTAAATTATTTTATTTTAAACGAAAAAAGTCAATTACAATTTTTTGTTATTTAATTAAAATTTTAATTGAAAATTTATTTCAAAACAACTAAAATGTTAATTAAATCAATATTAAATTTTTAATTTTCTTTTAACTTAAAAATAATTGATTCAATTATCACATTAATTAAATTTAAATAGTTTTTAAACCATTTTTTTAATTGATAAAACACTTTTTTCTGTGTAAAATATTAACTTAATTTGCACCTGTAAACATATTATTAGTACCAATTGACCAAACAAGTCATGTATTGATCACATCAACAGTTTGAGGGTAATTGTGGAACAGTCGGTTGAATGGCGCTCACCCCTTTACTTAGTGTTCGTTGACTTTAAACGTGCATTTGACACACTACAACACAAGGCGATATGGGAAGCTCTGAGATGCAAAGGAGTTCCCGAGAAGATAATTAGTCTTTTTAAGGAGCTATACAACAACGCATTTTGTTGGATACTTCATGAGGGTACAGCAAGTACCCCCATGAAAGTAAACGTAGGTGCTCGTCAAGGCTGTGTTTTGTCTCCACTACTGTTTAACATAGTACTTGACGTAGTTATGAACCACTGCATGAATATGCATCATGGAATTTCGTGGGGCCTTCATGATAGGTTAGAAGATATTGATTATGCAGATGACGTCTGTCTTTTATCCCACCGCTTCTCTAGCATGCAATCTAAGGTTCAGACCTTTGCTACACGTGCAGCCAAAGCGGAATTACAAATTAATATCAACAAAACCAAATCAATGCGCATAAATTCTTCATGCAACGACAACTTTCAGCTTTCGGGCCAACCCATTGACAATGTTGAAATCTTTTGTTACCTGGGGAGTATAATTTCAAAAACAGGGGGCAGCAAAGAAGATATACAGAATAGACTGTGTAAGGCAAAGCAAGCGTATGGCACGCTTAATAAATTCTGGAGATCTCAAAATATCTCAACTCACACCAAAATCAAGGTTTTTAATAGCAATGTAAAATCTGTGCTTCTGTATGGTTGTGAAACTTGGAATATTTCGGGCCGTGAAATGAGTAAAATGCAAGCTTTTGTAAACCTCTGCCTCAAGCGTATTGAAAGGATATTCTGGCCTGCCACGATATCAAATTTGGAGTTGTGGAATTTAACCCATCAAGTTCCTTTAAGTACCAGTATCCGATTGCGTAAATTTAGTTTGCTAGGACACACAATGAGAAAACCAGCACATGATTTAACTCGACAGTCTGTAGAATATAACCCCCAAGGATCCAGGAGACCTGGTAGACCTGCGAATACTTGGAGACGACAAATTGAGAACGAGTTGCATGAGCATGGCGTGTCCTGGAATGAGATGAAAACCATGTCCACTGATAGAATACAATGGAAAACATTTGTTGCGGCCCTATGTTCCACAGGGAATTAAAGGATTACATATATAATTAACCGTTTAATTCACTTGTTGACACCTTTAATTCACTAGATTAAATTTTTAATTAAAACTGAGGTTATTGTTATTAAATGCTTTGATTGGAAATAAATTAGCGAGAATTTTTTCTGTGTACTAAGAAAATTTTTAGAGAACGAACTTGTTGAATTAAAATTTTTTGACTTTTAATGTTCCTTTGTTTATAATAAATATTTGAGGTTTTAAAAAGGAGATTTTAAAAAGGACCCGCTTGATACTGAATCTGAAAAAGAAATATTCAGCACTATTATAAACATAAGACGTTGACGACGTACATTTTAAGTTCTGGTCACATCAAATCGACGAATACATCACTTTTACGTAAATTTTGGTACATATTTTCAAAGAATGTTGTTTCGATGTCGACTATTTAGCGAAAATCTGACAAAAAAATACCATCTCTGATTATTTGTTTTTTCTGACTATAAGGTTGGGTTTTTGAGATGTGGATTAAGTTTAAGCTTAGTTTAATGTAGTTTGAATTTTGGATTTTTCCGGCGAAATGCGATTTTTGTTTTATTATTTCATTAAATACCAACATTTTAAGCAAAACTAAGCTGTTCAGTTAAAATTTTGTATACAACCTTGGTAATGCCAGAAGAAATCTGATTTCAGATTAACTAAACATAGTTCTGACTGCGCTGAGTCAAGAATGAAAAATTATCAATAAAAAAAATTTTAATTAATTTCATGTTGTAAAATTCCTGTCTTCATAAAAATAATTTAATGAAAATTAAATTCAATGAACTTAAGCCTAAATAAAAATATCTAAATTTGGATTAAAAACCATTAACAGTTCAATAAAATAACCACAATACTAATTATTGTTAACAGCTAAGGCACGAGCTATGTTTACATTTGTCCTTCAAGTTGTGCCGAAAAAGGTCAACAAGAAAAAAGAAAGACAAAAACATCAAAAAAACAAAAATGTACTTTGGACTTCAAGAAGAATTCTTGACAAAAAGTACGAAAAAACAGAAGTTAGGAAGAACATGTAAATCAATTAAAATTGATAATCATTCATTCAAAAAGCAAATTTCGATCTACCAAAGTGAAATACCATTTGGTTTAAGGATTGATGTTTGACTATTGATGTCGCCCGGCCTCAATAGCCGAGTGAGTAAAACGGCAAACCCCACTGAAGAGATTGTGTGGTTACAATCGAAACTAGTCTGGGCAACCTGTCCGTGAACGCCTGGGTTCAAATCTCAGCGCAGTCAAGAATGAAAAATTATCAATAAAAAAAAAAAAATTTTAATTAATTTCATGTTGTAAAATTCCTGTCTTCATAAAAATAATTTAATGAAAATTAAATTCAATGAACTTAAGCCTAATTAAAAATATCTAAATTTGGATTAAAAACCATTAACAGTTCAATAAAATAACCACAATACTAATTAAACATAGTTTAACTGAGATTTCAAAAACCCAGCCTAAGTGTTTGTTTTTCAGTAGTGTTTTTTGTGTGATTTTGGAAAACTAAAAAAAAAAAATAATAACTAAAAGTAAAGTATAGCATTCATCCCGACGTATCATCATCATTCCGAGTGGTCATTTGACCAAAGTCTAAAATTTATTTTATATATTTTAAATACAGGTTTTTGGGAAACTTTTGGAGAACTAATTTTAACAATAAATAATATGGGTTGTGTACATAAGTTTGTTTAAATATGCGTTTTTAATTACAAACGTTCTAGTGGACAGGAAACTTTGTGAGGACTTAAAGTTTATAATATTAGTTTGGAAGTAAATATACTTAATAAATACGAACTTTCTAAAAATTACTTAACTTTGAATCGCCGCAAAATTTCCTGTCGACTAAGGCAGAGTCAAAAAAATAACCAAATAACTGTGAATAGTAATCGATTGTTGTCAATGAGAACTTAGAAAAAAAAAAATATTGTTCCGTTGCCGTCGATTTTTACAACAGGGGTGGGGTGATTAACTGGCGTTAGGGATGGGAAAATTGAAAAAAATATATCGATATATATCGTATCGATATATTTTAAGAGTATCGACATTTATCAATTAAAAATATCGATGTATCGATGTATCGAATGTATTAAGCCGAAGTTATTACCAAATTTCAATACATATTTACATAGGTACAAACATGTTACATGTAATTCCATTCTAACTTTTTATTGTTTTCTTTTATTTCACATTTACTGCCTGTCCCTCGATTTCGAACGAAGCTTTCATTTTCTTAACTTTTATTTAAAACAAAAGCAATTTTAAAATTTAGATTTTTACGTAAGTTATGCGAACGAAGTTTTTGTTTGAAATCGAGGGACCGGCAGTTAATTCTACAATTAAAAAAATTTAAAAAAAGTAAAGAATACAAAAAAAATGTTATTTATTCGCCATATGAAATCTAAAAAAAAAAATTAATTGGGATTATATAATGCCGGATTATATACTGCCGGTTAACGAAACTCGTGACACATAGTGTACAAGTAAACTGTGCAATATTTTATTTTTAATATATGCTCAAATAAAAAAAAAACAAAATATTTATTTTATTATTAACATTCCAACTTTCATGAGTCTATTGCTGCTAATACGCCATAATTAAGGTGATTCTTTGCATAATTCTAGGAACCCTTTCCAGTATATTTTTTCCGCGCTTATTTTTTTGTGTTCATCTCTTAAAAAACCAAGACAAAACTGAACTGTGTAACCTATGAAAATGTACAATGGAAAAGCGCCGATATTTTCTTAATACTAGTTAAAAAAACATATGATGCAATTCTTAAAAAACAACAGTATTGTAAGTCTGCGTTCATACGGCTCATGTCTTATTGACATGATTCTTCCTTTTTCTTCTTTGATTATGAATTGGTGTTCAAATGATTCATGTCATGTTGACGACATGTTTTTTTTTTGTGTAGTTTTTAAATACGAATTAGAAAGAAGAAAAAAAAGCGAATGAGAAAGCAAAGTGTACTGACAGTACATGCATGTGTGTACTTGTGTCTTTTCCCCTCGTCTCTCTCACCTATAAACAGCAATCATGTCAATAAAACATGAGCCGTATGAACGCAGACTAAGCAGTTGAGCAACGGTTAAAATGTTGAATTTTATTATAAAGAGATCTTAATAATATCGAATTCGATAAGTCGTAGAAAAATATCGATTATTAATCGATTATTATTTTTTTTAAATATCGATATTTTGATATATCGATATTTATTGCCATCCCTAACTGGCGTAACTCTTAAAATATCTTAAAACAAAACACTTGACATGAGATATTTCACTCTTTAAATGCTTTAAATTATACACATCGGTTAGTCTATGATCACAATCTTCAACTTTTGTGTTCTTAGGAGAGTGAAGAAAATGGTTGGCACACGGAACAAATTTTGCTTCATATATCTAATAAATCAAATTCATTAATTTTTTTTTCTTTATTCCAATGAAAAATTTCATTGCGGCACTGAGATTTTACAAATATAATGAATCTATTTTATTAACACTACGACATTGTGTTTCGCAATTTCGTTAAAATTTTTCATTGAATTAATGACAAATATTTAATATTAAAAATGTTCAATATTCACACAAACAAATGACCTTGGCCCTTTAGTGTTCTACATTGAGTTTCTTATTATTGGAATTCATTCTTGATATATTCATAGCAGGGATGTTGAACGGGGTTTTAAATTTTGTACCAACTTCCAAAAAAATGTACTACTTCACGGTACCATTTTTTTTTAATTTATTAAAACAACAAAAAAGTACATAAAAATTCAATTGTACACAAAAAAAAAAAAAAAAACAAAACGTAACATTAACATACATTATATGTATGAGTAAAATAAGGCATATAAAAGTGTTATAAATATATGAGATCAAAAGCAGGCACTTTTTTGTTTAGTAAATTAACTATTTGGAATTTTTACATCATAGCAGCATGAATTTGTCGATCTTAACCACTCATTTGGTTGTATGAGACTTGATAATATTGGCACATGTAGTCTGTGACTTTCCTTAGCTTTTGTTATATTTTTAAAAGAATAAACTCTTTTCACATTTGCAGACGAATGTGAAATGCAGAAATGTCAGGAAACATATGGACATTCAGATCATTTTGTAAATTAGCTACTACCGACGAAAAACTACAAATGTTTTCAGTTTTTAACGACTGCAGTTGCTCGACATCAGCTAAAGCTTTAAATTGATTATTGATTGAATCAAAATTTGCAATTCATATGCGAACATTTTTACTAGAAGAGGTACAATACTACTTGTTTTACCTGAAATAACATTTTCAGGAGTAAACTTACGGAACCACATTGAAACTTCGTTATTAAAGTTGACGTTGGTTCTCAAATTTTATATAAAATAGTTTTGCATTTTCTTTAATTTCTTTAACAATATTATTTGTAGAGATATATAAATCCACTTCTGTTCCGCAATAAATTTCTTCAAAGAACGTGTGATTTTTGTAAAGGTCTACGATAGAGATATCACTTTCATCCAAAACATTTTTATTCATGAAATTACGTGAAATTTTTATTCGTGAAATTACGTGCTATTTGCCGGAACAAAAAAATTTTGCCTTTGTAAAAATACATGCATTCGAGCATCTTCTGATTGCATTTCTTAATTAACCAGGTTAATAATTTTAAGTGGCTATTGCATAAATAAAAATTGCAATTTAAAAGAAAGATTTTTATTAAATCCTGATGAAAGAAATAATAATTAAAAAAATAAATGCTAGGAAAAGGACTCAATAATTTGTTTGCTATACTAAAAATTTAAAAAGGGGGATCTTTTAAATTGTACCAAATGAGTCACGGTAGTACCACGGTACTTTAGAAGGTCAAAATGTACAAAAAAATGTACAATTGTACCAACTTTAACATCCCTGATTCATAGTATCTTCTTGGCGAATCTAGAAATTTAAAAAAAATATTATTTTAGGAATGTATTCTCGAAATAAGTCAACTGACTTAGTAAAGCCGGTTAAGTTGTGATGAAAAAAATGTTAACTTTTACTTTGTAAATTAAGTGAAAATAATTTTTTGTTTGTTTATTATTATTATAAAAAACTACACAGAAAAATGTGTTTTATCAATTAAAAAAATGGTTTAAAAATTATTTAAATTTAATTAATGTGATAATTGAAGCAAATATTTTTTATTTGAAAGAAAATTAAAAATTAGATTTTGATTTAATTAACATTTTAGTTGTTTTGAAATAAATTTTCAATTAAAACTTTAATTGAATAACAAAAAATCTTAATTGACTTTTTTCGATTAAAATAAAATAATTTAAACATGTCGAATTGTTGTTGTGAATTGTCAATAATTATTTAAATAAATTAACACATTGTTTGAAATGGCAAAGTGTTTTGATCACTTTTTTAATAATAAATAAAAATATCATTTATTGAAAATATTTTTTCAAAATTATAAAATTTTTAGTAATCAATATAATCATTTTGGTAATAGGTGCTAAATCAACAACTTGTTTGCTTGATATTATGAATTAAGGACAAATTTCGTGATTGGAGAAATTTAATAATTTTTTCTGTGTAAAGCACTTGTTCTGGACCATAATTGAAAATTCTTAATTTTACCAAATACGATACACAAGTAGCTTAAGTGCCGTGGTGCCAACAATTTTCGAAATATGCCAAAAAGTACAATTTCACATGATTTCTATCCCTGATACGACCAAAGGTTTCTCTGCTGGTACTTTAATATTAATCCTTTAAAAGTCAGAGGAACTGTGGCCCGATTCATTAACTTTTAACGATCCGACAATCGTAATATTTGTCGACATATATATTCCCTTGCAGTAACGATGGTGTGATTCTGTAATTTATTTTTAACGATTGTAAACAGCTGTAGTTTTTGTAACATCTCTGTCTGCAAAATGTTAAAATAAAGCACAATAGAGAATAAAGAAAAAAAAAAAACAAGTGAAATTGTGTTTAATTTACTGTTTTTATATTTTATTTAGTGAATTTTACATTTAGAATTTTGTTTTTGTTCATAATTTGCTTTTTTTTGTACTGAATTTAGAATTTTGTTTTGTTTTGTATGTAATGGGTGATTCAAGTAGAGATACTTTTTTCAATAGCCTTTTTTTGACAGATCACGTGTGAGTCGTGTCATGCTGTCATGTTATTTTTGTTTAGTATTGTTTGGCATTTCATAATGGAAAGACTTACGCCTGAACAACGTTTACAAATCGTTCAACTTTATAACGAAAATTCACGTTCTGTGAGGAATGTGTTTCGAGCACTTCGCTCAACTTTTGGTCAACATAATCGGCCTACTGAGCGTACTATTCGCAACACCATCACCCATTTTGAGACCTAGTATTCATTATTGGATAATATTCGACCGAATAGACCACGTCCAGCACGCTGTGAAGAAAATATAGCGGCCGTAGCTGAGAGTGTACACGAAATCCGTGGAGAGTCGATTCTGCGCCGTTTGCAGCAACTCGGACCGTTATCGTGCCATGATAACCGACTATTTGATGCCTGAATTTGAAGCTCGTGATCTCGGCGACATTTGGTTTCAGCAAGACAGCGCCACTTCCCACACATCGCATCAATCAATGGATTTATTGAGAGAACTCTTCGGTCAGCACATAATTTCACGTTTTGGGTCGGTCGATTGGCCACCAAGATCGTGTGATATCACACAGTTAGACTTTTTCCTGTGGGAATATGTAAAGTCTAAAGTTTATGCGGACAAACCCGCTTCGATTCAGGCCTTGGAGGAAAACATCACGAGTGCCATTCGCCAGTTACCAGTCGAAATGCTCGAACGAGTCATCGAAAATTGGACTCAACGGATGGACCATCTGCGACGTAGAAACGGCCAACATTTGATAGACATAATCTTCAAAAAATAAATGCCGCAGAATGTTCTTTCAAATGATAATACACATTCCCCATTAAATTTGAATTTTTTTTTTTTAAAGTAGGGAACCTCGAAATGGATCACGCTTAATGTATGTAAGAAGTCGGGCCTCAGCCACTTTAAACATAAAATACACTTTATCTATTAAATAAATACAACGTAAATTATTGTCGTTAAAATAACGAAAATAAATGCTTAAAGTAACAGCCGACTTTAATCGACAGCGAATATCGTTAAAAATGTTACCGAACAACAACTTCGATAAATTTTCGTTATATTTATTTTAACGATACGATTATCGTAGAAAAAGTTAGTAAATCGCACTACTGTGATCGATTTCAATTTTAACTTTTTGTATCAAAATGCCAACGAATTTAATATTTAACATAATTCTTTGTTCCACTCTCTTTTCTTTGGTCTTTCCGACAATCTGGCTGCAACTAATTTCTCAAACTTAGTTATCGTCCAGACTTGCAATTTTTGTTGCAGCAATTTTTGAGTTTATTGGCGAGATTGGTGAGAAGATTGGAGAGGGGTACTCAGTTTCATGTACTCTGCAATTTCTTTCTGTTTTGTAATTTTCGCACTTTTCAAGTTGAAATTGGCTGTAGATGTATTTTTATTTATATTTAAAATATAAAAAAGGGAAAAAACCAGACCAGAAAAAAGAAAAGACCGGATGAAAAACAAAATAATTGCAAAACTAGAATTTCGTATTCTGGACACTAATGCAATTTCAAAGAAGAATTTTAAAAAATTAAAGTCTGAACGATGACTAACGGGGCTAGAAATTGACAGATCGGTAAAATATAGCGGGTGTATAGAACCCATTCAGGTATCAAGGGATTTTAATATTAAAGTCTAGGAATTGTTGGTGAGGTATTTGGGGTATTGCAAAACTAGAATTTCATATTTTGGACACTAATGCAATTTCAAAGAATAATTAAAAAAAAATTAAGTCTGAACGATGACTAACGGGGCTTGAAATTGACAGATCGGTAAAATATAGCGGGTGTATAGAATCCATTCAGGTATCAAGGGATTTTAATATTAAAATTGTTGCTGAGGTATTTGGGGAATCCTGTGAAGGCTGTGGCTTAAACTCATATCACGATGGGTACTAATTAAGCGGTGGGTTAGTAAATGATTTTAATTTTGGAATAAATATATATTAGAAAAGTATTTTAAAATAAATTACAATATTTTTTTTTATTCAATCAATAGATTAAGTTGCAAAAGTTTCTTTTAAATATTGTCAGCAAGGCAAATATTTTGCTTGCAAAAATAAGGTTTTTGAATCTTTAATTAGATTTATGAAAAAACGCTGTATTTATATTTATGCAAATTCATGCTTTTTTGTCTATTTTCGTACATTATTCTTCCTTTTTTTCCTTTGATATTTTTAGTATTTTTGTGCATACAAAAATCTGCCCTGATTATTATCAATCATTCAAATTTACCAAGTTTGTGGTTGATCCTTAACAAAATACATGATTAAAGAATTTTTTCGTCACGCTTATTTAAAGCAAGTTTTTGAAATATTTTCAATTTCAATGTGTTGTATTATTTTTTTTTATATATAAATTACTATGAATTTTATTTAAAATTCTTAAAGAAAATAACAAATCATAAACTTAAAGTTTAGAAGCACACGATTTAAACAAAGTTATCGCACAAAACTGATCACAAATAAAATCAAAGGAGCAAAAAGAAAAAAATTAAATAAATGACAAATAAAAAGTGTGTAGAATATTTTTTCTTAACACGGCAGACATACAGACAGACATTTAAAAAACAGAACAAACCAATAAGCTTTTATGTTCGAAATTGTGTGTTTGGCTTTTTTTTTTGGAGGTGGATAAAATATGAAACAAAAAGTTATGGAGTAAAACGAATTGTGGAGACTTTTTTATGTCTGAGGGATATATCCAGTTCATTGTGATATACTTCTGTTTCGGATTATATTAAGAGTGTCCCTATATGGCACTTTCAGCATGTCTTAAAAAAGTCTGCCACGTTTGATTTCATTGCAAAGGAAGTAGGCGTAGGAAATTATATTTATGTTATAAATATTGCTAATCTAACCCATTGTGCATTACTATTTGAAAAATCAGCAGCAGTATAAATATATAAACTTAAATAGACATCTGCAACCAACGTGTTCTTCTTAGATTTTATAAAAACTATTATTATTAATGAAAACTCTCACATGCACTCCTGGAAAACTGCATTTTCAGATTGATGATGATCTAACATCAGAACTGCGTTATCAATGTTATTACAAATGGCATCAATGAAGCAAAAAGTGACATCAATTCAATGACGAAAGTCGTCATAAAATTTTGTCATATTTTATGCGTCATCTAACTTCAGAATTGTGACATCAATGTTATACAAATGGCATCAATAAAGCAAAAAGTGACAACAATTCAATGACGAAAGTCGTCATAAAATTTTGTCATATTTTATGCGTCATCTAACTTCAGAATTGTGACATCAATGTTATACAAATGGCATCAATGAAGCAAAAAGTGACATCAATTCAATGACGAAAGTCGTCATAAAATTTTGTCATATTTTATGCGTCATCTAACTTCAGAATTCTATTTTTTTAAATTACTTAGTTAACTAAATCAAATTTTTAAAGTAGAATGATTACAAAAACCATATCGGACATGCTGGTGGTGTCTTATAATTGCGAGTTCTTCTGTAAACAATTGTCGGAATTCAACAAAATTGAAACAAACGTGTGTAACGGCTAAGTATATAGTCATATTCTCTCACTTTGACTTAAGTCAATCCCAAGCTTAATGAGTCTTTTCTACGAAGTTACTGAGTCATCGCACTGATGACATGTTTTATTAAACTGACTTCGATTCGTATTATCTGTGATGTCGATGTGTTATCCCATTGATGACATAATTTCAATTTTTGACCCTGATGACAATTGTTCCAAGTTTTGTTAAGGCTGACATCACATTGATGAAAAGTGTCATGGAGTCAAAAACGAAGACACTTGTCAAGTACTGATGTCAAATTACATCAGCGGTATGATGCGTTTTCTATCAGTGTGATGAGGACAATCTGAAACAAATACTGGCTACCGACCCTATAGGAATTAAAAATAACGAGGTGATTAGAGGGGGTAGATGAAGATGCTAATAAGATAGATGTGGCCACCTGGCGAATTACCCGGTCTGTTACACCACAGATAATGAAACTCCCACTTGTATTTATTCGTGTTACAAACTCTATAACAAACTTTAAATACCTTTAAAATTGTTATGATGTTCACAGAGAAAAAAAAACATATGCTTTTAATATGAAGTAGAAAATAAATAAACAAAAAAATATTTAACATTTGTTTGTTGCTACTCCTGTAGATAAAAAATGAACTGCTGCTTCTGATGATGACGATGAGGATACTGATCAGCATCCTCATCATCAGCCGCAGCATCTTGTGACCGATTTGACCAACTGCAAACAAACAAACAAACAAGCAACAACAACAACAACAACGAGTCAACGAACAAACACGGGAGACAAGAACAACAATTGGAGACCACATCTTGTGCGTGTTGTCATAATGAATGGTTGAACTAAAGTCATTTAATTTTTGTCGTACAAATATTGTTGTTGTAGTGGTTGATTATGTTTGTTGTTGTATTTAGTTTTTGTTGTTGTTGCTGCAGTATTTCTGCTTTTTATAGTTATAGTGGCGCCACAATATATTAAATTACTCTAAAGCAATACGAATATCAAACTTCTCATCATAATCATCGTCATACATTTGAACAAAATTACAATTTTTTTCTACTTTCAAACATTCCTCATACGTCCGTGTATCGCTGTGTGTTTGTTTTATTGTTGCAAAGATACTGCATCATCATCTATATCATCATGATTTGCACTGATTCTGATCATTTGGAGATTTATACATTTATTTTCGAAACATTTTTTGTCACTTTTATCTCTGTCTGAGATTGTGTTTGGAAGAGGGAGAATGTATTTTATAGATATTTTTTTTGTTATTGAATTTTAAAGGATTTTTGTATTAGTTTTTTTTAAATGCAAAAAATTAATTATTATTTTAGGATATTTGGAAAATTAATTGAAAGATACAGCAATAAAGTTTATAAAACAGGAAACATTTGTTTTGCCACACCCCAAAATACAGAACTTTTGGTTTTTTGTATATAGCGCGAAAGTCCGATCCTACATATCGCATATCGTCATTCATACTAGACCAAGGTAGTTCAAAAATACCAATTTTTATTTTCGAAGTCAGATAATTTCTTAACTAAAGGATATAAACCTTGGATGTCGCTAATGGTTTTATAGAACTCGCCTATACTTAAAGAAAAGGCGTGGTAGCAGTGCTGTATTTTGACAGCAGTACTATGACAAGCGTTTGGTCCCATGACACTTTTCATCATTGTGATGTCAGCCTTAACATCACTTGGTCTAATTGTCATTGCCCAGTAAAAAATGTGCTCCAAAAGGAGCAGGTTTTATGTATGAATTCATACCTCAAATCGCTTCAAACCCGCTGATGGGATGCCTGATTTTTGTATGGAGAGTTCCCGGTTTGGATGACTATTTTTTGCTGACAATAAGCGCTTCTTTTAACATAATAAAAAAATGCGAATAAAGCACTCCTTAAGTGCTTTTTTAAGGACTAACTATAGTAACATATTCATAAATGTTTTGATTTTACTGGCTTAAATGCCTTTTTTTAAGCATTTTCGAAAACCATAATATATTATTATTTTTTTCGCTTTAAAGCCTTCTTCGTTGTCTGCACTAAGATAGCAGCTTTTTGTATGTTTTATTCGTTATCATTTACTGCTGTTTAAGAGCTCTCTTATTGAAGCGCTCGATTATGCGCTTTTTCTCTTAAGTGCTTCAAAAAACACAATTTTTTTTTACTGGGTACGGTCAAAAATTTAACTTATGTCATCAATCACAGAAAAAATTATTAGCAGTTTCTTATCAATTAAAAAATGTTTGAAAAAGTATTTCAATTTAATTAATGGAATAATTGAATTAATTGTTTTTTTTATTGAATGAAAATTAAAAATTTAATTTTTAATTGATTTAACTAACATTTTAGTCGTTTTAAAATAAATTTTTAATTTAAATATTAATTTAATAACAACAAATCTTAATTGATTTTTTTTCGTTTAAGATAAAATAATTGAAACTTGTAGAATTGTTTTTGGGAATTGTCAAAACCTGAGCTATAATAAAAATATCATTCATTAAAAAAAAAATATTACAAATTTTCAATTTTTACAATTTTAAGTAATTAATTTATTTTGCAAAATCAACAAACTGTTTGCTTGATTCTATAAATTGGGTATGAATTTGGTGATTAGAGACAATTTTTAATTTTTTCTGTGATGGGATGACACATTGGCATCACAGATATAACGAATTGGAGTCGGTTTAATAAAACATGTCATCAGTGCAATGAACATCAGAGAAAGGAGTCATTAGGCTCCATTTAATGCTAAAATATCATTAACTTGAGTCATTGGAATTGACTTAGGTAAAATTGAGAGAATATTATTATTTACTTACCTGTTACACAAGTTTGTTTTATTGTTGTTGTATTTCGCCCTTTGTTTACAGAAGAACTCTAAGTTATAAGACACCAGCAGCATGCCCGATATGGTTTTCGTAATCATTCTATTTTTGCTTCTCAATTTACTTTTAAATGTTAATAATACACAAAATGTAGCATTGAATTGATGTCACTGTAGTCATAGCATAGATGACGCATAAAATATGACAAAATTGTACGATGGCGTTCGTCATTGGATTGTGTCACTTTTTGCCTCACTGATGCTATTTGTAATAGCATTGATGTCACAATTCTGATGTTAGGGCATCATCAGTATGAAGATGCATTTTTCTATTAGTGTAGAACATTTCATTGATAAAAACAATTTTTAAGATCAGGCTGAAATTAAGAAGCGACCACAATCGCTCCAGGAGAAGAGACACTGCACTACTCACCCAGTCAGAAGAGCGATAAATACCTATGTATGTGAACAGAAATGTGATGGCGAAGTTTTTTTGTCTGGCACTGGCCAGATAAGATAAGATTTGATTAATTATTGTTAGTTCATATTTTATATATGAATATTTAAAATAATTATTTATAAAAAAGTATTTTGTAATACCCGAGGTGTCCTATGACGGCCGATATGTCTAAGGACCCTAAATCGAAAACTAATCCCCCGTTGCCACAGTCAAGTGCAAGTGATAAAAAACTGAATTCAGTCACACTTTTTTACGTACATCATCACATTTTGAGTACTTGCACCTAAACTTGCAAGTAAATTTTTGACAGTGGCAGCAAGTAAAATGAGAAATGAAGAAAAAGTGTTACCGTAGATGAGTTTCATATCAATACTAGTACTAGTACTCAGTAAAAGCTGATATTCTATGTATTTATAAGATATAAAAAACATGTATATGAAGAATATTTAGAAATAGCAAAGAGGATAATTTTGAAGGAAAGTTTTATCATCAATATCACCTTTTTATAAAAAAAAAATATATTACAAAATAAGGTGCCTCCAGGTAACGTTAAATATCGACTACTAGGCAACACTTTGTCAACAAATGAGAAATTGAAGTTTTGCTAGAAATTTAGGTGTTGACGACATTTTAAAAATGAACTTGCACTGTGATCTGTAGTCACTCAAAAATTTTTTGTTTTTTTTTGACATTTCTCCTGATTTATGTTAGCAATATGTATACACTACTTGCTTGTGGCAACGTTGGGTTATACTCGAAAACACTTTAGTCCCCACACTAAAAATTATTTTAATGTCCTTTGAGGAATGTTACCCCAATTTTAAAAGTTTTTTTTTTGTTTGTAAAAGACCACATATTTAAATAAACTATTTTAAATAATAAAAAACAACTTTGCAAAACAACACAAACAGCAAGTCCATTACAATGGCAACTATTTCTTAGACCCACATCCGTTTCCGTTTTATATAACAAACTTTCCATTGAATAGTATAAGATGCATCCTTATGATACAATAAAAGAAACAGTTAAAAAAAGCTTTTAACAATCAAACAAAAATAGAAAAAAGGATCATAAAGAAATATTAAAGTTAATATTTTTTTTTATTTATAATATTCTAAAGAATACAATCAAAGGAAAAAAATGCCTGCGACACTTCTTTTGCTGTTTAAATAATATTATTTTTTAAGAAAAAAAACATCGTTCTTAATGGCTGCAGTAGAATTTTTTACTTTTAACTTTTTTTTTTTATAAAATTTTCCAACTTCATACAACAAATAATGACAGCAATAATATCTTTTTTTGTGCTTTGCAACAATCGTACAAATAAATGGTAGATGAAGAAGACCCAGAATAAAGAACAACTATAACAAAATGTATGTTTTCTATGAAGCATCATCACTTCCTATTTCCTGTTCAAAATGGCAATTCAACATCTTTTTGCTGACATTTACAGTGTACGACAAAAATATTACTAAGACGAGAACATTACGTTTCGTATTAACAATATGTTCTTTTTGTGTTTTTAAGATTTTCTCTTTTAAGTTTGTTTGTTTGTGTGTGTGCTCAAAAGGACCAAAAATCTGTTAGAGAAAAGAAGTCCCTGTGAAAAACAAGATGAAGATGGCAAAAGCGATACCATTTCGTAAATGATTTAATGACTTCGTAAATTTATGGTGCGTAAAGAAAAAGAAAAACAAAAAAAAAAGTGTAAAAAGAAATATTGGGAAAATTTTAAGAATCTAGTGCTTTAAAGTTATTGAATTTATTTTTAAAAGACCAACTGATATCCTGGTTATAATCTTCTCTTGTATTAAATATACTCATGTTTATTTTTGTCAAGGCTCTTATTTTTGTGGCACTATTCAAGGAGAATGATAAAATAATTTTTAATATGGAATAATTTTAAGTCTTAAAAAAATTAGAACATACATTGGCAGGAACAGCAACCCCCCCCTCTCCCTCCCCATAATTTACGCCCAGGCCCGTTAGGGCCATGTCTAAGGCTAGGTAAAATAATAATAGGGCGATTCAATAGTTGATTTGATTAAGTTGAGTTAAGTAAGTCCCCTTAATGGGATTTTAATTCTGATTCTGAGATTTTATAAAGGAAATGAAATAATATTCTTAAAAAATCTGTGTACCTTAACTTTTTATCTGGCCGCAACGCCAAAGTTATTGAAAAAGTCGTATTAAATATTTTAGAAAATAATAAAATAGGGATGTAACGAATGCCGATACCGATATAGCGGTGATACTTCGAGTTTGCCGACTTATCGGTATTGGCGATATTTTGCAGGCTATACAACAATACTTTTTTGTGTGAAAAAACAATTTAGTTTTCAATGCTTATTTTTTGCATAACAACTAAGAGCAATAAGACATCCAATAACTGAGCAAAAAATCAAACACACTGATATAAAAAGCGTCATAACGCTCATGTATTTTAACATCAGTACTCGCTCTTGATTCCATGACACTTTTCATCATTGTGATGTCAGCCTTAACATCACTTGCCCAAATTGTCATCAGGGTCAACAATTGAAATAACTTCATCAATGGGTTGCCACATCGGCATCACAGAAATTACGAAGTAAGAGAATATTATTATCGTAATCATTTTACTTTGAAAATTGTATGTATTTTTTCTTCTCATTTTACTTTTTAAACATGAAAATAATGTTAATTATACACAAAATGTGGCATTGAATTGATGACACTGTAGTCATAGCATAGATGACGCATAAAATATGATACAATTGTATGATGACGTTCGTCATTGGATTGACGTCCCTTTTTGACTTATTGATGCCATTTGTAATAACATTGATGTCACAATTCCGATAAGGGCATCATCAATATGAAGATTCATTTTGGTCATATTTTATGCGTCATCTACGCTTTGACTACATTGACATCAATTCGACGCCATATTTTGTCTACACTGATAGAAAAGGCGTCATAACGCTGATGTATTTTGACATCCCATTGATGACATAATTTTTTGTTGACCCTGATGACAATTTGGCCAAGTGATGTTAAGGCTGACATCACAGTGATGTAAAGTGTCATGGGGTCAAAAACGAGACACTTGTCATAGTATTGATGTCAAAATACATTAGCGTTATGACGGCTTTGCTTTCAGTGCAAAATAGTAAACTGTCTTTTTATTCTTAAGCTGGAGCTCGGTCCACACCACTCGTTTAATTCATATCTTTCCTTTTTGACCTATTTTCAAGACGCATTCTAAGGTAAAAAGTATACCTGTATGCCTTCTACTCGTTTGCTGGGTAACTTGTCAATACAAGTTTACACTACTACTTTTAGGAAACATGCATAAACGCATTGAACGCGTGGTGTTCTCTCATTGATAAATCTTGTATGTAATTGTACGTTTTATGATTTTTCTGCTTATTTTTAATGACTTTTGTGGGAATAAAAATCATGTCACTACAAATGTTGGGGTAACTTTGAATAGACCACAAAAGCCATAAGCAAATCCACTGCTACAATGTCTGAGGCAATTCGGCTAGTTAAAAGTCTTCGAACATCATTAGAAAAACGATAAATGAATAAACTGAGATGCAGAATAGTTCAGAGTCCCAAAAATTGCCGACTAACTTAGTCGCCGGTTTTAATGAATGAAAGATATGAGGCACAAAGCTCGAAAATTTCAAAGACAATAGATCGAAAAAACGACTTATTGAGCTACTTATAGCTGCTTTACACTATCACACAAGTCTTAAGTATTTAAAAAAAAAATACAAACCTGTCATGATAAGTTGTTATTGTTTTTTGAAATTGTTCAAACAATAATTAGATCAGGGAAGCATTTTCGAAAAATACTTGAGACTTTGTGGAAT
The DNA here is from genome assembly GCA_943735925.1 of Pollenia amentaria. NCBI lineage: Eukaryota > Metazoa > Arthropoda > Insecta > Diptera > Polleniidae > Pollenia > Pollenia amentaria. Next base: position 43,534,258 of record OX031006.1, on the reverse strand, counting down.
AGTGTATAACGGCCATTAACATGACTCTGCATTCCGAGATTGTTAAAGACACCTTGTAAAAGTTCTGATAAGTCTACAAGAACTGAACTTTGAAGCGTTTATGAAAATCTTATAAGGAAATTTCGAGAAAGAATGTCATCTGTCCATCCTACGCTGTGGTTCAGCTAAAGAAGAAATCTTCTTGTTTTTCTTGAGATTAAAAAAATTCAATAACATAAAAAACTTAACAATTCTTGAACTAAAACGAGCAAACAAAAGAATAATTCATTAATATGTAATACATATTTTTTAATTAATACATATTATGGCGTTAATTAAAAAATATACACAGAAAAAATTATTAAATTTCTCCTATCACCAAATTTATTCCAAATTCATAATATCAAGCAAACAAGTTGTTGACTGCTCATATTACCAAAATGATTATATTGATTACTAACAATTGAAAAATTGTGAATATTTTTTTTCAATAAATTATATTTTTAATTTTAATTAAAAAAGTGATCAAAAAACTTGGCCATTTCAAACAATGTGTTAATTTATTTAAATAAATATTGACAATTCCCAACAACAATTCTACATGCTTAAATTATTTTATTTCAAACGAAAAAAGTCAATTAAGATTTTTTGTTATTTAATCACTATTCTAATTGAAATGTTATATTAAAACAACTAAAATGTTAATTAAATCAAAATTAAATTTTTAATTTTCTTTCAACTAAAAAAATAATTGATTCAATTATCACATTAATTATATTTAAATACTTTTTAAACCATTTTTTTAATTGAAAAAACACTTTTTTCTGTGTATTGTAAGATCATTTTATTATTTGTTTGAATAGTTTAAGAAGATCTTATAAATTAATCTTATACAAATAATTTGGCTTAGATGTTTAGGACTTACGCGTTTATTTTCTTTAGTTTTGATAAAACTTGACTTTGAAAAAAATTAAATATTTAAATGAAAGCATTTATCGTAGATGTTGAAGAAATCAAAGGCGACCGATAAGACAGAATATCTAATTTCTCAATCATCTTCCTGGATTTTTATAAACATATAAAATCTTCCATTGTGTCATTAGAGTCCTGTTTTAATTTTTTAAAATTGTTGACACTTCTAATTGTTTCAGTTAATTCTGTTAAAAGATTGATAGGAGCAGATATGAAAAGAAACAAATAACTAAACGCATACATATTAAAAGTACGTGAAACAAAAAGCTGTTGATAGAAATCACTTATTTAAAATGAAGACCACTGAACACCTTCTTTGTTTGAATGAAAAATATTTTCTAAACAAATGCCTTTTGTATATGAGACGAAATAAATAATTAAAAAGACAAAACAATATGTTATAATACTACAAAAAGTAAAAGATTTTGCTACATCGGGTAATCGGTTAATCGACTTAAATCAACCGGTTTAATCGTTATTTGAAAGTAGGCAATTTTTAATCAACCGATCAGTTAATCGGGTAGTAATTAATCGATTAACGGTGCTAGAATTTAAAATTCTAGCACGTGTAACCCTTACTACTGCAAGAAATAAACTATGAAGATTTGAAAAATATATGCATTTTTATTAAATAAAGGGTTCGCCAAATAACTTTTTTTTTTTTGAAAATGCTATAAAAAAAACTACTGAATATTTTCTTAAATTTCTTTTTTTATTTGAAAGTACAATCCTTCCGGTTAATAATGGAAAATTATTTCATTCAAATGGCTGCCTCGGCTTGCCATGCAGTAGCCTACACGATCGGTCCAATTTTTAAGCACATTATCGATTGTGTGCAGCTGTATTTCACTAATGGCTTCACGAATATTGTCCCTTAAAGCGTCAATTGTCTCTGGCTTGTCGGCGTAACACTTATCTTTGACGGCACCCCACAAATAATAGTCCAACGGTGTCAAATCGCAGCTCCGAGGTGGCCAAACAACATCAGCTCTGCGGCTGATAACGCGATCTTAAAAAACAGGACGCAAAACATCGAGTGTAGCTTCGGCTGTGTGGCACGTAGCGCCGTCCTGTTGAAACCAAATGTTGCCAATATCCACCTCTTCAATTTTTGTGAACAAAAAAATTGGTTCAACATGGCCCGATAACGATCGCCATTGACTGTAACGGCCACTCCTTGCTCATTTTCGAAGAAAAATGGCCCAATTATGCCTCTGGACCAAAATCCGCACCAAACAGTGACTCGTTTTGTCTGTATCGGCTTTTCAATGTATGCGTGCGGGTTTTCTGTGCCCCAAATGCGACAATTTTGCTTGTTTACATACCCACCAATATCAAAATGAGCTTCATCTGAAAATTTTCGCACACATTCATTTTCAAAGTAATGTCGCAATATTTCCCAGCGTTGTTCAAGCATATACACAAGCATATTCGTTCAGCGGAAGGATAAAACTAATAATCTGTCAAATCAGACATGAGCTAAGAATTACCATTCACGAAATAAGCACTAGTTGAAAAAAACATTAGATGGAGGACCCTTTATTTAAAAAGTATGTACACCTAACCCTCGATATATACGATACTATTTTGTTTCATGATATCACTGTTTAACGATATTTTTGGTTTTCGTTTAGATCGAGGGATGCGCAAATTTCCTTATTTTATACGATTTTTTATTTTTAAAATTTTTTTTATTCAGCAGCGCAAAAATCCTGAAAATATATTAAAAATCAATACAATATATTTATCGATTATTCGCACACCGGTTACAAGCATTTTACACTTTTGTGCATCCAAACTTGTGCAATTACAGTTTGCCATTTAAAAAAACCGAAATTGTTTCATGAATAAGCATTTGCTTATAGGTGACCTTCTCCGAGAAAATGGAGCTAGTGTGTCAAAAAAACGGGTTTGGACTTAAGAGTGGATTCTGGTAGCAAAAAGGGTGTAGAATAAGATGAAATGAGTTAGATTTCTGATAAAAATTTATTTTATACCAAATCGCATCTCCCAACTGAAGGTGTGTTCACAGTGATAATGCGTTATGAAACTTTAAATGCGTTTTTCTCAAGACTTCATTTTCACACACTAGGTCCCTTTTCTCGGAGAAGGTCGCATATGCATATCAAGCCTTTATGCATCACAATATACATAATACATTTTTAATAATTTGCACTAACAAATTTCATATAAGCTTTGCTTCAAACTTGAGTCCAATACAATAAAAAACCCAAGAAAGTCGTTTCATGAAAACTGGATTTGCTAAGTTTTGACAAAACTTTGGATTTTATCATACACTTGCGATGAAAGTAAAATAACTTTTTGCCATGTCAAAAAATATTTAAAAAAACTAGGCGAAAGGAAAAGTAATATTTTTAGAAACCAAAACTCAGATTTTAGATATACTATGTAGAGGAGACAGAGTAACAACAGTTTCTAAATTTAAAGCCTGAGCCATTTCGAGGTTCCCTACTTTTTTAAAGAAAAAAAAAAAAAAAAAAACACAGACAATTCAAATTTAATGGGGAATGTTTATTATCATTTGAAAGAACATTCTTTGGAATTAATTTTTTGAAGATTATGTCTATCAAATATTGGCCGTTGCTGCGTCGCAGATGGTCCAGCCGCTGAGTCCAATTTTCGATGACTCGTTCGAGCATTTCGACTGGTAACTGGCGAATGACACGCGAGTTACATATTCCCTAATATAATAGTATTGGCTGGGCAAGTGTAGGGAACCATGTCTTTTAATTACATTTTATTTTCCCATACACCCGGCCAGACAGCGACGTAAGCATTTTTGTTGCTTACCGTCGCTTTGCTTAATTTGATATTGTAAATATCTAAACATAAAATATTTTAAAAAAGTTAGTCTTATGATTCATGTCAATAAAACAAAGAACGTTCTTAAGAACGTCGTAAACAACTAAAATTTTATTGTTTTATTTATTATAAAAAAAGGCTATTTTCTCCCAAGTAGCTAACTCGCGTGATGTTTTACTCCAGGGCCTGAATCGAAGCGGGTTTGTCCGCATAAACTTTAGACTTTACATATCCCCACAGGAAAAAGTCTAACGGTGTGATATCACACGATCTTGGTGGCCAATCGACCGATCCCAAAACATGAAATGATGTGCTCACCGAAGTGTACTCTCATTAAATCCATTGATTGATGCGATGTGAGGGAAGTGGCGCCGTCTTGCTAAAACCAAATGTCGTCGAGATCAAGAGCTTCAATTTCAGGCATCAAAAAGTCGGTTATCATGGCACGACAGCGGTCCGAGTTGCTGCGAACGGCGCCGAATCGACTCTCCACGGTCTTCGTATACACTATCAGCTACGGCCGCTATATTTTCTTCACAGCGTGCTGGACGTGGTCTATTCGGTCGAATATTATGCAATAATGAATGCTAGGTCTCAAAATGGGTGATGGTGTTGCGAATAGTACGCTCAGTAGGCCGATTATGTTGACCATAAGTTCAGCGAAGTGCACGAAACACATTCCTCACAGAACTTGAATTTTCGTAATAAAGTTGAACGATTTGTAAACGTTGTTCAGGCGTAAGACTTTCCATTATGAAATGCCAAACAATACTTAACAGAAATAACATGACAGACTGACACGACTCACTCTTGAATCACCCATTATTTCAATTCATGAAGAGACAATTAAATATTTTGAAAAAAGAAAACAGAATTAGGAAAAGTGTAGCAGCTGGAACTACGACAAGCCTAAGTACAACTTCATACGTTCGGGACATTATAATAGAAAATCGTTGGTTTGAAAAATTTAAGCAAGGATATTCCTTACATAATCTAAAATGAAAAGGTGAGCAGCCTTTAGCCGGTAAAAATGTGGCTAAAGAATATCCGGAAAAAATGTGCTGAAAATATTGCTGTCAATTCATGCATTCTTGATTAAAATAAACGAATTTTTAAAGCAAAATTTAAAATTTATTAGGATTTAGGATTTTTTTTTTATTTACACGATTTTCTATACAAAAAGTTTTCATTTCGATTTACACGATTTTTTCAGGAACGCATCTATCGTGTAAATCTAGGGATAGGTGTGCCTATACGATATTTTTTTAATCTACTCTATATATGTATGTTATTAATAAGAGCGGCATATAGAAGTGTGCCTACGAAGGGACCAATCCTGAATCCTCCACTGTACATTGGTACTTTTGAACAAATAAAAAAAGGAAATATTACATTTTGTTAATGTCATCAATATATTTAATTTCATAAAAATACGATTATAATTCTTTTATACCAAATCATATGATCATTTTAAATGTAGGTGTCTTGTCTGAAACCGAAATATGGCATAATTTCTTTTAAACATACACTCTTCTCGACTGGTACTTGTGTGTTACCTACTCATTTTATATTTTGTTGCATTTTTTATTTAAATTTAGTTAAATGTCTTTCATTTTTATTATTAGTTAGTTTTGTTTTTTTCTTCTTCTACAAACGGCATCCATCCCTGCAAATATTGATATCGTGCATATTGATCTTGTTTATTGATAAGACAATGGCATGAACCACTTCTTTGGAAATGATTTTGTTTTTATTGTTGGTTGGTTGGTTTCTGGTGTTCCTTTTTTCTTAGCACACTAGTATGAGGAAACATTTTGTGGTTAATATGAAAAGAAATACTCAAAAATATTTGCTCTAAGAGCAACAAAGCAAAATATGCTAAATTTCAAAGTTGAATCAGCTGCAATGATTTGTTTTGCTGTATTGAAGTAACTGCTTATAGTAAATACCCTACAGGACAGTGTACTGAAAAATAAATGCGTTGATTTTATTGCGAAAAATTTTACAATTATCTCTAATACTTGGAAATGTAAAACAGACTGATGGCCTGGATAAGCGTTAATGTTGCTTGTTAAGCTAAAATTGTCAGCTGTCTGTTCTTAGCGGCATGAAGGGGTGTATTTTAATTACTATATTCTGTCCAGTCCTAAATATTTTTCAGCTACAATGTCTTACGTCTAGCACTGCCAAATCTACCTCAACAATTTCCTTTAATATTCGCTTTACCAACCCGGGTGAATTTTTCGATCTTATTTCTTCAATAACTTCCTTAAATTTGTTTCAGTTAAAAGGAAATTTTAGCTCACTGAACAAATTATTAAGTTTTTTAAAGTAGCACAAAACAATTTTTTTTTTGCATGAAGAAAACTTGTTCATCGCCTATAAACATGTGTGCAGTACCACCCAGGTGTGTATTGATAAACGATGTACATAACAGCCTTTGGTAAAGCGAAGGTTAAGGATTCCTTGTAAAATTTTGTATGGTTGCCGGTTGACATTCATCCCTCTTAGTACTTTGTCATTGGAGACTCCGGCCGTCCATGGTATTTTCATTACTCGCCGGAATGTCCACATTCGAACGCCTCCAATTTTTTTTTTCAATAGAGCTTTAGACTTTCGCCGAAGTCCCTTATTATGGGTCACATTCGACAAATGATTTTCGCTGTTTATCGAACATCGACTTGTTTCTTCCTTGTTTGGCAATATTGTGAAATAGAAATTATTTTAATTAATTTAGTGAACAAAAAGTGACCTTAAGCTTAGACAATATATTAAAATACAATATTTATCTTATTACCAAGTTTTCATAAAATTAACAAAAATTTTATTAACAAAATAATATTAAATTAACAAAAATTTATTATCAAAGTTGTTTTTGGGAATACAAATATTTATTAAAAGATTTTGTTTGTTGTGCTTAATTCCCTTTTTTTAATAATTGCTAAAAAAATACTGAAATTTATTGTTGGAGGATAAGCTGTTCCTATGCGCATTTCACTGGTTGCTTAGGTTGCTAATAAATATTTGTATTCCCAAAAACAACTTTGATAATAAATTTTTGCAAGTGCACGTGCATAAAAAACTGAACGGACAAATTGTTTTTATTTTGTTTTCTTACGAAAACAATAAAAGTACTTTGTTTTTGTTTTTAATATGTTTTTTCTTTACCCACTTACAGCTACAATTAATGTTGGGAGAATTCTAACTAATTGTAGTGGGAAATGTAAGAAAAGATAAAAACTCATCACTGTTTTATTGTTTGGTATTTTGTTTAAGCTTTGATATCGTTGCAAATAAAACTTTTTGATAGGAACAGCTTATCCTCCAACAATAAATTTCAGTATTTTTTATCAATTATTAAAAAAGGGAATTAAGCACAACAAACAAAATCTTTTATTAACAAAAATTTTAACAAATTGTCCAAATTTTAATAAACTAACAAAATTTCAATCAACAACAAAACATTTATTTAAAAAATTATGGCCCTAATCATATAAAAAGCAGCGCAACTCCACAGAATAAAATTAAAAGCACAACAAACAATGTCATAAAGATTTTGTGATTTTGTTGTTGCTTTCTACATAAATTCACATTGCGTTTTAAAATTGCAAACGCTGCATTGCATGTGTCGTTGAAAATTTTTAAACGGTACATGAATTTCTGTTGAAAGCAACAACAAAATTGCAAAATATTTATAACATTGTGCTTTCAATGTTATTCTTTGGCGTTGCGCTGCGTTTTACATGATTAGGGCCTAAATTTTGCCATAACATTTTAATAAAATTTATTTAAAACTAATATTTACATAAACAAAATTTTATCACATTTCTTCAATTTAATAAATTTTCTAAAATAATATCAAAATTCTGTACATAAATATACTTCATTGCTAAACGGAAAGCTAAGGTAAAATGTAACAAGAAAATACAATATAATAGTCTGGTAGTGTATAAAGTCATTTCTAAAAAAAAAAAAAAAAAAAAAAAAAAAAAAATTTAAGGAATAGAGCTATTACAAAAAGCTTTATAAAATACATAACTGAAATTTAACTCATAGAATAAATTCGAAAAATGAAAAATGTTGAATATAATAAAGTTGCTTATGAAAAAAGAAATAATTCCCAATATCTATAATATCAAAATTTTATTAAATTAAGAAAATTTAATTCAAATAACAAAATTTAATCAAAATAACAAAACTTAATTAAATTAACAAATCTCCATAAAATGGATCAAATTTTATCAAGTTATTCAAATTTTATCAACAAAATTTCATTAATTTGACAAAGTTTCATCAAATCAAAAAGATTTCAAAAAATTATAACAAACTTAACAAGTTACATACACAGAAAAAATTAATACTTTTCTCCAATCACCAAATTTATACCAAATTCATAACATCAAGCACACAATTTGTTGATTTTGCACCTATTACCAAAATGATTATATTGATTACTAAAAATTGTAATATTGTGAATATTTTTTTCAATAAACGATATTTTTAATTTTAATTAAACTTTGTCATTTCAAACAATGTGTATATTTATTTAAATAAATATTGACAATTCCCAACAACAATTCTACATGTTTAAATTATTTTATTTTAAACGAAAAAAGTCATTTAAGATTTTTTGTTATTTAATTAAAATTTTAATTGAAAATTTATTTCAAAACAACTAAGATGTTAATTAAATTAAAATTAAATTTTTAATGTTCTTTCAACTAAAAAAAAAGTTGATTCAATTATCACATTTAATTTAATACTTTTTAAACCATGTTTTTAATTGATAAAACAGTTTTATCTGTGTACCTTTTTTTTTCCAATGATTAAAATTTAATTAAACAAAAAAAATTTCTTTAAATAACAAAACAAACTGAAATTTTCCTTAAATATAACAATATTATTAAAACAACTAATTTTTACAATATTAACAATGATTTCTTAAATGTCTTCAATAATTAAGGCCGGTATTCACTATCCTACATAATCGTTCAATTCATTCACACGAAAACCTGACGGAATTCTATCCGACATAAAAAAATATCTGCAAAATCTGCTGTCAATGCCACACTTTCCCACAAAAAAAATGCAAACTCAAATGACTCATATACTTTGCACGAAAATGCAACTCTGATCGAATATAATCTATCATTTTATAAAAATTTTCATAAACATTTGCAAGTCGGACGGACTTGTCAAAAAAATCTGTCACTCAAATTATTTTTTAACCACACTGTCATACATTATGAGCACACACGATTTGTTTGACATATCGTGCGACTAAATAGGATAGAGAATACCGGCCTGCAGTATTGTTGTTAATTTTCTGCACTGTTTATGGTATTTAATCCAAATTTTCATATTTTAATCATGCTAAAGTTCATTAAATTTAATTTTCATTAAATTTTTTTTATAAAGAATGGAATTTTACAACATGAAATCAATTAAAATTTTATTGATAACTTTTCATTCTTGACTGCGCTGAGATTTGAACCCAGGCTTTCACGGACAGGTTGCTCAGACTAGTTTCGATTGTAACCACACAATCTCTTCAGTGAGGTTTGCCTTTTAGCTCTCACCCAGTGATGTCAGATGGAATTTTTAAAATTCCCTACGTTTTGATGAAAAAATCCCCACATTTCCCTACAACAGCAAATGTTTCCCCCTTCAATTTTCCCTACCTTATATTAGTTACAGGTAAACTCAAAAATTATAAATAATTCTATATAGTATATTTTATTTAAACTAAACACAAAACAAAAATATAAATTTTTAATAAATTTCAGGTAGCTTAAAATAAAAAACAAAAAAAAAAAATAATATAACATAACATAAAAATCTTCGTATGTTTGTATACGTAACATTTAAAAAATTTGTTTGTTGTAAAGCACTTTTCTTAAAAAGACAACGGACAAAAGACAGTTTAACATTTTTGATTGTAAGTGAGATTGAAGAATACATATGGAATCGAAAACCTCCTGACTCAGTTTATCTTTTTTTTCGCGCGGATGTCAGTAACAATTGAAAATATCCTCTCAGCGTCTGCATTGGCATGTGGTAAACTCAGTAGAATTTTGGATAATTTTGAGTGGCAAGGGAATACTAAATTGTCATTGAAATTCTTAGTCTTTGACCAAAATTGTTCCAATTCCATCTTTGAAATATAATTTATTTATTGTTCTGAAAAATTATATTCTAGGGTTAGCCATTATTGAGTAAGTAGTAATCTGTGATATATTTTACCGTGTGCAAGTTAGCCCCCTTCAAGCCTAGGCAAGTTACTTGCGCAAGTCTCTTGCACAACTCTTGATTTGTTGATGTCAGTGGTAAGGTCGCGGTAAGGGGAAAAATTGAGTACAGACTTTGTTGTACTCGGCAAGTTACCACAGAAAAAATTATTAAATTTCTCCAATCACCAAATTTGTTCTAAATTCATAATATCAAGCAAACAAGTTGTTGATTTTGCACCTATTACCAAAATGATTATATTGATTACTAAAAATTTTAAAATTTTGAAAAAATATTTTCAATAAATTATATTTTTAATTTTAATTAAAAAAGTGATCAAAAAACTTGGCCATTTCAAACAATGTGTTAATTTATTTAAATAAATATTGTCAATTCCCAACAGCAATTCTACATGTTTAAATTATTTTACTTTAAACGAAAAAAGTCAATTAAGATTTTTTGTTATTTAATTAAAATTTGAATTGAAAATTTATTTCAAAACAACTAAAATATTAATTAAATCAAAATAAAATTGTTAATTTTCTTTCAACTAAAAAAATAATTGATTCAATTATCACATTAATTAAATTTAAATACTTTTTAAACCATTTTTTTAATTGATAAAACACTTTTTTCTGTGACTTGAGTAACTAACTTGCCGAGTCTGAAAGGGGGCTTATAAAAATGCAATAATTGCCGCTTTAAGAGTTATAAAAGTATTGAGTACTTGGGTACTTGATACTCAAAAACAATTATTTAATAACAAAGTAGCCATATTGTAATTATTGAAGCGATATGCTTTTATACCACAGAGGTTTTTTCAGAAGTCAGTTAGATTATATTTGAATTTACATACCTACAAAGGAAAAATTCCCTACATTTTTATGTAAATAAAAATCTGTCGTTTTTTCCCTACAGTCTGATTTTTGGAGAAAAATCCCTGCAAGTAGGGAATGGCGGTGAGAGCAGTGATGTCACTCTCACCGCCATTGACGACGGATGACGTCATTAGTCAAACATCAATCTTTAAACCAAATGGTATTTCACCTTGGTAGATCGAAATTTGCTTTTTGAATGAATGATTATCTATTTTCATTGATTTACATGTTCTTCCTAACTTCAGTTTTTGTTTTTCTTCAAAATTTCAAAATGTCATAATATCAAAATTTTAGCAACTTACCAAAATTACATTAAATTAACAAATATTCATAAAATTAAGATAATATTATTGAGTTTACAAAAACTTTATCAAATCATTAAAATTTCAATCAACTAACTTAATTTCATTCAAAAACAAAACAAACTTAAACATTTCACAGAATCTTTTTTTTATTAAACCAATCAAAAAAAAAAAATATAATTGTAAATTTAATAAAGTTAATTAAACAAGATTACTACAGAAAATATTTTAATTATCAAAAAATATTTAATTGATACCATTAATTTGTTAACTGGTGCAAATTTAATTAATATCACAAATTTTTTAATTGAAATCAATTTTTATTTTTTTATGTGTTTCCTTTAATAGGTATAAAAAAAATATATAAAAAGCAAAATTTTGAAGTTAAAATAATAATTAAATTGATTAAAATTTTTTACTAATCATCATTTCTGCAGACAATTTAGAAATTTTAAAATCCCATTTTTGGTTCAAATACTTATGTATAATACAGATCAGGAGCCTTTTATATATTTTTATTCTAAACAAAAATGTCCACAGACCCTCTGTAGGGTACCTAAAACAAGCTATTCCTATTAAACATTTATTTTAGCTCCATTATTTTTTTTTTAATTTAAATTTTTTCTCTTGTTTAAAGGTAAATTGAACTTGGGGTTGTTGGTGGTGTTATTGCCCACCATATGCAGCTTTTGTTTGAAGGAATATAAATGCTGGATATTTTAATTTTTTTTATAATGTTGTTGGAGTTTTTGTTCTTGTTGTTAATATTTTTGACAAAGTGTTTTAGACCATGGCAAAAGCAACACATGTGCTTGTTGTTGCTGGAGTTTTGTTAGCTGGTGTTTTCTTTTGGCGCGATTTTAACATTCACACACGATTGCCAAAAGTTTGTTTCGATGTTGCCCCAATGGTGTGCTGCATGTGCCATGCTTTGCCCTCCTTTTTCACATTAAACATGAAGGTACGCTAAGCGAGTACATTTCTGTGTCCTTTTGTGCAGTTTTAGTTTATTCTGCTAAGAAAAAATAAAAATATTGGAAAAAATCAGAAATCCACAAACAAACATCTATTCGTAGATTGGTTGTATTGTTGCTATAAATTTAAAATTATAAAAAACAACAACAAATGTTGTTTTTATGTTTTGCTGGTGTTTTTCTTTAGTTTTTTTTTTTTTGACCATTAGTGTGGTAAGAATTAAATAATGGGTTACCAGTAACGAGTAACTATTAAAGTTATTGGGTGTATAACTCAAAATTGCAAAATGTTAAGAAAATTTTGAGTGTCTATTGCAGGACATTGATACAAAATAAAATTTATTTGAAGAATTGACCATCGTTTGCCTCGCCATTTTGAAATTTTTTTTTGGATTCCGCGCAAAAAAAATCCTTATTTTATTCCAGTGAAGTGTACGACTGGGACAGGCATGGGCTAGGCTATAAAACGGTCTAGAAAAAACTTTCCAGTAAAAAAATAAAAGATTTTAAATAGTTTTTCCCTGCTCTTGCAACATGTAGCCGGGAGCTTTTATTATGGAATATTACGAATTCATAACTGGGCGCATATTCCGTGTTGATGTTTCGACCAGTTTTCGCTTTAAACGAATAAATTGTGTTAGGTATACGTCCCCTGTAATTATCTGAGTCATAATTGATGCGAACCTTCTAGTCCCACCAAATACAGAATATCAGCTTGGCGCAATGGATATTTGGCTTTGGCGTTAATCAGGCAAAACTTATTGGCCCATAACCATATGAAATCTAAAGACCAGCCATCCAGTGGAACCTGCAAGTCAAAAGAGTAAAACACATGTGGAGGCGCAAAATATAAAAAGATAAACAACAACTTGTATAATTCTCCAAAATTTTTTCTCCAATTAAGGCATTACTCAAATATAAAATCAGTTTTATTTAAAAATTTAATCAAGTGAATTAAACGTTGTATCAAGTGAATTAAAAGTTAAATTGATACTATTAATTTGCACCAGTAAACAAATTAATAGTTGCAGTTAAACGTTTAATTCACTTGATTAAACGTTTAATTCACTTGATAACATTTTTAATTAAAACTGATTTTATTGTTGAATAATGCTTTAAATGGGCCAACATTTTTTTCTGTGTTATTTCAACGAAGTGATAAACATAACAAGGGATCGAAATAGATGACGAAGTTTTGTTGACGACCTCTGCCCCTCCGGGAGTCGAGAAGAATTTTGGAGAGCAGAATGTTATGGAGGGCGGAAAGGGACTGAAGTCATCTATTGGATTCACTCTGTTATAGTTCGTAAAATATTTTGCTATGCAGAAGTAACAAACAACGCTATACATCTTTGGAACTTTTTCAACTACATCTATGAATATGTTAGGAAAAAGCGTCATAATGCTGATGTATTTTGACATCAAAACTGTGGCAAGTGTCTTCGTTTTTGACCCCATAACACTTTTCATCATTGTGATGTCAGTCTGAAAATCACTTGCTTAAATTGTCATCAGGGTCAAAAATTGAAATTGTGTCATCAACGGGTTGAGACATCGGCATCACAGAAATGACGAATCGGAGTCAGTTTAATAAAACATGTCATTAGTGCGATGACGTAGAAACGACTTATTGGACTCAATTTAATTATAGTTTGTCATTTGGATTGACTTAAGTCAAAGTGAGAGATTATTATTATTTACAGGGGGGCTGATGAATTTTGCTACATAAAGAAACGGGAATAACTATTTTTGTAATGCATGGAATTTATTTAATCACTTGAAAGCTTAATGAATTGTATTAAAAATACTTTAATTAGTCTGAAAGGTAATTGACTTAAAATTCCCTACCTTAGGTCAGGCGACCTGAGAGGCCCACGAAAGGTTGAGTTTCTTGAAATGAGCCTGTTAGGAAATTTTGTGCGTAATTCGGTCCTAACCGGATGAGCTATGTGTGCAGTTGCACCATCTTGTTGATAGAGACATAGAGTTGAAAGGAGTTCTCTTTCGGCGTAGTTCCGGATAGAAAAATTCTCAAGTAACGGGCTCTAGTAGCCGTAACGCTGTGTCCGTTTTATTCAAAGAAGTAATGTGAAGTTAAAACATCTAATAAGTGAAAACATGCCTCCTAAAGCCAGTGGTAAAGCAACAAGAAAAGCCGGCAAAGCCCAGAAGAATATTAGCAATGGTGATAAGACTAGAAAACGCAAGCGTAAGGAAAGTTATGTCATCTACATTTATAAAGTATTGAAGCAAGTAACATCCTGATACTGGCATTTCTTCAAAGGCTATGAGTATCATGAACAGAAATATTGGCGAAAAGAGAGGCATGTAGATCACTGTACAGCAGGAATATCAGTCAGGCGGCTCTGCTGTCACTAAGGTTACATAAAACAACGTCCATTCTCGTCAACCAGTGTAAGGAGGAACTATCCAGACTTGGCAGCCTATCTGACATTACCATAATTTGGGTCCCTGCGTGTAGGGGCCATTACGGTAATGCACAGGCGGATGGGCTGGCCAAGACTGGAGCTGCTCTTGATATTTCACAGGGTGTGCCAGTCGCAACACCCCTGGGAACTATCAGGAGCGAAATCTTCAGACACTATCTGGATATGGCTGACGATAAATGGAGGAAACTGGATGGCTGCAGGGCTACCAAGGCAACGTGGCCCACATATGACATAGGTCGCTCTGATCGACTTCTCAACTTCAGTCGGTAAAACGTGTCAAGACTTATACATGTACTAACTGGACGATCGGTAAGCATGCTATGAGACTCGGCCTCCCTTTTAATGAATGCTGCCGCAGCTGCGGGGAAGCGAAAGCTGAGGAGACAGTATTTCATCTTCTATGTGATTGCCCAGCGTTTAAATCAATACGACATGGATTATTTGGGAATTACCTTAAACAATGACTTTCGGAGATATCGCGGGTAAAACTCAGCAACTTGCTGAAATATCTCAACGCAACGGGCTGGCTATAGCCACCTCAAGTTTTCATTGGGGTTCCAATTCTTGACGAGTGGTGTGGTGTCAAAACGGAGTCACTATCGACTCTACTGTCAGTGAAGGTACAAAGGCTGTAACCAAATACACCAGCTCCAAGTAATTTTTTATAAATTGTACTTAACGCCGATGAATTCCTTTCTTTTTGTTATTATAACTGTGACTCAAATTGGATGCAATTCCCTCTCATTCAGTATTTCTGAGTTGGAACCACTCCATAAGCGACAATTTTGTTTATTTTCGTTGCCTTACAGATCAAGTTTTCTTTTGGTAGCGACTCTCATCAGCCACCCTGTACTTACCCTTTACACATGTTTGTTTCACTGTTGTTGCATTCCGCCCTTTGATTACAGAAGAACTTTTAATAATAAGTCACCAGCAGCATGCCCCATATGGTTTTCGTAATCATTATAAATTGAAAACTTGATGTATTTAACTAAATAATTTAAAAAATAGAATATGGGAATTTTTGCTTCTCAATTTACTTTTAAACATGAAAATAATGTTAATAATACACACAAAATGTGGCATGGACTTGTTGTCACTGTAGTCATAGCATAGATTGCGCATCAATTATGACAAAATTTTTTGATGACGTTCGTCATTGGATTGATGTCAATTTTTGCCTCCTTAATTCAATTTGTAAAAACATTGATGTCACAATTCTGATGATAGGGCATCATCAATATGAATATTCATATTCTTGCAAACTGGCTATTCCTTTAAGCACCAGGTCATACCATATGGATTTTAAAGAGCCATGTTTTCTGAGGGTTCTGCCCTAGCAGCGGTAAAAACTTCTTTTAGTTAATTTTAATTCAAAAGAACTACAATTTAAAATCCAAGTATTAAAATATTTAAATATCGGTTACCCAACTGAAATCATCAGCACTAGTCAGCAACACTCCAACATTATTTTCCTTAACTGTCTTTGCAGTTGTTGTTGCTTGTAAAGTTTTAAGTTTGAATTTTTGTTGCAAGGTCTTTTTAATTCTACGAATGAATATTCTTCGTGTGATTATTATCGATTTGAAATTGTTTTTATGCTGTTTTTCATTTTTTTTTTTCATATATTTTTTATTTGTTCATATATTTTTCACATTTAAAAATTTTTGTTTCTTGGTAGATTTCTTGGCAAATAAACTGAAACTGAAGAAAGAAAAAAAGAAGAACAACCAAACATATTGTTCATATTGCAACATTATATTTAAACATTTTTTTTTTGTTGTTTTTTTTATGTTGACTTTATTCATTCAAATATGGGTTTATGATTATGAATTTTTGGAAGAGACATTTCAAATCTTTTGTACGCTTTAATAGGATTAACAAACAGCAACAAAAAAAAAATGTTTTTTTTTATCAAAATGTTAGAATGTTTTTAGGTTTTGTGTTTGGTAATGCTATAATAATCGTAAAGAAGACTATATTTTGATATTAAAAAATATTTTTGTGGGCGAAGTGTCTTAAACTCTACTTCTTCTTCTGTCTATTTGAAATGTAAGAATCCTTGATTTTATTCTAGGAATTTTTAAATTTTTTAATAATTTTTTCATAAATGCGCTTAGGAATATTTTTTAATAAACAAGCGAAAAGGTATTCTTAAGATAAAATTAAATGGATTTATTTTTAAAATTTAGTGAAGGAAATTTAAGTTAGAATTAAAAAGTATTTGGTAAAGTTCCATGCACTACATGTAAACCATTAAAGGCAAATTAGTTTGTTAAACGAACTTAGTATTTCTGCCACTGTAAGATAAAAATATAAATTATTTAAGTGTAAAAACTTTTATACTTAATTAACCAGATTGATAAATAAAATAAAATCTTTAATTTATTTTCTAGTAAAGTGTGTGTTTTTAGGCCCAACAAACCTAACGAAAGGGTTAGCTGTCAAACTATCATACTGCGCTCACTTGTTTACATTTTCGACCAGTACCCATGTTCTGTAACTTTGGTGAGAACTTCTCGCATCGAAAGCATGTGAAACAAAATATTCCATCGTTTCTCGAAAAGTGAGAAAAAAGTGTGTCTGTAACTCATGTCGAAAACTATCAAAAGAGATTACGTCGTTACGTTATAAATGTCATAATATTCCAATCAAAGCCGATATTAAATTACAGATGTTGAGAACGCCAGTCAAACTAGGGATTGGCAATAAATATCGATATATCAAAATATCGATATTTAAAAAAATTATAATCGATATATATCGCCGATATTAAAAATACCGATATATCGATACATCGATATTTATCTACGACTATCGAATTCGATATTTTTAAGATCACTTTATAATAAAATTCAACATTTTAACCGTTGCTCAACTGCTTACAATACTGTTGTTTTTTAAGAATTGCATCATAGGTTTTTTTTTAAACTAATATTAAGAAAATAAAGGCGTTTTTCCATTGTACATTTTCATAGATTACACAGGTCAGTTTTGTCTTGGTTTTTTAAGAGATGACAACAAAAAAATAAGCGCGGGAAAAATATTCATGAAAGTTGAAATGTTAATAATAAAAAAAATATTTTGTTTTTTTTTTTATTTGAGCATGTTTTTATATATTAATAATAAAATATTGCACAGTTTACTTGTATAGTATGTGTTACAAGTTTTGTTTACCGGCAGTATATAATCCGGCATTATATAATCCTAATTATTTTTTTTTTATTTCATATGGCGAATAAGTAAAAATTGTTTTGTATTCTTTACTTTTTTTAAAATTTTTTTGTAATATGTATTACGTTTGTGCCTATGTAAAAATGTATTGTCATAGGTATATTAAGTTTTTAAATTTAGTAATAATTTCAGCTTAATACGTTCGATACATCGATATATCGATATTTTTAATTGATATATATCGATACTCTTAAAAAATATCGATACGACATATATCGATATATTTTTTCAATTTGCCCATCCCTAAGTCAAACATATCGTTGACGGCGACTAAAATTGACTTAAATTGATAAGTTTTCAACGACGGCGGCGAAAATACAGCCGTCGGCTATACCAAATAATGTAGAGTGCGACTTTAATGTTTGTTAATTACAAAATTACTTTGGAAACATTCGTATATTTTTCAAAAATGTTAAAAGCAAAATAATTAAACAATGAAAAAATCTGCCAAGAACAAAATACTTATCTTTTCCGTGTTAATATTCATTGCAATTGGCATTTTTAATTTATTTTTTTAGGATTAAAATTTTTTCTCATTCCGTTTTTATGCGTGAGTTTGTTTGACAGTTCAAAGCGGGAACTTTCTCACAAAAATTTTACAGACACACTTTTTCAGTATATTGGCGAGAAATTTCGTTACGTGACAGCTATAAAAACAGCTGTTTGTTTCAATTTATGGCATTTTTGTTTCATTTCTCACATTTCAATCGAATGAGCGGGAGTTGCAGAACGTGGGCACAGTTTACTTTTTCAAAACATCTTGAATAGACTCACGTTTAAACTGTGCTACCAAATTATCGAAATTTACTTTATAAATCAGTCATCGATGTTTTATCCCAAAATTTTTGAGGCAAATTTTTGGCTTTAATGGTTGATTAATTAACAAAATTGCCTCATCTGGAATGTTACCAACCCACAACAGAACTTACAGACTATAGAAAATGCACTGTTTATGACGGTATTCGCGCAGGTGGCATTACTGGGCCCTATTTCTTAAAAAAAATTAAGCCGGAGCTCATGATGTGGTCAATGAAGATCTTTACCGCACTATGATTAATGATTTTTTTTTAGCCATCCGTCTTACACATGTTTTGATTTTTAATTCAAAATGTATTGAAAAAGGCCTGTCCAGAATCATGAGTAAGATGTATGGTTATATATGAATTACATTGATCCGGGCGAGATGTGAATGCAACAGAAAGACGCTACGTACCATACGGCGGCCGCAACCATCGTCCATTGAAATCAAAATTTGTCTACACTGATAGAAGAAGCGTCATAACGCTGATGTATTTTGACGTCAGTACTATAACAAGTGTTTTCGTCTTAGACCCTTTACATCATTGTGATGGCAGCCTTAAACTGCCAAAATTGTCATCAAAGTCAAAAATGGAAATAACGTCATCAATGGGCTGACACATCGGCATCACAGAAATGAGTCAGTTTAATAAAACATGTCATCAATGCGATGGCTCAGTAACATCAAAGAAACGGCTCATTAGGCTCAATTTAATGACAGTATGTCATTGGGATTGACTTAAGTTAAAATGAGAAAATATGTATTATTATTTACTTACCCGTTACACATGTTTTTTCGCTTTTCTTGTATTCCGCCCTTTGTTTACAGAAGAACTCTCAATTATAAGACACCAGCAACATGCCGGATATGGTTTCCGTAGTCATTCTTCTTAGAAAATGTTTATGTATTTAAGTAAATAATTAAAAAAAAGAATATGGGAATTATTGCTTCTCATTTTACGTTTTAAATATGAAAATATGTTAATAATAGACAAACTGTGGCATGGAATTGATGTCTCTTCATTAATGACGCATAAAATATGACAAAATTTTATGATTTCGTTTGTCATTAGATTGATGTCCCTTGTTGCCTGATTGATGCCATTTGTAATAACATTTATGTTATTCGGAGAACAATGCGGTCCATTGTGAAATAGAGGAGGAAGAAAAAGAGAAGTAAAGAAAATAGGAAGAAAAAAATTGATAGAAAGATACAGTTCCCTTATTAGAAACTGCCGTAGCACTTCCCTGACAAACTCCTGTAGATCGACTGGAGTAACTCCAGCGATACACCCTAGTTCGCCGTGAGATCTGTCTCCTAGCCATTTTTGCCCGAGACCCTGCATCCTAGGACAGTGGCATAGTACATGATCAATTGTTTCTAGCTCCTCAGTATCCTCGCATAATCTTCGGAGTCCGGTATGGCATTGTCCTATCCCATTTGCTCGTAAAAGCCCTAACAGAACAATGTGCCGTCAAGAACCCTATTAGTGTCCTAAGACCACTCCTATCCAATCATAATAGAACCCTGGTTGCCCTGCAATCTATTCGATCCCTCCAGGACCGGTTGACGGCATCACGGAATTTTTCCCGTATTACCCCATAGTAGTTACACAAGGAAGGTTTTGCATCATCAATATGAAGATGCATTTTTCTATGAGTGTATTACTTGATTTCGAGAAACGCAGCCTTCAATTGGCCTCCAAGGTCGTGTGATTTGATATGTATCATTTGTTTAACTGCGTGGATATTAAAGTCACTTTCTTCAGCAGATGAACCAGCAACCATTAACGCCTTGGAGGCCAATGCTCGAAAAAGTGACCTAAAATTGGACGTCCAGAATACGCTTCGTCAAGAACAACCGTGGAGCCCATATGACCGAAAGCATTTTAAAATGTTAATGCCATGTATTGATCTTTCGAATGAAAAAATTTTTTGGTTTAGAATTAATTTTTTTTTGTTGATTTTTTAAAAAAATCAAG
The DNA here is from genome assembly GCA_943735925.1 of Pollenia amentaria. Classification (NCBI taxonomy): domain Eukaryota; kingdom Metazoa; phylum Arthropoda; class Insecta; order Diptera; family Polleniidae; genus Pollenia; species Pollenia amentaria. Next base: position 43,513,638 of record OX031006.1, on the reverse strand, counting down.
TTATAACGAGCTTAAAAAAACACCCTTTACATATAAATAATCTAAACATCTATAAACAATTAAAAAGAATTTATATTTTTTCTAAAAACCAAAACAAAAATATTGTAAATTATAAACATTTTACAAAACACTTCATTATTAAGAAGATCATTTATGGTAATTATTTTTTATTTTGTTTTCTTAATTTTGGTTAAACAAAAATAAAACTAAGACAAACACAAACAATTTAAAAAGATATGCAACATACAGCAACAACATATTAAAACAAATTATGGGATAAAAATACACAATTTCAAAAATCTAGAGATAATAAACCCATTACAAATGTTTAGATTACAATTACGCATCAGGGGATGCGATATAACTGAAGGTGCAACAAACAACAACATAAATAGCAAAAACAATTGTGATGCCAGCTACCTATTGTAAAAGTAAAGTAGAGAGAGAGGGAATAAAGCATAGGAGATGCCACAGGAAAACACCAAAAAGTCTACTATGACACGAGCAATGCATGCATATGGGAAGTGAGAATGGGCGACTAGAAAATGCTCTATACATGTGTTACGAATTATCGTAGGTAGCTGGCAAGGGCAAACCACTTATAGACACTAAGACACCTGTTTCTCTTTTAGGCACCCCGGGGGTTTGTGGGATAATGTGTAAGATATTTTACCTTCTGGTGTTACATCCTCCCGGGAAGTTAGGTGCAGTCAATACTCAGCATTCAGCAAAATCCAAAATCGACAGTTTGGAAGAGATCTGAACGACCTCTTGAGATCACGACTGACCAGAGAACCTATCTTGAATGCAACCAGACTGACTATTGTTTGAGGTCTCCGAAAGTATACTTCTCTCAAAAAATACTTTTTGGCTTTCCGGCAGATTGTCGTTTCGGAGAGTTTAACTTTTCCGTTGAAAATATACTTTTAGGGATCACGTGCTGGCTGTGGTTTACTGCATAAAGTCGCAGGAAGAAGGATTCTGAAAACCCACTTAAGGGTTCTGCTCTTGTGGGAGAGTTTGTCCTGAGGGACGGATTATCCCTTCTGTTCCTATTCAACAGCTACTGCTAGCATATTCCCAAAGCAACGGAGGTTAGATAGCTGCAGCTCTTACACAACGCGCGACTGTAAAATTTTGCCGGATTCTGCTCCCAAATTGTAACCTGTTTGTGCTGGTTTCTCTTACAGGGACGGTTGGGAACCGCATTGTTTGTCACCCAGTGGTTAAGATCCACTATTAGATAAAATCATATGTGAGGTGTTCATGTAAATCTTTTCCACATCTCTCGCTTTCTAGATAATGTCCTTAACCAATTGCTTTGGAATCTGAAGTATTTTATTTCCAGAACAGATACTGCAAGCAGGATGAAGTCAACTCTTAACTCCGGATCTCTGACAACTCTTTTTCGAAGTATGAATATAAATTACAGTTAGTATTGGGGTTGTTTTCACACACAGTTACACCGCGATCGCCAAAAAAAAACGTACTAATAACCAGTTCATGGTCTATTTTAAGACTCTGAGCGATATTTGTTCCCGTAATGCCAATAAGGACTCTGGTCAACCACAATTTATAAGAGATCATCCCCCGACATAATTGCGACGTTGGCTGCTCCTATATCACTCAAGGATGCAATACATATCGGCAGGCGATTCCTCAAAATCCACAATCTTAAGGGAAAACCTTCAAACTTAATAGTACTAGTAAATCAATGAAACATTATAACCCTGCAAATATTTGATCTTCATAATATTAAACCGCTTTCTGTATGATATATAAGCGACAACAAATGAATGTTTTTGGTCTTGAATTTGAGGGTTTTACATAAATCATGTTGCAGTGGTTCGGAAATATACTTATGTTACGTTTCTTGTTTCATACATGAAAATTGCGCACTTGTTCGTTTGATTTATAGGCACTCGTGTGAAATCTTATTTCAAATTGATAACAGTGTAATAGACCGATATCCTAGTAAATTAACATGAAAGGTGTAATTTAATGTAAAGCGTGATCAATTTCGAGGTCCCCTACTTTTTAAAGAAAAAAAAAAAAAAAACACAGAAAGTTAAAATTTAATGGGAAATGTTTATTATCATTTGAAAGCACATTCTTTGGCATTTATTTTTTGAAGATTATGTCTATCAAATGTTGGCCGTTGCTGCGTCGCAGATGGTCCATCCGTTGAGTCCAATTTTCGATGACTCGTTCGAGCATTTCGACTGGTAACTGGCGAATGACACACGTGATGTTTTCCTCCAAGGCCTGAATCGAAGCGGGGTTGTCCGCATAAACTTTAGACTTTACATATCCCCACAGGAAAATGTCTAACGGTGTGATATCACACGATCTTGGTGACCAATCGACCGATCCCAAAACGTGAAATTATGTGCTCACCGAAGTGTTCTCTCAATAAATCCATTGATTGATGCGATGTGTGGGAAGTGGCGCCGTCTTGCTGAAACCAAATGTCGCCGATATCACGAGCTTCAATTTCAGGCATCGAATAGTCGTTTATCATGGCACGAAAACGGTCGCCATCAACGGTTACGTTCGCACCGGCATCATTTTTAAAGAAATTTGGACCGATGATTCCACCGGCCCACAAATCACACCAAACCGTTTTGTTTGTTTACATACCCATTGAGCCAGAAATGGGCCTCATCGCTGAACAAAATTTGCCTCGAAAACGTCGGATCTTCTTGGAACTTTTCAATAGCCCATAGGCGTAAGTCTTTCCATTATGAAATGCCGAACAATACTAAACAAAAATAACATGACAGCATGACACGACTCACACGTTATCTATCAAAAAAAAAAAGGCTATTGAAAAAAGTAATTCTACTTTTAATCACCCTATATAATCGAATCACTTAGGTTTAGTTTTATTCGAAAATTTAATATATCATTCATAATTGTACTTCCAAAACTACGCAATTTATTTCTTTTAAGATAATATTTCAGAAACATTAAGCATTGCATTGTTTTCTAATGCTACAAACAAATTTATATTTCAAAAGTGGCACGTACTATTTTTTATGGGATGTAACTCTTCGAACTCGCCTAGAAGTATACGATAAGTACGATAAGAATCAGAAAAATAGCAGTTTTTTTATTTTTATTTAGCTAAACATGTGGCATATTTAGTATGTGTTAAAAATGTGTATGATTTTTTTCTGTGGCTGCAACCACAAATAACAAAAAATCTCTTAAGAGCACTAACATGCCACAAACAAAACAAAACGAAAATAAACTATAGGAATACAACAGAAGCCATGGAACTTTGATGCCATAAGCACTTGACACTTGAAAGTCGATGAAATGCTCGTGCCAGGAGCAGCACTAATAACACCACAGCATTTGTAGCAGAAGCAACAACAATTGCAGAGAAACATAAACAACATCCCAACATATTTAATCATGATCATCTTTAACAGCTAATTATGCATTATGTTATAAGACAACAACAACAACAACAAACAAACAAACAAAGAACCACACTAAACAAATATTTAACAACTACATCATTGAACACAAATTATTTTGTTTGTGCAACATGATGATGTATTATATTTCAATAGGAGTGTTTGTTTGTTTGTTTGTATTTGGTAGAGTGAAAAGCACTTGAAAAATTATTTATCACAAAAAAAAAAAAAAAAAATCTTATAATTTTCTACTCTGCATAATAATGCACCATTAAGTGATTTATATCCTTGTGGGTAATGCCAGACACACAGACTCCTGTTGAAAGTTTCAAGAAGTTTTGGCTTTACTCTACTTATTTTTTTTTTTTTTAATTTGTGGAAATAAATTCAAAATTTTTGTGTAGTACAAAAATGTTTTCTGGCCAGCGACTTTGAAAATTAGTTGTAACAGGGCATGTCAATAATAGCTAAACATTATTTTACAATTTTAGAAACTATTTAAGTTCTAAGCGAGGGAATTTTATTAGCAGAATTTCTTGTAATCTTTTCTACGTATAAGGAAGAATACTTGCAAATGTTGTCCCATCGTGATACTTTTGCAAAAGGGGGCTTATATTTTTTTCCAATAAAAATTCTCTCACGAAATTCCAACCATTTCCTTCGAACGAATTAATCTAGCCGGTATACGACGGCTGAGTTCTTGAGATCTCAGTTAAACTAGGTTTAGTTAATCTAAAAACAAATTTGTGCTGTCACTACCAAGTTTGTATAAAAAATTTTTGACGGAACAGCTTAGTTTTGCGTAAGGTGTTGGTCTTTTATGAAATAATTAAAAATCACATTTCGCGGGAAAAATCCGAGTTTTAGAGTACATTAAACAAAGCTTAAACTTAACCAACATCTCAAAACCCGACCTTAAAGCTCAAATTAGACATGACATAACCATAACCATACAAAATAGCTATATAATCCAACCTTTTGGCCATTACTGTATTTGATTATAGATGACTTACATTAACGACAAACCATAACCATATAAACCAACAGAATTTTGGTTTCTATGGTGATCGTTGCGGCTATGGCATTATGTTTATAACACGTCTATATGGACCTTAAATAAATGCTTTTGTAGCCTGTTTACTAGAGATGAGCGATCCCGTGATTTTTAAAGATCATCGTGATTGTGATCACGGTTTATCAGTTTTCTGTTCTTTTAAAGCAATTGCGGCCGAGCTATATGTACAATGCGCGAGCTTTTGCAAGAGCTTTTGTAAGCACTTTACAAAGAAACAACAACAAATTGTAAGAGCTTTCAAATCTGTTTAATTTCATATACATACATACTTGAGCAAATAAATTTTGGCATAACAAATTCTAATAAGATAGAAGAGAGAATAAAAGGAACAGCAATATCATTCGACATTTCATTCAAAAAACGCTATTACCCACACAAATAGTGAAATATCATAAATTTGTATATGTAACAAAATACAAAAAGAACGACTTAGAAAGTACCTGTTACTTGACAAATTTTGTCACAACTGTGATTCGTGATTTTTCAGTAACAGTGATTAAATCACAGGTACAGAAATATCGCTCATCTCTACTGTTTACATTACAAGCAAATCTAGAAGATTTGATTTAAAATCTTCCACAAAATCTAGTAAGTTTACGTTGTACTCTTTTGACGTTAGCGAGATTTTGTTTTCATAACAAAAAACAGCTAACTGAAAGTTTCGTGTGTAAAGGCTAGTTTACACGGTAATACAATGTGTTACGACATGTCAAAAAATTATGTATAATGAGAAAAATCTTATCATGTAAAAGCAAAATGCATTGAGTAAGAGAGAATACGGATAAAAATATGACAATCGGTCGGTAAATGTTTATTTTCTAAACCATTTTAGAAACTTATGTATTCTCATCACACCAGAGTCGCATTTTAACGTAGTATATTGAAGGTGGTAACATTTTTATAAAATAACAAAAACAAGCGGAATCAATTCAAGAAATGTTCATGTTGTTTTTGTAAATATTGTCAAACTGCAACCATCTGCTTTTTTGTTATTAACTCACTTTGCTTTTATTTTACTTAAACCATCCGTGTAAACATGAAAAAGACTTACCAACAGATTTTTATTTTTTTATTTTAAACACGGAGAGAATTTCATAATATTTTGATTCCACAAAGTCGTAATACATTGTATTACCATGTAAACTAGCCTTAAGGAAATATTCAGAGGTGTCATAGAAACCAATCTTATTGGAATTGGATTTGAAACCGACAAAAAAAAATACATTGGTGTCATGAAATTCAATATTGTGGGTTTTTATTTGAAATGAAATAAGTGTCGATTTTAGGTGTCACAGAAACCAATACAATAGGGTTTTTATTGAAAATAAACCAAGCAGCTTTCAGCTCTAGTTTTTTATCGGAAATAAATATAGTTGGTTAAAGTTAAATTTTTTATTTTAATTTTTCAACAATTTTTTTTTTTTTTTGAATAGATGAAAGTAAATAAAATTGGTAAAATAGTATTTTTGCATCTCTGTGCAGACTGCGGCAGCGGACTGCTAGAAACTCGCAAAAGTATACCAAAAATTTGCAACAACATTTATTTGTTTTATTTATTTATAAACAACAATTTTTTTGTATTTTTAATAAATTCTCTATTTTTACAAAGCAGTAAAATAACACAAATGCAACAAACAACAAATGCAAATAATGCAACGATGGCATTTATTTCATGTTTTTAGTGTGTTACCATTCTTATTTTCTTTGCTATAATTTTCCTTTTATAAAAACACAAGTTTTAACAATATTTTATCGCAAAAATCATAATTTAGAAAATTATCAAACAAAAATTGCATTTAAAACTGTAAACACATGATCTTAACCATAAAATAGCTGATTCGAATATCGGTGTTATTTGAATTCGAAAATAACAAAACCGACTTGTTTTTATGACACCAAATGAAACCAATATTGGTTTGAAAAACCGACTTGGATTATATGACACCCCTGATTATTTATATGAGTTCCATTTTTTTTTTTACTAGTTTTTTAAAATGTCAAAACTTTTTTTAACAGTTTCAACAAGCCGTCATTTTTATCATTCTTTAGATAAAAAAAAAATATTTTGTGCCACAACCTCCTCTTCAATTTAACCCACATTTTGTGGGATTTTGTGTGTTGAGATGTTTGTAACTTATTTGGGAACGTTGGTTCTTTCCATTCTTTAGATATACAGAAATTTATAATACATTTTATTAGAAGTACCAGGCTTACTGCTCCAATCCCGCCCATTGTTTTTTAGAGAGGTTGTGTATTGATAACAGAGATGCTTGTATTGTGAGGTCGGAAATTATATATGTTTAATTTATAACTTACTAGCTGACCCGGTCCGCGTTGCTGGCCCTAAGCAAACATTAGTGTTGTATTACCAGACGATTTAAATTGATCTTTAAACGAAATTTACGGCCTTTAAATAAAAATCAATGAAATACCTATCATAAAGTTTTTTTTACAGAATAACTTACATATGGTGTAGATATGGGTTCAATGAAAAAAGAAACACATGTATTTAAGGCAAATTGGAAATTATATTTATTGATTACCTACTTCATCTTAAGGCTAGCGGATAGACAATGTTTTTTGTTTTTTTATTTGGTGTAAAAACGTATAAATTTTTCGGGGTGCCAACTCGGGAGCAAGCCACATACAACTGGCCGTGTGAAAAACATGAATTTTCCAAAATTAAGCCAGCAATAGTCAATTATTGGCCTTGTAATATTATAAATTAAAATGTTGTTTATATACATATGTTTGATTTAAATTTGATTTGAAAATACATATGGTTGTATGTATGTATATATATGCTGTGAATCTTACGAAAAAAGTGAGCGTAAAAGTGGGCGGGGCAACATTTTCTTTCCGCAAAACTTAAGTTGGACCATGGCGATCATTTTAAAGAAAAAATCGTCCAAATCGGTCAAGCCGTTCTCCAGTTATGCGCTTAATAGAAAAAGTGGGCGTAAAAGTAGGCGTGGTAAATTTTTCTTTCGATGAAAACTTAAAGTTGATTAATACGAACATTTGAAAGAAAAATTAGTCAACTCGATGCAGCCGTTTTCTGATTTTAGGTAAATCGAAAAAGTGGGCGTAAAAGTGGGCGGGGCAAAATTTTCTTTCCGTTAAAACCTTAGTTGGACCATGACGATCATTTTAAATAAAAAATCGTTCAAATCGGTCAAGCCGTTCTCAAGTTATGGATTTTGCCACGCCCCTCCGCCCCCAGGCCAAAAATCAGAAATCAGAATTCACACTGTCACCCGCCTGAATATTCTGAAGATTCCCTGAAAATTTCATCAAAATCGGCATAGCCGTTTTGGAGTCCATACGTTACATACATACATACACACATCCTATTTTATATATGTATATAGATTTTTTTTTGTTTTGTTTTAAATATATAGTAGGTTTTGAGAATTATTCAATTTAAATTTTCTATGAACATTTTCATTATAGCCAATTTACACTACAACGAAATCTAGTACTTTCCAGATTTCGAGCCAAATCTAGTTGTTTTTGTCTAGATTTCCCGTACAAAACAAAATCTACTCCGTGACTAGATTTTGACGATATCTATTCGAAATCTAGTAGTACTTATTGATGCAACTATGTTTTTCCCCATATAGCACTAAAAACTACTTCCTTGCACACGAAAAAAATGACATTTTAACAAAAAAACAAAAACAATAATAGCTGCTTGTTAAAATTGTTAAAAAAAATTCAAAAATTTTGTAAAATAGTAAACAAAAATGCAAATGACAAATAATAATGATAAAATAAATGAAGTTGATTATAAAGAAAATGTAATGCACATTTTTAAATGCCTATTTCTTTATATGTAAGAATGTGTGACACAAAAAACTTTCAGTCGGCGGGTTTTGTTGTGAAAACCAAATCTCGCTAATGTCAAACAAGTATAATGTAAACGAACTAGATTTGGAGGAAGATTTCAAATGAAGTCTACTAGATGTTGATGTAATGTAAATGCCCTATTAATAAAGAACATTTTCAAAAATAAAGGCATTTTTTTCAAAAAAAATAAAATATAAAATTTTGAATAATTGAATTAATAAAAGTTATACGAAATAATAGCTTAATAATTTGAAAGTTAATTACAATTTAATTCACGCGAAATAAATTCAGAGATCAGGTAAATATTATATTGGGGCTAGGCTTTGCTATACTTAATTTTTTTTTTATATATATATGAACATATATTTCTTATAGAATCGGAAGATTGACAAAGAATTAAATGGAAAGAAAGATATCATATATATGAAAAGAAAGAGCCTTTTGTATTTGCCAAATTGCATCAAACGGACAACGAACTATAAGAGTACCTTTCGTGGGTAATTTTCCCAACAGAGCCGAGGGAACTACGGTTTTATTACCTTAAGATTTCCCACCGAGCTGGGCTTTGCAGATTTCCATTTGATAACTTATCGTTGCATTGCATAAAAATAGTTCTTATAAAATAGGGGTTTTTTGAATTGGCAATAATTTAAATGGTATCAAACTTTTAATAACGTTAAATGTCGAGATTTTGATTTTAAAATGCACATATTTGTGTTTTTTTTTTTATTTATATTTAGAAATTTAAAAGTGTTTTACTCGCTGACATTACAAACAATTATGCAAATCTTCATAATCTTTCCAATTTAAAGTGGAGTAACAAAATAACTTAAAAGGAGACTCGTTAATCAGGCCTGAAAATAACGAGGGACATCCGGTGAGTTTGGTTAAGTTTTGTCTTAAATTGGAATTTTAATACACTTAAATTTTTTTTTTTTTTAATTTTTATTTTAATAACAAGTGGAAACACATGGAATAAAGAGAAAAATAAATAAATAAAAATAATATAATAAAGTTATTTATGTTTTTATAAATACATATTATTTTCTTTTTATTCCAAATTTTGATATAACACTACAAATAATGGCCAAAACTTAAGTTTGGTTTTTATACCCTCCACCACCACTGTGGTGAATGAGGGTATACTAAGTTTGTCTTTCCGTGTGAAATTTTTTTATTATACAGCTAAGACCCCATAAAGTATATATATTCTGGCTCCTTGAGTAATTCTAAGTCGATTTAGCCATGTCCGTCTGTCTGTCCGTCTGTTGAAAACACGCTCACTTTCGAAAAACGCAAAAGAAAAGAACAAACTTTATCTCAAATTGCTTGTAGTTATCCTAAGCAGTTTGGGATTGAAATCTAGCAACATCGGTTCAGTAGGATCAGAACTATGAATCAAAATGTGGAACCACCACCCTAAAAAAATTGATAATTTTGATACAAAAACTAACATAAATGGTTTAATAATGCACGGAATGACATACAATTTTTCTCGAATTTGGTTTGTACGACTGCAAATCATACTAAATCATAAATTTCGTGACGATCGGTCCATAATTTACCATAGGCCCCATATAAACCCATCTCGCGGAAAACAGTTTAGTACGCCTAAAACCGCAATAAATAACGCAAGCATACTTAAATTCGGTACGTCACAGTCTTATTGGACGAGAAATCACATTGACAAATTTCGTGAAGATTGGTCCATAATTTACCCTCCGCCACATATAAACCCAACTCTCGGAAAACAGTTTATTGCGCCTAAAACCAAATAAAGCTCACTTTGGGAAAATAATAAAACTCGCCTTAAACCATCACAGATATAGATATTGCGGTGAAATTTTTTACTTAAATTCATATGGCCAGAACAAATATCATGCAAATTTGTGAAATTTTCTGTTAACGCTAAAACTAATTACACTGCTGTATTGAAATGTATTCTAATTTATTTTTGTAATACCAGAAATCAGTCTTCAGAATTTTGGGATGATTGGACCATAATTTACCATAGGACCGATACAAATTACCCTCCTAAAAATTATTTTAGTTCGGGTAAAACTTTTACGAATCATGATATTTTACTCAAGCCTGTTCAAAGTTCTAACAAGAAACGCATACAATTTTCTTATTGTCGGTCAATAATTTAATTCCTGTCTAAATCGCAACTAATTTTAATGCTGACGCTCGTTTTTGTGAAGGTTAGTTAATAATATATATGTATTTATCATATAGAGCTCACTCCTGTCGGTGGAGGGTATCAAAGATTCGGCACTGCCGAATATAGCACACTAACTTGTTTTCTCTTAAATTTGGTTATTATGTTAAAAACTTTAGAAATACAAATACTTAATACTTTTATCCAATCATTATCTTTGTAAATTTTGTTTATATTACAAAAATATTAATTCATCTTACTAACAACGGACATTTTTAATTAGTATGTATATGTATTGTTCTTTTGTTGATTTGAAAATGTTTGCCAAATAAATCTTTCTTTAGAAAAGATGATAAATGAGATGATTTTATAATTTATTCCATGAAACGTTAAGGTGATTTAGGTAAGAGAAATTAGGGCTACTGCAGAATAATGATAATAGTAGCAAGGCGGGAGGGTATAGAAAATCGAAAGGGCAATACCATCTCTTCCTTGTTTTTTTTTGTTTATTCGGAGTAGTTACATCTGGTTATTTTTTTTTTTTGTTATATTTTTTTTTGGAAACTTCGACGTATTTGCTACCTAAATTTTAAAATTTATAAAGCGAACCGAAGCCTATCTCAAGGGAAACAAGAACCATCCTAAATTTCCCTGAGCACGGCCGGATTAATAAGTAGCCCAGTTCCCTGAAAGATAGGGCCCTCTGTGGTGGTTCTTCACAGTATCTAATTTGGAAACTTTCGCTCTTTCCGTTCTCCAGATATATAGAAAAAAAAAATAAATTAAAAAAACAACAACAACAACAAGGGATTTACAAGATCTCATTGCATTCTTCTACATCTTCTGATTAGTTTAGTGTCATCACTAGGAAAGTTGCAATAAAATGTATTATATTTGAGGCAAAATTGACAAAATGGCATTTGTTTTGAAAGCATCGTTACCATTTCTCAAGTTTTTCCTGCGCAACAAGTCTTTTTTGTTTAATTTTTTTATATTATTAAACAAAATGAATTCAAAATTCGTTTTGATCTTTTCTTTTAAAATTTTTACACGTTTTTTGAAAAAAGGTACCTAAAAAAATAAAAGATTTTTTCAAAAATGTTGGCATTTTTTAATGATAGTAGATGTTAAGCGCCAATTAGACGGTCATACTTGGTATGATATACTTGGTATCTTGAGAGAGAGTACTTTGCTATAAAACTATCATACCAAAAGTATGTCATACATCTTTACCAGGGAAACCATAAATATGCAATGCATGTTTTTTTTGTGCGACCAATGAAGGCAGAATCCATTTATTTATCCGTCTTAGATCTTTTTATGAATTTTGGCTTCGATTTGTAAGTGCCGTCTGGCTGGCTGTCTGTCCATTTTAACTTTGTGTGTAAAGAACAAGTTGCAATTGTGTAGATAATTTTATCAAATTTGGTAAATCCATTTGATATGCAGTAAGGACGAAGTCTATGTTAATAGTGAGAGTCGGTCGATAATTTCACATATTAACCATAAAAAATTCTTTCCAAATTAGAATTTTTGTGTCCGTAAACCATCTAATAATGTTGGTATTTAGAATAAATTCACCGCAAAAATATTTTACTGCAAATTAAATTCTTTTCGAATCGACTCACATTTGCCCAAAGCTCCCATCTAAAAATAGCTTAAACTTTCTTTTAAATGTCAAAATAAACAAACAATTTAGCGACCGTCCCTAAAATCTTTTTAAGTCGAAAAAATAGCTGAATATTATTCGGCACAAATAAATCTTATATGAATTTTAACCTGATAATATAACCTTGTTTTTGTGAGCCCATGACTTCCCATCGTTTTCAAAAAGGGTAATATCTCACAACAATTCGTTTTTAAATATTATGGTGTCTATGATTTACCGATTATAATTTTAGGACTGCTTTTTTTAAATGCAAATTTTTTAAATTGTTAAATATTTTGTTTTCAAATGACCAATTTTTGATTTTTTGGGGCATATTTTTAACAATTTTCAGGGCATATTTTTGAGTTTTTACTGCATATTCAATGCCCATAAAACACTTAACACTTGGTTTCCCTGATCATTACAAAACAAACAAACATTAAAAAGTGAAGGTTGTCTATATACGCGTGAATTAGTTGCTGCTTTGGTAATTGCTGAGTTATTGGCGGACGACAACGCAATGTATTTTTTTTTTCTTTACAACTTCAATTGCTGCGGAATTGGGACGGAATTGTTTCTAATTCTTCAAAAAGTTTTTTATAACCTTTTTGCTTTAAATGTTAAATTTTTATATATATTACCTTTTTTATTCCATAATTGTGGCAGAGTTTCGTGGTTAGGTTTAGGTTAGGTTAGAAAGGCTGGTGTGAAGCAAACCTCACACCCTCAGCTAAAAACTAATATGGTCCATTTTGACGCCTTAATTAGTGAAGGAAAGAAGAGAAAGAAATCTAGTGTGAACGAGTAGGAGAAGCAAACGGTGAAAGCACAGGAAAGGAAGATAGTGGAAGATAAGAAATCGGACAGAACAAGCGAAAACAACGCCACCAAACAGAAAAATCGCCCTACATGTTCCGAGTCGCCAGCCTCCTGCCGCGCAGCCAGGTCATTCCCATTACGATTCCCGTCAGATTCCCGAGCCCGCAGACCGAGACATCTCCCAATTCGTACAGGAATCTGCTACCCAGCCACCTCAGCCTGCTGTTCTGTAGCCTGGGACAGTAGCACAGAAAGTGGTCAACTGTCTCCAACTCTTCTGGGCAAAGTTTCATATACCTTACCAACACCTTTAAAAATGCGCGCTCTGGACAAACCATCGTTACAGTTTGCCTGGTGTAATGGCATATACACAAAATCAAAATTTTTGATTTACAATATAACAAACTGACATACACGAATTTTTCGCTATTACAGGAGTATGATGGTATGACGGCATACCACTTCGAAGTCTGCACAGAAAAAATTGTTTTATCAATTAAAAAAATGGTTTAAAAAGTATTTAAATTTAATTAATGTAATAATCGATCAATTATTTTTTTAGTTGAAAGAAAATAAAAAAATTTAATTTTGATTTAATTAACATTTTAGTTGGTTTGAAATAAATTTTCAATTAAAATTTTAATTAAATAACAAAAAAATCTTAATTGACTTTTTTCGTTTAAAATAAAATAATTAAAACATGTAGAATTGTTGTTGGGAAATGTCAATATTTATTTAAATAAATTAACACATTGTTTGAAATGTCAAAGTTTTTTGATCACTTTTTTAATTAAAATTAAAAAAATCATTTATTGAAAATATATTTTAAAAATTTTTAAATTTTTAGTAATCAATATAATCAGTTTGGTAATAGGTGCAAAATCAACAACTTGTTTGCTTGATATTATGAATTAAGAACAAATTTGGTGATTGGAGAAATTTAATAATTTTTTCTGTGTATTCTTAGTTTGTTAAAAAAAATAAATATATATATGTATATATATATATAAATACATATATATAAAACAGAGTGGACTGTAATCGAATTTTTGCAAAAAAAAGGTGGCATTTTAACAAAAATGGTGATTGAAGAAATTGTAATAGACGCCTTAGATTTTTCAAGTGTGAATGACATTGCACATTTTTAACATCTTCCATGCGTTCCTCCGAAATGTATGCAATAGTACAAAGGATGTTATGGGTAAAATTAGAGACAGTCATGTCGTTTTGCTCATAGCTCAGTCATTTATGTACCAATCTGTCTGAATTACAATATCAAACTTTAACGGAGTGTAGGTCAAATAAATATATAGAGCAACCTTCCCCATCGATTCTGATGACCCCATTGTAACATACACACGGACAGACAGACATCGTTTAATGAACTTAGCTATTCATAAGGATCCAGAATATATATGTGACCTTCTCCGAGAAAAGGGACCTAGTGTGTGAAAATGAAGTTTTGAGAAAAACGCATTTAAAGTTTCAAAACACATTATCACTGTGAACACACCAAGTTCGTTTTGTACGTTTTTATGGGGTACATAAATTTTTATCAGAAATCTAACCCATTTCATCTTATTCTACACCCTTTAAGGTACCAGAATCCACTCTTAAGTCCAAACCCGTTTTTTTACACACTAGGTCCCTTTTCTCGGAGAAGGTCACATATACTTTATAGGGTCTAATATAATAATGTGGAAATTACAAACAGAATTACAAACTTATTTACATACGTATATACCCTTTTAAATACAGTGAAGGGTATAATAAATGAGGCCTTGTTTAAGTTAACCTATTGCCTCGAGGTTAAGTATTGGCTTTAAGAATTAAATTAATTAAAGATCCGTATATTTCAAAAGGTGTAGATAGTCAAATACGAGGACCAAGTCGATTGGTTACAACTAACATATCAAATGTTTATTTTATTCAATAAGATTCGCCTTACGCAGCAGAGAAAACAACAAGAAAAAAATCGGGTACAAGTAACCAACATCACAAAAAGTACTGTCGAACAGGCATCTTTTGCCACTTTCAATACTGCTGGGATATGACTGTTGATTTTCATACATATGGGAGTAAAAGTTACTACACCATGTGATACGTTACACATGAACCCATTCACCTCTAAAGTTTTGATTTCGTAGGAAATTTAAAATAAAAATAAAATCTCTTTCAAATCAATAGCATTTAAATCATATTTTCATAGTTATAAATTCCATCACTATTAAAGGTTTATTTTGAATACATATTTATGTATGTACATATATACTTACATACATATGAACACATATATGATGACTACATAAAGGGTGGTTCAACCATAATGCACGAGGTTAATTGTGAGTCACACCTTAACGTCAAGTTTTTTGCACAACTAAATTTGACATTTATTTGTTTCAGTGTTTAACAAATTCAACGATGAATAGGTATACAATTGAGCAGCGCTTTAAGACTGTTGAAGTTTAAATCAAAAGGCATTTGGTGCACGTTGTCCACAATCGGGAAAAATCGTGCCTAAATTTAAACAAACCGGGTCTGTAGGAAATGTGAAAATACCTGTGCATGCTCGCCCAGACAAAGGGTAACTGTTTGGTGCGGTTTATGGGCTGGCGGCGTCATCGGGCAGTCCTTCTTCGAAAATGAGATCGGCCAAGCAGTTACCGTGAATGGTGGTCCCTATCGCGAGATGATAACGGACTTCTTGTAATCAGAAATTGTGGATATGGACCTGGACGATATGTGGTTCAAACAGGATGGTGCCACATCGCCACATAGCCAACGAAACAATGGCTCTATTGCGCTAGAAATTCAATGGCCCTGTTATCTCATGTCGTGGCGATGTTAATTGGCCGCCACGATCATGTGATTTGACTCCGTGGGACTTCTTTCTTTGTGGATATTTAAAAGATAAAGTGTACGTGAATAAGCCAACAGCAATTCATGGGCTACATGATGATATAAGTCGGCACATTAACGACATTGAACCTCACTTGTGTCCAGAGTCATTGAAAGTATGGACTATCGGATAGAGGTATGCCACCGAAGCCGTAGCGAGCATATGGCCGATATTTTACAATTAACATCATGCGTTTTGGTTGGATCACCCTTTCCATTCATATATTTATTTGTATGTACTTCTGTATATTTTTTTTAGCTAAATTTTTAAAGTTAAAACTCATAATTCATGCAATTCGTGGTTAAAGTATTGTAGCAAATATGTTGCCTGTTTATTGTTGTTGTGGCTGCTGCTGCTGGAGCTACAACCTGGATTGGAACCGTTGCTGCCGCTGTTTCCCTACCAATACAACTGTCGAACTGAAGAATAGTTGGCTGGTTGTTTGTTTGCTTGCTTGCAACGCTGCATGTGTGAATACTCACTGGAGTACTACACAACACGAGTAGAGAGTGTGTCTGAACCAAAATAAATTTTGTGCAACATTTGGATTTTAGATTCTCAGACTTAGCAAGTGGATTTGCTGTTGTTGGCTTTTATAATGATTTGTTCCTCTATCATATATTTTTTTAATACAATAATACCACGGGAACTCATTCAGTTCCATAGCACATCGAATTGCATTTGCATTGCATTGTTGTTGTAGTTTTGTATTGTGTTTTGATGTTGTTCTTCTTGTTTTTGTAAGTATTTGGTCAAGTCAATTCAATTGCAATTGCAATTCGTGTCTCATATATTTTAAATGCTACAAATTATAAAATAATTCGTTCAAATTTAAATGCAACGTTTTTGTTTAGTTCGGCTTTTTTTTTTTTGCTTTGTATTGTTTTTTTTTTTTTGCTATTTGTCCAAAATATGTATGAATTGACAACCACCGTTGCCAGTTGTAAATGTAAAAATAAAATATTAACTAATTCCTACAAATTGCTTAAGGTTTTAAGAAATCTCGCTAGATTGAATTCTATTCTACTTCAGTTCTTTTTAAGGTCTGGTTTTTTTCTAATTTTAAAACTCCACGAAACGTATTCAAAATATGAAGCAGACATCTCTTTGAATTATGCCAATATTCTAGGTGCCTTACTTTGGAGCCTGTCAAAACTGCACTCTTTATAAAGGGTATTGTTTTAAGCCCGTTAGAACTAAAAATTGCAAAAAATTATTTAAATTTTTAAATTAAACGTTTTTTATCTAAAAGGTCAATTCCAGTTACCATTTTCTATTGCGTAAGACTCTACTGAGAATCTCCTGAAGTGCGTTTTATCGTCGACAAATTTTTTAATCGTAGAAGATTTTTTGCACGAGAAAAACTGTTACACGAGCTTATTTCTCTGCGAGATACGTCCACAACACTGCAAAAGACACTTATATAAATCGTAGAGGGAATCGTTTGAGATGTGTGTAAAGATCATCTAACGAGTCTTTAAAAAACCATGTCAATAATCGTTTAATACTCATGTAGGATTCTCCTTAAACTCGTGAAATGCTTAACCGTATACCTGTAATATAATTCATAAAGAGAGTCACAAAAGGTTCATCAGTGATGCATTTTAAGTTTTTTTTTATTTTGGGCCTAATTGACGATTTGAAAGGGCCAAAACGCCTTTGATATGGTAAATTTTTTTTTTGGGAATACATTTCAGTATAAACATAGGAATGAAGACTGATTTGCAAGCAAAGTAAAGAGTTCATTCTTTAAATGGCAAATTTAACTAAACAAGTGGTTTGACAACAACAAGATGTTTGTGTGAGTATTAAAAATTTTTTGTGCAAATATGCTTCATAAAGATAACATAAATGATAAACTTAAAACTATACAGTATTATTTTAATAAACATTTAAGACAGTATTAGTTCTGAATAACGCTACATGCTTAGTTAAGCTTGACTGAATTTGAATGAGATTTTACATCGATAGATGAACATAAAAATTATATTACTCAAAAATATAAATAAAAGTTTACAAGGACTGATTGATAGTCAAAATGAGATCCTATAATAAAACTTAAAACTAATAATAAGACTAAATCAACATATTCACAAAAAAAAACTTAACTAAAAACAACCTCTGTCCCCTATTAGAACCCGGGATAGAGTGAGAGTAAAACCCTGGTAGACAGTAATCACCTGAGTTAGGTAAGGAATTGATGTCCTCTTTCAAAATTCCAACCGGTGAAATATACAAACTGTTACTTCAATCAATGCCCTCCTGCGAGTGAAAAACGTTTGTCATCAGTCCGTTTTCGTGGTCCCCAAGACGGTTCATAAATACCAAACAATACGACGAAAGAGGTTTCCTTGAGCCCTTCCGTAGATTACAGTATTTTAAAATCTTTTGACGAAATTTTTAAAATTCGCGTTAACACAAAGTCTCAAACAGCTCCTTTCCAAAATCTCCAACTCCACCATAACGGTCGGAAAGATGGAAAACCATATGGGAAAACCATATAGCATGGCGGAACGGATGCATACTTTGTGAAGTAACAATTAAGCTCTTTGACTCAAGTGTCTGTTAGCAAGTAACCTCAAGAACATACCGTGATCCTCAATCCCTTAGCCCTGGAAATTCGGCCAAATCGCATGTTTGATTTACGTGTCTTAAAAAACAGATCAATGTTGTTAATAAAAGTAATGTTCGAAACAGTGAATAAATTAGATTGAAAAATGTATGAACAGTTTAAAGTACTTGGCTGCATTTTGACCTGAAAGGGCCAAAACAGATTAGAAAGTACCACAGGGCCATCAAATATTCAAAAGTTCGACAAATAGCCCAATTGTGCGACATTTTGACGAAAAAAAACAAAGTTAACATTAATGCTTTTGTACTCTTGAAATAGTCACTCAAAGATTTGTTTAGTACTTGCATATTAAACATTCCAAGGTTAAAAAAAGAGCGTGGCAAAAAATGTAAACCATCAGAATGTTCTTTTAAACATAATCTTATAACAAACAGCCTATGCCAGCTGGTACATTATGGCATTAACTTTTGAAAATGGTTTGGAATATAGGGGCACCGCGTACGCTGGACATATAATCTTAGGCCACTTTTTCGAGCATTACAGGCCGTATGTCACAAATAACACAGTGAAATCGTTGTTGCTGGTGATTTCAATGTCCACAATTCTGCTTGGCTTCACCACTCGGGCCGTACAACCTATGAAGGCCAATATGTTGAGCTATTTGCTGCACATAATCACCTCGTGCAACTGGTGAATGAACCAACACATATTCCATGTGTTGATGGGCACCAACACAATACCCTTGACCTCTTTCTCTCTTCGCACCCTCAAAAGTACGAAGTTGAAGTTCTAGCACCTCTCGGTAACTCGGATCATTGCACCATTTCTGCCTCTTTTCCGTTCTCCGAACTTCGGAACGTTTCACGTCAGGCTATGAAACGATCAAAATTTGTTTACGGGAAAGCACGTTGGGTTGAACTCAACGACTTTTTTCGGCATTTTAATTGGAAACTCTGTTTCCTTGACAATGACGTCAATGCCATGGCGAAAATGGTTGAAAATGTTATTATGCTAGGAATGAAAATGTTCATTCCAGCTAAAAATGCTTCGAATAAACCTAGGTCCAAATCCTGGTTTAATCAGACGTGCAAATCAGCAGTCAGATCCAGAGAGGAAGCATTCAGAAATTGGCGTGTCAATAAAACCGCTGATACTGAATTGCTACGCAAAATGGCAAGGTCGTCGTGTGCCAAAGTGCTAAGACGGGAAAAAACTCTTCACGAGCAACGTCTTCGTGCCGAAGTTCTTACTGCTCCCCGGGGCAGTAAAAGCTTCTGGTCATTCGTTAAAAGAGTAAGGGTTAATGCTAGTTCTTCAATACCAACTCTTTTAAAGGATGGCCAAACATTCACGAACCTGGTTGATAAGGCTAATTGTTTTGCCGAATTATTTGCAAATAATTCTAACTTACCAGATAGCAATCAACCACTACCCGAACTCGAAAAAGTATCCGTAACTATGCCTAAAATATTTTTTCGGGCTCGAGCTGTTAAAAAGGTTCTTGCGGATCTCGACATAAACAAGTCTCCTGGCCCGGATGGTATACATGCACTGGTCTTGAAGCAGTGCTCTTCGACGCTAGCTCGTCCCTTAGCAAATCTTTTCAGCACTCTATACCATGCTGGTGAATTTCCCGTCTGCTGGAAAGTTGCTAATGTAACGCCAATTCCTAAAAAAGGAGTGGCTAATAACCCTGAAAATTACCGCCCAATTGCAATTTGTTCGGCACTTTCCAAAGTTATGGAGAGTATGGTAAATCACCATCTTGTAAAATTTTTAGAGTCAAATTACCTACTAAGCGACCGCCAGTATGGCCTTCGTAGAGGTCGTTCTACTGGAGACCTACTGGCCCTGTTATCAGAAAAATGGTGTCGTTCCATTCACCATTTTGGTGAAAGTAAGGTAATTGCTTTAGATATTTCCAAGGCGTTTGACAGAGTCTGGCATGGTGCACTCTTGTCTAAACTTGTTGCATTTGGTGTCGGTGATAATTTCTCTCGATTTATATCGAGCTTTCTCAGAGATCGCACTATACGGGTTGTTATAGATGGGGTTTCATCAAACGAGTTCAAGATTCATTCAGGGGTACCGCAAGGCTCCGTTCTTTCTCCTACTCTATTTCTTATTTTTCTAAATGACCTCTTATGTCAAACTTCCAACCCTATCTATTCTTTTGCAGATGACAGCAACCTTTGCCATTCGTATTCATTTGGTTACAGACCAGGCGTGTCCGATGTTTGTGCTATGAGACAGAACATGAATGATACGCTTGGCCGTGACCTAGACATAATCTCAGAATGGGGTCGTGCGAATAGGGTCGAATTTAATGCCCGAAAGACCCAATGTTGCGTACTAACGCATAAACGCGCGACGGATCAAGGAGCCTCATCTGTATGTATGGGTGGTATAAATATTGAGGAAACAGAATCTCTTGATGTTCTGGGCATGAGGATACAATGTGATGTCCGATGGACAGAACATATATTCAAGGTGTCGAAAGAAGCATTCAAGTGCCTCGGTTTTTTGAAACGGTGTAAGATATACTTCACTCCATCTGATCTCCTTACTATTTATACCACCTATATCCGACCGAGAATGGAATACAACTCTCATGTGTGGGCCGGTGCTTCAAAGTCTATTTTGGAGCTTCTCGACCGCGTGCAGGAGAGGGCGAAGGTTCTCATTGGCGACAGTAGGGTATCCAATTCTATTGACTCCCTTGAGCACCGTCGCAATGTGGGTTGTACTTGCCTATTTTATCGGTACTACAACGGGATGTGTTCTGATGAAATTAGGGATTTGGTTCCCGAGACCCATAGCTTTGTTCGTAATACACGTTTTTCCTCAAGAGCACATCCTTTTGTGGTCGATTGGCCGGTGAATCGTACAACGCATTACAGGGAAAATTCGTTTTTTGGCCGGACAGTTCGTATGTGGAATAACCTTCCTGCTGAAGTCTTCCCTCTCACTTACAACATGAAAAAGTTCAAGTCGAATGTTCACAAACACTACTCCCTCTTTCCTCCTTCCCATAACCTATTTTCCTAGTTCCAACACAATGCATTGCATTAGTAGGGGTCATCCCCTGAGTGCTGGTCCCAACAAAAAAAAAAAAAAAAAAAAGTTTGATTTCATTAAGCTCAAGGTTACGGTCTCTGTATGGCACGTAGCGCCATCCTATTGAATCCACATCTCGCCCGGATAAATGTCATCCATAGTTTAAAAAAAAAATCATAGATCGTAAGGCGGTAACGATCTCCATTAATTGTATAGCGAATTCCGTCTAGATTTTGAATTGAATAAAGGTCCGGTGATGCCACCAGCGTGTAAACCGCATCAAACGGTGAATTTTTCTGGATGCTGTCGTCGATAAGTTGCGCGAAGCAATGACTGATTTTACAAGTAATTTTGGATTATTCGCTAGCGTTGTTCAAGCGTTAATCTATTTATTCATGGTGATTTTCCAGAGTATATTGATAATACAGTACTAAGTCCATTTCGCTTAAAGGCCAATAACGATTTAAAGGCAAAACTGTCATATTCACTTGCAGATTTTTTTCAAATTTTATACAAATTATTTGTTCTAAGGTCCATTTCGCTTGTAGTCCATTTTTACTAAAAAGCCACATATTCTTTGCATGCGTTTCTAATACTTTATGCAACAAAATTCGCTTACAATTTACTCTGTTTTTTATTTTTTTTTTTTAACAAACTGGCAATATGTTTTTATTTACCTTTCTGGCGACTTTTATAAACGTCAAGTTGTGGTTCCTTCATAAAAGTAGGAAAAATGAGTAAACGCGTTATATTGGGTGGTTTTATTGAAGAAAATAATTTTTATATAGTCCAATATGTGGATTCTCCTTGGTTTCACTTATTATCCATAAAATGGCGTTAAAAAAAATCGGTTATATTCCTAACTCGCTTATAATCCTCAAAAATTTAAGAACTATAGTAGTGGACTATAAGCGAAAAGTACTGTAAATGTCAAAAAGTGATCGCAGTATGACAGTCAGCTTGATAGCAAACCTTCCGCAAGTTCTATTGTGTGAGTTATATTATATTGAAAAGAAAAACAAATTTTAGTTTTTTATTATTGTTTTCAATAAAAAATGCGAAAGAAATGTTCTTGTCGACATTGCAGGCCTGGCAGTTAATCACATTTTTTTTTGCTAAAATTTCATAATGAGCGACTTAAAACGTTTGCTTTTTCCGATATCTCGATAAGGTTGAAATAATTTTAAAAAATTTAATCTCATGTGGAATTTGCCCGGTGTCGTTTATAATAATTTTAATTTTTTAATTCATTTGGGAAACAGTGTATTTTTATTTATTTGTTTTTTCTATTTCATTAGGTTATGAAAAGGTGAGTTGTGGTGTTTTAGTCATAAACATAAATTTTGCAATTATAGTTCTTTTTATTTTAAAATAATTGATAGATTTTGAAGATTTTTATCTTAATTTAATAAATTTAAACTAACAAAGCAAATATATTGTTTAAATAAAATTTATTGATATAAAAACAAATATTGAAGTTTAATAAAATTAAACATATTTTGATATTTTAGATATAAAACACAGTGGGGAGCAATGATTTAAAAAAAATTAAATCTAAAATTTATTATGAATGAAAAAGTTCAAAACATTTTCGTTTAAATAATTTAATAATTTCATATTTTTATTAAATTATTCTGAAAACTATCAGGTTCAAATTTAGGAAGGATTTTTCCAATAATAATAATACATTTTTAAATCAACATTGTTATATTTGATTTAAAATAAACAAATCGTTTACTTCTTAAAAATTAAATTTAGAAATTTTTTTTAAATACTTTTAAAATACAAATTTTTAATAAGGCACATAAATTAAAAAAAATAAACTTAATTACAAAAAAAAAAAATTAACATAAAAAAAAACTTTAATGGCAGCCAAAATGGGTGAAACTCAAAAACAAATCAAAATATTTTTTTTTCGATCAAATCATGTTGTACGTGTGTTTGTTTGTTAAAGATGTTTTGATGTTGTGGCAACAACAAATTAATTTCTTTAGCTGTAATACACTTGCTAGTTAAATCTTTTTGTTTTTTTTTTCTATTTTGTTTTGGTTTGTTTTTTTGTTGTGTGTTTATTGTTGATGTTGTAGCATCAGTTGGCAGTTACTGAAAAAACCAACAAGTGGCAATTAACTCAGCAGTCCCTCTGTAATCAACCCAACATAATCAGCAACTAAGAACTGCAACAATAAAACCAACAACAACTAAGGCGAATGCAATAAGAAAGCCAAAAACAGCAACAACAAGAGCAATCATGTTATATCTACAGTGTAAACACCTCTACACCTTAAAACAACAATCACCTATACAACATTAAGCAGCAAATAAAGTTTTCAAGGCAGAGTATTCAAGGTATTCATTTATTAAAAAAAAACTATTTAAAAAAATTTGATCTACAGCTGATTTAAACTTTAAAGTAAAGCTTAACTAGAGCTTACCCAAAACTGAACTTGAAAAAAACTAGAATTGTACGAAAATTGAACTAGAACTGAACTATAGGTTGTTTTTTTTTTACATGCATGAGAACTTAAAATGATAATACAAGACAGAAATATTGTTGGAATGAATTTTTTTTGTTAAAATCTGGTAGAAAATTATTTATTTTTTAAATAAGAATTCCGGCATATCTTCGCTGCGGCTGCGAGTTACATGGCCCATTCGACCAGTAAAATTGTTGACTGCTTTTTCCAATAAATTTGGCCGTATGGCGTCAATGGTGAACTGAATATCGGCTTCCAAGGCTTCAGGAGTTGCTGGTAACCCAGAGGCGTTACAAAGTAACCCAAACATACAAAGTAACCCAGAGTCGTTAAATCCCACAA
Organism: Pollenia amentaria; assembly: GCA_943735925.1. Lineage (NCBI taxonomy): Eukaryota > Metazoa > Arthropoda > Insecta > Diptera > Polleniidae > Pollenia > Pollenia amentaria. Next base: position 43,489,317 of record OX031006.1, on the reverse strand, counting down.
ACAAGGGGACCAATAAACAGGATCCCGATTGTTAAGTGCGCTGTATGGCAAGTTGCGCCTTTTTATTGTAACTAAATGTCGTTGATGTTTAGCTGATTAATGTTTAGAAACAAAAATTTAGTCAGCATGGCTCGATAGAGCTTGCCATTCTCCATAAAGGCAGCTCCTTGGTCATTTCGAAAGAGCGTGCAAACCGCAGCAAACAGTCAATTTTAATGGATGCATATGGAGTTTTTTTGCTTTGGGCTAAATGGACGATTCAAAAGGTACAAAATAAATTTGGTCGGGCCAAATAATTTTTGTAATAGTAAAAAAGTAATACGTAGTAATATAGAAGATGTGTTTTATTTTATTAAGAACGGAAATTTACAATGCTTAAAAGTAATTTGTCCATTTTTGTTTCATTTTAATATTACTCACTTTATGTTTCATGCTCAAAAGCAATACGAAAATTTATTTTGCAATTCCAAATTTAATATATGTATTAATCACTTATATCATTGAACTGTCTAACTTTTTTTATATTTAATTAAACTAACTTTAATTTTAAACAAAACTGATTTGCAAATAAAAGTAAGGAGTTGTTACTTGAAAGGGCTTGACTTTGAACTACACATTCGGTTTGACAACGACAACAGGAGGTTTTTGTGAATATTAAAAATTTTTCATTTTCGCACAAACAAGCTTCTTATATTTTTTTCATCATACGAGGGCGGATCAATAAGTCCGTGACTTTTTGAATGAAACACAGTTTTTTTACAAAAAAAAAATTAAATTTTCAACATAATCTCCTTTTAGCTCAATACACTTAGTCCAACGTTTCCCCAATTTGTGTATCTCTTCCAAAAAGTAGGATTTTCAAGGTCCATAAAAAAGGCATTTTCTTGACCAATAATTTCATCGTTTAAGCTAAATCTCTTTCCACCGAGCCATTTCTTTAGGTTCGGAAATAGGAAATAGTCACAGGTGGCTAAATCCGGAGAATATGGCGGATGAAGTACCAATTCGTAGCCCAATTCATGTAATTTTGCCATTGAGACTGCACACGTGTGCACCCGTGCATTATCTTGATGAAAAAAAACTTTATTCTTGGCCATATGGGGTCGTTTTTTTTAAATCCTCGTTAAATCGGTCCAATAAGTTGGCATAATATTGGTTATCGATGTGGATTATCCCACGTGCATCCCAAAAAACTGTTGCCATCACCTTATTGGCCGACAAACTTACCTTGGCCTTCTTCGGAGCCGGTTCACTCGGAGAAACCCATTGTTTAGACTGCTGCTTGGTCTCCGGAGTGTTGTAATGGACTCATGTTTCATCCAAAGTTACAAGACGCCGCAAAAACTCATTCGAATTGCGGTTAAACAACTCCAAACGATCCTTTGAATTTGTCACACGTTTACGTTTAGGGTCAATTGAAAGCAAACGCGCACCCATCTTGCAACCAGCTTTCTTAAACCCAGCTGATCATTTAAAATCTAAACCACACTGCCATATGAAATGCCTATGGCATCAACAATCTCACGCACTTTTACTCTTCGATCGGCCAACACCATATCGTGAATTTTTGTCGACATTTTCGGCTGTGGGAAAAATCGCCCAAAGAAAAATGGCCCAAAAAAAAGAAACGAAAAATCGCCCAAATGAAGAATCGCCCAACAGAACATGAAAAATGACCCAAAAAGTTATATATGAAATTTTGCCCAAAAGAAACGAAAAAGGGCCCAAAAAAAAAATGAAAAATGACCCAAAAAGCAAAAACGAATTTTTTCCCGGTGGCATATTATAACGTCCAGTGTCATAGTGTCCATGGACGTTATGACACTTCAAAAAGTGTCATAGTGTCCATGGACACTGCGCTAACTAAAGCTTCTCTGCACATAATGAAAAATCACCAAATTTAAAAAACGAAAAATCACCCAACAATAACGAAAAATAGCCCAAAAATTTTAGGTCACTTTTCATATTAATTTAGGCCCAATTTTACACGGAATTTTTTTGGGCGATTTTTCATTTCTTTTTTTGGGCCATTTTTCTTTGGGCGATTTTTCCCACAGCCGACATTTTCGGCTGTAGTGACTTCAATTGGCCGTCCAGAACGTTCAGCGTCATTTGTACTTGTGCGACCACAACGAAAGTCAGTAAACCACTTTTTTACCATTGAAATCGATGGTGCAGAGTCCCCATAGTATTTATCAAGCTTTTGCTTGGTTTGATGGACGGTTTTTTTTTTCGAAAAAAAAAAATTATGTTTAATGAGCACTCAAAATTCACTTTTTTCCATTTTGAAAAAAAATCCACGAGGTTGTATGTTTTGAACAGCTGTTAAACGCAAAGTAAACGACGGAACTTGCTTAAAACTTTCAAACCGTTTGTGCGGTTTATTTGGTCCTGAACAAACAAAACAATTTCTTAAATAAAATTAGTGTTCGAAAAAGTGATAAAATAATATTGCACAATTTAATGTAGTTAGTTAAATTTCATATCATATATTTAAAAGTGCCAAAAAAGGAACAATTGTGACACGTTTTTCAGCACTGGGATGTAATGGCGGTTCGTTAACGGCTTGAGGATTGTCCTCGCTCCAAATACGGCAATTGTGCTTATTGACGTAAACATTTAACCAGAAATGGGCTTCGTAAAATGGACGAAGTGCTCTATGAGCTTCGCGAACAGATTAATTTTTTTCAAAGTAAATTTCCACAATTTGGATGCGTTGTTCTAGCGTTAAACGCGTGATGATGAAATTTTTTAAAAGCGACTCCGACTCACGACTCCGCGCGTTACTGCGACTCCGACTCCGGTACAAAAACCTCAACTCCGACTCTTCAACTCCGAGTCCGACTCCACAGCCCTGCTGAATACGATGCACAGAAAAAAGTGTTTCATCAAGTAAAAAATGGTTTAACCCTTTACGGCGTCATGTTGTATTTCTGCAACATTCCCTTAAAGTAAGTGTAAAAATATTATATGTGGCAGCATAGCAATTAAAGTTGATGTTGCAGTTTGGCAACATAGCATTCTAACGGTTTAAAAACTATAAGCTTTCTAGGCAGCAACAAGTTTGTATTTATTTCATTCAATTGACAAGTGTGTAGAAATCTGTTGTGCGCTCTTTGAATTCATTTTCAAAAAATTATTTTTTTAAGTAAAAGTGTTATTAAACTATTAAAATTTGTTTGAGTGAAAGGTAAGAGGATATATTTCAATAATCAATTACATTTTTTTTCCCAAAACCAATTTCGTTTACGTTTTATACTGATTTTGGTTTGTTGTATATATGCAACATTGCCTATTTATACTGATTTTGGTTTGTTGTATATATGCAACATTGCCTATTGAGGTGTATTATTTTACTATTTTTTCATGGCTTCTGTATAGAAAAATACAAGCTGGGAAGGGTAGTACTCTCAACTCTGCTGACTTTCGATTAAATATTGCTGAAACATTATGCAAATACAAAACTGTGAATCGTACAAAGCGTGGAATGTCTTATTCAAAATAAAAAGAAGAAAGGGCCAGCTCAACACGTTCCACCGAAAGATGTCAGGTTGGACCAATATGGGCACTGGCCAGTTTGGGTCGATAAACGCATGAGATGCAAATTTCCTGAATGCAAAGGCTATACGCAGACATCTTGCGAAAAATGCGGGGTTAGGCAGTGCTACAATAAGCAAAAAAACTTCTTTAAAAATTTTCATATTCTTTTATTTCAATTTAAATTTTTAGAGCTACAGCTGCAATGTTGCATTTCTGCAACATATAATTTTTTCCCATAAATAATATCTTAAATATAAAAAAAAAAATTTTTATTAAATTTTCCATTAATAGTAGCCTATTTACCACCTTTTAACAAAAAACTAAAGAAATTGGCGTTCTTGCGCCGTAAAGGGTTAAAAAGTATTTAAATTTATTTAATGTGATAATTGAATCAATTATTTTTTTAATTGAAAGAAAATTAAAAATTTAATTAACATTTTAGTTGTTTTGAATTAAATTTTCAATTAAAATTTTAATTATATAACAAAAACTTTTAATTGACTTTTTTCGTTTAAAATAAAATAATTTAAACATGTAGAATTGTTGTTGGGAATTGTCAATATTTATTAAAATAAATTAACACATTGTTTGAAATGGCAAAATTTTTTGATCACTTTTTTAATTAAATTTAAAATATCTTTTATTGAAAATATTTTTTCAAAATTTTAAAATTTTTATTAATCAATATAATCATTTTGGTAACAGGGGCAAAATCAACAACTTGTTTGCTTGATATTATGAATTTGGAATAAATTTGGTGATTGGAGAAATTTGATAATTTTTTCTGTGTGTGAACTAGAATTTAACTATACCTAAATAGAACGTTTTTTTCTATATCTGAAGTAGAACTGAACTTATTATATTTAGGGTAGGTAAATTTTCTTTTTTTATATTAAAAAAGTTAATTATTTGCCCGTTTGTGCTCATTAAATTAACAGCCTGGTCCACGGTGTCGATCGCTCGCTTGCAACGACAAACGGCTGATTTGCACCTGACGTAAAATATTCAGCACAACAAGTCGATCGAAAATGCAATCGAGCGAAAACGTTCTCATACAAATTAGTTCTCATTTGTGGGGCACACAAATCAATATTTGTGGTGCTCTTATGAGAACGATAATGAGTGACTTGTTATCGGGCTCTTAAGTTGTCGATCGACATCGTAGGCCGGGCTGTATGACTTACTGCCACAGCAAATATTCATCATACTATACTGCATTATATAATAATATTTTTACAGATTTTAAAAACTTTGCAATACTCATCATTAATTTATTGAATTAAAAAAAAAAAACAAAACTTCCCTCCCCAGTAATATTTTTTTCCTTTAACATAATGCTCTATTTACTCAAGTTTATAAGACACTCACAGCTTTTATAAATTTACGTGTATATTTTGACTTGATTTGGCCGTAGGTTCTACTGCAATATTTTTTACAAATTAATTTGGTAAATGTACCCTCCAGTAAAACGCCCCCTTTTAAACGGAACCTACAACTTACGCTTTTTAAAATAAAGCAAAGAAAAAGCAGAGGAACTCCAACACCACATAACACGAGCCAAAAAATTCTTCTTTAACAAATTCTAAGTGTGATGACCGTGGCAACGTGTTAGTTTTGTTTCAACGGCAGACAAGCGGACTGCCCAAAATTCTTTTATAAGCACTTGAGGCATTTCATTCCATCTTCTTGTTCTGTTTTATTTGTGTTGGAAAATTTAAAATGGGTTGAGACAAAAAAAAAAAAAAAAAGAACTTAAGCAAAACAAATGTTTACAGCATAATTGGGTGCTAATGACACTAATGGCCTTTTTCTGCTGCACTTCAGATACAGTTGCCCATGACGATGCTGCTGCTGCATGCACAACATAAACACTCACATCTAATAGATACAGATACTGGCTAAATTACATAAATTAATTATACTCTTGTGTTGATAATCACACACAATGTGTGTGGTTTTCTTCCAAAGAAGATTCCATAACAATTTACCAGGGCTCCTTAATGGCTGAACTATAAAGAGCAATTAAAAAATTTATAATGTCTAAATTTTATAAGATTTTAAAGATTTTTTTTTAAGTTTTAATAAATTAAATTTTAATCAGTTTGGTTTAGGTTATTTAATCGAACAAATTTGTCTTGTGTTTTCAATTCATGCAATTGAATGACTGAAAGAATTGTAATATGGAAATAGTGCCCATTCGCTGATTTATTGCATTTTAGTAATTGAAAGGCATTAATTAGACCACATTTATATTGTAAAAAAGGCAATTATGTCTGCAGTGTAAAATCGTCATATGATTTAAAAAAAAGCCCTGAGGTCTGATTCTGGCAGTCGCGATCGAGTACTTTCTCGATTCGAAAGCAATTTAAAATCTAGTTATTTTAGTCAATACTGAACGAATCGGAATTATTTTTTTCAGTGTTGTAAAGCATTAATTAAGGTTTCACAATACTGAAAAAATAATTTCGATTCGTTCAGTATCGACTGAAAGAATTAGAAATAAAATTGCTTTCGAATCGAGAAAGTACTCGATCGCGACTGCCAGAATTAGGCCGCTAAGCTACAAAAATTCAAAATCGACTTTTTGATCGATAATTGTGCACCGACAATTAAAAATAACGTTCTTATCAACAAAATTCTAAAAGGCCTAACAAACTCAAAAAAGAAGGTTTTTTTTAATTTTTATCAACAAATATTTTTTTTTTGTATTTTAATAAGAGATTAATTATCCTTTTGGTTATTTTTTAAATTTTAAAAAATTTCAATGTAGATAGTTTTTTGCTTCTCCGGTAAAATTTTTTCAATGTAGAGCTTTGTTCACCATGGGACTACCAATTTCGTTTTTTTTCTGTCTTATTTCTTCCCAAAGTATTTCATATATTTGGCTTTCATTTTTCGAAAAAGAAATGTAGCTAAAGTTCAGCAACAATTTGTATGAAATTAGAAATGACGTTTAAAATAATTTTATTTAATCATGTGACGAAATATAAAAATGCAGTTATCTTAAGAATTTTTTTTTAATTTGCTTTATAAAGGTTTGGTCACACCAACAAAAGACAAAACATTTTTGCCTATATAAAGTCAGAGACACTTGTTAGTGCTCAACAGGGTATTCATTTAATCGGGATTTTGTTTTAATCGGTTAATCGCTCGATTAATTAACCGAGGTGTTGGTTTAATCGGTTAATAATCGGCTAATATTGTAATTGATCGGTTAACCGATTAATAAGACTTTCTTACTTCAGGTCTTATTGAAGGCCCGCTTAGAATTTTTTTAATCTAATTACCATTCTGATTTAACTGATAAAGGGAAAAGAGAAGGAGCAGCATTTTTTGTTTTGTTTTTTGCCAAAGGTGACAGCGTGATATTCAATTTAGTTAATTTTAGAGGAAACTCAAACGAAACTTGTCTTCAACGCCTGCACAACCAGATTCTGTCAAAACTTTGGCAACAATTTGTTGATGGGAATTAAGATCTTACTAGGTAATGCCAATTCTTAAAAAACCAATTAGTGTTTAAAAATTATTTTTGTAGAAAAAAAAAAACGAAAGCGTATTTTTTATACTTTCCAATTTTTGAAACATGTCTTATAATTAAAACCAGTGAACCTTATCTAATCATGTTCCATGCAATGTTTCCACACCAATGATCTAACTCAACAAAATGTATGTTAAGAACTCATAATTCATACAACTGTCATTGAAAACTAATTTGTTGAATTTATACATATTTTTCTTTCTCGCTTTTTGGTTTTATTTTTAGTTTGCATATTTTAGAATGAAAAGTTCATGATCGTGTGTTGATGGTTGTAGAAAAAACATTTTCGAAAAATAAACACAAGACAACTTTTAAACAGCATCTCTCAAAATAAAGAAAAAGTCTCAGATGATGAGGAAGAAAAAAGGCACATAGACAACAGACAGACAAACAGACGTTGTTTGGTAAAGTTAAGACAGACAGACAGACAGTTTAACAAAACATAAAGAAAACGGACAGACAGACAGCCATACAAAAAAAATCCAGCTTAAGAGCAACTACAAAATAAAACAACTTCAACAACACTACAACCTGCTACACTTTGTACAATCAGTGTCATGGCAAATGGTTAACAGCAACAACAACGACAACAACTAAACTAACAGTTCAAAAACTGACAAATAAGGAAAAGGTAAGAACTCATACACTATCCGACACACATATATAAAATAAACACATGCACTATGTTCTTTTACCATCATGCACCATGACTGCCACATTATCTGGTAGTACTCCCCTCCTCATGTAGCACTTTGTAGCTGGTATATGATGGTTCACATCCTTAAACCCCAAACTCCAGTCTATTCATCCAAAAAACAGATTTGCAGAAACAACAAGACAATGGAGTGTTAAGAATGGTGGTATAAAAATATGACAAGTTACCATGGAAATCATACAATAACAACAACAATATCGAAAAGAATAAAATGAAAATACGTTTCTTTTTTCTTTTGCTTTTATTTGATCTGCACTTTCTTGGGATTGTGGGATTTGTTCAGGAAAATAAATAAAGTTCAAACATAAAAGAATACATCACCTTCGCTTGTACGAACAATTCAGAGTGACTCAATTACAGATCCTTCAAGGAATTGAAGCATTTGAAGATAACGCACAGAATATAATTTTAACTCTATCGTAACACCATTGCTTTTATTGTCAGGGACAAGTAGCACAGAGAGAGAGAGAGAGAGAGAGAGAGAGATACCTATTGCCAGGCCGCTATTTATCGATTTGAGCATATTTCAGCCACTAACCCATCATGTTTATCGTCTTCCGCTTCATGATTTGGGTTAAACTGGAAACCAACAGAAACTACAACTCGCAAGAACTTAACTAGGTTGGTTTCAATTGGCAGCCGCAATCATGCTCACGAGGGCTTAGTAATTAGTTCCCGTTGTGTTACCATGTGTCACTGACTCCCAGACGTCCCTGTTCTGACCAAACCACGAAGATTTTCTGTTGATGCTTCGTCATTGCAACTGCCAGTAAGATCATTATAAGGGAGACCTAGACTATGCGCGTATTTCACAATAGGCCAATGGGCGGTTTTAATTGGAATTAGGTTCCTGAGGTGACTTTTTAACAGCTTTGACGCTCTCTAAGTCCTTTTTCCATTTATAATGGCTCAGATTTTTCTAGTTACCCCACATTTAGTTGCATTGAACCATCTTTGACTAGCGAACTGATATTGAACTAAACTTGAGCTGAACTGGAACTAGAACTTGAATTGAACAAAAACTAAATTAGAAAGGAACTAGAACTGATCTAAAACTGAACTAGAACTAATCTTGAACTTCACTGGAACTGAAGTACTTAGAACTTTACTAGAAATCAATTAAAACTGAACTGGAACTGCACTATAACTGAACTAGAACAGAACTAGAGCTGAACTTGAACTGAACTAAAACCGAACCAGAACTGAACTAGAAATTAACTTGAACTGAACTAGAAATTAACTGGAACTGAACCAGAACTGAACAAAAATTGAACTAGAACTGAACTTGAATTGAACAAGAACTGAACTAGAACTTAACTAGAACTGAAACTGAACTAGAACTGTACTAGAACTGAACTAGAACTTTTTTTTTGCGTTATTAAAATAAATAGTTTATTCGTTCTCCATAAATTATTAACGTTACTAAGAAAACTTTTGTCTCTTATAATTAATTATTAAAGTAATTAATAAATAAATGTTATGCATAAACTCTAGTTTTGGTAAAAACTCAACGAATTTAATAAGAATTTAACAAGAACTAAACTGGAACTAAAATAAAACTGAACTAGAACTGAACTTGAATGGAACTGGAACTAAACTAGAACTGAACTAGATCTGAACTAGAACTGAACTAGAACTGAACTAGAACTGAACTAGAACTGAACTAGAACTGAACTAGAACTGAACTAGAACTGAACTAGAACTGAACAAGAACTGAACTAGAACTGAACTAGAACTGAACTAGAACTGAACTAGAACTGAACTAGAACTGAACTAGAACTGAACTAGAACTGAACTAGAACTGAACTAGAACTGAACTAGAACTGAACTAGAACTGAACTAGAACTGAACTAGAACTGAACTAGAACTGAACTAGAACTGAACTAGAACTGAACTAGAACTGAACTAGAACTGAACTAGAACTGAACTAGAACTGAACTAGAACTGAACTAGAACTGAACTAGAACTGAACTAGAACTGAACAAGATCGGAACTTGATGTGAATAACTTAGCATAAGCCCAGCCTTAAGGTTCCTTTAAGGGTAATTCCCTTATGACCCAATAAAATCTGCAATAAACTCGAATTCATTACTTAGAGCTCTGCCCAGCTTAACGTTTGTTCCATATTATGATCCAGCATTTACGTTAAAATACAATTTCACAACTGTCTGCACATGCAGATTATTTTTTCAAACAATACGAGGAGAATCAAAAACGAATATATATTTAAATTTAAGTTTTATTTTATTATTCGTAAAAAAAAAATAAGCCACAAAAGGACAAAAAAAAACGAATCCCATGAATTACGTTGTCTCTGGAAGAATTTGTTCCCCAAAAAAGTGCTTGATTTCATTTTCAATGTATCATATCATGGATACGAGTTCGAGTGGTGGTGGTCGTCATATATAAATATTTTTTTTTTTTGCTTCAGTTTTAAGTTAAACTTATAAGTTGTACAAATGATCATAATTCACAAATATTAAATGCACATACGTTGTGTACAAGATGCATTTTTTTCTAATAGTAGTGGTATTCGTCGAGGATGGAAGAAGGCAGAAATTGATTGTGTTTTTAAAAGTGTATACACTATTACTAACATGAGTTTATGTTAATAGTTTCTTCAGATTTTTCTAAAGCTGGGTAAGGGCTGCCAAGTCTTATTTATATATTTATTTTTTTTTTAATGCTTAAATAAAGTTAAATAAATTGAACTTGAATATTAAAAAAAACAACCTACTTATTGTTTGGAAACTCGCAACTACGCCCAATACGGTGAAGTTGAAAATGTTTGTTTTTGAACATTGAAAATAGCAGTAAATAGTTAAACTTAACTGTCCTACCTAAACTTGGCTCTAATATCTCATGATCTTAGCGTTATACTACAAGTAAAATTAATTGTTATTCATATAGTACACTCGTTGAGGATATTTAAAAACCAGTCGTTTAGATCACATGTTTTACAATAAGGTTCGATGAATTGTCAATCTTTTTGAATTACTTTTCGCTTTAAATATCGCATGTCTGAAATAATTGTTGCCGTTCTTTTTAAAGTTATACAAATTTTAGTAAGTGGATAATGTCTTGAGATTCAAAACCAAAACTGTATTCCATAAATTTGTAAGTGGAAGGTTGATTAGGTAATAGAATTTATGGTGTTAACTTAGGGCCCACAATTAAATACCTCGCATAAACTGGGGATGTCGTGATCTATGCGGGACCAAAAGACATTAGAATATTTGACCAATTCCGACTTTGGTTGCACCAGAATAACTCTTTTGTTTTCGCGAGATGTAACTTTTCCTGTAAGCAGTTGACGACTTCTATATATTTTCGTCTAATTCCAAACTTTCATGCCTGGGTTTTCCGAAGTTGCCCGTAGAAGACGTTTCGAGGATTTTTATCTCTTTCTTCAGGTATTGGTTGTACCTATATTTGTACAACCAATAGCTGGGGTCAATTCTGGCAGTCGTGATCGAATAATTCTTCGATTCAAAAGCAATTTTATTTCTGTCATCGTCCAGACTTGCAATTTTTTTTTTGCTGTAATTTTTAAAAATTTTGCTTTGAAATTGCATTGATGTCCAGATTATGAACTTACAGTTTTTATTTTTATCGTCTTTCCTCTTCTCCTTTTTGTATTTTATATACACCTACGCCTGCAGCCAACTTTAAGTTAAAAAGTGTAAGAATAACAAAACAAAAAAGAATTGCAGAGTCCATGAAACTGAGTACCCCTCCCCAAACATCTCAACCCTTTCAGAAATAAAATCAAGAATTAATGCAACAAAAATTGCAAGTCTGGACGATGACATATTTTTCAGTCGATACTGAACGAATAGAAATTATTTTTTCAGTGTTGTGAAAACTAAAATAAATTCTTTACAACACTGAAAAAATAATTTCGATGGCTTGAGTATCGACTGAAAAAATTAGAAACAAAATTTCTTTGGAATCGACTGCCAAAATAAGCACCCTAAAGTTTGTCTGAGACTTTAATTTGGCAATTCTCAGATACATTACACGACTAGTAGCAGATACCCAAAGAGTCCCGTATCCTAAGGGGGACTACATTGGTAACATATACAAGATGGCGCATAAGTAATGTTATGATTTATTTAAAGAATAACTTTTATCTTTCTGATTTTATTTAACAATTGGCATTTATGTATTAAAATTTTGATTATAGCTTGGAAATATGTTCACCCCTATTGCGAATAATTTTCCTCTCGTAATTTTTTCCCTTTTCACGAATTTGCGATCATGAACAACTTCTACGAAAATCTTTTTTAAGGTAATTCGAAGTCGAATAATAATGGTGAATAAATTTTTCCCTCGTTATTTTTTCACTTTTTCCTTTGATTTTCACATCTTTTTATTGTTGGGGAACATAATATGTGTGTAAAGCTATGGTCACATTTATTAAATATTTGACCAAATAAGGGTAACCACTACTTTTGTAAATAGTTAGTGTTATTTAACGTGGCCTTTATATTAGAAAATAAAATTAATTATACTGCTACACATAGCAAAAAACTATTTTAATATTATTTTGTAAGATGTGGTATCATAATGAAAATAAATATTGGAATTATATTTTAGTTTACCTGTTGGTCACGTTCTTTTTTTCGAAAAATATTTGCCAAGTGTGGCCGTAGCTTAAGTAGTGTTTCCTTTAATTCGAAAATTAAAGTTTACAAAATTTATTTTAAGTGCAAAACCCGTTAATGCGGCAAAAACTAATAAATTACTCAGCAAAAAGCAAAGCAACAGGTCAATTGCCTACAAAAAATGAATAGTGAAATAAGCAAACGTTGCAAAACTATCATTTCAATACCAACAGGCTTATACATAAAAAATAAAATAGGTTCATAAAAGGTTTATGAAACGATTTTCCTTTATAACATCTTTTATTTTTTTATGAATAAGGGGGTAATTATTTTGCTTGGTTTTTTTAACTTTTCTATAAAATAGTATTTACGCAAATATTTTTTAATAAAAATTTCTATGATTTTTTAGTTTTCTAATCTTCGTTTTTTTTTAAATTCACTAAGAACTGACAGTGTGACAAATTCTTCATGGGAGATTCACGATCGCATTTTTCCCTTGGAGGGCAATAAAAATTTCGTGGAAAGAAAAAAAATTCCACTTGTAATTTACCATAGGGTTGATTATGTTTTGAAGATAAAATCTTTCAAATGGTGCCCATTGTTTGCTTCGAACTGACGTGCTTTTTCCATAGCATTTCCCATAACTTCTCTGAGAGTTTTAGGTCCCACTTCTTCTCTTAAAGTAACCCGACAAAAATCGGTTAAACTTGGTGGCTAGGTCAAATCATAAAACTTCGCGCAAGAGAGCCATATTTGCACCAGCTGTGTGAGCTGTGACAGTGTTGCCAAGTAAATTTTACGAAATAACCCCAAATCAAAAAAGTACCCCCTAAATTTGCACGAGAAAAAATTAAAAAACCCCAAAAAAAAAGAATAGTTTTTTAAATATTTTTTTAAGCATACATATAATTTTATTTAGTATATTTAAACATATTCTTATATAAAAAATAGTTTCAACTGTTGCCAGTTGATTTCTTATTTAAATTTTTTATAATACTAAACATTGAGAATGCTCGCTCGACAGTTGCGTTCAAAAATGGTAGTGCCAGTAACGCAGATGATAGCCTACTAATATTTGAGAAAATAATATCAACCATGTTGAAATAATGCAGGTGGCATCGATACGGCAAGAAATACACCATTACAACAAAAATGGAAAATAGTCCCAGCTAATGTCAAAAGCTATCTTAAACAAAAATCAAAGCGTGCTGCTGAAAGTGATCAAATATATATATTTTTAGCCAATTTTTATTTCATTATTGTCAATTACTTTTTTATTTTTAATTAAAATTATCAAAAACTTTAATAAAATACACTAGTCACAACACAAAACGTGGAATTTTTGTCAACATAAACCAAAATTTGACAAAGGAAAGGACAAACAATGCGAGAGCAAAAAATCGTCATCTGGCGTAGTAATGCCACCTGTTAATTTCATCGTGATATCAACCCTAAAATATCCCCAAATACAATTTTTACACACTAAATTTCCCCCTAACTACTTTTTAGTCCCCAAAACTGACCCTAAACGCAAAAGAAAACCCTAAATTTAGGGTGAAAATCCCTAACTTGGCAACACTGAGCTGCCAAATTCTGAATTGTTGTCTAAACCGGGTCTTAAAGAGTTTTCAATCATTGCTCGACATTGGATTTTATTCACATTAACCCCAACTTGTTGGCTGTTTTCGAAAAATATGTTTCATTCATTTTTTCTGAAGTTATTCCACACCATACTGTGCATCTAAGTGGATGCATTTGATGCTATTGGATTTTGTGAACCCCATGTTTTTACTAAGGTGCCCATTGAGGTAAAAATGGGCCTCATTGCTAATTATTCGATATGATCTGTTTGTCTGAATAATTGAATGATGACTTTCAAAATAAAATGTAATAACTTCAGTTCTTTTTTCTGTGACACAGCACTCCATCAAAAATTTCCCAATTTTTCAAATTAATTTTGAGAAAATGCCAAATCCTAACCCTACTGCATACTGCGCATAGCCACCCTGCATAAATCTGGTCGCAATCTAAATGGGGATCGTCCAATTTTAGAACTCCAGACAAGCTAAAGTTATTTGCTGCGCCTTTACTTCCAAAAGCTCAAAATTGCGGGGAAATTTAAGTTTGAAAATTTGACAAAAAGAAAGCAAGTTTTTGAAAATTATACGTATCCTACCATGTGAACCCATATAACGGGTCCTTAACGTTTGTTAGATTCATTCTGCCACCATGAAATCGAATACACAACTTTTTTTTTTAAATGGCAACTCTTTTTCCTTAACAGATTTCTTAATAACATTTGCATAAAGTTTATCCTTTAGTTTAGTTTTTTTTTATTTTTTGTGTAAATTTAAATAAAATTTAGTTCACATCCGAACAAATAAAGTAAAAAACAGAGACATGATTACAAAATGGAAAGAATGCATGAATGAATTGTTGTATAATTTAGTTTTGGAATAATTTTTTTTTACATATACACACACACTTTTTACACGTTAAAAGTACAATAATCATTCCCAGATGTTAAACAAATAAGATCTCAAAGTTGTTGCTATAAAATCATATTAAAAGTTTTTCCTTTGAAAAAAAAAAGAAAAGCAATGAAAAATTGCAACTTCAACACACACTTATCTGCATACGAGTTGCGGGAAGAAATACCGACTCAGATTCATGCACATTCATGCCGAGATTTTTACCAATACAATTTAAAATAATCCTGACAATATGGGTAACATTATAACCTCAAGGCTTTTTCTGTGTTGGAGGAGTATGGAGCATCATAAGTTGGCACAAACTTGATGTTTGACAAAATGTACCCACAACCAACAACACAAACTATGTAGCAAGTCTTACCAACTTGCACAACAATGCACAAGGAGTATTTGTATGGGGTTTTTTCATCTTCTACTCAATTTCTTAAGAAAAATAAAGTTTTAGTTGCAGATATTTTTTTTTAAATTTTTATATACAAATCGTGCCAGACTTGTAGGAGTCTTAGCAAAACCATCAACATTATAAACTTTAGCTGCACAAAATACTTGTAATGTTAAAGGTAAAAAATTGTTTTTAGTTTGTTTATAATTAACTATAATTTCTACTCGTATTAATTAGTTAAAATGAACCACAAAAACCATTAGAAACAGTTGAATATTGTTAAATATTGAACATTCAACAAAAAACCACTAGTAAAAAAAAATGCCAACTAAAAACAAAAAAAATTAAATCTAAACTTAACTAAATAACCATAAAAATATTTATTAAATTATTTATTTGTGGTATTTGGTTGCATTTGCCATTGAGTCGTATTACATGGATTATTAACGACTGCAATTGGACAACAAATGAAAACAATTTTGTGGTATTTAACCGTGATGTAGAGAGGAAATTACAAAACGTACCAAAAAAAGGTACTAAATTGTACATGCACTGATAAAAGAGGCGTCAAAACGCTGATGTATTTTGACATCAGTACAAGGGTATTCATTCTGTTAACCGGTTAACTGATCGGTTAATTTAAAATTGGCATTTTTCGATTAACGATTCAACCGGTTGATTTAAGTCGATTAACCGAATAACCGATGTAACAACATTTTTTACTTTTTGTAGTATTATAACATAATTTTTTGTGTTTATAATTTTTGTTTCGTCTCGTATACAAAAGGAATTTGATTAAAAAATATTTTTTCATACAAACAAAGAAGCTGTTCAGTGATCTTCATTTTAAATAAGTGTTTGCTGTCAACATATTTTTGTTTCTCGTACTTTTTATATATGTTTATGCGTTAAATTATTTGTTTCTTCAAATCTTCTCAAATCAATCTTTTAACAGAATTAACGGAAACAATTAGAAGTTTTAAACATTTAAAAAAAAAAAAATTAAAACAGGACTAAAATGACGTTATGGTAGATTTTATATGTTAAGAAAAATCCAGGAAGAGGACTGAGAAATTAGTTATTCTCTATTATGGGTTGCTTTTGATTTGTCCAACATCTACGATAAATAAAAGAATGGTTTCCAAGTCAAGTTTTATCAAAACTTAAGAAAATAAACGCTTAAACCATAACTTTTAAACCAAATTATTTGTATAAAAGATTATTTTTTAAGATTTTCCTACACTATTGAAATAACTAATAAAATGATCTCACAGTTTATTTTTAAGCTAATACATAATGGGGGTATTCACAAGGTGTGCTATCAAGTCATATCGTCATAATGTCCTAAATAATATTTTACAATTGTTTAAAAAAAAAATATTTTTTTATGTTGTTTGAAACACAGCAATATTTTTTTTTAAACAATTGTAAAATATTATTTAGGACATTATGACGATATGACTTGATAGCACACCTTGTGAATCCCCCCAATATGTATTAATTAAAAAAGATGTATTACATATTTATAAATTATTCATTTGTTTTTTCTTTTTAGTTCAAGAATTGTTATGTTTGTTATGTTATTGGTTTTTTTTTACTGATTAACTCCAAATAATAAATAATTTATGCTTTTTTATATATTGAAAATACTTAATTTAAAGATTTTGTTTGTTGTGCTTAATTCCCTTTTTAAATAATTAATAAAAAATACTGAAATTTATTGTTGGAGGATAAGCTGTTCCTATGCGCATTTCACTGGTTGCTTAGGCCAGATCATCAGGAAACGTTATCCTAAATAATTTTAGAAAAGCCAAAGCTATCAGCAAATTAAGCAAAACAAACAAAATCTTTAAATAAATAATAGTATTCCCACAAAACAACTTTGATAATAAATTTTAGCAAGTGCACGTGCATAAAAACTGAACTGGCAAATTGTTTTTATTTTGATTTCTTGCGAATACAATAAAAGCACTTTGTTTTTGTTTTTAATATGTTTTTTCTTTACCCACTTACAACTACAATTAATGTTGGGAGAATTCCAAATAATTGTAGCGGGAAATGTAAGAAAAGATAAAACTCATCACTGATTTATTGTTTGGTATTTTGTTTAAGCTTTGATATCGTTGCAAACAAGACTTTTTGAGTGTTTGTAGGTAATTCTCATTCCCTCTGTAGTTTTGTTTGCTGATAGCTTTGGCTTTTCTAAAATTATTTAGGAGAACGTTTCCTGATGATCTGGCCTAAGCAACCAGTGAAATGCGCATAGGAACAGCTTATCCTCCAACAATAAATTTCAGTATTTTTTATCAATTATTTAAAAAGGGAATTAAGCACAACAAACAAAATCTTTAAATAAATAATAGTATTCCCACAAAACAACTTTGATAATGAAAATACTTAATTTATAAAAAAAACTTTATTAATCGTTTAACCGATCAATAACAAAATTAACCGATTATTAACCGATTAAACCAAAACCTCGGTTAATTAATCGAGCGATTAACCGCTTAAAGCAAAGTCCCGATTAAATGAATACCCTAATCAGTACCATGACAAGTGTCTTCGTTTTTGACCCCCATGCCTCTTTTCATCATTGTGATGTCAGCCATAACACGCCGTCCAGACCATCCATTGTTTCGTTTCCTTAAGAACAAAACGTTGGCAGAATTAGCGAGGCACAATTGTTTATGTTCTTTGATGTGGGGAAAACGTTTGGCAAGAAACCCCATATAAAAAGCAAAAATAACCATCAAGATGGCGTTTATTTATATGGCAATAATGCAGAGATGTTAGACATCGTTGTGCAAACTATTGTTTTAACAACGCTGTTTGAACAAGAACAAAACATCGACAAAAGCAGTCTTCACTATCTAATTTCATCTGTGCCCATGAAATTGTTTGTTTAACACAGCGATGGCTAATGAAGACGGCATGTAACATCACTTGTCCCAATTGCCATCAGGGTCAAACTGTCATTCAATTGAGTAACTGGAATTGACGTAAGTCAAATTGAGAAAATATTATCATTTAGTTACCAATTTCACATGTTTGTTTCACTTTGGTTATATTCCGCCCTTTGGTTGCAACAGAACTCTCAATTATAAGACACCAGCAGTATGACCGATATGGTTTTCGTAATCACTTTACTTTGGAAATTTTATGTATTTAACTAAATAATTTAAAAAAATAAAATATGGAATTTTTGCTTCTTATTTTACTTTTTCAACATGAAAATAATAGTATGGATGACGCATAAAAAATAATCAAACTTTATGATGGCGTTCGTCATTGGATTGATGCCACTTGTAATAACATTGATGTCACAATTCTGATGTTAGAGCATCATCAATATGAAGATGTCTTTTTCTAAGAGTGTATCCACTATTTTTATATCCATACCGTTTTATATCCATGCGTTTACGCTGATGGTTTTAACGCCATTAAATATTTGTCTTATACCCACCTTTTAGTACATCGATTGACTCGGAAACATTTTTTGAATTTATCTAAAGATATATGTCCGTCCGTCAGTCCGGCTGGCTGGCTGTCTATGTAAGCCTGTGCCCAAAGTACAGGTGTAATTTGGTGCATAGATTCAAATTGTCACTACCACCAATCCTATTAAAAATAGTGAAATTCGGCCCATAATTTCACATAGCTCCTATGCAAGCTTCTTTCCGGAATAATAGGGTATTTTTGCCCATAAACCATCTCATTACGTTGGTACTTACATTCAATTTATTTATTGCCATCGAAATCGTCTTACCACATTTTATTCGAATCGGTCCATATATTACCAACGCTTCCATGCAATTACTACTCCCGAAAATAGCTTTCAATGGCATAAATTTCCTATAAATGTTGGTGATAGTTTTAACTAATGACACAATGAGATCCTTGTAAATATTAGTTTTAAGCACACCAGGGTGCCGCTGTTATTATGCTATGAAGTTTATTTTGGCGCCTTGGTGGAGTGCCCCCATAACTTTGTACCGAATCACCAGATTGACTTTAAGATAGAGTTGTAAAGTAGTAGTCTGCAGTCGAGACTAATGACAGAATTTCTTCCAATAAACTCAATAATTGAATTGCTTTTAGTTTTAATTAATATATGGGCATTCCCATGAGAATGTCAACCACGATTCAAAAAATAAAAACTCTTGAAACTTTTTTTCAAATATGGTAGAAAGTAAAAAAAAAATTAAACTTTGCTATGCAAAGAATTTTAAAGCTTATTATAATTTTTAATGAGCAAAAAATAAAAGTTTAAACTAAATATCTCTTTCATTCATTTCATGTAACTGCAATCAACAATTTTCACTTTTCTGCCGATTAAATACAGATACTGGTAACATTGGAATTATACCTTAAAATTAAAGTTACAACAACAATAAATAGGACCCACGAAGAATGGCCAAATATATAGTTCTATTCGCGGTATATTTTTTGGTTTGTTTTGGATGCAATTCTAATGTCACGTACGTGGTGCAAAAACATCATTTATATATGATCAGCCGTAGGTGTTTCAAAGTAAAAGTTCAAAACAAAATATTTGTTGCAAAAAAATATTATTCTTATTTATTTTTAATTGGTATAATAAAAATTTTATAAGCTTTTAAAGATCGTCACATACGATATTGTAAGTACTATTAGTGATACTAATGGCTAATAAATCAGTGAGTGTTTAAACGCTGGTTTAGTTGAACTAAACTTAAATTTATATGTAGTTTAAACTCAACAGTTGTAAATTAGTGTCCCATGTATTATATGAAGTGTAATAAGTAACATGTGGCAGCACTACGATAAATGTTGACAAATTCATATGGTTTGTATTAGTAGTTTAAACGCCCAATTTTATGCGTTTAAAGATGGTTTATATGTTTTCTGATTTATAGATTTGTTGGTTTAAACACATTTTAAACCAAAAAGAGAGTTTAACTTGCTCTGATTTATTAGCCCTAAATGTATCATCTTATGATGTTGGTAATTAGTTAAAATTTGGTCCACACTTATTTCGTTGCAATTTAAATCATCTAACCAAATATTATTGGAATCGTTTCATATTTGACCATAGCACCAATACGAATACTACTCCCGAAAATAGCTTTTAGTGCCACAAATTCCTTATAAATATTGGTATTGACATAAACTTTGGCGACAATATTTTCTACGATAGCCACTATGTCATGACAGAATGTTGTGCTGGTATGACCCAAATTAACGATAGGTCTCTTATAATGTTCCTTCCTAAAATCACTTAATGAAAAAAAATCATATAGATATATTCATCTAAAGGACCCTTAGCCAACTAAAATTCAAATTATGGCTGTTCTCCCAAGCAAAAAAGTCATAGTGACAAGCTCTAAAATTGCTTTCAAAAAAATTGTACTTTTTACCCGCATTTTCATCTCTATTCTCTATTATGATTTGTTTTTAGTTTAAGCCAAGTTAAATGTGTTGTTGTATGGCAACATTTTGTCAATATTAATCTACATTGACCATAAATTTATTTATGTGGCTTAAAACACAAAAATGTCTAAATTGCATTTATGCTCGAATTTATGCATATTAAACTAAAATAAAAAATATAAATAAAAAATAATATGAAACTAACAAAAGGCGGATTCTAAATTTAAAGCAAAAGGCCCTCTGAACTAACAATGAAACTATTGAATAAGCAAATTAATTTTGGAAAAGATAGGACTTCCATTATGATAACATTTCTTATTGGTTTTATAGAAAAATTTCGGAATTTTTTTTTAATTTACCGTCACAGAATAAAGTTTTTTTTATCAATTAAAAAACTGTTTTAAAAAGTATTTAAATTTAATTAATCTGATAACTGAATCAATTATTTTTTTAGTTGAAAGAAAATTAAAAATATAATTTTAATAGAATTAAACTATTAATTAATTATCAAAAAATTTTAATTGATTTTTTTCGTTTAAAATAAAATAATTTAAACTTGTAGAATTTTAGTTGGAAATTGTCAATATTTAATTAAATAAATTAACACATTGCCTGAAATGGCAAAGTTTTTTGAATACTTTTTTAATTAAAATTAAAAATATCACTTATTGAAAAAAAATTTTCGAAATTTTTAAATTTTAATAATCAATATATTTTAGTAATAGGTGAAAAATCAACAACTTGTTTGCTTGATATTATGAATTTGGAATAAATTTGGTGATGCTGTGTTAAAATTATATAATTAAAGTGAATATATTTATAACACTGTGTTCGAATTTAAATTTTTTTTAACAGGCTGGGGTTGAATTTATTGGTGCCAGTAATTTATCGAAGCCAGCGGTCGCATTCGGGAATTTTTTTGGGATCATTGCTCAATTTATTTTTTCCCAAATTTTTTTTAAGAATTTTTTTTTCTTAACTCTACTGAATATACTATTTTAATTGCAAAATGTAGCGAGTACCTCGCATTAAAAGTTAGCGGTCGTATTCGCGATTAAGTTTTATAGCAGCTGTAATTTATTTCTTGCAAATTTTTTTTATATTTTGAATTTGCAATTAATTTAATATCAGTAAAAAATATAGCAAAAACATTAGGGATGCCAATCGGGACATCTTTTTGAAAATCCCGATTCCGAAAATACCGATTTGGAAATCCCGATCCCGAAATCCCGCGATTTTCGGGATCCCGGGATTTTCCGGGATTTCGGGATTTTTCGAATATTCAAAAGGTTTTATATACGTAACATAAATTAAAAAAAGAAAGAAAACAACAAAACAAATTAGTTTATACATATGTTTATACCACTGGCCTCACACATGATCAAACTGATCAGATTCTGAAAAAAGCTTAAACAAATATACGTATCTCTTAGTTTTTCTAGATCAATTCATTTCGGTTTTTTGACAGCAATTCAATTTTGAACTTGAATTAAGTTGTGACGACATTAATACACGGCAAAGTGTAGTCCCTTTACGTTTGAAATTTATTTTAAAAAAAAAATGTTTATACAAATGTTTCTTAAAACAGATTCTAAGTTTAAATAATTTTTTATGAATACGTTAGATAGTGTTTATTTATAAAAAAAATTATTTTATTTACAGAATGTTTTTAAAGCAATTTTTTTATTATTATTGGACCGGAAGGAATATGAGCTATTTCATCAATATTACGTGTTAATTCTTATAATTATATCAACTTTTATTCTTTACTTTCTGAATAATACTTAAATTGGATCGTGAATAATTTTTATTTTTTGCTTGATATATAACAATTATTTCTTGATTTCTATATTTTGCATAAAAATAATCATTTTTATTTTGGTATTATGTCTTAAGCCAAAGCTGAACTTGTTAAATGTAATTGTAAAAAAGGCTTGAGATGTGAATCTTCAAATATCGTTTATATTTAAAATAATCGTTTTTATTAAGCAAAATGCAAAAATCCAGAAATAGTCGTCATATATCAAGCAAAAATTAAAAATGTTAAATGCTTGCTGTGTAACAAAACCAAAAATTAAACTCAAAAATAAAAATTATTTGCAATAAAAAATATAACTCAAATATAATTTTTAATAATTTTTTTGTATATAGTATAAAAATTCAATAAACACGAACAGTTTTGTACATAAAAGTTGATATGTTAAAAATCCCGGGACTCATACAAATAAATCCTGGGATTCGGGATTAATCAATCCCGAAAAATCCCGGTATTTCGGGATTTCCCGTTCGGGCTCCCTAAAAAACATTCTTTCTGCAAATAAAAACTACAATGGTATGTTATTTTACATATCGCACTGGTTCCTCTAAAGAGGGTAAACTCAAAATGTATAAATTTCCAGTAGCGACAAAAAACTTTTTTCATTATATATGTACGACCGGTTTTAACCGGTTATTTAAGCTTTGCCAAAGTCGGTTATTTTAAAATGTCCATTTTTCGAATATCGAATAAACCGATTATTTTAGTATAATTAACCGGTTATTTTAATAATGTGCAATTAATATTCATTTTCCTTACTCTGGTTATAGATGTACCCGTAATTTAAGTATTTTCTAATTGAATATTGGCCAAACTTAAACTTTTTATAAAGAATGTCAAAACAAAATGTAACACAGGTCAAAAATCATTATGAACACTGTAAAAACAAATCGCTTATAAAAGCGTGAGTTCATGTAAAAAAAAAACTATTCAAAATACTACAAAAACGTGTGCAGTTTAAAAGTAAATAGTAATTTGTGCAAGAGTATTCTAAATATTAAAAATATTTTTATATAAATGATATCTCTAGATATTTTTCGAATGCGATTAAAAAGACAAAGTTAAGTGCTTGAAGTGCCCAAAAATGATAAGTTACAAAGGTTCTTCCATGTCACGACATATTAATCATCACATTAATGTGATCCAAATGAAACTTAACGCCGTTAGAAGTAGTTCTAAGAAGATGACAAATAATACTTTACTAAAATAAGCTGAAAAAAATGAATTATTGGGTGAAATATAAGCCCGATGTGTTGCCGAGGACGAAATGCCCGATAAGGCACTTAAAACTCTTAAGTAGTTCTAGCATCTCTTCATACTGAAAACTACAACATTATGGCGGAATCAACGATATGGGAAAAATTTCTACCAGTTTTATTTATTAAAACACCAAGAACCAAAAAACAAAATTGAAGAAATCAAACAATGTCATGGAATGTTTTAAATTGTAGTCGACGAATTGACAATTATTTTACACAAAAAAAAATTTCAGTTCACTATTCGTTTTTATAATGCTGAAACAAAATAATTTGAAATAGATAATCCTGGCTTAGAGGTTTTGTTTGCAACAAATTTAAATTCATTTAAAATAAATTTGAGAGAATATTTTAAATAATAACTTTATAAAATTCCTATGATTTATTTGCTTTTGCAAAACGTTTGTCTAGATCAAATATTATTCAACCGTTTCTAAATTACATTATACAAATATCTTCTTACAAATAAAGTTTTGTAAATCAATAAAAATTTTTTTAAAATTTAGCTAAAGTTTGACCAATTTACTGGTCCCACTTTTCTTTGATTTTATCGTAACATACAATATTTGTTAGGTCTGATCTTAGTCATATTTATATATTTTGTTGGTTCCCTACCTTTGCAAACTGTTTTGTTTTTATTAAAATTAACGTTTTATTTTAAAAACTTATTTGATTTTTGTGTTTTTAAGTATTCGAATTAAAACCGGTTAACCGGTTATTTAAAAATTGCTTAACCGAAAACCGGGTTTCTTAAAATAGCAACTATTCGTAATATTCGAAAACCGGTTATTGAAAAAAGTCGAATAATCGATCTCCCTAATATGTACTCTTATATCACAAAGGGTGATACAATTGCATTTTTTTTTTTTTTTTTTTTTTTGACAAAATACTAGAGAAAATTGTGTAAGATTTTTACAGTGGGTAGATATGACCACTGTACATCGATTTCTTGCATAAGTGAAAACTGAAACATTTTGAAAAAAGGAGAGTCTCTTTAGAGGAACCATTGCAATATATTAGGGTTTAGAAAAATATTCAATAGAGTTAAGAAAAAAATTTTTTTTTAAAAAATCGCGAAACAAAATTTCTGTGAAAAAAATATGACAAAATATCGTACATACATACAAACATAACTATTGAAAATTTAAATCGCCATTGAATTCATCATTCGCTTTACCAGTCGGGTGCCCAGCCCGTTAAACTTTGCGTCTAGCACAGTGTAATTTATTGATTCAGTGAACGTTTATGTAAATTAAAAAAAAAAATATGAATTTATAATGTTTTCGTTAATCTTTATTATTTTTCAAACCAGTTTTAATAAAATTATTATTAGTTTAATTGTTTTAACATACATATATTATTAAAATCAATCAAATATACAAAAACTTAATTAAATTTAATCGGCCTTATTTATAAAAAATAAAACAGGTTAATAAAAGGTTTATTTAACAAATTTATATATTCATATAAAATCAGTTTCATAAACCCTTTATTAACGTATTTTATTTTTTATAAATAAGGCCGAATATATTGAATAAATTTCAATAAAATTTATTGATTCAGCAAAATTTATAGCCAATTCGATGATGTCACACGTTAACGTTCGCATAGAAAATCACTTTTAAAACAAAAACAATTTTTAGAATTTGTGACATCGTTGGATTGGCTATTATTCTATAAAAATTTCAAATCGATATTTTAAATATGGCATCGCCGATTTAAAAGAATTTTTATCTTGGAAAATTTTAGAAAATTTTTTTAAATTTGTTATGGCAAAAAAATTTTGGAGTCGGAGTCGCGAGTTTTTGTGGGTACTCTGACTGCGATTGCGATACAAAAACCTCAATTCCGTCTCCCAAGCCCTGGTAAAAAGGTTTTTAATCCATAATTTATTTGCAAATGATTTATTATTTAAGGAAATGTGTGAAAACTTTTGACATTTAAAAAAAAATTTATACCCACACCTCAATACTGGAGAGGGTGGTTTATACTGATATTTGTAACACATAAAAATATTGTTTGTACACTAGAGTGGTTCAAAAAAATGAACTTGCAAATTTTTATCGTCCCGCAATGTGCCGCAACGAAGCTGGAAGTTTAAAGGTGCATTTACAAGGGCAAACATGAATTTTTTTCACCTCAATAATTTTTC
This sequence comes from Pollenia amentaria, assembly GCA_943735925.1. Lineage (NCBI taxonomy): Eukaryota > Metazoa > Arthropoda > Insecta > Diptera > Polleniidae > Pollenia > Pollenia amentaria. Next base: position 43,463,410 of record OX031006.1, on the reverse strand, counting down.
TCGCTCAACCAATTTGGGACTACTTCTTAAAGGCTAGATTACACTATTATACTTTGTATTAATACATGTCAAAAACTCAAGTAATATGACAAAGTGTGATAGTGTGAATGCAATGTGTCACAAGTATTACGAAAAAAGTTTGACATCCCATACGACTTAATCGTTTTTTGAAAAATTTCTAAACGCTAATACTTTTCATTGGATCAGGGTTGCATTTTAATAAAAGCATGTTCATGTGTGATAGTGTGACTACAAACTGTAATGTTACATTCAATTTTTTGACAGTCACAAAAAAACTCATTAGATTTCCATCTCACAAAGTATTATGGAATACGTAAGGCTTGTGAGATAGTGTAATCTAGCCTTAAGTAAACCAATCAATACACCCATCTTGAGTAAACCAATGTTATTTGAAAACAATTCCATTTTGGATTTTTTAGGTACTTAAGTACGAATCGTACTAAAAATACGCGGAAAGAACTTAAGCTTAGTAGAAGTTTTTTCTTTCAGTGTACACAACTTCTTTTTGTGATGGTCAACAATTCTTTATAATTAATCGGTCTTTAAAATAAAGTCTTTAATTGTTGCTTATTTTTAATAAAATAAATAAGAGTCAGTTTGTCTAGCATTTAAAAGATATTATAGGTACATCTATTAAATAAAAAAAACAGAATAATTTCAATTTAATTCCAAATGAAAATGAAGTTAGTGAAAACAAATCAAATTTGTTTTAGAAACTGAACTGTTAAAATTTCAAAAAGTACATTCTTATCAAGATCCTATACTTACAATATGCAACTCCCAGAAGAAAAACCTAAAAGATTAAGCAAAAATATACAATTTGTGCCACACAAACTTTCAACAATTTTGTGGAAAATCGTAAATCACTCAGCCAATGCAATCGAATTAACGCTACATTGCAATCAGCATGGATGCCATCATATTGAAAAGAAAATCGACTAAAAGAGTGAAAAAAATTAACTTAAGACAAATATGGTTAAAATATACGATAGATAAATAAAAACAAATTCATAGATAGATGTACTTACATGGAGTTGTTGTATAAATAAACTTTTCTACACACACACACACACATAAACAAATTGTTTAAAAGATTCAAAAAATGGGGAAAAAATTTATAGACAATTTTGTAATGATATGATTTTGTAAAATAAACTGAAAAAATTTAATCGATTTGATATGATTTCATTATGAACATACTCGTAGAAGGCACTGAAATGAATAGTTTATACTGAAAGTAGTTTGAAAAGGATTAACAATTTTGCAATTTGCAAAGCGTCAAGTCAAGGGATAGTTTCTGACTTCACTTTTTGAATAGTTTCCTATACACAAGATAAGTATATCCTGAGACGTTAGGGTAGGTTCTTTGGGCAGCCATCAATTGTCCCTTTGTGATACCCAGCGCCAATGCCCATCCTACAGAGCAGTCACTCAATAGGTTATACCGAAAAGTTCGACCAATTCGTCTTCCCGATCAAGAGAAGTAGCAACCTTAGTTCTAACTTAGATAAATCATTTAAACAGACAAACACTGGTTTCCTCCCCTCCCCCTCTCCCTGATGTCCCGTGTTTTTAAGGTGACTAACACAAACAATGAAACGCAGTTTCCTCCTCGTCATGATAACTTCTGCAGTAGTCATTAATTTCCGGACCCATTCTCCTCGCAAAAGTCCCTTCAGGTTAGGGCCCAGTTATCAATGTGATCAATCCCTTTCAATATTGTACCTAAGTAGAGAGCATGTCCTCTGTTCATCTTAGCCACAATGACCTGGATACGGAGCATGTAAATTCGCGAGTCCACCCCAACTGCGCAAGTCTTAAAGACTCGCGCTTAATGAGTGACTTACAGTAAGCCATTGGAAAGCCAGCGAATTGATCAATGAATCTGTCATCCGAATGCCCACCTATTTTGGCAAGATCATGTGCTATTTGTTTATCCCTGCAGTTTCCACTCCCAGGTATCCACATTAGCGTTAATCCGAATGTTTCACAATCTCATTTAAAGGGATGCGACATTCTGCAGTTAACCTCGATGACGTTTAGCCACCCGCTGGTAAAAGCAAAGAATCCGCAAAGACAATCATATTGAAAGACAGGTGGCATTTCTCGCAAGAAGCTTACGGAAGGCTTACCAACAGCCAGACCGGTACTTGCGATCACCATCAGCTAAGTACTGAGGTACAAGCTCGATCCCAATGAATTCCATAGGACCCCAAGCAGTTCTATCATATTAATGTTTGGTGCATTTCAGGTATCATTCACCTGAATTTAAAATGTAGGAGATTCCGAAGAATGCCAGTACATTCGTACTTGATTAATATTTAACCGAGCCTTTTGTCCCCAGAAACAGTAACAGCAAGAAGTATGGACTCCTGAAGGTGCTGTAGCTACGCCCCTTAAGAGGCGCCGCACATCCCCCGGGGGACACCCGCCAGAGTCAACCGAGTGATTGAGTATCCTGGCGCGGAAATTATCACAAAACAACTAGCTGTGTGCCGCGTCCAGTCGTCCCGCCGAGCAAAGAGCCATCTGTCTAGCCGTAATCTCCACCTGGAGCCAGCTAACCAACGTTAATAACGCCTTCGTGGGAGTAGAACGCATTGATCCTGTTATCATCATCGCGACCAGTCTGTATTCTTTCTCAAGCATCTGACCATATTTCCCGCTTTCAGTCGCACTCGACCCTAACACAATCCCATTAAACAGAGTAGGCTTAACCACGGCCTCAGAGATCCAATCGAAACACAGCGGGCATATGCCCCAATTCCTGCCGATTTCACCTCTTCATGCATAAATAGCAGCGATAATCAATCTGTACTACTACATTTTGCGATTGTTTGCGTTTTATGCATTCTACACATGAAACAAAGAAAACAAGATAGCGCATTGCGCAGGTCCGTTTACTTTGTACTCTCATTTTTACGTCATTGTAGTAAAGAGATTTAAATGCAAACAAACATTTATAATACCACATACACGAATTTGTGCGATGGTGTTTGCTCTCATTTACCACTATGACGTACATGCGCAGAAAAATTATATTTTTAAACTTAAATGCGTAATCCTGTTTTCGTTGTTTCATGCATTCTACATATGTTGTTGTTGATGATGTTAAATTCACTACAATGTAAGTGCAAATGTACATAATGAAAGAGAAAACAAAAGGAGTGGCGACCTGAATTTGCCTATCGCTGATATGTAGCAACTTTTGTTTTGAACAATCTTAACCCTTTCACTCCGGAATTTTTTCTCGAAATCTGGTAGTTTTTTTTAAATTCTGATTACAAATTTATTTATAAGGCAATAATATAAGAAGTTGGGGATACATAAGATGTCGGTGATCCTACCGTTACCCTGCACCCAGAGAAAAAATATGTTTAAAAATGGTCACCTCCAACAAAACTATTTTAAAAGAAAAATTTTAAACATATTATGTTTAATTTAATAATACATTTTTCACCGACAAACATATTATAGTTAAATTTGTCCTCTATCAAGAAGCCCAACCATATTATGGTTGAATTCAAACATGTTTTGGTTAATAATAACTAAAATATGTTTAATACTTATAATAGCATGGTTGGTTTTCAACCATAGCATGTTGCTCTTGGAAAAGAGGAAAATACTATTGTTAATTTAAAAACAAATTATGTCAAATTTAACCAAAACATGTTAAAAGACAACCATAATATGGTTCCCTTCTAACTTTATACTCTATTGGGATTCATTAAGTATTACAATATAAAAGGTAAAACAAAAGTTAGGACATAAGGAGTATTGCTGGGACATATAATCCCAGTAGGGGCGAAAGGTTAACCAGACATTCTAAAGCCATACTTCTATCCAGAACCGCGCCCAGATATTTGACGTTATCAGAGATCTGAAGAGCAGCCCTATTCAACCTCGGAAGCCATTTACAATTTGAAATCAATACTTCGTGTTTGTTGAGTTTAACCCAGTGTTGCCACTTTGTGGGTAATTACTCAAATTTGGTGTAATTTTTAAATAATAAAAAAAGAAGCAAAAGATTGGTACTGATTGGCGCAAGATGGAAAATTAGATTTCGATAAATATGAACTTCATAGTGATTTATAACCCGAAGTTTATTTGAAAAAGAAGGTATTTATACTAAAAAAAACCCTGACCCTTGCAATATTACTCTTTGCTTCCAATATTACCAAAAGTAATGAATTGTGTGCCTGTTAAACATTTAAAATGCTTTAGTTGAGAAATATTTAGCGACATTAACATTTACAAACTGAGTTGAGAAACAAACTGTCGTCTGGAACAATTACAGTAATTTAATTTACTTAATAAAGTATAAAAAGGAACGACAATGAACATTTTCAACCTTCTCTAGATGTGTTTATGGAAGTAAAACTTATTACTTTAAATTTTTATTCATTTATTTGAGGTTTTTAATGTTATTTTTGTTAAATTATTTTGAATTACTACAGGGTCCGCCAAATAATTTTTTTTTTAAATGCTATAAAAAAAAACTACTGAATATTTTCTCAAATTTCTATTTTTATGTGAAAGTACAATCCTTCCGGTTAATAATGGAAAATAATTTCATTCAAATGGCTGCCTCGGCTTGCCATGCAGTAGCCTACACGATCGGTCCAATTTTTAAGAACATTATCGATTGTGTGCAGCTGTATTTCACCAATGGCTTCACGAATATTGTCCTTTAAAGCGTAAATTGTCTATGGACAATCAATTAAGAAGAGAAAAGTGTAAGGTGAAGATAAAAAGTTCGATTAACGATTAATTAACGGTTAAAACATATGGAAAAATCGTACGTTCAAGACCCGTACGTTCGCGACCGGTACTTAACCCAATTAAGCAAAAACTAATAGAGATGTTTTATTGTGTAAATATTGGATAGAGACCTTAATTAATACACATTTAAAATAAATTAATCAAGTTTGAATATTCCGTTTCATTTTGCAGATTTTTACATTTCATTTCTGTCAGCCAAAGTTGACTTCTATTTTGGGTACGTTCGTGACCACATGTTTATAACTATAATTATGAAAACTTAAACTCGATGAAATCCATCTTTTGCACCAAACTTAGAGCTACCAAAATGCTATCGAATTGCAAAAAAAAAAAAATGCTAGGAAAAATTTTGTTTTCCATATTATTTGTACATCAAAAGCGTACGAACGTACGTTCGTGACCCCAGGAAATGCCCATATGGGACATAACACAGGAACAGTCTTAAACATTTTTCTGTAAATACTGTGGTATAGTTTATCACTTGTTCGGCAATGACCGACTATGTACTTTTTAATTTGTTCTTTTTTATAAAAAATATTTAAACGTTAATTTGATATAAGGTGTAATTTCATTTAAATTGGATAATTTTGCGTCATCTCAAGTGTAGTTTTGAATTTTGCTGGTGGTAACACTGATTTAACCAGAGTTCTGCTGAAATAAACTTCTTCAGTTGAATTTTAATTCAAATTTTCATATTTTTAATTGGGCTAAAGTTCATGAAATTTAATTTTCATTAAATTTTTTTTATGAAGGAAAGAATTTTGCAACATGAAATTAATAAAAATTTATTGATAATTTTTCATTCTTGACTAAATAAAATATTTCAAATAAAGCTGAAGAAAGTTTTATAAAATAAATATTTAAAAGTGCATACATTTCCTCCATTTATTTAATAATTTCCTTAACCTCGAAACTTGCAGTGTTCGAACACTCATTCTCTCTCGTCTTTTTGTTTGCTTGTGTGTCTTGTATTTGTATTTATTTGTATGTTGCAACTTGCAACTAATTGTTTTGTGTATGTTTTTAGTTAAAACTTCACTTTAGATTTGTGGTTATTGATTTTAATTTTAAATTTAATTGAAATCATTTGGGCTGTTTTTTTTTCTCAGTTTAAAATTTTTGTATATTAAACTCAATATGAAGCAGAATTATTACCAACTTGTTAAAATAAATCGTTGACTTGTCAAACCATTTAAAACACAATCTAAAACTCATGTTAGTACAAAAATGTTACTATAAAAAAAAAAACAAAATAGTAAAAGCATTAAGGTGAATTTAGGGAGATATATTAAAGGGCCTGTAAATGAACAAAAATTTGTTTTAAACAATTAATAATACATTCAATAGTATCTTAAGCTTCGAAATATAGTTTCTGGTTTTAATGTCTACCAGGTCTGTGGAGTCGTCAAAAAATAGTTCTAACTCCGACTCCAACCGCTGAAATTTTTTTAAGAACGACTCCGAGTCCTGCTCTAACGTTGATGATAAATGTGAATGAGACTGGTCCTTATTTGACTTTAAACTCTGTTTTTTAATGTAGTACATTTTAAATGTTTGAATATAGCAACGAAATGATTCTGAATAAATTTCAAATCGATATTTTAATTCTAACACGTGCCGCATTGAGCTTTAGTATAGTTATTTATATATGTAAAGTGGATAAATTTTGGAGTCGGATTCCTGAGTTTTTGTGGGAACTCCGGTACAAAACTCAACTCCGACTCTACAAGTCCGACCCCGACTGCAAAGCCCTAGGTTACTAGCGATGACTGTAAGGGTCATATCGCTTTTGGTATCTGTTATCTGGGAATAAGACACTATGATTACTGCCCTAGATTTGATGACGAAAATAAGGAGAAAGACTTAGACCACCTCCTCCGACACTGGCCTGCATTGGCGGGAAAGCGACTAGATAAAATGGGATCCTCATCTTTTTTTTTGGTTGCACGATATCTTTAGCATTAAATTTGAATGCATTTTGAACTTTGTTAGAAGTTCGGCTTGTTTCTACAGATGGAGTTATGTTTAGGGAAACTCCATGGTATCACAATAGATCTTTGGGTCTAAGTGTGTCAGATGAGCACTTACTGCCATTTCTTTATAACCTGACCGTAACATTCAGGTTCGAATCGAACACTCTCTGTTTTTTCGATTCATATAGTTACTGCTCCAGAAGATATTATTTTTAATTGTTTTTACAACAAAAAAAAAACTGATAAAAATCTTATTAAATCTTAAAACAGTTTCATGCCAAAATGCTACTTGTTAACCAAAACATCATTATTGGCTATAATCTTGGCTTCATTTTTTGTCCAAACTGTTATTTCTTCAGGAAATTGATACCTTTATCTCGAAAATAAAATCAACGTGTGCCATCTTTTTTTTTTTTTTTTTTTTTTTTTTTTTTTTTTTTTGCAGTGTATTGCCATTCATATTTATCTGACAAAATAAATCTACAAAATCTTTAAAGGAAATACAAACAACAACAACAGCAACATGGAAAATTAATGAAAAAAAAACATTACAATTGCGTGTTCGAAACTAAAGCGATACATTTAATTGAGTACATTGCTGTTTAATTTTTCAGTTTTCTTTTCTTCGTTGCTTTAAACACAAAACGAATGAAAATATTTGATGCTTATCAAATTAACGAACAGAATTTTAGATTTTGTATGGATATACATAATTAAAGTAAAATGTTCATAGAACTAAAGCTGTATTGAGTTCGATAAGATTTAAAAATGGATTACGCTAAAGCTTGGATATGCCCTACATTGGAATAATTTTTTTAATCGTGACTTTCTTTTCATGCAGGAAATCAAATATTATTTTAAGAGAAAACTTTGCTTTCCACCAATCAGATGTGCTTAAGTTGATTATGGGCATTTGCTTTTGGGGAAATAACAATACTTAAGCTATCAGCTGAGTCTACGCCGTCCACACAGTTTACACTAGTACTCAGGTGGTAATTTTAGTGCATGATTGTCTAGGCCGGGGTCTTTTACCATTTTTTTTTGTGGAACCTTTAAAAAAAAATTATTTCGAGGTTGAAGAAATTTTCGTCTAAACAAGCGCTTACAGTATGTACTTTCAGCCAAATTTTTCTTGTTTTTATATCGACTCTTGAAAGATTTTTGGAATTTTTAAAATTCAAATAAAAAAGTTTTTCAAATTCAAAAAATATAATAATTTGTATTCCTCTTCGCGTACTGCCTGGAAATTTGACTTAAGGTGTTTGCAGAAATTTGAAAACGTGCGTCAAGACCATGCACTAACCCCAAGCTTAGGATCCAGAACTATCTCCCCTTAACTGCAAAAGTCGATTTTGTGAAATAAAAACAGAGAGGGATATATCTCAGCAGGATACGCACAAAAATCAATTCCTAATAGGGCATTCTTTGGATTTATCCCCGCTCCCAATTGGGGTGCACCGCTAGGCTAGTTTGTAGAGAGCTAGTCTGTCAGCGCCGGGGTTGCGGGTTCGATTCCCGCCAGAGACTGGTTTATTTCATGCATACAAGCGTAGAGCTTCGCGGGATTAGCATAGGAAGAAAATAATAAGGCACAAACCACAGCCACATTGTATGATCCCTGTTTCGTTAAAGGGTACTCCCCAACAAGATGTTGTTGTGACAAATCGAACTTTCGTCAGCCTCTGTCTATTTGAGATTCGTACATTTTAAGCCTCAAACAAGCTTCTCAAATGCATGCGCCTCCTCTGGGAGCTCTTCATTATCAATCAGATCATTAATGGGTGTAGTTAAGAAATCATGCAGATTTTTCGTGAACTTGTTTTGTTACCTTTAACTACGTGAACTTGTAACTTTTACATATGACTTACAATAGTGAGCGTACGAACAAAACAGGGGAAATATACATTTATATTTGAAACTGAAGTTTTGAATAGCGGACGTTTTAAAAATAGAGCAGTTTGAACTAGTGAAGATTTGCCTTGCAGTTCCTTGGCTTTATGACTCATTGGATTACGACTAAACAATGTTAATCCTCTAATAAAAATTTGTTCTTATCTATATTTATTTTGTTCGTTATCTGCCGAATATGAGACTTTATCCTGTGATAGCCTTTTAAATATATTTTTAGAACACTGTTAACCTTCCTCGATTACGAGACTTAATGTCAAGTAATTGAGGAATCAAACTTAAAATTCATATGACTTTCTAAAGTCCGAAATAAAGCTTATGATGGCTTTCTTAAGTCACATTGGGACGCAACATGTTCACAGCCGATTTTTTTAGAGGACTCTTAGTGTAGAAGTGCAACCAATTTGGAACTACGTGTAAAAATTAATCAAACGCTTAAATAGGGTAAACGTTTGTCTCTTCACTGCACAACGAACGTAAATGTTCTCTGATACTTTTATTCCTGGAAAAGTGCTCTGCTTGAGCCGATGCCCTTTAGGCGCTACTTTAGTTTTCGAAGGTGATTGAAAATATTATAAATAATTTTTAAAATCCCTTTTGCGTCGAATGTGGCAGAAAGGTCTTGTAAATAAATCAAGTTCCCTTTATATGACTAGCGTTAGGATTGCCATCTTTCGACATTTGTTGGAGATATTTTTTTTGCTTTGCGAGTCCGTCTTATGATTTTAATCCAAATTCAATTATTGTGCTTTTTGTCTAATAGTGGAGGCCCATTAAAATAACTTTAAAGGCTATAGAAATACAAGCCTAGAGACTCATGCTTTAGCAGAGACTTATCCCCTTATTTTGTAAGTCACTTCACCTCACTTAAAGAATATTTTCATGACCAAAAACTTAGGGTACGATTTCTAAACGGACATTCAAGAGAATCTTTCGCAAGCCCGGATCATTTGTCGCTTAAGCATTAACATTAAAATATTGTTTATAATAGATAAAATGTGGCATAGAATTGATGTCACTGTAGTCATAGAATAGATAACGCATACAAAATTTTATGATGACGTTAGTCATTGGATTGATAGCAAGCGCGGATCATTTATCGTTTAAGCTTCTTATAGGCCTTGATGAATATAATATTTGCAGACTGAACACTTTAATCAACGGCCAGGGGTCACTACACTGATGGAAAAGGCGTCTTGACGCTGATGTATTTTGGAATCAGTACTATGACAAGTGTCTTCTTTTTTGACTGCATGGAACTTTTCATCCTGGTGATGTCAGCCTTAACATCACTTGGCCAATTTATCATCAGGATCAAAAATTTAAATTACAGCATCAATGACACATGCGCATGACAGAAATGATAAATCGAAGGCGTTTAAATAAAACATGTCATCAGTACGTTGACTCAGTAACATCGGAGTAAGGACTTATCAGGCTCAATTTAATAACAATTTGTCATTTAATTGAACAATGAGTCCTTTCTCGCCAAATTGTGAGAATATTATTATTTACTTATCCGTTTCACATGTTTCACTTTGTTTTCACTTTTTTTGTAATCCGCCCTTTGTTTGAAGAACTCTCACATGCCCGATGTGGTTTTCGTCATTTTCATCATTCTACTTTGAAAATGTAATGGGTTTAACTAAATAATTTAAAAAAATAGAATATGGAAATTTTTGTTTCTTATTTTACTTTTTAAACATGAAAATAATGTCAATAATACACAAAATGTGGCATCGAATTGATGTTACTGTAACTATAGCGTAGATGACGCATAAAAAATTACGAAATTTTATGGTGCCGTTAGTCATTGGATTGATATCACTTTTTGACTCATTGATGCCATTTGTAAGAACATTGTCACAATTCTAAAGTTAGGGCATCATGAATATGAAGTTGCATTTTTCTATAAGTGTATGAACTAATTGGCTCATTATTCGTAATATACAGATAATAAAGAGAAACTTTGATCTATGATTATCTCTAGATGATACCTCTAAATATTTCTGAGCAGACAGGAGTAGTCCTAGTCATTCGTGAAGTTAACTTAAGCCTGTTTTCAGTTTAAGACAATCGTAATTTTGACTGATATTGAATGCCTGGTCATTACAAAACGACGAATAAGTATTTGAAAAGGTGTATATTCTTTTCAAAATCCAATCAGTGCCCATGTTCTGTAACTCCCGCGGCGATTGAAATGTGAGAAATTAAACAAAAATTCCATAAATTGATACAAACAGCTGTTTTTTTCACTTAACTGCGTCTGTAACATTGTTGGCGAGTAATAACAGTCACGTAAGGAAACTTCTCGCCATTATACTGAAAAAGTGTGTCTATAAAATTTTTGTGAGAAAGTTCCCGCTTTGAACTGTCAAATAAACTCACTCGTAAAATCGTGGTGAGAAAAATTTTTAACACTAAAAAATAAATTAAAAATGCAAAATGCAATGAATAATAACATGGAAGAGATAAGTATTTTGTTCTTGGCAGATTTTTTCATTGTTTAATTATTTTGCTTTTAACATTTTTTAAAAATATACGAATGTTTTCGAAGCAATTTGTTCATTAACAAACATTAAAGTCGCACTTTACATTTTTTGGTGTAGCCTACGGTTGTTTTTTCGCCGCCGTCATTGAAAATTTGTAAATTTTAGTAAATTTTGGCCGCCGTCAACGATATGTGTGACTGGCGTTCTCTCCGTCTGCAATTTAACATCGGCTTCGAGTGAAATATTATGACATTTATAACGTAACGACGTAATTTCTTTTGATAGTTTACGACATGAGTTACAGACACACTTTTTTCTAACTTTTCGAGAAACGATGGAATATTTTGTTTCACATCTTTTCGATGCGAGAAGTTCTCAGCAAAGTTACAGATCATGGGTACAGAAAACATTTAAGCTTTAAATTTAAAATACTGGAGGGTTACAGCGATCTTTTGTGGATGGATGTTCTTGTATAATAACTATTTATAGAAGTCCTCGTCTCACTCAAACCATAATCGCTTCAACTTGTCTACCGCCCTACGTTAAATTCCGTTGTAGGGTGCACTAAACTTTCAATTCCAAAATCAACTACCCGTACAACCCAAAGAACGTATAAACAGAGACACCGACAAAAATCAAAATCACAACAGAAAAAAAACTGTAAAATTCAAATAACTTCTAAATAATAAATCATAATTTGCTGGTTATAAAACATTGATAAAGGAAGCAAATGAATAAAACAAAAAATTCTAAAAAAAAAAAAAATTCTTCTTAAATAAAGAACAAAACAAGAAATAGAAAATAAAAAACAAATCATAGATAGAAGAAAAAAGTAGAAAAGTGAGCTCTTATGATTCGTTACGCATTTATAAGATGACCCCACACCACACCTTTCAAACATCAAGAAGTAACACTAGAAATCCAGCATGTGGATGCAGTCCACCACATTGATACGAACATCAATAAATGAACAAGAAAAAAAAAATAAATCAAATAAGTTTTTTTCTATCAAAATAAAGTGTTAAATTTTCATATTCATTCGAATTGAAATAGAAAATTTTATCTGGCAAAAGTTAGACTCCGTCCATAAATACAAAATAGTATCTTTAAATATCTTTATGATTTGTTTGTATCTTTCTGAATGTTGAGTATCTTTGTGTCTGTCGGTTTCTAATTCGTTTAGTGTTTCGTGTATTTTGTTGTTGTATGAGTAACGTAACAAATTGTGAGGTTAATTAAAAAAACATAAATCGTTTAAAACTATTTTATTATTATTTTTTCGTTTATTTTTTCCCCCCAGTCAACGAAATAAGAAAAAATTATTTAAAATCAAATGATTTCAAATTTGTTACTTGTTTTTTTTTTTCTTCGTTTTTGTCAGTTCATTTGATTGCTAATTTTTTTTATTAAAAGAGGAAAGTAAGCCACTGGAAAATTGCAAAAATTTATCAAACTAATTAATTTTGTTTTTTTTTTTTTTACTAAAAGAACTTTTTACAAATATTAGAGGTATTCAATATTAAATGTTATATAGAATAACAGAGTGCAAACTAAATAGAAAAAGTAATCTTTTAACACGACTTAACTTAAAATAAATTCAGGTCTAGCGGAGTATTTTTCTATTCTTTGACGACCCATGGTGTCGAGAAGGGATACAATTTTAACGTTTATTGTCCCCTTTACCGCTGCTATTTAAATGTCACTTTAGATGGTATCGATAGTTTCAGACCACTACATATGATGTCAGGTCCATCGGATCTTTCAATTTGTATGGTGGTTGCATTTCTAATAAAAAATGATGACATATAAATGTGTAATATTTTTATCCTGTTACACACCCCCTTGCAAAGTGATATATCCTTCTATATTTTAATGAAACAAAATAATTTATTTATTTATTTATTTACTTAATCGCCAATGAAACTAATATTTCTTACTGGCTAATATGCTTAAACTAAATAAATCTAGATACTTTAGTACATAAAATAAAAGGAAACAATTTTACGTTAAATCTATCTTAAGACATTTGAGAGGTTATTTTTGACGCCAATAGGATCTGTGAAATCAATATATGCATAAACATTTTTAAATTCAAAGCTCATTCTGCGGATGCGATCAAAATTAGCATAATTAGAGCGGAAGTATTGAAGTCTAAGGGGTATACAATTTCTGGAAGGACGGATAGGAATTTAAAACTCAATCTGACGAAGTAGGAATTCTGAGACAATTTTCCGTTTAACAGATTCAGCATTAAGGTGATGTTCATCTATATCCTCCGATATTTTAAGATTGGAAGATTAATTAGTTTTAATCAGTTAAGCCCTTATGACACTACATTTTTTATTCATTGAATTGATAAAGAATTAATGGAAAGAAACAGTAAATGTTGGAAAGAGCAAACTATAAAAAATGTAAACAGAAATTTTTTTTTTAGTTTTTCTTTTGTTTTGATTTTATTCATTTTATTAATGTTGTCAACTTTTCGTTTATAGGAAACATAAAAACAAAACAAACAAAAAGCGGTTAATCGCTGAATTTCCACATTAACCGCTGATTCAGCAACTTTTTTAATATTTCAAGCTTGAAATGTCAATTTTAAGTTGAACAATTTCACACTCGTAAAACTGCTCTGAGTGGAGAAGCAGCTCGCGCTCGTTGTCATTATTTCTTAAGGGCAATCAAGTCGTTCTTGTTTGTCTGCTTTTCGTGCGTTTTGCGTTGTCACCTCGCATTGGTTAATGGCGTGGCGTCGTATAACTGTACCGAGTTACAGTTTTTGCGGTTGTCGGCATTAACTTTGTGCAATCGTTTGTAACCTCAAATTTTTAACTTGTTTTCTGGTGGAGAACCAATAATAACTCAAAGTGACTGGTGGAGAACCATAAAAAACTCAGACGTTTACTGGTGGAGACCAATAATACTCTGGAGTGGACTCTGGGAGCTCTCGCCTTCCTATACGATGGTTTAGGTCGAACGAGGTCTTGTGGTTGAAGCTCCAAAAATTCGTGGGATACCCTGGCAATATGACTTTAATAGTCAGCCAAAAAAAAAAAAAAAGTTGAACAATTTTACATTGTTTTTGACATAACATCATTTTTTATCGATAACTTTAGTAAAATTTTTGACAGTTTGTTATTTATCTTAATACAGCTGAAGTCTTTGCACTTGGTAAATTTTTCTATTACATTATATTTGCACTGTTCACCAAAACTAGAACAATGCATTAAAAATGTAGTGTCATAAGGCCTTTACGGAGGCAAATTGGGATTTTATTCTGAACACTAATGTATATTTGGCGTGGTAATAAGCTATATTCACCACGATTTAATCACGATATTCATCATTCAGTTCTGTGTCGATGCCAATACGAATTAACAACTCTGATTTTCATAATAAAATTCACCTGTTGTAAAAAGTTTTGCGCAATAATTGTTAAAAAGAAATAGAAAACATTTTTAATAAAAGTGACACAATAAGATGTTGTGTATCGCACACTAATTTAAAAACAGGCACAACTCAAAATTCAAAAATATTTAGGAAAGGCAGAAAACTGGCTTCAAAAACATGGCTGCAATGAAAAAAGCGATTTTAATCAATTTTGAGTTGTGCCTGTTTATGATTTGGTATGGATGGATATTTTTGGGTTAATTACACTTTCACAATATAAAACTTTTTGTACGCAAACACAAGAAAAAAGTACATTTTTCTTTGAGAAACAATTTAGCATACTAGGTAGCGTAACGTGTGGAAATGCCCATATGGAATAAATTTTCCATTTCTTTGTGCAACATATTTAGAATGGAAAACGACAACTTCTCATATTTTCGTTTATTATTTAAGACTATAACAAAAATCCGCGCGAATGGTAGAATACATGGAACATTTTTATAAGAAAAGAAAACACCATTAGTTTATTTCTCCTATGCAAATTTAAGATAAATTTGAAATGGAAAAAGCCTTTAAAAGTCCAGGACCTTATTTGACTGTAGGAGGGTCATAACGGAATTTTCCACGGGCAGTGGGATCCGTATTATAATGGTACCGGGCGATAATCGGTAACTCGCTATCAGGAGAAGAGAACTCGAAGCAGTTAACCTGGGGAATGCGAAGCCATTTGCGGCAACGAAGGCAGAATTGAAAGCGTAGACTAAAGCCTATAGTACACGGCATGTAAAAATACACATGCGCATGTGGTTCTGACGTAATTTTGACGTCAATGCAAAGCCACAATAAACATTGCGTGTTGTGTGATGACGTCAAAATTACGTCAGAACCACATGCGCATGTGTCTTTTTACATGCCGTGTACTATTGGCTTAAGGAAACCCACACGGCCAGTTGAAATAGTGGGACTATGGGTATGACCACTAAGATTTTATGGGGTAACCCAGACGAGAGGAGGACAATGATGGTGCGTATCCTCACTGGACTACGGGCACAACTACACTAAATTGGACGGGCAGAATCTGACGATTATAGAGCGTGTGGCGAGGAGAGCGAGACGATGGAACACTATCTCTGCTACTGTCAGGCCTTCGTCGAATTAAGATCCAAACACTTCGGGAGCGATGACATGTTGGACTTGGGATGCCTGATGAACGTTGACTGGAAAATCTTAAGGAATTACGTCCGGGAAACTGGGTTTCTTAACACTACGTCTTCAAGCGCTATCGACTTGAACATGACATGAACATAAAACCGGCATAGAAACGGTATTAATTAGTTCATGTTCTTGTATGTGGCGAATACGTGTTGATGTTCATGTTCTGATTTACCATTGTTTTTGTTGTGCATTTAGTTGCAGACAGAAAATGACAATGTAAGGCGACCATCATGGCGAAAATGGCTTCTAAGACATATGTTTAGCCAACGATGGCAGCACATAAACGAAATATGAACATGAAGAATCTACACTAGCAGAATTCATGTGCGACATGATGTTCTTACCAAGTTTATGGATAGTGGAGTCGGGTAGTAATGCCGAACGTTAACCCCCTCTATAGGTGGTGGTAGCACTATCCACCTAAATCCCCCATTTTTCCTCTTAAGGAGCGCACAACAGGCCCGGTAGTGGCCTAGTTCTACACCTTCAACAGATATGAGGTTATATCTTTGATGCTTTGTCCTCCTTTCGACCTAACCAGTCAGTCTGTTGCAATCAGATATCAACAATACTCATACCAATAGCAATAGGCCTTAGAATTGGTCTACATATTAATGATATCGTTTATTGTAAGCTTATTTTAGGCTTGAATTTCAGCAAACGATATCCATTTGGTACTACCGGACGAAACTGCGTACCAAATGGGAGCATAAGAGTATGCGAAAGTTTGCTATTTATTTTGTTGTTTTCAACAAAAATCCACTTTGTATAGAAGTTTTCTATTTCAAAATCCACTAGAACAGCAAGTCCAATTAACACGACTATCTAAATGATTTCTTGCTCATTTGCAAATCGATTACAATAATTTTCATTTGAAGTTTTCCAAATTGGTTTCTCATTAGCAATCAATAAATATTTATTTCATTATTTATTGTTCATATTTAACTTTTAAAAATGTATTTTATAGCATTTATTTTATTTAGTAGTTGTATTTAAAAAGTTCTAAAATCAATGAAAATTTATTAAAAAAAAAATCTGTTTATAATTTGTTTTCTTTGCAAAACAAAAATTGTGTGTCTTTAATAAATTGAGTTATTTTTTTCGTAGAAGATAACAATTTTTTACTTTCAACAAACATAATTTATTTAAAAATATTCAGAAATTATACTATACATAAATAATTTTTTTGTTTATCAAAATAAACAATAATAAATAACAACAATAAAATAAAAAGCCATACAAAAAACTCAAGGAAAAAGAAAATTCCCAAACTGTTTTATTTTTTTTTTAAAGTGACGTTAATAAATGGCAAATAATTGCAAACAATTGGTAATGAAATTGAAAAATTAGCTAAATTATCAATTAAAGTTAAATACGAAATAGAAAGTGTTAATTAAGCAATAATAAAGATTTGAAAAAAAAAAACTGAAATTGACCATTTAAATAAAACGAAACCACTGTGACGCAAAGAGAAAAACATGAGGCAGTCGTAAGTGCTAGTTCATACTTTTCAAGTTAAAGACATCACGTCTTGAGGTTTTAGGAGAAAAGGGAAACGCATTAAATTAAATTAAAAAATGGCTTAAAAAGTATTTAAATTTAATTAATGTGATAATTGAAACAATTATTTTTTTAGTTGAAAGAAAATTAAAAATTTAATTTTGATTTAATTAACATTTTAGTTATTTTGAAATAAAGTTTCAATTAAAATTAAATAACAACATATCTTAATTGACTTTTTTCTTTTAAAATAAAATTATTTAAACATGTAGAATTGTTGTTGGGAATTGTCAAATTTATTCAATTAATTAACACATTGTTTAAAATGGCAAAGTTTTTTGATCACTTTTTTAATTAAAATTAGAAATATCATTTATTACAAATATTTTTTAAAAATTTTTAAATTTTTTGCAATCAGTATAATCATTTTGGTAATAGGAGCAAAATCAACCACTTGTTTGCTTGATATTATGAATTTGGAATAAGTTTGGTGATTGGAGAAATTTAATAATTTTTTCTGTGTAGAAATGCAGTTCGTGTGACGTAATTAGAATAATATTTTATTTCTATTATTCTTGGTAAAACTGCTTAAGGCGGGGAAGCATCTTGAGCATTTTGGTGGGTTTCAATTTAAGGCAATCAAGCCGACTTTGTTTTTCTGTTTTAAGTGCGTTTTGCAGTTCATCTTACATTCGCTAATGGCTTGGCGTCGTATAACTTTATGGAGTTACAGTTTTTCAGTTTTGATCATTAACTGTATGCAATCGTTTATAACCTCACATTTGTAACGCATTTTCTAGTGAATTTAAAATATCTCAATCTGACTTGATGGAGCACCATTTCATATTCAGACGATGTACTGCCAGAGTACTATTTAAAATTCAGATGGATTATTTACTGGTGAATACCAAAAATACTCTGGGGCGGGTTTTGGAAGATTTAGCTTCCCTATATGAAGGCTTAGGTCGATCGATGACTTTTGTATGAGGCCTGAAATTGGTGTAATATCTTGGCAATATATATCGCGCTGGTTCCTCTAAAGAGAGTCAACTCGAAAAAATAAAATTGGTAACATTCGCTTTTTGTTAAGGAAAGAATATTGAACATCTAGGTATAATATTTTTTCATAAAGATAATTTTTGTTTGTATAAATTAAACTACGATCGTTAATTATTTTAAGAATTTTAATATTAAAATTCAGCAAGATCGAATCATAAGTGACTAAAGCCCAGGTTAGCTGACAGTAACACTTATGTTACCGTACAGTAAAAAGTAAGAAAATCTGTTTTCTACAGATTTAGACGTTACGGTCTTACTGCTAACTTTAATCGTTCTAATTGTTTTACAACAACAAAATAAAGCAGCTGTGTATTGCTGTCAGCTAACAGGCTTAAGCCCCATAAGCCAAACAATTTTATTTATGGCCTTTTTTGTTCTTTTGGTACTACAAACTATAGACAATAATGATTAACAAGATGATAGAATGATTCAATTAAGCTTATATTTTCTATTTTTTGGCAAATACAATGAGTCCAATAGGGCAACATTTTTGGCCAACTGTTGTTTATATGGACTTAATCAGTATGTATGTTTGTAGTTTCAAAAAGAAGATGGGATATGTCACACAGCCAATAAAAAAATAGCGTGAAATCAACGAATTACCAGAGGACCAAGGGTGGGCCAAGTTCGACTGACTGATTTAAAGTACTTTAAATATTATTTTTACAATGTGTAATTTAATATTATTTGCAGATAATAAAGAATTTAATAAAATTAAAAAAAATAATATCATCATAGTCAACGCAAGAACGTTTAATAATTGTTGAAATGTATTATGTTTAAGAGTAGTTTAAGAGATCCAGTTTTCATAACATACACTACATTAGTGTACAGTTCGTTTTTTCGAACTCTGTTCATAAGTGTGACAAAATTAACTTCTTTTTAAACATTTAATATTAATTTTTAAATAATATACAATAATTTTTTTTCTTAAATTCCAGCAGCATGTATTCATTATAAATGAGTTCACCTACTGATTTATCAAGTTGATATTAAAATATTTTTTTTTTTTTTTTTGCTAAGAAATTTAGACAAGCTAATGTTTAATTCAAAAACAGATTTCAATCTAATCCATTGTTTTGGATTTGCATTATGTTAACAAACTCATTAAGTCAGCTAATTTTAATATTAATACAATATGAAATAACAAATAAATTAATTTGAAAATTTAAAAAAAAGATTAACCCATAAAAACCAACAACATCAATTAGCAATGAAATAAAAATGCAATTTTAAAATTTACAACCGTAACGGAAATAAAATGTTTGAAATAAATTTAAATTAAATATAAAAGGGATTGATTGAACAGAAACTCCCAACGCTCTCTCTATCATTCTTGGCCATATTCATCGGACATTATCAAAAGTTATTTTTGGGACGCCAAAGTTGTTTTGTTGTTGCTTTCTGTAGAAAACAAAAACAAAATTACAAAATATTTATGACATTGTTTGTGCTTTTAATGTAATTCTTTGGCGTTGGGTTGCGTTTTACATGATTAGAGCCTTATTGTTGAGGGAAAGCTAGTTTCTATGCGCATTTCACTGGTTTCTTAGGCCAAATCATCAGAAACCTTTTTCCAAAGACTTTAGAAAAGCTTAAAATATTATTCATATAAGAATTTTAAACACTCAAGTTTTACTTGTTACAATACCAAAGCTTAAACAAAACGACAGCAATAAGCAATGAGTTTATCTTTTCATACATTCCCCTACAATTGGCTGGTTTTTTCCGAATTGAATTGTAGTTGATAGAAAAACAAATTGCTTCATTTTATTGTTTCTTTCGATTTCTGTATGCTTCGATTAATGACATAAAGATTTGATTTGACGAGCATTAGAACCGAAACCTTTTACGACATAATTCGAAAATTCTGCATATATTACAGATTATAATTCACTCACTAATAGTACCGCAGACTTTTAGCCGAGGTTGTGTAAAATATTTAAATGTTACCAAATTTCAGATTGGCAATTTTCAACTGCCGTTAGCACCTTAGCACCTAGAGTAACCCCCCTGATGTTACATCCTCCGGCAAAATCAGGTGCAGTCAATACCTGGGACTCTGCAAAAAAAAAAAAACCTAAATTGGCAGATATCAAGAGAACTGTCTGATATCTTGCGATTACAGCTGACCGAAGATCACATCTGGTACCACGGTAGTCAATAGCCCCTGGTAGAACTATACCAAACTGACTATTGGTTACGGTCCCAAAAGTATGCTTCATGTGGGAAAAGTTTCTGTTTTTCAGAACGATTGTCTTTGCTGGAGTTTTGCTTTTCCGTTGAAAAAATACTTTCGGGGGTCATTTGGTGATTGTGGTTTGCACCCAAAGTCGTGGAAAGGGAATTCTCCAATTCAAGAACTGACTTTTTTACTACTTGTGTGAGATTTTCGCCTAACCCTTTCAGACCTGACACCAAACTACTGGGAACGTTGTCATAATTTTTGCAACATATGGTCTCTATACCGTGTGAAAATATAACCAATGTTTAGGATTTACCATTTTTATATCCTTCATGGATTTAAGGTCACGAACAATTGATGCATCTTTTTGACATTTTTAGCCAAAATGCATTTTTATTGCATCAAATAACTTCAATTGGCTTGAAACATTTCTGCAGTTTAAATATACACACTTCACTATTTGTTCACGATAAGTACTTAAAAAATTGAAAACAAAAGTTACTTCTGCGGCTCATTTTGACAAAGCTAAAATGTGACACGATAATTTCGCAATAATTTATGTAACGGTAAAGCGAATAGCGGAATAATATGAGAAACAAACATAAGAACAATCTGCGCAATCGATACATGCCGGTCTCTTTGACATTGGTCAAATAGAAGAGAAAATATTGAGACCTAAATCCACCCACACAATCCATGCACCACGGTCTGAAAGGGCTAAGGAACGGATCATCCATTCCTATGTGCTTTTACTACTCGACAAATGCTGCTAGCCATTTTCCAAAAGCAGCCGAGGTCAGATATCTCCAGTTCCTAAACAAGGGCGAGTCTATAATCTGGCCGGATTATGCACTCAAATTGATACCAGCGTCTGTTGCTTATTTTCTCACTTAGAATCGGTAGTAAACGCTTTGTTTTTTACCCAGTTATTAAGAGCCACCATAAGATAAGGCTATTATTAGGCAGGTGCTCATGTAAGCCTTTTTCACATTTTTTAGTAGCACCTCCCTCCGGGGTTGTGTAAAAAGATAGAAAGTGGGTATTGCTTGCAACCCGCTGATCTTGACTGATCTTCCTTAATTCGAAGAGGTTGATCATGGTGGACCAGAGAATATTATCTGGTAACACAGGCCCCACTAGCCCCTTCAACTTCGGTCCTGAACTGGCTATTTGGTGTTGCTACTTCGAAAATCACGTGGTGGATGTGGTGTACACACCAAAGTCGCGGAAAGTGAGGTTTTCAAACATCCGCTTTAAGGGCTGATTTTTTGCCCAATGAGGGGAAGTTCGGCCTTCTAGCGGATCTCCTTAAGTGCTCCTACTAATCAACAGTTGCTGACTGATTTTTAGAAGCGCTGGTTAGACAGCTCTAGCTCTTAAGCCAGTGGCGGGTGTGGGTTTCTGCCGATCATATACTCAAATTGACATCTCTGTGTGTTGGTTGCACAGGGGAGTTGGTAAATGCACTGTTTTCCACACAGTTCTAAGACCAGAGCAGGGCCAGGCCAACACTGAAGGTACCCCCTTAAATTTGTCTTTACAACCTATGGGGATAAAAATTCCATTAATTTGATAACAAATTTAAGAAAAGATCTCCTCAGAAAACTTATCGACTTTTTTTTGAATAAAGGGTGTTTTTAAGCCCAATAGAACTAACGCGCTCTCTTTTTGACATTAAGGGGTATGACACGGTCAAAATGCTTGTCATGCATAAGAATTCTCTCGTATACGTGAGCTGGACGTAATATTCGCCGTCATATCTAAATTTTTTTTCAATTTCCATCCAGCATCGTCGGTATCACACATACAAACACATTTTCACTAATACTCCCATAGCGCTTAATGAGAAATTTTTACCGTATACATACCCCTTTATATTTAGTATACTCTAGCAAATTATCATGAATAGATTCATGCTTGAACAACGCTACGAAATTTTTTAATTTTACCTTGAAAATCAATCATTACACGCAGAGAAAAAAACATGTTTAAAAATGGTCACCTCCAACAAAACTATTTTTAAAGAAAATGTTTAAACATATGTTTAATTTAACCCTATTATTGTCACTGACAACCATATTATTGTTAACATGGTCCTCAATCAAGAAGCCACCACCATATTATGGTTGTCTTTAAATATGTTTTGGTTAAATATGGCAATAATTTGTTTTTAAATCAACAATACTATTTTCCTCTTTTGCAAGAGCAACATGCTATGGTTGAAAACCAACCATGCTATTATAAGTGTTAAGCATATTTTAGCTATTATTAACCAAAAGATGTTTGGAGGCAACCATAATATGGTTGTGGCTTCTTGATGGAGAAAAATTTTGACCATAATATGTTTGTCGGTGACAAAAGTATGACTAAATTAAACATAATATGTTAAATATTTATCTTTTAAAATAGTTTTGTTGGAGGTGACCATTTTTAAACATGTTTTTTCTCTGGGTGTAGTCAGTCAGTTTTATCGCAAAATTGTGTTCAGACGGCAAATCCCTCTGAGGAGACCTAGTGGTTGAGGTCGAAACATGTCAGGGTAACCAGCCGCCTGGGTTCGAATCACACGCCAGCCAGCCTGGCTTCGAATCCCAGGTCAGTCAAGAATGAAAATTATCAATAACAATTTTAATTAATTCTCCATGTTGTAAAATTCCTTTCTTCATAAAAATAATTTAATGAAAATTAAATTTAATGAACTTAAGCCTAATTAAAAATAGTAAAAATTTGGATTAAAAGCTAAATATATAGAGAAAAAGCGAAGGGAAAAAAGTGATATCAATTGAGGATCTGATGGAGATTTTAAAAGTAGAAAAGGTATTTATATTAAGTTTATTTATGTGATTAGTGTTCAAAATAATATTTGTATGGGCTTAGATACACAGAAAAAAGTCTTTTATCAATTAAAAAAATAGGTTTAAAAAGTATTTACATTTAATTAATGTGATAATTGAATCAATTATTTTTTTAGTTAAAAGAAAATTAAAAATTTAATTTTGATTTAATTAACATTTTAGTTGTTTTGAAATAAATTTTCAATTAAAAATTTAATAAAATAACAAAAAATCTTAATTGACTTTTTTCGTTTAAAATAAAATAATTTAAACATATAGAATTGTTGTTGGGAATTGTCAATATTTATTTAAATAAATTAACACATTGTTTGAAATGGCAAAGTTTTTTGATCACTTTTTTAATTAAAATTGAAAAACTCCTTTTGTGAAAATATTTTTTCAAAATTTTAAAATTTTTAGTAATTAATATAATCACTTTGATAATAGGTGCACAATCAACAACTTGTTTGCTTGATGTTATGAATTTAGAGCAAATTTGGTGATTGGAGAAATTTAATAATTTTTTCTGTGTAGTTCATCTGTATATTGACAGTTTCTGAGCATTAACCCAATTTCGCTAATGGTTAAATAGACCAGTTTTTAGAACGGAAATTAAGCCGCAAAATATTGCTTTGGTATTCAACCAAAATGTACGATAGCTTTACTTGCAAATTTCCTGACGATTCAATAAAGAATCTACAAAAGAGTTGCACTTTTTAATCGAATAAAGATAAAAATAAGTCGAAAGCTAACATAATATTATATATTATTATCATAAATCTTACCATTCCATATTTTAACTTACCTTTACATTATTTAATTTAACATAACTTAAATTTATTTTACATAACTTAATTAAACTTAACAAAGGGTACGTTCGTAAATGCATCACTGCGCTGCATCAGTGATTTCAAATGTTTATATATATTTCAATGAAGTAGATATGGACCAAAAAATTGTCAAATTCTCCATAAAAAAATTTGTCACACTATAAAAAAAATTATAATTACTTTTTTATCTGCAGTAAAAAAAGTTTGCTTTTCTGATGCAGCGCAGTGATGCATTTACGAACGCACCCAAAGATAACTTAACAAGTCTCTTGCGCAACTCTTGATTTATAGATGTCAGGGGTAAGGTCGTGGTAAGGGAATAAAAATTGATTTCAGACTTTGTTGTACTCGGCAAGTTACTTGCGCAACTAAAGGCCCAACCATAAAATGCACAAGTTAGCTTAAAGTACTGTCAAAAATTAACGAAAAGTCTGCAAAATGCATGAGAAAATTAAAAGAAACTAAGGTGGCTATAATGTACTTACATAAACTTAAGATCTATGTTGCATATTTGTGCAATATTTGGTTTTCTTGCGTGTACTTCAAAAAAAAGAAGTACCAAAAATAACAGCCCAGTATTTGTTTATTTTATGTTTTATTTAATTTGCCGAGCAACGTTATAAAAAGAAAAAATTGATGATTGTTGTACATTAGAGCGACTCAAAAAAAAAGTGATTTTGTTACCCCTCTGAAAATAAATGTTGATATATTTTATGATGATTCCCAAAATATTTTGGTTCTAGCGTTGGCCATCCGTGAAATGGACCATTTTTAAAAAAGGTTTTTTTCAGTTTTTCGAATTTTTTTGTACTTTGCTCCAAGACGCCATAAATAAAATTTGTTATCATCGAAGAGAGTTTTTGAAGCAGCATCCAATGGTATATAAAACTTGACCACTTCAGACCTACTGATTGAGATATTTAACTAAATATATATTATCGTTTCGGGTTTTCATACAAATCGGTCTATTGTACATACATACTTATTATTAAAAAATGGATACAAAAAAAAAATTCCTCTTTTGCTATATTCTTGTTTTTCTTTATCCTTTTCAATTTATTTTATTTTTTGTAACAACACATAAACAGCTGATTCCGTACGGAATGTGCGTTAAGTTTGGCACTTTGCTTAAGCAAATGACATTTGACGAGACTTAACGAAAAGTTTCATTAAGTACATTATAGTTGGCCACATATGTTTTATATGTATTCGCACAGTTGCTTAAGTTGACTTAAGCGGCCTAATGCATATTATGGTTGGGCCTTAAATCTGAAAGGGGGCTAACGGTGGTTAATAAATCCAATGTTTTTAGTTGTTCTTTTCCAATGTTATCATTTGTACTTGCAAACACTCACGCACATAAATGGGTGGAAAGAGTGAATTTTCCCAGCGGGAAAAAGAAGTACGGAAGCCTTCTAGAAGGCCTGTTTACTCCTTCTTTTCGATGTACAAGGCCTTCTCGCTCCATTCCGTACTGACATCTTTTTTACACACGTTGTTATTGCAGGGTATGCCTTCCGCTCTCGCTTCTTTGGCAGGTACATAAGAATAGCCACTGAATAAAAAAAATCCTTTTACTTTTGCTTTGGCAAAAAAACAAAACAAGAAATTATACTCCTTCTCTACTCTCTTCCCATAGAAGCGAGTGTGGAAGGTATAAAATTTACACTGTAAATTATCTTATATACAAAAGAGCCGAGGCCTTATTTATCAGTTAGATCAGAATGGTAACTGAATCAAAAAAAAATTCTAAGGTATTCAATAAGGCCTAAAGTAAGAAGGTCTTTTGAGTTTTCCCGCTGGGTTGTTGTTCTCTTAAGATAGGATTACACGATTGCCGCAATGCACCAATTATTGGTCTACTTTATGCACCAATCGTGCAATTTCACAATTTATTGGCTCATACGGCAACCTTCGACAATACTATTCTTATTTGGCCCAATCAAATGCAGCCCTGGTACGGCAATCGTGTAACTGCTCGATAGACAATAATGCGGCAATGAAATGTGTTAATTGCGCCAATATTTATTGGTTTCTTGAGCGGCAATCAAAGTGGGCAATAAGCGCCAATATTAATTTTTTCTTTAGTCGTGGAATATTATATCTGTAAGTAAAATTAATTTTTACTGTTGTAAATAAATTAATTATTATTTATGTATATATGTGTCATGTTTTTTAATAAGTGGAGACACTAGTTGCAACAATTTCTTAAAGGTTTGTTCGGCCATACGGATGACATTTTTAAATAAAAACTTTTGATTTTCGATTTCTCTAAACTTCATTAATGTTTTTTCTTTTTGTGAGCCACTCTCTGACCCAAATACTTCTTTTAACACACGTTTTTCATTTTTCTTTGTATCCAGCAGCTGCAATTTTCTTTTGAGAAGAAATCATTTTCACTTAATTAAATAAATTTTTTACAGATTTAAAAGTATTTATTGTATTCTGTGGTATTTATTTTAGCAAAACAAAAAATTTAATTAAACACAACAGCTGTTTCTCAGTGTTGCCGCATACCAGAGCAATCGTGTAACTGGAAGTCGGCAATTATTGGCCCTTATTCGTTGTGCGCCAATTTACGGCAACCAAATTTATGAAATTTGAGGCAATCGTGTAACTGCAGAAAATTTGATTGGGACAATCGATTTATTCTCCTCCAAATTAGCACAATAAAAATTGTTACAAATTGGTGCATTGCGGCAATCGTGTAACCCTAGCTTTAAATTGTGTACGTTGTTGTTGTATGACGCACTGGTTCTCTCGAAAGTAAATGTCAAGTGGTCGAATTTCGGCCACCCGACGCAACTAGTAAAGTGAATGAGAATTACAAACACTCAAGTCTTGTTTGCAACGATATTAAAGCTATAAAAAAATGCACCAGAGTTGTAAAAATCCATTCAAATATTTTTGTTATTGAATATGATTTCATTATTAAATATATTTTATTACGTGCTGAAATTTTATCGTTGAATGAAATATAAAGTTTGTTGGCCTAAAATTTTATTTTTAACATTTTATTTATTTTTAACTGTGTTGTTAAAAATTTTCTTGAGATATTTTTTCTGTGAACATAAACTTCTGTTGTTTTTGTATTGTTGTAGTTCTGCCGCCACCGTATAACACAGAAATACGCCTTAGTCCATACCATCAAAGAACTTTAAATCAAAAGCCACACTGATTGTAAAATAACCATCTAAACTCCCTGAAAAAAAAACTCTTAATTATAAAAGAAATAAAAATGCAATTTGATTATTTTTTTTTTAAGTTGTTTAATAATTGTTAAATATATTTCTTTAAACTTTTTTTCCGTATTTTATTGCGTATTTTTTGTGGGTTTTATTGGATGATCATGATCAGAAGGGGTTGAGAAAACAGCATCATTTCTTTAATATTTTAATATTAAAAACTAAGGCCGAGACTTTACGTATGATTTTATTTTATATTATTTTTTTTTTTTTTTGTTAATTTATACAACATTTTTTCAAAATTTTGAATATTTTTTTTTAAATTTTTTTTTTAGTTTTGTACTAATAAGCAGTTTTTGTGTTTTTCAAATGATTAAAAAAAAATAAAGAATATGTTTTATTATATTTATATAAAAACTAAAAAAGAACTAAAATTGTTGTAGAATTCATGTATTTTTTTATATTACAAAATTATGAGGGATGGTTTTAGCTTAAAACAAAAAATTTTACCAAAGAATAATGAGCAGTGAGGGGAGGTTGGGGTGAAACTATTTACATAGAAAAAAAACTTAATTTTAAAAATTACTATTAATTATATTTTTTTTTAATTTCATTTTCAGGTATTTAATTAAGGGTTTTCACATAATTATACTTACTAAAGTTTTAATTAATAATAAATTTTTAATTTTTTTAATTTTTTAAATGTTTCGTGAGGATTTTTTTTTAAGTTTTTAAGGAAATATTTGGCTTTAATTTACAATTAAACTTAATAGGAAACGATTTCTTTTTTGTATAGATGTTTCTTGGAAAACAAAGCAATGATAAATGGAAACAATGAGTGAGCGTAATGTTATTGAAAGGAAAGAGAGAAACGGGGTAATTTAAAAGTATCTCTGAGACACTAGTGGTAAAAAGAGAGAGCGTAATGAGATTTTAAGAAAATTTATAACATTGAAGCACACACTTGTCATAAATTTGTTTGTAGTTTTTTTTTATAAATCTAGAGATTTTGTTTTGTTTTTTTTTTAACGAAAATTTAAATTTTCCTATAAAATATAAGAGTAATTCAACAATAAATTGGCCTAAGCTATACTTAATAAGCTGTAGCAGCTCCGGGATGCATTAAATGGTGATGGTGATGATGATGACCAAAATGATTTAAAGGATTCATGGCATCAGCTCCTGCAGCAGGCGCTCCGGTATGATACCAATCTGTGGGAGCATGATGTTGGGCGGCAGGATGATACAGTAGATGATGATTGGGATGATGGTGACCCGTTACCAACATTGAGGCAGGATTACTGGCTCCCGTAGAAGAAGCTGCTGACATGCCCTGGTGATGGTGGTGAGGATGATGATGACTGCCAGCTGCTGTCAATGATGGTGGCGGTCCCAAAGGTGGTGGTAAATAGGCTGAAGGGGCCATTAATTGTAAAGCAGGAGATTTAGCGGAATTCTGTTGATGTGAATTATGTTGATGCTGGTGATGTTGGTGATGGTTGTGTAAACCGCTTAAATTATGTTGTTGTTGTTGCTGCTGCTGCTGCTGTTGATGTTGATGGCTGGTGACATTATGCTGTTGAGTATGATGACTACTACTGGCCGTGCTACTGCTACCACTAGACGAAGCACCCAAGTGCACACTATGCATGGTAGAGTTGGCATTTGGTTCGGACTTAATAGAATGAGGTGAGGATTTATTCATGCTGCCATTAGCCGAAGAGTTATCACTTGTCAAACGGGCTGAGGGTGGAGTCTGGGCTCCTCCTGTCACTATACTCGATGATGAGGACTCTTCGCCCTCGCTGTCGTAACCATGAGAAGGTGATTTTTCTTCAATGTTGCCATGAACCTTGAAATTTATACAAAAAAATAATAATAATAGATAATAATTATATTAATTATTATAAAAGAAATTAGTACATTTTTGAAAGAAATGCCGTCGGCTTTTTTATTTTGGAAGTTTTTTATTTGATTATTAAAAAATATATATATTGACTTACCTTCATATGTTTACGCAACGAAGATGGATGAGTATAAGATTTATCACAGCCATTAATACGACAATTATAGGGTTTATCCGAAGTATGGACATGTGAGTGCTTCTTGCGATCCGAGGAATTAGCAAAACGACGATCACAGCCCTCATGTTCACATTTGAAAGGTTTTTCACCTTAAATTAAAAAAAGAAAAAATAAACAAATTTAGTTAATTGTTAAATAAACTTAAACAATACTTTTCTCTCTAATTCATTTAATTTTTTTTTTTTAATTAAAATTAATTGTTTTGCTCTTGTCATAAATATGGTTTTAGATATCTTTTCAATAAAGTCCCCCCGTATTCAAACAAATCGTATTGAATTCAATTTAAAAACAAATCGTATTCAAAATTTTTATAGAAAATATAAAGTTTAAATGTTTTTATGAATACTGGCAAAGGACTTTTGCTTAAAAATATGTGAATTCCGCCAAAAGGCCATTTCAAAATGATTAATGATTTTAAAGTGCTAAAATCATAATGGCGCCCTCTCTTAACAAACACACAAATCAAAGAAATATACAAACAACACTTAAGAAACAGGTTTGCCAAAGAAGAATTTAAAATGGTTTTAATTTAAAATAAAACAATTTTTAAGAAATTTTAGTAAAAATGAATTCAAAAATATGCAAAAACTAAAAAATTAAAATATTTTTAAAATTATATAATTTTAAATAATCAGCCCTTTTACAACTTAACAATCCCCAGGAGTTTTTTTTTGCATTCTCCCATTTTTAATATTTAATTTCTATTGTAGAAATTTAAAAAGGGAAAAAACTCCCGGGAAATTTTTATTAATAATTGGGCTGTATAAGAAAATAACAAAACAATAAGAAATTATTAGAAAATGTTTGACTGCCTAAAATATGTATCTGTCAACCAAATAAGTTTGACAACAAATTTAAACAGAGCCAGTATGAAGCTGTGAACTATACAACTATATATATGCAACTAGTATAACGTCTCTTGACAGGTTTTCTAAAACAATTTTCAATTTATTTAATGCTGACTGCATTTATAAACTTTCTAAAACAAAGTTTTTTAAATGTTTATTCTAAAAATCTGAACATATTTATTTAATATATGATGAATTTTTTTCATACCATAAAATGCTACTCTGCGTGCTTTACTAAAATTCAACAACAGAAAAATTTTGTGTCGAAAAAATTAATTGAAAAATGTTTAGTTTGTGAAAAATAAAAAACATTTTGCAAAATCAAATAAGAAAAATGAGGTAGAAAAATTATTAATAATAGGTATGTTCGAGTACTTTTACAGTAAAATGCAATAACCGGGTAATTACTGTGTAAACTGGAAAATTACTCTCAAAAAAAGCTGCTGCCCAAAAAGAACGGAAATTTTTTAAAAAATTCGTAAAATATAGGGAACAGCTATCGGCAAATAAATGTGGTGTTGAAAACTATTTACACTTTTGACTACTTAACTCGTTTTCTTATCGGTACTCGATATTTATTTACACTTTTGACTACTTAACTCGTTTTCTTATCGGTACTCGATAAAATACTTTTTATAACAGTAACAGTTTAGGAAAATACAAACAAATGATTATTATTATGGGTTTAAAGATTGATGTTTGACTATTGAGCCGTCGTCAATGGCGGTGAGTGTTAAACGGCAAAGATTTCTTAAGAGATAGTGTGGATACTATCGGAACATGTCAAATCAACCATGGGTTCAATTCTAGCTTCAGTCAAGAATGAAAAACTATTAATAAATTTTATTTCATGTTGTAACTTCCATTCGTCATTAAAAATAATTTGATGAAAATTAAATTTGATGAACTTGAGCCTGATTAAAATATAAAATTTTGTTATTAAAAACCATGACCACAATACTCCATTATTTTATGTAATCTTTCATATTTTTTTTTATTTGATTTTGCTAATTTGCGTTTTTTTTTTGCAATTGATTACTTAAAAAACAAGTGCAATTTCAAGTACGCAAATACGTCACACTTTTACAACTCTAAAAAATTGTGAACAATTTTAAATGAAAAAATTTCTAATTTTGTTTTTGTTTGTCTACGTGTAATGAATGTAATCAAAAACTGACAACGTTCTCTCCAAAAAATAAAATAAATACAAAGCAAAAATACAGTAAATATTGATTAAGCTCAGAGTTTCTAGACCTCAATAAAAAGAGACTAATTAAGTCGAATTTATATTAGGAGTCATACCTGGCTTTGACAGTTCGGACCAATTTCTTTGGATTGCAATATTTTGCTTAAAAATGTGTGACATTTTCGAGATTAAGTCTGCGTTCATACGGCTCATGTTTTATTGACATGATTGCTACTTTATTGGTGAGAGAGACGAGGGGAAAAGAAACGAGTACACACATGTACTGTCAGTACGATTTGCTTTCTCATTCTCTTTTCTTCTTCTTCTTTCTTATTCGTATTTAAAAACTACAAAAAAAAAACATGTCGTCAACATGATATGAATCATTTGAACACTAATTCATGCCCAAAGAAGAAAAAGGAAGAATCATGTCAATAAGACATGAGTCGTATGAACGCAGACTAATATAAACGAACAATATCGAAAGAAATCAATAATAAGCATACACACAATTACAGAAGAGTAAATAAGAAACCATTAAATCAAAAAATGTCTCGGTTGACATAATGAAAGATTTGTTCTGGGGTGCCACTCTCTATTGTAATGCGAAGAAATGGTAGCAAATTTAGTGATTGCTACTCTTTAAAGCACTTGGGCATATGTCTTTCGCATCTTTCACCACTATTTACTTTACTAAAACTTCAATTTTAAATTTTGACATTTCATTATTGCCAATCTGCGCCGCGCCATCTTTCCATCTTGAATTTTTATTGCCAGATTTGCTTCTTTTTAAAAAAATTTGGCGAAAGTAATAGAGAGATCATGTCGGCATATAGCTTTCGTATCGAAATTGTTTTCGCATCGCAATAGAAAATAAAAAAATGTAGCCATACCGAACCAAAAGTAAAACGGGCTAAATAGTAGAACAACAATTGCCAAATTTGCTCGTTCTTTTTGGGTATAGTGCTAAAAAATTTATCGCGTTTCAGTCGCTTAAAATAGAATTATTTCCCCATGTTATTCTTCCGTCCCCTCTCACTGTCTGAAGGAAATATTTCATATTTCATATCGCTTCCTGAAATGCAAACGAACCTTACTAACCAAATATTTTAAAACGACTTTTTAACTTATTCTGATGCATTTATCGCCTCAACAGAGATGTCCACAAAAATTTTTGGTTGCAAACAACCAATGGCCCTATCTTTAAAAGCGATTACATGATAAACGCTAAAAGACCTTACTAGCCGTTTGCATACAATATTTTCAAAACAACTGGTAAGTTTCAAACAATTTATTTATCAAAGAAAAATTAATTATAACAGTTTAAGGCAATTTATCATTTTAAAGTGTTTGCTTCTCTTTTAAATTTTCAAAATTTATGGAAGGGCCGTTTACGTTTTAGCTAACGATATGTATGTACATATGTATCAGGTGGCGGAAGTCCAACAGAAAAAAAGCAAATTTTTTGTTTATTTTGCTGGTTTTAAATTTTAAAATCCGTAAGAAAATGCAAACACAAATGTATTTTGATAGTTTTAACAAGCAAACAGTCATAACCAGCTGATCGGTTGAATTCACCTGATATATGATTTCGCCTTGGTGAGAACTGAGACTATTTAAAATGAGATTAATTATTAATGTAAAGAACAAATGTTGTATAATTAAGGACACTACCCTATTCTGTCGTACAAGTAGTTAAAAAAATCGTGTGTGCTAATAAAGTATGACAGTGTTGAGTGACAGATTTTTTTTAACAAGTCTGTTTGACTTGCAAATGTTTATGAAAATTTTCTTGTAAAGTAGCTGAGTGATTTGAGTGCCACACTATCCCACAAAAAATATGCGATTTTGTGGGATACTGTGGCATTGACAGCAGATTTTGCAGACATTTTTTTATGTCGGAAAGTAAATCCCGGCCTTAAATGTGGT
Organism: Pollenia amentaria; assembly: GCA_943735925.1. Lineage (NCBI taxonomy): Eukaryota > Metazoa > Arthropoda > Insecta > Diptera > Polleniidae > Pollenia > Pollenia amentaria. The sequence goes on along the minus strand of OX031006.1, from coordinate 43,429,992 downwards.
TATGAATTCATAGTGAATCATATTACTTAAGGCCCAACTATATTATGCATACGCTTGCTTAAGCATCTGTAAAAAATTAACAAAAGTGCATTTAAAAAACAAAAAACAAATCGAAAAACATTTGATTCCGTATGCAAAAGTGCGATCAGTTTCGCACTTTGCTTAAGCCGATGACAGAATTATAAAACTCAACTAAAAGTTTCCTTAAGTACAATATGGTTTGACACATATTATTTACATGTATTCGCACAATTGCTTAAGCATATTATAGTTGGGTCTTAAAAACACGGCTCAAAAAAAGTGCAGTTAAAGTTTAAAAACTGCCATTTCTTCCACTTCTTCATTTGTCATTGGCCCAAAAAAAAACTGTTGCTTTTACTTCGGATTCATTAAATGTAAAAAGTCGCTGTCAAACCAACTCAAAAAGCAAAAAGTTGTACACAAAATTTCGTTTTTTGTTCGACAGTTTTTCGTTTTGACTGCAGTTTTTTAAACCCTGCTTAAGAATCTATTAATTTCTTTGATTTACATGTGAGAGCAGTACTTAAACAAAAAAAAAAAAAAAAAAAAAAAAAACGAGCCCCATTAAAAAAAACACTTTATTAAATGTTTAATAAATTGTCTAGATAAAAAAAATTTTAATTTACCGACTTTTGTAAAATTTTTTTTCAACAATTGTTTTCTTTAATTTTTAATAACTTAAAAACACCCTTTTCAATTCGTCTTAAACTATAAAATGACAATATTTATGTTTTCAATAAAAACCTATAAACTAAAAAAGTTGATGTTTTTAATACAATAATAAAAACAAGAACACAAAAAAATTTTTTAAGAGAAATAAAAAGGTGAGTATTTATACACCATTTAAAATATTAAATAACGAAACAATAAACTGTCTTTATTTATGTTTTTGTTGTTGTTGTTGTTGTTGTTGTACTATAAAAACAAAGACTGGTACAATAAAATTGCCATAAATTACAACAAGTCGAGCTCTTTAAAACAGATCTTTTGTCTGTGGTTAAAGAAAGGAGGAGAGCGAGTGAGAAAGATAGTGAATTATTAAAAATGTGGGTTGTTTTAATATCGTAACACCTGTAGAAAGGTCAAAGGTTTAAGGATTATTTCTTTTAATTCGAATCCAAAAAGTGAAAAAAAATTTTTTTATATATAATTTATTGACTTAAAATGAACAAATGTAATAATTTCAAATAAAATAAAGGTGTTACACCTTTGAAGAATTCAAGGATGGGAATTTGGAAATCGAAAACGGATTTTTTAACTCAGGGTGTATTTTGAAATGAAAGTCAGCGACAAAATTCTGGGAAATTAAAACAAAATAAAACTATAAATTAAGAAAATCAATTAAATTTTTATTTGAAAACCTGTCAAATTAAACAAAATTAAAAGAAATATAAAAAAAGATTAAAATTTTTAAATCTTTTTATTAGTTTTAAAACATTTTCCGATTTTACGTAATTTATTAAAGTTTAAATTTATGTTATTTTTTTTTTTTTTTTTGTAAATTTGCATTTGTTTGTTTAATAAAAAAAAAGCTTAAAAAAGTATTGTTCATCTTTTCAACACTTGGGGATTAATATTTCATTTTGTTTTATTTTTTTCACTTTTTTTCATTCAATATGTTTTTTATGACATTTTAAAGTTAAAAGCGGATTACTAAGTATTATTGCGTAGATAGTGGCATTATTTTCCCAACAATTCTATACAATAACAGAAAAACACTAAAAACGCCAAATAAGAAGAAGCTAAGCTTGCTATTTAAACCTTTGACAACTTCACGCCTCTGGTAATGGTATAAACAGGTGGCCAGATTGTTTGGAATTAAATCATTACAACTGCTTAAAGAAATTAATACTTTAATATAATAAAATTTATTTTAAACTTCAATCATTGTCAAGTTATTTTTTTAGAGGGTGTTTTTCTTCTTTGTTACTTTTTAAATATTTGTTTTATTTTTTTATAATTAATTACAATTTATTTTACAAGAGCCCTTGGCAAATTAATTTTGAACGCTATTTAACTTGAAGTTTGTTTTTTTTTAACGAAATGAAGAGAAAAACATAAATTCAAAATGAAAACAATACAATGACTGAAGAACAACAATAACAACAACAATAAGGCCATTAAACTATGTGTGCAAGAGACTCACCAGAGTTTGAAAAAGTCAAAATAATTTATGAGTCTTATTTGAAATGACATTTGACTTGTCATTGTTATAACAAAATAAAACACACTTCAAAATGATAAATATAAAATTTATTTAAAAAAGAAGAGGAAAAATAAAAAGAAATAAGAAGACAAAAACTATAAATTAAAAACAAATTAAATTCAAATTTGAATAAAAGTTTTGTAATAAAAAGGATATTCTAATTGAATTTGACAGGTAATAAGAGTAATATTTAAATAAAAGTTTAATTTAAGCTTAATGATTTTTTTTAGAAAATATGTAGAAAAACTAAAGAACTTTTTAAAATAAAAACAAAAGAATTGAAGGATGGGATAGGGGAAAAGATTAATAATTCTAGTTAGTGCTGATTCACACGCTTCAGGCTTTGAAGGCCCAACCATAATTTGTGCATGAGCTGTCTTAAGCAACTGTGCGAATTGGTATTCTCTTTTCCCTTCTCCTCTTAAACCTGAAGCAACGGGTGCCAGACTTGTAATAATTACGACGATTTTTGGGTATAAAAATGCACTATTGACGATTGGCCAATTTATGCCTAAAATTTTCCAAATCACAAATTTTGTACAAATTTACCAAAGTTTTTAATACGATTTCACATTTTATTTTAACTTCTTCGATACTTTCATATATTTGATTGACAGTCATTTGTTATGCCTTAACTGTTCATAACGCAAAATACGCTTTATTTTGGCGTTAAATTTTCTTTTTGGTACCGTTTTCCCAGATCCATTTTTCAACCATTCGTATTAAAGCACTTAAGCAGGACTTTCGACGTGTAAAATTTGAGATCGATATATCTCGGCTTCAGTTCATGTGACAACGAATTTTCTTACTTTTTTTATAAATGTCAATACTTTAAAAAAGTTTTTAGTTGTGTTACTTCAATAATTATCAAGTAACGTCGCCAGTCCTAAATTCTCAAACATTTGTACACAGAAAAAATGTTCAGTGGTTTTTTTTATCAATTAAAATAAAATTATTTAAAAAATATTTAAATTTTAATAATGTGATAACTGAATCAATTATTTTTTTAGTTGAAAAAAAAAATTAAAAATATTTGATTTAATTAAAATTTCAGTTGTTTTGATATACATTTTTACTTAAAATATTGATTAAAAAGCAAAAAAAACTTAATTGATTTTTTCGCTTAAAATAAAATAATTTAAACTTGTAGAATTGTTGTTGGGAATTGTCAAATCTGGTTATATTTAATCAAATCAATAAACACATTGTTGGAAATGTCAAAGTTTTTTGATCATTTTTTAATTAAAATTAAAACTATCATTTATTAAAAAAAAAAGTTCACAATTTTCAATTATTACAATTTTTCGTAATCAATATAATCATTTTGGTAATAGGCCCAAAATCAACAAATTATTTGCTTGATTCTTTGGTAATAAGAAACAATTTTTAGTTTATTCTGTGTAGCCTACCCATATGTAGCAAAGTCATATATTAACAGCAATAATTAACTTATACCACCAATATTTCAAATGTTTTTATACCCTTTTATAAAAGGGTATAAGTATATAACTTTGTTCTATTTTGGATTTATTGCTATTGGTAAGAAAACGTTACACAGAAAAAAGTGTTTTATCAATAAAAAAATGGTTTAAAATATATTTAAATTTAATTAATGTGATAATTGAATCAATTATTTTTTTAGTTGAAAGAAAATTAAAAATTTAATATTGATTTAATTAACATTTTAGTTGTTTTGAAATAATTTTTCAATTAAAATTTTAATTAAATAACAAAAAATCTTAATTGACTTTTTTCGTTTAAAATAAAATAATTTAAACATGTAGAATTGTTGTTGGGAATTGACAATATTTAATTAAATAAATTAACACATTGTTTGAAATGGCAAAGTTTTTTGATCACTTTTTTAATTAAAATTAAAAATATCATTTATTGAAAATATTTTTTCAAAATTTTAAAATGTTTAGTAATCCATATAATCATTTTGGTAATAGGTGCAAAATCAACAACTTGTTTGCTTGATATTATGAATTTGGAATAAATTTGATGATTGCAGAAATTTAATAATTTTTTCTGCGTATACAATTTGTTTTTTGAAAACTAAAAGCAAGGTTAATTATTCATAGTATTTTTTTAATAATACATTTTAATTTTATTTAAAACGGAAACTAAAAATAACTATCAGCCATGTTCTGTAAATTAAAATTACGTGAAATTGAAATCGATGGAGATTTTTAATTAAATGTTTTTAAAAATGAACATGGGTTTTCCTGATTTCGGAAGAACTTCTGATACAAGATAAGTGCTCATCAAAGTATATAAAAGAGGTATATAAAAGGAAATATTTTTATGAACTTCAAACACAGGATATCTGGTTTTCAAAATTTGTTGGATTTGAATTTTATTCGAATACGATTTCCAGAACATGGCTGTATACGTTTTCAAAACTTATTAGTGGGTTTTTACAATGAGAATTTTTGTGACGATTAAGGTACTCAATTTAACGATTTTGGCAAGTTTTTCCTCAAGATTTGACAATTTTCCACCAATTTTATCTGACAATTATGCCTAAAGCGGGTGATTAAGCACTTTCAAATAAGCAGCACATACATACAATTTTTAATTAATTTTGTAAATTTTTAATTAAAACACCCAAATAACCTAAGAGAATTTGTAAATTATTTAAATTTTTTGTTAACTTCATTCTGGTATACAATATTTATTTTAAGTTATTCTCATTTTCTTCCACTTTCTATTAAATTTTATTTTTTTTATCCATTAAAAAAAACTGTCAATAACACACGCTACTATATTTCTCTACTTTTCCATTAAAATTTTGCTGCCCGTCTTGAACAATTTTTTTATTATATAAATTGTAGAAACAAAAAAAAAAAATAATCTAAATACATATAAAAAGGTCTTAAACAAATCATTTAAATTGTTTGAATAAATTGTATATAAAAACGCCGTTTTTTTTATTTGTAACAAAAAGAAAAATAATGTTATTTAAAATCACACCCATTCTAACAAAAAACAAAATTATCCCCATCCCCTTAAAGTTGCTAAAAAAAACTTCCTTATTTACAAAAAAAAAAAGATATAAAATAAAAAAAAAAATCCAAAATGATAGGCTTACGCGTTATTCCATTTCTTCAATTTTACATAATATTTGCATTATATTTCTTTAACAAAAATCCTTTAAAATGGCTTTTAAAGGATTTTTTTTATTTATTTTCCCAAAAAGTTTTTCTTTAAACAAAATTTACACACAAATATAAAAAATATTTTTAATATTTTGCATAATAAACATATTAAAGATTTAACAGCATTAACTGCAAAAATGGCAACACTTTCAAAACGTTATTTTAGTTTATGCCTTAAGTAAACAGAGAAACGAGAAATTTTCATACTCCCTGAAAATTGATTGAACTGAACAAGAGAAATGTTAATGTACGTGTGTGTATGTAAATGCGTGTTTGCGTTGGGGGATTGAGAAAATTGTATTATTATCATAAACAGGGTGTTTGTTGGGTGGGCGTTATTTTTCTATTTTGTGGAATTGGGGGGTTGTGAAATTACATTTTACCGTTTATTTCGGTATGGTTGAATATGTTTGTGTGTATTTATTTTTTTTTTAGGTTTTAAGGGTGTTATTTGCTCAAATTCATTTGCAAAAAAGAAAAAAAAAACATACGTTTGTGTTTGTAATAAAGAAAAATATTTAAGCCTGTCAAAAACAAATGTAGACAATTTTCCTTCTTAGCAATCGTATCATCAAAGAGGGATTTTTTACTTGTAAGTTTTGAATGGTTGTATTTGTTAATGTTTGTATGTATGTAGGTACTATATAAGGAAAAAATTTATTAAGTTTTTAGATTGTTACAGCAATAACGAAAGGAAATGTAAGAAAAATGTCTTAAGATTTAGATAAGATGGCAGAAAAGGAAAAGTCATTAAGAGATTTTGTTATCAAAATGAAGAATTATGAAAAAATATAACAAAAAATTTTAACTTTTTATACAAACCTTTCAAGATAAAGGCCTTAAAGTTAAGTTAAAAATAAAAATTTCGGTAAAATGTTTTTATAAATTTTCATATGAATTTGAATCTAATCAAATCTAAGTCAAATAACAATCTATAAATATTTTACACTTTAACAGTTTTATTCCCTCAATATTTTCCAGGAATATTCCCCGTAAATAAATTGTAATTTGACTTAGAATACACATTCGAATTAATATCAAAATTTATAATAAAATGTAAATCACCATGAGTACTAAATTCCCGGTTCTATTTGGGAAATTTTTTTTGTAATTTAATTTAATTTGTTTTTTTTTAATAAAAATTTAATTTAATTCTATTTTTTTCAACAATCGCTTAGTGTTCCAATGCAAAGTGTAAGATATTTAAACAATTTGAAATTTTGTAAAAATTTTTAATAGTGTAAAAAAAACTTTCAAAAAATTTAAATTTTTGATTAATTGCTGTTTTCAATAATTAGAAAACCCACTGCAAATGTTTCAAATTAAAAAAAAGCCGAATACATATATACATATACGGTGGAATCTCTTATGACTGGACATAGATGTGGATAAAAAAATGACTTCGTACAAGACAATTTTCTTTTCATAAGAACCCTATACTTTTAGAAAGTTTCTGGGACCAGGCAATAGTGTCTGTCAAAAGGGAGCAGGATGGTGTCCGCTAACGGAGAGTACGCTGTATAAAGTTATATTTCTTTTTTAAATCCTTTTCTATTAACTCTTAAATGATTCATAATTTTTTTCATTTAAATCAAAACGAGTTTGTTAAAATACGTATTAACAAATTAATCATATTTAAACAAAAATCGGTTTTATTGCAATATAAAATAAAATTGTTCAACAAAAAAAAAGATAATTAATTGTTTTCATATTTAAAACACAAATCGATTATTTTACTGCTACAAGGAAAAAACGTTTTGGGTACAAAATTTATTTATATCCTTGAATATCAACACCACCATAAATCATTATTAATTTATTTCCTTTTTTGTTTTTTTTTTTCTTTTTTTTTTTTGGTTGGTAAATCCTACAATTCAAGTGTCAACACACAAAGATTTAAATACAAAAGAGATGCGCAATTTGAAATTAATACAGGGTACATAAAAAAAAAATCAAACCTCCCCTTCCACACAAACACATACACACAGCTGAAAAATAAAAGAACAAATGAAATAAAATACTACAACAATACAAAATATTTTATATTTATATATTTGTCATTTTTGGCATTCGTTTTTTATTTCAAATATTTTATTGTTTTGGCAACAACGAAGGCAGACAGACAGACAACAGTAGCTGCAGTCAGTGATGCATTTTTTTTTTTTTTTTTTTTTTTGAACATTGTTATTGTTAATGACAGTTTAAATAACAAAAAATATATGGGTTTTATTTTTTAAGGATATTATAAAATTAAGCCGGAAGAAGCAAATCGTTAAAAATAATCCATGGTAACTCTTAAATTTATTTTCATTTCATCAACCAATCAGCCAATGTTGCCGGAAAGTGGCTAAATCGCCAAAAAATATTCGCTACTCAAAAGGACCCAGAATATATATAATTAAAAGGATCTAAGATAAATATTGTAAGAATTACAAACGGAATGTCAAATATATCTATACCCTTTCCACCTGTGGTGAAGGGTATAACAAGTTTAAATACTATATTTGGCTGTGCCAAATCTTACATACCCTTAGCCATTGTATGAAAAATTGTAACAAAACCTTAAACTCGAGAGGATGCTTGTACGGGGGTCAGATACAACACCTAAACGTCAAGTTTTTTTCTGCATTTCATTTGACATTCCTCAATTTCAAACTAAAACCATTTGAACTATTGAAAGATACACAATCGAGCAACGCGTTAAAGTTATTCAGGATTATTATGAAAATGGGCGTTCAAATCAAAATGAGAGATGAGGTACATTTCCACCTCTGTTGATTCGTCCATAAGCAGAATTGCCGCTGGGCGAATAATAATCCAAGAGTGATTGTCGAAAAACCAATGCACCCACAAAGAGCGACTGTTTGGTGCGGTTTATGGGCTGGCGGCATCATCGGGCCGTATTTTTTCCAAAATGACGATATGTGGTTTCAACAGGAGGGTGCCACACAGCTAACGAAACAATGGCTCTTTTGCGCGACAAATTCAATGGCCATGTTATCTCACGTGGTGGCGATGTCAATTGGCCGCCAAGATCATGTGATTTGACACCGTTGGACTTCTTTCTTTGGGGTTATATGAAAGAAAAGATGTACGTCGATAAGCCAGCAACATTTCAAAAGCTAAAGGATGAGATAATTCGGTACATTAACGGCATATAACCTTAATTATGCCTACGCGTCACCGAAAATTTGGACCACCGGATGGAGGTGTGCCGCCGAGGCCGCGGCGGCCATTTGGCCGATATTTTGTTCCATACATAATTGAATCATACCAATATTATCATAATAAAAAGAAATGACATTAATTTCCTAAATAATTTGTGTTTTATTCAAAATCAACATCAGCCCTTAAAATTTAACCATCCTTTATAAAAAATATAATATCTGAGCCATATTGGGTCCTGGGAAGAAAAACAATTTGTAACTTGTATATGACCATACAAGTATACGGAGTATATGTGACGTAAATATATAAAAAACCAATCACCATCATTTCTGAGGTCTTCGGAAAACTTTGTTCAACTTCCAGACAGATATCCGGACATCGTTAAATTTTCTTTGCTACTTATAAAGACTCAGAATATACATATTTATAAATATTTGTAAGGTCTTAGATCTTTATTTTAAAAATTACAAACGAAGGGTATAAAAAGCAGCCGTTTATTTCTTGTTTGTGTAAATTAACTGCCAAAGTAGATTTTAGCGATTGTTAAGGTACCGGAAACACGATATAACATTTTTAGCCGTTAATTTTTTGTTTGTTTAAATTAACTGCCAAACTAGATTTAGCGAATTTGAAGGTACTGGAAACACGATATAAAATGTTTTGCCCTAAATTAAAAAAACGCGCACTTAGCGCCTTTTTATTATTTAAGTTTATCCGTTTTGGCATCTGTTTTGTTATGTTTGAATTTTTGGTTTAGTGGCTATCTCGAGTTGTGAAAATTACATTAAAAATTTAAAAACGTGCGACTAGATACTCTCTATACTTATGCTATAAATATATGTTGTAATATATCCCTAATTTAATGCTGTAACTGACAGGACTTTAATGGTCTTAAAAGAGATAATTGTTGTTGTACCTGGCGAGTTGTGCTAAAAATTGTTTTAACAAAATTTAGTGAAATGCAAACGGTGATCTATAGAATTAAGATAAGACGAGAATGAACAAGGACTGCCAAATTTTCTTTAACAATAATAATAATTTTAAAAATGTTAAATGCCACTTAAAGCATCAGTGGAACGAACACCTTAATTAGATTGCATTAAAAATTATCCGATACTCAATACTTTTTTTTAAATAAATTGTTATGTTTAAATTTTTTGGTGTTTATTTGGTGTAGCCATTTTTGCGCTTTTTTGAAAATATAATATGAAAATGTACTAAAACCGTCCTTTTTCAATTTAGACCTTTTTAGCTTGCCAAATCGAACCAGGTGACTTTCGCTTGATACGTAAGCAACAGCTGATAACTAACCATATGTCAAAATAGTATAGCTTCTGGTGGTTCTGGGGAATCTTTCATAAATTCTATAACTATCACTAAGAGTGATGAAAATTAAAACGTTTTGAAATTATTACAGTTCAAAACACACAATATAAAATTGAAAACAGGATGAAATGTGCCAGCATATATTTTTGATACACAGCTAATTTGTTTACAACAGTGTTGTATTATTTTGACATAACTTGAAACTATTTTTGTATGAATTCGCCTTGTAGTCCACTTTTCATATGTCTTCACGCGTTTAGTTTCCCAAGAGTTGGCATCACTGGTTTTGCTGTTTTGTGGTATAAACACAACGGAGACGTCCGACGAACTTCGCACAGCACGAAGAACTCGTTGCGTAATTTTTTTTAAATCAGACGCAATAAGCGCATCAAGGACAGTTGTTAATGTCATCTAAAATGGTTTCGAATTTATAGGGGTGATTTATCGTGAGGTTTGATTTAAAATGTAAAATAAAACACATAAATTTAAAAATGAACTTGAGATTTTTATTATCGCTTAAATTTATGGCATTTACTGTTCGAAAATGGTATCATGTAAATTTTGACAATGACTACGTCTGACGTGGTCCATTCGGAGGGACTAATTTTTGGCGACTCGTTCGAGCATAGTGACTGGTATCTCGAGAGTAACACGAGTAATGTTGGCTTCCAAAGCGTCAATCGTTGCTGGCGTAATTCTAAAGCCCTCAGACTTAACATATACCCAAAGAAAATTGTGCAAAGGTGTGATATAGCGCGATCTAGGTTTTAAGAAGCAGATAGTCAATTAACATGGTGCGATAACGGTTCAATTGACGCCAGGCTGCTGAGAACGACGACGAATCGATTCGTCACGGTCTTCGCGTACAATCTCAGCTGCAGCTGCTATGTTCACTTCACTACGTGCTGGATTCTGGTCGAATCGCACGAAAAACATTTCTCACAGAACGCTAATTGCGTTATACAGCTAAACAATATGGAGACGCTGTTGTGGTGTGAGTCTTTTCATGATGACTTACCAAATGAAACTGAACAATTATGACAAAGCAGTTTGATATGAGTCACGCGTGATCTGTGAAAAAAGCATATTGGAAATCTAAACTCATGGTGAATGATCCTTTATAAGCATTCGTTTTTCTTAAGTTCTTATATAATTGTTTCACTGCTATCTATCCATTTTCTTTTCACCAATTTTTATTAAAATTTCTTTGTAAATTAATTTTTATTATTTGAATGTTGACATTTACACAGAAAAAAATAAAAATTAATTTAAATTAAAGAATTTGTAATATTAATTAAAAAATTAATTAAATTTGCACCAATAAACAAGTTAGTTAATTTAAAAAAAAAACACAACACTTAATTTTAATAAAAAGCGGTCACCCTGTCCCAATTTATTCGTCGTTCGTCTGCATATGAAAGAGCGATAAACCTATCGCAGAGTTCGGTATGCACGACGAATTTCGGTCCAAGCAATGTTTGTGTGTATTTTCATATACACCAATATGTTCTATTTCTGACGACGAATATTCACTGCGAATAATTCGTCGTTCGTCGCAGTTGTGTTTCTAGCATTAAAGTGTGTTAAGTATTGCCAAATTCTACACAAAAAAAAAAAAAAAAATATTTTAAAATCGTATATAAACAATTTTAATGTTAATGTAATAAAGTAATAGTAATATTTTAAATGTAACCCTAAATCCTAAAATTTATTACATATGCAAAATATTTTTCCTCTAAGGGTTGTTTTGTAGCCAAATGATATTTATTTCTGTTACATATTTTGGTCATTGCCTCACAATGTCAAAAAGGAAAACCGTTAAAATATTATGATTATATTTAAGATTTATGGAACGATGATGTGTTTGTGTGTCTATTTAAAAGTCCTGTCAAGTGATACGTAAATAATTGACAATTGGGGTCAGTTTTTTTTTGTTTTGTTCCTAAAAGACTTCGTTTTCCGTTTTTTTTCTTCTTTTGGTACTAAAGTGGTGTGGCAGATTTTAGTATTTATGGACTACCAGCCTCCTTTCATAATACATACATATTTTTTGTGTGCTAAAATATTTTGTGGTTTTATGATTTTTCACTTTTATTTCAAGAGGGTTTAAATTTTGTTTCCCTTATTATGAGTTTAGGAAAAAACGTAGGGTGTTTATTGAAAAGGAAGCGAAAAAAATGAAGCAAAATCAAAACAAAGATATCAAATTTTACACATGAATAATTTGAAAACAGTTTATTGAAGTGCTGATAGGTTTTAAAAGTTGAAACATTTTGAAAATATTTAAGGGTTTGAGGTTTAGAATTTTATTACTTTTAAGAAGAAAAGGTAATTAGTTAAGGATCAAGCACAATTTTGTCCATAATAATATTTAAATTGTTGAACTATTTTTATAATTATTTTCTTATAATCGTAAATACTTTTGTCTTGTTTTATATTTTTTTTTTCCTATTTTTTTCTATGTTAAACACGTTTTAACTTGTTTTCTTTAGGTAAATAATAAAAAAAAGGTAGACTGTTGAGTTTGTATCTGCTGCATTTGCTGATTTTTGCATGTCTGAGCAAACATTTAATACCTCACTAACTATCAAATATGTTCAGAAATTAAAAAAAATATTGAAAAAATATTAATGAGGGGTTTCTCTAAATACTAGTGGTACTTTATTTGAAATAATCTTACAATTCGTTTTATTTTGTTTAAACATTTTTACTTGTGAATTTTTGATATGTCAATGCCTTTAATAGTTTAAAATTTTTTAATGCTTTTTATTAAAAATATTTTGTTTAAAATCATTTTATTTAAATTTTTTTTAAACAAAATATCAAAGTTTTACATATTATTTCACGTTTAATATGTTTTTTTTTTACCGGTTCTTTTACTTCAGCACGATTCACTCATTTCGGAAAATTTGTTCGGAAAATCAAAGCTGCCATATGTACGAAAAATCTTTTTAGTTTCACTACTTCAGCGAAGGATTACATTTTTCTTTGTTTTTTTGTGTCAAACATTTTGAACTCACATTTTGTAAATTTTATAGGAGAAGCAATAAACTATTTAAAGGGATAAAAAGATGCCTTAAACTGTCTATAAATTTATTTTTCTTCTAGTTTTCTTGTCAACTCAACCAGTTGTTTTTGACAATTGACAGTGTTGCATATTATGCAAACTGTTAGTTAGTTCTTTAAGCGTTAATCAATTTAAATTTTTATTTCAAAATTTGTGTTAGTAAAATTAAATTGTGAACGATAATCTTTTTCATCATTATCATTAACACACAATCTACGAATATAATTTAAAATATCGTTAACTAACCAAAAATTAAAAATCGACGAGAAATCGAAGATTATCTACCTTATGCAAAAAAAAAAAGTTAAAGTTCACATTAACTAATCAACACATTAATCCCATTTAATTTTGCTGGGCTTAATGTGTTGGTTAACTAATGTGAACTTTAACTTTTTTTTTTGAATAAGGTAGATAATCTTTTGTAGTAGGGCCGTTTGTTTTTGAACATAAAATCGATCGTTTTAGTCGACAGATTTCAAAATTTTGTGTGGACATTTGTGTTGATGCAATTCATTAAAATCAATGGAAAAGTCGATTTTTAATTTTTGGTTAGTTAAGGCCTTTTACGTTTTAGGTAACGATATTTAAAATTATATTCGTAGATTGTGTGTTAATGATAATGATGAAAAAGATTATCGTTCACAATTTAATTTTACTAACACAAATTTTGAAATAAAAATTTAACCTATTGGCAACTCAGATTGTGCGGACCAAAAATTATAGAATAAAAGATTAAGTCTGAAGGTCCTTAAGATTTACGATTTTTTTTTTCTTTAGGACCAGCACTCAGACTCCTAAAAATGCAATGTATTGTGTTGGAACTAGGAAAAAAAAGGTTACGGGATGGATGATAAAGGGAGTAGTGTTTGTGAACATTCGGCTTGAACTTATTCATGTTGAAAGTGAGAGGGAAGACTACAGCAGGAAGGCTGTTCCACATACGAACAATCCGGTCAAAAAACAAATATTCCCTGTAATGCGTTGTGCGATTTACCTGCTAATTGACCACAAACTGACGGGCTCTTGAGGATAAACGTGTATTACCGACAAACGTATGGGTTTCGGGAACCAGATCCCTAATTTCATCAGAACACATCCCATTGTAGTAACGACAAAAAAGGCCAATATATTTGAGGATTCTATCGGTGATATATAGCGATTCTTATGCTTTGGGCGAGAAAGCAGCTCGAGCTCTATTGTCACTATTTTTTTAAAGGCAATCAGGGAGCTTTCGTCGTGCCAAGATCACTCTCCACATTCCCAAACCCTTTTTCGGTACATTGTTCATAACTCATTCTTGTAATGAGGATGGGCTGCCCAACGATACGCGGTCTTTAGAATCAGCCCTAAGGATCTATACAGTTTGTTTAACAATAAGCAGTATAATAGGTGGACGTAGGGGTGGGTTGCCTTCTTGAATTTTTTATTATATCTTTGGCATTTACAGTCAGTTCTTAAAGTGTGATATATCACAGTTTTTGTCTCGAGAAGACCAATGTTTTGCTTTTTAAGCCATGGACCTCAAGTATCCCATTCTAGTGTTTATCCACCAGATATCTATTTCTACCACCCTATTGTGGCAGACTAGTTTCAGAAAATAAAAGCTCGCAAAAAACCATGAAACTTTTGCAAGTGAAATCTTCTCGAGACAAAAACCTTGATATATCATACTTTAAGATCCGACTTCAAATACCAAAAACATAACGAAAAATTTAAAAAGGCAATCCGTACGTTCGACACAAAAAAAAATCCAAGCCGCTTTGTAAAAATACTTTATATTAAAGAGTGTACGGCACACTTTTTTTTGCTTGCAAGGTGGGACGCTTTAATGCACATACTTATAAGTTATTTTTTCTTTACCTTATTTATCTATATTTTATCAAACAAACTTAAAAAGAACCATATGTTTTTACTCTACAACAAAGTTAAATATCTTTTACTCAATTAAAATAGATAATAATTCATTCAAAAGTTAATTTCAATCTACCAAGGTGAAATACCATTTAGTTTAAAGATTGATGTTTGATTATTGACGTCATCCGGCTTCAATAGCCGAGTGCGTAAAGACGGCAAACCCCACTGACGAGATTGTGTGGTTACAATCGAAACTAGTCTGGGCAACCTGTCCGTGAAAGCCTGGGTTCAAATCTCAGCGCAGCCAAGAATGAAAAATTATCAATACAATTTTAATTAATTTCATGTTGTAAAAATTTCTGTCTTCATAAAAATAGTTTAGTGAAAATTAAATTCAATGAACTTAATCCTAATTAAAAATATCTAAATTTGGATTAAAAACCAAATAGGATTTTCCAGCCGGGTGGTGTCGAACTCTCGTACTAAAGGTTTTTTTTTTCGTATAAACTTTATGCAAATGAAAAGTTTTGACATACAAAAAACGCTTGCCGCTCTTATTTAGGTAGCTCAGTTACATTTTAAAATAAATTTCGAATACTGAATAAATCGAATTTATTTTTTCAGTGTTGTGAAAAATTAAATAAATGCTTTACAACACTGAAAAAATAATTCCGATTCGTTCAGTAGCGACTAAAAAAAAAAATTGCTCTCGAATCGAAAAAGTATTCGATCACGACTGCCAGAATAAGACTCCCGGTTTTCGATATGTCCCGAAATTTGATTTAATACGAAACTTTATTCGATCATGAATGCAACGATTTGCTCCCTTTTATTTTCAGGACTTAAAAAAAATATTTTCCGAAAATACTCGGAAAATTTTTCCCTAAAAGAATCCGTAGATCATGGGTGCCCATTTCATTAAAGAATTGTTATTCTTTAATTTAGTCGTTCATAAGACAGCGACGAGTGCATATGTTAAGTAGCTGCGTTAATATTTTTCCAAAGCCAGGGTGTAAAATAAATGATCGAAGAAATTGTATTATGATAAACAGTTTGTTTGGTAGTGCCCAGTGTATTTTATGTCATAAAACATTTAAAAGGCATTGGGAAAATATTATCATAAGGCATTATTATAAATTTTTGGCAACCAAAACCTTTTCATTGAAATATTTGTTTTGTGTGTCACTGTACTTTTAAATTATCTCACCAATACAGCTGTAAAACATTTTTGGGCATGCCGCAGATCCAAAATTTCATATGTTGGATGCTATTTTGACCGAACAGCCGTTTACTTTCTTTCAGACACACCTTTTTGAAACCACTTTCTCGTTACTTTAAGGTTTGTTTACATACATTAGGGAGTTTTGCAAAAGTTGCCACATTTTGGCTTAAGAATAGAAAGGAAAATAAAAGTAGAATTGAAAATATTTAAAAACTTAACAAATCCATCTCATTTTGCACGTTATATAAAAGCTTTTTTGATTATAATTTTTCTTTTAAAACTATTAAAATTTATTTTAAAATTTTATATTTCTCTACAAAAACTGTAAAGAAAAATCCCGCTTTAACACTCCTGCTTCCTGTAAAGCAATACTGATGAAAAAAAATAATTCATTCTCTTTTCATTTTAACGCCTGAATATAGTTATTAGTGTTATTTAAGATGACATTTAAAGTAGAGGTATCATCATTATCATCAGTGGCAGAAGCAACAACAACCATACAACATATAAACAATAATAATAATAAACAACAGTCAAAGGCAAAAGTATTATAACAAAACAAGAAAACCCAAGATCAGGAAGAAAATAAAAGCAAGAAAAACGTTGACAGTGACAATAAGTCTATGAAGTGTTTTTAAGCCCCATTGTCAACGAGATACATTACTTAAGGCAAATGAAGTGTGTAAAATTATAACAAGAAAAAAAGGTAACAAAATATGCATTGAATGTCAAAAAAAAAAAGAAGCAGAAAATAAGAAGAAAGAGGATAAGCAAAAAAAAAAAACATAAAGATTAGCCAGCTCAATACAAACACGCAAACAAACAATAAAGATTTTAAAATTTCAAAAGAATGAACCAGAAGTTTTAGGGAGAAAAAAATCCCCTACCAAACAAAGCAGGTACGTATAAAAATAAAAGTTATTGTTACAAAATACCGACGGTATTTAAAGAATCTTTTAAGTATAATTTTTGCTAAATATCTCAATGACAAAAAATAAATAGAGCAGATGATAAGAATTTATAGCAAAACAAAAATCCCGTAATTCTTTTTTTTTCTAAACCAAAGGAAAATCTTGAATGAATTTTAAAATCCTTAAAGATAAGATTTTAATCTGTTAGGTCAAGTATAAGGATCTATAGTATATTAAAATGTCATCAAGATAGCAGTAGTTTGTTTGTTTGTTATTACAGAAAATTAACTCTTTTTTTATCATTAACAATTTATCTCAATTTTTTTTTTTTTTTTATTTTATAATGTTTATTATAACTTGTCAATTTTAACAAGATTTTTAATCTTTGATAAAAATGTTAAGAATTTTTTTGTAGATTTTATTTTAAGGTGGAGTTATTGTTGTCTGCTCAATGATGATGTCATTTTTTGTTGGGTTTTTTCGTTTACCCAGTAGTTTTTTTTTTATAAAAATGTAAGAAGTATATATCAAAAATATCAAATTACCAGCGATATAATAAGCAAATAATTTCTTTAAGTGTTATTAGCAAATGTAAGAAAATGTAAATAGAAAAAAAGAGAGGAGATACTGATAACACTGAGCTTTCTTAAGCGCTGAACAGTGATGCCAGGTAATTTTGTTTCCTCCTCACAAAAAAAATTTCAAAACCCCCCAAATTTAACGTATTTTGAAAAAAACCCCTTAATGTACAAGCTTCGATAATAATTTAATTTCAATTAATTTAACTTGACTAAGTTTAAATTAACGTACTAATATCTTTACCTAAATAAAGCACAAATCGGCAAATTTCCGAAAATTTTACTGAAATTCCCCTAAAAATATTTTTGTATTAAAGTTTCTTTAACATTTTTTAATAATATATCTAAAGACCAAATTATAAACGGTTAAAAAAACACCTGTAACATATGGACGTGTCCGAAGCTAAAAGGCCTAAAGCCACAAAATAAAATTAGTAAATTAGTGAAGCTTGAAAAATTAATTTCCAAGATTAAGGATGCTTCAAAAAGGAAGATGCCTACCAGGCCTAATTTTGTTGTAAATGTTTTCCTATTTTCTGGCTAGAAGCTTCTGAAAAAATCAAATAAGATGCAATCGCTGTACCGATTTTTTATGCGAATTTTTTAAATAACAGATAACATCATCAACCCATGGGACCTGCGTTTACGTTAATGGCATTACGTTAATGTTCTCAAAAAAAAAAAAAAAAAAAAAAAAAAAAAATATTGATAAAATGTGGAATCATGGTGTTAGTGTAAAGTTAAAGAATGTTAGTATGCCGATAAAAGGGAACAGATAAAGTTGCCGCTCATGTTTAGGTATGCCTTTTCGGCGCTTAATCTAATGGTGTTTTCTTTTCTACAAAAATGTGACATTTTATTTTAAAAAAATGCAATTTGGTGTTCGTTTCATAAAAATGTTTTGCTCTCTTAAAGGGTAGCATGTTTTATTCTAAAAAAATCACCCTTACTAATGGCATAAGGCATTGCACTTTACGCCCCGTATAATTCGGCAGTGTTGATAATGCGCTGTTAAAAGGTGGATTCTGTTTATATATAGGGTTACCAGACGAAGTTGGGAAAAAATCGCCTCTATCAGGACAGTAAAAATTTAAAATTGTAATAGTTATTTTTTCTATTATTTAATAGTAAAAACATAAGAAAGCATTACATTGTTAATGATAGGTTGTCAGTGATATACAATTTAAGTGGATTCGGTGTTATAAAATTGTTTTGGAAAAAAACGTCAAATCAAGAGATCTTAAAAACTTGGTGTTAATAAACCGGCAATCTGGCAAAGGTTTTTTCTTTTTTATTTTCTTTAAAGAGTTAAATTTTTTTTTTTACCTATATAGGGTCTCTGGCGGGAATCGAACCCGCAACCCCGGCACTGATAGACTAGCTCACTACCAGCTAGCCTACAGGGGCACCCATATTTTATAAAAAACAAACTAAATAAATTGGAATTTCGTCATTCATTTTGTTTATTTATGTATTTATTTAATATCAATCTATTAACAAATTTTGGTTTATGTATATTTTTTTTTTTGATATTTTGAAGACCAAACTTTTTGTCAGCTGTTAAAAACAGGGCGGTCCAATTTTGTGTTTTATTCTCGTCAAATAAAAAATTGCATTATTGCAAGGTCGGCAAGACATTTTATTAATGTACCCTT
Organism: Pollenia amentaria; assembly: GCA_943735925.1. Taxonomy (NCBI): domain Eukaryota; kingdom Metazoa; phylum Arthropoda; class Insecta; order Diptera; family Polleniidae; genus Pollenia; species Pollenia amentaria. The sequence continues at coordinate 43,410,823 of OX031006.1, read as the reverse complement.
TAGTAAGGTGGTATTTTTTTTTTTTTTTTTTTTTTTTTTTTTTTTTTGTAGAAAAGAAAACACCATAAGAGGCAAAAAAAAGATTTATAGAACTTATGATCACCCCAATTCCAAGCAAAAGTTTTCTATTGGTTCTATTGGCTAATAATTACAAGCTGACAGACTTAAGATAGTTGTTGTTTAATTGCAGGGTTGTCAGCTCTTGTAAAGTGCATAAATTTCTTTAAACAAAATTCGCGAATTTTGGGGACTTTTAGACTTGGCAATCCTTATAACGGACAAACTACGTCAACTAAAAGGTTAGTGTCCGACCGAACGCTCTTTTTCAGACCGAACCCGAACTTCGGCGAATTTTGTAAATGTCGGCCGAACCCGAACCAAACCCGAAGTTTTTATCATTAAATGTGACAATTGGAATTTTTTTAATTTATTTATTTAAAACAAAATATTTGACAGTAGTCAAACTATAAAATTGTAATACACGCAGAAAAAGCATGGCACTATACTGCCGTGCTTAGGAAATGCCTTTTTATTTTTGCTACCAATAAATTCCTTTAATAATTTTCTACTCAATTATTATAAAATACATCGTTAAAAATGTTAGTTTGTAAAATATTTTAAATTAATAACAAAATACAAAATAGAATGTGGGAATTTTTTTTTCATAAATTATTTTTAATTATATTAACCATTTTTTCGAATGTGTATTTCTATTTATAAAGCTTTTTACAATAGTCGTATTCCCTCATTATTTCACATACTTTTTTGCTTATGCCCACCTTTAATTAACATTGAAGCTATAGATATGTTCTTATACTTAGGAATGAAATACAACTCATAGAAGCACATTCGAAACAAGGGTTAAAATAAAAATACAAAACTAAATTTCAGTTTTCTCTGATTTTTATTTTTACACTTTACTGTATTTTTCCCATATACACACACATGGATAATAAGTTCATTAAAAAGTTCACCGAACTTTGGCCGAGCATCATTTTTTGCTGAACTCCGTAACCGAAACCTTACGTTCGGTCGGACACTAGGAATCAAACGCGTGGTCTAATATTGTATTTTATCATTCTTGGGTCTGTCTTTCATGCAAACAAGTTTTTTTGTAAGTGTATAATAAGAAGTCATAAAAAAAAGAAGAGTTGCCACTACGTTTTAAATGATGAACCATAGTAGACATTTAAAAATTTCTTTAATAATTATAATAATAATATATTTTAGACCCAAAATCGTTTATAAAAAAATTCCTAATTTTTGTCTTATTTTAATAAAATTTCTAAACCTTTTTTATGCTGCTACCGTTTTCAATTTTTGCTTCTATTAAAAATTCAAAGTTGAAATTTTTTGCTAACAAATTCTAAGACTAAAAATGTAATATGAGATCTTTTTTATTTTCCTAAAATAAAAACTGTCAAAACAAAATTCAAAACAAAAATAATTTTAGACTTTTATAAACTAAAAAAAAATATTTTATAAAAAAATCCTCTAAAAAAAAACTATTAACATAATTATTGCTTTAGAAAAGAAAAAAAATGCCTGCTTTTAAGGAATTTTCTTGATGTCACAACTGTCAAATTTGATTAGTGTGCTTAAAAGTAAACACACATACATACTTATGTATGTATGTACATACATAAAAAAAATAAAAACCACAATTTAAACATGTTTATTTTATTAATTGAATTTATTTTAGGAATATTTTTTTCTACAAAAAAAGTTTTTTTAGGCTGTAAAACTATTTGGGTTAAAAAAATCTCAAAGGCGTTGAAGCGTTAATGTAAAAATTTAAAAAAAAAAAAAATAAACAAAAAAAAAATTTTTTGTCATTATTAAAACAGCGTTGCCAAATGTTCGTTTTAGTTCGTTTAGAGAATGTATGTGTAAGAGACAAACTCTTAAATAAAATCATGTTAACATGTCACAAAAGATTTTAGCATTAACATTTTAGCTGTGTATAGATTTTTTCTAACTTAAAAAAATAATTTGTTAACATCTGTGTCGAAAAAATAATTCTAAATATAAAAAAAATCTAAATATATTTTTTATACTTCTTAAAAGTGTTTCTTTTTATAAGTTTTCCATTTATTATACTTTGTTTTTGCATACAAGATTAGTCAGGGATTTCTGGGGCTTATGTGGGCATGATATTATAAGATTCTTTTTGTTTTGTGCGAACTTTTTTTATTTTTTTTTGATATTAAACTTCTTTTGAATTTATACAAGTTGACAGTTTAATTTTATGGTTTGTCTGTAGCTGATCTGTATTTTTTTTTTACTTTTAGTTTCTGTTTAAATATCTTTTGCTATAGATTTTGATTATGATACCTTTTTTTTGGTGGCTTTAGAATTTAGTAAATTTCTGTTAGGAATCTTAATTGTGTGTGTGTATGCGTATATAATATTAACAGACTTAACAAAATATTTAAGGCCAAATATTTTAAATGTGTTTTTAAGTCAAAAAAGGTAGCCAAAGGGCGTTACTTTTAGAACCAATAATAATTTGCAAAAATTAATTTTCAAATTATGACAGTTCAAGGTATTTTTGGAGGCAAATATTTTTGCCATTAGCAAGAAAAAAAGTGGTTTAGGAAATATTTGAAATAGTTTTAAAAGAAGGAATTTCTAAAATGTGTTTTGACTTTAAGAAAAAGCGGGCATATATTACAAAAAAAAATTAAATATTCCTATGAATTTACTTTTTCTTCGTTAAAGGAAAATTATTTAAAGCTTAAATCTAAAAAAATGTGATTAATCATTATTGAGGTTATGTTTTATTGGTAAGTGTTTTTTTTTAAACCCGGCTGTTACTATTAAAGTATTTAGCAAAAGTAACATAGTTTGAAAACTAAAATCAACATTATTTTCTTTCGGTTTCTTTTTAACTAAGGCCATATTTGCAAATGCATCACTGCACGGAAAATGTAACCCTTTCAGCGTAGAATTTTTTTGGGCGGTTCAAAAAATAATGCCTTAAACGTTTGGACAGTTAAACAAACAGTTCGCAAATGAACATTATCCAAGCTTATTGTATTTAATTATGATAGGCATTACCAAGATTCAAGTACCTAATGCTATGTTCACACCTATCAAATATTTGGCATCCAACATGAAACCACTAGTTAAACCAGGGCTGTGGAGTCGGAGTCGAAGTACCGACAAAAACTCGCAACTCCGACTCCAAAATTTTTCGGCATAACAAATTTAAAAAAATAACTTCTAAAATTTTCCAAAATAAAAATTCTTGGAAACTGGCGATGCAATATTTAAAATTTCGATTCAAAATTTTTATAGAATAATAGCCAATCCAAAGATGTCACAAATTCTAAAAATTGTTTTTGTTTTAAATGAAATTTTCTATGCGAACGGTAACGTGTGACATCGTGGGATTGGCTATAAATTTCTTGCTATATTTAACCATTTAAAAGGTACCGCATTAAAAAAAGTTTAAAGTCAAATAAGGACCAGTCTCATATACATTTAGCATCAATATAAGAGTAGGAGTCGGAGCTGGCGTCGGAGTGGAACTTAAAAAAATTTCAGCGATTGGAGTCGGAGTTAGAACTATTTTTTGACGACTCCACAGCCCTGAGTTAAACACTTCGCTGAAGGTAAAAGGGTATATATAAGTTTGTTCTTCCATTTATAACTTCCCCAATATTGATCCTTGACCTTATGAAGTACATATATATATATATATATATATATATATTCTGGATCCCTATGATAAGAGAAGTTCAAACCCTGTTGCCGTCTATCCATCTGTCCGTCCGTCTGTTGTAATGTGTTCTCCGAAGACCACAGATATGATGAGTATCTGATTGGTATATATTTATGTCAGATATGCTCATTTAAATTTTTGCTATTGAAATTCAGCCAGATCGGTAAATAAATGACTGAGGTATGAGCCAACAACCACCACTACCTCTAATTTTATCCATAAATCCCTTGTTGTTTTTTCTATTATTTATTTTTTTCTGTATATCTGGAAAAAGGCAGCAGCCAAGGTTTCCAAATTAGGTACAGGAATATTGGTTATCAATACACAACCTCTTCAAATGGGAGTGATGAGAGAAGTGGGCGTGGCACTTTCCATAAAAACACATCATACATTTCTTTATATCGGTTTATTCATCGTGAGATTTGATTTATAATGTTAAATAAAACACATAAATTTGAAAGTGAATTCAAACTTATTTTATCGGTTAAAAGAACAATTTATGGCATTTTCTGTTTGAAAATGATGTCATGTAAATATTGGCCATGACTACATCTAAGGTGGTCCATACGGAAGGACCAATTTTGGGCGACTAGTTCGGGCATAGCGACTGGTTGCTCGCGAATTACACGATTAATGTTGGCATCCAAAGTGTCAATCGTAGTTGGCTTATTATATGAAGACCTCAGACTTTACATATCTCCAGAGAAAATAGTCCAAAAGTGTGATATCGCACGATCTAGGTGGCCAATTTACCGTAGCAAAACATAAAATTAAGTACTCACAAAAATGAGTTTTTAACCAGGTCATTGTTTCACACGCTGTATGGCTAGTAGCGCCGTCTTGCTGAAGCCAGTGCTCACCGTGACCATGCGCTTAAATTTCAGAAACCACATAGTCCGCTAAAATAATGCAATAACGGTAACCAATAACGTTAACATTTTCTGGATTTCCTCATTGTTGAAGAAATATGAACCAATGATTTCACCAACCCATAAACCACACCATAACGTTGTTTTTAATAAATGTAGGGGTAGCTCTTGGTACTCTTCTAGTTGCTTACCAGCCCAAATACGGCAATTTTGCTTATTAACGTATCCATTGAGATAGAAATTTGCTTTAGCACTAAACAAAACTTCACGATAAAACGCCGGATTTTCATTGAATTTTTCCAGAGCCCATTTATTGAAAATAAGACGCAAATTTAAGTCGCCCGGCTTCAATTCTTGACTTGCCAAACGATACTGAACAAAAATGACAAAGCATTTTGATATAAGTCACGCGTGATCTGTAAAAAAATCATATTGAAAATCCAACCTCACGATGAATGGGAAACTCAAAGAGCCAAAGTTCCCAAATTATGTACAAACATCTCGGTTATCAACATCCCACACAACATCCTACAAAGTGTTCGCGGGATTGGTGAAGTAGGCGTGACACAAAAGAATTTTTTATATCTAAGGAAAGGTAAGAGAAATATTATCTAAATTTGTTTCACACAGCATCACAACTTCTTAAAAAAAATTTGGATAAGATTTATAGATTTCTGCATATCTGAAGAACGGCAAGAGTCAACGTTTCCAAATTGGGCACAACCATCGTCGTTATCAAGGCACAGCATCGGACTAAATTGTGGCCGGGATTGGGAAGTGTTCGTGGCACAAAATATATTTATTTATATCTTAGGAACGATGTATATCAGTTTAATTAATGTGATAATTGTATTAATTATTTTTTAGTTGAAATAAAATTAAAAATATAATTTTTGATTTAATTAACATTTTAGTGGTTTTGAAATAAATTTTAATTAAAATATTAGTTAAATAACAAAAAATCTTAATTGATTTTTTCGTGTAAAATAAAATAATTTAAACTTGTAGAATTGCCGTTGGGAATTGTCAAAACCTGAGCTATATTTAATTAAATCAATTTAACCTAATTTTTTTTATTTTTTTTTTTTTTTTTGATTAAAATTAAATAATCATTTATTGAAAAAAATCACAATTTAAAATTTTTAGTAATCAATATAATCATTTTGGTAATATGAGCAAAGTCAGCAAATTACTTGCTTGATTCTATGAATTTGGTATGAATTTGGTGATTAGAGAAAATTTAAAATTTTTTCTGTGTTGTAAGGGTAATGATAGTGAATAGTGAACAGTTTAATAAAGAATATAGATACAGCAAAAAATAAACTAAAAACTAGGATAGCAGGATATAAGTCAGATTAACAATATGGCGCTTCGCAAAATGACCCCAGAAAATATGGCCCGAAAAGAAAATAAGGAATGGCCCCAAAATTTTACACGCAATTTTGGGGGGTAATTTTTTTTGTTTTTTTGGGGGGTTTTTAGTTTTTTCGTTGGGGTGTTTTTGCATTTTAAGTAGAATGAAAAATGACATCAATATTAAGAAATTAAAAATGGTCCCAAATAAAATCACAATTTTTACTAGAGGGCTATTTTTCATTTACTAATATAAAATGCAAATTTAAAAAAAAAATGAAAAATTACCCAAAAAAATTTTATACAAATGATATAAAAAATATAAAACTTTTTTGGGATAGTATTTATAACCTGAATTCTTATACCAAAGTGGAGAAAATCCTTGCCAGCTATGCAGAGGTGCTTTAGTTAGTGAAGCCGGTGTCTGTTCTACCATAGAGGAGAAAACTCTTGCGCCTGGCCCAAGGCCGGATATGAAGAGAAGCTTTAGTTAGCAAAGACAGTGTTTGTTATACAATGCAGGAAAAAATCCTTGCGCCCAGCCGAAGGCATAACCATGCTCTCAATAGTGCGACTTTTAAAACCAAAACTGTATAATTATTCGGGATATTAAAATTAAGGATTTTGAAATTCTGGATGTTTAAGCTTGGGATTCTAAAATTCGGGATTTTAAATGTTGGAAGTTTTGGACATATGAACCAAACCCAAATTTTTAATATATGTAAGTTTCTTTGTGCTTATTTTTGATTTTTACATTTATAATTATAATTTATAAAAAATGATTTTTCATAATGAAGAATACCTCCCCCAAATTTAGTGGCATATTTCATTTTATTGTTAGGGCTATTTCTCTTGTGGGCCATATTTGGGGCCAAAAACTTAGAAATATTTCATAACATTAACATGATTATCAACTCATTGTGGTTATCTCAACCATTATCCAGAATTTGAAAATACAACAGTTTTAAACACAGAAAATAGAAACGGAAGTTAAAAATTTATTTATACTGTAATAGCTGAACTGCATGTTTTTCAAAATAAAAATTTTCGTTTGGGAATTTATATTTAAACAACAATAAAAAAAAAACATAAATTTGTTTTTGTTTTCAATATAAATTTCTAAACGAAAATTAGTTAGTTTGAACTGAAAAAAATTTTTGTATTAAATTAAAAAAAAAATGGTAAATCTTGTCAAATAATCAAGAAAAAACCCTGAGGAAGGCACACAAAGGAGTGCCAACAAAGTAGAATTGGTTAAAATAAAATTAAAAATTTTATATAAAAAAATAAGAATTGAAGCTCGAAATAGTAATAATACATTACGCTAAGCTACAAATTCTGACTTAAGACCTTTTTACCTAACTCTAGACAGTTGTCAACCCAGCTTGTTTTGTCTGGACTCTATCGTACGAAAACAACCCATTAATTCAAGAGGACACCAAACATTAATTTTTATTTTTTATTAATTAAAAGATACAAATACAAATTATATTCATATATTTTAACTTAATTAACCGACCATTCGTAACAGATCTTCTGCCCGTTGCAGTGATACAGACCGAAATCTCTGGCGGAAATCGAATCCGTAACCCTCGCACTGATTGACCAGCTACTAGCTGGTACCGGGCATCCACTACTACAACTAGCTTACCGGGGCATCCACTAACCATTGAATATTCTTTAAAAATAAGAAATTTCTTTGTCAAATTGGATCGTCCTTGCTCATATTATATGGGCAGTATTGTGCCCAAAGCATTATATTAGAAAGAAAAAGGGAGTTTTTTTTGTCCATAGCCCATCCATTTATGATCTGATTTTGCTCATTTTTAGTAATTATAGGGAAACTCCCTAAAACTTAAGTTTTATGGGTAACAATTATTGGCAGTCCTGGGTTTTTTCTCATATTTCAGCGATTTGTTGTCCCCATTCCGTGATTATGTCAGCCAGCGTACCATTCATGTTCTGCCTCATAGCACCAATATGGGATACGCTTCATCTATAATCAAAAGATTGCGAATGACAAAAGTTGTTTTCATCTGCCAAAGAGTAAATAGCGTTGGAAGTTTGACATAGGAGATCATTTAGAAAAGTCAGAAAAAGTGTAGGAGAAAGAACGGAGCCTTGCGGCACCCCTGATTGAATATTGAACTCATTTGACGAAACCCCATCTATAACAACTTGTATAGTGTAATCTCTGAGAAAGCTCGATATTAGTCAAAAGAAATTATCGCCGACACCAAATGCAACAAGTTCTAACCAGAGTGCAGCATTCCAGGCTCAATCAAACTTGGAAATATCTAATGCTATTTCCTTACTTTTGCCAAAATGGTGAATGGAACGGCACCTTAGTTAGCTTAGTTGGTAGTTCGATTTCAAAACTTTGACAATATGGTGATTTACGATACTCTCCATGACTTTGGAAAGTGCCGAACAAATTGCAATTGGCCGGTAATATTCAGGTTAATTAGCCACAATAGGAATTGGCGTTATATTACCAACCTTCCAACAGACGGTAATTAGCCGCCGTTGTATAAAGTGATGAAAAGATTTGCTAAGGGACGAGCTAAGGTCGAAGAGCACTGCTCGAAGACAATCTAGTATGTAGTGGTCTTCGGGGAACTCATTTCAACAACCAGATCAAGAATATTTGTATATATTTATGGGGCCTTAGATTAATAATGTAAAAAATAACAAGCGAAATGACAGCTTAAAATTTAATACTGTGATGAAAACTATTAAATTGAAATTGTAAAAGTATAGTTAAAGCAAAAATCTTTTATTTGTTAGAAGTATTCATACTTTTTAGCATTTCAATAACTTCCTTTAATTTTTTCAAATCCTTTTTCTCTAAAATATGTTAAAATTTTAATCCTTTTCTTCCTTTAACCCTTTTTTCAGTTCAGTAACCGCCTACTTTTTGGTTTTTAATAACTATTTCCATTTAAAAGCAGTTTCTATCTAACTGAAAATTTAAATAAGCCGGTCTTATTTGTTCACATTATTTATCCTTTAGAAAATTTTAAATTTTTTTTCCTCATGCTAATCGGCTCAAACCACGCAACATTGGCTTCAACAGTTAATAAACACAGACAACAAACAACAATAAAACGTGAAAAATGTCATCCTTAGCAAAGTTGACAATTTTACAGGGAACTATTAAAAAATCCTCCCTTAAACTCAATAATAAAAGTAGAAAAATGGCTACAAAACAAAAGAAAAACAACCCTTTCCTTAAAAAAAAAACAAAAACTACAAACTAATAGAGAACCACCATCATTATTATCGCTTTTTGTTTCTTTTTTTTAATAATACTCGCTTATTTATGATCTAATACCTTGAAATTATAATGAGTTTGTAAGGAAATAAAACTAAATGCACTCTATTTTGACATTTATAACTGACAAGCATGTTAGTTACGCATTATTTTTTAAATGGCAACAATAACAAACCGTTTTTAACACATACCAGAAATAAAATAAAAACCACCCCTATTGGCAACTCTGGAGGTATATGTATTTACAACAGGGTGTTTCACAAAGTGTTCGAAAGAAAAAGGTTAGGTTTTATTTTGCCAAAGAATTTATTTTTTAAATTTATTTTATTATAAAGAAAAACATATTTTCTTGTTTTAAAAAAATATTGAAGTTTTGTTGCTATTTTATAAAAGGCATATACAGTGTAATCGCCCTTAGCGGGCAACTTCCTTAAGCGGTTACCTCCTTTCAACGGACACTGTTCAATGATCCCATCAGCGTTCTAAAGGAAAGCATTTTGTTCTTTTAAGAGGAGAGGCTCATTATAAGGACATATTTTAAAGAACCGTTCGATGTCCGGGCATTAGAGATGATTTCACTGTATTTCATTTAATTTATTAGTTCACATTATTTCAAAAGTCTTATAATAAATTAAAAATCATTAATTAAAATTAAAATTTGTACTGCTTTTAAAAACAACCAGATTTACAGTAAATTTTAAAAATATAAATACTTTTTAAAAACTTTTATTTCAATTAAAATTTTAAAATAAAATTTCTTTAACAAATTGTTTTTATTCTTAATGTAAAATTCATTTTTTTTTTTTCAATTTTCTTTGTAATTGGAAAATTAGTTTAAGATTTAATTTTAAATTATAATGAATTGTTGCCTACAAACTGCGTAACAAATTTGTGTTTTATTGTTGTGCAAAAAAAAAAAAAAAAGGTTGAATGATTTTGAATTTCAAACAAAGAAATACCTGTCTTTTGTTTTACCAAATCATAAAATAATTCTAAGAAGGATAATAATAATTTTTCTTTATAAAACGAACCAAAAACTAAACAAAACAACAACGTAAATGGACAATTTATTTAACACAGGGAGACAGAGATTTTTCCAAAATTTTTTGCATGTCAAATCCACAAAATATTGATAAGATAAAAATAACAACAACAACAAATTAACAAAACAAAATAAAGTCATCAATCAAAATGACATCAACAAAAATATTTTTAAGCAAGTAAGAGTGCTATATTAGGCTTTGCCGAATCTCTTGTACCCTTCATAAGAGTATTGCGATTTGTTATACTTTTAAATCTCTTTATTTTTATACCCTTCACCACAGGTGGATGTTAGACCCTATAAATTATATATTATGGGTCCTTGTGAGTAGCGAAGTTGATTGAACGATGTACATGTGTCCGGTGAAATGTGGTTTCCGAAGACCCAAAATAGGTTGTGGACTGTGTTGTTATATATTTTAATCACATAAAGTCCGGAATTGTTTGATATTGAAATTCTGCCAGATCAGCCAGAGTCCACAAATGGATGTGATATGAGCAAAAAACCCAAAAATCTCTTGCTGTTGTTTTAAATTTTTTTTTTTATATCAATGGGATGATTTTTTTCACTACACTCATAGAAAAATACATCTTCATATTGATGATGGCCTAACATCAGAATTGTGACATAAATATTATGACAAATGGCATCAATGCGGCAAAAAGTAACATCAATCTAATGACGAACATCATCATAAAATGTTGTCTTATTTTCCACGTCATCTACGCTATGACTACAGTGACATAAATTCGAGGCCACATTTTGTGTATTTTTAACATTATTTTCATGTTTAAAAAGTAAAAATTCCCATATTCTATTTTTTATTTATTTAGTTGAATACATCAAATTTTCAAAGTAGAATGATTAAAATTGACAGCCAGGCCCCCGATCTCGATCGACAACTTAAAAGAGCGACAACATGTCACTCATTATCGTCCACTTACGCGGCCCACTAATTATCGACTTGTCAGTCGACAGGTTTTACGTGTCTAACGTAATTCATTTATTCATTGTCAAATGACTGTAATTCCACTTTATCAATTCCAAAAATAAAACGCTAGTTTAGAATTAAAAATCGACAAAACATATAAATTAAGCCAAAAAATAGAACTCTGGCTACAAACAAATCAGAATAGAAAACAAAGGAGTAAAGAAAAAAACAAACAAAGCGGTAAGCAAAAAATATAGAATAGAATTTTATAAAAAAAAATTTCAAAACCTATATAATTTTTAAGGTGGTGGTTTTTAAAAAAAAAATATAATAATAAAAAAAAAAAATATTAAGTTTTTGTGTTTTAAGAAAATTTTATTAAATATTTTAACAAAATGCCTATGTCGGCAACTACAGCACAAGTGACTGATTATGACATTTGTGGTCGCATAATATTTCTTAGTGGGCCGCAAATTTGTATGAAAACTGTTGCGTTATCGGTCGATCGACTTGTCGTGCTGGAAATTGTTAGTGGGCCGCAAATCAGCTGTTTGTCGTTGAAAATGCAAGCGAACGATAGCGGTCGACATCGGGGGCTAGTCTGTAAGAGTTCTTCTGTAAACAAAAGGCGGAATACAAAAAACATGGCAAACAGGTAAGTAAATAATAATATTCTCTCACTTTGACTTTGACGCAATTTAATGACAAACTGTCAATGAATTGAGTCTACGATGTAACTGAGTCATCGCACTCATGACATGTTTTATTAAACTGACTCCAATTCGTTATTTCTGTGATGCCGATGTATTATCCCATTGATGACATAATTTAAATTTTTGACGCTGATGACAATTTGGCCAAATGATGTTAAGCCTGACATCACAATAATGAAAAGTGTCATAGGGTCAAAAATGAAGACATTTGTCGTAGTACTTATGTCAAAATAAAGCAGCTTTATGACGCCTTTTCTATCAGTGGTGTTTTTTCATGGAACAAGTTACATAAAAAACATTTTGGCGCATTTGCGGCAGAAAGTTGTTTAGTTTTGAACTTTTTTAACGCGTTGTGTATTTTTGACAAGTAATCAGCTGACAATAAAAAAGAATAATTAAAACAAATATGTGAATCATTTAGGAAAAACTTGTTGTAAAGGTTAAAAAACATACAGTATTGTATAAAAAAAGGAAGACAGCACTACAAAAACAAACAAAAAAAAAAAAAGAGCCGAAGCTTGAAATTATCTAAGCGAAGTGTTAAACATTCCAAAGACAGCTGACAAAAAAGTTTTTTATAACGCTCGTTGTACAGCTTTCTATTTTTAATGCGCTTTAGTTTTAACTGCACGATGCTCGTCGACGAATCTACGTGTGTTATGTATTTCTACCATAAAAAAAACATATACACGATTTGCCGCTTAAAAAGAGAAATGTGTATTAAACGAACAACCGAACTTAATTTATTTTATTGTGAGGCTTTTTTTTTTTTTGCAAAGTGCTTTAGAAGCTTGGCGGTCTAAGGTGATGCGTTAGACACGCATTTTACTGGTTCTGAGTATCCAATTTATGTACATATACCTATATATATGTATATATTTATGTATATAGCTTTCTGTTCTTATCGCACCGTAGTGAAGGGTATACAAAATGCGGCCAATCTGAATAAAGCACTTACTTGTTTTGCTTTGTTTTGGGTTTTAAAAGGTCTGTGTTAAAAAAATTCGGATGTTAAAAATTTAAGAAAAATGTTCTGTAAGTTATATTTAAACCTTTAAAATTTGATTTTTATAACCAACTTATAACTCTTTGCTCAATTTATTTTTTTTTTCATTTATCGTGATTAAAATTTTCATCGAAAAAGGGAAAATTTTCCACAAAAACATGTATGGGGTAAAGCAAAAAAAATTGCGAGGGAAAAATTTTTCACTTTTGATTTGCGATAGCCGTTTTTTCCTTATAACAAATTTTTGAACCGATTTTTTTATCTTTTTTAAAAAAAAAAATAACAAAAAAAACTTTGCATCACATCGTAGACATAATACGTCAGTAAATTAAGTTAAACTCCTGAAAATCGATTTATTGGAAAAAATCGGTATTTTTAAAATTAAGGGGGTGAGGTGAAATATTGGACCTTTTGGACCCATTATAAAAAGTTATCAAATAAGTTGTATATAGAGAAAATATATGACCTTGAAATGAACATTGCAGCTTTCTTTTTGTTGCCGTATTCATTAGCAACTTCCCTGTGATAATACAGTGCATTTTTCAAATGCTCCGCGGGATTTTTTTTGTATATTATTCCACATCCACTTAGCATTCATATAAATATAACGTCCCGTTAATAACAAAAAATTTACTCTAATTTCCATTTTTAAGTCTTCTTGCAAAGAACACTTATATAATACAATTGAAACGCATTTAATAAAATTTTGTTTCTTCTTTGTTTTGATAGAAATTTTTTCTTATGAAAATATATTTGTAATATACCTATTCTATAAGTTACTTTTTACCTTATATTTTATTTGTTCATTTAACTTCTGAACTATTTTGCCAAATTGCCTCAATAATGCCTTCTTGGTGCTGAGGCCAATATCGGAATTTGTAAAATTTATTATATCCAAATAAAGTAAACAGCTACATTTATTTGCAGTTGTCAAATAATAAAAAAAAAAAAAAAATTGTATGGAGCAGAACTATCTCGTGAGTCATATATGATTAATTGGAGAGTAAAGTTGTTAAACACCCCTTATTCCAGGAGGACACTCGTGCGCGAACTAGGTAAAACAATAGACCTACTTAACTCATTTTCAATACAAAAAGCCTTGCAAATGGAAAAGTAAAATTTAAACGATCAAATCCTTTTACTTGGCGTTCGCTTTCTTTTCAAAACCCTGATTTCGGGAGCACATTAGTATGGTTGAACTAATAGGTCGATTTGCCAGATTTTTAAAACTAAACAAATCTCATATGCATTTTAGCAACCTGACTTGTCTTTTATGCACTCTATCGCACCAAACTCCTGAATTTGGGAGGACGCTTGTATAGGGGCCAGGTCAAATAATGAACCGATTTGCCTTATTTTCAATATTTAATACTTTTTCTGCCGTATTCATTAAAAACTAAATTAGATTTGAAATCTATTTTGAAGAAGATTTCCATGAAAATTAAGTTCTAAAATACTAAAAAAAATTTGTGTTTCTTGAAGCACTTAAGAGAAAAAGCGCATAATCGAGTGCTTCAATAAGAGAGCTCTTATGCAGCAGTAAATGATAACGAATAAAATATACAAAAAAGCGGATATCTTAGTGCTGACAACGAAGAAGGGCTCAAAGCGAAAAAAAAATATAAATATATTATGGCTTACGAAATGGCTTACACTAAAATCAAAACATTTATCAATATATAGTTAGCCCTTAAAAAAACAGTTTAGAAGTGCTTTATTTGTATTTCTTATTATGTTAAAAGAAGCGCTTATTGTTAGCAGAAAATAGTCCTTCAAACCGGGAACACTCCATACAAAAACCAGGCATCCCATCAGCAGGTTTGAAGCGATTTGAGGTATAAATTCATACATAAAACCTGCTCCTTTTGGGGCACATTTTTACTGGGATTTGGGAAAGAAAAATATAGTTGGTTGGCTACAACTTAGTCATTTATGGACAGGTTTTATTTTTTTTTAGAATCAGTATTTTACTAAATTTATTTTAGATGAAAGTGAAAAAAAATCTTTATAAATTATAAAAAAAACTTCAAAAAAGAAAATGTAATGGGTAAAAATGAAGGCCAGTTGTGGTTTTTTTGTTCATATCTCAGCCGTTTGTATACCGATTTGGCTGAATTTCATGGGCAAAAAATTCCGGAAAATATGTCATAAAATTAATAACAACTTCATTATATCTGGAGTATTCCAAAACCCATTTAAACGGAAACACGGACTGAACGACACCGTCCAAACAACTTCGCTGCTTACAAGGATCCAGAAAATGCATATGTTTATATCGTTGGCCGTTTGTAGAAAGGCCCTAACTCGATTTTTCCGAAATTAAGTTTTTTAGTGAGTCCAATACATTACACACAAATAAACCTCGTCTTAGAAAAATGTAATGCAATAGTATAATGGACTTACAAACAATTTTACATGATACATACAGTTTCCATTATGTTTTTTACCTTCTCCTGTAAAGTTGCAATTATTTAAGTTTAGGCATTTCTACATGACGATACACAGAAAAAATTCTCGCCAATTTTTTTCAATTCAATCATTAATCAAAAATAAAACCAGTTGTTAATAATAATTTAATCAAGTAAATTAGTTGTTTACTTATATCAAAAACATTACTGCAGAAAATGTTGTAAATATAAAAAAAAAAAAAATTAATTGATACTATTAATTTGTTTACTGGTGCAAATTTAATTAATTTTTTAATTGATATCACAGGGTTTAAAGAAAATTTAAAATTTTCAAAATTATTAAACAAACTTTGACAACAAATTGAAGAAATTTAAAATGTCTTAATAATTCTTTAAAAATTTTAAACAATTTCAAAATCTCATAACTATAAGTTTAATTGAATACTTTATCTTTAACACCATCCCCAATTCTACTAATTTACACTGAAGTTGATTAAATTAAATGAAGAGGTTGGCAATTCCCCTTTTTTACTTGCAAGTTGCAACATAATTAGTTGTGTGTTTTATACTTTGCATTTTTTGCTCTACAGCCAACTTCACTTTAATGACCCCTGTAAAGTGTGTGTAACAGCTTTAGAGAAAAGTTTTTAATGCAAAAACATTTTTTTATGTAGGGAAGTTTGCTAAATGAAATTACTTTTTAATGGTTTGTTTGCAACAAAAAAAGCTCCTTTTTAAT
Source organism: Pollenia amentaria (assembly GCA_943735925.1). Taxonomy (NCBI): domain Eukaryota; kingdom Metazoa; phylum Arthropoda; class Insecta; order Diptera; family Polleniidae; genus Pollenia; species Pollenia amentaria. Next base: position 43,394,761 of record OX031006.1, on the reverse strand, counting down.
AGAGAAAAACCATAAAGAGTATAAAGAAAACAAACTGGTGATTAGGTGTAATCAGGGTTAAATTGTGTTGAAAGTTGCGACAGGTTTAATTAAATTTAACAAAAGCAACAAGTTTTTATAGTTTATGGAAAAATTAAAAAGTAAATTTTTTAAATTTAACAAAGATTTTTTGGTCTTAGGAAGTTAAGGTTTTTAAATTAGTAAAAATTACAGCTGGTTTTTTTTCTAAAAACAATTTATTTTTCTTAAAAGTCAACATTGAATAGGCAGTATTTAGGCAATACTGTTATGAATGGATACTATTGGTAAACATTTAAGTTTGAGTTCACGGTAGCAGATTAGATTTGAGATTTTTTGCCCAATAAGTTAAAGATTGGAAAATTTAATAAAAAATTTAAAATTTTTTAAAGATAATTGCAAATTTCATTCGTTCCATTTTTTTAATGAACATTGATTGGCAATACGGTTTAAAGGAGCGTTACAAATGTTTAAACTTAATCAGTGTTAAAATGGCCTGCTTTAAAATGGCAACAGCACTAAAATTTTTGCTTTTCCTAAATTTTTTGCAGCAAATTAAAATATTGTGTTTCCGAATGCTTTGTTAACACTTAGATAGATCATAAGTAGGGAAGCGATTTCCATGCAAAAGCATTTTTTTTTTATCGATAGTCTAAGAATGAATTCGACCAATTATCTTTCCAAATCATTAAATTTGCGTTAAAATGACATCGATTTGTTTTTGCATATTGTTGCATATATTAGTGAAAATGCATATTTTTACATATTTTTGCATATTTTTACAGTTTTGAGGGATTTTTGTAACCGATTATGGACTTTAAAGACTAGGTTAGAGTATTGTGAGAAATAAAATAAATAAAATAAAAAAGTTCTTAAAAAAAATTTTAAGTACACAAAAAAACTTTCCAAAAAAATTTTTAAATAATAAATAAATTCTTTTGGAGGTTTGCTTAAAATACAATATTTTTTTATTTTAAACCGATGCAGCAACTTACATCGTTCAGACTTCCAATGGGTTTAAAATATTTTATCCAAAACTGTTACAAGCTACTTGCTTAGCACATGGGTTATACCGCGTAGCAGAAAATTTAGAACCCAATTCGATAATATTGCAATTTTTAATGAAATGTATCCCCTTATTCCTCTTCCATCGCAGCCAGTAGTAGCAAAATGGGGGCTGGATAGATGGTTCAGAATTCTATTCAAAAAACTTCAAGTAATTTAAGAGTGTAAGAAGAGCTTGTTGATGTCGATGATTGTGCAATTAAAAAGTAAAAGTAATATTAAATTTAGATAACAGCAGAAGTCAATTAGAATTTGTATTTTCCAATAACGAATATATTCGTGAAACAATAACTAAGTAATTAGGAGGGATTTAGCTCACTTTATGCTCAAGTCAAATTAATTGTTATTCCAGAAAGTAAAATTAACAATGTGGAAGAAAAAATAGCCCGACAAATTAAAAAAAAAAATCCAAAACGTTTTGCAAAAAAAAAAAATTTGATCTGGAATCAAAGTGGGATCTGAAAATAAATTTCTACAAAATGCATTGGCATTCTTCAAGTATAAGACAAGGTTTTTCTTATTTATTTAAACAAACAAAAATTAGTTACTTTAGTTTTTTAAAGATATTTAAATAACAAGATATTGAATTTTTTATATTTTTGTTTTTAGTAAAATAAAAAAACGATTTTTTATGGAAATTTTCTTAGTTTTTAGTGCATATTTATTATTTTTTTTAAGCAAATTTTGGAATTTTTAGTGCATATTTTAAGCGCATATTTTGGATTTTATATATAATAAGCAAAAACAAATAGCAAAAGCAGAAAAAGAGAAAGCAAATTATTTGCTTAATCTTACTGTGCGTATATTCTCTACTTAAGCAGTCAGCAAAGCAACCACTTTAAAATAGAATTGCTGTTGCTGTAAGTAAAAAGTGAATTGCTGCGCTTGAATTCAGTTGAGAAAATGTACACGCTTTTATTTCATAGAATATCTAGTTACATTACATTTATTTAAATTTATTTCATACCATTAGAAAATGATTTATCAATATTTAAATATTAAGAAGTATACAGCATACACAGAAAAAATTCTAAATTTTCGCTAATCACCAAATTTATACCATAATCATAATATCAAGCAAACAAGTTGTTGATTTTGCACCTATTACCAAAATGATGTTTCAATAAATGATAGGTATTCTTAATTTTTATTAAAAAAAATGATCAAAAAAGTTTGCCATTTCAAACAATGTGTTAATTTATTTAATTAAATATTGACAATACCCAACAACAATTCTAAAAGTTTAAATTTTTTTATTTTAAACGAAAAAAATCAATTAATATTTTTTGATATTTAATTAATATTTTAATTAAAAATTTATTTCAAAACAACTAAAATGTTAATTAAAACAAAATTATATTTTTACTTTTTTTTTTCCACTAAAAAAATAATTGATTCAATTATCACATTTTTTTAATTTAAATAAATTTTAAACAATTTTTTTAATTGATAAAAAAGTTTTTTCTACACAACAACAACAATTCTTGGTTGCTTTGCTGACTGATTAATTTTTTCTTGTTCTGTGTTCTTTTCCTAAAGTGTGGTTAAGCAATTACAGAAGCATTAAAAATAGTCAAGAATTTTTAAACCCTGGTTGCAATCATTTGTGTAAATAAAGAAAAATGTTGCCATATTATTAAGCTTATGCACCCCATTTTAGTTTAATTTATTAAAATAAAAACACGTTTTTATTAAAAAAAAAAAAAAGACTTTAATAACAAAATTTTTGATTCTTTTGAAGAAGATAATATCCTAGTTTTAAGGGTTTTTTGCTTCTTGAATTCAAAAATAATAAAAAGAAGCCTAATTTTTAACACTAAAAAATCAAATTTAAAAAAGCCAAGTTTTTTTAAATAAAACTTATAGCCTATTTCCGATTGTTTCTTTCGAACAACTACATTTAAAACAAAAACAAATTCTAAAAACTTTGTTTTTGTTTTTAATGTAGTTGGACGAACGAAAGAATTCTTTCGCCCATCGGAAATAGGCAGTTATAGTTTTAAATAATATCTTTAATTTTTTAACAAAAAAAAAAAAAAAGATTCAAAATCAAAGTAAATAAAAAACTTAAAACAAGAATAACAAAATATTTACCAAAAATAAAATTTTTTTCACATTTTTCCAAGGAAAACTTCCGTTTAAAAAAATTACATATTTTGACCATTAAGATATGACCTTTATATTAACGTTTACTTTTAAGACCCTGCCTCATTATTTCCTTTAATTTATGAACAAAACTTTAATAATAACATACAATTTCAGCTCCTACAAGCATTTAATATATTTAATTGCCAGAAAAAACATTAAAAACAAAAACTTTAATATGTTTTTTCTTTATAAAAAAAATTATTTTTCGCCACTTAAAAATAATCCTTGCCATAATAAAACTGTTTTCAAGTGTAGACATATACATTTTCATTTTAATGGACAAAAATTAAAGAGAAAAAAAACATAAACAAAAATTGTTTTTAAACAATTTGCATAATTATAAATTAAAACAATAATAATAACAACGCCTCTTTTTTAACTGCAAATAAAAACCAATAATTGCCTTAAAAATAAGGTAATAATAAAACCAAAAATTGTGGTTATTTATTAAACAGAAAGAAAGCAAATTCAATTTGAAATACCTACAAAATAAAATAAAAGACTTAACAAAAGATAAATTTCATTAAAAAAGCTACTGCTAAAAAGTTTTACTATTTTTTATTCATGCTTTTTATATAAATTTAACAAAATTTGAACTCCATACAGCACAGGCAAAATTTTAAATATGGTATTTTTACATAAATACCGTAAAATTGTGGTATCCCTGGTTTGTTTTTGTTTGTTTGTTTATTTATTGTTGTTGGCCCATTGACCAGTGCGTAGTAAGTGCACTTTTTGTTGTTCTTATTTCCTTAAAAATATTCAAACATTTTGTCATTGTTATCGTTTTTGTCATTGTGCATGTTTGTTATATTATTAAATGTAGACTCTTTATTTAAAAACTTTCATTTCAGTAGAATTTAACAACTTTTTTGTTCAATTTTAAGCTTTTGTTAAAATTGGGAGTTTGTCCACTTCCAGTTTTTGCATATAAAACATGTTTTACTGTAAAATACTACCTTGTGAAAGGGTATTATTCCTATATTAAATGCACAGGCAGAGGGTCATGTGGACAATTGTATGTATGTAAAATAATTGTTTTACCATCAACACCTTGTTATGGGTACTTGTTTTTTTGGTATTGTTGTTTTTTCTGCATACTCTTTTATGAAAAACAAAAATAAAAAGAAACTGAGTATTACCGTTGTTTACTTGTTTGGAGTTTATTAATACATGAGTATGATGAGAGTGTGTGTGCAATTTTTGGGGAAGCTGTTTTTTTTTTTTTTTTTTTTTTTTGTAGAAAAAGAGAGTCTGTGAAAAACAGGAATAATAACAACAACATCAGAAACAGAAGTAAACAGTAGAAGAAATTTAACGAAAAACACTACACATAATAAATTTGTATGTGTGCGTATGTATGTATGTACGTATGTTTCATGTTTTGTTGTTTGCCTACAAAAGGCTTTTACAAAAACAAATATGGCGTCATCATGTGATATGAATGAAAAGGAATTATTTTTGCCTTATTTATACACACACACGCGCACACACACTCCTATACAAATGTGAAAATATATCGACTACTATACAACCAGTGAAAAATAACTGCAAATGACAGTTAAATTTTGAAGCTATAAATTCTTAAGTTAAAATAAAAAATCATTTTTAAAAATTGCCTGGGATTAGTAAAAAAGTTCAGTATTAAATAAAATGCTAAAGGAATTGTATGTAAGAATATTTTAAATAGGCGTACATGGACGTAATAGAAAAACGTTTAAAATTTAAAAAAAAACCCATTTGCAAATAAAATTTTAAACAAAAAACTATTTTCATTGTCTAAGAATTTTCGAATTTTTTTAAAGTTTTTAAAATATGTAGGTACATACCTATGTACATAGGTATAAAAAAAATAATTACAATTTGTTAAATTTCGGTTATGTGTATTTTTAAGGCTGGGTTTTGACTAGGTTTAGTTAATTTAAAAACGGATTTTTGCCGCCATTAGTTTTGCTAAAAATGTTGGTCTTTAATGACATAATAAAAAAATCTCATTCCGCCTGAGAAATCCAAGTTTCAGAATACGTTAAACTACTTATGTTTAAACTTAAGCCACATCCCAAAGACCCGGCCTAAAGCTCCAGTTAGCTGACAGTAACAGTAACGTTGCAAATCAGCTGCTTCGTTTCGTTGTATGTAAAGCAATTAGAGCGATTATGGTAAGCAGTAAGATGTAACTTAACCGCAACGTCTTAATCTGTAGAAAATAGATTTTTTCTTACTTTTTACAGTGCGCTTACATTGCTGTTACTATACATAAGCTAACTGGGGCTTAAGTCTTTTTAAGCAAAGTTTAGTAGGTAAATTAAGAAATATTTAGAAACATTTGTTTGATTTTGTATAACGTTTGCTTGATCAAATAATTTATTAGTTGCATTATTTGACTATTTGTTTAGAAATAAAGTTTTGTGAATTCAAATTAAAAATTGTTATAAAATAGCTATGACACAAGCTCTATATGTTTACATTTCTCCTTCAAGTTGTACAAGGAAAGGACAACTAGAAAAAGACAAAAAGAAAAAACATAAATAACAAATGTACTAAAGTTTTTAAGACAAAATCTTGACAAAAAGTACGAAAAAGCAAAAAGTTAAGAATAAACGTAAATAAAAATTAAGAATTGATAATCAATCAATTACAGCAAATTTCGATCTTGGTTAAAGATTGATGTTTGACTATCGACTGGCAGGCGCCGCAGTGGAGCCAACAGTAGAACGCCAAGAATTCTGATGATGGGAATGTGGTTACTCTCGAAACATGTAAATTCGACCCGAGTCCAATCCCGTGTTCTGTGAAGAATAATCAAAAAAAAATTAATTCATTTCACAGAAAAAATTATTAAATTTCTCCAATCACCAAATTTATACCAATTTCATAATATCAAGCAAACAATTTGTTGAATTTGCACCTATTACCAAAATGATTATATTGATTACTAAAAATTTTGAAAAACTTTTTTCGATAAATGATATGTGGGATTGGGTTATTACGGACATTGTAGGGTTAACGGACGAATAGGAATTGGGATAGATTGACAAGATAAATGACAGATGATTGTGTGCTGCGTGTGCGTTTGTGCAGTTGAAGTGGCAGTTGAGAGGGTCGGTATAGAGAGTTCGACGAGACAAGACGTTGTGCGGTTTTTCATATTTTGTACTATTATTTAAATACTTTTTCACCTAGACTTAAGCATACAATGAATTAAATAAAATTAAATTAAACACAAAAGAACAAGTGTTTTACTTAAAATTGAATGTAGGCATCATCAAATCCTACAAATTGGGGGCTCGTTCGGAATGCGCCCAGGTGAAAATAGTATTGTGGAAGTATGTAGATGAATAGAGGAGAGAAAAAAAAACAGTGAAGAAATAAAGAAGTTAAATGAAAATTTAAAAAACTGAAATCGTATATTAAGGAAGCAAAAACTATAAAACCAAAAATAAATGAAACAACAAAAACTAAAACGTATGTGCAAATAATAAGAAACAAACTGTCGTAAGATGAAATATTAAAAAAAACTCAAATTGTGTATTAAAGAAGTAAAAGCCACAAGGCTAAAAAATTATTAAAACAACAAGAACTAACAATTCTGTGTATAAAGAAAAAAAGCGCTGTCGCGTAGAAACAGTAAAAAATAACACAACGAGCAAGTGCTCGTCGTAAAGGAAAAGTGGAAAAAGTCGTTACAAATAAAAACAATTTACTTAGTTGTTTTATCTTTGAGAGATCACAGTGAAATATAGAGTGAGATTAACACATAAAAAAAAAACAAAAGCAAATCGAGAGAGCAAAAAACAAAATAAAAAACTTGATCAAGTAGTTGCCGACAACATAACAACAACTGAGTAAGAGATTTAAGATAAAAACCGGTTACGAACTTTTATTTGTGAGAGAACAAACGGGTTTTAAAAAACTAAAAACCAACGGTTGTTTATTTTTTTTGTGTGTGAAAGCAGGCGAGTGAGTGCAAAAAAGACGTTACATTTCTATTGTGAAGCGAGCAAAGAAGTTGTTTTGCCAGTGTATGAAGTAATATTGCCAAGTTGATGAGTGGGCGTGTTTATAGAAGTTTGCTGGTATTGAGAACGAATAGAGAGCAGTGCGAGTAAAGAAGACGTTACATGTCTGTTTTGGTTATTGGAGTCGACGAAGGCGAAAATAAACAATAAGGAAGAGTATTTGTATGTATTATAATATAATGATGTTTATGTGCTATTAGATGAAGATGATTTTTCTTTTGAGAGTGATTTGATTCACAAGTTGAGTGTTAAATTCTTTGAGTATTTTATGTTTGATGTATAGATGTTAAAACATAAATTGGGATGTTTGAGTGCTTTAGATGCACAGCATTCTTTGTGACGTATAGACGATTTTCGTTTGATGTTTTGAGCATTTTTGACGTTTACATTTTTTTCGCGATGTATTGAAGTTAATTTTTTTTTTGTTTATTGTTAAAAAATAAGCAAATAATTGAGTCTTCATCTAATAGTACAGTCAAGTAAAAGAGTATCAAGAAGATTGGAAACATTTGATGAAATTTAATGTTATAAGTTAAAGATTTTATTGCAGAGTTGTAAATTAGAGTAACTTTTGTTATCTTGAAACGGGCTAAAGTAAACTTTTGGTATTTGAAATTTTCGAAATCAATCGATATAGAGTAAAATATTTTAGGTAATTTTGATGTTAATTGATTAATGATTTTGATGTTTGAGTAATATTTAAAAAAAACTTTTTGATAGTTATAATAATTGAATTTTTGTATATTGTTAACCTAACTTTTATACCTATATTATAATTTATAATTTTATGAGCCGCTGACGGGGAAAATGGACAGAGACGGAGTTTTGGGGTTGGGTGTGGAGGGTTTGAGGGCTAAATTGGAGGAATTAGGGCTGGTTAAAACAGGTAACAAGGGAGTGTTACAGGATAGGCTTTTGACTCATTTCAATTTGGGACGCGAGGTGGATGATGGTTCCGAGTATGGTGAAGCTTCTTCCGTGGTAGTTGCCGGTGATGTTGCAACCTTACCCAATAGTACATTTACTTTAAGGGACGTACAGGATTCTGTTTCCGCTTTTTCGGGGGATAATTTGCCGGAAATAGGGCAATGGATGGATGAATTTGAAGACTGCTCATGTGCTGTGAAATGGAACGATCTCCAGAAGTTCATATACGCGAAACAGTTGCTGACGGGTGCTGCTAAGTCTTTTGCTAGAAGCGAATCTGGTATAAGGGATTGGTGTTCCCTGAAGCAGGCATTGGTGAGAGAATTTGGCCGAAAGTTGTCATCATTGGAAGTCCATAAGAGGTTGAGAAATCGGAAAAAGAAGTCCAGTGAGACATTGCGTGAATATCTTTATAGCCTTAGGGAAATTGGAAACCCGATTAGATTGGACGACGAGAGCTTAATAGAATATTTCATAGAGGGAATCGATGATTATAAGTCGAATAAAGCTGTTTTATATCAGGCGGGAAATTTGAACGAGTTGAAGGACAAGATTGCGATATACGAGAGAATAACTTCATCTGATTCACCGAATGTAGGGGGAGAGCGCCCGAAGAATGTTGCAAAGAAGGAAACAGGGGTCAAAGAGGACAGACGTTGTTTTAAGTGCGGGGATAAGGGACACTTGTCTGGTATGTGTACGAGCACCGACGTGAAGTGTTTCAAGTGTCAGGGTTTTGGTCACAAGTCATTCGAGTGTAAAGTCGGCATCAAGAAGGAAAGAAACGAGGGGGGAAATAGTAGCGGAAGCGGTTCAGTTGGCAGGAACACTGATAATGTTCACACGATGTCTGATGATATTATTAATCCGTCGGGTAGAATATTTAAGGACATGAAAGTTTTGGGTAAAACTATTTCTGCTTTCGTCGATACTGGTAGCGATGTGTGTGCTGTTCGTTGTGACATATTGTTTCTTTTAGGCCGTGTTGATCTTAGACCGGAAACTAGGACATTGGTTGGTATAGGTGGAAGGAAGATTACGACGATGGGTAATTTTACTGCGGATGTTGGTGTGGATGGCGTCGAATTGAGGTTGATGTTCCATGTTTGTAGGGAGGGCGATATTTTATACCCCGTTGTTTTGGGCAATGATATTTTTGAGCAGGTAAATTTGGTTATTGACCAGTATGGAGTAAGATTTCAACGCAGAGCGGAATCTGGACAGATCGTTAATGTCAGTATGATGACCGAGTGGAGAAGCGTAACTGATGATAATTCTGAGTTATTGGAGATGGGAAAAAATAATTCAGGGGTATCGAAGGATTTCGATGGTATGAAAGGGACTACAAAGGAGGAGAGGACAGTTGTTGGTGATGGAATCGGTTTGGCGCAGAAACCGAGAGAGGAAGTGAAAAGTAAGGTGAAGTTGGCGGAAAAGGGGAGTAATTTATTGTTGAACGTTAGGCGCGATTCGGTGGTGCGAATACCGTATGGGAAGAATGGGGTCGATAAACCCTTAGTTGGGTGTCATTTGGATCGCGTAAGGACGTTTGACATTCGCGAGCCGACGGGGCAATCCGGTATTAAACCACCTGGGGTTCCCAGGAAATTGGGCTGGGGAACTGCCAGATATCAGGATACAGGACTCAATGTGGGCCAAATTTCATTGGGTGAAGAGACCAGAGGAGATATATTGCGTCTTCATCCGGAGGACAAGAGAACTTTTGATAGAGAAAGAGTTCCATGCACAGAATATGAGATCGGAGGGCTGGTCGCCATTAAGCGCACGCAATTCGATGCGGATATGAAGTTGGGACCGAAATTCCTTGGTCCCTATGGGGTAAGGAAGAAGCTTGAGCATGGTCGGAATGAGGTAGAAAGGGTAGGTAATGCGGGGGAAGATAGGAGGTGTACGCTACTGGCTCAGTAGGTGAAGGGATGGGAATCACATTCGGGGCGAATGTGATGTCAGGAGGGCCGGATGTGGGATTGGGTTATTACGGACATTGTAGGGTTAACGGACGAATAGGAATTGGGATAGATTGACAAGATAAATGACAGATGATTGTGTGCTGCGTGTGCGTTTGTGCAGTTGAAGTGGCAGTTGAGAGGGTCGGTATAGAGAGTTCGACGAGACAAGACGTTGTGCGGTTTTTCATATTTTGTACTATTATTTAAATACTTTTTCACCTAGACTTAAGCATACAATGAATTAAATAAAATTAAATTAAACACAAAAGAACAAGTGTTTTACTTAAAATTGAATGTAGGCATCATCAAATCCTACATGATATTTTTAATTTTAATTAAAAAAGTGATCAAAAAACTTTGCCATTTCAAACAATGTGTTTATTTAAACAAATATTGACAATTCCCAACAACAATTTTACATGTTTAGATTATTCTATTTTAAACGAAAAAAGTCAATTAAGATGTTTTGTTATTTAATTAAAATTTTAATTGAAAATTTATTTCAAAACAACTAAAATGTTAATAAAATCAAAATTAAATTTTTAATTTTCTTTCAACTTATAAAATAATTGATTCAATTATCACATTAATTAAATTTAAATACTTTTAAAACCATTTTTTTAATTAATAAAACGCTTTTTTCTGTGTTCATGTTGTAAATTCCTTCCTTCAATAAAAAATAATTTAATGAATTAAATATCAAAATTAAAATTTCAAAAACTTCAATTAAAAAAACTTCTTAAAAAGTATGTTAAAAGTTAATAAACTTAGAAGTTTCACTATTTTTGTGTTTTTTGTCAAATATTTATTAACAAATACATATGAAATTTTTATAATAAGTTTTAGCAAGACAAAAAAATATAGAACCTTTTTTATTTTAAATGGGTATGTAGGTATGTACATAATTTCATTAATAAAAAACTAAATTTTATTCGGTGATCGCAAGTAAGCCTCAAATCAAAAAAAGAGTGCAACAACCTTAAAAATTTAAACATAATTCCAAAAAAAAAAACTTTTGAAAAAATAATTTAAGTAATAAGTAAATTTTAAACCGAATCTAAGAATTTTATGGAATTAAATTAATTATGGCTTACAATTACAGGCATATTAGTAAAATCTCAAAATTTGGTTGATATTATTTTTAAAAATGAAAATTAAAGAAAACATTTAATGAATTTCACAATATTCCTTTGATATTCCTTTAATTTTAAGCCAAACTTAATTAAACTCTATAAAATTCTAAGGCTTTGTTGAAAAATGTTTTTTCAAAATGTTTACTTTAATTTTCGAAATTTGAATCTGGGAATTATTTCTTTTTCATAAGTTACTTTATTATATTCAACATTTTTTATTTTTCGAATTTATCCTATGAGCTTGATTTCAGTTATGTATTTTATAAAGTTTTTTTTAATAGTTCTATTCCTTCAATTTTTAAGAAACATAACTGAAATTTAGCTCATAGAATAAATTCTAAAAATAAAAAATGTTTTCAAAATTTGTTTAAGTTAGTTAAAAATCTAAAGTTCAACTTATCTACACATAAATGCATATGTAAATATTCGTGGTTTGCTTGACTGGTTAAAACAAAGATGACAAAGATTAGACCAGGATGCCCCGCTAGGCTAGCTGGTAGTGAGCTAGTCTATCAGTACCGCGTTTGCGGGTTCGATCCCGCCAGAGACTCTGGTCTCCTGCAGACAAGCGAAGAGCTTCGCGGGATTAGCGTAGGAATATGAAAGATTGGATACCTTAATTTTAGTGGTTTGCTTGTAATTACTACACCAAGGCTTAGGAAAAAAGAAAAGTTGACAAAACGAGTAAAAATTTGTACTTTAGTGTACTTTTTGTAAACACGTTTTATTCAAAATTAGTAAGCTTGAAATTGAAACCTATGTATGTTCTTAACGATAAAGGCAGCAAACAAATAAAGTAAATTTTTGGGGCAAAACGGGATAAAAATTCTTACTTTTGGTTTACTTTACAAACGCGTTTTTTTTCAAATTAATTTTGCGCAAACTTGAAACCTTTATATTTTAACATAAAGGCAGCTAGGGGTGGGCAATAAATATCGATATATCAAAATATCGATATTTAAAAAAATTACAATCAATATACATCGCCGATATTTAAAATACCCATATATAGATAAATCGATAATTATCTACGACAATCGAATTCGATATTTTTAAGATCTCTTTATAATAAAATTCAACATTTTAACCGTTGCTCAACTGCTTACAATACTGTTGTTGTTTAAGAATTGCATCATATGTTTTTTAAGTAATATTAAGAAAATAACGGCGCTTTTCCATTGTACATTTTCATAGGTTACACAGTTAAATTTTGTCTTGTTTTTTTAAGAGATGACAACAAAAAAATAAGCGCGGAAAAATATTCTGAAAAGGGTTTCTAGAATTATGCAAAGAATCGCCTTAATTATGGCGTATTAGCAGCAATAGAATCATGAAAATTGGAACGTTAATAATAAAAAAATATTTTGTTTTTTTTTTTTTTGAGCCTGTTCTTATTTATATATTAAAAATAAAATATTTCACAGTTTACTTGTATAGTATGTGTCGCAAGTTTCGTTTACCGGCAGTATATAATCCGGCATTATATTATCCCAATTAATTTTTTTTTAGATTTCATATGGCGAACAAATAAAATTTTTTTTGTATTCTTTACTTTATTTTTGAATTTTTTTATTGTAGCATTAACTGCCGGTCCCTCGATTTCAAACGAAAACTTCGTTCGCATAACTTACGTAAAAATCTAAAATTTTAAAATTGGTTTTGTTTAAAAAAAAAAGTTAAGCGAATGAAAGTTTCGTTCGAAATCGAGGGACAGGCAGTTAATTTGAAATTAAAAGAAACAATAAAAAGTTAGAATGGAATTACATGTAATATGTTTGTACATATGTAAATATGTATTGACATAGGTATATTAAGTTTTTAAATTTGGTAATAACTTCAGCTTAATACGTTCGATACATCGATATATCGATATTTTTAATTAATAAATATCGATACTCTTAAAAAATACCGATACGATATATATCGATATTTTTTTCCAATTTGTCCATCCCTAAAGGCAGCAAACAAATCAAGTACATTTAAGGGGAAAACTAAGGCCCTAATCATGTACAACGCAGCGCAACGCCAAACAATAACATTGAAAGCACAAACAATGTCATAAATATTTTGTAATTTTGTTGTTGCTTTCAACAGAAAGTCATGTACCGTTTTAAAATTTTCAACGACACAAGCAATGGAGCGCTTGAAATTTTAAGACGCAATGTGAATTTCTGTAGAAAGCAACAACAAAATTACTAAATATTTATGACATTGTTTGTGCTTTCAGTGTTATTTTTTGGCGTTGCGTTAGTTCTGTGGCGTTGCGCTGCGTTGTACATGATAAGGGCCTAAGTAAAAATTCGTACTTTTGGTGCTTTTTGTAGACAAATTCTTTTGAAATAATTTTATGCTAACTTAAAACCTTTGTTCTCTAGTACTAATGAATGAAAAAAAAGCTGTAAAACTGTATTCTTACTCATGAATGAACAATGAGTGAACGTTTCGGCACTCTGCCATAAATCCAACTAATGAAATGCATTTAAAAGTTATTATATGGCTTAACATTTTCCTTAAAATTTATTTAAAAATTACATTTTTTCATGGTAATTAAAATAAAATAAAGATTATTAAATACATTATTAAAACAATGTATTTACGTAGGTATATTTTATGTATATAAAATTTAAATAAATTTGGTTAAGTTTCTAATAAAAATGGCAAATGTTTTCATAAGAAGATATATTTGTTAATTTAAAACCATAAACATGAGATTTATTATTTAAACTATTAATTATTTAGTTTTGATAAAAATATATGAATTTATTATGAAACCAACCAACACATTATTTATTTAAGAAAAAAGTTAATAAAAGTTTTGATTAAAGAAAAAAAGAACCAACCAAAATTTAATATAAAACAAAGAACGCTGAAAATAAATTTCCAGACAGCCATATTTTTTTTAGCCAAATAAATAAATAATTCATAAAGTTCACTTTGAAACACAAGTAATAAACCAAAAATTTTAAATTTATACCAGAAAGATTGTCACAATTCCCAAAGAAAACACAACAAACCAAAATCGTATCTTAACAATTACTAACAACCGTTAGTTTCTTTTCTTAATTGTTCTCAAGAGTAAAAATTACAGTGAGAGTGAGTGCAGTGATATTGAACTCCCTCAAGATTGATAAAACTCATTTTGCCCTTAAATTAAGGGCCTTAATACTGATTATTACTTGCATTTGAAATGTTGTGTGTGTGTGTGTGTGTGTGTGTAAATACTTTATTATACATATAAACAATTAACGGAAGTTTAGACACGTGTCATAACAGCGTGTAAGTGTCAAAAAAGTACTACCAAGTGTGTTTGTATGAGTAAAAAACCGAAAACAAACAAACATTTTAAATTCAAAGTGAGTTTTCTATATAAAAAAAGTAAATAAAAACCTATAAATAAAAATAAATTATATAAAAGAGGGGTTAAAAAAATACTGCAAAAATCAACCAACAAAAAACACTTTAAAAATGATTGAAATTTTAATTGTGAAATGATTGTTGTTGGGTTTAAAGGTTACCAACTGTAGTATAAAGTGTTGCCAACACTTGATACACGTGAATTATTTTGTTAACAACATTCAAAAACAATAAATTAGCTTTTAGTGTTAAACTTAAACATAAAAACTAAAAAAATTAATTAAATTTTATAATAAAGTTGTTTAATGAAGTTCCTTTTATAAAAAAAAATAAAAGATCTTAAAAATTAATTTGGTTTTTTAAAGAAATTCTTGATTTAATGAAAAAAAAAAACAATTTGTTTTGAATTGTTGTTAATTTTTGTGCTTTGTAATGTTTAACAATCGATTTTCTGTTAAAATTTTAGGGATTTTTTATTTTTTGTTTTTCAAAAATAAATCCATCATTATTTTTCAAATAAGTTATTGATGTTTTTATGTTTGGTAATTCATAAATGTATGATTTAAGCCGCCTTTGAAAGAATTTGGTAACATTTTAATTACTTTTCAATGATAAAGCCATTTTTTAAGATTTCATTCTTTAACATTTGTTGATTACACCCATTTTACTGAAATTTGTTTCTTTTTCTTAAACCGCAAAATTTTGTTGAAGTTCAAGTTCTAAAATATTATTAATACTCATCATTTTTAGGAGAAAAATAATTTTATTATTTTAAAATTTTAGTCTAAAATTTGTTTTGAATATTTTTTAACAAAGAAAATTGGGTTAATTTTTATATCTCTTGAACTTGAGTTAAGGAATTATTCATTTGAAATTTCCTAAATAATAAAAAATGTTATGAATTTTTTTTAGTAAAAGAAACTTTATATATTAAATTAATTTTGGAAATAGGTTGTTTCTTTTGTCAAGAATTTCATTGAGAATTTCAACTTAAAAATAAGTTTTCATTTATCTTAAATATTTGTTAATACATTTTGTACTTTCACAATGGAAGCAAAATTTTTATCAGGCTTTTATAATGTTAGCAGCAATTTTGTTTGCAAGCGCGTTTGTTATTAAAAAAAAAAAATACTTGCTATTTCTACGCCCCGAACAATATTATGCATAAACTATTGATTTTAGTTCATATTTCATACAAATTGGTGCTGTAGACTCAATTTGTATGAAACAAAACTTTTGTTACATTCTTGTATTTAAAAAAAAAGAATGAATACCTTGAAAAAGGATAAGACAGAAAATCAAAGAAATTGTTGCTTTCATTGTAAATGAGGCTTAAATAATAACTTCTATTTTGGGCTCAAAATTTAATGAATATGCGAAGAAAAAATCAAAAAATGTATTTTAAAAATTAATATTTTAATAATCTGAATTACTGAAAATTTTTAATTTATTCATTTTTATTTTTTAGAATTCTATAAAAATGCTTTAAAATTTATATGTATCGATTGTTTTATTAACTATGATAACTATGGCTTGACAGCTGAAAATGTTAAATTGTGTTGACATTTTTCTTCATTAAGGTACGGCAAGTAATCATGATTCGTTTAACGCTAAAACAACCCTTCCAAATTGTAAAAATTTACTTTAAAAAAAAAAATTTGTTCGTGAAGTTCATATAGTATTGTGTCCATTTTACGAAGCTCATTGCTGTTTAAAGGGCTACGTCAATTTCCAATTTTCGTATTTGGAGCGAAAACAAGGTCTTTAACTAATCACGAGTACATCAATTAAAATTTACTGTTTGGTGCGGCTTAGACGCTCTTTCGGAGCGGTGACTGGCGCTATCGAGCCATGCTGACTGAATTTTTCTTTCCAAAAATTAACCAGCTAAACATCAATGACATTTCGTTCCAACAAGACGGCGTAACTTTCCATACAGCGCGCTTAACAATCAATTTATTGCAAAATAAATTTGGTGACAACTTTATTTTCAGAAGTGGTCCTGCTCACCGGTCCCCTCGTGCTTACGATTTAAAGCGCCTGTGTTACCTTTTTTGTGGGGCTTTGCTAAGTCATTGATCTATGCCGGCAAACCTGCAACTCTAGAAGCAGTGGAAGCCAATATTCAAGCCCCCGAAATAGTAGTCAAAAACTGGAACGATCGAATTGACCATGTAACTCGTAGCCTCAGCGAAAATATTACGGAAATCATATTTAAAAAATAACTGCCTTGAAATTGTCTACCACATTATAATAAAATGTCTGTCTTGTTTATATACAGAAAAAATTCTCGCGATTTTTTTTTTTTTTTTTTTGTTTCAATTAAACCATTAATCAAAAATAAAATCAGTTTTAATCAAAAATGTAATCAATTTTATTAAACGTTAACTTATATCAAAAACATTAATGCAGAAAATGTTTTTAAATTCAGAGAAATAGTTTTGAAATCGTTTAAAAACGTTTTTTTAACGTATGGGAAAAATCGGATTTTTTTAGTATGCGTACACAGAAAACTATTCTCAAAAATGTTTCACCAATTAAAGCATTAATTAAAATTAAAATCAGTTTTAATTAATAATTTAATGAAGTAAATTTAACGTTTAATCAAGTGAATTAAACGTTTAATTTATACTTTTAATTTGCTTACTGGGACAAATTTAATTAATTTTTTAATTAATATCATAAATGTTTTAATTGTAATCAATTGTTATTTTTTCTTGTGTACATATAGCTTGTTTTTTTTAGCTGCATGAGAACTTAGACAAATACGTTGAAATTACAATCGAACAATTTTACAAATTACGGCATTCGATATCGATTGAAATTACAATACAGTTTAAATAAAAATTTCAATCCATATCGAGTTCCGTAATTCGCCAGCAGAACTACTTTTAAAACCAGCAAAAAAACGGGATTTTTAAAATGATTGAATAAAAACCTTGTCCGATTTCAATTGCACTAGATTTCTAGAAATGGCAGTATAGTTTTTTTAAACTTGGGGCTAATTCTGACGGTCGTGATCGAATACTTTTTCGATTCTAAAGCAATCTTATTTCTATTTCCTTCAATTCGAACGAATCTAAAATATTTTTTGCAGTGTTATCAAAACTCAAATAAATGGTTTACAACACTGAAAATTTAATTTCGATTCGTTCAAAAAGTATTCGATTACGACTGCCAGAATTACATATACCCTGTTTTACGGCCTTATTTATAAAAAATAAAACAGGTTTATAAAAGGTTTTTTAAACAAATTTTCAAAGAAAATCCGTTTCATACACCCTTTATGAACCTGTTTTATTTTTTCTAAATAAGCCCGTTAATTTTTAATAAAATTATAATTTTATACTATTTTTATTATTTTAAGCGTTGAAAATTAATATAGCGTCACTTGGAATACTTATTTTTAATGTAGTCAAGCGCGAATACAAGAAACGGGAGGGGGAGGCGGTTGGTTTGCCGTCCCCTGGGCTAATCGAGCATCAGTATTTTTTAATCTTAAATTGGCTGTGCCGACTAAATTTCCACCATTAATTGTCAAAAAAAAAATTATTTTAATATATTAATTTTAATTAAAGGCCAATTAGATGTAAAACATAATATATATTATTTATTCTTTAATTTTTTCCAATATTTCGATATCCATCGGATATCATTATCAAGGAATGAGTTACAAATATAACTCATTAATGAATAAATAATATATATATTTTTTTTACAAATAATTGGCCTCAAGGTCGAAAAAACTTTTTATTTTTAATTATATAAAAAAAGGCCGAAGGAATAATATTTAATTTTATATTAAATTATGTTTGTGTTTTCAAACTGCCTGTTTAACAATTTCGAACGTTAACGTCTCACTTTTAAAAATTTCAAACAGGCAGAAATTGGTTATTTAAAAACAACGTAACAAAAGAAAACAATAAACAGCAATTTGAATACATTTTTATTTTTTTTATAATATTTTCAACAGAAAACAAAATAAGTTTACGACGGAATTGTGGATTAATGGAGCGTGTTTTGAAATCTTTACGGATTTACGTCCTACGTTCTTACGTCGCACAGTGGCGCCCGTAGAGCAAGCGAGGTTGCAAAAATCAAAATTTTCATGAGTGCCGACGAAGTTTTGAATAAACCCATGTTACAGGAAACTTTTCAACGATTTCAAATATGCCACTCTTAATAATATACATTTTTAGTTTAGAAGATATAACCGTTCAAAGTTGACCGACTTTCGGTTTTCAAAAAAACACACAATTTTTAGTCAATTTGTTGCGATTTCAGGTGTAATATCACGAAAAATAGGTAACGAATCGCCTTATTTTTTGTTTGTATTGATTGATGTATTTATTAAATGTATAATGATAAAAAAAAAATTAACTGTTTGCTTTGTGTTTCTCCTGGTAAATCACTATTTAAAAACTATCCGTTTTTTCACTATTTTTCAACTTTGACGGAAAATAAAAAAAAACTATATTTTTCTATATTTGCCATATTTGCAAAACCTGTTCTTTGATTATTTCTTTACATAATGCAAAAGGTTTTATCTGCCCGTACGTGCCCGTTTGGCTTCTAGAGGTAAAAAAGTTTAAAAAGACATGGTTGCAGAAATTGTATGGCGTCCATCCCTTATATGTTTTGACTGACAGTAGTTTGATCTAATAGTTTGAAAAAAACTACTCATTGAAATTAGCAGGTACGTACCTCACATAAACAATACTTTGGCGTACAAATGGTCAGGAACAATATTGACTTATGGTCCCTACAGGTAGGCACAAATCTTATTTGGACACGTGCATAATATCAAAATTGCATTATTCAGCCTAAATCCATATGTATGCAGGGAGCAGGCAAATTTTTCGGCATGGTAGCATAAGCCTATATATTGCAAATGGTGAAGAACAATATTGACTTATGGTCCCTACAGGTTGGCACAAATCTTATTTAGACACGTGCATAATATCAAAATTGCATTATTTAGCCTAAATCCATATGTATGCAGGGAACAGGTAAATTTTTAGGCATGGTAGCATAAGCCTATATATTGCAAAATAAGGCTAATGCCTGGATTAGTCTACGACTGAAAATTGGCACAACAATTACTGAAACCATTAAACAATTTAAGTACTGAAAACATGGCGTTGAACAATTTAAAATTATTTGAACTGCTTAGAAAGTCAACCACACCAAAGTTTTTCACGGAAGTGAAAATTCTTCCTGAGAAGTTGACATTAATCAGCAAATGGGGCTGCGATGGATCATCCGGACAAAGCGTTTATAAGCAAAGCATATCTTCCGATGACGCTACAATATCGGACGGAAATATGGTTATGGCATCTGTTGTTCCTTTACGTCTAAAATCGGATGATTCCCTACACTGGAAAAATCCACGTCCGTCATCAGTGCATTATTGCCGACCAATAATGTTTCAGTTTGCAAGGGAATCGACAGAACTCATAAGGACTACGGTGAAGGACATTGAAGAACAAATAAGCAAGATTAAGCCTACAAAGCTGCAAATTGGAGAAGGAAAATATATTGAATGCAATTACGAGTTCCACCTGACCATGGTTGACGGAAAAGTCGTAAACGAACTGACAGGAACAACCTCAACAATGTCATGCCCGATTTGCAAAAAGAGTCAGAAGAATTTTTTTCAATTAAATTCAATTTATTTCATATATAATATGTTACATCTCAATTTTATATAATTAGTTGTAAAGAGTTTAAGATTAGTATCTTTTTCTGCTTAATTATAACATATTTCAATTAGTTATCATATACATATATAGACAGAATTATATTGGAGGTAAAAATTTAGCAAAACCCTATTTAAACCCCTTTTTTCGTTTCATTTTTATATATTTTTTATCGATTTTTTATTATTATTTGTCAGAAGAACTTTGGTAATTTAAACGATTCTACAAATGAGGAGAATTACGAATATGGAATGTCACCATTCCACGCAAGGATAAGGTGTATGGAATTCTTGCTAAAACTGGCATATACCCTACCACAAGAGGAGGAAAACTTCGATGAAAATACATCAATAAAGGATAAGGAAAAGATCAGAAAGAAGCAAATACAGGATGCTTTTTTTAAACAAGTTGGATTAAAAGTAGACTGTCCCAAGCACGGATACGGTAACTCAAACGATGGAAACACTTCTAGGAGATTTTTTGAAAATGAAACTAGAATCATTGGAATTGGCAATCAAATCGTGAAAAGATTGGGAACGATCTTGGGTGTTTTAAACTGCAAAGAAAATGTCAATTCTACAAAATATGGAGAATATGCGTCGAAAACTGCATCTCTTTTAGCAGAAATGTATCCACAGAAGAAGTTGACCCCGACCGTCCATAAAATATTGGCGCATGGCAAAGATATAATTGAGTACCAGTCTTTGCCAATTGGAGAGCTTTCTGAAGAAGCACAGGAGTCTCTTAACAAATTTTATAAAAAAATATAGATTGCAGAACACATTCAAAGCATCAAGGGTAAGGCAAAATGAGGACCTCTTCAACATGTTGGCAGCATCTTCCGATCCACTTTTTTTTTTTTTTTTTTTTTTTTTTTTTTTTATTCAGTTTATTTTCAAAAAAAAAATATATTTTACAAAAGATAGAAAGAGCCTCAGCGCCCTGCGGCATGTGAAGTCACGAATAGAGTTACAAAATAATTATAGTTTAGAAATGGTTAGTCTTTTAGATATACCTTCTCTTACGAATTGTGATGAATATTTTACAGAAAATTGAAAAAATAAATTTAAAAAAAAAATAATTTTTTTTTAATTTATTGGGTAATAATTTAAAACATAAAACCTTTAAGAAAAAAATAAAAACAATCTAAAAATGTAAAAATAATTTTTTTTAGTTACCATAAAATTGATTTTTCTACTAATTTTAACTTTGATAACCCATAAGTAGGCCCCTACAAAGCGTAGCACCCTTTCCAAACGCTCATTTCATAGGCTGAACAGTTATCTATCATATGCTGTTTAAACTGTTCAATTATCTTATTCGGTTCAAAAGATATGATTTTTGCAACGAAAAAACTCAAATGGCGCCACTGTGCGTCGTACAGATGTGTTCCTAGCATTTATAATTTTATGAAAAATCTTTCATATTATATTTTCATATATTTTTCTCAAGCTTTAGGTCACTTTTTTTTAAATTAATTAAATTTAGGTCACTTTTTTTGACCTAAAGCTTGAGAAAAATATATGAAAATATAATATTTAATAGAAAAAGGTCGAAGTAATAAGAATATACAATATTTAATGAAATATATTTCATAAATCAAAAAAAAATAATGTTAAAAATGTTATGCAATTTGTTCTGCTTTCATTGAAACATGCAAGGCCTGTTCCGCAACACAAAATCGGAAACGTTCAATGAAAAACACTCAGTTTGCCATACAAATTTCTTCGTGAATGAAAATGTTGATTCCTTATTTTTCTTTTTTACTTTTCGAATATTCAAAATGATGGGTATATTCATAAAAGTCTGAGTAGAATTATGACTAATTATTGCTAAAGGCTGTCTTACACTATCACACAAGTCTTACGCATTTTGACGAAAATACATGTCTTATGTAATTGTTGTTTTTTTTTCAATTTTCAAAAAACAATAACAATTTATCATGACAAGGTTGTATTTTCCACAAAATACGTAAGACTTGTGTGATAGTGTAAAGTACTCATAAGTTATATGTAAAATTAACTTTAGCCATTTAAAAAATAAATAATAATAATTGTTAAGGTCTCGATTCCCGCCAGAGAATATGGTCTGATTAACTATAACGCACTGAAGGTCTCTGTTACTATTGCTCGGTAAATATAGTAAGAAAAAAAGATACATATTCCTTAAAAATATGTTTACAAAGCAAAAATCGCTGAAATATTTGCCAAGTTTAAAATGATAAATTTTTTTCTTTTAAATTCCCAGGACCATTTTCTCAACTAAATGATTGCATAAGGTAGGATTTTTTTGACCATGTAAAATCTGTTTCATTATTACAACTTTACTTTAACCTACCAGGTGGGACGAACCATTTTTTAAATTATCGCTTACTTAAGGTTAAAGTAAAGTTGTAATAATACAACTCTTTTTATAAGGCCAATAAATCCTAAATTTAGCTATCGGTTAGTTGTGAAAACGGGCATAAAACACACAGCATTTGCTCAAATGTAACAGGAGCAATTTACAGTTAGACGGCATTTAAACGATGATTTTAAAAACATGTCTTTTTTTAATTTTCTTTTGAAGCTGCTACCAAAATCTTTTTACATTTACTTTTCAACAAAAACTTAAAATATATGATTTGGCTCGAAACTGTAATACTAGGAACTAACACGTAAACTTCATTATATATAGTCAGGCGTTGTTCAATGCGATATCCGCTGAATATACATATTTTTGATAGTCGGGACTGTAAGGACTCAATTGCCGTATGTCTTATGTCGTATAATTGCCGCCTTATTAACATTAAAACAATGGGGGGATTCACAAGGTGTGCTATCAAGTCATATCGTCATAATGTCCTAAATAATATTTTACAGTTGTTTAAAAAAAAAATATTTTTTTATGTTGTTTGAAACACAACAATATTTTTTTTTAAACAATTGTAAAATATTATTTAGGACATTATGACGATATGACTTAATAGCACACCTTGTGAATCCCCCCAATAAGATATTGCGTGATAAATGTACATTTTTACAGAAACTTTTATAAACAAACCAAATTTGGTAACAATGTTTGCAAAATAAGAGCTTAATTGTAAATGAGAGCGCAAAAAGAGATATTTCTGTGTAACATTTGTTTTTTTTTTTCTAACGTAAAAACCTAGAAAATGGCGGCCTAAGTTTAACCCCCTTATTTGTGCAAAATAAAACCTGTTATAAGGGGGTTATTTAACAAATTTTCATAGATTATTCGTTTTTTTTTTAAACTGTTTTTTATGAAAATCAAAAGTTCAGTGCTTAAATCTGGCACCGAGACTTGTGAGGCACTCTCAGCGTTGCCATAAAGGTATATTTTTTAAAATACTTCTTTTATCTAAAAAAAAACTTTTTTTTAGAAAAAACTTGTTACAAAAGTGCAAAATTGTTTAAGACAGCACAAAAATTTATATAGAATTAATTTTGTATAATTTAAAAAAAATAATTTAATAAAAAAATACACAAAAATTAATTTGGAATTAATTTTGCTTAAAAATATAGAAAAAACATTTTTTTATTTTTCGAATTTATTCTATGAACTAAATTTCAGTTATGTATTTTATAAAGCTTTTTGTAATATATAACTGAAATTTAGCTCATAGAATAAATTCGAAAATAAAAAAAATGTTGAATATAATAAAGTAGCTTATGAAAAGAAATAATTCCCAGATTCTATTTGTTAATATAGAAAAAAGTAAATAAAAATTAAGTTTTTTCTTTTAGCTAATAAATTAGTGTACAAGAAAATACTTATTAAAAACCTAAAAGGTGCTAAAACTTTAACGTGTTTTAGAAAGTCATTATTAAAACGAACTTTACAATGTGCAACAAAAAACTTTAAAAAAATATACTCTTAAGGCCATGTCAGATAAATCTTTTGCTTCGCGTTGCGTTACCGATTCGCTTTGACATCTAAGATAAAATATACATACTTATACGAAACATGTCACATAAAGTACTTTCAAAGCAGAGCGAAGCAAAAAGTTAGCCAACTATCATCTTTTTGCGCGCTTTGACAATTGGCTAGTATAATTTTCTTTTGTTTTTTAATTTGTTTGCCAAATTCAATTCCAAAAAACGGTCCAATTAAATTTTTAACATTTATTTTTATAACAAATAATTAAATTTACAAATTACCAACCGATTTTATAAGTAAACAAACAATGCGTGAGTGTTGTCAATTTTTCATTGTGTCATACACCTTTTGCTTTACATTTTTCTGCCAAAGGTAGAAACGTCACGCAAAGCGACAAAGTTGTATCTGACACGGCCTTTAAGTCCATTTAACAGCTTCAGATAACATATATGAATCTATTGTTAAAAAACTTCAGCACGTAACAAAATATAGTTGGGATCTTTTAGGTAGGAAGGAGTAAACACAAGTAAACACAGTTAAACACTTTTGCAATTATAAAGGTCAGAAAAAATATATAGTAGGATCGTTTAATTGCATTTAAGACACTTAGTATTTTTATCCAACATACTGCAAATTTTAAATTATGTATTTATAAAAAAGTTGAAAAAACTTTTTATATATTAAAAACTTTTTTGCATCTAAAAAAACTTGCAAAGGGAAAACTTGACAAATGGCAACGTTGGGCACACTAAACAATTAAACTGTGCGCTAATGCTCTAACAAATGAACTGTATAATAATTATATTATTATATAGCCATAAAAATAAATAAATTAACTGCGATTTGTTTATGTGAAAAGAGAAATGTTAGCCCTTTTTTATTTTTACATTTTCATTAATTTTTCATAGGATTTGACTTTCATGAGTATATTGCTGCTTTTAATGTGACATAATACAGGCAAAGAATCGCATAATTCTAGAAACTCTGGCTAGAATATTTTATCCGTGCTGATTTTTTGTTGCCAAGTCTTTAAAACCGCGACAGAACTTAACGTTTTTAGCATAAACCAGTGATGAAAAATATGGCACTATCATGCCATTTGTGGCACTTTTGAATGCTTGATGGCACTGAGGTACTTTGCAATCTATTTTGGCCCTTTCAGGTCAAAATTCAACTAAATACTTTAAACTATTCTGTATATTTTTCAATAAATTTTTTTTTCCCTATTTTTAACATTTCAATTAATAACAACATTGTTTTGTTTGTTGAGAGCCAAATAAACCACGCAAGCGGTTTGATCAAAGACATTGAAAACATATGACGCATTTTTGTACGAAAATCAACATTTTTTAATATTCACACAAACATCTTGTTATTGTGATCAAACCACTTGTGTAGTTTATTTGATCCTTTAAAGAACAAATTTTTGTTTGCAAATCTGTCTTGTCTCCGATATTTGAACCCATCAAGGACATTATGGCCCTTTCAAAGCATCAATTTGTGCCATAATAAAAAAATACTCAAATGCATTAATTACTGCACTGTTTTACAAACTTGAGCAAATATCAAATTCGCACTGTACAGTGCCGGACTTGAGCACTGAACTTGTGTAGTATATGGCCGGCATTAGAAAACTACAAAGAAGTACTTGTAACAGAAACTAAAAGCACTAAATACGATTTTTAGGATTTAGCATTCATATGTCTATTCTCTATAAATTTAATTTTTGCTTGTTTATTTTTCCTTCTCCTAAGTGATTAATTCGCCATGTTTTTGACTTTAAATCTTCAATCCTTTGTGTTATAAAATATTTAAGGATTTAAAAATCCCAAACCCTTCTCACAAAACTCTAAACACTTTAAGATCGTGTAATTTAAAGTTTCGACTGACTTGTTTTATAGGATTTCAAAGATTAAAAACACAAGCTTGACTTGTATTTTAAAAATTTCGTTATTCTTGAAAACAAACACTACATATTTTCCAAAATGAAAACAGGTATGATCGTAGATCTCCTTTGTCTTAACTCGGCGATAAACACAAGGTGTTTTTGCCTAACGCTTTAATCTCAGGAAAATCCTATAAAAGTCAGTGTTAACGCCTGCGGCTTAATAACTTTTAATTCTTTAACTAATACTCCAACAATATTTGTAGGAAAATCCTTAAAATAAAACTTTTATGATCTTCCGTTTTCCTAAATGAAATCTTAAAATCGAACTTACCTGTATGAGTTCTTTTGTGGATTTTTAAATTTTCACTGCGGGCAAAAACTTTGCCACATCCGGGATGAGGGCAGGCAAATGGTTTTTCACCGGTGTGAACTCTTATGTGATTAACCAACTTGTATTTGGCCTTAAAGGGCCGACCATTGCGTGAGCAACCAATCCAATAGCAAATATGGGTGGTACACTCGGGGCCCCCAACATGCTCCACCGTTAAATGGGTTACAATTTCGTGCATCGAGTGAAAGATCTTGTTGCAACTTTTACGATTGTTAGGACCCCCAGGTTGATCGGGATCAACCCAAAGACATTGCATTTCTTGTTTGATAGCCGAAGCTGCCGTGGCTGGTTGATGACGCATATAGCGCAAAAAAGCTCCAGCACCGGCGGGATGCATACCCATGTGTTGAGCATGATGGGCAGCATGTACCGACGGGAAATTGGTGTGATGC
Organism: Pollenia amentaria; assembly: GCA_943735925.1. Lineage (NCBI taxonomy): Eukaryota > Metazoa > Arthropoda > Insecta > Diptera > Polleniidae > Pollenia > Pollenia amentaria. Next base: position 43,367,878 of record OX031006.1, on the reverse strand, counting down.
TGCGCATGGGCATAGGGATGTGTAGCATAATCGGTCATGCCCATACGCATTTGATGCGAATGGTGATGATGATGATGGGCAGCGGCGGCATGATGATGCGAATGGAAGGGATGATTGCCAAAAGAGCCTGTTAGATCAGGATGATTGGCATGAGTGGCAGGGAAGGTGGGAAATAACATAGAATCTGCAGGCGATTGACCTACAGTTTGAGCAGCAGCCGTGGAAGCAGACATATAATCCTGTTCTGATCTGCGGCCCAAAAGAAAATCACGTGAGGAGTATGATGATAATTGGCTATTAAAAGGCGCATAGCCACTATTTTGATAGGCCGATGAGGGAGAAGACATATCCGAGGAAATGCCTGAAGACATGGCTGAAGACATTAAACCACTGCTATCCAATTGTTGTTGGCTCTGTTGTTGGCTATCATCCTGGCCAGCTTGTTGTTGTTGTTGATGCAATTGCTGCTGTTGTTGCTGCTGGGCAGCAACTAAATCTGCTTGTTGATTAAGATTATTGGGCGACATGCGTATGCCGTAATTAGCCAAATGATGTTGACTGGTAGTAGTGGGATCAATGAAAGCGTTCATCATCATTTTGCAAATTTAAAGTAAAAATTAACACTTTGCTTTTAAGTTATAAATAGTATTTTGTTTTAACTTTGATAAATTTTAATAATTTTTTGTTTAATATTTCTTTTTTTATAAAATTTTTTTTTAATTTATAATTTTTTTCTTAAAACATTTTTTTTTTATGATTTTTCATTTAAACACTTTTGCACTTATTTTTCGCGAAAAATTTTCATTCATTTTGTTATTAAAATTTCAAAAACGTTAGTTATTAATCCGTTTTTTTTTTATTCTTGGACGAAACTGTAATAATCCGTTAGATTGTATAGTTCTCTTTTATTTTTGTAAAAAAAAAAAAAGAAAAATCTTATGAAATTATTTCGAATTTAGTTCGTTTCCGTTTGAAAAACGCGTTAAATTTTTTTTTTTTTTTTAATTCTGTATGAGAACCAGCATGCATTTGTTTGCAAGCAGCAGTTCTCGTTCGACTAAACTTAACGTTACAAGATGCGCAGCAGGACTGAACTGACTCCTGAAATATTTTACTCAACAAAGATGTGAACACATTCGAATGTTGTTTAACGACCCCTGGGTGTACAAAACACTCGGGTGGTTTTTCTATACGGGGTTTTTTTGTATGAGAGTGTGTGTGTTAATGAAAAGATGACGACAACAACAACAACAACAACAACAATGATTTTATTATAACGAGAAGTGGAGAAAAAATTACAAAACAAAATGTACACACGAAACGCGAACGCAACAAAAATTTTTTTTATAAAAACAAACGTTGTTGGTTACTTCGAGTTGAATGTGTGCGACGGTGTACAGCGGGTAATCGTATGCCACATGCCGAGGTGTTGCAGCTTGATAACTCAAAATAATAAACAGTCCTCTTAAACAAGTTAAAATCTTTTTAAGAAGGCCTTAAGTCAGAAAGAGACTGCACTAAACACAAATGTTAAGAAACAAATAAAAAATTAACAAAACCCGTTATTACTAACGCTCCCAAACACACAAGAGTAAAAAGCTCAACTATATAAATAAAACAAATTTACCGTATTATTGTTATCTAAGGTGAGTTTCTTAGTTAGTGAGGTGAATTTCTCTGAACAAAATAAAGGAATGAGATAGCCTCTAGCACAACAAGAGTAAATAAATGGCTGCTAATTTGTACCCCTCTGCAAATGAGGAAAAGAGTAAACTATATGAAAAACAGCAACACAATCCAATTGGATTTAAGGTGAATTAAGAGATTCTAATTGAAATTTCTTTAGCCAGAAAGAGACTAAAGAATTTCCCCTTAAAAAAAAAATTAAAACCAGAAATTAAATATGAAGTTTGTTAAAGGTCTGATAAGTATTTATTTACAATGGTGGTTATTATTAATATGCTGGAAAACCAAAAAGGAAATCTTAATATAAAACCGGTTTATAAAGTGTTAAATATAGAAAGCAACTCCCACATAAAAAAACTAACAAAAAAAAAAAAGGCAAAAAACAACAACAAAAATAATTCCATATTAATCCCACAATATTTAAAGGCGTGGTTACGCATGTCTTTTTTATAAAAAATCTTTAAACATTTAATTGGTGGAATTTTTTTTGTGTTATTTGTATTGTTTTAAGAACTCAAATATAGGAATGTTATTAAAATTTATTGTTATAAATTTATTAATTAGTAAACATTAATTATAAGTTCTTAAAAACTAGTATTCTTTAGCTTTCATTGAAATATTAAAATAAATTGTTTGAAAAATTATTTGTTGTTTTTTTTTTAAATTTTCACAACTTTAATTTATTTTTAGTATGTTTGTAATGCTATTTGTTTAAATATTTTTTAAATAGTTTTAGGAAAATTAAAGAATACACAAGTAAATAAAATATTGTTAATAATTGGGAAATAAAATGTACATTTTATAGATATTACACTTTTGTAACTGAGAATATTTAAAAGTTGATTTATACAGCTTCTAAAATTTTAATTTTGTAAATAAAATTTTTTCAATAAATAAAAATTTTTTCTTTTTTGAATTTGTAGTAAAATTAAAAATAAAAAACTTCCTTTTTTCATCTTGGAAAATATAAGGGCCCAGTTTTTAGCTCTCGCTTTTATAACGAATTCTATAGACTAGTTTCGTGCGTTTGAAAACTGTTGCGCATGAAAAATACCAAGTTACACAACGCGTGTTATAAAAGCTTTTCTGTCAGCTGTTTTGCTTACAGAATTTCAAGCTTTGGCTCGTAGTCCTGCCTTACTTTTTTATACAATATTGTATGTTTTTTTAAACTCTTTAATACATTTTTTCCTCCATGATTCACTAATTTGCTTAAATTATTTTTTTTTTTTTTATTATCATCGGCTTACTTGTCAAAAGTACACAAGGCGTTAAAAAGTTCAAAGTTAACCAACTTTCTGCCGCACACGCGTCAAAATATTTTTTATGTAACATGTTCTATGAAAAAACAATAGTTTAACTTTTTTTGGCAGACAACGCGCTCGCGCACTAACTCGCGTGCCTTCAGAACGCGAATTCAACACCATCCGGCTGGAATATCTTATTTGGCATATCGCTAGGTCGGTTTGTTTTATTGAAAATGTATTGGCAATAGAATTTTATAAAAACGTTTGACGCTCTTGTTAAGATAGCTCAGTTAGAAAGGAAATGCATAATTCGAAATGCTTGATTATAAAGCAAACATTTTGGGTATGCAAAGCCAATTTAACGTCATAAACAGCGCAAGTGGATTCAAAATTTTTACTTTCTGTAAAAGATGTTAAAAAATAATTTGTTGAGGGTAATTTTGTAGGTCCGTTGAAAAATATTTCATATAAATATTTTTTAAATTTTAAAAATTTGTTAAAACCTTTTTTTGAGAAGGTTAAGGACCTAATCATGTAAAACGCAAGGCAACGCCTAAAAATAACATTGAAAGCAAAAACAATGTCATAAATATTTTGTAATTTTGTTGTTGCTTCCTACAGACATTTATGTACCGTTTTAAAATTTCCAATGCCACAAGCTGTGCAGCGTTTGAAATTTTAAAACGCAATGTGAATTTCTGTAGAATGCAACAACAAAATTACAAAAATTCAAGAAATTGTTCTTTTATAAAAAAAAACCTTAAACTTTTCTTTTTCAAGACAAAGTCTTAACAGTTAAAGAAGTTTTTAAAAACTTAATTTTCTTAATAAAAATTTATTTTCTACACTTAATCAATTTCGACAAAAACAATTTAGGGGGTTATTTTGTACAGCACTTGACCTCACTTGACCGTATCATCACAGCTACATTCCTTGCGAAGTAACGTAACAGAGCCCTCCGACGATGACATCAAAAATATTTTGTTATAGTTAACTATTAACAGTGCACCAAAAGGCGACGACATCCTTATCTTCTTGGGAGATTTTAATGCCATAGTGGGCAACCACAATACAGAAACACGTGAAGTCATGTGTCGTTATGGCCTTGGCAGTATAAGGTACATAAGCGCAGAACGGTTGGTTGACTTTTGTACCAATCATGCCTTACTAATAGGCGGTACCAAGTTTCAGCACAAGTATACCTGGATGTCGCCAGATGGTACTACACGCAATCAGATCGACCACGTATTAATCAGCAGGAGACTTTACAATGCAATGTTGGATGTACATACCCGAAGACGCGCTGATATATAGGGTGCCCCGGTAGGATAGCTGGTAGTGAGCTAGTCTATCAGTACGGGGGTTGCGGGCTCGATTCCCGCCAGAGACTCTGGTCTCATGCAGACAAGCGAAGAGCTTCGCGGGATTAGCGTAGGAATAAAAAAAATATACACCGATCACAACTTGTTAGTGGCACAATTCCTTCTACGGCCAGCTGCTGTGAATAAACGGTTCTGTTATACTGCTCACACTGGTTCTGTTATACGGAATGTAACGGACGTTATATGCAAAAAACTTAGGGTATTCATTAATAAATGCCTGCGATGTGTATGCCGAATATTTAGCCTTCCACGATCCCCAATGCAGAATTATACAGGATGACTAACAGCGAAGCAGTAATGATTGAAATAATACGACGGAAGTGGCGGTGGATAGGCTACAGGCTGCGCAAACCTCACGATGACAAAAGCGAAAATGGATCTCGACTGGATTTCTCAGGGCTCGAGTTGTTTGAAAAGACTCAGCGTGACATCGTTAAGATCCACCCGTGAGGAGAGACGTGGCACAAGGCAGATAGCAATGGAATGATTTTGTTGCCGCCTTATGCTTCGACTAGGAGGTTTATGCGTTTCACATTTGTATTGTATTTCATGTAAAATTATTATCGAAGGAATAAAAAAAATTTCATTTTACAACTGAATAGATTTTCCATGCTTAATACCAGCCGACTAAAATTTCAAACCGAATCCCATCACTCCAAAAAAAATTAGCAAAAATCCAAATTTTTTCCAAAATTTTCTTTTATTTTTGGAATATTTTCGCTATTACGTATGGGTTTTAGGATTCTCATTACACAATTATTATAAACATATTGAGGCCTACAAACAGTGTAGGACAGCGTACATTATAATTAGAATATAAATTTCGTATTTCACCTAATTCATTTTGAAATCGAACAATTTAATTAAAACTTTGTTAAAAAAACCGTCCTGAAATAACAAAGTGATATTAAGAAAACTGAAATCTGTTGTTTAAAATAACAAATAAAATTAAAGCAAAATTTTAATCAAAATTTTTTGCTGAAATAAAAGAAAGTTATGCAAGTTTATTATTAACAACTATTATTTAATTCGATAACCCGTTTTACTTTACATTAAAATCGAATCGAATCCATTTACAGAAAAAATTAAAAAATTGTCTCTAATCACCAAATTTATACCAAATTCATAATATCAAGCAAACAAGTTGTTGATTTTGCACCTATTACCAAAATGATTACATTGATTACTAAAAATTGTAAAATGATAAATGATATTTTTAATTTTAAATAAAAAAAATGATCAAAAAAGTTTGCCATTTCAAACAATGTGTTATTTAATTAAATATGGACAATTTCCAGCAACAATTCAACAAGTTGAAATTATTTTATTTTAAACGGAAAAAGTCAATTAAGATTTTTTTGTTATTTAATTAATATTTTAATTCAAAATTTATTTCAAAACAACTAAAATGTTAATTAAATCAAAATAACATTTTTAATTTTCTTTCAACTAAAAAAAATTATTGATTCAATTATCACATTAATTAAATTTAAATACTTTTTAAACCATTTTTTTAATTGATAAAAAACTTTTTTCTGTGTTCAAAATAAAGCAAATGTTATTCAACTTGAAATGAAACTGACATTCTTTAGACGCCCATATTGGCATTGGCAGACAGCACTTGTATTTAAGCCTAAACCTTGACGCGCCTGACTTAAGGGTCCTTATCATGCAAAACACAACGCCAAAGATTAACATTAAAAGCAAAAACAATGTCATAAATATTTTGTAATTTTGTTGTTGCTTTCTACAACGGTACATGACGTTTTAAAATGTTCAACGCCACAAGCTGTACAGCGTTTGAAATTTTAAAACCCAATGTGAATTTCTGTATAATGCAACAAAAAAATTACAACATATTTATGACATTGTTTGTGCTTTCAATGTTATTCTTTGGCGTTGCGTTGCATTTTACATGATAAGGGCCTAATTGTTTCCACTGATTAAGACAACTTCGCTGGAATGCCCTTTTTTATTTGATTCTGGCCTTAATGGATAAGAAACTGAATAATTAAGTTTGTTTATTTTATGTATTTTTGTCATGAAAGCTTAAAGTTTTTCGATATGACCGCTAATTTCTCTTTTTAATGAACTTAAGAATTCTAAGAAAAATGTGATCTTAAGAAACAATTTTATGGACTTTATATTTATTACATTAATCAATGGACGATTGAATGAAAGAATTTTGATGTTTTTTAACATAATACTTTAAGACTAAATCATTTCGTCTAATCAATTAACTTTTCAGCCATTTTTTCTACATTTAAAAAAAAAATACGAACAATTCTACTTAATTTCCCATCAATAATCATTTTTATAGAAGGAAAAAACTTTGTTTATCTATTCAACTTTATGCCGCCATCTTGCTTTGATCAATTTTAGAAAATAGAGCTGTCATTCGTATGACAGTTATTGGCCTCTGTTTAATAAATACTTGCGGTTGGTCTTGTTTTCTTTGCATTTATTTTTTGCTGCTCTTTATCTTGTGTTTTTCTTAGCAATTTCGCAAACGTATTTATGAACAATTTATCTGTTAAATGTTGTTTTTTAATTGCGAGTTTCCATATTTTTTTTTTCTCTTCTAAAAATTTTTCCGCAAAGTCTGGAAATAAACAAAATGAAAAAATTTTCCAACATTTATTGACACATTGTTGCAATTCTATTGACATGAGTTGTAATTGGATGGAGGAAAAGTCAAATGGATGAATAGTAAAGCATTTTAATATGCGTGAGAAGTAAGAAAAAAGGAAATAATTCAAAGATGGAATACATTTAAAAAAAATCCAATGAAGGCTTTGGAATGAGATGGATTTATAAAGCAAAATATAGGGGGCTTCCTTTTATACAGGGGAAAAGTGGGGCTTAGAATAAGAAGCATCTGCCATAATATTTTTAAAATGAAAAATATCTCAAATTTACAGCCTGACCCACAATGTCAATCGAGAACTTAAGCGAGCGACAACGAGTCACTCATTATCGTTCTCATAAACGCCGCACTAATAATCGACTTTTCGGTCGGCATGTTTTACATTTCGAACATAATCCATTTATTAATTGTTAAATAAAATATATAAATATAGAAACAACTCTGCGCTACAAACATAGCAGTAAACAGAAAACAAACAAAGCAGTAAACAACAAATATAGAATAAAATTTGGTAAAAAAAATATTAAAAAAAACTTTTTTTTTATTTTTCGAATTTATTCTATGAGCTAAATTTCAGTTATGTATTTTATAAAGCTTTTTGTAATAGTTCTATTCCTTAAATATTTTGCTGGTAGTGTATAAAGTCATTCGTAAATATTTAAGGAATGGAACTATTACAAAAAGCTTTATAAAATGCATAACTGAAATTTAGCTAATAGAATAAATTCGAAAAAAAAAATGTTGAATATAATAAAGTAACTTTTGAAAAAGAAATAATACCCAGATTCTATTAAAAAAAACTATAGCGGTATTCACCCTTTGTATTAAGTGTACAACTCTGTTATATTTAATACGATTTTATACTTCAAAGCGTGAGTGTGTTTTTCGTATGCATTGTAAATTAATGAATTTGCTGAGTAAGAGAAATATACAGATAAAGTTTCTTCAACTGTTTTGTTCTGGTAAATTCACACACTTTGTTTACTACTGATTTTTGTGGGATTTTTCAACCACAGCGTAGTATATTTTAGTCTAATACATTTTGTTGTTGCAGTGTTGTAAATGTTAGTATTGTTACTGAAATTATAAGATTAACAAGGTCTACAAGGGACTTTACTATCAAGGGTGAATATTCGGCAATAAGGCCGAATATTAAGTGTTGGTGTGTAAAAAAAATTCGTTTAATACTCCAAAAAAATTCCTTCTTCGACAACCACAATACAAGGGACTGGTTTTGAAATTTGTGATCGCATTATATTTTTTAATGGAGCCAAATTTATAAGAAAACTATTACGTTATTGTTCGCTTGCATTGTCGATCGGCTTGTCGATCTGGAAATTGTAATTGGGGTGCAAATTAGTTGTTTATCGTTGAAAATGCAAGCAAACGATAGCGGTCGACATCGTGAGCCAGGCTGCCAATGTTTCATGCATTGAGACTGTCAAATAGTTTGTAAAATTTGTAGAAATCGTAGGCAAATAAATCAAATTTTTTTGCAATCAAACGAACATTTTAAATTACACATTTTCCATCATTTTATTCAATAATTTTTTTTAATTAATAAGATTTCTCTGTGACGTACTAAATTCCCAATTTTTATTTTTGATACAAACACTGAAATTTATTGTTAGGGGAATGCCAGTTTCTATGCGCATTTCACTGGTTGCTTAGGCCAAATCATCAGGAAACCTTTTTCCAAAGACTTTAGAGAAGCTAAAAATATTATACAAATAAAACTGTAAAGCGAATAAGAATTATAAACACTAAAGTTTTACTTCTAACAATATCAAAGCTAAAACAAAACAACAACAATAAACAGTGAGTTCACCTTTTCTTACATTCCTCTACTAATAAGTTTTAGCGAAAAAAATAAGTCTTCAACCAAAAAAACTCTGGTTGTCTCAAAGAACATTTTTGGTTGATATTTACTATAAGATCTATTTCAATGCAAATTAATTAATTACACCCAGAGAAAAAACATTTTTCAATATGGTGCGAACAAAACTACTTTTGTATTAATTTAACAATATTATTGTCACCGACAACCATATAAGGTATGGAGCTCTTCGTCAAGAATCCACAACCATATTATGGTTGCCTTCGAAAATGTTATGGTAAAAAATACAAAAACATGTTGAACACCTCTAATAGGATGGTTGTTTATCAACCGTAGCACCCTGCACTTGGAAAAGATGAAAATACTATTTATTGTTAATTAAAAACTAAGCAATTATTAGTGGTCAACAAATAATTGATATATTTAAGCATAACATTTTTGGAGTAAACCATAATATATTATATAATGTGGTTAAATGAACAATATGTTTAAAATTTTTCGTTAAAAACAGTTCTGTTAGAGGTGTTTTTTGCGCTTATAAAGGGTGTTTTTTATAGAGGTAGAGAATTTTGGAGTGGAATAAAACAAAGATGATTTTTTAAATTGACATGAAATGTACTTTCTTTGAAAGCTAATCTTCTGGCATTAGGTGTGTTCATTTACCTCACTAGCAGAAACTTGCAACGAGAGAGTAAATTTAAAAAATTATTCTCCCAATTACTCAAAAAAATAAAAAAGTAAATGAACACTCTACCAGCAAAACTTGCACATTAGGCATATCGACACTATTTAGCTGAAAGATACGAGATTGTTTCTTAATAAATTAAATTTTTTTTAACTATTTGCGCAAGAATATTGTTCTTAAATATTGGAAAAATAAATATTTTTACTTATTAAACAAAAACATGAAACAGGTGGTTGAATAATTCTTGCTAGTAAAAAATTTTACTATCGAAATTTTAAAAAAATTTCTTGTCTCCGAAATTGTTTATTCCGAAATTTTTTATTTATTCTCTTTTTTCACTCTCTCGTTGCAAGTTTTTCGGGTACGTGAAGAGTTACTAGTAGCAATTATTGAAAATAAGCAATAATTTTCTGTAAATGAACACACCTATTATAAATTAAATGTGACTTCTGGCATTTGATCGCCATGGTTGGCTCGGTTTTAGTCTAATCTGGAGGTCCAATTTTCGATGATTTTCTCCAATATTTGTGGCCGTAAATCGGCAATAACGCGGAAAATGTTGTCCTCCAAGTGGTTAATCGTTTCGGGCTTATCGGTTTAGACAAAAAATAGTCTAGCGGCGTTAAATAGAACGATCGTGGAAGCTAATTGACAGGTCCGAAGCGTGACACTATGCGGTAACCAAACGTTTCCTTCAATAAATCAATTGTGGCACGAGCTGTGTGACATGGTGCACACATCATGGTTGTTCAATTGATGAAGAACAATTCAGTAATCATGGCTCTATAGTGGTCATCATTGACTGTAACGTTCTGACCAGCATCGGTTTTAAAGAATTACGAACTAATGATTCCACCAGCCCATAGAGCATGAAGCATGATTTTCAAAATAAATTTGCATAATTTGGTAGCGTTGTTCAGTGGTGCGATTCACTTACTTTTAACGATCCGACAATCGTAATTTTTGTCGACATATATATTCGCTTGCAGTAACGATAGTGTGATTCTCTTATTTTAGTTTTGACGATTGTAAACAGCTGTAGTGTTTGTAACATCTCTGTCTACAAAATTTTAAAATAAACGAAAAGCACAAAAGAGAATAAATCAATTGTGCTTAATTTACAGTTTTTATACATATTTTATTTAGTGAATTTTGGTTTTGTTCATAATTTGCTTTTTTGTACAATTTGAATTTAGAATTTTGTTTTTGTTCATACATATACTTACATATGTATGTATGTATGTAGTATGTATAGACGAAGTCGGGCATCAGCCACTTTAAACATAAAATACACTTTATCGATACACAAAAAAAAAAATTGTTTTATCAATTAAAAAAATGGTTTAAAAAGTATTTAAATTGAATTAATGTGATAATTGGATCAATTATTTTTTTAGTTGAAAGAAAATTAAAAATTTAATTTTGATTTAATTAACATTTTAGTTGTTTTGAAATAAATTTTCAATTAAAATTTTAATTAAATAACAAAAAATCTTAATTGACTTTTTTGGTTTAAAATAAAATAATTTAAACATGTAGAATTGTTGTTAGGATTTGTCGATATTTATTTAAATAAATTAACACATTGTTTGAAATGGCAAAGTTTTTTTTATAATTTTTTTAATTAAAATTAAAAATATAATTTATTGCCAAAAAAAATCACAATTTTACAATTTTTAGTAATCAGTAATCAATATAATCATTTGGGCAACAGTTGCAAAATCAATAAATTGTTTGGTATAAATTTGGTGATTGGAGAAATTTAATAATTTTTTCTGTGTTAAATAAACACAACGTAAAATATTGTCGTTAAAATAACGAAAAAAAAAACTGCTGAAAGTAACAGCTGACTTTAATCGACAGCGAATATCGTTAAAAAATTTTACTGAATAGCAAATTCGATAAATTTTCGTTATATGTATTTATTTTAACGATACGAATATCGTAAAAAAAAGTTAGTGAATCGCACTACATGCGTCAGTCTATTAATATTGAAATGCTAAACCAAACCAAATAGAAATCACTTGACAGCTGACAAAATGGCCGCCAGTAAAAAAAGTGCTGCCAACTTAAAGTCTTATACCTCTATAAAAAACACCCTGTATGTCAGATTTCCACTCACACTGTATTCGTTGTTGTATTAACAGAATCTTGTTTAGTCTCAATTTTCACGTTTCATCTTTTAATGCTCAACTTCTTTTCAATTCCCTTTTGAAAATGTCATTATGTTCACACGCAGCAATCGGTTTCAACTTTTTTTGCTTAAAAAAACAACAACACTTTTATTCAAAGCGAACCAAAGAGAAAAAGAAAAAATTAATTTACATGCAGCCATTGTTGTGCATATACCTAATGAGAACACAAAGCGTACTGCCCGAGTACAGGCATCTCCGTACCAACCCCTTCTTGTTTCCCTCTCCTTAAAACACAAGAGTTGAGCATCAAAAGATGAAACGTGTGAATGTAGACTTAGTTGTTTACAATATTTTATTAAAATTTTCTAAAAATAAATGTTTAATTAAAAAGATTTAGTGAATTTTAACCAAATTTCAAAGCTCAAAATCAACCGATTTGGCTATCTAAAGTGGAAGGTTCTCAATGACAAATTGTCGTTAATATAAACTACTAAACTTGTTTCAATGAATATGAGTCCTGTCATAAAATATTACATTCTTTGAATTTGGAACTAAAAACTTTTTTGAACCCAAGATTTTGAAAACACAATAGGTGACACTTTCTCTTAAACTCTGTCCCAATTGTTTTTCCTTTAAATTTTTCCCAGAGTTCTCAAATTTTCAAAACTCACTAAAGTTAAATGAAAATATATGAATGTACAACATTTTTAAAGTCGTTAGATTCAATTAAAAAGGGATTTATATAACAAAAACTGTTTGATACTAATCAATAGAAAATTGTTAACACCTCCAACGCCCAGAGAAGAAAACAGACATACACACAAATCAAACCCTCATTCATGCCAAAATATGAAATAAACCCTAAAAGTTAAACAAACAACCATAAAAAGAAATTTGTAAAACCTTTTCAAATTGAAATATTCAAACAGATGTTAGAAACTAATGAGTGAGTATTAGAAGTCGTAACAAACAACTCTTAAAAATTGATTGAGTTTTATTTCCCATTTTGCCATTTACTTTAGTTAGACGAATATATTTGGAAGCGGTCTACTGGCCACTATTTACACTAGATCTAATCACTAGATTTTAGTGTAAAATGCCTTATGGAACGACGGACGTACAGTTAAAAAAAGTATTTCCTTTGCGGTTGTAAATCTAGACATGACGTTTATTTTCTCATTAAAAATCATGTTTTTATGTTCGCAATCATAAATTATGAAATTTTGTAGGCGAAATTTCTTTCGATTGCCTTAATTCATATGAGAATACTGCAAAATACAGAAAAGGTGCTAAAAGGTTTGTTTGGCACAAAGAATCTATTTTTGGTAATAAAAACAACGTAAATAGAAATTTTTGCAGTTGAAAAACTTTAACTTTATGCGATATTCATAATAAAAACTTCGACACAGTTAAATGCCAACAAGTACCGATGTAGTGATGGTCAGCACCGAACCCGTGATACCCTATACCACTCACGAATTCTCGGTAAATTGTGAATTTATAACGTTGCAACACGTGCCAAATATTGTACCAATGCTAACATGTAGTTAACAAAAGGTTTATTTCTTAACATTTGTGTTTTATAAAATTTCTTAAAAAAAAAATTTGCATTTAAGGGTGTTTGTAAAACGGTAGCAAAGTTTTATGGTAAATTAAAATTGTCAAATATTTCTACGCTAATGTCGAAAGGTGAATAAAATGACACTAGCCCTGGCTCAACAGTGAAAAAATTTTACTTCCATGAGTACTTTGCTATCGTTTCCCATACACCTTAAATCTAGAATTGTCTCTATTGTCCAATTCACAAGCTCTGTCGTATGGCTTATCGTTTAAGCAACTTGTAAAATTTGTTTATGCACTTGTAAATAGACGAATTTGTTGGTTCGTTACTTTGTCGTTTTGCTAAATGTCAAAAGTGGGAAATATCAATTCAATGTACATTTGTCAATTCACTTTGAGTAAACAAATTTCTTTTTACCAAATACTAAAAAAAATTAAATTAGGAAAAATAAAGCTAAGAAAGGCATAAATAAAAGTTATTCCTTAAAGAAATGTAAGTGTTATAATTATTGAGTTGTCTTTTAATATTTATTTAAATGTGTGATCATCATTGGTATATCTTTTGCACATTAAAATAAATATTTTCAGACAACTAAATAATTATAACACGTACATTTCTTTAAAGAACAACTTTTATTTTTGATCGAAAAAATAAAAATCAAAAAATAATTGTTATTATTGTTTAAAAAATAAAAATCATAAAATAACTGTTATTTTTGATCGAAAAAAAAAATCAAAAAATAACTGTTATCATCTGACTTTTATGAAAAAAGGAATAACTATTGCGGTCCCTGGTTTAAAAAGATATTGTTGTGTTTTAAACAATAGGTGCGTTTTTGTACTTTTACAGTAAAATGCAGTAAATGAGTAAACTTAAAAATTTGCTCTCACAAAAAGCTGTTGTCCAAAAAAGTACGCGAACGCAAAATTTGTAAAAATTCGTAAAATAAAGGCAACAGCTGATGGCAAATAATTGAAGTGTTGAAAAATGTTTACACTTTTGACTACTTAACTCGTTTTCTTATCGGTATTCGATTAAATACTTTTTATAACACGAATATTTTTGGAAAATACAAACAAATTATTTTATGTCATCTTTCATGTTTGTTTGTTTCTTATTTTATTTGAATTTGCTAATTTGTGTCCGGCTAAATTTGATCAATAGTAAACGAATACTTTTTTTACTATTGATAACTTTAAAAACTGTTCTAAGTACCCGATTACTTGACACTTTACAACTCCAAAAAATTTACATAACTAAACAAAGTTTTAAAAGTTGGTGTTTAGCCATATAAAATCTTCACAAACAAGTTTAATTAATTAATATTTATTAATTTTTTGTTTTTATTTCAACTTTTCTTTTTTTAAACAATTTTTTCACATTTTGCATGCCTTTTGTTTGCTACTTTTGTTTGTTTACCTTTTGAAACATATGTTTTTTTGTTTTACTAAATTTTACTGCAAAAATTTCTGCAGTAAAAATTTGTAAGTACTCAGTCAAGAACTGTCACTTTACGCTCTCAATGTGTGTTCTCATTTAATGTATTTTGTGTACGCGAACGCAATTTAGTAAAATGCAGTAAAGTTCAGTAAAAAATAGTAAAAACTTTTGTGTTCTCGAACGCAGCTAATATAAAAAATTTTAATGCTGTGTTCATTGATTCGTCATAACTGTGCAGTAGAAATCTAAATTAAAAGCGGTTGCCCACAGCAGTCATATGTATATATTTCTTGTAATTATTTTAAGACATATGCCCTTGCAACTTTATGACTACCTTGTGAATCACCCAAATATTGTATAATTATACGATTATAAAACGAATACGAAGATACTATGATCTTGTGAATTCGACATATATTTATGCCCCTTTTGCGGTTGACAACTTTTTAAACAGTTTGGTCGTTTATAAATTCGCATTGTCAATCTCAACTCAACTATTTTATGGTTGTGTTCACTACATTTTCCCGGTATTGTGGTTTACAACTCTGTGTAAGTTTGGTCGACATAATCGTAATAAATAGACAACTGCTTTTTCTTAGTTGAGTTATTTTCAGTTTCAGTTGACTTGGATTTAAAAAAAAAAATAAATCAAAAATGGAGAAACGTAAATAGAAAGATTTGTTATGCTGAATATTAGAATTTTACAACATTTAATACATTCGCAGATCTTTGAAAATTACAACTAAAGCACAATTTGAGAGGATTGTTAATCTAACTTATTTTGATAAAAAAAAAAAAAAAATATATATGCGAAAATAAAAATTTTTAATAATGTGTTGACTTTTCTTTATTTTTAATCACCTCAAAAATTCTTTGGGGCATACTTTGATACAAATTTTTTACATGTTGTAATGACACTTTTTTCTTTATTTATATTATTTTTTTTAATTTTTAGCTTTAAATTGTCTGCTTTTCTGTCAAAGTAGATATTTTAAGTTGGCAACGCCATAACAATTTCAACTGAAAACTGTTGTGTTTCCCAATACTAAAAAACAGTTTGGTTGTGTGAAAGTTGGGTCGACTCACAGACAACCAAACTGCGTTGAGTTGAGAACGACAATAGAGGCATTAAAGGCTGTGCCGAATTTTTAAAACTCTTCACAAAAAGTAAGAATATTTACGAAGTGGGCTTTTTATAGGCTCTATGATAAATTACGAAACAATCTTTATTAAACCTAACCTCACAGTGTAATAATTCGTTGCGTATTTAGGCGTGCTATAGGGGTTCGTTGTTATTTTATGGGTCGATCATCACAAAGTTAAATGGTGTTATTTCTAGTCACATAATAGATAATTGGACCAAATTACAATAAAATGCCTTGATTCTATTCAGTTTAATATATATTAAAGTGGTTTTTATTTTGGCCCTATGAACCGATTACCACACGATTCTTTTGATGTGATATTAAGGCTCACAAAACTAATTTTAACCAAATTTCATTATTATTAGACAAAATTCTAAACGTCCATATTTAAGTGTTTCCCGAGAATGGTAAGCTATTCATCGATATACACGAAATTTGTGGTGTGACTTCTTGTCTTACGAAACTAATTACAAAAGCATTATTTGCTACGGTTTTAGACGCACTATAGTTTTTTTGAGAATGAGTTTTATATGGGGCCTATAGTAAATTATGGACCGATCTATATGAAATTTGTTGGTATGATTTTTAGTCCAATAAGACTAACTTTCAATAACTTTTACAACAAAAGCATCATTCGTAACGGTTTTAGGCGTATTAAAAAGTTTTCTGAGAGTGCACCGATCTTCAAGAAGTTTAGCAGAGTGATTTCTAATCTAGAAATAATTTGACAGGAAACTTGTTCTTTTCTGTTGAATAAGAAGTAAGCATGATTTTTACAGATGGACATTGCTTAATCGACTTAGAATTACTCAGGGACCCAACAAAGAATAAACTTTATGGAGTTTGGGATGAATGTTAAAAAAGTTTCAGGCGGAATGATTTATTTTCTTAATCGGGCATGTTCTTTGAATCTTAATGAATTGGATCAATAAATTTTGAAAATGAGCCTGTAGTTTATTTTCGTATACTTCATTCTTTGGCTTCCAATTATCTTTACAAGAATAACTCTTCAAATTTCCTGTTTTGAACTGAATCTCGTTCGATTTTAATTCCATTTCATTACGATTTCTAGAGCATGCCCGAATGTGCAGTTTTTTAAATAAAAAAATGGTAACGATGCCTACGAGCCTCTTTGCGTAATACCTTCTGTACACTTGCATACATTACGCAGGAACGCATGGAAGATGTTGAAAATGTGAAACATGCATTCACACATGAAACATCTAACATCTACTATCAATCAAAAATGTCACCATATCTGAAAAAAACTTTGTTTTTTAAGTACTATATTTCTACAAAAGTCCCAAAATTTTAAAAGAAATCACCAAAATTTATTTGGAATTCAATTTGTGTTTAATAAAAAATAAAAATTAACTTGTTTAATAAAAAATAAATAAACCAAAAAGAGACTTGCAAAAAAGGAAAAACTTAACAAATGGTAACGCTGCTTATAAAACGAATGCCATTTTGATAGTGATGCCATAATAATAATAATAGAATTAATAGGAGGATGCAGATGGGAATACAATGAGAATGGAACATCTTGTAAAGTTGTTGATTTTTTTGCTCTATGTATTTATTATAGGAAAATTTCAACATCTTCGCAAATTGATGGTAGATGTTGAATACTAATGAGTGAAAAAAAGCTATAATACGCTTTGTACGCTTCCATACATTTTGGAGAAACGCATGGAAGATGTTGAAAATGTGAAATATGCGTTTACACTTGAAAATAATGTTATCAATAAAAAGATGTCACCATTTCTGAAAAAAATACTTTTATTTTTTTAATACTTTTTTCTTCCAAAGTGCCGAATCTTAAAAAGAAAACAGCAAAATGTATTTGGAATAAATTTTGTTTAATAATATAAAAAAAAGAAGTAAAGAAAAAAAGACTTGCAAAAATGTAATTTTGTCGGTGGTGCCACAATAATAATAGACTTTATTGCCACTTTTTTAGTGTTGACACTAAAATAGTCAGACGATGTAGAATGGAACACAATGAGATCGGAACATCTTGTAAAAATGTTAGTTTCTAGCTCAATGCATTTCTTATAGTTTCAACAACTTCGCAAATTGATGGTTAGATGTTGACAACCGTGAAAAGGCCATTAGCGTCATGTCTGTTAATGCATGCAAAAAAATGATGAAAATGCATTCTTATTAGAAAATCTTACCAGTGCCCATGTTTTGTAACTCTCGCTTCGAGAAACTTTTCGATTGAAATGCGAGAAATGAAACAAAAATGCCATAAATTAAAACAAACAACTGGTTTTCTTACTTAACTGCGTCTGTAACACTTTTAGCGAGTAATATATATCACGTAAGGAAATTACTCGCCAATTTACAGAAAAAATGTGTCTGTAAAATTTTTGTCAAATAAACTTAAGCATAAAAACGGGGTGAGAAAAAATATTTCCACTAAAAAATATATTAAAAATGCAAAATGCAATGAATAATAACATAGAAGAGATAAGTATTTTGTTTTTGACTGATTTTTTTCATTATTTAATTATTTTGCTTTTAACATTTTTGAAAAATATACGAATGTTTTCAAAGCTATTTCTTAAACAACAAAAATTAAAGTCGCACTCTACATTATTTTCTATAGCCGACGGTTGTATTTTAGCCGCCGTCATTGAAAATTTTTCAATTTTAATCATGTTGGTCGCCGTCAACAATATGTGTTACTGGCGTTCTCAAAGTCTGCAAGTTCACATCGACTTCGAGTGGAATATTATGACATTTATAACGAAACGACGTAATCTCTTTTGATAGTTTTCGACAACATGAGTTACAGACACACTTTTTTCTCACTTTTCGAGAAACGATGGAATATTTTGTTTCACATCTTTTCGATGCGAGAAATTTTCACCAAAGTTACAGAACATGGGCACAGGAATAGATTAAGATGGGTACGTAGGGCCAAAAATCAAAACTCAAACACTTTTCTTTTTTGTTAAAAACGGTCTATCCGTTTAAAAATTTTTAATTTATTATCCCCTTAATTTTGATTCTCTCCCATTGTGCAATTTGCACTTTTCTGAGAGTTATGAGCAGTGATGCCATTAGGATACGAAAAATACATTTTTCGTATTTTTTGATGACTTCAGGTACCATGTATAATCCTGACATATTTCGTATCTTTTGAATCTATACGCAAAATGTACAGAAATAAAATATTAAACTTTCCGTCTCTGATAAAGTTGTTTTAAGTTATAATTTCGTTATGAATACTAAAAAAAACAGTGACAACTAAATACAAAAACAACATGGATTTTGTTGATAGGTTTTCTAAATTCTTCTGTCGTCTGCTTATTATTGTGTGCGTTAAGATGAAATTTTAGAAGAAAAATTTATATGAACTTTTTTATATAATCGCCTTAGTATAAACGCCTTAACTCGTTTTTTAATTTAAAAAAAATGAATTTGTTTTTATAACATCCAAAGATAGTTACATATAATTAATTTTAAAGCTTGGGTACTGCATTTTTAAAAATTACATTCCTAATATTTATGATTTAAATAAATATTAAAATGAATTTATATGCTATCATTTTCTTTACAACATTCATTAACTATGAAATAAAAGTGTTATGTTAATAAATGTAAAACGTTAAAAATGGATTTCCAATTTTTTTTCAAAATGTATCTTTTTGGGAAAAAGTGTATCTTTTTAGAAACCAAAATGTATCTTTTTCGAAATTTTACTGGCAACACTGATTATGAGTCTTAAGAATTTAACTGTTATTATTGAATAGATCTTTAACTTTTCTATTTGGGCAAACTGTTTTCAAAATAATTTCACAGTTTTCAGCAAATACCTAAACTAAAAAGAAAAATCCAAAAATAAAGGCAATTGTATACATTTAGCGCCAGAGGTTATATGATAACAAAATGTATTCCTTATTAAAGATGTTTTTACTTTTTTCTTTAAGTTTTACCATGTAGCATGATCATGAACCAAAGACCAACCAACCGGATCACAAAATAATAAGTCATATATTTTTACCTTTAAATGAATACAATTGGTTTGTCGTGGCTTTTTGCTTCAGTTAATTTTTTTTTTTTTTATTATTTTTATTATTTTCGTATTGCATTTATTATACATATGAATATATTTTTAAAAACATTTTTTTTAAGTTGACAAAATGCCATTTGCCATGCAAAATATGAATCCGTTTAAAATTCACACTGTAATACGTGAACAAATTTTCTGTTTAAATTTAAATGCAGTGAGAGAAAAGCTGTAAAAAAAATATTTATGTTGGCATCCTAAAACAAACATTTTTCACTCAAAAAAAAAAAAAAAATAATAATAATAATAGATCAATTCGTTGATTTACAGCCTATTTTAATAAATGCGGAAGAACTCTTTCTCTAGCTGGTTGCAATTTTAATAAGCAAATTTTTCATTTGTCATTACAAGTTGTTTTCTTAATGACATTTTGAAAGTAAATTGCTTAAAAATTGCGTGCAGCCTACGTAACAGCCTTAAATATTTTGTAAATTTTGACGAGCAGTAAGAGCAGAAACATGAACGTGTGACTCCAGCGTAAAGCCACAGTAAGCTAACAGTAACAGAAGTGTAAGCGTACAATAAAAAAATAAGAAAAATCTATTCTCTATGATTTTAAAATCGTGATAATTGCTTTTCATACAACAAATTGAAGCAGCTGATTTGCAACGTTACTGGGAAAGGACCTGCAAATATATTCTTATTAAAACAAAATAAAAAATTATTTCTCGAACTTCCATACGTGTAAAGATACAATAACAAAGAAAACACATGCTTTATACAGAAATTCACATTGCGTTTTAAGATTTCAAACGCTGCACAGCTTGTGGCGTTGAAAATTTTAAAACGGTACATGAATTTCTTACAAAGCAACAACAAAATTACAAAATATTTATGACATTGTTTTTGCTTTCGATGTTATTCTTTGGCGTTGCGTTGCGTTTTACATGATGAGGGCCTTAATTTACATGATTATTGTGTTTATTGTAACTTATTTTCGTTTATGAGACGGAATTTTTACGTTTTTGTGTTATTATACCCTCCACCACCACTGTGGTCAATGAGGGTATACTAAGTTTGTCATTCCGTGTGAAACTTTTTTATTATACATCTAAGACCCCATAAAGAATATATATTCTGGCTCCTTGAGTAATTCTAAGTCGATTTAGCCATGTCCGTCTGTCTGTTGAAAACACGCTCACTTTTAAAAAACGCAAAAGAAAAGAACAAACTTGGTCTCAAATTGCTTGTAGTTATCCTAAGCAGTTTGGGATTGAAATCCAGCAACATCGGTTCAGTAGGATCAGAACTATGAATCAAAATGTGGAACCACCACCCTGAAAAAATTGATAATATTGATACAAAAACTAACATAAATGGTTTATTAATGCACGGAATGACATAAAATTTTGCTCGAATTTGGTTTGTACGACTGCAAATCATACTGGTAAATTTCGTGACGATCGGTCCATAATTTACCATAGGCCCCATATAAACCCATCTCGAGGAAACCCGTTTAGTACGCCTAAAACCGCAATAAAAAACGCTAGCATACTTAAATTTGGTAAGTCACAGTTTTATAGGACCAGAAATCACACTGTAAAATTTTTTGAAGATCGGTCCATAATTTACACTAGGCCCCATATAAACCCTACTGCCGGAAAACAGTTTAGTACGCCTAAAACGGCAATAATTAACGCTAGCACACTAAAATTCGGTACGTCACAGTTTTATAGAAATCACATTGCCAAATTTCGCGAAGCCAGCCTTAATTTGCTCCATAATTTGCCCTAGGCCACATATAAACCCTACTCTCGGAAAACAGAATAAAGCTCACTTTGGGAAAATAATAAAATTCGCCTTAAACCATCACAGATATAGATATTGCGGTAAAATGTCTTACTTAAATTCATATGGCCAGAAAAAATATCATGCAAATATGTGAAATTTTCTGTTAACGCTAAAACTAATTACACTGCTGTATTGTAGTTTATTCTAATTTATATTTTGTAATACTAGAAATCAGTTTTCAGAATTTTGGGATGATTAGGCCATAATTTACCATAGGTCCAATACAAATTACGCTCCCAAAAATTATTTTAGTTCGGCTAAAACTTTTACGAATCATGATATTTTACTCAAGCCTGTTCAAAGTTCTAACAAGAAACGCATAAAATTTTCTTATTGTCGGTCAATAATTTAATTCATCTCTAAACCGCAACTAATTTTAATGCTGACGCTCGTTTTTGTGAAGCTTAGTTAATAATATATATGTATTTATCATATAGAGCTCACTCCGGTCGGTGAAGGGTATCAAAGATTCGGCACAGCCGAATATAGCACTCTAACTTGTTTTTCTTCTTTTTGTTATATTTAAAGGTTTTTTTTTATCATTAATAAAGGTTTTAAAAACATTTTTAAGTTTATATTTCTCCAATTTTTAGCGCATATTTTTCTATTTTTAGTGCAAGTTTTATGCGCATAATACGTGATTTTAACTGCATAAGAATCCGGGCCTTGTACATTACACAGTAAATAACTACGACAAACCAATTTTCATAGTGAATACCATATTCGCCAATACAATTAACTTTTTAATTGAAAAGGCACCAACGACTGAATTTGTAAATGTTAAAAATTATTTTGTTAATAAAAGTTGTTACAACTCAACAAATATTTTTAACAATGACTGTAACATATAATAACGTTGTAAAAGCCACTTTTTGCAAAAACTGTATTTTTGCAGATTACCGTTAACAATACTCTCTTACACTGTTTAAACATCAAATCACCCAAAATTATGCACCCTAACGCCGTCAAAATGTGATACAAAGTGTCAGCCAGTGGAAGAACGTTGTAAGTTACTAACAAAATGATACAAACGAACTGGTTTTGCAAAGTGGAATAACGTTTTAAAAGCCGCTTGTGCAGTGGAAAACGTTTTAAATGACATCACGATTGTGGATATGAAACGTTTTTCCACTAGAAAAAAATTATAAACTGTAAATTTGCACGTAATTTAAAATTAAAATTTCTTGATATTTTGTATAAAAGTTTTTATAATCATTATTTTAGATAATCTAAAAAAAAAAAAAAAAATTAAACAAATAATCCTGCCTATTAAAAATGTTTTTTTACTCTCCTGAAAAATAATAATTTTGTAACTTACAACGTTATTCGCGGCTGGGCTTCAATTATTTATACATTTTTGTAACGAAATTGTCATATTAACAAATTATATTGTTGATATTAAATAAATCTAATAGATGAATTTTAAACTTGTTTTTATCAGTTTTTCCAGACAAAAATTTATATAAAATCACAGCCTTAAAACCATTATAATTAATTTAAGCAACAAATAAACCTGGATGCAGGGTTTAAAAAACTGCAGTTGAAACCAAAAACTGTCGAACAAAAAACGTAAATTTGTGTTAAACTTCTCGCTTTTTGAATTGGTTTGACAGCGACTGTTTACATTTAATGAATCAGAAGTAAAAGCAACAGTTTTTTTTTGGCCAGTGACAAATAGAGAAGTGGAAGAAATGGCAGTTTTTTAACTATGACTCCATTTTTTTAAACGCTGCCTTGATGCAGTATGAGGTTCTGACATCAACACAAAACGGAATATTGACATCATTAAATGTATTATTTGAAAGACTGGAATTTTTAACAACAGACCCTTTAAAATTTCGTAATTAATCATTAAATACTAGCTTTCATTGATTAAGTTTCAAAACAATCATCACATCGTTTATTCTTTTAAAGATTTTAAATTGAAAATACAGATTGTTTTATTGGATGTTTTTAACTTTTTGACACATAATAATAATTAATGACCTATTAATTTTCTACAAATAAAACAAATTGTTAATATGACAATATACAAAAATATTAAAAAGATTTAACAAATTTTCTTTAATTCTTCCCATCAAAAAACTATGTTTCGCAAAAAATTAGGCTGATTACATATCACGTGGCGCATCGCCTCTTAAGTTTGAAGGTGCATTTACAAAGGGAAAAAATAAAGTATTTTCAGTTTTTATAACAATTTTTCCATTAAATAATTACTTTTGCAATTAAATGTAAAAAAACTAAATGTGTGCGAAATTATCGTTCTAATGATATATTAGAGATAAAATTTTGGTTGAAAAAATTATTAAAAGTTAATAAAATTTCCCCAGGCCATTAACGTGTCTCAGGCCACTTGAACTTGAAGAAATGTAGGAATAAAATTAACATATTTTAAGAAATAATTGAATAATTTACTTAAAATATTTTACTTAAAATATTCCCGTATTTAGTTGTATATAAGTTTTGGTCCTCGTAGAATACCGCAAATATATAAACAGGTAAGACCAAACAAAAATAGGAAAAAAATATATCAATAACTCTAAGGGGTTTCCCGATTTCAATTTTGCGATTTTCGGAAAAAAATCATTTCTTGGCCATATTTTTGCGAATAAGTACGATGTCCTTACTGTTATAAATTTTAAGTAAACTCTGAAGGTTTTACTAAATCCGGAAAACATTAACCCTAAAACATGAAGGTCAAAATTCAACTTTTGACATATTTTTAATTTCTAAGAGAAATATAGTGAATATATTTTGTGCCGATTTTTATGAAACTGGAGAAAAATGTACCCTTAGTTCAAAAATAGAGACTAAGCTTTAAGAGATTATTTATTATATTTATACTTAAAAATCATATACATTAATTCTGGGTTTTTGAGATGTCAGTTAAGCTAAGTTTAGTTAATCGGAAAACAGATTTGTGTCGCCATTACCAAGATTGTATACAAACTTTCGACGATACAGCTTAGTTATGCTTAAAATATTGGACTTTAATTAAATAATGATAAAAAAATTCATATTCACAGTTTCAGAATACGTTAAACTAAGTTTAAACTTAATCCACATCTCAAAACCCGGCCTAACAATATTTTATTTTATTCGAATTGACAGATTTTTCAAAATTTAAAAGGTTAATATCCATTTTTGCACTTCTCAAATATTCTGCAAATTTATTAACAAAAAAAAAAAACTAATATGAACAATTTGAAAAATTTTGCCTCTAAAAAGCTAAATTGTCGACTGTAAAATTGACCCTAAATTTGTACAACTTTTTATACTCGCGGTCCAAATAAAATGTTTTCCAGTATTGAATACAATTTTAAACATAACAGACTTATTTCCTTAATCTCGTAAAAAAAAAAATATTTCATATTTATATCCTTTTTGCACTTGCATGTTCTGCTTATGCAAATGTTCATAAATTTACATTTAATTATTGTTAAAACATAAATTTAAGAAAAAAAGAAGAGTTTTAATTAAAAAAAAAACAAAGTTTTATCAAACTATTTTCCAATAAAATATTTCATTTTAAAATGCAAGCGCCTCCAAGTCTTTATTGAAATATACAAACAAAAGTCACATTCGTTCCATACATGGGTCCGTGCAACAAACACGCTCATAAGCAACTTCCTCCAACACCAACAAAAAATGTAACTAAAAAAGGCAACAGGAGAGCAAAGAGGCCTAGAAGGAGGCCCTATTTAGCAGACTAGGCTCTTCTTATTTCACAACCATGTACTTATGCCCACATATGCGTGTGCGTTTTCGGCTTTGTAACAACTTTGTGACGTCCGCGTTGCCGTTGGAAATTATCTAAAAGCGTCACAAAAATGGGATTTCACAGTAAAAAAGGGTCAGGTTATTTATAAGCAGTATTAACAAATAAAGAGGTTACAAAAAGCGCATTTTTAAGAAATAAATAAGACCAAGGTTTTTATAAGCTCAAAATAAATTATTAACAAATTTTTCGCCGCACCAAATAAACTGTCAATATAATTACAAAATAAAGCTGGGATCATACAATTGCCGCAGTGCACCATTTTCACACTTTTTAATACCCCAATCGTGTGACTGCACAATCAAATGCCTCATGTACCAATCGAGGGCAATATTGGGCTTACTTTTACCAATAAAATGCAACCCTGGTGCGGAAATCGTGTGACTACTTGATATGCAACCGCACGTAAATAAAAATGTACCAATATTTATTGGGTTCTTGTGCTGCAATTAAACAACACAATACTCGCCAATATTTGCCTTTTTAATAAATTTACTTTTATGTGTTTCTTTTAGTAGGAATAAATTAAAAATAAAAATTAAATTTATCAAAAATAAAAATTGGAAATTTAGCAAGTCATTAATAAATAAATTTTGTATTCCTGAAAATAACTTTAAAAATATATATTTTTTTTTTTTTTTTTAATTAGTGCAATAGCTGTTCAAGACAATATAAAAGAATATATACAAGAAAACGGAGCAAAATGTATTAAAATTCTTTAAAGCGAATTTATTTTTGAATATACATATTCTCTATTTCTTTATATATTTAAAATAGAATTATATACTTTGTTTAATTTTTGGAATTTCATATATTTTAATTAAAAATTTTTAAATAAAACTATTCAACAAAAATTTGTTTGAATATATGATACAATTTTCTTTTTTTAATGTACAAGCCAACTAAATCGTTCAAAAAAATAAAAAAGCTACCACAACAGCTGTTTTTGCAGATGACACAAGTAAAAACAATCGTGCGACTGTGCTGCGGCAATTATTTCGCTTTGTACCAACGAGCGGCAATTAAATTTGTATAATTGATTGCAATCGTGTGATTTCAGAATATTTTATTGGGGCAATTTCATTATTGCTCGTCAATAAAGCACAATCAGAATTGTGTTATATTGGTGCATTTGCGGCAATCGTGTGATCCAAGCTTAAGATATGAAGTAACTGACAGAAAAAAAACATGGCAACAAAAAAAACACAGTATGAGTGCTGGTGATTATAATCACCGGTCGGCGAAAAATGAGTTTAAATTATAAAATATAACGTATATGTATATGAGTTGTGTTATTAAGACAATGGCACCATTGTCAGAAAAATATTTGTTTTGGCAACGCCTGCTTACAATATTGTATGATCTGACCACCGTCTGTCCGAAGCTATACAAAAATAACATGTATTTTGATGTTAGGTTTCGTAAGTTCTTCTGTCGTCTGCTTATTCTTGTGTATGTGTGTTAATATGAAATTTTAGAAGAAAAGTTTATGTGAACTTTTTTATATAATCGCCTAAGTATTAACGAATTATTAATTAAAGCAACTGGTTGTGATGAGTTGTAATTTTTTGATGTTTTTGTTCGCCGCAATATAGCAAAGTTGTAAACCATAATACAAAAATTAAGAAATTGTAAACCGTAATAGGGGTCTAAAATGTATCTTTCTCGAAATTACACTGGCAATACTGATATTCTTCCTTATTCTACTAAAATACCCAACTTTTGGTATATCGAGCGACTCAGAATCACTTTCTGCATCGATCTATAAATGTCTGGCTCGCTATTTATTTAAACATTGTGCGCATTGCGCAAACCGTTTGAAATCGTTTTTGTTTGACAGTTTTCACTCTCTCTCATTTTTTTAATAAATACTCAAAAGCAATGTTGCCACTTTAGTAAATTCTTGGTGTTTTTTCTTTTTGTTACCTTTACAATAATATATGTAAATTGTAAAATATTTTGAATTTTTTGGCTAACTTCTTTTTTTTTTGTACTTCCAAGCAAAACATATTACTGAAAAATGTTTTTTATAGAAAAAAAATTTAAATTTTTTTTAAATTTTAAGTTACCATCAGTCTTAGCTATATGGGATCTCTTAAAAATGTAATTTTGTTATCTTTGCTTACAAAACTTTTAGAGGAGGATGTCCAGGTAGAAAAGTTGATAGTAAGTTAATCTACCAGCTCTGGGCTTCCATTTCTGTCAGAAATTCTGGTATATATCAGCACATTGCGTTGAAAGTCTTTGCTGCCATTGGATTAGTATGTCATCTTCAGGACATGCAATTTTTGCAAGTGGCCATAATATAAAATTCTGGTTTTGCAATTTTCGTACATTTATCTTGTCTTTTCTCTTCTCCTTTTGATATTTTATATATAAGCACAAATAAAAGCAAGAGACAAATTCTAGTTGAAAAGTGTGAGAATTACAAAACAGAGAGCACATGAAACTGTATAACTGTCTGCAATCTTCTCACCTCTCGTACACATAAACTCAAGTATTGCTGCATAAAAAGTTGCAAGTCTGGACAGGGACTAATTAAAGTTATAAAATTATTTTACGAGTATGTAATTGTTATTGTAACATAAACAACGAAAGGCCTTTTATTTAAAGGCCTGTCGAATTGTACCATCCAAACGTTAAATAAGCAGGATGGGTTGTTTGTGCTCGTATCATGACATTTAATGTGCATAAAATTATTAAATATATGAACTAATGAAAGAAATGAAATATTTTTTTTTCGCTTTTCTTAAACAAAAGAAAGAAATGCGAAAAAATTATAAAAGTATTCATGACTACAGAAAAAAATAATAAAAAATAGGAAAAATATCTAGAAATGACTATAAACTTTACATGTAAGTGGTTTGAGGCACAGACGACCCACGTTATATTGTTGCTGTTTTTGTTGTTGATATTTTTTTATAGTTTTGGCAACATTTAGCATGACTATTAAATTAAATGGCAAATATCAACATTTCAAAATTTATGGAATAGTCAAAAGAAAACACTGTTAAGGAATTTGGCAGGCAATTTTTTTTTGGTTGTGGAACGAGACATGACGTTGGTAGAGAAGCAATAGAATTATTCTTATAGGTGGAGTTTCGTGACTAAGTAATTTTTTAAAGGGGTTAAATATTTTTATTAACGGGGATTTTATGTAGTAATAAAATGGATAATTTGACTTCAAATACAAATACAAATACTTTAAATAAATACTAGGGAGATCGATTATTCGACTTTTTTCAATAACCGGTTTTCGAATATTAGGAATAGTTGCTAATTTAAAAAACCGGTTTTCGGTTTAACATTTTTAAACTAACCGGTTAACCGGTTTTAATTCGAATACATAAAAACACCTACAAAATACAAAGATATGACTTAAGCTGTGTTCAGACCTAACAAATATTTGACCATAAAATCAAAAAAAACGAGACCAGTAAAATGATCAAACTTTAACCGCATTTTCAACAATTTCTATTTATTTACTAATCTGTTTTTGTAAGACGATAATTGTATAATATAATTTAAAAATTATTAAATGATGTTTGATCTAGCCAAACGTTTTGCAAGAGCAAATAAAATATTATAGCAATTTAATAAATTTATTATTTCAGATATTCTCTAAATTTATTTTAAATGAGTTTTAATTTGTTGGTGATTAAGCCATCTCTATATGAATCAGTAGACTTCAACCATATTTTTGAAAAGTTGCAAACAAAACCTCTTAGCCTGGATTATATATATCAAACGATTTTGTTTCAGCATTATATAAACGATTAGTAAGATGAAAATGCTTTTTGTATGAAATATTTGTCAATTCGTCGACCGCAATTTGAAACCTTTCATGACATTGTTTGATTTCTCAATTTTGTTTTTTAGTTCTTGGTGTTTTAATAAATAAAACTGATGAACTATTTCCATATCGTTGATTCCGCCGGAATGTTGCAGTTTTAAGCATAAAGAAATGCTGGACCTATTTAAGAGTTTTTAGTACCTTAAGGGGCATTCCGTCCTCGGCAACACAATGGGTTTATATTTCACCTAATGATTCATTTTTGGCAGCGTATTTTAGTAAAGTATTATTTGTCGACTCTTTAGACCTACTTCGAACGGGATAAAGTTTTATTTGGGGCACATTAATGTCAACCATATGGACTAATTAAAGGTGATTAATACATCGTGACGTAGACACCCCTTCGCCACTTATCACTTTAAGACACTTCAAGAGCCTAACTTTGTTTGTTTAATCCTGTTCGAAATATATCTCGGTCGCACAAATTAAATACTATTTACTTTTTAACTGTACATGTTTTTGTAGTATTTTGAAAAGTTTTTGGTTTTTAAAAGAACACACGCATTCATAAGTGGTTTTTATTTACAGTGTTCAAATGTTTTTTTTACTTTAGTTACATTTTGTTTTGACATTGTTCGTAAAAAGTTTAAATTTGCCTAATATAGAATTAGAAAAATACCTTAATTACGGGTACATCTACAACAAGAGTAAGAAAAATGAATATATATTACACATTATTAAAATAACCGGTTTATTATACCAAAATAACCGGTTTATTCGATATTCGAAAAATGGACATTTTAAAATAGCCGACTTGAGCAAAGCTAAAATAACCGGTTAAAACCGGTCGAATAATAACCGTTCGATCTCCCTAATAAATACCCTTTTGTAAGTTAAAATTTAAAGTTTAATTACAGATTTTTTCAAAATGAATCCACTGTTTTATGTCCAATATTTAAATATGCAGTTCATCAAACAATTTAAGTAGAACATTGACACTATAATGAAACGACGTTGATAATGGTTTTTTTTTCTTTTGCGTAATTTAACGATTTCAAATAGGACGCCACGTGGATACAGCTGGATATCGCCATATTTCGTATTTATCTTGAAGAAGCATTTACTATTTAGCGTTACACCTTCAGGTTGCCTGGATGTGTCCAAAGTCTTATCTCTGAATTAGGCGTTGTAAAAAAGGCCTATGGCCAACTCTTGTTTTAAACTCCAATAAGGCCGCTCAAATTTGAAATGAGATACCAGAAGCTGTTTTTGAGTCATTGTTTGTGGCAATGATGATTATGGTATACAGTTTGATAAATATCATAAATATCAACCGATTAGAATTTACCAGCATCTTCAAAAGATCCTAAGAGCCTAAGCTATATTTTTCTTTTCTGCAAAAGCAGATTCTGTAGAAAAGTAGCAGTAGCCATATAAAGAAGTTAGCAGTATAAATTATGCTCTAGATAACGATAACTTCAGCTCATAACGCTGTAACCTCTAAAGCCTCCATCTCGATACCCTATACAAAAAAATGGAGCTTCCAACGTAGCAGTTTTGTAAGGGAGAAATGTAGAAGTTTCGCTTGCCATATCGCTTACGGAAGACATGAATTTTATATGGAGAGTTCCCATTTTAAAGCAATACATTTTTGACGGTCGGGGTGACTTGCCGTTCTTAAGCTGTCGTAGTGTGTTTGTTACTTCGTCAAGAGTGGGAGGGGAAGTTGAGATGGTCCTGCATAGGTTTGGCCATGGGCAAGAGCTTTCATCGAAGTTGCTGGCATTGTGATCGTTGTCAATATCGGCACTCTTTTTTGTCCTTACGGCACTCCTTTTTGCACTACATGGTCAATTTGATTTCGCGTACAACCATCTGGGGATTCCCATGTGTATTTATGTGGGAATTTCGTACCGCCTATGAATAGATAGTGGCGTGCACAGAGATCGGCCAACCTGTTCGTATTTGCTGAATTGAGAATATGTTGTATGCTTTAGCCAATTCTGTCTCCCGGTTAGATAGATGTTACTCTAAAAACATGAGAATATTTTAACGACTTTATACGGTCGCTTTAAGCTATCGGAAATGTGTGAAAACGGGGCTAATGCCGATACCGAAATTCGTTTCGATTGCCCAACTTGATAAAAAAAAAGTAACATTCTTCAAAACTGATATATATTTTTACAAAAATGTTCGTAGTATTGTGAACAGAATCTGCTTGTCTCGTAAAGTCAATGGAACATTATTTTAAAATTTCATAAATCAATTTTCTAACTACAAATATGTAACTGTAAATGTCTTATTTAAAAACAATTTATAAATTTTAATGTATAACTCCTTCCACCCTCTACCCAGTTGTTTTTATAATTTATTAAAAGCAAAAACACAGAAGTCAATTTCAAGTGGTTTTTTGAATGTTTTCGCTCAAAATCTTTACAAATAAACAAAACGGATTATTTGATTAGATTTCTCCCCATTTTCCAGTCCCATCTCTCCATTATTTCAAAGCATATTTGCATGTTCCTTTTTGTTGTTTTCGTTTTCGTTTTCGTTTTCATTGTTGCTGTTTTATTTATATTGTTATTGTTTTATAGTTTCCTCGATCCTCTCAATCAACAGTAGCAGCAACATCTGCATGTCTATTAGAACCATTGAAACGTGTAACTACATGGCCGATTTCTTTCGCCGAATGGCTGCGCTGGGCCAACTGACTTGACTTGGCTGCATGAGCTACGTGTATTTTATCGAAATAAATTTTAGAGAACAAAAAAAAAAACAAAAAATGAAGGAAACTATTTTGTAAGTAGTTTTACAATATTTTTTTGGCTTCTGGTTGCATTTATAAACGTCACTCAATTTAAACAATTTCTATTTTTTTATTTTTTTTTTTTTTGGTTTACTGGATGCTGCTAGAGAAGATTGTGCCAATGTTGTTAAGTTGAGGTGCTTTAGTTTTAGTTGGAAGATTTTTTTTTTGTTATCTTCTCAAGTTTGTGGATCGTTTTTGTGGCTGGTGTTGTTGTTTTAGGATTTGTTTGTGTAAGTTGGTGTTGATGATGCTCCTCCTGGCGTGCATGTTTACATTGGCCCACTGCTGTGCATCTAAGCGTGTTGTCGAGTTATTTATTTTTTTTAAAAATTTTTCTTACATTATTTGGCAGATTATTTTTTTCAATTGAATTTCCAATTTTTTTTTTGGTTGTAAAAAGTAGAAGTTTGTTGCATCAGCAGCTTTTTACAATGTGACAAATCTTGTCATCTTTAAAAAACGGAATTTGCACATTTTTACTCCAAATTAGTTTCTGGCCAAAAATTAGGGGAAAAAATCCATTTTTTTAATTTTATATTTTCTTCTGAAAATTCACTTTTCCGTAAAATAAGGATTTTTTTTTAAATTGATTTATTTGTAAAGTTTCATTTAATTATTTTTATTTTTGTGAAAAATTTAATATTTGCCTAAAAAATCAAATTTGATGTGAAATCAATTCAAAACAAGCAAGAAGCTATAGTCGATAAAGGCCGACCATTTGATACCGTTCACCACAGTATATAAGGAAAAATTTTCGAGAATATGGTACACCTATTTGGGACGCATGGCCAATAATGTACGCGGCAAAACAGAATTATGTTATGAGACAAAGATTCATATTAGAGTTCTTTTCGCCGAATATTTACATCTATATGATATTTGTTCGTGTTAAAGTGACATTGGAGTGGGGATTTATGTGGAAGCTATGGTCAATTCTAGACCTACCAGTACAAAATCGAATTTTAGTAAAAAAAAGTACTAAGTCAAACTTTTACTTAGTCGGATTTTTAATAAAAACAGATTTTAGTGAAAAAGCGGGATTTTAGTGAAAAGTCTGATTTCTATTTAAAAAGTCGAATTTTTAGTGGAAAATTACATTTTGCGTAAAAAATTTTAATGAAAAATAATTTTTTTTTAACCCAAATTTTTATTTTTTAATCAGGCTAAAGATCATTAAATAGTATTATTTTAATTAAATTATTTTTATGGAGAAATGAGTAATTTTTTTTTAAATCGGATTTTTGTGAAAAATTTATCTTTTTCTGTAAAAATTTGATTTTTAGTGAAAAGCTATTTCTTTTAAATTCGGATTTTTAGTCAAAATTTGGATTTTTGTGACAAATTTAATTTTGTTGTAATTTTTTTTTTTCAATAAATTTGCATTGTTAAGAGTGGGCCTTTTTACAAGAAAGAGGATCAATTAGTAGACCCGCAAAATCTAGTGTTTTTGTTTTTATTTGCTTTAAAGGTAGAACTGCCGAATCTTGTACGGATAATTTTTTCAGAGGTTTTTCACGGATGGTCCTTTACGGGGCCAATGACCAAAAGTTTAAGCTTGGTCAAGCCGTTTTTAAATACATACGTAAAAGCGACACTTGCCAAATTTTGTTAAGATACTGAATTTTTAGGTATCAACTTTGAAAATTATTCTGGATTGAGTCACGGGTTTCCCACAATTTTTTTTTTCGATATTACAAATGGTTCTGTTAGTGGTTTTAAGAAGAAAAAAGTTCAATCATACCTTCTTAATATTTATAAAAAATTTGGCACTTTTTAAAGTATAACAATCTGATATTTTACATTAAGACAATTATAGTTTTTTTAATTGGTTGCAAACACCTTATCTAACAATACATCTGCTCCATATATTTCGGAAAGAAAGATAAAATTTTATCAAAGGTATTACAGTGGAATCTCATGAGTGGACACTTAAGGCACTATTAAAATATGTCCGTACAAGGGGAATGTCCTTTCAAAAGAGCTTATGTTTTTTTTATTATGTTTCTCTTTGCAAACGTATTATTTAGTAAAACTTTTCCAAAACAACTGCTTAAGTGGCCAATTAAATTTTCATACACAGCTTCTTATCTCAGACAAGTTGTGACAAATCAACTAAAATTTTCCTTTTAACAAAATCAACAAAGAATTTTTAATAAAAAAAAAACACACAATTTAGTAGACTTTTAAAGAGAAAGGAATATGTTGTTTTTTTCTACCAATTACCCATAGAATCTTGGTACACAAAAATAAAGTTGTATGCCTCACATACTGTTGTAATTACACACCCGAAAAGTGTCAAACAAAAAACCAATTTTACAACGAATTGCCCACCATGTGATGCAGTTTTCTTAAACGCAACAAGAAATCTCCGAGTTGTATTCTATAATAACTACTCAATTTATATTGGCCATACAAATCAAATCTGTCAAATTGTCTACAAGTCGAATAACAACTACAATGACAACACCAACAACAACAACAATAACAAGAGTAACAAAAAGTTTTTGGTTATGTATGAACGAGTACTATTGACGCCTGTTGCGTTCTGGTACGTACCACAGTGTAATGCAACCAAGCACAAACGCCTGTCTAGCTGACTGACTGACTGACGTATCGATCGAAAGACCAACCAATCGACTGTCTAAAATAAACAACAAAAACATTTTTGCAAACAAAATTTTCCATAATTGAATACGAGAAAATAAAAATAAAAACATGAAATTCATTTTAAAATTCAAACTCACAGAAAAGGGAAAAACAAAAAATTAAAAAAAAAGCGAATCGAATCGAAACGAAAAATGTTGTTTATATTTTTGTAAGTGAGGCGTGTCACGAGCGCTGCAAGCGATTTTAAACAAAAACAACACAATTCTGGCCAATTCGACAGCAAGAAGCACTTGCCACACGCTGCGTAAAATCTTAAGGCTCATTTCATCCAAAGATTAGCCACTTTTTAGTTACATACATTCATTGTTTTACAAGGAGTGCAGAGACAGAATTACGAGTAGAAGAAAACAATAATATCAAGTTTATATTTTGTATACTCCGAGATTTTGGCAATTTATATTGTTTTTGTGTTTTTAAATTGCATGAAATATGTACAGACATGCATACCTGCATATGTACATTATGTATGTGCATGAATTTGATTTTGGAAAATGATTTTTAAATCAATTTTGACACATTGTAACTAATTATGTTTTGAATACTTTTTTAAAAAAGGAATTGTCATTGGTTTATAAAAATTTAAACATTTACTTAATAGCAAATTTCAAGACATAAATATGTAAGTATGTCAAAGTTTTTTTTTGTTTATAACTATTCTACTCAGTGTGGCCAGGTCTAAAAAAATTTTACAGCTTAAAATGATTTTAAAAAATGCTAAAATTTTTTAAAGATTTTTGTTAAAAAATACATTTTTTATTATGAAATTTTATTCGAAACTAAATACATTTCAGTGACTAATTTTGTAACGAAATGGAAATAATGTTTATATTAAGCAAATGGCAAGATTTTGGTAAAGCATCTGATATATATATAAATATGTAGCACAGGTAGTTGAGATTAAATTTTAAATATAGTGGGCCTGAAAATTTTTTATATCATTTTATTTTTTACAGTTTGAGAAAAGTTGAAGCTTTAAATAATTATTTTGTCAGCAGTTTCGAGCAAAAAAATGTTTAAAATATTTGCACCGTTGAATTTTTATCTAAATACAAAGTGAAATTTCCTTGCACTTTTATATCGTAATATCAAAGGGCAAAAAATATTTGCAATCGACATGATAAGGGCATTTCTAATATTCCCTGAATATTCTATCTTTTTTCTAACACGATAGGTAAGATGCTTCTTAACTTAAAAATTATTCATTTTCATACGAAATTTCATTTGGGTACAACTATTTTTAGTCAAAATTTATTATAATTTAAAAAATGTTTTTAAGTAAAATCAATAAAACTATTCGTCCAAATTTTTAAAATAAAGGGTCCGCCATCTAACGTTTTTTTTTTGGGTCCGACATCTAACGTTTTTTTTTCAACTAGTGCTTATTTCGTGAATGGTAACACTTAGCTCATGTCTGATTTGACAGATAATTAGTTTTATCCTGCCGCTGAACGAATATGGTCGTGTATACGCTTGACCAGCGCTGGGAAATATTGCGACATTACTTTGAAAATCATGGTAATGTTGCAGAATGTGTGCGAAAATTGCGTACGGATTTTGGAAGAAGAGAAGCACCGTCAGCTCCGTATGTTCGTTATCTTGTGAAAAAAGTGAAAGAAACTGGCATCCTCATCGATAAACCAAAGCGTGAAAAGCCAAAAACAATGCGTACACCCGAGAATATTGCTGCTGTGGCAGAAAGTGTGCGTGAAGCCATTTTTCTTCGAAAATGAGCAAGGAGTTGCCGTTACAGTCAATGGCGATCGTTATCGGGCCATGTTGAACGTATTTTTGTTCACAAAAATTGAAGGAGGATATTGGCAACATTTGGTTTCAACAGGACGGCGCTACGTGACACACAGCCGAAGCTACACTCGATGTTTTGCACCCTGTTTTTGAAGATCGCATTATCAGCCTCAGAGCTGATGTCGTTTGGCCACCTCGGAGCTGCTATTTGACACCGTTGGACTATTATTTGTGGGGTGCCGTCAAAGATAAGTGTTACGACGACAAGCCAGAGTCAATTGACGCTTTAAAGGACAATATTCGTGAAGCCATTGGTGAAATACAGCTGCACACAATCGATAATGTGCTTAAAAATTAGACCGATCGTGTAGGCTACTGCATGGCCAGCCGAGGCAGCCATTTGAATTAAATTATTTTCCATTATTAACCGGAAGGATTGTACTTTCAAATAAAAAAGAAATTTGAGAAAATATTCAGTAGTTTTTTTTATAGCATTTTCAAAAAAAAAAGTTATTTGGCGGACCCTTTATATAATGCTAATAAAAGCTAAAAACATTTTCCAAAAATGCTAAATAAAATGCCAAGTGCTAAATAAAAAATTTGCAGCTAAACAGAAATTTTTTTTAATGCTAAATTTAGCTGCAAAAATGCCAAAATGGTCACTCTGATTCTACTATGCAAAACACAATCAGAATTAAAAATATATTATAAATCGAAAGAACACTAACATGTTTTCTATAACTAATCCTTTCTTTTCCCTGAGAAACGTTGACTGGAAAACCTTAAGCAATTACGTACGGGAAACTGGGTTTCTTAACGCTGGAAGGTAACCTCCTCCCTGTAGGTGGTGATAGCACTATCCACCTACATTCCCCACGTTTCTTTTTAAAGAGCTCACAACAGCCACGGTAGTGGCCTAGGTGTATATCGCACAGATATGAGGTTGCATTTTTAATGCTTCACCCTCCTTTCGACCTAACCTAATCCTTTCTTAAGTTTTCTACCGATATTGTTAAGTTGCAATGGTAACCCCTTGCTTAAGATCCAAAGCTACACTCACAATATTCTGTACGTAAAATTAACTGAAATTGTTATATAAAATAAATGAATATTCACTCAAAAGCCGGTCTACTTATTTTTCATTTAGTTTTAAGGAAAAGATTTAATTCTCTCTGTAAATTTATTTAAAAACCGATATACTTATTTTGCATTTAACTTTTACAGAAAAATAATTTAATTTTTACTGTCAAAAATTTAACAGCAAATTCCATAAAATATTAACCACAAATTCCGCAAAAACAAGTGAATTTCCAGTTATTTTATATAATTCAACTATCAAAAAAATAACCAACGAATTCCGTAAAAGCAAATGAATTTTCAGTTCAAAGGTTTTACTCAATTTTCTAAAAAAAATACCCGACATCTGTCCGCTTGTTTTTCGAATGAGAGAGAGGTAATATATATTTTTATTCACTTACCCCGTTATACATGTTTGTTTTTCTTTTGTTGTACTGGTCACTTTGTTTACAGAAGAACTTTCAATTATAAAACACCAACAGCATGCCCGATATGGTATTCGCAATAATGTTACTTTAAAAATTTGATGTATTTAACTAAATAATTTTAACAAATAGAATATGGGAATTTTCTACACAAAACAAGCAAACGTTTTTTACTTTTACTTTTTGCCACAGATCTATAAATAAATAACAGAAAATAAATTTTTTGGTAGTTAAATTATATAAAATAACTGAAAATTCATTTGTTTTTACGGAATTAAATTTTTAACAGTAAAAATTAAATTATTTTTCTGTAAAAGTTAAATGCAAAATAAGTATATCGGTTTTTAAATAAATTTACAGTTGCTTAAAATTCCATTTTCAATCTCAACTGACAATATTAAATGCAACCGAAAATTCGTATTAATGTGCACTTAGTTTTTTGAATGAATGTTAAAATCAGTTAAAAATATATTTGCTTGGAGTTTCAAATGTTTATTTATTTAAAAATGACTGAACGGAATTCTTCCAAAATAACCTACAGTCCGTTACTGTAATAATATTGTGAGTTTATATAATCAGTTCTCTTAAATATCAACCTTGTTAGCACAAAGAGAGCTCCGTCAGCTGAGTTTACTGCCGAAATCATCTCCCACATGGCAGAATAAGCGCAAGGTATAGACCAGGGCTGTGGAGTCGTCAAAAAATAGTTGTTACTCAGACGCTGGCTCCAACGGCGGAAATTTTTTAAGTCCGACTCCAACTCCGACTCCTGCTTTAACCGTGATCGTAATGTATATAAAACTGGTCTTTATTTGACTGTAAACTCTTTTTTTTTTCTTTAATTCAGTTCCTTTTAAATGGTTAAATACAGCAAGAAAATTATTAAAAAAAATTTTCGAATCGATATCTTAATTATTGCATCGCCAATTTCAACGAATTTTTATTTTGGAAAATTTTTTAATTTTGACAATTAGAATCTGGAAATTTTTTGTTTTTATAAGCTTCTTTATTATATTCAACATTTTTCATTTTTCGAATTTATTCTATGATCTAAATTTCAGTTATGTATTTTATAAAGCTTTTTGTAATAGTTCTATTCCTTAAATTTTTAGGAATAACTTTATACACTACCAGACTATTATATTTTTAATTTTGTTATGCCGAAAACTTTTGGAGAACTCCGCCTCCACAGCACATAAGAAATTTCGTTCTCAATTTTAAAACCCATATAACGTCAAACTACAGAAAATAAGGAAAAAAATTTAAACAAGCGTCAAAAATCAAATAAATTAATTTGACATAACATGGGTAAATAATTACAACTCTCCCTATTGAACTTACCTGGTACTTCTTATACAATGGGCTCCCAGCCTTTTTGAGAACTGAAGCCACTACGTGATTTGGAAGCATCATCAGAAGAATACATGCCTAGATATACATGCCTAGAGCCGAATTTATATTTCAATGGTTTTGTTATTTCGACCGGTATTGTATGCTGTACCTTCCCACCAGGTTTTCAAATTTCCCAAAACAAAGAAGTATTAAGTGCAATTTCTTTGTTAAAAGTAGATTTTGTTATTACCCAGGAAAAACTTTTTGAATTTTGGTAATAGGTCATAGTTATTTCATACGTTACCTGGTAAGTAGTTGTCATTACAATTGTTATTATTCTAAAAACCTCAATAAGTAATTGCTAGTAATGACCTCAGTAAGTACTTTTTACTACTATTATTTTCAGTTATGAATATTTGCTTACTAATAATCAGCTAAATAACTACTTATTAGTTGTCTTGTTTTCAATACTGATTATTTACTTGCTGGTAACTAGCTCCATAACTACTTATTAGTTCTCTTAACTAGCGCCAATTATATAAAAACTAGTAATTTTTTGGCTTCTGGTAAGTATATTGTAAGTACTTACAATTCAACTTATTGGTAGTTGAATAATAACTAGATATTTGGTGACTTCTAGTAAGTGCATTGTAACTACTGAATTCTGTGGACAACTCGAACAAAAATAAGTAGTTATTCAGCCGAAAAATAAGTAGTGTTCATATGTCTCCAATATTACTTGCTAACTTACCAGGTAAGTAAAGTTTTTGCTGGGTATATAAAAAAAATCCACTAGTCACGATAAAAGTTTAATTCGTGCTGCTAGAATTTTTTTTAATATGTCGTCGATTCGACGAAGAGTAACCTTAATGTACTAAAATGAAGAGTAACCTTTCAGGGTTAAAAAATTTAAAATCGACTAATTTTTTTAACATACCTACTTAAAAAACTTAAAAATTAACGGGTAAAAAAATAAATTTTTCTACAAAAAATCGCTTAAAACCTCAAACAAAAACATTTTTTTTTTTTTTTGGAAAAACTGCTATCGCCATCGTTTTTAGCGTACAATTTCACCTTGGAAAGGTAATTCAATCAGCCGATTTTTTTTATTACCTACTAAAAAAAACTTTAAAATAAAAGTTGAGAAAAAGTAAAAAAAAATTGAAATTTGTGCACCTCGAAAATGATTTTTTTTTGGTATGTCGTGGTGGAATCTTTTTTCCCTAATACCAAAAGCTATCGAAGAATCGAGGGCAGAATATCGATTGCTAGATCGACCCACATTAATACACATTTATATCCTTTTTTGTCTTTAATACTATTTAAAGAATTTTGTTATTTTGTGTTCCTTACTTTAAGAATAATTTCATAAAAATTTTGAAAATTTCAAAAATAAGTTTATTTATAAACGCAGAGTGAAGGGATTTACAAAACAGCCATGTTAATGCTTTTTTTTAATAATTAGGCGGCATTTATACGATGCCTTTCGAACATGTCTGTATTATTTGCCTAGAAGATTATCAGGCATGTCACAGAAATCAATTCCGGTCGAAAGTGGAAGTGATTTCGTATCATGCTTCCTTAAAAACGAAACCACTTTCGATCGGAATTGATTTCTGTGACAGGTCTATATATCCATATTAAAAACATGAAAAATATTATAATCAAACATGAAAACTCATTCTGTGTGTGTTTGGCAAAGTCTATCTTCTCTAAGGGGGCAATTATATGATGTCGTTTAAGACATGTCTACCAAATACACTTGTTTCGTTTGTTAGTCGTCGGGTTAGAGAAGAAAGAGGGGTTGCCAAACAGATACGAAATAAGTTTTCATGTTTTTTAATTTTAAAGGCATCGTGAAAGTGCATAATTTGTTGGTAGCATGTTCAAAATAGAATGCATAAATCATACGTGTTTTTAAGACGTGTCTCAAAAGACATCGTATACATGCCCCCTTAATATTTTTAATTTATCATCAAAAATCTAACCTTCGTATTGCAGTGCTAATTCATTTATGTGCACAATATTCGTAAACAATGTTTCACAAGATATTGGAAACATAAAAGTTATCAATTCATTCAATTCGTTCGAAATTATAAAAAAAAAACTTTATTTGTTCTTATTAAACTCATATAAATAAGAACATTTCTTTGAATAATTTTTTGAATATCGCCCAACTAATCGTCATATTACCAATCGCAAATTTCCATCGCCAGATATGTTAAAAATCTCGGCACGTTTGGCGAGAAATCGCCATATCTGACAGCCCTGCATAGATCTCAGAAGCGGATTCTGAAAGTTTTCGACTTCCTATACTAGGCTTATTTTCGTGTCATACCCTGGAGATATAACATAGAAAAGAAAGCCAAACTGTTCACTATGCTCATCTTAATAAAATCAGAGCTTGGCCTTTTTTTTGTTTTTTATTTATTTGCTTAAATCGATGGGTTGGTGGCATACGCCTGAAATAAAAATCCCAAATTTAAAATGCCCCTATCGCTAACTAAAGCTTCTCTGATTATTCGGCCTGTGTCCGGGCGTAAGTAACTTCTCTTCTGTGGTTGTTGTTGTTGTTTTAGCAACGAGACCCGAAAAACAGGTGTGGCTGAGTTGACAATTCTTGGTCGGTGTCCGTTGAACTCCGAGTCGTTTCGTTGTGTATAACCGATTGTCGTGGGAACCTCTTCTACGTTCTAATTTTATTATAAAATATAACAATGTAACAATTTCACCTTAGCACCATTATAGCGGCTTTATAGAGGCTTGTTGGCAAAATTTAAACAAAAGTATTTCAAAATATTTATAATGAATGATAATTAACAATTTAACGTTTATTTCAAATATACCAATATACATTATGT
This sequence comes from Pollenia amentaria, assembly GCA_943735925.1. Taxonomy (NCBI): domain Eukaryota; kingdom Metazoa; phylum Arthropoda; class Insecta; order Diptera; family Polleniidae; genus Pollenia; species Pollenia amentaria. Next base: position 43,325,759 of record OX031006.1, on the reverse strand, counting down.
CAGAAGCTCATCAACATGTTGAGATAAAAAAATGTTTAAATGGGATTTAAACTGCGATAGCTTTGATACTTGTTTAATATAATGTGGCAAGTTATTATATTCTCTACAACCAGAGTGTTCAATTCGTTGCTTGGTTGTTTCTGATTGGCAAAAGATTATTTTTAAATTGTCACGATTTCTTGTGTTGAAGGTATCCTAATTCCGTTTGAATTGTATGGTGTGATGCCCAATACAATTAAGACATTTAAACATGTACATATAGTAGAGCGACTCAAAAAAAAATGATTTTGTTACCCCTCTGAAAATAAAGGTTGATATGTTTTATGATGATTCCCAAAATATTTTGGTTCTAACGTTGACCACCCGTGAGCTGGACCATTTTTAAAAAATGTCTTTTTTCAGTTTTTCGAATTTTTTTTGTACATTGCTCCAAGACGACATAAATAAAATTTGTTATCATCGAAAAGGGTTTTTGAAGCAGCATCCAATGGCATATAAAACTTTACCACTTGCGAACTACTTATTGAGATATTTAACTAAATACATATTTTCGTTTCAGGTTTTCATACTTATATATTAAACCTAAGGCAGGAAAAAGGTTTGCCTTAAGATTCCAAATATGCTGATAAACATATACCCAAACTTTCAACAGATAAAACCTCCCGAACTTCGTTTCCGTTAACAAAAATACTAAAATCATCACTAAAACCAAAGTGTGGCTTAAACCTTATAAGTTTCGTCTTTGCAGGATTTAAAAAAAGCTTATTGATACGAACATATTCCGAAACTAATGAAGCAAATCTTTCCATATGCGGCTTTAATGCAGTTTCATGTTTATCATGATAAAATATACTAATATCAGCAGCAAATATAAAAATTTTTCCTGTCAAGTTAGGTTTTCAATATATTATAATGTTCTGGATTTTGAGACTCAAAATTCTGAAATTCGGAATTTTAATATTCTGAAATTCGGGATTTTTATACTATCCCTAATTCGATTTATAGTACTGTGATTGAAAAGAACAGCAATTTACTTCATTAATTTTTGGCCTCAAGGATGAGGTTTTGTGTGTGTGTATGTGTTTTTTTTTTAAGGAAAAAGTCGTAGCTAACCAATCCATTTTTCTTTGGCTTTTTCCATCATTTCTAAAAATTTGACGAATTTTTCAAAAATGAGTTTGTCACATGGATTTAATTATTAAACCTCAAGGTCTTAAAACTAATAAAAATAAATATCGCTTATAATTTTTATAACTGTACGTTTTAAGACATTTGACAAAATTTCGCTGTCATATGTTCATTACAACAACAACTTGACGATTCTCTAAATCTCAAAACAAACAAGAAAATAGACTTAAAAAAAACAAACTTGACAAGGTTATTCAAAATATTTTATAAATAAAAAGGAATTTTTACAAACTATCATCAACAATAGCAGCGGATATGCTTGGAAGAATGTTTATAAGCACGGCAAATAAAATTTTAAAATTTTATACTGCCTTGTATTGTATTCAGGAAAGGCATCCTTTTTCCGTTTTATATTTCTCGGAAAATTGCAACACACAACACAATTGAATTCGCCTTTTTGAGACAAAACAATTTACAGGAATTCACTGACTGACCTTCAGTGTGTTGGTGTGTGTGTGTGTGTGTATAATAAAAGGCGTGTTACCATCATAAAACTTTGTAATTTATGACCTCTGAGAGAGTGTATTGAATGGATTAATCGTAGTATATCGAGAAAGTATAAGGACATGCAAAATTATATGTTGATCTACCTGCGTTTATAATGAAGTCAAGATGCTGGACAAACATGCCCTTTTAGCATTCAAACGCACAGCCATTACTGCAACAACATTATTTGGACAACATTCAATGCCAACCAATGTTTGACTTTTCCGCCTCTGGCCTACTTGGAATCAAAAAGTGACTGACAATATGCAGTTTATCTGCAAACAGAATTTTAAAAAGCGAAGAATTTTGTTTTTCGTATTTTAGAAAACGAAAAATTAAAACTATTTACATGTTTTACCTTGAAAATATTTGGGTTTGCAAACCTTCTCTCTTTTAATTCAATTTGTGGGTGAAGATAATTATAGTTTCTTCTTCGTTTCCTTTTTTGTTTGTATATATGTATGCTCACATCGATCCTATAAGTACCATAGTACTTTTTGTATAGAGGTAAAAAAATTTGAAATATTTAGAAATATGAAACCAAAAAAAAAAAAACAAAGAAATATGAATAAAGATATGCATTAAAGTCATGAATGGGCCTATATCAATTTTTGCAGATAAGTTGATTATAGAATACATCAAAAAGGTTAAAGAAATATTAAAATATGCTTAAAAATATGCATTAAAAGCATCAATATGCCTAAATAAATTATTACACAGATAAGTAAAATAAAGAATATAGAAATTTAAGCAAAAACTTATTTTAACAAAAGAGAAGAAAATCCATATTATTAGCAAAATTCAAATATCCGGAAATCGGTCTATGACCAGCAATAACATTTTAGTAAATCCTGTATGAGATTAGCGTACTTTATTAGGGAAGCCTTAAAGTTAAAACCTGATTTTCATTTTATAGAAAAGACAGTTTTTATATCCTCCACTACCACGAGTTGTAAATAAGGGTATATTCAATCTCTTGGCTGGAAAAATTGCAGGCGCTTTTACTTTTCGGGTCATCTAGAAGATCTACAAACTCATTCTGAAAGATCTCTTGCGATCTTTTAAGGCGTACTAAACTGTTTTCCGCAAGAAGGGTTTATATGGGGCCTATGGTCAATTATCGACCGAACCTTTTTTGGAATGTTTGATAAAATATTTAACAAATAAACATTTTCATTCTAATATAAGGCCTCTTAAAATCGTTCTTTAAGTCCTCTTAGTAGATACGGCCTGTTAAAATCGACCTGGTAGTTGTTATTTGGGATTGTGTAGGAATTGCTTGGTAAATTAAAAAAGAAATACAAAGTCAATAGTTATTTTTATTTTTTTCTTTCTATGCTAATCCCACAAAGCCTTACGCTTCTCTGCAGGAAAGAAACAAGAGTCGATGGCGGGAATCGAACCCGTAACCCCGGTGCTGACAGAATAGCTCACTACCAACATGCCGGATTTACTCTCATTTGACATTATAAGCAACAACAGCTGTGAACAATATTAAAATGGATAGGTGACCATTAAACAATAGCCCCCCGAGTGTGAGCGCAACCAACACACCCATGTTGCATTTTTAATGCATAATCCGTCAAAATTATTCACTCGCCCCTTGCTTAGGAGCTGGAGCTTCCAAACCTCTGCTGCTTTTGGAAAAAAAACTTGCAGCATCCGCTTAGTAATAACAGCACTTAATGATAATCGTCCCTAAGGCCGAACACTCCCACAAGTGGAGAAAAATCAGCCCTTTAGTGAGATTTTCACCACTACGTGATCCCCGAAGGTATTTTTTTTGACGGAAAAGCGAAACTTGCACAAATTTCAATCTTCCTGAAAGACAGAAAGCATTTCCCGCAAGAAACATACTAACGGAGGCCTCAACCAGTAGCACAGAGTATACTAAAGGGGAAAAAAGTGACGCGTGAATACGGCCCAAATTAGGTGCTAGGGTAACTTTCCAAGAAAGAGACATGAAGCCTTTTTATGCAGTAAAATGGCAATGTGTAAAAACAGGCCACAACAATCAGCACACATTTCATGATTGGAAGAAAAATAACAAAACACAAACCACCTTAAACAAAAGTATTAGTCCAAAATAGTTTTGTTTTGTCCAAAAAAAATTTATTTAGTAATATTTTCTTATTTACTTGTATTGTGGTTAACATAAAAGTTAATTTCTACAACAGTTTTGCAAATAAATCTCAATTTAATAAATTTGCGTTCATTTTATTGCGACATAAAAGACGGTGCAAAGAGAAATGCAAAAAGGGCAGCTTTCGAAGAGACAGAAAACAGAAAATCTTCCGACTCATGACGCATATTTGTTACTCTGTGACCAAAAGTCAGTCCGGTGCAGTGCCACCGAGAGCGAGCTTCTGACTCCTGTTGCACCTGATAAAATCGTGGCTGAGCACGATCACAGGAGATCGTGAAGATATTGTCTGGTATTGTCTGCACCTCATTTCCTCGGAGGATGTTGTACCAGAAGTTAAGTATCCTTAGGATGGTCAAACCCCCGGGGGATATAAGCAACAACAGTTGTGCTAAGGTAAGGCATGATTTTTACTCCTCGAATCCTCTAAAGTAGATGCGAGAAGACAAGGCCTTGGTCGCGAATGGCAGACCGTGTGAGTTGGAAAGAAAGTTAGACTACGGTTAATAGGCCTTATATCTGCCAAAAAAAACCCCCCTATAGACGATTTTTCCTACTATTTTTTATTAGCTCACAAGCTATGAGAGATTGTAGGAGGATGGTATTGCTGCAAGTATTTATTTGGATAAAATGTCATGCATAATATAAACTATTATTTGACTTGGTTGACCGTAAAAATTGTTGATAAACTATTTTCTGTTTTTAAAAAAATGCATGTAAAATGTTTGTTATATTTCATTCTTAATTTAATTTAATGAATTAAAAAGAAGTACCATCAACGCAAATGTGTATTTACTTTTTCTCCCTTATTTTGTAAAAAAAAACCTTACTAAAAGGGGGGCATTTACACGGTGTCTTTTCAGGCATGTCTGTTTTATTCATTCTTTTTTGAACATGCTTCCAAAACCTATTGTCTTTTCGCGATGGCTTTCCAAACATGTCCGTTTTCATGTCTTATTGTCTAAAAAAAAACATGAAAATTTATAAACACAAACATGAAAACTCGTTTCGTATCTGTTTGACAACCCCTCTTTCTTCTCTAACCCGATCGCCTACAAGCAAAACAAACCTGCTTGTTAGGCATGTCTAAAAAGACACCGTGTAAACTTCTTAAAAAAATATTTTCAATCAAATTTTTTAAAATTAAAAAAATATTATGTACTTAATACCCAATTTTTATTCTTGATAAATACACTGAAATTTCTTGTTGAAGGATAAGCTGTTTCTATGCGTATTTCAGTGGTTGCTTAGGTCAAAGGATAACTTTGATAATAAATCTGCAAGGGCACGTGCATAAAAAACTGAACAGGATAATTGCTTTATTTTTATTTTCTTTGCAAAATCAGTAAAGCAATTTGATTTTGTTTTTAATTATGTTTTTTCTTAACCCACTTACAACTAACGTGTGGTTAAATCTTAAGGGCCGATGTTGAATGTGAACCACACCTAAACGTCAAGTTTTTTTTCTGCATTTCATTTGACATTTCTCAATTTCAGACTAACTCAATTTGAACCATGGAACGATACACAATCGAGCAACGCGTTAAAGTTATTCAGGTTTATTATGAAAATGGGCGTTCAAATCAAAATGCATATCGTGAAAAGTGATGAAGCACAATTGCCACATATGGGCGAATGATAATCCAATAGTGATTGTCGAAAAACCAATGCACCCACAAAGAGGGACTGTTTGGTGCGGTTTATGGGCTGGTGGCATTATCGGGCCGTATTTTTTCCAAAATGAGGCCGGTCAGGCAGTTACTGTGAATGGTATTCGCTATCGTGAGATGATAACGAACTTTTTATGGCCCGAATTGGAAGATATGGATGTGGACGATATGTGGTTTCAACAGGACGATGCCACTTGCCACACAGCTAACGAAACAATGGCTCTTTTACGCGACAAATTCAATGGCCGTGTTATCTCACCTGGTGGCGATGACACTTGCCCGCCAATTGGGGTTATTTGAAAGAAAAGGTGTGCGTCGATAAGCCCCCAAAAATTCAAGAGCTAAAGGATGAGATAATTCGACAAATTAACGGCATATAACCTTAATTATGCCTCAGCATCATCGAAAATTTGGATCATCGGATGGAGGTGTGCTGCCGAAGTCGCGGTGGCCATTTGGCCGATATTTTGTTCCATACATAATTGAACCAACATTATCATAATAAAAAGAAATGACCATAATTTCCTATATAATTTGTGTCATATTTAAAATCAACATCGGCCCTTAAAATTTAACCACCCTTTGCAATTAATGTTTAGAGAATTTCAACTAATTGTAGTGGGGAATGTAAGAAAAGTTAAACTCACTGTTTATTGTTGGTATTTTGCTTTTTGAGTGTTTGTAATTCTCGTTCACTCTGCAGTTTTATTTACTAATATCTTTGGTTTCTCTAAAATTTTTTGGAAAAAGGTTGCCTGATGATCTGGTCTAAGCAACCAGTGAAATGTGCCTAGAAACAGCTTATCCGCCAACAATAAATTTCGGTGTATTTTTTAAGAATAAAAATTGGGAATTAAGTATTAAGTAAACAAAATCTTATTAATGAAAAATTAGAAAAATTTTATATGAAAACTTTTTCAACACAAGGTGAAGTGATTTACAAAATAACCCCCTTTCTCTTAAAGTCTTTTGGAAAAAGTGTAATTTGTTCAAAACAAATTAGTACTTTTTTCTTGTACACAAAATTTAGCCATAATTGTAACACTTTAAACCCTTTTTTCTTCCTTTCCCTATTAATTGTTTAATTGTGGGCTAAAAAGGATATTTTGCATAAAAAGGACTATTTCTTCATTATTCACGTTCAACAAAGTAATAAATTATTCTATTTATTTCGTAGGAAATTTGTTAAAACAAAACAACAGCAACAAGAGTAATAAATAATAATAAATGTTGCCATGTTGTAACTCAAATGCTATTTCTTCTATTGTTTTTCTTGCATTCATTTTTAACTTAATTACTTTACAAACTGCTGCTGGCTGATGCTGACTGACCCTTATTACTTCAACTTCTTGTTAATTTTTCTTCTAACTTTTTGTAAATAAATTAAAATTAAAACAACAAATATTCAAAAAAATAGAGAAAAACAAATTCAAAGAGCTAAAATTGTCGGTGTGAAGTCATATTGAGGAGGTGTTTACTTTTTGACTTGGTTGGCCCTTAAAACCACCTTCAGCAAACAACTTCAACTGACTAATTTAAACTACCTGTATATCGTCGTTATAATGCTTGTTGTTTTTGTTCGTGTCAAGGAATCCTTAGAAATAAATTTTTTTGTTTTGTGTGTGTTTCTGTGTGTGTTTGGTGTTTCTTGGCAACCACTTCTTGGTAAACATGCTGTTTTTCAAACTTTTTTTTTGTTTAATTAAATTGTTTTTTTGAAAACTAATTCATATTCACTCTAAGAGAAATTTGTTTTATTTTTTTGTGAACGTTGTTGTTACCTTTAATTTTAGTCCCTAATTTTATGGCTGTTATGTTGCAAAGAAGTGACAATTTTTGGTATCTTTTACCTTTTTTTTAGTTCCTATTCTTCAAATAAAAACGTTCCTCTGTAGAATAAAAGATTATAAATTGTAATTTCGTTCCGGTTTGATTATTTGGAAATTTTAGGCACACAGATTTGAGTTTAGATGTAAAGACGTGTTTGTAGGTCTTTATGCGGATGATAAGATCGACCTAATTTTATTGAAGTGTGACATTTCTTGGGTAAATTAGATAAGGAAAGCATTTGGACACAAATTTAATAATGTGTAAAGATTTTAAAATGATTAAAGAATTCATTTCATTTAAATAGAAAAATGTTATACCGCCAAATTCAACAAGTTAACTTATAATTAACTATAACTACAACTATATAAAATTTTTAACCGATAGTAAACAATTCCTGATTAGCGACACTATTTGCTAACAAGATTTTAAATATTGCCACACTTTTAACCGTTTTAAATTTTTATTTCTATATGACAACAAAAATAAAATCAACTCAAAATTGTGCAGATAAAATAAACAAGTACATAATAATTTTTAATTTTTTTAATATTTCATTTAAAAAAATAAAATGCTTATATAAATACAGTGCTACCAAATGATAACATTTTCCATCCGGCATCACATAAAAAAAAGACATTTCTGTAAGAAAATTGACATATAAACAGTAGAGCGACTCAAGTTGTATGGAAGCAAAATTCGTGCAAGGTGATCCCTCCTCAAAATGAACCTTGGACTTTTTTAAGATGACATTTAAAATTTTTCGGCTCCAGCTTTGACCTCTCGTGCCCTGGACCATTTTGATAAAGGGTGTATTTTTGCATGTTTTGTTAAATTGAGAATCTGTTTCCTTACCAACACAAACAATATGGGTATCATAAGAAAGGTTTTTTTAAGGCGTTTCCAACTGTGCAAAAATCTAAATTATTTACATACAAAGATGATGTACTTGGCAAAAGACAAAATTTGATACCCATATTGCGTTATTTAAAACGAAGGCTTAACCCCATTGCATTTTTGGCAAAACGCGAACTAGCACGAATTTCAAAAAAAAAGCTGTGACCCGTATTTAATTAAATCGACTAAAGATTAAAATATGTTAATTTGGCATTTTTATTACAAACAACCCCGAGCAAAAAATTCAAAAACCGTTATTTTTTACAGAATAACCTTAAAAAAAGGACATGTATGATCGTCCTTGGACAAATTGTATATGCAGTTGGACGCGCCTTAACAAATCTTTCTTATGATACCCATATTGTATATGTTGGTAAGGCAACAGATTCTCAAAAAAAAAAAACATACAAATAGACCCTTTTTCAAAATGGTCCAGCTCACGAGAGGTCAAAGCTGGAGCAGAAATATTTTAAATGTCATCTTAAAAAAGCCCAAGGTTTATTTTAAGGAGGGTACATCGAGCACTTTTTTTGGTGAGTCGCTCTAATAAACAGTAATTTAGTTAATCGCAAATAATTTTTATTTGCGAATCGTCTACGTATAAACGTAGTTATAGTTAATTATATATGAACTAAGTGAAATTGACCGTTCAACTGTAAAGTTTTATTCAGCAAAGTTTACGATATTGAACGTTTTTTATAATAACGGTGATAGTAGTACGAGTTTTCATTTTTTTTTTGCTGTTAAAAAAAATTTACGATATTAACAATTATGCTTGTTAGAAGGTGTCCCTAGGGATTTTTTTTGATTTTTAAACTCTCACAACTTTTTAATATTGTACGGTTTGAATACCCTTACCGTACATGTATTGCAAGAAAAAAAGTGTGCTGAAGAATCGAATAAAGCTGGGTTTGAAGCGATACAACCAATACATTTTATTGGGGTTTAATGACGTTTAGTACGTGAATTAGTGAAAAGGTCCAAATGGAGCTTGTACTATTATAAGAATAAATCGCTAATAAGTTCTGATGAATTGTATTATTTCTATTACCTGTAACATGCGATCGATTAATGCTTATCAAAAAATGTAACGCAAATACGCGTTGGGAGCGCTTAATCGACAGTATTGACGATGTTTGGCAAATGTTTGGCGGCAGCTTACATCCCGCACGATTTGCAGACATTATTCCCATATAGAGGCTACACTCGGTTTACACAATACATTCCGTCTAAACCAGCCAAGTTCGGAATAAATGTATGGTGGCTGTGCGAATCTAAATTGTTTTATCCCCTCAAAGAAATGATTTACTCTGGAAAGTTGCTCAATGGAAATCTTCTTCAGGATTTAATTATATAAAAAATCCTGAGGAAGATTTCCACTTGAAATATTGGGAAATAATAAATATTTTAATTTATTTAATAAGCAAAAAGTGACCTTAAGCTTAAACAATATTTTCAAATATAATAAAGTTTTAAAAATTTACGATCTTGAATGTTTTCAATAGAAAAAGTAAAGATATTAAAAATTTTTTTTAAAAGATGAACGATATTGAATGTTTTCAATAAAAAACTTTATGATATTGTGCGTTTCTACAAAAAAAGTTGACGATATCGTAAGTTTTCTTGGAACAATTTGGCCCTTGAAAGTTTTTTACAGACAAATTTACGATATTAATATTTTTCTATAAAATTTTACGATATTTACATTATTTCATGGAAAATTTACGGTACTAAAATTTTTCAATATAAAAGTTTACCTTTTTCTGTAAAAAATTTACGCTGTTAACATTTTTTTTATAAAAATATCTATGATATTAACTTTTTGCTATATAAAACATTATTATATTAGTTTTACTTCAGAAAATATACGTTCTTAAACATTTTGCTTCAGAAAATGTTACAATATTACTATTTTTCTAAAGAGAAATTTACGATATTACTTTTTCTTTGAAAAATCTACATTCTCAAAATTTTTTTCTAGAAATGATTAGCATTCCTTAAAGAGAAATTTATTTTATATTAACATTTTTCTATCAAAAAAAAAAACCTACGACATTTTTTCTATAAACAAAAATCTTATCATTTTTACGTTTCATTTTCCATATTAACATTTTTCATAGAAGCATTTACCATATTAACAGTTTTATTTCACAAATTACGGTATAAAAATTTTCTTTGCAAAAATTTACGATATTACCAATTTTAAAATTTTTTTTTTTGGAAATTTGAATTTTTAAAAAATGTTCAATGTTGAAAAGTTTTCCTTGTAGATTTTTTTTTCAAAAATTTTCGGTATTGAAATTTTTCTTTGAAGAAATTTACGATATTAATATTATTCTTCGGAAACATTTATATCAAGCTTTAATTTGTATAATAAATTTTCAAAATAAAAATATATTTTTGGAACAAATTATTTATTAACATTCTTCGTAAGAAAAATACGGTAATTTTTTTTCATAGACAATTTTTTAATACTGACAGTTTTCATTGAAAAAAATCATCGCTTTTGACATTTTTCTACAAAAAGTTCACAAAATTTAACAGTTTTAATCGACACTTTAAGTTTGTATTCGAGTTTATTTTCTATCATTAAGGACGTTAAATTTCTTACAAAAACTTCATCTAATGAATCCAATTTAAAAATGACATTAAACCCTTAAAAAAAATTATAAACTTATTTATAAGGTAAAAAAAAAAATAAAATAATAAATATAAAACACTATAAAAATCATTTAGTTCTCTATTGTGATTTATTTACATAAATTCTTAAGATTCTATTTTTATTATTGTTGTTGCCATTGCTGTAGTTTTAAATATATCAAAAGCTATAAATTGTTACAGGTATAAAAATCAACTCCAAAGTAGGTTTAATAAATCCAGAAAGAAAGAAAAAAATATCAAAAATTACTATGACGTTGACCACATTGATGACGATGATTATGAATTCAACAAGATATAAAATACATAACAGCAACAACAATAACTACAAATGACCAACCATAGCACAAAAAACAAAAGTTCAAGTATCTAGATACGAATGAGTATCTGGCTAATCCAGTTTAATATGACCATTAATAATAACGACACAAAACAAAATAATGAAACGGACCAAAGACTACATTCAAACAAGAAGCAACAACAACAACAAAAATCTATAATAAAATAACAACAACAATGAGAAACAACTAATAATTACTTACATGAAAAAAAAACAAAAGCTAGCAAGAACAACAACTGCAGCAACAATGAAAACCATGATAACAACGTTAAAGATCCTAAAACTGATCAGTAAAAAAAAAGAGTTGTGTTTTGTGAAGAGGGTGAGAAGGAGAGAAAGAGAAAAAAAAGAATCGAATGGTGTCATTAATTTTGAACACAAAATAAAATTTTATAATTTATGACGATGCATATGAAAATGAGAGCCCAAAAGTGGAGTCCAAGCACAAATACACACTTGCGCAGATATTCGTTTCTTATACAGGGTGAGATATTTAAGGTCGTACAAGAAATGCGACACCTTATTAATATTTTTTAAAATCAAAATCGGAAATATGGGTGTATAACTTAAAAAAAAGCTGGATTCACAACAGATAGCGTACACTTAACACATGGTTGTGTCGTTAATAGCTTATATGAGGGGCTTGAAGCCCCAGGGGTTTGTTTTTTTTTCAAATTGAGATTACATGAGGAATAAGTAGGCGAAGTTCAGAGAAGTGTAGAAAACAAGGGAGGTACATGTGGAATTCTCATACGGTATCGTGATATGGCAACCAATTCTAGCAGTTGTCAGTAAAATACCTCTTTCGATTGGAGCACACGGGGTATATGAACTAGAGATGAGCGATATTTCTGTACCTGTGATTTAATCACTGTTACTGAAAAATCACGAATCACAGTTTTGGCCAAATTTGTCAAGTAACAGGTACTGGCTAAGTCGTTCTTTTTGTTTTTTGTTACATAAATACATTTATAATATTTCACTGTTTGTGCGGGTAATAGCGTTTTTTTTAAATGCAATGGCGAATAATGTTGCTGTTCCTTTCATTCTCTCTGCTATCTTATTAGTAATTTTTTAAGCCAAAGTTTATTTTTTCAAGTATGTATGTATATGCAAGTAAACAGCTTTGAAAGCTCTTACAATTTGTTGCTGTTTCTTTGCAAAGTACTTACAAAAGCTCATGCGAAAGCTCGCTCATTGTTCATATAGCTTGGACGCACTTACTACACAAGAACTAAAAACTGACAAACCGTGATCACAATCACAGATTTAAGGAGCAGTGATTTTTAAATCACGTTCACTAATCACGATGTTCTTAAAAAATCAAGGGATCACTCATCTCTAATATGAACACTTACAGCCAGTTCATCGATTTCGAACGTTAACGTTCGCATAGAAAATTACATTTAAAACATCAACAAAATTTTAAAATTTGTTTTTGTTTTAAATGTTATTTGCGTTCGATATCGTTGAACAAGCAGTTAATCTCACTTAAAAAAAAACACACTTAAACCCGTTGTGCTTTAAGCCCTTCATATGGGAATTTAAAGGGTAACCATTTGTGGTTTATTCCCACTTTGTAGTTGAACGATAACGCGAAAACAACAAAAAATTTTCTGTACCGAAAATGTCGAATTTTGTGTCAACAAAGCATCATTTGCGAAAAGTTTGGCTTTACTTTTTCAATTAATAAACAAGTGCAGTTAAAGCAGATCGGTAGCTTCCAGAAGTTTATCTTACATATATTTTATTAATTTAAACGAGTGGTTTCGAAGTATCAAACACCCACCTAGCTGATCTGGTTGGTCCATTAAGATTGTTGTCAAACTCAAGAAGAACTTGCAAAATAAGTGGGATCAACTTATGCAATTTAAAACGTGTTGAAGCAGCAGGATTAATTCAAAAGCAAGGAAAATGTAAACGACACGAACTGAAGCCGAGAGTGATTTAAAGATGCTTTTGCATGTCCTTATTATTAGGAGCAGTTTAAATAAAGCCATACGATCACACAAGCACATGTACCAAAAACAATTAATTTGTTTGTAGCGAGCATTATAAAATAGGAGTTACAAAGTTTAACCTCATCAATCTTTAAGTGCAGAACCTGCGCCTTACCGGTACCATTTGTTTTGACTGACACAGAATGCTTTCACTAGAACACGCTGCGCTTTAGCACATGGTATCCGAAATTGGCTTGATTCATGTATGGCCCTAAACAATAGGCAGTTCTTATAGCGCGGAGACCATATGGTGCCGATCGACATAACCTTCATAACCGATATAATGTCTTCAAATTTCAAATGGCTGAAAATTTGAAACGGTCTCAGTGATCTAAATTATTTTGATAAAATATATAAAATATTTACTTGAGGGTACAGGTAAAATTTAAAATTTTGTGGGCAAAAGGTGAAAAAAGTCATGCGGTGTTTGGTAAATAAAAATAATGGGTTTTTAATTTCTCTAAACGACTTTTCTCACTACCCAGCTTATTCGTTTCAACACACGATATTCTCCCTTCGTCTAAAAACTTTTAAACTTATGCCAGTTGTCCCAAGCTTGTTCTTAGCTTGACTTTTACTGAAATCGTTAACGGACACTAAAAAAAATTGTTTTATGTTTAAAATTAACTGCCAGGCCCACAATGCCGACAAGAACATTTCTTTCGCATTTTTATATTGAAATCAATAATAAAAAATTTAAATTTGTTTTTGTTTTTAATATAAATATAGGAAATAAATGTTCTTGTCGAAATTGTGGGCCAGGCAGTAAGTAATAGTGAAGTGAAGATAGGATTTTATTACACAACGGAAGAAAAGAAGTAATTTGCCATTGTTCTTGTTGGAAAGGCTGCTTTAGTTTATATCTATTTTTTTTTTTTTTTGTACCATTTAATATTTGTTCCACTGTCCACTCATAGTTATGTGGGACTGTGTGTTACTTTCATACATGTGTAAACAAAAATTATACTACTTCCAACTACCTTTTTTTTTTTTTTGTTCTTGCTGTTGTTAATTTTGCTGCATATTTTTCTTCTAGATTGTTACTCTTATTTTTGCTGCAAGTCTACGTTTTTGAACAAAGCCCAGGAATCTCCAAAAGTAAAAAATGATGGCCAGCTCATTTTGTCTACTCAACATAAAGACTAAGTTTAAGTTCCAAGTGGTAGAGTATAAAAAAATTGTTTATTTTGCACGCTACAGCTGTAACTATGACTTGAAAAATGGTTGTCGATTAAAAATCATTTTCAACGCAAGCAAAGCTATTCCATAGATCTAGAACGGCTCGTTTAAAATTAATCGTAAAAGGGAAAACCTCGTGCTTATTTTCGAATTTTACTTACTCAGATGGGTGCGCCAATAGGCTGGTTGGTAGTGAGCTAGTCTATCGGTATGAGTGTCGCCGGTTCAATTGCCGCCCCAAATTCTGTGCCCATATTCTGTAACTCCCGCGTCGAGAAACTTTTCTATTGGAATGTGTGAAATGAAACAAAAATGCCACATAAATTGAAACAACCAACTGCGTGACACTTAACTGCGTCTGTAACATTTTTGGCGAGTTATTGCTGTCATGTAAGGAAATTACTCACTCGCCAATTAACAGAAAATGTGTGTCGGTAAAATTTTTGTGAGAAATTTCCCGCTTTGCACTGTCAAATAAACTCACGTATAAAAACGGGGAGAGAAAAAATTTCAACGCCAAAAAATATATTAGCAATGTAAAATGCAATAAATAATAACACGGAAGAGGTTAGTATTTTGTTCTTGGTAGATTTTTTCATTGCTTAACTATTTTGCTTTTAACATTTTTGAAGAATAAACGCTGTGTGACCAGATCTTAAAAAAAAATGTACAGCTAAATCTTGCGTCAGACATGGGAAAAAATGCTAAACATTTTTTTTTTAATGAATTTTTATTCGAAGCAAAATACATTTAAGTAAATTTTTTTACGAAATTGTTATATTAAAACAAGTGGATAGATTTTGGTAAAGAATTTTAAACACATAACTATGAAGCATAAGTAGTTGAGATTAAATTTTAAATTTAGGGGCCCGCAGATCCCTAAATTTAAACAATTTATTTCTATGATATACAAATTTTTTAGATCATTTTATTTTTTTTAAAGTTATTATTTTTTCAGCAGTTTAGAGCAAAAAATTGTTTCACACATTTACACTATTGAATTATTTTATATACAAAGTGCAATTTCCTTGTACTTTTATATCGTAATATCAAAGGCCAAATAATATTTAAAATCAACATAATAAGGGCATTTCTAATATTCCCTGAATATTCTTTTTTTATAACAAGACAGGTAAGATGTTTCTGAACATAAGAATTATCCCTTTTCATAAGAAATTGTTTTAGGTACAATTATTTTAAGTCAAAATTTATTAAAATTTAAAAAAAAAATTAATGTGTAGTTTATAGAACACGAGCGCCTTACTCGTCCGTTCAAATAGCATTTAAAACAAAAACAAATTTCGAAATTTTGTTTTTGTTTTAAATGTTATTTGAACGGACAAGTAAGGCGCTCGTGTTCTATAAACTACACATAAGTAAAATCAATAGAACAATTAATCCAAATTTTTAAAATAAATTATGCCAAAAACATTTTCTAATAATGCTGAATGAAAATATTGCCGCAAAAATGGCAAAATGGCCACACTGAATATACAAATGTTTCCAAAGCTATTTCGTAAACAACAAACATTAATGTAGACGCGACGCGACGTTGATTATTTTTAAATTTTAGTAAATTTTGGTCGCCGTCAACGATATGTTTGACTGGCGTTCTCAAGATCTGCAATTTCATGCAGGCTTCGAGTAGAATATTATGACATATTTAACGTAACGACGTAATAACTTTTGATAGTTTTCGATACAGACAAACTTTTTTCTCACTTTTCGAGAAACGATGGAATATTTTGTTTCACATCTTTTCGATGCGAGTTCTCACCAAATTTATAGAACATGGGTACTGGTCTGTTTTACTAAATTCAACGGATTGGAGGTCTACGTTACTACTGTTCGGTTAATTAAGGTAAAGTATAATCCGTAAATGTATTTGTAACATATACAGGGCTATCCATTTAGCGGTTTCAAAACCGTCGGTCTGGAAAGGCTGACAGCTGTTAAATATCTGTTATCTGAAGTTTCATTTATTAAGTGAAAGGTTTGCCATTTCGAATATGGATCGTTTAACAACTGAAGAACGGGTAAAAATAGTTCTCAACTTACAACAAAAGTGGTGGTTCAAAGGTTGTCACTTTTCGAGCATTATGGGATGGTTATGTTCGTTACAATGCAAGAAATTGGCAAGATTATAAAAAAAAATTTAGGAGACTGGAAGCATTACAGATCTGGTCACGGCTTTGCATTTTCGCCATGTGCACACTGCTGAAATTTCCCTTCTGTTAGAGAAAGTGAATGATCCGAATTTTTTGATTCCACGGCGTTCTCCGCAATTAGGCCCATCTTACGATTCATTATTAAGAATATACCTGGACAGCACGATCGATTTTGGCTGTATTGCATGGAAGATTTTCAGAACGCGTAATTTCACGTTTTGGCAACGTCAATTAGCCGCCAGAATCCTACGACTAGACGCCGATAGAATTTTTTGTGGGGTTTAAAGACCGAGTCTGCGCGGATAACACCCTTATACTTGACCATTTGAAAACCAACATTAGTCAATCGATCACCGAGCTACCGCCCGAAATGTACGAAAAGGTGGTCGAAAACTACCTAAGCAGGATCGACTGCTGCAACCAATTTAGAGGCGGTCATTTAAATGACTTTGTATTTCGTAAATAACTTCAAGGCTCAAGCTTTATAATGAAATAAAAAATTCATCGAACTCATAGCGTTATGTGTGTTTTATTCAACTTTACTTTTGAATCCAAAAAATGGATAACCCGTTAATAAATAAATGCAAACCCAAATAATTTCAAAACATATTGTCTCAAGCTTTTGATAAAGTCTGGCATGCAGGATTATTACTGAAATTGCAGCAAAACTTACCAGCATACATACACAAGCTGTTAGAAAGCTACTTAGTCGGTCGTCAATTTATTATTAAAGAAGGCGATTTTTGAAGTTCTCCTCAGCCAATTAACGCTGGAGTCCCACAAGGCAGCATTCCGGGACCTCTATTTCACTTAATTTATACTTCGGACAAGCCAACAAACTTCAACATTGTCGGATGATACTGCTTTTCTAAGCGTACACGAAAACTGTCATGAAGCATCTCATTACTTACAGGATCATATATTTGAACTGTAGAGGTGGTTAAAACAATGGAGGATAAAGGTCAAAAATGCGTACATATAACATTCACATTGCATCTGTAACCATGCCTGCCTACAAAGTAAAAAGTGTTTTATCAGTTAAAAAGTATTTAAATTTAATTAATGTGATAATTGAACCAATTATTTTTTTTTTTGTTGACAGAAAATTAAAAATTTAATTTTGATTTAATTAACATTTTAGTTGTTTTGCAATAAATTTTCAATTAAAATTTTAATTAAATAACAAAAAATCGTAATTGACTTTTTTCGTTTAAAATAAAATAGTTTAAACATGTAGAATTGTTGTTGGGAATTGTCAATATTTATTTAAATAAATTAACACGTTTGAAATGGCAAAGTTTTTTGATCACTTTTTTAATTAAAATTAAAAATATCATTTATTGAAAATATTATATCAAAATTTTAAAATTTTTATTAATCGATATAATCATTTTGGTAATAGGTGCAAAATCAACAACTTGTTTGCTTGATATTATGAACTTGGAATAAATTTGGTGATTGGAGAAATTTAATAATTTTTTCTGTGTATTAAAATCAATAATCAAATAATACCTCAACACTCGCATGTAAAATACCTCGGTATACATCTAGATCGGCGTTTAACGTGGAAATGGCACATAGAAGCAAAATTAACTCAAATGAACCTAAAAGCAATTCAAATTAATTGGCTTATTAGAAGAAATTCTGTTCTTAGTTTAGTCTCGATTGCAAACTCCTACTTTACAACTCTATATTAAAGACAATCTGGTGCTATGGTTTTCAGTTATGGGGCACTGCCTCGGACTCTAATATCGAAAAAATTCAAAGGCGCCAAAATAAACTTCTTCGAATAATCACTGCCGCTACCTGGATCCACAAAGATCTCAATGTGCCATTAGTAAAAACTATGGTAACGAAATATGCAGTAAAATATTTAAAAAGGCTGAACCTGCACCCAAATCCATTAGCTCGAAATATTTTAAATTATGGCGGCCACACTCGCTTAAGGAGAAAAAACACTGCAGCACTCACACAATCAGATGAGCGATAAAACCTAAATATGTGAACAGAAACCGTGATGACTAAATCTTTTTTGTCTGGCACTGGCAGGAAATAAAGTAAATATTAGGATAAGATTTGATTAATTATTGTTTGTACACACCCAGAGAAAAAATATGTTTAAACAACAAAACTATTTTTAAAGAGAATTGCAAACATATTATGTTTAAATTTAACCATATTATTGCCACCAACAAACATATTATTGTTAAATGAGTCCTACATCAAGAAGGCACAACCATATTATGGTTGCCTCCGAACATCTTTTGGTTAGTAATAACTAAAATATGTTTAACATTTATAATAGCATGGTTGATTTTCAACCAAAGCATGTTGCTCTTAGAAAAGAGGAAAATACTATTGTTAATTTAAAAACAAATTATTGTCGTATTTAACCATAACATGTTTAGAGGCAACCATAATATGGTTGTGGCTTCTTGATAGAGGACTAATTTAACAATTATATGTTTGTCGGTGACAATAATATGGTTAAATTTAAACATAATATGTTTAAAATTTTGTCTAAAAATAGTTTTGTTGGAGATGACCATATCTAAACATATTTTTTCTCTGCGTGCATATTTACTGCCGTATTCATAAAAAACTAAATTGGATATGAAATATATTTTAAGGAAAATTTGTATGGAAATTAAGTTTTAAAATACGTTTGAAATCTATTTTATTTTTTATGAATACGGCAGTTACTATATGAAGATTCAATAAATAAATACTGAAAAAAAACATTTTGTTAAAATTTAAGGGATTTTCTTTTGCTAAAGATAATAAGATATTAATAAGGGCCATTTTTTCGATCAAATAAATAAAAAGGGACTTAGTCCTTTATCCCATTTATCTAAGAGTCAATTTAGCCAAAGTAAATGAATCCAGCCATATCATTTGATCTAGTCATACCATTTCAAAACTGCTCCACAACATTAATTCGTCGAGCATTTCAAAGTCGCCTTTGCCTTTAAATTATCTGAGTGTTTTTTTTTTTTTTTTTTTGTAAATTTTCCCAATACGTATAATAACGTTTTTAAGACGATCATAATTATGTCTACGCATAAAAATCACATAAATTTTCAAATAAATACACCACAAAACGCTCGTACATTGAAAAGAACCCAAAAAAAAAAAATTAAATAAATAAATAATATAAAACTGAAACAGAAAAGATCTTTAACGAAGAAAACAAACGCTCTTCACAAATGATTGTACATAAAACGCCATGCAGAACGCGCGACTGAATAATAAATGATGGCGCTTAAAAAAATCTTAGTGAACATAAAAAAAGCAATGAAAACCGAGGACTGAACAAAAAATAACCAAAAAAAAAAAAAAAACGTTACAAAAACTTTAAGAGAAAAATAAAATCAAAGCGCCATCAAAATTTTGTTAACAAAATACGGCCAAAAGAAAAATTAACTAATCCCTGCATGTCTCATTCAAAAAAAAAAACGTTACCAAGTTTTTTATTCTGAATTAAAAATTCAGAATTTTTTCGTTACATTCTCTAACAAGCAGAAGTCTCGTTTTTTTTTAAATTGTTTATCGGCTTAAAAAAATCTTTGCAAAAAATCCACCAAACAAAATACGTCTACCAAAATGATCCGCACCAATGTTTTTCATCCTTCGTGTTATGTACTTGTACAGCTGTCTGTCCGTAATCTGCTAATAATGATCAATACGTTTATGTTCTTATAGGTCTCTTTACTTTTGTTTGTGCTGCTGTTGTTGTCATCGCAGTGTTGGAGCTATTTCAATCAGTTTGTTCGCTGATGAAGAACAAAACCAGATGCACATTGCACACATCTTGTCCTGTGATCTAGACTGCTGTCTGTGCCGATGGGTTTTCTGAGCAGAGAGCCAAAGAGATTTGGTTTATTTTTTTATTATCATTTTATTTTGATTATTTTTTTTATGTTTTGATGCAAAAGATTGATTAGGGAATGTTTAATTTGATGAGTTATAATTTACTTTGGAGCTTCTTTAATGAATAATTATGTTGTAGATGATGATTTTAATCAAGATTATCTTTATTGCAATTAAGAGAAATATTGATATAAAGTAAGAGGAATTGAGGACATAAAGATAGCATCTTACAAAACTTCTGTCTAGGGTTGCAATAGACATAACTGTTTAAGTGGAACGTCCTGAAGCAAAAAAAAAAATAAATCTATCTAGAAAGACAAGGAAAAGTGCAGAGAATGGCTTAAAAGATATGCTTAAAAGACTTATCGATGTGGTTACTATTATACAGCCTATTACTATTGGACCTCGTTATTAAAGAGATTGCGGCAAACTCAGCAAATTCGCCGGAGTTCTATATTAGAGTGCAGTGAAAACGCTTGTAAAGTCTTCAATATTATAAATGCAACAACAAGAGAGTTGATCGTTCTTCTCCGGTTGTCATGCAGGATCGCAACTGGATGCCAGTTTCGGGATTGTTAAAAAATTGTTATCACAGACAGGAGAAAGGGGATACATTTTAAACTCTGGAGTTCGCCAGAAACGAACTTTACAGTGGAGACAGTGAGATTGTGAATACCATCATTTCTAACTCGAACACTTTTTCTGGTTGTCAACAATGACTACCGCTTTAATAAGCGAATGTCAATGTCGGCACGAGAATGTTTGGACTTATGATAGCAATATATTTGGGGGATTCACAAGGTAGTCATAAAGATATAAAGTCATATGTCTTAAAATAATAACAAGAAAAATATATGACTGTTGTAATTAATCGCTCATAATTTATATTTCTTTATGACAAATCAATAAACACAGCATAAAAATTCTTATTTTGTTTGAAACACAACAATATTTTTTTTTTATACAAATATAAAATATTATTTAATATATTATGACGATACGACTTGATATCCCCCGAATATATATTATCTGATTTGGATAATAATCGTACCAAATCTCTGGTGACAATGACCAAAATAAATGTATAACTTGGAAATTTGATCATCTCTTGATGTCTTATTAATAGATGCGCAAAGCAGTTGAGATGATGACGAAGATCAAAGTCCGGCAGTGGCGGAAAAAACACTTGGCTTTAATGGCATCTGCTACGACAGGACATCTGTCTGATGCTTCTGGCACTGAATTGAAGTGATTCTTGTTGAACTTTGTACGGTGTTCAGGTTGGTTTGTCGTTGGTTTAGGAAATCCCCGATCTCAATTTCTCTAGATGTCTGCACTAAAAACCCGTTCATTTTCCTTGTAAGTTTTCTGGAACTAGCAAACTGTACGGATTTCCATATAAAAAATTGTAGCAAATGCCATAACTCAAGATTTCCTGTAGAAATTGTATCTTAATGCACTTCCTCCTTTCTTTCTCAAACATATTTGATATACACTAGACGGAACTGAAATTAACAACTTTTTAAATAATTCATAAAAAAAAATTCTTCTTCTTTTCCCACCCTTTTAGGCACATATGAAATTTAATATTTTAACAATTTATTTCACATCCAAAAAATTATAATCGATGGCATTGACAAATATTAGTAATAATTTACTTTTATCATTTGATTAAATCTGATCTAGCGGCATCTTAACGTTTGACCGAAAAAAGCGACAAAGTTATCTGATTCTACGGACACAAAAAAAAACAGCTTCAAATAGAAAAATTAAAAAAAAAATAAACGAATTTCACAGCGTCCAAAAAGAAAAAACGGCGTCAGAGTTAAACAATTAAATAAAATAGTTGTTTGGAGACACACTTGAAAACTATTTTCCATGATTAGCAGAAGACTTAAATACTAAATACGGACCCCAACTACAACAACATCACAATGGCATTTTCTAATGACAAGACTTAAAGACGTCGTTTGTTGGTCGAGACCTCTTAACAAGCCAGCCACACAATGGGCCCGTAACAAAAAAAAAATACACACAGGGATTAAAGAGTTAGAAAGAGACACATTAAATAAAATAAAAAAATTTTAAAATTATAGATTTTGATAAATGTTAAGAGCAATTAATAATTGTTTAAATATTCTAAATTCTCAAATATTTATTTGTCTTTTTTTATCTTTTAGTTATTTTTTATTTATTTTTTTTTTGTATTTTCCGTTTGGGGTCTTTGAAACGATAAAGATCTGATTACAAATTATGTGTTCGTTTATAAAATTTGTATGCGTATTATTATTGTTAATAATTTTTCAAATATTTTAACAGACAACAACAAAAAAAAAAACAATACAAAAAAGTCACTAAATAGTTAAAAGAAAAAAACTAATAATAATGTGTTTTAAAATTTCTAAAATTGTTTAAAACGCCTATTGATTTTAGTCTTTAGTTTTAGAATTTAGTGAAATCAAATTTAAATTTTTTTTAAAAAATAGCTATTAAAAGTAATATTGAAAAATTTGACATTTATAAAAATATATAAGTTTTTTTGAATTTCAAGTTTACAAAAGCGTTGGCGTTATGACAGTGAAATGTTTAAAAATTATACCATTTTTGATTTGGATTATATGTACCTGGGGTTGCAAACACTGTTGCCAATTTAGCTTATTTAATGCTAGATCTAACATTCTTTAAACTCATTTAGCATTAAAAAAGACTATAGCATATATAATTTTTTTTCAGCATTTGCCCAAAGTTATTTAGCACTTTTTCAGTAATAAATTTTTATTATTTCCATTAATTTACAGCTTTTAACTAGATTTACAAATCTGTAAACATTAAAACTGTTTTTGGTTAGCAATTTAATTAATTCAAAAAAAGTTTACTTTTAAATGTGATTCAATATAATTGAAGCTGCATTATTTTTTTATTAAATGAAATAATATTTTTAAATTAAATTTAAAAACGGTTTTTATATTGTTTTAAAGATCATTTGTAGCATCTCTTTTGATTGATAATACCAACACCACTATAGTGGAGAGGGTATTATGAATTTGTACTGATTTTTGTAACAGCTTTAAATATGGTTCCAAGACCCACCTCTAAGTATACCCGTCGGCTCAGACTCAATCTAACTATATCTGTCCTGCTGACTGGCTCTCCGTGTAAACCTTTTGCGTAATTTTAGAAAGAATTTGATGACATTTGGTACATGGGTCCAAGGACCAACCAAGCCTATTGAAAATGGGGCGTATATAAATAAATAATTTCAAATAGGTACCATACAAGCTTCTTTCCGTAATACGTTCTTTGTGCCTATAAACCACCTTATTATGTTGGTATTTGGATTAAATTTGGTCTCAACTTATTTTATTACAATCAAAATTGTCTTACAAAATTTTATTGCAATCGGTCCATATTTGGCCAGAACTCCCATGAAAATTATACTGCCATAACTTCCTTATAAATGTTAGTCTTTACATAAAAATTGGCGACAATGATTTTTACGATATCTTCTGTGTGATGACAAAATTATGTGCTAGTGGGTGCAAAATTAATAATAGGCAATTACTTACGCTATAGATGTTCCGTTAAGGCTGGATATTCAGGGACAAAATATAATATCTTCATCGGGGTCTTGCTATATATATACGCAATGAAGTTGTGTATCAATGTCAGCAACCAGTGGGCATGTTTGATGCGGAATTTAACTGCCTTTGGGTTAAATTCAAAATCAATACGCACTTTTTGCATTTCGGGTTTCTTTACAGAAGTCCAAACGCGGGAAGGGATATCACTTTATCGCGCTTCGACTCCCTTTCCGACTCAATATCGAAGATTCTTGAGAATTGTCCGGACAGTGAAATCGTTGTTGCTGGTGATTTCAATGTCCACAATTCTTCTTGGCTTCACCACTCGGGCCGTACAATCTATGAAGGCCAATATGTTGAGCTATTTGCTGCACATAATCACCTCGTGCAACTGGTGAATGAACCAACACATATTCCATGTGTTGATGGGCACCAACACAATACCCTTGACCTCTTCCTCTCTTCGCACCCTCAAAAGTACGAAGTAGAAGTTCTAGCACCTCTCGGTAACTCGGATCATTGCACCATTTCTGCCTCTTTTCCGTTCTCCGAACTTCGGAACATTTCACGTCAGGCTATGAAACGATCAAAATTTGTTTACGGAAAAGCAAGTTGGGTTGAACTCAACGACTTTTTTCGGCATTTTAATTGGAAACTTTGTTTCGTTGACAATGACGTCAATGCCATGGCGAAAATGGTTGAAAATGTTATTATGCTAGGAATGAAAATGTTCATTCCAGTTAAAAATGCTTCGAATAAACCTAGATCTAAATCTTGGTTTAATCAGACGTGCAAATCAGCAGTCAGATCCAGAGAGGAAGCATTCAGAAATTGGCGTGACAATAAAACCGCTGATACTGAATTGCTACGCAAAATGGCAAGGTCGTCGTGTGCCAAAGTGCTAAGACGGGAAAAAGCTCTTCACGAGCAACGTCTTCGTGCTGAAGTTCTTACTGCTCCCCGGGGCAGTAAAAGCTTCTGGTCATTCGTTAAAAGAGTAAGGGTTAATGCTAGTTCTTCAATACCAACTCTTTTAAAGGATGGCCAAACATTCACGAACCTGGTTGATAAGGCTAATTGTTTTGCCGATTTATTTGCAAATAATTCTAACTTACCAGATAGCAATCAACCACTACCCGAACTCGAAAAAGTATCCGTAACTATGCCAAAAATATTTTTTCGGGCTCGAGCTGTTAAAAAGGTTCTTGCGGATCTCAACATAAACAAGTCTCCTGGCCCGGATGAAGCAGTGCTCTTCGACGCTAGCTCGTCCCTTAGCAAATCTTTTCAGCACTTTATACCATGCTGGTGAATTTCCCGTCTGCTGGAAAGTTGCTAATGTAACGCCAATTCCTAAAAAAGGAATGGCTAATAACCCTGAAAATTACCGCCCAATTGCAATTTGTTCGGCACTTTCCAAAGTTATGGAGAGTATGGTAAATCACCATCTTGTAAAATTTTTAGAGTCAAATTGCCTACTAAGCGACCGCCAGTATGGCTTTCGTAGAGGTCGTTCTACTAGAGACCTACTGGCCCTGTTATCAGAAAAATGGTGTCGTTCCATTCACCATTTTGGCGAAAGTAAGGTAATTGCTTTAGATATTTCCAAGGCGTTTGACAGAGTCTGGCATGGTGCACTCTTGTCTAAACTTGTTGCATTTGGTGTCGGTGATAATTTCTCTCGATTTGTATCGAGCTTTCTCAGAGATCGCACTATACGGGTTATTATAGATGGGGTTTCATCAAACGAGTTCAAGATTCATTCAGGGGTACCGCAAGGCTCCGTTCTTTCTTCTACTCTATTTCTTATTTTTCTAAATGACCTCTTATGTCAAACTTCCAACCCTATCTATTCTTTTGCAGATGACAGCAACCTTTGCCATTCGTATTCATTTGGTTACAGACCAGGCGTGTCCGATGTTTGTGCTATGAGACAGAACATGAATGATACGCTTGGCCGTGACCTAGACATAATCTCAGAATGGGCTCGTGCGAATAGGGTCGAATTTAATGCCCGAAAGACCCAATGTTGCGTACTGACGCATAAACGCGCGACGGATCAAGGTGCCTCATCTGTATGTATGGGTGGTATAAATATTGAGGAAACAGAATCTCTTGATGTTCTGGGCATGAGGATACAATGTGATGTCCGATGGACTGAACATATATTTAAGGTGTCGAAAGAAGCATTCAAGTGCCTCGGTTTTTTGAAACGGTGTAAGATATACTTCACTCCATCTGATCTCCTTACTATTTATACCACCTATATCCGACCGCGAATGGAATACAACTCTCATGTGTGGGCCGGTGCTTCAAAGTCTATTTTGGAGCTTCTCGACCGCGTGCAGGAGAGGGCGAAGGTTCTCATCGGCGACAGTAGGGTATCCAATTCTATTGACTCCCTTGAGCACCGTCGCAATGTGGGTTGTACTTGCCTATTTTATCGTTACTACAACGGGATGTGTTCTGATGAAATTAGGGATTTGGTTCCCGAAACCCATAGCTTTGTTCGTAATACACGTTTTTCCTCAAGAGCCCATCCTTTTGTGGTCGATTGGCCTGTGAATCGTACAACGCATTACAGGGAAAATTCGTTTTTTGGCCGGACTGTTCGTATGTGGAATAACCTTCCTGCTGAAGTCTCCCCTCTCACTTACAACATGAATAAGTTCAAGTCGAATGTTCACAAGCACTACTCCCTCTTTCCTCCTTCCCATAACCTATTTTCCTAGTTCCAACACAATGCAATGCATTAGTAGGGGTCATCCCCTGAGTGCTGGTCCTAACAAAAAAAAAAAAAAAAAAAAACAACTTATATTGTGATTGTTTAAAGTACCTCTTTCAAACAAAATAATGATTTTTTCTACATTTCCGGCTCTGACTTTTTTTTCCTACCGTGAGTTATGTATATCGTGAATTATTACTCTTTTTTCTATCGTTTTGATATTCGCCGCGTTTTTGTATTTTTTATTTTTTATTATCGGTAAACGCCAACTTTAACTCGGTTTTAAGTTCAGTTCGTTCTTAGCTGCTTTAATCACCAAGTTTTATTCTTTATCCCTAACTAGTAAACATTGTACATTTAAAAAAATAATTATTACAATTAATATGTAAGTATTGTGAATTGAATTTAGTGTGGCCGTCTTTTTATTGAAACCCAGGAATCCCCCCTCGTATCTGGAAACCCTCATTTTCCCCTAATTGGGTCTCTCACCATCTTTACGAGATTTAATGGTTCCTAAGATACCATTAACCTCCCTTCATTCGTTTTAATTTCAATTAAAGTAGTCAGAATTTCTCCTTTAATTGTGTATTTTTTTTTTTTTTTTTTTTTTTTGATTTTTCTAAAAACTAAAGTTTTTGGCTGACTATTTTAGTCATATTGCCAGGGTATCCCACGAAATTTTGGAGCCTCAACCGCAAGTCCTCGTTCTACCTAAACCTTCGTATAGGAAGGCGAGAGCTTTTAGAATCCACTCCAGAGTATTTTTTGGTCTCCACCAGTCAACGTCTGAGTTTTATATGGTTCTCCACCAGTCACATCGAGTTATTAATGGTTCTCCACCAGACAAACACGTTAAAAAAAATAAGGTTTTAAACGATTGCATCAAGTCAATGCTGACAACCGCAAAAACTGTAACTCGGTACAGTTATACGACGCCACGCCATTAACCTCACTCAGAGCAGTTTTACGAGTGAATTGTGTATAATAATTACACCATAATTAAATAGTGATCTTATATTTCAACGTTCAACCGTTAGATTTTACTAATCTTAACTTATCGGGCTTTTTTCGCGAAAAATTTTATTTATGAAATTTAAATAAAAACGTACTATGTATCTTGATGACAACCTCCTTACCTATAATTCCAGAAAGTATAATGCTGGGATTCGCAATACTTCAGAAGTTATTAAGAAAAATTAAATTTTTTTTTATAGAAAAATCTAAAAACTATTGAAAAATTAAAAAAAAATTCTTTAATAATTTTTTTTTTAAGAATTTGAAAAGTGCAATTTTTCGTGAAAACGGCTGCGAACAAAAGGTCAGTACAATTTGACCCCTGAAGAATCAGACAATATGTAATCTTAAAGGCGATTGTGTGCTCTTAAATCTGTGGTTTTCATGACCATTTTTTTCGATTTTGAGATGTCGATGCCATATTGCTTAATTTTAAACGCTCTTTACATGGTTCTTAAAATCTCTGAAAAATATGAACTAATTCCGATTTTCTTACGTAATGACCAATTTCAAAAGTTCAATATCTAACCCATAGTTCGATCTAGAATGTTTTTTCTGCTCTCCTGAAAAATTGGATTCTAAGTAATACGCGGTAACCCATGAAAAACACAGAAATATGAAATCAGTTCAACCTTTGCTTAGGGTGTTTTCTTTTCTACAAAAAATGTGACATTTTATTTAAAAAAAATGCAATTTGGTGTTCGTTTCTTAAAAATGCTTCGCTCTCTAAAAGGGTGGCTTGTTTTGTTATCAAAAATGCACTCTTACTAATGGCATAAGGCACTTTACGCCCCGTATAAATCGGCAGTGTTGATAATGCCCTGTAAAAGGATGGATTCTGTTTATATATAGGGTTACCAGACGAAGTTGGGAAAAAATCGCCTCTAATCAGGACAGTAAAAATTTTAAATTTTAATAGTTATTTTTTCTATTATTTAATAGTAAAAACATTAAAAAAGCATTACATTGTTAATGATAGGTTGTCAGTGATATAAAATTTAAGTTTATTCGATGTTATAAAATTGTTTTTGAAAAAAACGTCGAATCAAAAAATCTTAAAAACTTGGTGTTAATAGATCAGCAATCTGGCAAATGTATTTTCTTGATTTCATATATTATAAAAAAGAAACTAAAGAAACTGGAATTTCGTCATTAATTTTGTTCATATATTTATTTCTTTAATATCAATCTATTAACAAATTTTGGTTTATGTATATTTTTTTTTTATATTTTGAAGAACAAACTTTTTGTCAGATGTTAAAAACAGGGCGGTCCAATTTTGTGTTTTGTTCTCGTCAAATAAAAAATTGCATTATTACAGGGTCGGCAAGACATTTTATACATGTATGTACCTTTTAACAAGATGGTATTTTTTTTGTAGAAAAGAAAACACCATTATATTTTAATTAAATTAAATATGGTAAAAAAAATCATACAAAAATATTTAAATAAACGAAACAAGCGCGAACAGATTGAATGAACGATGCGGATGATTTTTAGTTTTAAGGTCGATGTATCGCCGATGTGACTATACATCGATGTTAAATTAATGCGCGTTGTACACAAATATCTTCTTCATATGGTAGACAGGATTTTTTGAAATTTTTTTTTAAATTGAGTTCGAAATCTGTTAAAAAAATGTTGTCTGAAAATTTTGTTTGGAACATATGGGTGTTGTATCAATTGTCAATATTAACAGAAAAATTTGGTAACGCCGCAAATTGATGTATTTCTATCTGGCCTTATTAAGACGTCGGAATCTGATATAGACAAAAGATCATTGACGTATCGCGATCGTATCTTGTTTTGCTTAATATTTTATGTTTATCAATCTTTTAACGTTATCAGTATTACAAAATTAGTTTTACAAATCTAATTATAACAACCGAAATGCCAACTTTTTTGGTAGCACAAGCATTTTGATTTGCCAAACTAATTCATCAAAATTGCAACACAATCTCATGCCATCTGATAATGTTGATCAGATTTTAAAAACATTTTGAGTCATTGATGGGTTTAATATTGATCTATATCGAATTAACAGTAAAAGTTAATCCACAAACTGAAAATGTAACCCCTTGAGACTTAAACGCAAAGTACAAACCAAATTACCCAAATGTACAGGTACTTAAATTTCAAAAAACCTAACCAAAAATATAATTTCCATATAATTTGAAAGTATTTAAAAACTTGTTGAAATTTAAACCAAAAAAAAAAAATTTGTTTTAAATGAGAATGAAAGAAAAGCAAACAACTGTTTTGAACACACGCCCACAAAACACAATTGAAATTCCCAAACAGACACTGTGCAAAATATTTATGCTGTTTTATATTTAAGGGGAAAATCTTTTATCCTTTTGCAAGTATTATAATACAATCCTCTTTAGGGTTTAATTACAGGATTACAACATACACAAGAAGTTTAAGAGTTAAGGAAAGAAAGTAAAGGATTAAAATTTTCAACAAAAGCAAGTGAGATAAGAGAAGAAAATCCAATTTCAAAAAGAGACACCTACTGCGAAAAAGGGAAATGAAGACAAATAAATGGAGAGTTTGGCTTCGTAAAAAATTGACACTGAGAGAAAAGATAGATCATAACAATAAACCAAAGTCTTTTAACTTGAGAATGGTAATTTTGAAATAACTTTTTTTTTTGTAAAAAGAATCAAGAAGTTTGGAGATAAGAAAAGTTGGAATATCAGAACGCAAGCAAAAAGATAAGAAGGAAACAAGCAAAAGCGTGTTAAATCTTCTTTAAAAGAAAAGTCAAAATATTTTTATAAAAATTTTATTAAAAATTTTCATTTCTCTCACGAATTAAACCACAAATAGGTGTAGTGTGCACATGGATTGGAATGCAATTGTTCATGGTGCGTTTGTGCATGTGTGTGTTTAAACGCTGCAAGACCGAAAATTCGCCATCTGTCCACGAAAAATGGGCCCTCAATAACGCTCATTTCATAATTTGCACCATTTTTGAGTGCTTTTAAACGAGAAATGGGTCAATAAAAACTCGCGCTCTGCATGCAAAAAAAATTTTATGATATTGTGATGCATAAATGCAGAACATGCATATAAGCAAAAGCTTATACACAAATCTTGGCTGTTATAAAAAGAAAAATGTAATAGCACAAGCTGAGATGCATGAAAGCGTTAAATGCATATTTTCGGTGTGCAAAAAAGTGACAAATACTGTATCCCCACAAGGAAAGCCGGGCGACAAATTCCCATTTCAAAATAATGAGAAACACAGAATATGTCAAAGAAAAGTTGGCCTCAATGCCAATTTATAAAACCGTAGTTGACGTTTTACCTTAAAATCTATTATTATGCGCAAAAAAATTTTCTAGAATAGAAAGAGAGAGAGAAAAATCCTAACTCACCTGTCAAAAAAACCTGACTGTTTTTCATAAACAGGCCTGTTCTAAAAATCACATTAATTCAAACCAAGTGATTTTAAATCACATATGTCTTTTGAAATCACACGTGTGATATTTTGGTGTTCCTTATTGTGTTTTACGGTGTGAATTCCAATTGCTGAAATCACACCGAGAAGCACAAGAGCTATTTGACTTTGAGAACACCACAAAATCATACGTGTGAGCTTAAAATCACGTGATTTTTAGAACAGAGCGGATAGTTTTTACTCCAGTCGTTTACATTGTTGTTCTTCACAAATTTTTAAACACTGCACTCAGCTCGCTCTCTCTGCCGATAGAGTAACGCGCTCCGGTAAAATCTATATGAAATAAGCTCCATTCATTTACTTTAAATACCAGCTCTTGCAACGACCTTAATATTGCATGATGAGAATCAGCTGATTGAAGTGTTCGTTCGTCGTTTTCGTAAGTGCATATTTGTAATCGTGAAATGTTAAAGGTTTGTACAAAGAAAGTTTACTTTAACGGGTACAAGGTGACGCAAAAGTCATCACCATATTGGAGGATGCTATAATTTTTGAAAATGGCCTAGGCCATCCTGAATCTCGGAGACGAGGAGGACAACTTTCCCTCGATACGTATGGATTCGTGAATGAACAGAATTATCGCTTCTGTGGCACCGGAAATTAGCGTATAAACCACAAAGAGCGTGCTTAAAGTTACTGTGAGGTGTGGTGTTTTTGCTGGCCACGTCATCGGGACTATTTTTAAACGACGCGGACCAAACGACTACTATTAACGGCGACCGCCACAGGGCCATACTCAACGACTTTTACCTTGCTCAACTGGAGGAATTGAGACTGGTCGGCGAATCCTGCACGAGTTATAACCCAAATTTTAAGGGCTACATTTTCGGATCGCCTTATTTCCTGTTTTGGTGATCTGCACTTGACGGCAAGAATAAGAAGCACGATTCTAAAAGTCACAAGTATATGTCAACAAGCCTCAGGATTTTGAAGTGATCAAAGAGAATATCCGTCAGGAATTCGAGAACCTATCTCCGGAAGTTCTGGCAAGAGTGATGGAAAATGCCATAAATCGGGTCTGTATAATCATCAATTCTGGTGGCGGCCACTTCGACGATAGAATTTTTTCCAACTAATAAAAAATAGACGTAAAATTTTATTTTTCCTAATCCCGCGAAGTTCTACGCTAGTCTGCAGGAGATCAGATTCTGTGGCGGGAATCGAACCCGCAACCCCTGCGCTAATAGACTAGCTCACTATCAACTAGCCTACCGGGGGACACACAATCCAAAAGCAAAACTAAAGTTTTTAATTTACAAAAAAAAAATATATTAATGAACATCGGGTGACAGCTTTTGCATCACCGTGTCTTTAAAGGAACATGTTTTTACCTATAAATGGATTCATACATAACCAATGCCCACAACTGGATTACACTAATAACATTCTTTCTATATTTGAACACTAAATTCTCTCCGTGTATTCTTTTCATTCTTTCTTAGTTGAATTACACACAAATTTCAGTTGGCCAAATTCAAAATCTTGATAAGAAAAACCTCAAACGTACAATTGGTTAACTCGTGTTTACACTTGTTTTCTTTACATCCCTTTTTTTTTAGGAGACATTTTCACAAATTTATTTCGGAACACCTGAAGAACTTATTTAAGTACGTGTATCACTTTCCTTACCAGCCCGATCTTAAGCATTTGTTTTCTTATCTCTGTTTCGAAATTAACTAAATGTAAAGCGTTTTATAATTGTCCTCTTGACTTTCAAATAGGAATGACCATTTTTTTCATCAAATTAAAAAGATGTTCTACAAGAAAAGATCGATTTTTAACAAGCTGTTTTATTTGTTTCTTTTACTCTTCGGCCGCTATCTCTAATCTAATTTTCCATTAATGTTTTATAATCGTTAGTTCTATTGTTTTACAAAATGATTGTCTTATTTGTCGTAAAATATTTTTTTTTATTATATCCCTTGACTTTTTTATTACGTTGAGTCTATTGTTTCATTACAATAATTTATAATAAAATGTTTGAGTATCTAAATCATTTTGTTTTTTAAACCAAAATCGAATAATTTTATTATTTTAAAAAATGCAATAAAAACCAATTTACGTGTTTTAATATTTAATTAAAATTTTTCCATGTTAGAAAACACCTTTTTATAAATTTTTTAACGCCTAAAAAGAATATTAAAGTTTATTACAATATTCTTTAAATATTTACAGGCTTAAGAGTTTTGATGTTTAATCTGTTTTTGTTTTAATCAACATTAAGGGTTTTCATGATATCGCTTTAAAGTCTCGTAATCTGTGCAAACTGGGCATTTTTACGCACTTGCATATGAACTGTCAAAAATTGTATGAAAATTCATTTACACGAACGTCGTAAGTATGACCAACAATTTGTGCTGTTCACTTGTGCATTTATACAAACAGATTTTATTTTATGCCTGCCCTCGTTTTCAACGAAAAATTAATGTGTTAACAAATCACTAACAACAAATTCTTGGAATGAAATGGGCAATTAGTCGTTTGAATTCCTTTTTTATAAACGAATTTTACTTTTTAGACACACATTTTAAACTTTAATTTTTGTATTTTGAAAAAATTCTATCAATTCATTTTGTATTAACGTTTCTTAAAAACTGACATCAATTGTTTAAAATTACAAACAAATTTGAAAAGGGGATTCATGAAACGAGTGTCGCAAGTGCACAAATGGCTTGGCAAACATATGCTTTGTTACCGTTTTGAGTTTGCCAATAAATAAATAACACAATTATTTTTCGTACAAACATAAATTTTTCATTTTTGTTTTGTTTTGAATAAATGCAGCACTGGCCTGCACTGCCACTTTGTGGGTAATTACCCGAATTTGGTGTAATTTTAACTGTCGTGGGTTGAACGTAGGTAATTTTTTAAACGTGTAGATCAGGAGTAATATAAATTTCTCTTGTTTTAAAGCAAATAAAATTAAGACTTAATTTCAGTAAAAAAATTTATGACTTATCAAATATTGTTGATCCAAAACATGCACAATAGAGCGTGTACCACCTTACAAGGAAAAAAGTGCGCCGTACCACCTCTAATATAAAGTATTTTTTGCAAGATTTCGATTTTTTTTTTTTTTTGCCGAACGTAGGGGTCGCCTTTTTACATTTTTCGTTTTATATTAAGCATTTGCAGTCCGATCTTAAAGTATTATATATCAATGTTTTTGTCTCGAGAAGACCAATGTTTTGCCCTTAGGAGCCATTGATCTCAAGTATCTCGTTCTAGTATTTATCAACCAAATCTCTGTTCATACCACCCTAATGTACCCCCCTAATGTCAGAAAATTAAAGGTTGGAAGAAACTATTAAACTTCTGCTAAAGAAGTTCTTCGATAAAACCCGCAAAAACATTTTAAATTTTATTATACAAATATAATAAAAAAATTTATCGAATTATTTCCATAGCAAAAGTTTAATAGTTTCTTGCTTGGGGTACACAAAAAGATACTATTTCTTTACTTAATATTTAAAGATCCGACTGTAAATGCTGACTGACTGTCCTGCAGGGATTATAGTAATTCTTCTTTGGCAAAACTGTAATGATTTTTAGCAGGCTTTAATTATCTAATTAAATTTAAAAATGTTTCTGCTGGTATTATCGAATTACTTCCTTAGCAAAAGTTTAATAGTTTCTTGCGAGCTTTAATTTTCTGACATCAGGGTGGTCTGAACAGAGATCTGGTGGATAAAAACTAGAACGAGATACTTGAGGTCAATGGCCCCTAAGGGCAGAACATTGGTCGTCGAGACATAAACATTGATAAATCATCAAAAATTTCGAAATCTCCATGCAAAAATACTTGATATTAGAGGTGGTACGGGGAAACTTTTTTTGAGGTACGGTCTAATGCACAGACTTCTCAACCAAAGCCACAGTTTTTTTCTTAGAAAAGATTTACAGATGGTCTTTAGGATTTCGATAAATAAGAGCTTCATGGGGATTCAGAACGAGAAGTTTAGTGGAAAAAGTTAGTCAAACTGAAAAACTGCCTGGGGAAAATACGTTTCCAATATTCCAAAAAGGAATACATTTGATTTTTATGTTGCCAATTTCAATTGCTTAAGTTAGGAGAATTGTTTACGCCCTTGACAGTTGTAAAACTAATTTAAAAAAGAGACTGTTGTCTGAAGATATTAAATGATTTTTTTACTTAATAAGGTTTATAAGTAGAAGACACGTTCTTATCTTTATCCGCGCCTCAAGACCTGTCAGAGTCTAGTTTGTGTTTATAAGTCAAAAAGTGAAGGCTGTACAGTGATGCCAAGAGTTGGGAATTTTCCCTTTTCGTAGGGATTTTTTCGGAAAATGTAAAGCGTGGGGAAAAAAGGACAGATGTCTTATCTTAAGGCAAATGTAGGGAATTTGCCATATATTAAATGATATTCAATATATAAATGGTGTAAAAATACTTAAATATTCGTATTATTTTCATTTAAAAATTTAAATTCTTCATAAACAAGCGCAATTAAGTACAAATGTAGTATTTTACTATGAGCCCTAATAGCCTGGCAATCTTCAACAAGTGCCAAACCATGTACGTATATATAAGGTGGCGCCGAATATTAGGGTTCGTATTTGCAAACTATTCGCTTACTTTTGCTATTTGAATTCATACCCACATTCGCTAAAATGTATGCGAATATTAAAAGAGAATATTTAATGAATCAAATGTCTACACAGCCGAGAAAAAAACAATCACACCTTCTAAACTAAATCTACGGTCACACTTGTCAAATATTTGACGAAAAAAAACGGAACCAACAGCCAAACTAAAATATAATTTCCTTAAGCTCCAATATTTATTTTGTTTATTATACCACATCTTACAACAAACAGTTTCTTGATATGTCTAGCAGTCTAATTAGCTTAATTTTTTGTTATTAAGGCCATGTTAACTATTAACATGCTTATTTGGTCAAATATTTAATAAGTGTGACCGTACCTTAACAGAAAAAAAATCATATAATTTGGAATTTTTAAAAAAATTTAATGAAAACTTTAAAGAATGTAGAAGGATATATTTTAAAAAGGAATTTGTTTTATATATTTTTGTTGAGGGGAACTGAACTAATTTTTTTTTTTAAATTCTACAGAGCCTTCCCTTTTATTTGGTACCGAGTTTGTAAAAAATAATAGGTACTTACATTAAAAAAATTATTTAAAATAAGTATTCTTGAAAAAGGTTAAGTCCTTTAATAAGGACAAAAGGTAAGGAAATAAAAATCCAACACAGAGTTTGACTTAGTTTTGACTCTAGATTGAAGGAAATAGAAAAAATTTTTATTTGTCCCACAGTGTTTTTTTTAAATTGAATTTTTATATGTGTGAGTACAGAGTTGTACATATTTATTTTGGTTTTTTTTTTTTTGTTAAATGCTTTAAGAATAAATGTTAATAAATCTTTTAATTATAATATTTACAAAATGTTACCACAGTATGCATTTGTTTGTCTAATGATACAAAACAATAAATTTTTAACGTATGAAATAGTGTAGGGATAATTTGTTTGGTTGTAGGGAAAAAGGGAATTTTTTTAGATACGTAGGGATTTTTTTTAAACTTCTATTGGCATCACTGAGGCAGTTTGACAGTTTTATTAAGTCAAAAAGTGAAGGCAGTATGACAGTTTGTTGGACACCTCACCCTTTCGCAAGTTCTGTCAGGATAAGAAAAAAAAAACTGTTTATAAAGGAACGGCAAAGAGCATTTTGAACCTTCGATAGGCAACTAAATGGGGAATGTGTTTTATTTTATGTGTACGTTAGTTTGGTCCATTTATGTTTAATAAGAATCTAAATAGTATGACTAATATTAAACTCCTTTAAATGCATATTTTGTGTTCTCTTTTGCAATCGTGTTTTCATAAATTTAATTAATAATTTTACGCCAGGTGTAATTTCATCTCAAGGGTAATTTTGAATTTTTCTGGTGGTAACACTGATGAAGACGTCCATAGTGCTGAAGCAATTTTGCTCGCTCTTGTCTTACGCCGGAGGAGAAATATAAAAAAGTAAAAGAATTTGGAGCTTAGAGAGGTCTAAATAAATAGCTGTTTTGTGGCAAACAATGCTGCTTAAAAAAATGATTGATTTTAATGCTTCTTCTGCAATGTCTTTACTTTACAAAGTTTTCGCTGAAATGATTACATTTAGCACTAGACACCACAAAAAGTTTGACAAATATCCAACATGTCTGTCTAATATTACAAATGTTTAAACTTTCTACAAACATTGCTTCAAATGTTTGGCCAAATTGCAAACACCCCAAATAACAACGCAAAATATTTGTACAAACGTAAAATTTACACAAGTTTGCCAAGCAATTTGTGTGGTTTATTTTGCTCTTTATTTAAAGTCCACTTAAGTGTTTTTACTTGACAATGTGGCCTCGAAATCAGAACAATACAAAAACAACAGGCAATGCATAAAGTAACCAGCCTCTTCTTTGAGGCCACCTTTTAAATAAACGCACTCTTCAATTTTTTTTATATCTTGGTTTAACAGCTGTTTTATAATATTTTTTATATTTAGTGGTGCTACCAGACTGTTTTCCTAATAAAATAGCACTTAAATAAAGTAGCAACTAAAAACTGAAACTGTAGTTAAATACAACTTAAATTTAAATAAGATTAACCTAAATATGTTTTATAATATGAAGTAAAAAACTGGCCATTAGTGTTTTAATACATAATACATTAATACATTTAATTTGCTTAGAACAGTGGTAGGTAGTTTATCTCAAACGATAAACGCTTGAAATTATTAGAAAATAATTTGAAAAACATAGTATTCTTAACAAAATGGGAAAATTATATGTTCCAATTTTATCGACTGCATAAAAAGTTTTCCATTATAATAATTTTACTTTAACCTTAAAAGAGCGATAAGTTAACGGAAGGCTAATCCTACCTCTAGCTATCGGTAAGTTGTGAAAACGGGCCTAATAGTATCAATTAAATATTTTTTGATATTATGTAAAATGGCCCTAACTCGACTTTTTCGAAATTGAATATTTTTCCTGATTGCAATAAATTTCACACAAATACACCTCGTCACAAAAATGTAAGGAAGGCAATACCCAACAAACACCAAGTCAAACCTTTGATATTAAATGACTTTATCATTTGACATCAAATACAATTTTCAAACCTTTTTCAAATGTTTGATTTTTAAATTTAAATTTAAATTCAAATTGATAATGATTTGAATGTAAATATTTGACAACAATGTTCTATCTGCCAAGTATTTCGTCTTTGCAAGAATTAGAGGAAGGAAATGACACTATTTCATCTTTTAGCTATGGTGCCGAATGTACCGTTCACAGTTTATTAAAATAAATAATGAATTTAAATTAAAAAAAAAAATTTTATTTATGTTCCACATTGTATTAAAATCCACATTTGAAAAACATTTCGAATAACGTTTGAAAGCAAGTTGAAAATAAATGCATTTCTCAATTTTAAAAAAATTTCCCCTTTTTGTTGAGAATGATTCAAATGATTTTCAATTCAAACGGTTATCGTTTGAGAAGAGGTTTGATTTCAAATCATTTTCAATTTGATATCAGACCTCCGTGTTTGTTGGGTAGTATTAGAATTAACGGGCTAACAAACAATTTTACATTATGTTACATACACAGAAAAAATTATCGCCAATTTGTTTTTCAATTAAGCCATTAATCAAAAATAAATTCAGTTTTAATTAAAAATAAAATCAGTTTTATTTAAAAATTTAATCAAGTGAATTACACGTTTACTTTTTTATATCACCACCATTACTGCAGAAAATGTTGTTAATATCAAAAAATTTTTCATTGATACTATTAATTTGTTTAATAATGCAAATTTAATTAATTTTTTAATTAATATCACAAATTTTTTAATTAAAATAAATTGGCATTTTTTTCTCTGTACGGTTTATTTTATGTTTTTACCTTCTCTTGAAAAGTTGCAATTATGTGACTAAGGGCCTTTCTACATGACACCAGCGATATATTAATCGTTCTTTCTAATAACCAGTAACTCGAACTACTACCAAATATGCCGTGAATAATTAAGTTCTGGATTTCCAGAATCCATTTTTTTCTAATTACTGATACACACATGTCACTTTAAATCTTTCAGAGGTTCTTAGATCTATAAAAATTCAAAATTAATGACCGTTTTTTTTTTTTTTCAAAAATTATTAATGACAAAAGCATAAAATGCCTTTTTGACCAAACAATCATTTAAAAAATAATCGATTATGATCGTCTTTTCTTGAACGAAATCAAATGCCCAAAATTCGTCATCTCAAAAAAAAAACAATTCAAATTATATAAAATTGTTATAAAAACACAACAGGTGTTTTCCCACAAAAGCATAACGAAAATATTGAAAAAAAAAGAATTTAATAAATGAATTGTAGTTAATGAAATAATGTTTTGCTTACAAAATAAATGAAAATAAACATTTTTCATTTAAACAAGTGAATTGTTTCTCAAACAAAAAAACGATTGTTTCAAAATTATTACGGCAAGTGAGAACAGTTTCAAATTCGAGTGTTTTGTATTTCAGTTCAAAGAAAGACAACTGCAAAACATTTTTTTTTCTTCTTTTATTTCTGTGGAAAAGAGTTTTGGAAAAAGAAAAGAAATTTAATGATAATTAATAGTAAGAAGAGAGTTGAAATTACCCAAAAAAAAAAAATATGTTTTAAAGAATACAACAATTTGTTGGCTTAGAAAAGATGTTTGTTTAACGAGAGTAGAGAAGATGTAATCTTAAGTTTGTAGTCAATATTTGAACCATAATTAATTAATCAAGTGTTTGATGAAGAGTTCGTGTTGTTCTTACTTTAACCCCTTAAATCTGGTTTTGTTACCGATTTTAATTTCAAGTGCCATGTATAATTTTTTTGATTTCACCTGGGGATCTTAAATGCGTTTTTTATAGATATCCACAAATTAAATAAACATTTTTGTTCCTATACTGGACGTTCTGCAAACGCAAAGAAATGATTGGTTTTTATATGTCTATTAAAATTTTTACTGCAATCATACTCTTTATCCGATTGTTATGCAAAAACGTTACTAGACTTTACCCGTTATTAGGGATGAAACGATACCACTTGGATATCGATACTGTATCGGCAGTAAAGTATCGATACCTACTCGGTATCGAACAAAAAGCATCGATACTTACTTGTATCGGTCAATACTTTCATATGATTTGAGCCAGTAAAAATTAGCGAAGAATATCGACGTCGTATGAACCATGAGCTATATACCGATATTGACGTTGTAAACGTATTAAAATTAAACGCTGTGTAGGTCATGTGCGAGTTTATCAAAATTCTTCAGCACAAAAGGTCATCGATAATGAACTCTATGGACGGTACAGAAGACGGCGAACAAAACTCCGTTGGAAAGGGTAGGATATTGAGAATCTTAAAGAGCTTGTAGCGACGAACTGGAGAAAAGG
Organism: Pollenia amentaria; assembly: GCA_943735925.1. NCBI lineage: Eukaryota > Metazoa > Arthropoda > Insecta > Diptera > Polleniidae > Pollenia > Pollenia amentaria. The sequence continues at coordinate 43,285,084 of OX031006.1, read as the reverse complement.
CACAAAAGACTGAGGCGCAAATAATTATGTCCTACAATGATAGAAAAAGCGTCATAACGCTGATGTATTTTGACATCAATACTATGACCAGTGTCTTTGTTTTTGATCCCATGATACTTCACATTATTGTGATGTCAGCCTTAACATCACTTGCCCAAATTGTCATCAGTGTCAAAAATTGAAATCTTGTCATCAATGGGTTGACACATCTGCATCACAGAAATAACGAATCGGAATCAGTTTAATAAAACATGTCATCAGTGCGATGGCCTAGTAACTTCGAAGAAACGACCTATTAGGCTCAATTTAATGACAGTTTGTCATTTGACTTTGACTGCAGTCAAAGTGTGAGAATATTTTTATTTTTATTTACCCGCTACACATGTTTGTTTCCCATGTATTCCGTCCTTTCTTTGCAGAAGAACTCTCAATTATAAGACACCAACGGCATGCCCGATATGGTTTTCGTAATCTTTCTACTTGGAAAATTGAATGTATTTAACTAAATAATATAAAAAAAATAGAATATGGGAATTTTTGCTTCTCATTTTACTTTTTAAACACGAAAATAATGTTCATAATACACACAAAATGTGGCATCGAATGGTTTTCACTGTAGTCATAGCATTGATGACGCATAAAGTATAACAAAATTGTATGCAGACATTCGTCATTGTATTGATGTCCCTTGTTGCTTTATTGATGCCATTTGTAATAACATTGATGTCAAAATTCTGCTGTTGGGGCATCATCAATATGAAGATGCATTTTTCTATGAATGTACGTGAGGCATATAATCGATAATATTTGATTGTATGTAATATTAAATAATAGAACTTAATTCCTCTAATATCTTTCCTTAAATCGTAAAACCATTGTCAAGACCTTAAAAATCGTTTTAGGAATCAAAATTTTAGGTTTGTCAACGCCCTGCTATCACTGAGCAGGCGAAGAATATTTATTGGGCATTGGACTGGACATTGCTTTATTGAAAGGATTGAATATAACATTATTACTTTTTACGGATGTACTGATCGATATATGATGAGTATAAAACAAATCCTACATAATTATCCTGTGCTGTCCTGGATGCGATTGAATATCGTGGGATTTCCAAACGAAGTGGATTTAGGGTAACTTATTTCAAAAACTTCTTTCTTCATTCACAGAAGGGAATAAAATAATTTTTTCTTAATTTTTGGAAATTCTGCGGAAATTTTTTTATAAAATACGATGTCAACAAGTTTATTATTGACAATTCAAAATCATTTAACGAAATCACACGGCAGATGTGGAGAAGATTTATATGAGCACCTGCCATATGGCCTTATCTCTTGGTGATCTTAACCACTGGGTGACAAACAACGCGCTTACCAACCGCCCTGAGTTTGAGAGCAACCAGCGCAGGCAATTTGAGTGCATAATCTGACAAAATAACATACTCGCCCCTTGTTGAGGAGCTGGATCCATTTTACCTCTTCTGATTTTGGAAATATGCCAAACATGTTGAGGAGCAACAGCACCTAGGGATGATCCGTTCCATAGGCCAAAGAGACCATTACGAGCAAGCAACCCGAGACTTCTCCTAATTTGCGCAAGAATATACTACCTAGCCATCTCAGCCTGCTGTTCTGTAGCCTGGGATAGTGGCACAGAAAGTGCTCAACTGTCTCCAGCTCCTCTGACTCCTCACACAACATACATATATCCGACAGATGAGATCACATTCTCGCCACCATCCTGCCTATTATACAGGGGCCCGTGATAATACCTATCATGGTCTTAACGAAGATCCTACTCTTGCCCAGCAGCGAATCCAAATCGGACTTCCAAAGCACCGGCCACAACGCACCCGATACCCTGCAGTCCGTGCGGTTCCCCCAGACATGATTAGGCCCACCCAGAACCCATTCCCTGGACCTCCCAAAGTAGAAGACTATTGGAGGCCTGACCGCCTCAAAACAGTCAGGATCATCCATTTCCGAGCCCAGTCTCGCCAATTTATCAGCTATCTCGTTCCCGGTGATGTTGAAGTGATCCGGTACACAGCACAGCCTCACCATATAATCGCCTAAGATTTTTCCTTGAGCCCTCCCGCAATCATCCACTAGCCTGGAGTTCACATAACAGCCCATCAAGGCCCTTAGAGCCGCCTGACTTTCCACATATATAGATACCTCCGAGCACCTGGAAATGGTGCGCCCTACCAATTCCACGCCCCTAAGATCCCCAGAACCTCCGCCTGAAATACACTACAGACTTCCGGAAGTCTATATGACCTTCAGATGTCCATATTCTCCCCGTACTCGTGTCTTTAATCTTCTAGCCATCAGTGAAAATAGTACACTGAACCAAAAAAGTGTTCATAATATTAACGAACAACGTTTATTAAAATAATTTTCGTTGGCTCAATGAGTTATTCGTTAATATAATGAAAAATAAAATTATTCAGATATTTCAATTTACGTACGATTCGTTGACTCAATGAACATGCATTTATTAATTATTTCGTAACCTTTTTTTTCTTATATTAGCGAACAGTTTTTTAAATAATAATTTATATCAAATCTTTTTATGAACGGTCATTTATTGTCTCAACGAACAAATTCATTGGACGAGAATTATTAAATTTTTCGTTTGCTCAACGTAAATTTTCATTGACTCCATGTACCTTTTTGGTTCAGTGTAGATCCCCTATACAATCTGCCCGGACCGGACCAGCTCTCCCTATACGGCAATTTTACCTCTGGCAAACGCCCAAAATCAAGCTGAAACATTCAAGCTGATATAATTCCAGTATTTGCTTAAAATCTGAAGGTTTGCTCTTAACGTTGCACTAAGTTAAACTTTAAGCGGTCAAGATGATTTGAGGTTTCCAAATAAGTTGCCAAAGCTAGAAAGTTTTGGAAATAAATTCCGAAAACTTCCCCTCTAAAAATTCCCTTAAATCTTTAAAATATTTTCCAGAGAATCCCGGTGCTTTTTTTCAAGAATATAAACAATACTGGCAAGAATTTCGAGCTTGTAGACTTCAGTGGAATAGAGTCTCGAAGTATAAATATGTATGTCAGATATTAATCTGTATTTTATGCAAAAACTCTTTTGCTTTTAATAAGATAATCATATAAATTTGATGATCTTTACGAATGAATGCTGGTAAATGAAACAATGTTTATATAATGTCCTCCTGGTCCCTCAAGGGTTAAAATGATTCATTGTCCAACAAAAAAAAATGCAAGCAAAACAAATAAACCCAAAGATGATGAAAGAGTTTACGTTAAACAAGGACTAGAATAAAAGGCAACGCCCCATTATCTGAACTCATTTATCGTTCCTACAGTTTTGGCCAAACTAACTTGGCTTGTTTAACTAATTAAATGATTGATGTAGACTTCGGGCTTTTATTAAATATTTAAGTGAATTTCAACATAAATTACTTCAAAGAATTCCAGGCAACATTTTTGTTTCAAACTAAAACTAAAAACGAAGAAGAAACAGAAAATAAAGGCAAAACTAAATAATTGAAAATAAAGTGCTAAATAACAAAAAGAAACAACTCTCAAGTAGGCGTTGACCATATAATTTTGAAGCGTTAAAAGGCGGACAGTTGCACTAAACCAGAGAAAAAAATCAAAAAGGAAACAATAATTTTGGCTTTTACTGAAATTGCTCACAAGCACCATCAATATTAAAAAAGAAAATATAAAAAACATTGCTAATGAAGTTATAAAAAGCCCTTATTTTGCTTAAAGGGTTTATTCTTAAAAAAAAAAAAAATTTTTTTTTGTTAACAGTTTACGCCTTTATGATCATATCGTGGTATTTCAATACAGCAAATATAGCAATTAAACAGTAGCCCTGGCTAAAACGAGCTTTAAAAGATAACGCTAGCATTTAGTTTATCTTAAGTGGTTTTATGTCTGTTTTTTTTTTTTTTTTCTTTGATTATTTTTCTGGAAAAAAGTTTAATATTTTAACTGAAATGTGTATTTTCACACGCCTGTTATCTCCGTTTTCTTGTTTTGAGGCATGAACAAAAGGTGCCACCACGTAAACACATGAACACCAAACACCAACGCAATTGGCGTATTAAAATAATAAGACCTCAAACTAAAAAAAAGTATCAAGTATCAAAGATTGTCACATTTAGTTGCATGTGTGTTTTCTTATCCACGAAGTGTCTGTGAGGGTTTGTCATGTGATCACATGTATCTCTCCAATGAAACATTCATTATTTTCCTTATTCATGGCCAGAGTAAGAAAAGAGTCATATCGTTATATAAATAGAAGAATATTAATTTTACAGTTACAGTTTAAGTTACAGTTTTTTAGGTCGAACTTTTACAGGCCAACTTAAATAAAAGCGGAAAGTGTTTTTAAATGTCACAAGTTTCATTTTCAAATAATTTTTATCAGACAGGGTATACACAGATGACAACACTGAGTGGTTGTGAAATCCGACTTAAAAAGGCGGTAATCGTTTTTGTGGGGCACCTCAGGTGCAAACAAAAAACAAAGTTCGTAATTTATTGTAAGTATGTATGCAAGTCCTGAAGAAAATTCAATATTACTGAGCACAGACTCTAAACGTATCACAAAATTTTCAATATTTCCTTCGTTTAAAATTGGAGCATAGGGTCATTACAATTGTATTCCATTTTCTTGTAGTTGCTACTTCAGAATCCAACTCTTTTGTCCACGTTTGGTCGGGTATTCCTCTTCTTCTAGTACCCTCTGGATTCCGTATTAGGTCATCTATTGGTTTTCGTAGTTTGTGGCCCAGCCAATTCCACTTACGTCTTAGTATTTCGGTGCGCAGAAGAACTTGATTTGTGACTGTCCATAGCTTGTAGTTGGAGATCACATTTGGCCAAAATATTTTCAAAATGCTCCTCATGATAGTGTGGAACAAAACAGTTTGGTATTTCCTCGCTTATAAGAAGTGAACAGGATCGAATTCATATGTGAATTTTTTATATATGAGAAATTTGATATATTTTTATTAAAATTCTTTATAAGGAAAAACGCTATTTACAAGACCACTCCTAGCTTAAAAGGGAGGCAGTGAAGAGCCCTTATAAAAGGCCTTTTGTAGTCATAAGGCCTCCTAGCCGCATTCCAATTATATTTCTAGTTTACACGGTGTGTCATTGGAGACCAATACCTTGCCTCTCGCATTTACTTGGAAGGCTTTTTGAAGGTTGTTCTGTTTTAACTGTTATTTCTTCACATTCCCACTTAACTACTAAAAAAACGATTTTTACAGGCCTTATCTAGGAATGGAATGGAAATGAAATTTGTATTATATATTATCAAACACATTCTTAAAGAGCTTTTCAAAGAATATAACTGTTGACCTTCTTAAAGGCCTGAAAAGTGAATGCGCTTTCACTTTTTCCCGCTGGAAAAACACACACAGGCTAATTGTGCTGGGGCAAAACAAAATGTTTTTATTTTTAACGTTAATGAGTGAATGGGCGAAAAATGAACAATTCGTTCATGAATGTGAAAAAAGGTACACATTTTTGATTTATCATTCATGGAGAAATTCATCAATGAGTAAATATGAGTGATCATGTATGAATTTTTCTAAACTCTGGTTAAAAAAAATATTTTTAATGGGCTCCATTAGAAAATATAAACAAATACAGGGTGGCTTATTAGATCTCAAAGCAAGTTTCTCCTAAAAGCTGTTATTGAAGACAAGTATTCAGACAGATATGCTACAATGTTATGCCTTTTTCGTTTTCTACTTGTCTTAATTAAAAAAAGCACGAAATTATGTGCATATATGTTCGCTTCAGTCTGTTTTGTCTTACTTTGTATAGGTATGGTACATTTAATTTAATTTTGAGGCCCTGAGATGACCTTTTGACGATGAATACCCTAAATTTGACGAATTTAAAAATTACAAATTTTGTACTTATTAATAAAAGTTTTAATTATTATTTTATAGTTTTGAATAACTTCTTATATACTTTCGTATTGTTGGTTGGCAGTACTTCTTATATGTAAGCAGTGCATATAACAAAATACACTTAAGTGTATTTGGTGTTTACTTTGCTCGTTATCCCTGTTTTTAATATGTTTGCGCTTTGAATTCTGGTAATAGATCGATTTTCAACCATTTTTTTCAAAACATTGAAACGGGATTTCTTGTGTGTTATATCGGTGTTCGATATCTCTCAGTTCATGTGACACCCGATTTTAGTACTTTTTTACGAATGCTCCAATGATTATAGATCTTAATCCTGTCGATTTTTCTAAATTCTCAAACTTTTGTAGCCTTTCGGATGTATGACTTGCTGAACAAGCATCGAAACTTATAGATGGCATTTATACAAAATATGCAGTAAAATATTTAAAAAGACTTGAACAACACCCAAATCCTTTAGCTCGAAATATTTTAAATCATGGCGGCCACACTCGCTTAAGGAGAAGAGACACTGCAGCACTTACTCAACTAGATGAGAGATAAACACCTATATAAGTGAACAGAACCCGTGATGAAGAAAATTTTTGTCTGGCACTGGCAGGACATAAATAAAGTATTAGGTTAAGATTTGATAAATTATTGTTAGTTCATATTAAATATATGAAGATTCAATAAATAAATAACGAAAAAAAAAAAAAAAAAAAAAAATTTATACGATGTCTTTTCAGACATGTCTGTTTATTATCTTTTGAACATGCTACTAGAAACATTTTGTGTTTACACGATGTCTTTTCAAACATGTATTTCTTATGTCATTTATACGATTTCTTTCCAAACATGTCTATTTTAATGTATAATTCTCAAATTTTCTTTTTATACATATTTAAAAACATGAAAAATCATATTATGTTAGGTTAAGTTAGGTTCAATGGGCAGCCGACCCGAGGTCGGCTCACTTGGGGTATCACCTTTGTGATACCCTTAGCCAGCGACAAGGGTCAACCGGTATTCAACAGCCTATTCTTCAGAAGTCACCGCAGCCTCGAACCACTCCCGACTCCCTGCAGAACAGAGAGAACGATTTCAGTCCCACATTAGACATATCGTCCACACAAGGCAATTCCGGTCTCCCGAAATGCCTAAGCCTTATATCCCCGAGACCGGGGCATTGGCAGAAGAAGTGAAGCATCGTCTCCTCCTCCTCCTCATGATGACAACTTTACAGTAGTCATTATAATCAAGACCCATTATCCGCGCATGAGTCCATATCGCCCAGTGACCCGTTATGACCGATGTTACCGTCCTTATCCGGACCCTGCCGAGACCAAGTAGCACGCGAGATCTCGCCGCGTCGTAGCCAGGCCAAAAAAAAATCATATTAACAAACATGAACACTCGTTTCGTGTCTGTTTGCCAACTGCTGTTTTTCACTAACCCGATTGCACAAACAAAACAAACATGTTTGTAAGACATATCTGAAAAGACATCGTGTAAATGTCCCCAACTCCCAATGTTTAAAATATTTTCCCTTTGTTGGATTTTTAAAAAACTGATTTTTTACATTTAAAAAAAAGCTTTATCCGCCGTTATTTAGGTTCGCTGTAAAATAAGATAAAACTTTTATACATATTCATTGAGAGCGAGAAGAACTTTTTTATTTTCAGAGATTTTGTGATAAAAGAACTAAGTAAAATATAGTCAAATATACAAAGTTTTTATTTTATTTATTTTGTTCTTTTTAATTAAAACAAACTGAAAATTGCTAAAAATTGTAAAAAATCAACAAAAGTGAAAATCTTTATTGTATTTTTTGACGATTTAAGTGAGTCAATTTGACGATTTGTTCCGCAAAATTTAACGATATTTAACAGATTTAACCTGGCAGCAATAGTTGTCTGTTTTGTTTTTGTTGGTGTGGGTTCAGCGTTTGACTTCGTGGAATTGGAAATCCGACTGTCGAGAAGTAATTTTTTTTTTGCGCAAAGTAAACTCTATTTCAGTTTAACAAACAGATATTATGAAAGGATAGCCAAAGTTAAATACAAATATTAACTTTAGCAGGCGAGATACAATTGCAAATTAAAAACCGAAATAAAATTAATGGGTTTCTACTCCTAAACTTAATGCGGGATTTAAGTTTGGATTTCAGCTCATACACTGATAGAAAATGCGTCATGGCGCTGATGTATTTTCACATCAGTTCTATGACAAGCGTCCTCGTTTTTGACCTCATGACACGTTTCATCATTTCATCTGGGTCAAAAATTTAAATTATGTCATCAATTGGATCACACATCGGCATCACAGGAATGACGAATCGGAGGCTGTTAAATAAAACATGTCTTTAGTGCGATGACTCAGTAACATCGGAGAAAGGACTCTTAAGGCACAATTAAATGACAAACTGTCATCAAATCAAGCCATTGGAATTGACTTAAGTCAAATTGAGAGAATATTATTATTTACTTGCCCGTCAAACATGTTTGTTTCACTCTTGTTGTATTCCGCTCTTTTTTTACAGAAGAACTCTGAATTATAAGACAACAGCAGCATGCCCGATTAGTTTTTGTGATCATTTTAATTAAAAAATTATTGTATTTAACTAAATAATTAAAAAAAAATAGAATATGGGAATTATTACTTCTTATTTTACTTTTTAAACATGAAAATAATGTTAATAATACACAAAATGTGGCATCGAATTGACTGTAACTGTAGTCATAGATGACGTATAAAAGATGACAAAGTTTTATGATAACGTTCGTCATTGGATTGATGTCACTTGTTGCCTCGTTAATGCCATTTGTAAAATCATTAATGTCATCATTTTGATGTTAGGGTAGCATCAATATGAAGCTGCATTTTTTTATGAGTGTAGTATAGTCTGCTAAACCGATTTTTTTAAAATCAATATAACCCAAGCTATTCCTAAAAAAGCATCCAGAAAATTTTCACTGAGTTCTTTCAAGCCATTTCTAAAAAACAAACATTTCACTCTTTTAGCTACCTCACTTAACTAAGTCTTTGGCTACCCTTATGGCTCATTAACTTTTTCTATCTTTAAATTACGTCTTCTCACTCAAGTGCAAGTCTTTCATTTTTCCTAAGCAAATCTAATAAAAATTTTCTACAAGTATTTCCGTCCGTCTATCCTTTTACCTTTCTTATCTAGAAGACCAATTTATTGTGACAAAATTAAATTCCTGATTAAAAAGGAGAATGAAATGGGCTGGGAACAAGTTTTAAAAGTAAAAAGGAAAAAAGTCCAAAACATGATAAAAACCCTGTGTTTAACAAATTGTTTTTTTTTCGTAACGCATTAAGTGAGTGAACTAAAATGCGTACGATAAAGAAATCGGTCTTAATGTCTGACTGTCTGTCCGTGGTACGTGAGTTGATTTGTTTGTAGGTCTGTTTGTCCGTCCATCCATCTATCCGTCTTCCAGTTAGTTACGAGTATTTATCGTACTTATAAATTTGTTTTTTATGTTGCGCTTGCGCATTATTTGTTCTTCGCTTCTGTTATTGTTGTTGCTTATGGTTGTCATGTCCGTTAATGGTGACACATTTTGTAATTTATTAACCTGTTCGTTTAACTTAACTACTTTTGTACAACTTGACTTCCACTTTTATTCAATTTAATTGGTTGATTTGTTTGGCTGATTGGTTGTTTATTTCAGTCATTTGTATTACATTAAAAACAACTACCGTTTTTATTTAATGCTCACACAAAAATACTTATATTATACAGGTACGTGTATGGGGATACTTGAATATTGAGTATATTAAGTATTTTCATTTAATTTTTTTTTTTTTTTTAATTAAAATTTTTTATAAGAGTGGTGTTTTAAGAAATACAATATTTTAAAGAGCTAGACGATACAAATTTCTTCTATTAAGAACGATTATACATTTAAAACTATTCAGGTCGGATTTCAAACTACATATTAAGGTAGATAATAAAAGAAACAGCAGCTGACCAGAACTTTTACAAAGTCTCAAGCAACCAGTGTTGCCACTCCGTGTTAAATTACATATATTATGTGTAGCCCATGCGTTATTTGTTTCATGTCTAATCTGTGTGTAATTAATTTGAGTCTTATTTTTAAATTAATTTTTGATAGCCAAGTTTTTTTTTCAAACATTTTTTGAAAAAATAATGTTTAACATAAACTGTCAAATGTGATTGTCGTTGCATTGACATTTTTATTTGCTCGAGATTTAAGAATTTAAGAGGTAAGTTTCTAATGTTTCATTAAAAAATAAATAAATATTTGTACATGATACATGCAAGTCAAATAATTTGTTTCCATTAAATAGAACAGTTAACAGCGACCTTTACGAATTTATGATGCTTAAGCTATGTTCACACCTCTTAAATATTTGTTGGCGTACACGTAACCACTAGTTTTATTTAAAAATTATTTGCTCTTGCAAAACGTTTGGAGAGATAAAACATCATTCAACAGTTTCAAAATTATATTATACAATAATCTTCTTACAAATAAAGTTAAGTAAATAAATAGAAATTGCTTAAAATAAAGGTAAAGTTTGATCAATTTACTGGCCACGCTTTTTTGGATTTGTTCTTAAAATATTTTTTTGGTCCGAACATGCCTTTAACCTTGAACTTAAACATTTTTATACTGCTCTTTTGCCTACATACGTTATTGCTTATGTTCGAGACATTCAGTTTAAAATGTACATCCATTTCGTTTTTACTTCAGGAATTGGTATGCTTTGCCTTTTTTGTAAACATAACAATTTGATTGCAAACAAGGGCGAATTCATTCTATCAAATGTCTAATTTGGGACACAGTCATGTGTAATATCCGGATTCTTCATTGGCAACACTGCAAGAAACTCAACCACTAAAGTTGTTGCCACTTAACATCAAAAATTTTTCTACTTCAATAAAGTTTAGACGCATTTTTGTTTCTCAAAGACTTAAAGATATCTTAAGTTCGTTCAGCTTATTACCTGAGGGTTTTGTGCACGGTTGTGGTGTTTTAATCTACATGTGGCATTCTTCCATACTCCTTTGAGTTTATGGCCTGGCACTTCCTAGTTCCTTATGTTTTATTTATCTAATTAAACCACATTGCCACTAAAGTAATAAAATCGATGCTAAACATTGTTTTTAAAATCTTTACTAGTTACCACTAAATTCCCAAAACGGTTAACTTTTTATCCTTCAAAAATCCCGCTGGTTTTATTTCCTGAGTTGCTATTAATCGTTGCTATATTGTGCGAATGTTTATTTACAAGGTGGTCTCAAAAACAGCTGGCTGTTATGGATTTGCCTGCTGTTGTTGTTGTATTGTTGTGATATTAAGGCCACCTTGCTAAGTTTTACATAATGGAAACTTAAATTGAATTAAAATGTACCAGTGCCCATATTCTGTAACTCCCGCGTCGAGAAACTTTTCGATTGAAATGTGAGAAATGAAACAAAAATGACATAAATTGAAAGAAACAGCTGTTTTTTTTCACTTAACGGCGTCTGTAACATTTTTAGCGAGTAATAGCTGTCACGTAAGGAATTTACTCGCCAATATGCTAAAAAGTGTGACTGTAAAATGTTTGTGAGAAAGTTCCCGCTTTGAACTGTCAAATAAACTCACGAATAAAAACGGTGTGAGAAAAAAGTTTACATTAAAGTTGCACTTTACATTATTTGGTATAGCCGACGGCTGTATTTTCGCCGCAGTCGTTGAAAATTTTTCAATTTTAATAAATTTTGGTCGCCGCCAATAATATGTTTGACTGGCGTTCTCAACATCTGCAATTTAATATCGGCTTCGAGTGGAATATTATGATATTTATAACGTAACGACGTAATCTCTTTTGATAGTTTTCGACATGAGTTACAGACACACTTTTTTCTCACTTTTCGAGAAACGACGGGATATTTTGTTTCAAATGTTTTCGATGCGAGAAGTTCTCACCAAAGTTACAGAACATGGGAACAGATTAGTGAATTAACCCCCTTTTTTGTAAAGCACTACCCTCTGTAAAAATATTTTTTTCTTACGAATTTTTTAAAAATTCCTGTCTTCATAGAAATAATTTAATGAAAATTATATTCAAGGAACTTAAGCCTAATTAAAATATCTAAATTTTGATTAAAACCCATTAACAGTTAAATTAAATAACCACAATACTAATTTAATTAAAAAATTTTATATAAAAAATTGTTCAACGCAAGGTGAAGGGTTTTACAAAATAACCCCCTGAGTTTCATTTAGTTAAAAACCGAATTTTGTATTTAAAACGATTTTAAATATAAATGTTATTAAAAATCGAGCCTAAGATTTGGCTATTACATCATCAGGAATTTTTATCCAAATCAAAAAGGGATGTTAGTGGCGAGCATTGTGGCCAATTTAGCCATTTTTAATCTTGTTGAGTAATAAAAAAATTGGTTTTTTAAATTTTATAACGTAACGTACAATTTTTTTAAATTCATATATGCAAACGACTAATACGAGGAAAAAATTCGTTTTGAAAAAGGATTTGAATAATTGGTTTAACAAATTTTTTTTCTTATGCATATTTTATTGTTATAAATGATGTTTAGAATAGAAACAAGTAAGAAAGTATAGTCGGCCAAGCGTGACCATATGATACCCTACATCACAGTGTCTACACTGATAGAAAAGGCGTCATAATACTGATGTATTTTGACAACAGTGCTCCGAAGAACTCTCAATTATAAGGCAACAGCAGCAAGCCCGATATGTCGTAATAATTCTACTTTAAAAATTTGTTGTATTTAAATTAATAATTAAAAAAACTGAATATGTGACATTTTGCTTCTAATTTTTAAACATATAAATAATGTCATTAATGTATTATAACATGACATATTATTTCATCGCACTCAGTTTGTCATCGCACTTGTGATATGATATATAATGACATCGCACTGATGACAGTTTCTCATCGCACTGATGAAAATTTGTCATCGCACTGATGATATGATATATAATGACATCGCACTGATGACAGTTTGTCATCGCACCGATATCAAAATACATCAGCAAAATATATCAGTTTACACAAAATGTGGCATCGAATTGATGTCACTGTAGTCATAGCGTAGATGACGCATAAATTATGACAAAATTCTAGGATGACGTTCGTCATTGGATTTATTGCACATTTTGCCTCATTGATGCCATTTGCAATAACATTGATGTCACAATTCTGATGTTAGGGCATCTTCAATATGAAGATGGATTTTTATATGAGTGTAATAAGAAATTTTTGCAAGTGTACCTTTTTTGGGACCTAGTCTTGCAAAATGTATAGCTAATGTGGCTATTTAAACGTGTATCTTTTTATATATTAAATTTCATTTAAATCTGTTAGATAGTTTCGGAGAGGCAGGAATTGTCCCCTATCTCCCCTCGTGGTCCTAATTTTTAAAAAATTCATAGCTAATGTGTCCATATAAATTGGATCTATCTATGTTTTAAATTAGCAATTTTTGTTCTTGATGAGTTGGCAGCACTGCAAAGGTATTTCAAAAAAGGATGTCCTTTGTTATTCCTTGTTTGAGAATTTCTGCTTTTGTTAATTGCACTTTTTGAATTTTTTTCAAATTTTTTTTTTTTTTTTTTTTTTTTTTTTTATGTTTTCAGTTTACACTTCATTTATGTTATGAGTACCGTTTGAAAGCTTTCAAGCTGTAAGAGTAATTTCTTGTTAAACAACAAAGTGAACATTTAGGTTGTTTGCCATTTTATTTCAGAGTTTTGTTGTTAAAAATCAAATATTTTCATAAATTAATCGGTAAAGGGTCAATCAAAATTTCCACTTGAACACTCTTCAATACCAAGTTGAAAAAAAAATTGCGCACTTTTTTCCGCTTTGTTTCCTTAACTCAGCGAACAGCACCAGCAAACGAACATTTCATAACGAATTTTTGGCAAACCGAAAATGCATATAAAATAAAAAAAAATTTTAAATAAAAACGTTTTTTTTTTTTGTAGGTTAGCTTATAATAAATATGAAATAAATATAAAAAAGAGAACAAAATATTTTAACGTTTTCAAAGAAACCGTGAGAAAATTTTGCAAACAATAGTGTCCCGCGCCAAAAAAAAAAGTTTTTAAAAGGGCTGTTTTTACAGCATTTAGTACACCCCTCTATAAAATATATGATCAGCAAACACTTTACAAAACAGAGTAAACTTCATCTTTGCCTTTTTCAACTTCTTAAGAAATTAAAACTAAGCAAAATGCATGAAAATGCAAAATAATTATAGGGTCCTTGAAGCAAAAGTTTTGGAATTAAAATGAAAAAAAATAATAATTTGTTGGGCGGTCAACTCCCATTTTTTTTATATTAAATTTTTTTTTTATAGACTAAAAGATTTCTAGAATCTTTACAACAAAGTTTTTTGAATTAAAACACTCTCTTTGTTACTCTCTTACTCAAAATTTCATTTCTTTGCATATCCGGTTGCCTTTTAATATATTTATGTTGAAGGAAAAAAGAAGAACATATCAAATTTCCGTTTTATATCAAAAACTCAAATTCTTGTGGCCTTTTTTGTATTTGTAAACGATAGACCAAAACGACTGAGTGAGTGAGTGACTTTCATGACATTTTGACTTAATAAAACATTTTACTGCGTGTTCATGATCGTATCAAAAGATCACAATCTTAACACAAGGGGCCAAGTACAAAAAAAAATACAAAAAGAAGAAAAAAATGCTGGCTTTGTAAAAATCAAACCTTTTGACAATTAGAGTACCGTTTAGCTCGAGGCAATTTCTTTTGTTTTCCCTTATTTTTTAGTCCTTTTTTCTTTGGCTATTCAAAAATAATTGTTCATTGATTCCAAATGTATGAATTGAAGTGAGTACTTCAGAGTTTCTTTTTTTTTTCTTCTTTAATGACTGTTTGATTTCTTTGATGACAAATATTCATCACAACGCTGTTCCGCTTTGTTTTCGTTAAGGGGTGACATTTTCTTAAAGTTGGCTTTCTTTTGTTTGTAATTTCTGAAGTGCAAAGTTTTAAGTAATCAAACCATTTGGGTATGAATTAATTCAATGATTTCGTTCGTTACAAAATTCAAATTAAATATTTTGTAACATCAACCACTTAATGTTCAAAAATGTCGTTTCCTTTTTATTAAAAAAAAAAAAAAGAAATAAAATTTTGCAACCCAGCAAAAATTTTATTGAAAAAATATAAAAATTTCTTATTTATTTCCAAAGGAAAAACTGTTCTTGAAATTATTTCCTAAGGAATCTGATATTAAATTATCCGGCTTCATCTATGGAAGATCAGGCATTTGGTAAAGGAAACTATGAAATTTGTTATTATTTTTACGGGTTAATGGCCTCGTTATTCTTACGTAAACGTATACGTTGCGGATCAGAAATTCTATTTTCCTTGCCAAGTTTTTGTATAAATATGTACTCGTACGTGACGTTGCGTTGGGGATAAGCCCGATAAAGTTAAAATGTTTCTCCGTTTTTACGTATAAGCTGTTAAAGAATTTTATGTTTATTGATAAAGCGAAATTTCCATCGACGCACACGACGCTTTTCTTATATTCTTATTAGGGTGTTAAGTCGATTAATTCTTGTTCGATTAATCGTAAAATTATATACGATTTATTCTTCGATTAATATAAAATTGCTGATTTTGATTAAAGGATTAATCGAAGAATTTATGCCGATTAATCGAATAACAATATATATATGGTTTTTCTGTCAAATGTATAATTTTTTAAGGTTTTAGTCAAATAAACAAACCAAATGTATGTGTCCGTTGGAATAAAAAAAACAGTCATGTTTAGTGAGTAATTCACATACATGGGCGTACTGCTTACTGAAAAATTTTTTAGTAACCAGTAAATATTTACTAATTACTGAAGAAATGCAGCAACCCGTTAATTTTTACTTGTAATTGAAACAAATGCAAAAAAAATATTTTTAACCCTGGAGCCACACGTTCAATAAATCACTTTTAAGTGGTTCACAAAACTTGTTTAAACTGACAGCTGTGTCACAGGCTCAGTGTTGCCACTTTGTGGGTAATTACCCGAATTCGGTGTAATTTTTACTCTCGCGGGTAGAGCGTGGGTAATTTCTTTGAGGTGTAGATCAGATGTAACCTGAAATTCTTTCACATTAAAGCAAATAATATAATGATTTGATTTCATTGGTAAAATATATACCATTTAAGATATTGCTGATCTAAAAAGTTTGCAGTATATTCAACCTTAGTCACTTTGTATTAAAAGAAAAAAGATTTCCGTACTTTATGAACCAAAAGATTGATAGTGGTTGTCGCCTGTTGAACAATTAGATTTCGATAAGTATGAGCTTCAAAGTGATTAAACACGAAGTTTATTGGGAGAAAGGTATTTATACTAAAAAAAAACACTGGAGAAATTTATGTTTCCAATATAAAAGTAATATTTTTTGTGTTTGCTGTCACATTTAAAATGCTTTAGTTGAGAAATGTTAAGCGCCCTTTACATTTGTTAAACTGATTTGAGAAACAGACTGTCATCTGAAACCATTACAGAAGTTTTATTTACTTAATAAAGTATACAAAGGACTAACAGGAACATTTTGCACCTTCCCTAGATAAATGGAAGTAGAATTTATTATTTTACGTTTTTATTTAAGTTTTATTAATTTATTTGAGGTTTTTAATGTTATATGAATCTTATTAGTATAAATTTATAGATCTTATTTAAGTGAGTAGGGTATGATGAGATTGTGCTGATATGTATATGAAACACATACAAATATTTGTTGAAGTATATCGATCGACTTAGAATCAGTATCTGAGTCGTCCACCCTGCTGGCTGTTTGTCTGTCCATATAGACATTCTGCGCAAAGCACAGGTCGCTATTTTTAAGACAATTAAATGAAATTTGGTTCATAAGTTTTTTGAAAATTTTGAGAATCGGTCCGTTTATAAATTCACATAACCCCCCTACATTCCTAATAGAGTCGTTGTGCCTATAAACCATATTATTATGTTGGTATTTGGACAAAATTCGGCTCAAATATATTTTATTTCAACCTAAATTATCTTATGAAATTGATTTTGGAATCAGTCCATATTTGACCATGGCTCTCATACAAATACCACTAACGGAAATAGCTTGTTATGTCAATGTGACTTCTAAATATGGATATGTATTGATAAAAATTAAAGCTACTATTTCATGGCAAAATTTTGTGCTGTTAAGTTTAGGAACGCAGGTCATATAAATCACTTTAAGACGAAAACATCTTAAATAGATATAGGGACCTAGATAATATTCGGCGTTAAGAATTCTTATATTATTTGGCTTAACCTCATAACATTATTTAGTTTTAAAAGGTCTTTAGTTGCATATGGGACCTAACAAGCGTACACCCTTAACAATTTGTCTGTACATACTAGGGTATTCGTTTAATCGTGCTTTTGATTTAATCGGTTAATCGCTCGATTAATTAACCGATGTTTTGGTGTAATCGGTTAACAATCGGTTAATTTTGTAATTGATCGGTTAACCGATTAATAAGTGTTTTTTTTTTTATAAATTAAGTAATTTCAGTACATAAAAATGCATAAATTATTTATTATTTGTAGTTTATTGTTTCAAAAACGAAATAACATAACAAACATAACAGTTCTTAAACTAATACGAGCAAACAAAAAAAGAATTCATAAATATGTAATACATATTTTTAAATTAATACATAAATATTATGTAGTAATTAAAAAATAAACTGTTTAATAATTTTATTAGTTATTTCAATAGTTTAAGGAGACTTTAAAAATAATCTTTTAGAAAAATTTTTAGGACTTAAGCGATTCTTTTCTTTAGTTTTGATAAATCTTGACTTGGAAAAGATTCTCTTACTTATCGTTGATGTTGGAGAAATCGAACGTAATCCATAATACGGAATATCTAATTTCTCAGTTCTTTTCCTGGATTCTCTAAAGGTATAAAAGCTTTCATTATGTCATTAGAGTCCTGTTTTAATTTTTTTAAATTTTCAACTTCTCTAATTGTTTCGGTTAATTCTGTTAAACTAAACACATACATACATATGGGAAGTTCCAGTGAAAAGTCTCCTTTTTGTAACGTAACGCCAGAAGCAATTTAAATCGTTTATCGAAAATTGTATATGTATAATTTCCTTTTTTATATGTTGTGTAAAGCGCAACAAGCTCTACATCAAGTTACATAAAAGATAACTTTTGAACAACATGGTCCTAAAATACAAGCTTATTTGCTTTTTGACGTTGTATTACAAAAAGTAAACTTCGCTGGAAATTCTCATATGTACGAGAAAAGATATTTTAATTTGATAACTTGGAAAATAATTCTTTATAAGTCCATAGCTTATTAAAAAGGTTTTATACAAAAAGTATCCACTTCTGTTTTTTGTAACGTCACGAAGGCGCATATTTTTGCTTATATCTTCAAATCCTTATGGTTGATTGTTGTACATTTTTTTCTGAATATAGTGCTGCTTTATTACTTTGTAAGAGAGAAAAAACTTTTTACAAATTTGACTTCTTCATTTAATTTTTTTACATATTGTCGTACAAATATCACGTCACGTCACAATGGAAATGCCCATAAAAAAAGAACGTGAAACAAAAAGCTGTTGACAGCAAAGACCTATTTACAAGGAAGATCCCTTCTTTTTTTTGTATCAAACAATATTTTCTAAACACATACGTTTTGTATATGACACGAAACAAATAATTAAAAATGCAAAAAAATATGTTATGATACTACAAATAATTAAAAATTTTGTTCCTTCGGTTAATCGGTTAATCGACTGAAATTAACCGGCTTAATCGTTAATCGAAAATAACCAATTTTAAATTAACCGGTCAGTTAATCGGGTAGTACTAAATCGGTTCAAACCGAATGAATGCCCAAGTACATACTTTATAACTTGTTCTTTTTTGTAAGTTTTTTTTATAATTAAACGTCAAGCGTATCAGGTGTAATTTCATTTAAATTGGGTAATTTTGCGTCGTCTTAAGTGTAGTTTTAAATTTTGTTGGTGGTAACACTGCACAGGCTGCACTCAATTTGATAATCAAATTCATTTTAAAAATGCCCCGACGAAGAAACAACGCAAAAAAGTAGCATGACTCAAAGTATTTTGTAAAAAAGTACAAGAATTTTTTAGAACACAATTTTTTTCTAATAAAGCACATTTATTTTTTAAGAAATATATTTTTTACAAAGAAAGCGCCAAAGTTAATTTGTGGTCAGTTGTTAAATTGAACGCAAAATTGGCAAACAAATGGAAAGGGAGCAATCTCGTGGCCAATTAAGAAAGTGTCAGTGCAACAGTAAAAAAAGTGAGAGCGTATGGCAATTTAAAAGGAAAGATAAAACTTGATCGACTGGCTTCCAAGTAAAGCAAAAAATTTAAACATTTTATTTTTAAAAGATTAATTTAAGAGATCTGTTTAATGTTTGTACATACAAAATTATATGATCTCAATACATCGCACTTGTTCCTCGAAACAGAGTCAACTCAAAATTTAAAAAATTTTCAGTAGAGACAAAAACTTTTTTTTTTATATGTATTCTTAATTTTTTTTTTTTTTTTTTTTTTTTATTTTTGCGAATTTATTCTATGAGTTTAATTTCAGTTATGTATTTTATAAAGCTTTTTTGTAATAGCTCTATTCCTTAAATTTTCAGAAATGACTTTATACACTACCATTAAAAATGGCGATTAGACTGCATTTTTAGCCAAAATACTAGAGAAATAGATCTAAGATTTTTACAGTGGGTAGATATGGCCACTATTTATCGTTTTCTTGCAAAAAGTCAAAATTGAAAAATTTTGAGTTGACGCTGTTTAGAGGAACAAGTCCGGCATGTTTTATTTTTTTTTTATCGTTGTAAAGATTTTATCAATTTATGAATTGTTACGTTTGTTTAGTTGTTTTTTAATAAAATATTAAAATACTTGTAATTAATAATGTTTATTTACTTAAGGACCAATTTTTTCTAAAATTATCGAAAACAAATCCCTTAATTTATAAAATTTCTGGATTTTGAATTATTCGATTAATCGATTCATTTTAAAATATTATTAATCGTTTAATCGAACAAAAAAAAAATCGATTAATTGAACACCATAATTCTTAAACAAAACACATAAATAACAAAAGCAAAAATTTAATAATTATATAAATTTTTTAAAATTTCCTGTTCCCTTTTTAAACACCTTTACGTCTTTTTAGTAACTTTTTAGCAAAGTTAACGTGTCCGCAACATTAACGTATGAGTAGCGAGGCTTTAAGTCATGCAGACAGTCATTTCTACTGGATGGGTAAAAAATTCACTGCAATTCTTTGAAAACTAGATAAACATTAGATAAGCCCCATAGCTTAGGTTTCAGAATAACCGAATGCTAAGAAACATTTCGAAGATTTTCGAAACCCACCAGGATAATTAAAAGGGTTGCTTAGAAGCGTATTTTAAATATCAATATGTAGCCAAAACAATATGCCTAAAAATATTTTCACAGTCTTTTTGGAAAATTCCTAATAATTTCTATAAAATTTTGCAGAGATAGAATATAAAAAAATTTTATTCCAATAAAAGAATAAGAAGAATTAGAAAGAATTCATGTATGTACTTTGTTTGATTATCAAAATACTGCATACTTTTTTAAGAATATTTTTTTTTTTTTAAATAATAAATAATTTTTATGACGCATAGCCTTCATGCTTATGCATATAGTCGGCAGTTTTGAGGAACGGGGTTGAGTGATCGACCCTTCTGGAAGAAGTGCTCATCGAAATATTTGCACTTAAGAAAGCTGTGCGGCAGGTTGGTAAAAATAATTCATCTGTCTCAGCTCGTCGTAGTTTCGGCCAATTGGGCATTCCCAGAACAATATGGCAGAAATTTTTTAAAGTTAGATCTTTAAAGGCATCCATACAAAATTCTAAATGTTAAAGCACTGCTACCGCAAAACAACCAGCAACGACATTGGTAAGTCATATCTGGACCACCCTGTTTCTTAGAGAAAAAAACTACTTACGTATGGGGATTTGTTCTACTACTTCTGGCAACACTGCTATCAACGGTCCTTTATCTTTGCATTTGCAAAGGTAAAGATGAACTAAATCCAACTTCTTCTAACGCAGCCGATCGTTTTTTGGCGACTTTGAAGAAAAACTACGCTTGAGGACAAACATCCCTAGGGGAAAGGGAACTAATACTAAACGTGTCACGGGAGAGTTCTAAAGTGGTAGGGACTAGTTCTAGTTCTAGTTCTAACACTCTATATGAAAGGGACTTGTTACTTTAACATGGTGATGTCCTAGGAGGGGGTTAATTGGCACCTTTTTGATACATTATAACTGGTCACTAAAATAACCTTAATGGACATATTTAATTTTGTCTGTTTCAGATATTGTCCCGAGTGAACCACATTAATATGATAAATCTCCATCATATAATATCCACTCACATAACTAGTTTTGTTTCAATTACCTTTCCTCTGGAGTAACAACACTTTAAATGATTGGTTATGATTATTTAAATGATAAATCTGATTCTGATTATTTAACACTCTAATGCCTAAGACTGCCGCAAGTCACTCTTCACAAAAGTTGTACTGTCGTCCAATATATAATTTATTTAATATCTTTTATCTTTTTTTATCTTTTTATCTTAATCTTTTATTACAGTTGCTAAAAGATGTAGCAAAATATTTGTAGAAGCTTCGAAAGCTGTTTAAAGCTCTTAAAGTATTGCAAACAATTTCGAACACAATGCTTTCGTTCCAAATGGAAGCTTCGTTTATTCTGCTCAAATAATAAGCGCTTCTTTGATTTTTTTTTCCTATACTTAACCCGCGAAGCTCTACGCTTGTCTGCAGGAAAGATACTAGAGTCTCTGGCGGGAATCGAATCTCTAACTCCGGCGCTGATGGACTAGTTCACTACCAACGAGCCTACCGGAGAACAAAAGTAAATACTTTTGACTTGTTTCGTGAGTTTTTATTTTTAATAAAAACAAATGAATGTAGTTCTCCAAAAATTTAATGTGTTCTTATTACTAAATGCCTCAAGGCACTCCCTGGTGTTTTCTCACCTGGAAGGTCAACGATTCATTGTTGGTATAATATTCTTAAGTTTGGCATTAGATGGTTAAATGATATATCTGTAACTGATTTAATAAATTTCAAAATTGAAGGGAATGATTTGAAATCTGCATCTACTTATCGTTTATTACTTTTAAATAAATTCTATTTTTTAACTGTATTTAAACTGTAGCAATCGTGGAAAGTCCCTCCATCATGCATCTTCATATATTAATTTAGCTCCACCTAATTCATTTAGTACGAAGTGTTTTAAATATAAATTTCTTTTTGAGGAAAAATCTTCGTTTATTCGAATACAACTTATTCATTCTTATTGCATTTAGTTGCTGCAAAAGTTTCCATAATTTTTCAAATCCTTTTAAAAACAAGTTCACTTCAAAACAAACCATTATGGGGGTGTATCATTGGCAACACGTTGAACTGGCTTTTGTTGTGTTAAGCTTTTTATTTGTTTGCTTAAGGGTGTGTTTCTTTAGTCCTTAATGCTTTTTAATGGTTTCTTATAACTCTTGTTCACACTTTTTTAATGAATGGCGCTGCCGAGTTGTGGGTGGCCGGCCCTCTTGTTAAACGAAAATTTACTAGAGTTATTTTCTTGTTTTTTTTCTTTCTCCTTTTGTTACGTTTGTTTTTCTTGTTTATTTGTTTATTAACCACATTCAGCGAATCCACATGAATCCATCCACATTTGCCCTAAGGACAACAAAGTGCAAATAAAAGGAATAATCGAATCAAATGATTTGGCACTTAAAATGTGGGTGGAAGTACTTGGAAATTAATGCCAAAAAGGTATTAAAACATATGTGGAAAGGAATTGATTAAGTGTAATTTGATAAAAAGAAAATTTTGTTGAAAGAAGAAAGGGAAAAAGGAGATGTTAATTAATGTATTAAGTATGTTGGAAAAGATAACAATTTAAAGATTGGTTTCGAAAATAATAATTTATTGTAAAAATTAAATTTTTCCCACGTAATTTTTTTTGTCAGCAAGCCTTAGTTAATCGGGAAACATGAGTTTGTATAAAATAATAAAAACGTTTTTCGGTGAAAAAAAGGCCAAGCTGCCGTGCTGCAAAACCAGCGAATTAAATTATTATACGTTTATTGAAACAGGTAAGTTATTCATAATTACAAAAATGTATAAATACGCAATTACGTTGTCTTTCTTCTAGCCAAAAAACCTACAATATTGGAACCGGCAGAAAAATTTTTACAGAAAACTTTGTCATAAGCCCTGAACTTTTTTCAATTACTATTGAACAGTATATTCAAACAGTTGATATCATATTTTCACTTTATTTTTAAAATTCCTAAGTGCACAGGGAAAAAATATTAAAGTGTATTGGAAAGAAAAGCATATGCATTTGCATATAAAGGACAAATTAATTAAACATTCTTTTCCACTAAAATTTATACATTAAAGCGCACACATATATAGTATAAACGTATGTACTTAATTTTATTTCTTAATATAAGCTAGATTTTATTAATTAATATATACTATATTGTATATGTATATATAATACAGAAAGAATATAAATGTACATTTAATAAAACATAAATTTTTGATGTTAAATTTTTATTAGTTTTATTGTGAACACCATATAACATGTGGAAATATATATGTTACATGGTGTTGGGAAATATAGAAACATGGTTTAAAAGATCGTTCCGAACATAATAATATTTTTGAGACAATAATTACCAATAAACATTATGTCTGACCATATATTGTTACTTAAGACGTGTTTGACACAATCATAACTACAAACATTTATGATATGTAGTTTGCGATTGTGATTGTATCAACCATGTTTTTTCTTTGCGTGTGGCGCCGTACAGTCCAGGAAGAACTATAATTAGCTTTTGTTTAGTAATTCACCATAAGTTATAGATTCTGTTTGTTCAAAATTTACCGCAGATCTGCCAGAAATTTATTTTGTGTAACTTGCAGACTACGTACGTTCAGCTTCCAAGTTTTGCAGCCATACGCAGGATGTATGTACAGAGAAAAAAAATTGATTTCAATTTAAAGATTTGTTATATTAATTAAAAAATTAACTAAATTTGCACCAGTAAATACATTCATAGTATCAATTAAACGTGTTATTCGCTTGATTAAACGTTTAATTCACTTGATTAAATTCTTGATTAAAACTGATTTTATTTTTGATTAATGCTTTAATGGGTGGAAAATTTTGGAGAAGTTTTTGTTTGCATGTTAATATTCGTTTTTCTCGTTCTGTATTTCGATCTCCGTACCTGCTTAAGTCTGGCAAAAACAACTCTATCACTCGCGATATTTGATTTGATGCTTCCGCGGAATCTATATGTTGCGGAATCCATATGCTGCAAGGACTCATACTAGGATAAAATCATACCCATCTGGCTACACTGCATTGACTCAACGGTTGCCAAATAAGCGTTTAAAGGTTGGCAGACATTAAAAAAAAACCAATATCTTATGTATTGCTTAATTTACTTTCAAGGGATTGGAAACTTGTAAAGGATCATTTAAAAGATATCTCAAACAGGTGGATCCAATCTTTGCGTTCAGCAGATTATATGAAGGCGACCTTAAAAATACAGCAGGGGTAATTGGGCTTCAGTAGTGCTTATCTGATGAAGCTATATTGGCTTCGAGAAGTTCGGGAAAGTTTAATTGTCCTTTGGCCTACATTTATTTTCCTTTCTATATAATCCATTGAACTGTTCCTTCCAAATTATACTCGTAATTTCACTCAGTTTAGTAGCTGCTTCATTTGTAGCACATTTTCATATGACAAATAATAAGCTTTAAAGAAAAAAGTTCCATATACCACTTACATACATATATCCGTATAAAGCCGTATTCAATTTTGCACTTTAGTACAGTGGCACCCTGCCATTTCATGGCAACGGGATACACTCTGTGTACCGTTTTTACTTACGCTCAATTTCTTCCTTTCTCCTGCACAAAAGGCAACCAGACCACATTTACTTCTAGTAAATGTGTGGCATGATCTGTTGAAAGTATCTACCCCAACATTTTGATTGGCCTCCCAATATGACAGACACGAAATATAAAGTAGTAAAATACATAAAATAAACAAAAATGTCGCCACTTTGGCGTAATATAATCATATTATCAATGATACGACTATACAGAGACGCCAGTGTAAATAAAATTATTCCAATAAGACCTTCTCCTCCAGCAATGACAGAGACAATGGGGGTGATGTTCGCAATGATAATATAACACCGATGATGATGATGATGGTAACGCTGATACTTTGGCTTCTAGCAAATGCAATTAAAATGGAATTTTCCTTACAAAAATAAACTTTCATAGAATTCGCCTTTTATGTGGGTGTTCTTGTGTTTCTCTGCATTTGCAATTAAATTCTTGGGCCAGGAGTTTAGCTACTCATGCTTAATTTTAATTCAATTAAATATTGGCATCCATGGTGAGATCCCTGACAAAAAAAGAACATGTTGTGCCGAGAATGTGATGTAAAACGAAATATTTTTCCCTGTTTAATTACGCTTAATCATTAAATTAAGGGGGAGGTTTTTAGCTGGCAAAAACTGTCAGTATGTGTCTTTGTATGAGAACATGAACGCTTTAATTAAGAAACTTATGAAATCCAATAAACTATCGAATAATTGTGGTATACGATTAGTGTTGCCAGAAGTTTTTAATGTTTTTTGTACAACATTATGTAAGTCCCAATTTACATTATACGATTTTTGTCGTTGCGATTATTGTCGTTTCTTCTTTGAAGTCGGTCTTATGTTTACATTGTACGATTTTTGTCGTTACAACTTCTTGTGTATACATATATATAATTTGACACTACGAATGAATGAACAAACCGAATCGTAGAGTACACTCGCTTGTGTACCCCTTTTAATTCCTCTCTCCCCTCTCGCCAATAAGGTAAGAATCGCAACGACAAAAATCGTATAATGTAAATTGGGACTAAAATATTGGCCATAGTTAAATATGACTTTTTCCCATCTTTCTGGCAAAATATACATCTCGCGTAAAAATTAGGCCAGTATCAAATACCTTGCTTGGCAAAGCCATGCGGGTCGTATATTCCGGGCTTATTCACTCAATGCTCGAAAAAAACAAATCAATTGTGGTAAACATTAGGGTATTCATTCGGTTAAGCGTTAATCGGTTAACCGATTAATTACTACCCGATTAACTGATCGGTTAGTTTAAAATTGGCTATTTTCGATTAACGATTAAACCGGTTAATTTCAGTCGATTAACCGATGTATCAACATTTTTAATTTTTTGTAGTATTATAACATTTTTGTTTGTGTTTTAATTATTTGTTTCGTCTCATTTATAAAAGGTATGTGTTTAGAAAAAAAATTTTTATACAAACAAAGAAGGTGTTCAATGATCTTCATTTTAAATAAGTGTTTGTTGTCGGCAGTTTTTTTGTTTCACATGCTTTTTAGATGTATGTGTTTAGTTATTTGTTTCTTCTCATATATCATATATCCATCTTTTAATAGAATTAACCGAAAGTATTAAAAATTTAAAACAATTGAAACAGTACTCGAATGCCACACGCAGAGAAAAAAAATGTTTAGATATGGTCACCTCCAACAAAACTATTTTTAGACAAAATTTTAAACATATTATGTTTAAATTTGACCATATTATTGTCACCGACAAACATATAATTGTTAAATTAGTCCTCCATCAAGAAGCAATATTATTATATATATTATGGTTGCCTCTCAACATTTTATGGTTAAATATGACAATAATTTGTTTTTAAATTAACAATAGTATTTCCTCTTTTCTAAGATCAACATGCTTTGGTTGAAAATCAACCATGCTATTATAAATGTTAAACATATTTTAGTTATTACTAACCAAACGATGTTCGGAGGCAACCATAATATGGTTGTGCCTTCTTGATGTAGGACTAATTTAACAATAATATGTTTGTCGGTGACAATAATATGATTAAATTAAAACATAATATGTTTGCAATTCTCTTTAAAAATAGTTTTGTTGGAGGAGACCAAATTTAAACATATTTTTTCTCTGGGTGCATAATTGAAGATTTTATATGTTAAGAGAAATCCGGAAAAATAACTGAGAAAATAGATATTTTGTTGTTGTTGTAGCAGCGAGACCTTAAAAACAGGTGTAGCAGAGTTGACAATCCTTGGTCGGTGTTCATTGAACTCCGAGTCGTAACGGTGCGTAAAACCGATTGTCGTAGGAACGTAGATATTCTGTATTATGGGTTGCTTTCGATTTCTCCAACATCTACGATAAGTGAAAGAATTTTTTCCAAGACAAGTTTTATCAAATATTAAGAAAAGAATCGCTTAACTATTAAATATTTAAACCATATTATTTTTCTAAAAAAAAAGACCTCCTTAAACTGTTGAAATAACTAATAAAATTATCTCAAAGTTTATTTTATAATATGTAATACTCACAATATTCTGTGCGCAAAATTAACTAAAATTGTAATATAAAACAAATGAATATTCAGTTAAAACCTGGTCTACTTATTTTTCATTTATTTTTAACGAAAAGTTCATTTAATCGCAATTATTTTACTTTAAAAATTTGATGTATTTAACTAAATAATTTTAACAAATAGAATTTGGAAATTTTCTACACAAAACAAGCAAATCGTTTTTCACTTTTACTTTTTGCCACAGATCTATAAATATACAACTGAAAATTTATTTTTTGGTAGTTAAATTATATAAAATAACTGGAAATTCATTCGTTTTAACGTTATTCTGTTTACAAAGGGGTGAATACAACACAGAGGTGAAACAAAGACATGTGTAACGGCTAAGTAAATAATTATATTCTCTCCCTCTTGTTCTCTGGGGTAAGTGTTTAGGTTAAAATCAATCTCACTTTCGGTTTCTTTCAAGTACGAGTCCGGGATTAAACCAACTAAGAATTAATTTTGTTCTGGCTGGTCCATGATTGTCTATTAATTCTGCAGTATAGGGTATCATGTGGTTCGGCTTGGCCAACTATACTTTCTTTTTGTTTAATTTTGTCCATAAATATTATAATTTAACCAAAACAATATTTGTTTTTATATTTCTGGTTTGTGATTGAAAAACGTAATGTCAAAATCTTTTTGGGTCATATTTAAAACACAATTCATAAATTTTTAAAATATTGTATTTGTTTGATAACTTTTATGGAAATTGTGGGAAATTAATATGAATATTTAGGGAAGAAATGTGGAATAAAATAAAAAAGTCGTATGAAGTTTGATATACATATGTACGTATAATTTACATATTATAACGTACGTATAATTAACATAATTACATATTGTAATTCGTTGGCTGATAATATAATTGTCGTATGTGGATTCCAATAGTTTCAAGTAAATTGAGTTTGAACACATTTAATTCGAAAACTCAACACTCCATATCTCGAAACCCATATGAGGTATCGAAAAACTGATTACGCCAAATGAAAGATCAGGTCGGAAAACCTAAGGAATCGATCTTAACTCAAAACCGCAAAAAATCCTCATACGACATTTAAATTATCAACCGACGAATTGTATACAACCGGGGTCACCGTTGGAATTTTTCGAAAAGGGTCACAAAAAGGGGATTTTCCAAAAAAGGGTATTTCAATTAAAAAAGGGTCAAGTGATTTATAAGCAGTATTTCCCATTTTAAAGACAATAATAAGACCAAGTTTTTTACAAACAAACAAAAAATATTTATTTCAGGTAGGAAGTGCTCAAGAAACTTAAATATTTTATGGAATGCCCTTTCCTGTTATTATCACCTGACAAAAAGTTTGGTTTTAACGCTTTTTATGTTATTTTCCCACATTTTGTTTTTAACCGATTTAGCGATTTCAAATAAATTTTTGGGGCTTGTTTCCAATTTTACAACTGTTCTTGAATTTCAGATATGCTCGTGATAGAAGCGATTTTTCCTGTAAGTTTACTGATTCATAAAAGCTTTTGAGATTTTTAATAAATATTACCCTTTGCTATCATACCGCTGTTGCCATATTTTTTAATTTCCGCTAATTTAACAATTTTAGTCGAATGTTTGTCATTAATTTAGTTTTAGGCACTTTTAATCAATTTTATGGCTTGTTTGAAATATAATTTTTTCCGAATTTTTCAATTATTGCGCATCTTTGTTGCTCTTTGAGGCAATCGCCGCCATTTTAAAAATAGCTCCTATAAACCGAAGTCACCTATTTTACAGGGCACTATCAAATCTGTCGATTTATATAGAGCAAAAGTTCAATGCCTTATGTCATTAGTAACGATGAATTTTTTAAAATTTTAAGAAAGGAACACCGAATTGCAATTTTCGAATAAAATGTTACATTTTTTTTTTGTAGAAAAAAAACACGAAAAATTATTCAATAAAGTCACAATAAATATAAAAAATAACAAATATGTATGTATGTTTATGAGTTATGTTTGATATTAGGGAAATTATAATTTAATTTGTACTTTACGATCGAAAATCTAATTAAGAAGTCGTAAAAGATATTTTTACGATCTATATTTTGTTAAAAAATCATCACTTAAAGTCCATTCCTCCATCTCCGCTTCGAAAAAATTAAGAGGGGATAACATGGAATTGTAAGTTTGTACTTTGAGACTATTCCAAAGTTTATTTTTAAGCAATGCTTATTTCGAAAACTCTTGCTTAGCTGAATCACGACTGTTCAACAGTGTTAGCAAAAAACTAAATGTGAGTGCTATTTTCAAATAGGGTCTAAGTGGCACAAAATGGTTTAAAATAATACAAAGGGTTAATTAATATAAAGGGTCATAAAGGGTATCAATACCGTCGAAAAAGGGTAAAATTTATACCTTAGTATCACAGCGGTAACGCTGTATAAAACAAATACAACTTGTTGTATAGAACCAATTGTTATTTAGAGGTCTGGTCCATCAAGTGTTCGCCAGGGGTAAAGCGTGGAATTTCATCCAAATGCATGCTTTTCCTCGAAGGCTTAAATATTTAATATCAATTAAAATTTTTGCTGAAAAATGTCATCGCGTGCATATTTTCGCATATTTTATCGTTATTGCATTTTTTGTCATATAAAGTGTACGAATGCATTTAAATTTGCATATTATATTAGCTTTTGCGGAAAAGAACATATTTGTTGTTTTCATTCAAATGATTTTTGGTGTTTTCATTCAAATGATTTTTGGTGTTATCAAAGTCAAACAATTGTAGCGCTGAAACAAAAATTTTACAAATTATAATAAAACAAGTAAGAAAGTATAGTCGGTCTAGTCCGTCCATATGATACCCTACACCACAGCACAAAAGAACAAATTTTTCAAGTGTAGCTAGTTGGGACCTAGTTCTGAAAAATGCATAGCTAATGTAGCTATATGAATAGCGATCTTTTCATATTTTAAATTTCATTAAAATCTGTTGGATAGTTTCGGAGATGCAGGAATTGCCCCTACCTCCCCTCGTGGTCCCATTTTTTAAAAAATGCCTAGCTTATGTGCCCATATAAATAAGGATCTACAGTATTTTTCGGTTAATTGATCCTACGGTTAATTGGTTTCCACGCTTAATTGAACCACATGATCGGGCAAAAATACATATTGCATAAGAAAACCATGTAAATTTCCTCGGATAATTGAACCCGGTTAATTGATTTTCCCGCTTAATTGGTTCAAAATTCATGTCATCAAAAATAAATTTCCTCTTACTTTTACCCGGTTAATTGCATTATTATTGAAAAATAATCTGGCATTTTTGCACATATACTATGTATGTAATTGAAAACATACATATGTTTATTGCTAAGGAAAAACCGTGAGAAAGCGTAAGTGTTTAATTTGTAGTTGACAATAACATTGGAAATTAATTTTATCTTATTGTTAATTTTTGTAGACTATGAGTGGAAAATTTAATCTGAAGCTAAATGTAAGCAGAAGTCTGAGCTGTGCAAAAAGTATGGGTGCTCTCTTACCACATTGAATAGAATTTTGCGAAATGAGTTCGAAATAAAATCAAAAGCCTCCAAGTGCAAATTGTCATATGAATGCATATGAATTGTTTTTATTCTTTAAGTTTATGTTTTTTTTTTTTTTTTTGTAAAACCAATACATATATGAATTGTTTTTTAGTTTATAAATTTTATTTTTTTGTAAAACTATTGTGCACATAAATAGTGCATTTAATAGTACATACCTACAATAATAAATACCTGCGTATACACATATATTTACATTTTTTTGTGTTACTTGCATTTTTTTCGTTTAAGGTAAAAAAAAATTATTTTGCAAAACTTAAAGTGCACATATGCGATTTCTTTTAATTCATTACTAGTTCCAATTATGCGTGATTTCTGTAATTGAACAAACTAATCAATTAAACGGGATTCTTGTAATTGAACGAATTGTTCAATTAAACGGGATTCTTGTAATTGAACGAATTGTTCAATTAAGCGGGTATCGGCTAATTGGTTCCCCGGTTAATTGAACAAAAAGTTGTGCAAATTTTGATGTGCAATTAACCGAAAAATACTGTATCTATGTTTTCATTAAAATTGGTTTGATAGTGGTCACAAAGATCCTATTCCGGAATGCAGCTTGTATTCACCTCATCTTCAATAGGGTTGGTCCTTGTGCCAATTAGAACCTGTGTACCATTTTTCATCAAACTATCTTCAAAATTGCCAAAAATTCGTCGCCAAAAATAAAAGACGTTTGTGTATATGAAAATACACATAATCAGGCCGCCGGCGAAAATTCGCAGACGCGGCGAACTTTAAATAGATTTAATTCTATTTCATACGCTGGCGAACGACGAACAAATCAGTACTAGGTGACCATGTTTGATTTTAGTTAAGAAGTAGTTTAGTGAATAAAGTTACTTTTTACCTTAATATTTGTTTTTTTTTTATTGTATAACATTTAAAATAAATATACAAAGTATTTTACTATAAAAATAGTTTTAAGTTGTGTTTTTGATTATGTTTTTATTTTTAAGCATTATTTTTTTGAATATGGTCACACTATTTCTCTCTCTTTGCACAAACAGTAATCAACTTTCTCAATTTTAAAAGCTGCAAGCTATTCGTCGTTATTGTGCTTCATACGACGAATTTACTGAGCGAATTTTTACGGAAAAATTCGTCGTGTTGAGCGAAATTCGTCGTTCGTCCCAGTTGTGTTCTTAGCATAAGGTTTAACTTATGAGTCGATTACTTATGGCAACTGAACTGAAGTTGTGTTGTCAACAGCGAAATTAGGCAACGCCGCTGATTTTAAAATAAAAAAAGAAAAAAAAACAGTTTTGTATATTTTAACATGAGCCGCGTTGCCTAATTTCTGTTAGCAACACAATTTCCGTTTAGTTTCCATCCGTAATCGACCAATTATTCTCTAACCCGAAAAAACCTAATAAAAAATTGTTACAGTACCCGGAAATTAACGCTTAGATAATTGCTAATAATAAGAACAATAAAATTGCTGACCTTGGGAAAAAGTTTATTTAGGCGGCATTGGGTATAATTTCATGTTTACACACACACCACAATACTGGAGGGGGTATTATGCGTTTGCGCTGATGTTCGTAACATCTTTAAATATTTGTCCTAGGCCAACTTTTAAGTATAACCGATCGACTCCAGTTAACTTTCTGAGTCGATCTAACTATGTCCGGCTGACTGGCTGTCCATGTAGACAAGGGATGTAAAGAATACCGATATGTTAGCGATATTTTACGATACTTTTAAATTTATTGTTTATTTATTATAGTTTTTTGAACAAACAGTTTAATTCTCAATGCTTTTTTTTTTTTTTGTATAACAACTAATAGAGAAATACATAAATCTTTCATATATTTTGAGAGTTTTCGATGTTAATACAGCTGGAAAATGTAAAAAAGCATTATAACACAGAAAAAATTATTAAATTTCTCCAATCACCAAATTTATTCCAAATTCATAATATTAAGCAAACAAATTGTTGATTTTGCACCTATTACCCAAATGATTATATTGTGAATTTTTTTTTCAATAAATTATATTTTTAATTTTAATTAAAAAAATTATCAAAAAACTTTGCCATTTCAAACGTGTTAATTTATTTAAATAAATATTGACAATTCCCAACAACAATTCTACATGTTTAAATTATTTTATTTTAAACGAAAAAAGTCAATTAAGATTTTTTGTTATTTAATTAAAATTTTAATTGAAAATTTATTTCAAACCAACTAAAATGTTAATTAAATCAAAATTAAATTTTTTATTTTCTTTCAACTAAAAAAATATTTGATTCAATTATCACATTAATGTAATTTAAATACTTTTTAAACCATTTTTTTAATTGATAAAACACTTTTTTCTGTGAATGTTCTGAGGAATATTGAATTCTATTATAAGGATTATTATTATATCTTAATATTACTTTACAAAATTGTCCACAGTTTGGCAGCTTTGAACTAAAAATGGTGAAAAAGATATACAAAATGAAAATTTTTTCACATTTTAGAAATTTTGATTGGTTTCCGAGAAAAATTGCATGTTCTTCGAAAAAATCGAGTTCTAGCCAAAATCTTCATGAGGCCATAAAATTCGAACGGCAACTTAACTTAACTGGCAAACCCCTATATGGGTTCGTTAGTTGTGATAAGTACTTCGAAAAATTCCACACGAGATGGAGTTTGCAATTCATGTGCTGCATAGTGTTTCTTGGTTTTTCAATAACGAAATCATGGTAGCCAAATTCCTGATAATTGTCATTTACCTAATTTGAAAACTGAGATTCTTTGAAGTCAACCACTTTATTTTGATCATAAAAAATTTTTGGTAGGTATATAAAAAATTTTCTAAAATATATATTAACAATAAAAAAAATTTGACAAGCTGCGGAATTTTTTTTATGACTTTTTATTTATTTATAAAATCTTACAAATTATCTTTACAGACTACTCGCTTATATTAAATTTAGTAAATTAGTTTTAAACTTTTCTTTTACTTAAATTACACAAGGGAACAAGGTTTTTATTGCTTAAGAACTGAATGTTGTTATTAAGGTCAGCTCGACTTTTCGAGATATACCGTTATTTTCAAAATTAAGACACTCCCACTACATATATTGCAATAACTTGAAAACGGTGCACCCTATTCATTAAAAAAAAAACATTCAATAACATTATTATCTTTAAGCCGTGCTTACATTGTTTTTAAATGTGCCCAGTTGTTTCAGAGATATCGTTGAAGTTTTTTTTAAAAAAAAAGAACAATTAAAATAAAAAAAATTTTATTTAAAAATTCATAAGAACTTTAATTTCGGCAAAAGTCACAGTTTTTGGTATAAAAAGGTTAACATATTTCAAATGAAATGAGCTTTATTTCATTGTAATCGTTGCACAACTTTTTATTCATTTTTTTCACAATTTACTGAGACAATTAAATTGATAAAAATCGCGATTTCCATACAAATAAAAAGTTTTTTAATGTGTGTGTGTGTGGTTGCTGCTGCTCCATTTAAAAACGTTTTTCCTTTCACTTAAAAATGAGGTGCCTTCACTTAATTGTGAATAAAAGCGAAACGCGCTCACCGATATGTGTGATCTATATCTCATTTTGTTCATAGGTTATGTCTCTTTACGTGAAAGTGATAAGACTTTGACTTTTGTATGTTTTGGATTTTTCATTATCTTTGTAATTTATTGGATGTTTTTTTTTTTTTTTTTTTTTTTTTTTAACGTTAACAACCATTACTCAACCATTTTTTTTTTTTTTTTTTGATTTGCAAAAATTTGATTGTTTTTCAAAACTGACAATTATGTACATTTAAAAAAAAAAAAGAAGAATTCTGAAAATCGCTTCATGAAGAGTGAAGTTATGCCTTTTTGAAATTTTAATTTTTGGAAAAAAAAATTCAATTAGTACCTGTAACTTAAAAATTCAAGCTGATAGATATGAACGGAGATTAAATTTGAAATCAAAGTCCTCAAATTAATAAAAAAAATGCATCAAAAAGCTCAATTTTGTTCCGCTGTGTTATTAAACAATAGTGGGGATCTAACAAGTGGCTCATTTTGTAAATAATTTGTTTTATGCAATCCAATATAAAAATATTTATGATACCTAAATGATCTACAAGGCTCTTTAAAATTTACTAGTGTTAATAAATTATGACATTTTATGTTATAATTTTTTGATCAAATAAGAACAAAAAAGATTGGATTGATCTTCTATTCTCAAGTATTTTGTTCCTAAAATATTACATCGATTACTGTAGGAATGCAATTGGTTATTATCTTCTATACTTAGAGAGAGAGAGAGAGAGAGCAAATTTTGTAAATTTACGCTGAACTCTTTCTTACCTGTTTATATGAAACGCATAGAAAGCATTAAAATAAAAGAGGCATATTCAAGACTTGCTCTTACAAAGGCGCAGTACAACATTTTTCTCGTTAAAAGGTTTTGGAATTCCATACTTTTCTTTTCACAAAAGCAAGTAAAGAAAACGATTTTGGGAAAATGTAATCCAGGTGATTGGTAAAAGTTAATTTATCATCAAACAGTACACCCAAATCCAATACGACATTTACCCGGTGCAGTAAGATAAAATTGATTTAAGATGTCGAAGTGCTATACCACAGATAAGTATAAAGGCTAACGAGTAAGTGCTATGAGTTTCATAACCAAGTTAGGCCAATTTTTTTAATTATTGCCTTTTTAGTGAATTCTCTTATTACTTATTATTTTTCAAAACTATTCAATGTATGGTAAGGACATAAAACGTTAATAAAAGGGCTTCAGCTACTTTCCCAACGTTCTCAGTTTTATCACGTTAAGAAAACCAATAATAATGTAATAGGATTTTGGCCGAAATCTCTCAGTGAAATATTCTCTTATTGCTTAATCTTGTACATATTTTTTTTCGGA
Source organism: Pollenia amentaria (assembly GCA_943735925.1). Taxonomy (NCBI): domain Eukaryota; kingdom Metazoa; phylum Arthropoda; class Insecta; order Diptera; family Polleniidae; genus Pollenia; species Pollenia amentaria. The sequence continues at coordinate 43,249,107 of OX031006.1, read as the reverse complement.
TACTTTAGATCTCCAAATATTTCTAGAGACGTATCTGCTCTTGTTTTCTGGCGAAATGACATGTTATCGCCAAAAACTTTACCATTTCAAACATTGTTTGATTTTTTAGTTCTGAAAACATATTAATGGCTTGTAGGTAGACTTTTTATGCCAAGTGTTTATACATATGTATAATATAAAATTTTAAAGAATCTTTACAGTAAAAAAGGAACATGTATTAGAAATGAATCTTTAAAGATACGACATTATCCATTTCAAATCCTTTTGTTTTCAAAATCGTTTTCCATCATATAACAGAATATCTTACGCTGTTATTTTGCATAATAAAAAAAAATTACTGAATTTTAGTTTTGTTAATTTTAATTTAAATTTAAATTTAATATGCGTATCGGTATCGCCGATATTTCTTTTTGAGTATCGCCATCGTATCGGCAAAAAGGCGTATCGTTACAGATAAAATATACAAGTTTGTTATGGTGAAATATGGAGAAAGACAAATTTATTGTTTTATATTTAAACAAAAGGCTTAAAATCTAATGATAAGAAAAACAAACGTTTAAAACATATAAAAAAATGTCAAAGATAACTAGATTAATAATAATAAAGTATGAAGTAAACAAGTACGTACTTAATTGTTTCTTTCAACAGTTACGTCCCTAATGTAACCCTTGTGCGCAAAAAGGAGATAATTTGATGCAGTTTGATATATACACAGAAAAAAAAGTGTTTTATCAATTAAAAAAATGGTATAAAAATTATTTAAATTTAATTAATGTGATAATTGAATCAATTATTTTTTTTAGTTGAAAGAAAATTAAAAATTTAATTTTGATGTAATTAACATTTTAGTTGTTTTGAAATAAATTTTCAATTAAAATTTTAATTAAATAACAAAAAATCTTACTTGGCTTTTTTCGTTTAAAATGAAATAATTTACACATGTAGAATTGTTGTTGGGAATTGTTAATATTTAATTAAATAAATTAGTTTTTTGATAATTTTTTTAATTAAAATTAAAAATATCATTTATTGAAAAAAAATATTCTCAATTTTAAAATTTTTAGTAATCAATATAATCAATTTGGTAATAGGTGCAACATCAACAAATTGTTTGCTTGATATTATGAATTTGGTATAAATTTGGTGATTGGAGAAAATTATAATTTTTTTCTGTATAGGTTGCAATTGGCACAAACCTTTCGAAAATGGTGAGAAAAGGTTCATAATTTTACATAGCCCTCATACCAGCTTCTTTCCGGAATGGAGTCATTGTGCCCATAAACCATCTTATTATGTTAAGATTTATATCAAATTAGTTCCACACTTATTTTATTACAATCCAAATTATCTTACCAAATTTTATTGGAATCGGTCCATATATGACCATAGCTCCCATACAAATACTACTCCCGAAAATAGCTTTCAACTTGAAAAATAATGGCAACAATAAATTTAACAATAGCTACGTCATGACAAAATGTTGTATTGGTAGGTCCAAAATTAACCATAGGTCTCATATAAACCCCCTTTTGTAAATCACTTTAATGCGAACAAATCTCTTAAAAATGGGTTGCAAAAAGAGTACACTCTCGAAAATGTGTTTTTAAATACTGTGGTGTAGGGTATAATATAATCGGGCATGCAGTACCATACCTTCTTATTTGTTTTAAAGGCGCTTTTGGCGAAATGAATCGTAAGAATTGTTTTTATAAGCCGTATCAGGACAATACAAAACCAGAGGACAAGAAATGGTAAATTCATTAACGTCTTTATAAAAGGTGGTCCGACCATAATGCACGATGTTTGTTTTGAGTAAAACCTTAACGTCAAGTTTTTTGCTCAACTTAATTTGACCTTTCTTTGTTTTAGTGTTTGATAAATTCAACCATGCAGAGATCACATGAGGGCGTTACGATTGTTGAGGCCTTTCGTGGACTTCGCGATTTTTTTGTCAGCATAATCGACCTCAGTGGAATCGTTAACAAGCAGAATTGCCGCTTTTTGGCAAATGAGAATCCACTGTTTGGTGCGGTTTACGGGCTGGCGGTGTCATCTTACGACCTTCTTCGAAAATGAGGTCGGCCAAGCAGTTACCGTGAATGGTGTTCGCTATCGTGAGATGATAACAGTTATGATAAAGGATATGGACCTGGACGATACAGAATGGTGCCGCACAGCCAACGAAACAATGGCTCTTTTGTACGAGAAATTCAATGTCTACGGATTTGACACCGTTGGTGGTCTTTCTTTGGGGATATTTAAAAGGAAAAGTTTGCGTCAATAAGTCAAGAACAATTCAATAGATTAAGAATGAGATACTTCGGCACATTTAGGACATTGATTGAGGATCAATGTCTCAAGAATCATTGCAAATATGGACCATCGGAAGGTGGTTTGCCACCGAAGCCGTAGCGAGCATTTGGCCGATATTTTATTTTTTACATAATTGTCATAGATCCGTCTGTCATAATAAAAAATTGTAAGATAATTCTCCAAAAACTTTTTGTTTTATTCACAATTAATATCGTTCGTTTTGGTTACACTACCCCTTATATTCGCATAATTTGCACAATAAACTGAACTTCAAACAAATTATTCTAAGAACAGAAAGGGAAATTTGCTGGATTTATTTTGTAATTTTTGTTCATTTCTTGAGCATGGAAGGAATCATAACAGAGCGAAAAAGCAAAAAGTGAAAATATATAAAATATCTTCAAAATCGATGGATAAAGCTCTACTTTTAAGAATATACTAAAGGCAATCGAAAAAACATCCAGTTTGCTGCGATGTTTTCCACTTAAAAATATTTTAAGCTCCGTAATAGTTGAGATTAGGGTTTCTAATTTCTCGGACTCCATTCCTTCCCCGGAAGAGCATAATCTTAAACGTAATTTATTTATTTAGTTTCTTCCTTTTGACAGAAAATAAAATCCCTTTTCCGAGAGGAGAAAACACAACCAAATTTTAAATAATTAAAATTCAACATTTCATTCTTATTTTAATTGCATTAAAATTCATATAAAGGAAAACATTTTTTTTTTGCTTTGCAATTTTTATATAAAATGGAATTTGTTGTCTTCCTGGTTACCATTTTGTTGCCACTTGCTGTGCGTTTATCATTGGCTATGTTTGTACCTTCAACGCTTCCCTATGGCCAGAAAAAAAAAGAAAAGCAACAACTACAGAAGTTGCTTGGATGTTAAACAGAAGCTGTAGTTTATATTTTCACATTTTATTTTTAGCATCGTTCAATTAATTATTAATTAAGCAAGATTTTATTTAGCAAATAATGAAAATTCATTCCTTTTGCAGCCTGCATGGCTGCCTGTCCCATGATCCAAGAGATGGTGTAAATTTAATGCAATAAAAAAGAGCACACCAGCTAGTAGAACAACCTGAGAGGGAAATCAGGGATACTTTGGAATAATGAAATACAATACAAATTCAAAATTTAAACTAAAGAAAAATGAAAACTTAACAAGCTCCTAGATCAGTTACTTACGATTTCTGCACCCCCCAATAACTAAATTTAAGTTATCTTAGTTCCAGTTAAATAAGCTCTTTGATTTATTAATGTGTTTTTCCCTAAGTGATGCTTAATGGATCGTCTTTTTGAATCTCGTATATGCTCTTCTTATTCCTAAGGCATCCTTCCCTTAAATTTCTATATTATTTTCCTTTATTTGCTCATAAATTTACACTCATGAATTTATTAGTTTTTATTTTGTTGGCTTTTTTTACTGCTTCTCTTCCAAATAGCAGAAGCACAATTTAAGGCTTTATACCCAGGTAATTAATGTTATATTTTCACTAATAAATAATTTTTTAATGATAGAAGCAAAAATAATGTAGAAAAGAAGAAAAAAATCCATAAAGAACACACAGCACAGAATTAATGACAACATTAAGAACATGAAAAATATTAAACATTCACTCGTTTAACGAACAAACATTGAGGTTAAGTGAATAAATAATCATAAAACAAAGTTTTAGTAAAAACATTGAATTATAACACTCATTAACAGGGCAAGTTTTGCAATTTTTTTCATATTTCGAAAGATTTTTAGTAAAACGCTTTATTTGCATATAATGGCATATTTTGCAATTAGTGGTAAATTATTTTATAAATTTTTTGAAAAAACATAAAATTTAGCCCCATTTTCGATTCAGTTCTGTGCTGAAATTCTGTAAATTTTTAAGGACAAAAATTTTTCGTTAAGTAGTCAAAACTAGGGATAGGCAATAAATATCGATATATCAAAATATCGATATTTAAAAAATTATAATCGATATATATCGCCGATGTTAAAAATACCCATATATCGATACATCGATATTTATCTACGACTATCGTATTCGATATTTTTAAGATCTCTTCATAATAAAATTCAACATTTTAGCCGTTTGCTCAACTGCTTACAATACTGTTGTTTTTTAAGAATTGCATCATATGTTTTTTAACTAATATTAAGAAAATAACGGCGCTTTTCCATTGTACATTTTCATAGATTACACAGTTCCGTTTTGTCTCGGTTTTATAAGAGATGACAACAAAAAAAAGCGCGCAAAAAAAGCTCATGAAAGTTGGAGTGTTAATAATAAAAAAAAACATTTTGTTTTATTTGAGCATGTTCATATATATTAAAAATAAAATATTGCACAGTTTACTTGTATAGTATGTGTCACAAGTTTCGTTTACCGGCAGTATATAATCCGGCATTATATAATCCCAATAAATTCTTTTTAAATTTCATATGGCGAATAAATAAAAATTTTGTTGTATTCTTTACTTTTTTTTTTGAATTTTTTTTATTGTAGAATTAACTGCCGGTCCCTTGATTTCAAACGAAAACTTCGTTCGCATAACTTGCCATAAAAGCTAAATTTTAAAATTTCAATTTAAATAAAAGTTAAGCGAATGAAAGTATCGTTGGAAATCGTTGAAATTTAAAGAAACAATAAAAAATTAGAATGGAATTACATGTAATATGTTTGTTCAAATGTAAATATGTATTGACATAAGTATATTAAGTTTTTAAATTTGGTAATAATTTCAGCTTAATACGTTCGATACATTGATATATCGATATTTTTAATTAATAAATATCGATACTCTTAAAAAATATCGATACGATATATATCGTTATATTTTTTCAATTTGCCCATCCCTAGTCAAAACTCGTTAGTTAATGATAATTGTCGTTAAGAGCTATTGTGTAATGAAATTTTAACAATTTTTGTCGGAAAACAATATAAAAAATAACGATAATATTTATTTATTTATTTATTAATAGTTACAAGTACAATTACAAATTATTCTCTAACCTAATTATCCGAGCAGTAGTAAATTAGACCTTCAGCCCGATGAAGTGAAACAGACCAGTCATTGGCGGGAATCGAACCCGCAACCCCCGCACTGATATACTAGCTTACTACCAACTAGCCTAACGGAGCGCCCGATAACGATAATAAATGAAATGCGAACAATTTTAAAATATATAGTAATTTTTTATAGATACAAAAGTAAGAGAGTATATTCGATGAAGCCGACCCTACACAATGGTATTTGGGATCCATGGGTTATTATTTTTTCGCCAAATAGTATGTTGTGAGGTTAATATTCATGAAACATTTTTTTGTGTCATACATTATCTAAATATCCACGGGTATTACTTTGCTTACTGCTATGAGATGACAAAGAAGCTATTATGAAAGTTACTTAGGATAAAGTATTTTCGGGAGGGATCTATGGTCCTATAAAGACCGATGCCAATAAAATTGGGTAAAATGGTTAAGGTTGCCATAAAATATTTTTAGGCCAAGCATAATACCAACAAAACACTATACCAACAAAATAAGACGGCTTATGTGCACAAAAACTCTAATCCGGATAGCAGTTTGTATGTGGGCTATGTAAAATTATGAACCGCTTCCCACCATTCCAAATAGGCTTCGGCTTTGTACAATTTGATCACATTATTTCCAAAATTGCAACCTGTACTTTGCACACAAGGTAAACATGGACAGACAACCAGCCAGCCGCATGGATAGACAGACCTCGTTATACAGATTCTGAAATGGATTCTGAGTCAATCGGTATACTAAGAGATGGGTCTAGAACCTTTATTTAAATGTGTTATGCCATGTTTTCACGACGACTTGAATCACCTGCTTCGCTCTCTGAATCATGCGAATGAATCATGGTGTTTACACGACTTGTCTACTTGCTTCGATTTGACAGTTGTCTTTAATAAAAAAATCAGCGTTGGAAACTGTGAATTTTTGAAACGCGCCAAAATGGAGAAAAAGCACTTAATTTAAAAAAAGCAGCAAGTTTAGACTTTCTTTTTTATTTTAAAAGCTTATTGAATTAATTTTGCATAATAGTTGAATATTAAAAATACAGTATATACGAAATATAATGTGCTTAAGTTGGCTTAAGCAACTGTTCGAATACATGTATATCATATGGGTAAAACCATATTTTTGTTAAGTTTTTTGAAACTGACATTTGCTTAAGCAAAGTGCGAAACCGATCGCACAATCCGTAAGGAATCAAATGTTATTTTTTTTTGTTTTTGTTTTTTTTTTTAAATACCTTTTAGAGACTTTTTGTTAATTTTTGACAGAAGGTTAAGCAAGATTATGTTTATTGTGGTTGGCCCTAAACTGTAACTGCTTGTTTTAGAACACGAGCGCACAACTCATTCGTTTGACTTGTAACAGAACAGAACGTACAAACTAATTCTGCCTTAAATTCTACTTCATAAAATTAAAAAATAGTGAAACACGAAGTGCTAAGTCCACATTTAAAGCACAAACTATTTAACAGAGAAGGTGCTAAGTCACAAAAACCTTTGCAAAACTAAGAATCATAATTTTTATTTGTCCATTTCTTGCATGTCAAAAAAGAGTCGACAATGAAATAAAACTGCATTTGCAGATTTAAAACATATTTCGAACTAAAGACTAGGTTTTTTTTCTACTGTATAGTTTTTAAATTTGACTTAGCTCCTTTACGACTGAAGGTAACGATATATCGTTAATGTATTTACTTCTTTAATACGCATATTTGCAATAAATATATGTAAGTGTTTATTTGCTCGTAAAGTCCATATCAGTATGTATATATGTGTGTATCTACTGTGTATATGTAGCCATATCGTTGTATGTCTTAAAGCCTTAATTGATACTCTAGACCACTTAAACTCCTCTTATATCTACTAAACCACTTGACCTAATCTCTTGCGACCCTTATGTTATAAAACCTACAATGTACAAGACCCCCAGCTCAACTACAACACAGCAATAAATTCATTAATATAATGAAATTGTGGTCAAATTTTTTTCAATTCCTCGCTTTGTTTTGATTTTTTCATTCAGAGAAAAAAGGAGAAACAAAAGCAGATAAATAAATTTATTTAAGTGTTCTTTTTTTCCATTTTATTTAATCAAAAGCAATTGTTCATTTCAAGTTATTGTCTCAAATGAAATGACAAATTTTATACAGATTGCACCAATTACGGGGATTGTGTCTTTTTTTATAATTCGCTCGTAAAGTTAAGCAAAGGGGGAGCTCAGTTACCCAGCATTCACTCACTCACTTATCATTAACATTATCGTTGTCGTTATATCAGCAGAAATTATTGTTGCCGTTATCATTGTCATCATCAGCATTTCCATCATTGTCATAATTGGATTTATTATCATCAAAATACAGAAGAAGAAGAAGTAGAGCTACAAACAAAAATGCCACAACAAGTAGACATGTGTGGCAAATTAGTTTGTTGCCGTTTTTTTTATTTTTTTATTTTAAGGGTAATTTTAAAAAATTACGACTATATTAATAAACATTTCCTTGGAATTTACTTTTTATATTCGTGTGTGATACTTTTTTGAAGAATTTGTAAGAGAAAATTGCTTCGGCAAAAGTTTTTTTAATGGTTTTCTGTGGGTTGATAATTTGTAAATCTAATAAAAATATTGGGATTTTACGTCACTGTTTTATTAAAATAGCAAAAGCTTTCTTAAATGGTAATTAAAAAAAAAACATTAAAGGAGGTATGATATTTTTCAAAAAGATGGGGGAGATTTTTAAAGAAGGAAAAATCTGCCTAACAAATCGGGTTGAAATAACACAGAAAATATTCTCCAAAGTTTTTCACCAATCATAGCATTAATCAAAAATAAAATCAGTCTTAATTAAAAATTTAATTGAGTGAATTAAACGTTTCATCAAGTGAATTAAACGTTTCATCAAGTTAATTAAACATTTAATCATGTAAATTAAACGTTTAATTGATTCTATTAATTTGTTTACTGGTGCAAAATTAATTAATTTTTTAATTAATATCACAAACTATTTATTTGAAATCTATTTTTATTATTTTCTGTGTGAACATCTTACCATGTCTAAATTTTTGTTATACAATTGTGTGTTCCTAGGAGGAACAAAGTGCCGCAAAAAATTCTCTAAATTTTATCTATTTGAGGCCATGTAAAGTCTGCTTCTAATGCTTCTGCATCTGCCAGGCGTCTTTACGTATTTTTTTCTTTTCTGCAACTACCCTGCGAATTCTTATCGGGAGCATAGCGTGCAATATCATCTTGGAGCTTCCTTAAGGTTTAGCCAATCCACATCCACTTGCGGTGTTGGAATTCTGAGGCTATTGATTCTTGGTGTGTTGCCGACTGATCTGCGTTGGTGATGGTGTTCGGCGAGAAGATGTGATTAATTTTTGTAGGTAGAAGTGGTAAAGCCTTGCAAAGCTTTCAATTCTTTTTTAGCTGGATTTCATCTCTCGCAACCGTAAAGAGCCACAGATTTAATGCTGCCGTTGTATATTTGAATTTTGGTGTTCCTTGTGATGCGTATGGATCTCCATATATTCTCGAAAGAGCTGAATGCTGCACGACCTTTACTAATTCGGCATCCGATGTCTTCAGCTGTTCCACCTCTTGCAGTAATGAGACTGCCTTATAAAAACATTATCTATTGAGTTGTCACATACGGAAGTTATTTGGGCGTTATTTGTGTAAGGTATGTTAATAGACAATCCTGCTGGCGGAGCATACTATTTGATATTAGTGAGCATACCGGTTATGTGGTGTAATTTTTTTTTAAAAATCCTGTAAGATAAAAACTTTCCTAAATCAAAAAAGTCGAAATCATATTAGATATCATAAAATTGTTCTAATTCTGTTATAATTATGTTATGGCTCAGTTCTACTTCAGTTCTAGTTCGGTTTCCGCTCTGTTCTAGTTTCTTCTAGTTCATAAATATATTGTATGTATGTGTTCAGTCCTTTAATTCCCATTGGAACATAGAGCCTAAAAAAAGCTTTCCATTCCTCCCTGTTTGTCGTCGGTCATTTCATTTGGCTCCACGAAACGTTATGGTCGCGTAATTCGCTTTTGGTTTGGCTCCTCCAGGTAATAACTGGTCTGCTGGGTCTTCTTGATCCCTGAGGATTATATTCGATGGATTGTCTCGTAATATCGTCGGGTGACTTTCTCATCGTATGGCCTAGCTCTTTGAATTTCCGGAAACGGATATCCTCATCTAGTGGTGTTTGACATGATCGCATCCCAAAATCGAAGTTGGAGATGGTATTTGGCGAGAAAATTCTAGTTTAATTCTTGTTCAATTTGAGCTTAGTTCTAGATATATTCGAGTTCTATTCTAGCTTAATTCGAGCTGAGGGGGTTACTCTCTATGGCTCTACACCATTTTTCATTAAAAATGAGAAAATTCCAGATGAAATTGAGAAAATTCCAAATGAAAATTAGAATTTCAAATTGAAATTGAGAAAATTCCAATTGAAATTGAGAATATCAATTTGAAATTGAGAAAATTCCAATTGAAATTGAGAATATCAATTTGAAATTGAGAAAATTCCAAATGAAATTGAGAAAATTCCAAATGAAATGGGGAAATTTTAATTTGAAATTGAGAAAATTCCAAATGAAATTGAGAAATTTTAATTTATAAAATTGAATTATATAATTGTTTTTAATATTCATACAACGAACGTACATCACAAACATAATGATGGAAAAAATGTAAATAAATACAAATCGCAGTATTATTGACCAACGGGCTTATCTTCCAGATCCAGAGCAGATTGATAAAACGTTGTAGTATGTTGTATGGCTCTACTGCAATCTCCAGTAGTTATACATGTCTTAGATGCCTTAATCACCTCTTCTAAAAAGTCAAGTCTCTGCTCATCTACTAAATTGTGGGAATAACGTTTGGTACATTCATCTTTGTTTTCACCATACTCTCCAGCTACACTCCAGCGATTGAGCCCCTATTCACCGATGCTTAACCCCATTGAAATTATTTGGTCAAAAATTAAAAGTATGGCGAAAACAAAGATGAATGTACCGAACGTAATTCCCCCCAATGTAGGACAGCAGAAGCTTGCCTTTTTAGAAGATGTGATTAAGGCTTCCAAGACATGAATAGCTACTGGAGATTGCAGTAGAGCCATACAACATACTACAACGTTTTATCAATCTGCTCTGGATCTGGAAGATAAGCCCGTTGGTCAATAATACTGCGATTTGTATTTTTTTTCATTCCTTTGTCCTTATGTTTGTTGAATGCATATAAAAAAAATCATATAATTCAGTATTATTAACTCAACTTCAGTTCAGTTGCCATCCGTAATCGACCCATTTTGCAATAAAAAATCTATTTGACCGATAATTTCAGTTTTTCATTATTTGATGATTTTCTTCTGTGTGTTTTATTGCGACTTTTATTGTAAATTCTATGTTTTTTCATCAATATAAATGAGCTTTTTGTAATATTGTTTACGAAAAATTTAACCATTTTTGGTGGTAGGGATATCATTAGAGTCAAAAGGTTTGACATTTCATTTTTATATCTTAAATTAGAATAGATTTTTCTAACACCTTAAGCGGAAAATATATAAAAAGCTCTTTTTCTATTTCCTTAGACATTTATTACTTTTGAACTAAAATATTTTAAGTAATTTATTATATAAATTAAAGCAATTTATTATTTTCTCAAACTAAAAAAAGCAAACCAAACAAAAAATATTATAATCAAAATCTAAATTGATTATAATACAAATACAATGAATTACTAAATCAATTTATCAATGTTGTACGTGTAAGTGTGTTTATAAATCTAAAAGTAAAAAAAAAAACCTTCAACAAAGATGGCAAAATATTTATGTTGAATTTTCCTTCCTCTACAAATAAATAAATAATAAAAAACCTAAATAGAGAAAAAAATTAACTGAAATTAGGGACACACAGAAATAAGCAAAATAATAGACATCCCGCAGTTAATGACGAATTACTAAAAAACATGCAAGGATTTACTGTATTCCTTCTTGCTCATTACTCTTCTACTGTTTTTTCTTTTACTACCACTGTGTACTAAGATTTTGCCTAAAGACCATGAAAAATACGATTTGGAAAAGAACTTTTTGTGAGTAAATTGCAGGGTTCTTAAAGTCCTCTAACGGCCACCTTTGTGGACATTTATGCTCACACACTCGCCAGGAAAGAGGTGTTAAAAAAAACTTAAGCAGCCCAGTTAAGAAATATTAGCGTAACGTATTTGATAATTGTTTTAATAGGAAAAATAAAAATTTTCGAATAAAAAAAAAAAATGCAGAACTGAACCAGAACTAGTTAGAAAAAAACTAGAGGTGAACCAGCACTAGCCTAAAACTACACTAAAATGTTACTATAACTGAATTTGCATTAAGCTAGAACGGAACTAAAACAAAACTAGAGCTCAATTAGAACTGAACTAGTATAGAACTAAAACCGAACAATAACTAAACTAGAACTTTTATTTTTTGAAGTAGAACTGAACTAAAATTTAACAAGGGGGCTTATTCTGAAAACTTAAATATCTAAAGGCTTTAAGAAAAGATAAACTCATCACTGAATTATTGTTTGGTATTTTGTTTAAGCTTTGATATCGTTGCAAATAAGACTTTTTGAGTGTATGTAGGTAATTCTCATTCCCTCTGTAGTCTTGTTTGCCATTGGCTTTGGCTTTTCTAAAATTTTTAGGAGAACGTTTCCTGATGATCTGGCCTAAGCAACCACTGAAATGCGCATAGAAACAGCTTATCCTCCAACAATAAATTTCAGTATTTTTTTTTTTTATCAATTATTAAAAAAAGGGAATTAAGCACAACAAACAAATTCTTTTAATAAATGCTTTACAACACAAAATTTAACTTATTCTGGCCGTTGTAATCGTACCCTTTTTCGATTAGAAAGCAATTTTAGTTATAATTCCTTCAGTGTAATTTTTCAGTGTTGTAAAGCATTTATTTGAGTTTTCACAACACTAAAAAAAAATTTCGATTCGTTCAGTGTGAAAGAATTAGAAGTAAAATTGCTTTCGCATCGAAAAAATATTTGATCACGACTGCCAGAATTAACCCCCTTGAACTAGATATTAACTCGAACAGGGGGTAATTCTGGCAGTCGTGATCGAATACGTTCTCTATTCAAAAGCAATTTTACATCTAATTCCTTCACTCGAAACTGAACGAATTGAAATTATTTTTTCAGTGCTGTAAAGCATTAAGATATTTGAGTTTTCAGACTAAAAGAATTATAAATAAAACTGCTTTCGAATCAAAAAAGGATTCGACCACGACTATGTCCCTGGATCTAAATTAGGCTTGAACTAAATTGTAATACAAAACCAGAAGAAAAATTTTATCTCAACTTTTGAGATGTCTGATTTCACAAGTTTTAAATATTTGTAGATAAATGAAAAAAAAAATTTTTTTTAAATATTCGTAAAAATAAATTTCCATTGAATTCTATTAAATTTTTCATTTTTATTGCGAACAATATTTAAACAAACAATTGTTATACTCTACATATCAAAGGTCAGGAAATCATATTGATAGGAAATCAAATAACAACCCCAGGGGTGCCAGCAAAAACGCCATATAAAAGAAGAGTGTAAAACGCAAAGGCCACAAGGAATGTTTGGTAAAATTGAAAAAAAAAACATAAAACGATGAAAAGGTAAAAAAAGGAAAATATGTATCTCATGACAAAATGTAAAGATGATGTTCAAAACCTGATATTTGACGCAAACGATAACGATGACGACAGAGACCAAAAAACCATGCAGCAACACAACAACAGCGAGCATTTTGTCACCTTTAACAAACAAGATGTCAATAAATTTAACACTTAATTTCTTCTTTTAGCTATTGACTATTAAATATTAATGGCCATTAAGGAAAAGAGAAATTGAACGGTCCTTTAAAAAAATGTCCACCAACATCTTTGTAAAGGACGACACGTGCTAATGAACGATAAAACATAATTTTATAAGGATCCTTTAGCATTTTGTTCATAAAGATAACTCATTATGTTAATGACATTGTGAAGGTGAAAAGAAAAGTTTTCATAGTTTTTAGTTTAAAACTTATACTTGGAGAAAAAACTAGTCAAAATGGTTTTGGTAATTATAGCTTATTTGCACTTAAATTTAGACTATATATTAGGAAACTGTTTCTTAATTTAAAACAATATATAACCCAACTAAAAATTTAATATACAGGCCTGTTCTGCAAATCACTTTTATTCAAATCACGTGATTTCAAATCACATGTGCCTTTTAAAATCACACGTTTGATATTTTTGTGTTCCGTTTTTGTATGTTTCGGCGTGATTTTCAACTGCCGAAAGCATACCAAGAAACATAAAAACGAAATGTTCTTTAGAACACCTCAAAATCACACGCGTGGTTTTAAAAGCACGTAATTTGAAATTACGTGATTTTCAGAACATGCCCGATAAACTAAAACAGAACCTGTACTAGACCGATCTTTATCATCAACCTATATCGGGGGGGGGGGTGCTTTAAAACCATGTAAGATAAGGCCATGATTGCTTTATCTCTTATTCAATAGGGAGATAAAGCCTTTTTTCATTTGAATGGGAGATAAAGCCATCATGGCCTTAGCTCACATTAGCAATATTAGAAAAAGGCTTTATCTCTCATTTCAGTTTTGAAGAACTTTTGCATTTTACATTGATTAATAATAGATTTTCCCTTTTACGAAATCTGGCTTCGCACACTAAAGTTTTTCTGCGTGGCGGCCTGCGGCCGTGCTTACGGGTTTTCTCCTCCAGTAGGACGCGGCAGGTGGCTTCGCTGAATAAAGTTTTCCTTCGTGCGTCACAAGAATAAAAAAATTTCTTTTCCCGGAAACACTAAAGTAAAGTATTGGAATCTGGCGTCGCATACTATAGTTTAAAATATGGCTTTATCACTCATTTGCGAAAAAAAAGTATGGCTATATCTCTCATTTCGCAAAATTTTAAAAATTACCTTACCTCTCAATGATTGGGCAATAAGGCCATTATGGCTTTATCTCCCATTCAATTGAGCAATAAAGCCATAATGGCCTTATCTCACATGGTTTTAAAGCACCCCCCCTATATCAAAACCTGAACTAGTATCAAAACGAAAACATGAATTAGAAAAGTTAAAAAACTGAAATAAAACCTGACTTTTGGGTATATTCTTTAAATTTAGGGATCCAGAATGGACAGCACTGTCCGTTATTCTCACTTAAGCCTGGTACTATGTTCAACATTTCTCCTGAAATGATGTCAAAACTCATATAAAAAAACTTGTGCAGAATTTCTATGAAATAATGTTGAAAGAGCTGTACTCTGTTTAATTTATGAAAAAGTTACGAAATGATTCTGGCAACATTTTTTTACAACTGCGAAATAATATAAGCTGCACTTATTTCACGTGGAATTTTAAGCAAATGAAAACAAGTTTAAACTTAATATTAAAATGAGAACTGAAAAGCATAAATAACACAACCGGTAACAGTTTTTCATTCATATTTACTTTCATTTTTATTTAATTTTTTATTTAAAAAATATATTTTATTAAAATACATATGGGTTTTGTTTACATACGCAAAACAATATCGCATACTTTGAAAGATTAAAAACGTCAAATTGTGCAAACTCTCGAGATAGGTAACATTGATACATGTCAAATTTTTCGTATGACATAATAGATGTTGCCGAACATTTTTCACAAATTTGAACAGAGTACTATGCTTTAATCATTGAACGGAATAGTGTCAACAACAGAACAACATATATATAATGCTCTAGTTTGGTTTGACCCGAAATTTCTCATCTGTAATGAGCTATTAAATCGGCCGAGACGTGCACTGGGCAGCTGTACCAACCACAACGGATTCGTTTGAAAAGAGCCAGCATTCACGCAGAGAAAAACCATTTTGCTATACAACTGTTTTCAACGAAAAATTTTGACACATATTTAAAGAGTATTTCACCATATTAATGTCACTGGTATCATGGTTAAACAAGTCCTACATCACATCACAACAATGATATTGTTGTGGCTTCTTTTATAAAATTATTTATTTTAAACCAATTTTTTACAAAATTCTCAGAATTTGTATGCCGCAATATATAGAAAACAGAAAATAGATCCAAATCTGGACAGAACCTAAGCTAATTCGCGAACTAGTACCTAAATTACAATTTGAACTCCAACCTGAACAAGAACCTACAATTAAACTAGAACCAGCACTGAAACCAAAACTAGAACTTTAAACAGAAGTTGAACTTAAACCAAAAATAGAAACTGAACTAAAAACAGAATATTAATCTGAACTAAAATTAATGCCTCCAACAAAACATTAGAGGCCTGCACAATTCCGTTTGGACACACACTTAAATCATTAAAAGGTTTTTAAACTATATACTGTATTGTCGCCCCTCACAAACAAATACTGAAGACAAGTGCAGATGACCAATTGAGGTAAGTTTGTGAACGTGTAGAAACAAAAAGCAAATGCTTCACTATTGTGAAAGCACCGCTATAAAAAACAACTCTCAAAAATTAACAAGGGAATGAAAAATACTCGCAAAATATTACCCAAACTCAAATTAAAAAAATAATGAATGTGTGCATCTTTATTTTTAAACGTGAGTTTGGGATATGTGTATACGATATATTTTTTATGTTAAATTCTTTGAAAATATTGTAACAACAAATCTTTGTATGCATACGTCACAAACGACATTCAAGTAAACATCATAAATTCTTTTTATGCGTCCTTTACATTCTCGCCGACTGCATGATTTAATTTTCAAATGCAAGAAGTATATGCAAACATTTGTTATGGTATTGAAAGGTTCTGAAAGAAACAAGAACTGTCTGGAGTGTATTTCCTTGAATTAGAGTACCCTCACAACACTGTTTAAATTGTGCGATGAGCAGTGACGCATAGCATTTGTCATTGAGGTTGTATACAAACTTTTCCCAGCAAGCATTTGGGTCTGCATTTTTTTGTAAAAATCACCTTAATGAGTCTTTTCAGATCTCTTAAAAACTGATTTATCACTTGATTAAAAAAGGCTTCGTATATAATTCATTCAAATGCTCCTCAAAAAGGATAAAAAATGTTTATCAAAAATGATTATTTGAGGTGATTCATAGGTAGGGCGCCAGATAGCATTTGGGTGACCGTTTTTTGTAAAAATCACCTAGATGATATTTTTCAGATCACTTTTAATGATCACTTGAGCTATTGCAAAATGATTCATATACATATGATTCATTCATATGTTCAAATAAACGTCTTTATTGTGTAAGCCGTTGTCATTAACGCCTTAGTTGTCTTTTTTAATAGATTTAAGAACACAAGTTGTGTCTTACTTTAATATATTACAAAAAACGACTCAGGCGTTCACAACAACGTCCTACGCCATAAGGCTAAATGATTTCCAAAAGCTTTAAGTTTAAAACTGATTTATCACTAGAGAGATTGAAAGAGAATTTACAAATGATTAAAAAAGGAATTAAAAAATTCTACCAGAAATGATTCTTTGAGGTTACTCATCGATAGTGCACCATCTCTCAAGAGTATAATTTTTTATCAAAAAATGAGCTCACATGCGGTTATTTTGTTCGTGCAGCTGATTCCTCAAAGGTTCGATTATGATATAAAATGCTAGCTGGGTTTGTACATATATTTGACTTTTGTTGTGTTTGATTTTTAAAAACATTTATACAGGCTTTTACAGAACATAACCCAGCTTGCATTTGGGTGATGATTAACGAATTCGAACGTCAACGTTCGCATAGAAAATTATATTTAAAACAAAAACAAAATTATAAAATTTGTTTTTATTTTAAATGTAATTTTCTATGCGAACGTTTACGTTTGATATCAATGAACAGGCTGTAAAACTCACCTAAATTTGTCTTTTCAGAGCACTTTTGATGATTAAAAACTGATTTATCACTAGAGCGATTGAAAACGGATTTATATAAGATTCATTATATTTTGAAGTATTGATTTCCAAATGGTTTTTAATATAAAACTGATTTATCACTAGAGCCATTAAAATATGGATTCACATGTGTTTCATACATATGCTCAAAAAGGAATCAGAAAATTGTATCAGAAATGATTCTTTGATGTGATTCGGCGGTAGGGTACCTTTTTCTCACCACGAGAGTATCATTTATGATCGAAAAATGAGCTCGAATGCGGTTATTTTGCTAGTGAAGCTGATTCGTAAAAGATTCGCTTGTGATTCAAAATGCTAATTGGGAAGCTATAAATAGAATTCGAACTATAACTTTAACTAAAGTCTGAACAGGGGCCTGTAATTGAAACTGAGCTCGGAGCTGATTGAGAACCTAAACAAAAACTTGAACTATTAAATAAACTAAAACCTGAGAAATTTAACTTTAATCTAAAAATAATCCTAAATTACGAAGAACCTGTAGTAGAAACTAAATAAGAACCTGGACCTGGGAAATCACCTCATTCGATATCGATCGAAATTATAATACAATACAAATGTTAGTTCGGAGCGATATCGAATGCCGCAATTAGACCCCTGAACTAGAACCAGAACAAACACCCAAACTAGATCCTGAACAAGAGCCTGAACTAGAATCTAAACGAGAAACTGTATTAACTGTATTAAACTAGATCTTAAAGATACTGGAACAAAACTAAACTAAAAATAGACTATAGCTAAGCTAGAACATTCAAATGTTTTCTAACTTGTATCCTTTTCTTAATTTCTTTAAGTGTATAATATTATTAGGGATCTTAGTTTTCTATTTGAAAATCAGTCGGTGGTCTTGTTCCGCTCAGTAACGTTATATTGTTGTCCTTGTATCCTTGCATAAAACTCTATATTGTAAAGGAAAATATTGTCATATTTACCTTAAAATTAGTGGCTTATTTTATAATTCTTTTGACTTTTAAAAACATTTTATGGTTGTGTAAAATAGTTTTTGGTTTAGTTTTGTGGACGTTTAACAAATTTCTCTATCCTTTTAAAATGTTTTAAACACTCGTATGTTTAACTAATTATGTAAGTATCCTTGGTCACCAGCATATAATTTCATTTACACCTTTTTCTTTTTTTTATTCATAATTAGTTTTTCTTAGCAGCTGCTAATCTCTTTGTAGATAAGATATTAGAAAATGAAAGAGGAGTCGTATGCAGGCAAAATTATTAGCACGAGTAAGAAAATCAAAGCATTAAATTTGGAACATTTTTGAAAAAATAGAAATATTTATTTTTATTTTTTATCATCTTCAGATTTAAGATGGTTAGAAAACTGCAGCCATTTACTTCTTAGTATTAATCAGAACTTTGCCAACTGTATGAATTTATTTGAACTACGAATTTTTGCTGAAGTTTTGTAACAGCTTCTTTGAAAATAAAAATTATATTAATTTTTTTTATAAACTTAGATCTGCAACACCTTTTCATCATATCCAACAAAGAAAGCGCGCAACAAAAGTAAAAAAATTTCATTTAATAAATAAAATTTTCTAAAATTTAATAATGTTTTATTAACACCACAGGATACATACTCCAAAAGCATTTTACGCCTCTTTAACGAAATTTATTAAAATAACTATTTCATTGTTGACGCCATGTTTTTGAAATTTGAACAAAAAGATCTGAAAAAAATCTCAACATATGTGACACACACAACAAATTTTCGCGCTCATAATTTCAAACAAAGAAGACAAAAAAGCAAGAAAAAAAATCACAATAATGCAGTTGGTTGGTTGGTTGGTTGGCTGATTATTATTGGAAGCTATAATTACATTTTAAGAATAATAATAACAACAACATAAAAATCTAATGAAATTCTGGTTGCCACCACAACGGTTACGTCTGCTACCCCGAATAAGTGCATAAATGTTGACTTCATGTACAACATCAATAACTACTATAGTAACAACATCTGAACAATTGTTGCTGCTGCCACTGAAACGAGTAACTAACTAACATCATCAAAATCTTCATCATTATGTTTATCGACTTCATCATTATCGTCATCAATGCCAAACCCCCCATTGCTGTTGCTAAAAAAGCATTTCAATGTTTTGCCAGCCACCATGTAAAACTTCACCTGGGGCGTTCACAAAACAGAACAAAAACAAAATGTTTAGAAAAATCTTTATTTAGTCAGTTCATAAAATAATTCAATCCCTTTTATTTTTGCCAATTGATTCGCATGTTCTATATTACACGTATCCTTTTTTTCTGTTCATTGAAAAATCGAATGAATTTTGTACGCCCTACAAAACGTTGTTTAATTCTATAATGAGTTTGTTATAATTTCTAAATAAGCTACTAATGCCGGGCTTTTGAGCTGTGCATTAAGTTTAAACTTAGTTTAACGTACTCTGAAACTCGGATTTTTCCGCCGAAATGTGATTTTTTTCATTATTTCATTAAAGACCAACATTTTAAGCGAAACTAGGATGTTTCGTCAAAATTTTGTATATAAACTTGGTAAGAGCTGCACAAATCTGTTATTAGTTTAACTAAACCTTGTTTAACTGAGATCTCAAAACCCCAGCCTTATTAGCACAAAATTTATGTTTCAGCAATTCTTGAGTTTATTGGTGAAAGGGGGAGAAGATTGGGAACGCGTACTCTGTTTGATGTATTCTGCGATTCTGTTTTGTTTTGTTATTCTTACACTATTTAACTTGGCTCTAGGTGTATTTGTATTTAAATATAAAAGGAAGAAGAGGAAGACAGGATTAATAAACAAAAACTTCAAAAATATAATTTCATAATCTGGACACAAATGCAATTTTAAAGCAGAATTTTTAAAAATTGCAAGTCTAGACGATGACAATTTAAACGGATTGTAAACAGAACAAAGAAAAAATTAGAACAAGACTCACAAAGAGTAAGAACAGATCTAAAACAGAACTCAAACTGATCTAGAGCTACACTAGAATATAAGGAGGACAAAACTAAAAAAGAACTTTGACAGAAATAGAACAAAAATTTAAACAGAATAAAGCAAAACCACAACAGAACTAGAAACGAACTTAAACAGGGGGGCTACTCTCTATTGCGATTCGAAAGAAAATTTTACCAAATCAAGTGATTGGTACTCTTTACTGCGTTTGCGCATATGTCTTTCGCATCTTTCCACAAATCCTCGCTATTTATTTTATTTAAATTTTCAAATTTCACCTCTTTTGAACACATTTTGGAATTTCGTTGCTGTCAATATGCGCCATGCTTAATTTTGATTGCCAGAAATGCTTTTTTTAAATTTTGCGAAAGTGAGATAGAGCATCAAATTGGCAGAACGAGAACAGCGGGCAAATTGCGACATTCGATAATGATCAAAATTTCTATTGAAATTGTATTGTAATTTCAATAGATATCGAATGCCGTACTTTCCCCAGAACTAAATCAAAAATAGCACAGAACTAAAGCCAAACTAGAGCAAAACTTAATGCACATTTACATATATCGTGATGATGCTCAAAAAACTGTGTGTTTAATAACCTGGCGAAATAACTGAAAAAAGTTAACAAAAAACTGTGTCGTAAAATAAAAAAATGTATTTTGTATGTAAAGGGCGTTTCACCGTTAGGTTTGATTTTTAATATGCTTTTTTACAAATCACGCATGACTCATATCAAACTGCTTTCTTATTTTTGTTGAGTATCATTTGGCAAGTCATCATGGTAAGACTCACACCACAACAGCGTCCCCAAATTGTTTAGCTATAGTACGAAAATCAGCGTTTTTGAGAACTATTTTTCGTGCGATTGCCGGAACTTTCGGTGCGCATAATCGACCTACTGAAACCAGTATTGCAACACCATTCGCAAATTTGAGTCACAGTTTACATTAGTGGATGATACTCGACCGGTTAGACCACATCCAGCACGTGGTGAAGTGAATATAACAGCTGTAGCTGAGAGTGTACGCGAAGACCGTAACGAATCGATTTGTCGGTGTTTTCAGCAGCTTGGCTTGTCGTATTAGCCAAATTGACGGACTATGTGCTTCCTGATTTTCAAGAGCATAGTCTCGGTAAGCACTGGCTTCAACAAGATGGCACTACGAGCCAAACAGCGCTTGAAATAATGAATTTGTTGAGAAATCATTGTGGTGAGCACTTAATTTCATGTTTTGCTACGGTTAATTGGCCACCTAGATCGTGCGATATCACACCTTTGGACTATTTTTTCTGGAATATGTTACGCAAATGAAATATATTTTTCTTTTTTAATTTAAATGTATTATTTATTTAAATAAACTGTCAAATAAACATTCGGCACCATAGCAGCTGCTGAAAGATCTGGCAAAGGCGAAATACTTGGCTCCTTTTTATTTTGAGGATCGTCATGTATATGCGTAGCACTGCGATCGCACAACAAACTTATAATTTCTTCACTTTCCCGTTTTATTTTGATTCGCATTCTTACAGCCTGGCCCCTGATGTCGACCGCTATCGTTCGCTTGTATTTTCAACGACAAACAGCTGCTTTGCGGCCCACTAAGAATTTTCAGCACGACAAGTCGATCGACAATGCAAGCGACCGATAACGTAACAGTCTTCATACAAATTTGCGGCCCACTAATATATATTATGCGACCCCAAATGTCAAAATCAGTCATTTATAGTGTAGTTGTCGACATATTATTATTTTTTTTTTTTTTTTATTATTATATTTTTTTTAAAATACCACCACTTATAAAAATATATAGGTTTTTAAAATATTTATTATAAAATTCTGTCCTAAATTTTTTGATTACTGCTTTGTTTCCCAGTAAAAAATCTTCTTATTTTGCGAAGCACTAATAGTGCATTTTAAAAAGTAAGCACACATTTATGCGCTACGCAATAAGACATACAGAGATGCAGTAAAGTAAGTGAACGAATTCTTAATAAATTTAAAAATAAATATATAAAATTTAAAGAGCCACGACATTTCCTTTCTACGAAGCAGGTTTGTAAGGGAGCATATTAAAGAATAAATTCAGTGTGCAAAGCTGATTGTTACATTCACCAATTTTTATATGCGCTGAATAAAGCTCTTTCTGTGTAGAAAATGTATTGCTTCAAAGTGGGAACTCGCCATAAAAAATTCATGTCTTCCGTAAGCGATATGGTAAGCGAAACTTTAACGTTTCTCCCTTACAGACTTGCTTCGTTGGAAGCACAATTTTTTATTGGGTTGTTTTTTGTTTGCTCCTTTGCTTTATATTCTGATTGGAAAAAGGAATGGTATTTTTTTTTTTGTTTATTTAAATTTTCAATCCAAATACAGTTTCCATTCACTTAAGTTTTTGTCCCAGTTAAGCCATTTCCAGTTAAGTCCTGGTTTCAGTTTCAATTCTGCTTTAGTTTGAGTTGACTTTGGTCTTTATTTGGCTTCCAAACCTGGTCTTATCTTTTAGTTTTGGTTCCAGTAAATTTTTGTTTTGTCTGGTTTTAATTCTTAAATTTTGTTCATGTCCAGTTCAAGTTATAGTTCTTTCATTTGGGGTCGCATAATATATCTTAGTGGGCCGCAAATTTGTATGAAAACTGCTACGTTATCGGTCGCATGCATTGTCGATCGACTTGTCGTGCTGAAAATTCTTAGTGGGCCGCAAAGCAGCTGTTTGTCGTTGAAAATGCAAGCGAACGATAGCGGTCGACATCAGAGGCCAGGCTGTAAGAATGCGAATCAAAATAAAACGGGAAAGTGAAGAAATTATAAGTTTGTTGTGCGATCGCAGTGCTACGCATATGCAGTGCTACGCATATATAGCCAAGTATTTCGCCTTTCCCAGATCTTTCAGCAGCTGCTATGGTGCCGAATGTTTATCTGACAGTTTATTTAAATAAATAATGCATTCAAATTAAAAATAAAAAATATATTTCATTTATGTAACATATCCCCAGAGAATACCGAGACTATGTTCTTGAATATCAGGAAGAAGCTAATATGAGAAGCCAAGCTGCTGAGAACGACGACAAATAGATGCGTTACGGTCTTCGCGTACACTCTCAGCTACAGCTGTTATATTCACTTCACCACGTGCTGGATGTGTTTTAACATTTTGTAAATATTATAATTAAAGCAGGGACAGAAAATAACTGTTATTTTTAAAAATTTACATCAAAAAAGCACACATAAAAAATGATCGTAGAAAATTTTGGTTCTTATAATTATGATACATAGGTGATGTACATGCAAATTTTTGTATGACTTTTAAATTTGTGCCTTTTTTGATAAAAGTCAAAAAATAACTTTTAATTTTGACTTTTATTTTTTAAGGCAAAAATTAAAAGTTATTTTTGACTTTTATGATTATACTTAAAAAAATAAAAGTTATTTTTTAACTTTTAATATTTTAAGGCAAAAATAAAAGTCATGAATTAAATATTGCATAGTTCTACGCTAGTTTTATTGCTTTCAATGCTTTAAATGATAAAACATCCGTTATCCTTGTTAAGGAACGGATTGAAGGATATGGAACTGAATTATTCCTCCTCGAAGCAATGATGGTACCATTCACAAGCGTATTTTGAAATCGACAACAATAAAGAAAAACGCTTAGATGTTGCAGCTGATGTACTAGAATATTGGGATAGTAAAAAATTTACTCTACCATGGCTGCACAAACTAGCACTGTACCTGCAACTCAAGTCAGTGTAGAAAGGTCATTTTCAGCACTCAAATTGATGTAGGGGGATTTGAGATATAATTTATCTGAAGAAAACTTGGAATCAATTTTGATGGTAAAATTAAACAGATGAACAACAATAGTTTTGGAAGCCAAATAAAGACCAAAGTCAACTCAAACTAAAGCAGAATTGAAACTGAAACCAGGACTTAACTGGAAATGGCTTAACTGGGACAAAAACTTAAGTGAATGCAAACTGTATTTGGATTGAAAATTGAAATAAACAACAAGGAATGGTATTTTTTATTCGTCACTGCCCAATGCCAAATATTTTGTTAGTTGTGCTGCATTAAACCCTTTTGTTACAATTTTAGTACAGTGTTTCTGTTATTGTTAAAAATTGTGGCATTTTATTGTTTCAATGATATTGAATGTGTGCTCATATAAAATTAATAATTTTTTGGTTTTACTACATAAAAGACTCCATTTACCTAATAATGTTTGGTTATACTTTAAGTTTTTGTTAACATTTCAATAATAAAGAAAACCTCTTGACTATTGTACTTTCCGGAACGAGTGCAATCTTTGAACAATTACAATGAGAAATTATTGAACTGAAAAGTTTTCAAGAGTTCTTCAGTCTTTTATTTATCTAGTTGACTAATTTTTGAAGTATTTCTAACGTTTTTTTTTTTACAGATTGTCGTAAAATAAATCTGCGAAAATTAAAAAGTCGCGCCGTTTGACTAAAATCGTAAATATTGTTGAAAGTAAACGAAATAAAAAAGTTAAGGTTTTTAATTTGAAATCTTGAGCATTATTACCCTCAAGTACAAAACTGAATAGAAACAAAATAAGGACCTAAACCGAACTAAAAATTAATTAATTATTACACAGAAAAAATATTTTTTTTAAATTATTTTAATTTAATTAATGTGTTATCAAAAGTTATTCTTGGAGAAACAAAATTTATTATTATTAAGATTTATTTATTACGTGCTAAATTTGCAATATTTAATTTTGATAAAAGCACTGAAATTTATTGTTGAGGGAACCACCACCTTGGATAACGAAGCTAGTTTATATGCACATTTCGCTGGTTGCTTAGGCCAACTCGTCCGGAAACATTTTCCAAAGACTTTAGAAAAGCTACAAACATTATAAAGGGTGGTTAAATTTTAAGGGCCGATGTTGATTTTGAATAAAACACAAATTAATTAGGAAATTATTGTCCTTTCTTTTTATTATGATAATATTGGTATGATTAAATTATGTAGAGAACAAAATATCGGCCAAATGCCGCTCCATCCTATCGTCCAACTTGTCGATGACGCTGAGGCATAAAAGAGGTTATATGCCGTGAATGTGCGGAATTATCAATTCCTTTAGCTCTTGAATTGTTGCTGGCTTTTCTTTCAAATAACCCCAAAGAAAGAAGTCCAACGGTGTCAAATCACATGATCTTTGCGGCCAATTGACAGCGCCACCAAGTAAGATAACACGGCCATTGAATTTGTCGCGCAAAAGAACCACTGGCACCGCCCTGTTGAAACCACTTATCGTTCACATTAATATCTTCCAATTCAGCCCATAAAAAGTTCGTTATCATCTCACGATAGCGAACACTATTCACAGTAATTACCTGACTGGCCTCATTTTGGCAAAAATACGGCCTGATGATGCCGCCAGCCCATAAACCGCACCAAACAGTCACTCTTTGTGGGTGCATTGGTTTTTCGACAATCACTCTTGGATTACACTGCGGAACAAAATTGAACTTTTTTTGTGCGGCCGGGAACTTTGTGTAATTTTTTTACTAATTTGAGGTCGCTGATTCCAAATCTAACCTTCATTTTTCTCTATCAGCTCCAGTTTTAGAGATATACCGTTATGTCCAAAATTAAGGCACTTTCAGCACATATATTGAAATAACATGAAAAAGGTGCATCATATTCCCTTAAGAAAAAAAACCGAAATTCGCTAACAATATTATCTTTAAGACGTACTAACATTGTTTTAAATTTGGCCAGTAATTTCAGAGATATTGTAGAAGTTTTTAAAAAAACAAATAAAAATTTAAGAAAAAAAAAATTTTTTTGTTCTTTAAAAATTCATAAAAAATAAATGTGCAACAAAAATCACAGTTTAAGCCTAAAAGCATTTAGTTCAACATATTTTGAATGAAATGAGCTTTATTTCATTGCAATCGGTGCACAACTTTTGATTGTATTCACAATTTATCCATAAAAAAAACATATTTTAATGTATATTTTTTTTTTTTTTTTTTTTTGTTCACACATACACATTAAAATACGTTTTTTTATGGAAATTGCAATTTTTATCAATTCGGTAAATTGTGAACACAATCAAAAGTTGTGCACCGATTGCAATGAAATAAAGCTCATTTCATTCGAAATATGTTGAACTAAATGCTTTTAGACCCAAACTGTGATTTTTGTTGCACATTTATTTTTTATGAATTTTTAAAGAACAAAAAAAATTTTTTTTTTCTTAAATTTGTATTTGTTTTATTAAAAACTTCAACAATATCTTTGAAATTACTGGCCAAATTTAAAACAATGTTAGTACGTCTTAAAGATAATATTGTTAGCGAATTTCGGTTTTTTTTCTTAAGGGAATATGATGCACCTTTTTCATGTTATTTCAATATATGTGCTGAAAGTGCCTTAATTTTGGACATAACGGTATATCTCTAAAACTGGAGCTGATAGAGAAAAATGAAGGTTAGATTTGGAATCAGCGACCTCAAATTAGTAAAAAAAATTACACAAAGTTCCAGGCCGCAAAATGGCTGTTCCGCAGTGTTATCATTCGCCCAAATGCGACAATTCTGCTTATTGACGAATCCACTGAGGTGAAAATGTGCCTCATCACTGAAGATGATTTTCACGATATGCATTTTGATTTGAACACCCATTTTCATAATAAGCCTGAATAACTTTAACGCGTTGCTCGATTGTGTATCTTTCCATGGTTCAAATTGAGCTAGTCTGAAATTGAGAAATGTCAAATGAAATGCAGAAAAAAACTTGACGTTTAGGTGTGGTTCACATTCAACATCGGCCCTTAAAATGTATATACAAATAATAAGACTATAAAGTGAATAAGAATTTTAAACAATCAGGTCTTATTTGAATCGATTATTTTTTTAACTAAACAAAAACAAATATATATATATATAAATTAATTAACATTTTATTTGCTTTAAAAAAATAAGTAATTAAAGCATTAATTACTCGTAAATAAATCAATATCTTAATTGACTTTTTCGTTTAGAATAAAATAACCTTAACTTGAAAAATTAAATATTATTTGTATTGGTTGTTGTCAAAACATGAGCTTTAGTGTTCAAACAGAATTGAGTCTTCAACTTCAGACAAAAATGCTAAAGCCCATAATTAAAACGTTTACGGTAACTTCCAATTATCTCTCATTTTATTGTTATAATTTTTTATTTTCTTTGATTTTCATTTTCTGTTTACAAAATGTATCAAATTTAATGAAAGTATGGTAGCATTGTTGGGAGAATAATTGTCTATATGTGATAAATTAGAAAAAAACGTTCTCAAAATAAATGATGAAACAGAATTAAGTCTTCAACTTCAGCAAAAATTCTTAAGCCCATAATTAAAACGTCGACCGTAACTGCAAATTTTCTCCCATTTCTTTCGTTTTCTTTTGTTCCTTTTTTTCTTTGTTTAAAAAATGTATAAAATTGAAAGAAAGTATGATAGCATTTTTGGGAGAATAATTGTCTATGTAAGAGCATGAGAAAAAACGGTTTCAAAATAAAATTGATTTTATTTCTCGACCGCATTCTCTGGCATAATTTTATGTCAAACTGTATGGAAAACATCGTTCAGCCCCAGTTCTGTTTCATCATTAAAATTGTTTTTATTTTACGACGGCTTTCTATCACAAATTTTTGTGTTCTGTTTGAACACTTATTTATAAAAAATATTTTTAATTTAATAATAGTTTTTTTTTTTTTTTTTTTTTTGTAAAGATATACGATTAAAGTACATAAATCTTTGAAATTATTCATAAAGCAGATTAAGAAATGTATAGTTAGAACGGTAATAATGTTGAATTTGGGTTGTTCCCGGATGGCTGGTTACCAGGTTACATAGTTATACTTAGTTATATACCCAACAACAAAATACATTTATTTAAATTTATTTTTAATATATTTTGTTGCTGTTAATATAACTGCTGCCAATCCGCCTTTCGTGAATAGGACTTATGTCTGTTTTAGGGATTTTAAAGTGGGACTATGGCAAATTCTGAATCGACTATCCCTACAGCTTTTTAATGTGATTTCTAGTCTCAGGAAACTAATCTAGACCAAATTTCACCAAGACATCATTTTTGTTTTAGTGTTAGACGTATTTAAGTGTTTCCAATGAGTGGGTGTATATGGATTAGTCTCAAAATTGCATGGTGTTATTTTTAGTTATACAAAACTTAATGAATTAGTTTTTTATTCAAATTTCAATCATTAATTTTAATTTATTCAATAAAAATTTAAATTGAATCTCGTAAATAATTTGATAACTAGTTTGTTCAATTCAATTAATTTATTAATTTTTTTTAATTACCTGAGGTAATGAAATAAAATATACATTTTCTTGTTAATTATTTTTGAAATGAATCAACTAACACGCTGTTGGAAATCGGACAGTTTTTTCATATTTATATCAAAATTGAAAATATCATTCAAAAAAAATCATAATTTTTAAAATTTTAAGTAATCAATAAAATACTTTTGGTGACAGGTGCAAAATCAACAATTTGTTTGCTTAATTTTACGAGTTTGGTGATTAAAATCCATTTATCTACATAATATTATATAAAATCCACGTATACCAAATAAAACCTTTCAAAAACTGACCTATTACTTAATTAAATTTTGAGTAATATCAAAAAATATTTTTCAACTAATCACTTTACCAAGTCAATCTTATCATCTTAATTACTGCATTAAATCTCACATGAACCAAAAAAAATAAAAATTCAAAGACTCCTACTTCTTTCTATTCCTCTACTAAAACTTAATGCTCTCACTAATAAATCATTTAAAATAAATCTGAAGAGTTTAAACATTTAAAATGATTGCATTTAATCGTTCAACTGTCACATTTTAATAATTTCATGGTGCGATCACTGACCAGCCCCCAATGGCGCCCTTTGGCTAAAACTCATCAATAAATCTCAGGCTAAACTAACAACGACAACAACTACTACAACAGCAGAAAATAAAATATTGAGAAAAAATATTTCTTTGAATGCAGAAGTAGAAACACAATCCATATACTAACTACTTTTATACGCAATGACCAAATGGTCACAAGAACCATTGCAAAGTCTAAGGCCAGACAGAAAGAATGTTAGCAGGCTGGATACTTTTGGCTGCCGTTCATTTATTTCTGGAATCTGAGTATTAGTTCTCATCAATAGTCAGTGAAAGAACGCATGCACTAGATGTAGGGGTTTCAGGTGAGGTTTACTATTTTATGAGTAAAAATTTCGGAGCAGATCTGTATTTGAAGTAAACTATAACTGAACACGAACTAGCCTAGAACCTAAATAAGAATTAAAGAAACTGAATGATCCTGTGTCTCTGAAATATGAGAAGCTATAAAAATATTAAAAAACAACAAATCACCAGGCCTTCACAATATTGCTCCTGAACTGTTGCTGGTCAATCAAATGATCAGCTCGAAGCAGTTGTTTCCTCTGATTGATAAGTTCTGGGGCTTAATTCTAAAGCAATTTTATTTCTTATTCTTTCAGTCGATACTGAACGAATCGAAATTATTTTTTCAGTATTGTGAAACCCAAATTAATGCTCTACAACACTGAAAAAATAATTCCGATTCGTTCAGTATTGACTGAAATAATTAGATATTAACTTGCTTTCGAATCGAGAAAGTACTCGATCACGACGGCCAGAATCAGGGCCCTGGTCCTTTATTCATATACAGGTGGGTGTAATAGTCAAAATCGCGTAAAAAAAGGTGACTGTAGAGGTATAGCACTCCTTAATAAACTGCTCAAGGTTATAGCCGATATTATAAAGAGAAGGCGCTATAATTTTACCAAGAATGAGGAAAGAGCAAGTTAGGCTTTGCCAAGAAAAGTTCTGTGTTGACCATGTCAACAGTCTGAGTCCGTAGAATGGAGATCACCACTATATCTCCTCTTTATCGATTTTGAAAAGGTATTCGATGCACTTAACCGTACTGCCATTTGGAAGGTATTATCTTGTTAAGGAGTACCACAAAAGCTGATTTCCATCATCAAATCAATGTTCACTCACGCAACATATAGAATCCTGCATGAGAACTAACTATCTGCAAAAATTAATATCCGAAACGGAGTTCACCAGGTATGCGTCGTACCACTAATCAACATAGTATTGGATGTCGCTATGCAACAAGCTACAGCAACTAGAATGTAGACTTGAAGACCTTGACTTTGCAGGCGATATATGTATGTCTCTTAACTTTGCATGCTGTAATGGAAAATAAATTTCGCATGATCGTCGCACACGCATTTAATGCTGGTCTGACAATAAGCACAGGCACAACGAAAGTAGTGCGCATTTTTTTACCCAAAATAACTCTCCTCTTTACATAAATGGAGTACAACTTGAAGAGGTGGAATCCTTTTGCTACCTTGGGACCTCTATTGATAGAATGGCCGGCTCCAATGCTGATATTTCTGAACGCATTAATAAGGCAAGGAAGGCAAACTGAAAATCTTCAATTCAAAAGTAAAAGCTGTTTTTCTGTAAGGCTGTAATGAAATGCCTCCAGCTCTGATGCCCACGCCCTACAAGTCTTCATCAACAGCTGCCGTCATTGACTTCTAAAAATATTCTGGTCAATTATCTCCAACTTTAGACTTTAGGAAATAAAACAACAAATCCCAATACAACGAGATACTTGTAAACGAAAGATAAATTGGATAGGGAATACGCTCCAGGAATATGCAGATGATATTGCCATCCAGTCAATACCTCACACATGGAAGCGCCAAATCTATCCAAATCTAGAAATGATTAAAGCCCAAATGGAATGGAACATGCTTGTTACGGCCCTTTGTCCTTATAGGAACAACAGGAAGAAATATATATATATATAAACTAAAACCTTAACATAAGAATGAACTTGAATGTGAACTTAAACCTAAACCAGAACTTGAACTTTGTCCTGAGCTACAATCTAAATTATAACTTGAACTAGAACCTGAACTAGACCCTGAAATAAAAGCCAAACTAGAACAAAAACTATAATTAGGAACTGAGCTGAAATTAGAACAGAAGCCAGAAGCAGAAACTCAACAAAAACTTGACTTAGAACCTGAATTCAAATCTAAACTAGAACTAGAACCTGAACCAGAGCCTAAACTAAAAGCTAACGTGGAACAAAAACTTAAACTAGGACCTGAACTCAAACTTAAACAGCAACAAATAGCAGAACCTCAATTAAAAGTATTAACTCGACAGAAATCCGATTTAGATTCTAAACTTGAACTAAAACTAGGACCTGGGGCCTAATTCTGGCAGTCGTGATCGAGTGCTTTCTCGATTCGAAAGCAATTTTATTTCTAATTATTTCAGTCGATACTGAACGAATCGAAATTATTTTTTCATTATTGCGAAACTTAAATTAATGCTTTATAACACTGAAAAAATAATTCCGATTCGTTCAGTATTGACTGAAATAATTAGATATTAAATTGCTTTCGAATCGAGAAAGTACTCGATCACGACTACCAGAATCAGGCCCCTGAACTACTAGAGCCTAAACTAAAAGTTAATCTAGAACAAAAACTAGAATTGGAACCTGTATTAAAATTGTAACATGAACTCGCCAAAAAACTGATTTAGAACCTGAGGTAGAGCCGAAACACAAACCTAATCTAGAACCTGAAAAAGAACCTTAACTACACCATTTTTCATTGAAATTGAGATTGAGAAAATTTCAAATGAAAATGAGAATTTCAATTTGAAATTAAGAAAATTCCAATTAAAATTGGGAATATCAATTTGAAATTGAGAAAATTCCAATTGAAATTGAGAATATAAATTTGAAATGAAAAAAATTCCAATTGAAATTGAGAATATCAATTTGAAATTGAGAAAATTCCAATTAAAATTGGGAATATCAATTTGAAATTGAGAAAATTCCAAACGAAATTGGAAAATTTTAAATTGAAATTGAGAAAATTCCAAATGAAATTGTGAAATTTTAATTAGATAATCACTTTGTTTGTTATGTATGTTCGTTGTATGAATATTAAAAAAATTATATAATTCAATTTTTTAAATTAAAATTTCTCAATTTCATTTGGAATTTTTTCAATTTCAAATTAAAATTTCCCAATTTCATTTGAAATTTTCTCAATTTCAAGTTGAAATTCTAAATTTCATTTGGAATTTTCTCAATTTCAAATTGATATTCTCAATTTCAATTGGAATTTTCTCAATTTCAAATTGATATTCTCAATTTCAATTGGAATTTTCTCAATTTTAAATTGAAATTCTCATTTTCAAACATTTACTAGAAACTGAACAAACAACTTAGCCGGAACCTTAACTAGGGCCTGAACTAAAGTTTTAAGTTGAAGAAGTAGAATTTAAACTATTCCTAAACCAGAAGTGAACTTGAACTGAACTAAACTAGATTCTGATACTTTTTTATATTCTCCTTGATAACGAGACCCCTAATTGCCCAACTATGTGGCGTTTGAGAAACTAAAGATTATGATTTGTTTCCTTTTTGCTGAAACTTGTATTAAAGGCGAACAGTGAGTAGTTTTTGTGCGTTCCCAAAATCTTGTAAAACTTAAGTGTTAAACAAACAAGTCCCTTTTCTTGCGCTCTTTTTTTTTTTTTTTTTTTTTTTGTTCCTTTCCACTCACTAGCATTGTAGTTGCTGTTGTTGTAAAAATCTGATGCCTTTGAGGCCATTAAAACTGCAGCCCAGTGTTTTTTCAAATGTTTACGATTACTCATTTTGTTTTGCTTCTCTTGCAAGGCATAGAGTTTTTGGCCAAATTCAAAAAAAAAAAATACCCCATAACAGACTTTTATGTTTTTCCTTACGATATATTATTTATCATTTCTTTAAGCAATTTTTCATGTGATATACATTTATATATGTATAATAAAAAAATCATCTTATTGCAGCCAGCATCTTGGTCCAGTTCCAATATTAATAAAAAATATTTCACAAGACAGAAAGAAAGGAATGCCACATATCAGAGATTTTCTGTATTGTGGGATTTGGGTGCATTAGGGATGGGCAATAAATATCGATATATTAAAATATCGATATTTAAAAATATTATAATCGACATACATCGCCGATATTAAAAATACCCATATATCGATACATCGATATTTATCTACGACTATCGAATTCGATATTTTTAGGATCTCTTTATAAGAAAATTCAACATTTTAACCGTTGCTCAACAACTTACAATACTGTTGTTTTTTAAGAATTGCCTGATATGTTTTCATAGATTACACACTTCAGTTTTGTCTGGGTTTTTTTAGACGACAAAAAAAATAAGAGCGGAAAAAATATTCTGGAAAGTGTTCCTAGATTTATGCAAAGAATCGCCTTAATTATGGCGTATTAGCAGCGATAGACTCATGAAAGTTGCAATATTAATAATAAAAAATAAATATTTTTAAATTAGATTTTATTTCAGCTAATACGGCCTAAAGTTCTATATGTAATTAAAAATGCATTTAATCCATATTTTCCCAACTTTTCGTGAATGTTATGTTCACTTTATCAAGGGATTCGTAATAAGAGAAATTAATTTTTTATTACATTGAACAATAGTTTGTTGTGGACAAACATAAAAAACATTAAACATGAAATATTTAGATAAACACAAACTTAAAAAATTATATCACAGGTTAGATATTGCAACACAGTAACTGGCATTAATGTTTCACGAAACGTTGGGAAAATATGGATTAAATGCATTTTTAATTACATATAGAAATTTAGGCCGTATTAGCTGAAATAAAATCTAATTTAATAAACAATTACATTAGCCAAAAAAACAAAAATAATATGGTGCCTATTATGAACTTAATTCGATTTTCGACAGCAGTCGAATTAGTTGATCGAACGAATTTTCATTTGGTATTATGGCACACATTCGATAAAAAAGTACTATTGTGATTTAGTTTATTCACAGTAGTAAATTTTCTATCAGCTGTCACTTTAAATAAAAAATTTTTGTTAACAAATGTAAAAAAATTTAAAAATAAAACTAATATAAATCATGACTACGACGGACTTATAGTACGATGATTCATCTGATCAATATGAACGCTTACTAGCACTGGCCTGTACCTGTAGCCGGAACTTTTGTAAAAATTCCTTTTGCCTACAAAGGATTTTGTTCCATAAGGGAAACAAGCTTTTCCAACTACTGTCGACTTTAGACTTCCATAAAATAACCAAAAATAATTAAGAATGTGGAATTTTCACACCAAAACTAATAAATTAACAAAAACTTACATTTTAAACAATTTTTTTTTTAATTATTTACGCCGTCGAAAGCAAATTTGTTTTCGTTAAAAAATTCGATGCACAACGAAATTTTCGACAGTGCTGCCAACTCATAATACCAATATGTAAATATTTTTTTTTTTTTATTTGAGCATGTTCTTATGTATATATTAAAAATAAAATATTGCAAAGTTTACTTGCATAGTGTGTGGCACAAGTTTCGTTTACTGGCAGTATATAATCCGGCATTATATAATCCCAATTAATTTTTTGTTTTTTAGATTTCATATGCCGAATAAATAAAAATTTGTTTGTATTCTTTACTTTTTTTTTTAATTTTTTTTATTGTAGAATTAATTGCCGGTCCCTCGATTTCAAACCAAAACTTCGTTCGCATAACTTACCTTAAAAACTAAATTTTTAAATTGTTTTTTGTTTTAAAAAAAAAGTTAAGCGAATGAAAGTTTCGTTCGAAATCGAGGGATAGGCAGTAAATTGGAAATTAAGAGAAAAACTAAAAAGTTAGAATGGAATTACATGTAATATGTATGTTCATATGTAAATACATACATATGTATTGACATATGTAGGTATATAAAGTTTTTAAATTTGGCAATAATTTCAGCTTAATACGTTCGATACATCGATATATCGATATTTTTTTAATTAATAAATATCGATACCCTTAAAAAATATCGATATATTTTTTCATTTTGCCCATCCCTAGGGTGCATGGCAGTCATATCGCTCCTTTGTTGCAACATAGTCATATCTCAAAAATATCAAACTTGCAAAATGCTATTAAAGTTTTTCAAAATGCACTTTTATATACTGATTTAATAAAATATATTCTGCTATAACTTCGGTTCAGTTTAAAGTAAAACAATGAATTTTTTACATAGAAAGAAGGTATAAAGGAGAACTTTTGCTTAAGTAACTTAAAATTTTTGTTTTTTTGAGATATGACTATGTTGCAATAAAGGAGCGATATGTTAAATCCACATATCGCTCCTTTATTCATTAGCACATAAATAGATAATCAAAGTGTTCATAGCTAATTTAAAGTCACGGAAGGGAAAAAGGCCGTCAACTGCATGTAAGCAAATGATAATAAAAGAACAAGTATTGTATATTTTTATTAAGAGTTTCCTCCAACCAAATACATTAAACTCTACAATGGCAACCTTATCAACAAACATTCTCATATTATTATTACGTTGGTGGTATGCTGCCATCCTGTTTCCTCAGGATTTCATTATTTAAAATTCCACTCTGGTTTTTTATGGTGAAGATGAACTCATAAAACTTAACGTATTGAATGAGTAGTATGTGATAAATATATTCCAAAAACCAACAGCAGAACCTACAAAAAAAGATGCACAAACTTTGAAGACATTTCTTTTCTTATTACCAAAAAAAAAAAGAAGAAAAGAAAAACGGTTTGTTTCTTCGTTTATTTGTTTGTTTGTTTATACAAGTTGCGTGTTTATGGTCCATAATTCACTATTTCGTTGATTTCACCATACAATTCATACAGTTCGGGGTGAAATAAATATAAATGTCAAAAAAATGCCAAGTTATTGGCAGAACTTTTATATGAGGGCTCGTATGTGTGTTTCTCTTAAGATTTTCTTAATATGTATGTAATATATAAGTTGGTTTTTTTTTCTTAAGAGAACTCAACTTTTTTCATGTATTTTAAATATAATATGAGAAATTTAAAATAAGTTTTATTTGGTTTCCAGTCAATATTTGATTTTTATTTTTTTAGTCGCTATTGATTTTAAAATCGAATTGAGAAAATATACTTAGAACAAAGCCGCCCTCGCCTAAATCCAAGTAATTCGAAGTAATTCAAAGGGGTAGATATTTATCAAAGATGGGGGTAGAGCACTAATTTAACAGTTTCAACTCACACTTAGTGATAGTGCGAAATTGTTTCAATAATTTTGTAGATGTTAAATGATGAGTTGAAAATTAACAATCTGAATAAATATGATTGTGATGTGATGTTTACAAATTTTGCACTAAAAAAAAGTTTGATTTAAGAAAAAACCATCATCAGTTTATTGCGACTTTTTTTCACTCATTTGAGTCGTAGATGGGGGTAGTTTACTAATCTTGCCGTTTCAACTCAAATTTAGTGATAGTGCAAAATTATTGCAATCCTATTGTTGATGTTGAGTGATGAATTGAAAACTAGAAATATCACAAAACATGAGTGGTAGTTTATTTATTGCAACTTTTTTTCTACAGAAATTTGAGTGCAACTTAAAATTTTGCTTTAAAATATTTAATCAGAAACTTGTTATATTATGATTAAAGCCAAAAAAAAAAAAGAAAAAAAAAATTAAAAACAAAAAATGTACTTTGGATTTCAAGAAGAATTCTTGACAAAAAGTACTAAAAACAAGAAGTAAGAAAGATGATGTTGATCAATTAAAATAGGTAATAATTCATTCAAGCAAATTTCGATCTACCAAGGTAAAATACCATTTGGTTTAAAGATTGATGTTTGACTAATGTCGTCATCCGTCCTCAATGGCGGTGAGAGCTAAACGGCAAACTCCACTGAAGAGATTGTGTGGTTACAATCGAAACTAGTCTGGGCAACCTGTCCGTGAAAACCTGGGTTCAATTCCCAGCTCAGTCAAGAATGAAAAATTATCAATAAATTTTTATTCATTTCATGTTGTGAAATTCCTTTCTTCATAAAAATAATTTAATGAAAATTAAATTCAATGAACTTCAGCCTGATTAAAATATCAAAATTTGGATTAAAAACCATTAACAGTACAATATAATAACCACAATACTAATTTTTAAAGCCAAGAATTATTTCGTTATTAGCAGAATATAATTTTGTTTAATTTCCTTTGCTTATGCACATTACATTACCTTTTCGTAAATTTTTGTGAGAGTTGTTTGTATGCAGCTTTTTTGATTGCAAGTTCGAATTTTGCACTCTTTGATTTGAATACAGATTTAAAACATTCAATCACCGTTAGTGATAAAGAAACAATTTGCAATAGCTCTCAATTTTTGTAGTGCTAGAAAAAAAATACTAATCATCACTTAAGCTGGCAAAAAAGAGTGCAAATTAATTTTTTGCAGTTTTATTTAGCGTTGATGTAAATCAATAGTTAGTGCACTACCCGCAACTATGATATGAGTGCAACTACAAATTTTGCATTTAAGTTAAAATCAACGACTTTTTTTATGATTAATGCCAAGAACTATTCCGTAATTGACAAAATTTTATTTTGTTTAATTTTCTTTGCTTATGCATATCCTCAAAGAAATCAAAAACCATGCACATACATAAAAATTACGTTTTTAAAATGTAAACGAGACAATTTTTATATGCAGCCTTTTTGATTGTAAGCTCAAATTTTGCACTATTTGAATTGAGTGCAGATTGTATGCATTAAATCACAGTTAGTGATAGTCAACAAATTTGCAATACCACTCAATTTTCATAGTGGGAGTGAAAAAAAATACCAATCATCACTAAAGCTGGTAAAAAATAGTGCAAGCTAATTTGTTTGCAGCTTTATTTAGTGAGAGTAC
This sequence comes from Pollenia amentaria, assembly GCA_943735925.1. Taxonomy (NCBI): domain Eukaryota; kingdom Metazoa; phylum Arthropoda; class Insecta; order Diptera; family Polleniidae; genus Pollenia; species Pollenia amentaria. Next base: position 43,210,965 of record OX031006.1, on the reverse strand, counting down.
AATGTTGATTTAATATGTAGTGCACTACCCCCATCTAGGATATTTATACACACATAGAAAAAGTATGTCTTATTGGATAACTAAACTTTTTATAAAGAAAAATTTGTATGCGTGTATGATAAACGCAGAAAAAACATGATTGAAACATAATTAAAACAAGTAGGACTGCTTTATTCGTCTATGCCGAATCTAATATACCCTTCACAATGGTGTGATAAGAACAGAAAGTTATATAAATAATAAATAAAAATAAATAAGATATAAATAAATCTATTTTGTGCCATGCCCACTTTTCTAATCCCGCCCATATCAAGATATTTTTACCTAATTTGGAAACTTTGGGTTTTGCCTAGGGAGATCGAACGGTTATTATTCGACCGGTTTTAACCGGTCATCTTTGCTTTGCCCAAGTCGGTTATTTTAAAATGCTCATGTTTCGAATATCGAATAAACCGGTTATTTTGGTATAATAAACCGGTTATTTTAATAATGTGTAATTAATATACATTTTCCTTACTCTGGTTATAGATGTACCCGTAATTTAAGTATTTTCTAATTGAATATTGGCCAAACTTAAACTTTTAATGAAGAATGTCAAAACAAAATGTAACAAAGGTCGAAAAACATTATGAACACTGTAAATACAAATGTCTTATAAAAGTGTGTGTTCTTGTAAAAAAAAAACCAAAAACTATTCAAAATACTACAAAAACGTGTGCATTTAAAAAGTAAGAATTTGTGCGAGAGTATTCTAAATATTAAATATATTTTTATATAGAGGTTATCTCTAGAGATTTTTCGAACGCGATTTATAAGACAAAGTGAGGTGCTTGAAGTGCCCTAAAATAATAAGATACAAAGGTTCTTCCATGTCACAACTTATTAATCACCTTTAATTAGTCTACATGCTTGACATTAATGTGCTCCACATAAAACTTAACTCAGTTCGAAGTAGTTCTAAAGAGACGACAAAGAATACTTTACTAAAATGCGCGGCCAAAAATGAATCATTGGTGAAATATTAGCCCATTATGTTGCCGAGGACAAAATGCACTTTAAGGCACTAAAAAATCTTAAGTCTCTTCATGCTGAAAACTACAACATTCCGGCGGAATCAACGATATGGGAAAAATGTCTACCACCCAGCAAAAACTTCACTTACAATGCTACTTTTAATGACTTCCTGAATTCATTACTTTGTAGCTTTATTCGCCACTTTTTGCATTATTAGTTTTATATAAAATAATAACTATATTTTTATACTTTAAATAAGTCATTATTATACATTACAAAAAAATACTTTGGTAAAATGACTTAAATAAGTTATTATTATATGATTTTAAATAATTTTTTAAATCAATTTGCAATATATTATATTAATATTTGTTAGATATCCGGTAATATTATAAAATTTTAAGAAAAGTGTCGACGTGAAATACATGGAAAATCCAAAAATCAATCAAATTGATGTAAATATATACATAAATATGTTCCAAAACTACCAACACAATTAGTCAATTCACAAGTTATCCTAACATTTCATATTATCAAAATGTCCTAATATTTCACAATGGTTTAAAAATATTGTTGTACGGCTCAGCCGCTCAGCGCTGGACTTTTCTGATTAATTACGACAGCACAATAAACACAGCAAGCAACGTTCTATTTATTTAAGACACTTTTTGTTAACAAACCGACAACAATATTTTTAAACCATTGTGAAATATTAGGACATTTTGACAATATGACATGTTAGGATACCTTGTGAATTGACTAAATATATTCTTGTTATTAGAATACTAGTAGTACTATCAATCTAATGTTAACGATTTTTTTTGAATCCGTAGTTTCATTTCGATCGATTTTCGTAATTTCGACAAATTTTAATTTTGTTATTTTTGTGCAAATCAAAACAAAAACTTTTTTCGATCGAAAAATTAAAAGTGATTTCATTCCGAGAAAATTTATAGGTTTTTGTTTTCGAAAGATGTTTTCTCGGAACTAACAAAACTTTCGATCGAAATTGATTTCTGTGACAGGCCCGTATATTTACTTATATGAATACACACATTGTTATTGCAGTGTTCGAGCTATAAATGATTTTGTGCAGCAAAAGCACTCTTTATTAAATATTTTCTTACATTTCGAAAAATTTAATATTGTTTACACTTTTTCAACAAAAATTCCATAATATTTCAGAGCAATTTTAATAAGTGTGTTTTAACCTCTTTGAAAGTTAATTTGAAAGTAGTTATTTCTTGTCTCTTTTGGTAACTACATATTTTTATACAACTTTTAAGTAAAAAATAAAGGTATTATTTTTAAGGTTGTAATTGGCCAAATTATAAAGGATTACTTTTGGGACATCGCGAACAAAAATAAGTACTTTTTCTAGTGGAAAAATAAGTACTCCTTTTCTCAAGATCTCATTATTTTTCTACTTATTTTGTAAGCAAAGTTTTTGCTGGGCAGTTTTATTTATTGAAACACCAAGAACTAAAAAACAAAATTGAAGAAATCAAACAATGTCATCGAAGGTCTTAAATTGTAGTCGACGAATTGACAAATATTTCACACAAAAAGAATGTTCAGTTCACTATTCGTTTCTACAATGCTGAAACAGAATAATTTGAAATAGATAATCGTGGTTAAGAGGTTTTGTTTGCAACTTTTAAAAAATATGGTTGATTTATATTGACATGCTTAACCACCAACAAATTAAAACTCATTCAAAATAAATTTGGGAGAATAACTTTATAAAATTCATATAAATTTTTTTGCTTTTGCAAAACGTTTGTCTAGATCAAATATCATTCAACAGTTTCTAAATTACATTATACAAATATCTTCTTACAAATAAATTTAAGTAAATCAATAAAAAATTTTTGAAAATTTAGCTAAAGTTTGATCAATTTACTGGTCCCACTTTTCTTGGATTTTATCGTAAAATAATTGTTAGGTCTGATCTAAGTCATATCTACATATGTATTTTGTTGGCTCCTTACCTTTGCAAATTGTTTTGTTTTTATTTAAATTATCGTTGTATTACAAAAACATATTTGATTTTTGTGTTTTTATGTATTCGAATTAAAACCGGTTAACCGGTTATTTAAAAAACGCTTAACCGAAAACCCTGTTTTTAAAAATAGCAACTATTCGTAATATTCGAAAACCGGTTATTGAAATAAGTCGAATAATCGATCTCCCTAGTTTTGCCGTTCTCCAGATATACAGAAAAAAACAACAACAAGTTATATATGGGTAAAATTAGAGGCAGTCGTCGTTTGTTGCTCATATCTCAGTCATTTATGGACTGATCTGGCTGAATATCAATAGCAAATGTTAACGGAGTATTAGTGACATGAATATATAACCACCTAGTCCCCAGCATTACTGGAGTCTTAAAACCCATCATTTTTTTCAGTAAGCAGTACGCCCATGTATGTGAATTACTCACTTAACATGACTGTTTTTTTTTTTTGATTCCAACGGACACATACATTTGGTTTGTTTATTTGACTTAAAACTTTAAAAAATTATACATTTAACAGAAAAGCCATATATGTTTTGCTATTCGATTAATCGGCATTAATTCTTCGATTAATCCTTTAAGCAAAATCAGCAATTTTAAATTTATCGTCTAAGATTAATCGACTGAACACCCTAATCCCAATGACTCAATTTAATGAGAACTTGTAATTAAATTGAGCCTTATGAGTCGTTTCGTCATTTCTGTGATGCCGATATGGCATCCCATTGATGACAAAATTTGAAATTTAGAACCTGAAGACAATTTGGCCATCACAATGATAAAAGTGTCATGGGGTCATAAACGAACACACTTGTCATAGTACTGATGTCAAAATACATCAGCAGTATGACGCCTTTTCTATCAGTGTATCGTGAAAGTAATTGCCGCCAATTTTTTCCAACATTTATAAGGAAGTTATGGCCTTAAAAGCTATTTTCGGGAGTAGTATTTGAGTGGGAGCTATTTCCTATATGGACCGATTCCAATAAAATTGTATATGACGTTTTAGATTTCCTTACAATAAGTTTGGACCAAATTAAATCTAAATATCAACATAAGAAAGAAGCTTGTATAGGGGCTATGTGAATTGATAGACCGATTCTAACCATTAGAACCTATTCTAACCATTAGAACCTATCGGGCATGTTCTGACAATCGCAAACTGTTGCGATTCTGACTTGAAATCGCATAATTGGTGTACGTAAATCGCATTCGCAAGAAGTTTGCCGACTACAAATTGCGAAGGTATGCTCAAGGGAACTATAAAATGTTTAAGAATGTATGACAGATCGCATGTAAAACGCACGAATTTCAGAAAAACTTTAAATAAATCTGACAATTTGCGATTTAAAATCATGTTATTGGCAGAACATGTACTTAAAGGCGGATCTAGAAGGTGTAACACACATCAGCACAATTTCATAATACAAAAAAATGTAATTTAAATTATATCGTTTTGCTTTAGAACTCGTCATGTCAATATTTTTCTAAATAACCGATTTTCAACAAATTTCATTATCATGATATAAACTTTTTTCTCGGAACTATTTATAAAGCCTATAGTACACGGCATGTAAAAAGACACATGCGCATGTGGTTCTGACGTAATTTTGACGTCAATGCAAAGCCACGATAAACATTGCGTGTTGTGTGATGACGTCAAAATTACGTCAGAATCACATGCGCATGTGTCTTTTTACATGCCGTGTACTATAGGCTTAAGTCTATTTATAAAAATGTGTTGTCCTTTTTACTGTTGAAGAGATTGAAAAGAATTTAAAATCAAACTTGTCATTTAAATTTAGTTATTTAACATAAATATTTCCTTTTGAATAGTGTAAAACCTTAAAACAGCTGCTAAATTCACTTTCGTGCTGCGATTTTTTTTATACCCAAACTAAAATTCAAACAAAAACTCTATAACATTTTTGACTACATCCTCAATTGGCCGTAAAATCAAATTGAGTACAGCCAATTTAGACAATTTCCATTTAATCACTTATTGAAGATTTCCGGTTTCCTGGTTGGTGTTTTTTTGTTTATAGAGTGTTTTTGTATTTGATACAATTTGGCTCATTCCAAGACAGTTGATGGGTAAATGGCCTAAATATTTGTTATTAGATTGTAGGCAAAATTTTACACCTTGTTAAAATTGTACAACTAACAGGATATTTCGCACATGCCACAAACTGCGCAATTATGGTTTTTATAGTCATGTGCCCACTACCACCAACAACACAACCACCACCATCAGCACACACTTCCAAGCTGACACAAAGAATGGCCACAACCAAAGTGAAATATAAGCAAACCGGCCAGCCAGCCACAGCCAGCCCAGTCAAATGTAGAACAGCCAACCAACAAGAATCATAAACATTTTCTTTTTAGCACGCCTCTGCAAAAACGCACACTCTTACAAACTTTGGAACAACTACAACAACAACGTTGTGTTCCATTTATAGCTCATACCCATTTCAAAAACCAGACTAACTGACTGACTGTGTACCCGAAATTAAATGCAAGCGAATACCCCAGCTAAAGAATCTGCCGTCTTCTTTCTTTACCAGCTCATTTGCTGGATGTTTTGGCAGAATTTAAATTTTGTGTGTGTCTTTTGTCTCGTTTCTCATGGAAATGACGCACGCGTTTCATAGCGGGTGTTTTCTTTTTTGCTGATTTATTTTTCAGTGTTCGTAGGAAGAGTGCATAAATATTGGTGTACGACAACTCCTTGCCATAAAATCCTTTTTAACAAGTTTTTCAATGAGAAACATAAACAGTTGTTTTGCTGGTTGTAAAACTAACCTTTTGACAACAATTGTTCCATTTCCGTTTCTTACAATAAATGATATGTTCTGCAATTTTCCCCTTCTAGAAACATTGTCATTTGGTGTAAGAAAAGGGGCTGCAATTGTATGCAGTTGATGTTGGAAAATATGCGCATTAAAAAAAAGCTTTACAAAATTCAAAATATGCTTTAAAATTCACTTTTCTATTGGCTTGATAAAAAATGCTCGATATTTTAAAACGATATAAAGCGTTTTGTCTGTTTCTAAAAAAAATGTTTTGCTTTGAAACAGTTAAAATTGCGTTGAAAATATTTTTTAACGAATTATGCATTATTTTTGTAACGAGAGAGGAAAATAAATGGCATTCTTTTTTGCCTTCTCGCCTAAAAGCTCAGCACTTATAGATATTATATTCGATATTATGATATTATGTTAAAGGTTGAAGATCGTTCATGAAGGAGCTACAGAAATTAGAGCCAATTGTCGATGAAGAAGCTTTTTTAACAGAATAATATTAGCAAAATTAATAAAAAAAATAACTCAACACGGTATTTTCTTAATACATGTATACACAAACACAAGCAGATAGACCCCAAGCGCTAAAAATTATAGCATTTTTTGTAATATAATTTAAGTAATTTATTATCCCCAATATTTTTGAAATATGTAATTTCAAAAATCTTTGTTTGAATTGCACATTGAATGCTCGGAAATGAATCACTGCGTTGCATCTGTGATTAGTTTGCGATGCTCCTGCAAATCAGCTAATGCTATTTTGCTGCGCAGTTTGGCTATATTTTTGAACACAATATGACCCTTTTTAGACTCGACAAATTACTTGCGCAAGTCTCTAACGCATTTCTTGGTTTGTAGATGTCAGCGATAAGGTCGGGCTATGGAAAAAAAATTTGTACAGACGTTGTTTTACTCGGCAAGTAACTGGCGCAACTTACTTGCCGAGTCTGAAAGGGGTCTATGCATCAGTCATTCTTGTAATGAACGTTTTACACGGGGTTTACATTTAACAGTACTGTCAAGACTGTAAGAAAATATATAACACTACTAACTGCCTTCGTGATGTATGCATCCAGACAGTTCACTTTTAAAATAATGTCAAACGTGAATGTTGCAGTGCAAGTTCTAGCTAAACTTTTTTTTACATAACCTAAACTAATTAAAAAATAGCATAAAACAACTTTAATGTGTAAACGTAGATAACACATAACTAAAACATGATAAATCAAAGCAAAATAATTTTTTTTTACTTTTTGATTTTACTATCTGCGAAATTTGCAAGACAGTAGACAAGACAGTTGGAAAAGTGAGCTGGCATTTGCAGTGATGCCAGATGACGATTTTAATTTTTGAAAATGCCTTTATTTTGGGTTTAGGGAAACCAAAAGTTATTTGTATAAAAAAATATGAAAAAATATGCTTTTTCGACAATAATTAACTTTTGATGCATTTTTTTGACACTACATATATCTAAGTATATTTAATCGCTCGAAAATAATCGTGGATTTGCATATAGTTCCCTCCCCTAGCCATACGTATTTTATAATTTATTTTTTATTTACAACCTCAATTACATATATAAATTCAATATATTTATATATATTATTATTATTGGAAAGTTTATTGAGTAAATATTTTAATATATATAGACTAGAGGAGCCAAAAAAAATGAAAGTATATTCTAAAGTAAATGAATGGCCGAATTTGTTTCCTTTGTATATAAAAACATTTAATATGAAGTTTGGTGCCTATTGGATAAAGAGAGGTGTAGGCGGAAAAGGACACATATTTAGTGGTTATCAAATTTTTTAAATGTCTTAAAAGTTTTATTCTAGATGATAAATTAATCGAAATGTAAAAACCAATAACGTTTTCAAAAATCTATAAAAACGGTTGGGGATGAAAAAAGTTTAACAAAATTGTTTTACTAAAAGCAAAATATATAAAAAATAAAGATCAATTTAAAATAATAGTATATGTGTTTAGTAATAATTAATTCAAATACATATATTTAACTAATTCAATTAAAAGGAAAAAATTTAATTATACTAAAATGGAAAATTACTTTAAAATTTCGGTTAGCATTTCCTTAAAATTTATTGCGTTGTTTGTTTTTTGGATGTGACTTGGGAGTTGAAAATTTGATCAGAATCGAACCGCGCCAAAGATCAAATGACAAGGACAATGGTAAAGTTTTTGGTAATTTTTAATTTTTCATGAAATTAATAACGAAATATCGAGGGGTATATTCAATTTTGATAAAAGTTGATCAATATTTCAAAAGAAAAAAATCGAAATTATATCTTTTGTGGACTAGGGGCCAATGACCCAAAACATTTTTAACGTCAAACCTACAGTTTCAATCAAATATCTACGATATAAAAGAAAGCATTTTTTATTAATAATACAACAAATTAAAGATTCATTTTTTTATGAACTTGGAGTGAAAATTACCTTTAAAAAATTTTACATTTGGGTTGTTCACGGAAGTCGGATTATCAGGTTACAGTACTTTTCGCTTATAGTCCACTACTATAGCTGCCCAACTTTTGTGGACTATAAGCGAATTTGGACTATAACCGATTTTTTTTATACGCCATTTTATGGATAATAAGTGAATCCTTGTATAATTCACATTTTGGACTATATAAAAATTATTTTCTTAAATAAAACCACTCAATATAAGACCCCCTTTCAGACCCGGCGAGTAACTTGCACAATCCTCTTGGGCAACTCTAGCCTTGTAGATGTCAGCGGTAAGGTCGGGTTGAGGGAATAATAATTTAGTACAGACTTTGTTGAACTCGGCAAGTAACATGCGCAACTAACTTGCCGAGTCTGAAAGAGGTCTAACGAGTTTACTGATTTTTGCTAACCAAAATGTTTTAATAAAATTTAACTACAATAATTAGTATTGTGGTTATTTTGTTGAACTATTCATGGTTTTTTAATCCAAATTTTTACTATTTTAATTAGGCTTAAGTTCATTAAATTTAATTTTCATTAAATTATTTTTATGAAGAAAGGAATTTTTACAACATGGAAGATTAATTAAAATTGTTATTGATAATTTTCATTCTTGACTGACCTGGGATTCGAAGACAGGCTGGCTGGCGTGTGATTCGAACCCAGGCGGCTGGTTACCCTGACATGTTTCGACCTCAACCACTAGGTCTCCTCAGAGGGATTTGCCGAAAAAACAGAAGTAAGGAAAACATGTGAGATCAATTAAAAATGGATAATCATTCAAAAAGCAAATTTCGATCTACCAAAGGTTAAAATACAATTTGGTTTAAGGATTGATGTTTGACTACTGACGTCAGCAGTCATCGATGGCTGCGAGTGTAAGACGGCAAATCCCTCTGAGGAGACCTAGTGGTTGAGGTCGAAACATGTCAGGGTAACCAGCCGCCTGGGTTCGAATCACACGCCAGCCAGCCTGGCTTCGAATCCCAGGTCAGTCTAGAATGAAAATTAGCAATAACAATTTTAATTAATCTTCCATGTTGTAAAAATTCCTTTCTTCATAAAAATAATTTAATGAAAATTAAATTTAATGAACTTAAGCCTAATTAAAATAGTAAAAATTTAAAATTTAACTACAATCATACAGATTTTGGTTACATTAACCATATTATTGTCATCGGCAACCATGTTATAGTTAAATTTGTACTCCGTTAAAAAGCCTCAACCTTATTGTGGTTACCTCCGAACATGTTATGGCTAATAATAACAATATTATGTTTGAAATTATAATATTTTAAAACATTTTATATTTAATTTTAAATTTACAATAACATGTTAAAAAGTAACAAAATTATGGTTGATTTGCTATCTATAGTAGTTAATTAATTTTCTTTTGATTATTGATAGAACTACAATACAAAACAATGCCAATTAAGGTCGTCGCAGGATGAAACATGAATTAAAAGTAAGGAATAAAAAAAAAACTAAATAAATTTATTAATTGATTTGTATTAGGAGTAAACAAATTAAATAAAATTTCAAATTGACTCAATAAGCAAATTAAAAAAGGGCTGAAATAAATATCCATAACTAGCATTTAACCCGCTACTTCGTTAGCATCTCCTTTTCTTTCGTTGACATATTTTTACGCCAAAGTTTATGTTTCTAGGTTTTAACACGCTATTTTGTAATAGGTACAATTTTCACCTCCTTAACGTTCGAATTTCGAAAATGTACCAAATTTGTATTTGTATTTTTTAGATACGTTACGAATGTAATATTTTTTTATTTCAATGTTTATTAGTTTAATAGATAGATTGCGTGGCAAAAAAGTTTTAAAATACAGGTTTTACACGTTTACTCCCCAAAAGGGTCGAATTTCAAAAAAGTACCAGACACCTATTCGCTTATTTTTTTGATGAACATGAGGTTAGGGAATTTACCCTTTTTTAGCTTTTTTTAACCTCTAACCATAAAAATTTTCAAAACTCCCATCCTAGGGAATCGATTTAGCGAGAGGCCAACCTCCCGGTCAAATTTCAACATTTTAGTTTCAGGCGTTTAGGACGTGCGATGATGAATCAGTCTTTACATTTTTATATTATAAAGGTAGATGAAGAGAAATGTTTTGAAACAAAAATAACAGAATTAGGTACGAATTCACCTCCTTAACGTTCGAATTTCGAAAATGTACCAAATTTGTATTTGTATTTTTTAGATACGTTATGAATGTGAAACATTTTTTATTTTAATGTTAACTGGTTTAAAAGATAGATGGCATAGCAAAAAAGTTTTAAAAATAGGTTTTACCCGTTTACTCCCCAAAAAGGCCGAATTTCAAAAAAGTACCAGGCACCTGTCCGCTTATTTGTTTTATTGAACAACAATAAGTAATAAATTTTTGAATAAAAAAAAATGTTTTGTAAAAAAGTACCAAAAATAGGTACGGTTTTTACCCCTTAAATGTCCGAATTTGGATATTTTAGATAAGTTTCAAATCTGATATAACCCTTATTTCTATGTTTATGGGTTTAAAAGATAGATGGGGTGACAAAAAAGTACCAAAATACAGATTTTACCCGTTTACTCCCTATTTCCCCTTTTTGGTACTTTTTTCCCCTCATTGGAGCATGAAAAATTTCAATATTCTAGTGGGAGCCCATAATTTAATACGTTTATGTCAATAAATAAAAAAAAAAATGTTTTATAAAAAAAGTACCAAAAATAGTTACGCTTTTTACCCCTTAAACATCTGAATTTCGAAAAAGTACCAAATTCGTATTTGGATTTTTTAGATAAGTTTCAAATGTGATATAACCCTTATTTCTATGTTTATGGGTTAAAAATATAGATGGGGTGACAAAAAAGTACCAAAATGCAGGTTTTACCCGTTTACTCCGTTAAAGGGCTGAGTTTCCAAAAAGTACCAGACACCTCTCCACTTATTTTTCTAAAGATTAACGATAAGCATTTTTTTGTATCTCTTTTAGTTTTAGAGATATAAAGTTACCGAATTTACCCGTTTTTTACCCTCTTAACATTCGAATTTCCAAAAATCCCGTCTTCGTGGATCGATTTGGGGAGAGCCCAACCCCTGGTCCAAATTTCAAGTTTTTAGCTTCAGGCGTTTTGGCTGTGCGATGATGAATCAGTCAGTCAGTGAGTCAGTAACGTTACAATTATATATATATATAGATATAGTTACCATTGACCAAACTACTGTTAATTCTGAGCATAATATGGTAAATTTTGGCCATATTATGGGTTATTTTAACCAAATTATGGTAAATTTTGACAAAGTGTTAATTTAATATGGTCATGTTTAACCATAATATGGTTAACTATAAACATTACCATTGTCAATATTGAACCATATTTTCCTTTTAGAATATGGAAATCTTCAACCAGATTTTTCCCGCGTATACGATTCAGTGTTACAATCTGATCCGATCCGATTCTACAAGCATTCGAGAAATGGCTCAAGTTATGGTTCGATCAAAATATAGTTTTAAAATAAACTGGTGCTTGTAGATACCTAAACAAAGTGTAGTGCAAAAAAAATGTATATCAGCCTTAGCATTTACAGCAAAACATTCACCCACCAATTACCTTAAACGATACAGAAAAAAACATAAATGTAATATGTACATTTTTGCAAAAAAAAAATCACCACTTCTTTTACCCAAACCATAATTATACACATACACAGAGATTTAGATACATTTTAAAATTTAATTTCGTTTTCAATTATGATAATCAAGGTTAATATCCTTCTTTTATCCTTAATTACAATTACATGGAAAACTAATTATATTTGTATTAAAATAAAAACCCCCATCAACAGAGAACATGGGATTGAACTTTCAGCTCAAAGAAATCCGAATGTCAAGACACAAACAAAAACAGAAAAACAAATTTAGCCAAAACAAAACATCCCACAGCGACAAATTACACGAGACAGCAACAATAACTCAAAACACACTGTCATACAAAATGTAAAAGGGATAAAACTGAAAGAAAAAAAGGACAAAACGTAATAAATGACAATAATAAAGATGACACAAAGAAACTTGCAAAACTGCGAATATTAGATCATGCTGAGCAATAAATATGTCAACGCAAACATGGGTTAAACAAAATCATAAACAGCAAGGGCCAAACAAAAACAAGAAGGAAGAGCCAAGGCAAAGAGAGTGAAAGATAAAAGGAAATGAATTTGTATGTAAAAGAAAGAGAGTGAGACTTGGGAAAAAAGGAGCGTTAAAAGGATACAGATAAGGAGATAGTAAAGTGATAATTATTTGCATGAAGGTTGACAACTTTTGTGACATGTTTCTAATTGTTTTAAGTTTTTCAGTTGTAGCCATTTAAAAAGAAAACTATTTAGTAAAAATATATGGAGAAAAAAAGTTAATGTTTTGAGTAACAATGTGGCCATTTTGGCATTTTTGCAGCTAAATTTAGCATTACAAATTTTTATTTGGCTGCAAAATTTACATTTAGCACTTGGCATTAGTTATTTAGCGTGTTTAGAAAATGTTTTTAGCATTTACTTAAATTTTTTTATACATTATTAGAAATTTTGACCAAAAATAGTTGAACTCAAAGTTAAATTTTGTATGAAATCGGTTAATTCTTATGTTAAGATACATCTTTCCTGTATTGTTAAAAAAAACAATAGAATATTAAGGAAATATGAGAAATGCCCTCATCATGTTGATTGTAAATATTATTTGCCCTTGGATATGACGATATAAAAGTGCATAGAAATTTACTTTGTATTTAGATAAGAATTATATAGAATGGAAGCCTTTGAAAAATGTTTTTGCTTATAACCGCTGAAAAAATAATAATATTAGAACTTCAACTTTTCTATAACTTTCAACTATAAGAAATAAAATGATTTAAAAAATTTTGTGTAGCCATAGAAATAAAATCGTTTCCAATTTTGTATATCCCTGCAGATAATATTGGACTACGTGGTCCATTGTGGCTTAAATGGACTACTTACAACATGGTCCAATGTACTGTAGTACGGACCATATTAGACCAATTAACATACAGTGCTGCCAGCAACTGCTATAGTTTACAGTACTACACATTGGTAGCCCTGATGTTGTCCATTATTAATTGTTTATTTAAAAGTGAATCAAGAAAATTTTTTTAAGATTTGTGAAAAAAAAAATTATAAATACCAAGTAAATATATATAATAATAGCAATAATGGATTACAGTGCACGCCATAAAAGGCGATTAGTGAAAAAGTAGTAGCATGGAGTACTTTTGAAACTAACCCACTTGAGAACTCCATGGAGTAGTTTAGGGACTACTTCTGTGGGTTATATGGTCCACTCCTAGGACATCGTATTGTTAAATAGACCACCTTTTTACCTTATAATTAGAGTAGATTTGGAGTACTCCTACACGTAGAGAAAAAATATGTTTAGATATGGTCACCTCCAACAAAACTATTTTTAGACAAAATTTTAAACATATTATGTTTAAATTTAACCATATTATTGTCACCGACAAACATATAGTTGTTAAATTAGTCCTCCATCAAGAAGCCACAACCATATTATGGTTGCCTCTAAACATGTTATGGTTAAATATGACAATAATTTGTTTTTAAATTAACAAAAGTATTTTCCTCTTTTCTAAGAGCAACATGCTTTGGTTGAAAATCAACCATGCTATTATAAATCTTAAACATATTTTAGTTATTACTAACCAAAAGATGTTCGGAGGCAACCATAAAATGGTTGTGCCTTCTTGATGGAGGACTAATTTAACAATAATATGTTTGTCGGTGACAATAGTATGGTTAAATTTAAACATAATATGTTTGCAATTCTCTTTAAAAATAGTTTTGTTGGAGGTGACCAAATTTAAACAAATTGTTTCTCTGGGTGTACTCCTTTATGGACTACTCTTTACACGCATGTATGGACTAGTCTCGATATCTGCTGGGATATCAGGGTTTGCGGGACCCCTTAATTAAAAATTAAAAAATTTTTAAGTATCAGATGCTTTACCAAAATCTACCCTCTTGTTTAAGTTTAACCATTTATTTTAATTTCGTAAATAAATAAGTCACTAAAATGTATATAGTTTCGAAAAATATATCATACTGGTAATAAGTTTTTAACAAAAATCGTTAAAAAATGTTAGCATTATTTTTAGTATTTTCTAAAATCATGTTTAGCATTTTTTGGCCATGTTTAATGCCAGATTTAGCTGTTTAAATTTTTAAGATCTGGTCACACTGTTGAGTAATATGAAAGTGACAAATACAAATGGAGAGACATTAGACCGTATGGTTTTAATTCTAATAGAGCTCCTATTAACTATACAATCAATTTGGAGTACCTAATTGAAGGACTTTCCTCTAAAACGTATTACAGCTGTCCTTGATTTCAGATGCCAATTAAAAACAAATTTTTTTAATATGTGAGGAGTTCCAAAACAAAGCGCAATAGCTCCAATTGAATAATTTTGGTCAAATGCATTTCAATATACAGAGAAAAAAAATGGTTTTGTCATGAAACTCCGTATATGGAGTAAAAGGACTTAAAATTATAATTATGAATGGTATCTTATTAATTTATCTGACGTTCACTCTTACAATTATTGATCACTTTTGAGTATTTTTCGATCATTACGACACAATTGTTGCTTTATCCCGGTAGAACCACACCGTCCGGCCATTTAAAGCTTTAATATATTCTTCTTTATTTCTATAAGCACTATTTTTGAGATAAACTTTGTGATCGTATTCCTTCAGAATTTCGTGAAATTCTACCTTTTCGAGATTTCGTAAGTAATTCGTTTCGTTGTGTGAACCGTAAACGGTTCACGTATTTCCACCAGCATTTTCATACAAACTTAGCTCAGCGTCCAACGAAGCAGGTTTGTAAGGGAGATACGTTAAAGTTTCGCTTAACATATCGCTTACGGAAGACATGAGTTCCCACTTTGAAGCAATACATTTTCGACACAGCAAACGCTTTCTTCAGCGCATATAAGAACTGGTGAAGTTAACGATCCGCTTTGCACACTGAATTTTTTGTAACCATTATTCTTTAATATACTTTCTTGCAAACCTGCTTCGTAGTAAGCGAATGTCGTGGCTCTTCCAATTTTATATATCGCACTTGTTCCTCGAAACTGAGTCAACTCAAAATTTATAAATTTTCAGTAGAGACAAAAAACTTTATTTTTTATTTGTATTCTTATATTACAAATGGGCATAAAACTGCATTTTTTTAAGCAAAATACTACAGATTTTTATAGTGGGTAGATATGTCCACTGTTTATCGTTTATATGTCCAGTATTGGAAGGACATAAACTAAAGAATTAGAATTAGAAATTAGGCAAAGCCGCTTATGTTAAAATAAAAAAAAAATTACTTTATATTTTAACATAAGCGGCGTTTCCTGATTTCGCTGATGGCAACTCAACTTCAGTTAAGTTTGATTTGTTATTGTTAGTTTATAATACGGGACTTATGCCTGTAATTTCTGCAAAGAGATATCTGGTCGTGTTCGTACCTAAAAGTTATCTTTACCTATTCGGTAAGACTATTTTGGTAATTTCAACGTTAATTTTGACTGCGTGTTTTTTCCTTTAAGTTTTTCATTTAAAATATGGCAACATTTGTATTTTTATTAATTTTTTGAATTAACTGTCAAAAATCTATGGTGTAAAATACATTACAGTTTAACCAGTAGGTAAGACATACGTGTTTAAATTATAAAAAATTCGTTTCACGACAGATATCTATACGCAGCTCGATATATATTGGTAGAAGTTACGGGCATTACTTTAGCTATCCTTCGCCTAGCAATGAAGTAAATTGTACAGACAATTTATACAACTATTAGATAACAGCAGAATGTAATGCATTTAACAAAAGCATACAAACAAAAATTCTGGTAGTGCATAGATAATATTAAGGGAATAAGACTATTAAAGTATGAAAGCTTTATAAATTGTAATTTGACTAAGAATACACATTCGAATTAATATGAAAATTTATAATAAAAATAATACTCAACATGAGAACTGAAATTCCCAGATTCTATTTAATAATATTTTAATTGAAAATTTATTTCAAAACAACCAAAATGTTAGTTAAATCAAACTTATATTTTTAATTTCCTTCCAACAAAAAAAAAAATAATTGATTCAATTATCACATTAATTGAATTGAAATACTAATTGATAAAAAACTACTGATAATTTTTTCTGTGTAAATAAACATGAGAAAAAGCTGGCATGTCATAACGAACCAAGTATTTGTTATGCCATAGTGAACAAAATTCTAGTGCCCGAAGGCCGGTTGTTCAGAGAAACTTTAGTTAGCGAAGCCGGTATTTGTAATGCCATAGAAGAGAAAATCCTTGCGCTATATATTTTAATATATTTAATTATATGTTAAGTTGTAGACATTATGACACTCTGCAAAGTGTCATAACGTTCGCGGACATTACGGCACTGTTCTAATGGACATTATGACACTTCTTTAGCGTCATAACGACCATGGGCACTGTGCCACTGGACGTTGTGAATGCCACCGAAAAAATATGAACAAACTCCAAAATCTCTTTCTGGAGCATGTATTCTTATTATGGTAGTATTTATTTAAACTTAATCCACCCCAAAAAGGTCTTATTTTAAAATGTTCTCTTCTTATATCAAACTCGAAAATCTTATTTTCAAATAATCGAAACTAATAAATTTATTGCTTTACTCTGAAAAAGTAAAAAATATTATTTCCACATCTTGTGTTTGAAAATTAAATTGAAATATGTATCTAAATATCAATTCTTCTTTTCCTAAACACAAATGGAATCCTGCCATTTTCCATTAAAAATTTGAGTAAACGCTTAGACTTAAACTCTTTAAACTTTTTCTTGAGTTCGATGCGTGAATTCCCTTTAAAGGCCTCATTAGTTTTTACTTTCTGTTGCCGTTCTGTTACGTTCCTTTCTGTAAGAAATATATTGTAATTACTTTTTCTGTGAAAGGAATCAGCTGCTTTTAAAAAAAAGCATTGAAATTGTAATAAAAAAACTTTTCGTAATAAATAAAAAATTAATATTTTGTGCCAAAAATACGCAAATGTTTAAAAAATCATTAATTAAAACCAATTTTACTAGCTCTTAACAAAAAATTACAGATTTGTCATATCACAACAAACTAATACTATAGATTTATAAATCTATAGTCTTTGGTAGAATTCTATCTTCAACAGATTGTCTGCAACAGAACAGAACGAAAAAGGAAAAACTAACCGCACATACAGACTTTCAATTGAACAGAAACAAAACACCTGATTCGTAACAGAACAGAACGTAAAAACTAATTCTGCCTTAAGAAGAGTATAATTAAGATAATCCCTGCTATATCCAGAAATTATAAACTATTACTTGGCAATTACTTACTTATTAAATATAATTATATTTTTTTACTATTATTTAGTTAAAACAGAGATAATTGTAAGAGTAAATTTTTTTTACTTGTTTATATTCTCTAGTCAGTCCAACCCTTTTTCAACGCTTGTTTCTCAGCATAATTTATTAATCATTAGTTTTACCATGTTTATGGTGTTAAATTGTACTTTTTTAATTATTATTTTCAAATATAAATTAAATATTTTATTTTTCTAAATAATTTATTACTCTGTGCAGCTTATAATTTTTCATTAGTAAACAGCTAACATGCCCTTTTGCCGCTACGGTTGGAACACGGAGCGGGGGGTTTATGTATGTGTGTATGAATGTAAGTTAAATTTTGTTATGATGTTCTATTAAAAATACAAAAATTATTTCCATGAAAACCTAATAATTGTCTACGTATTGTGGTGAGAGGGGGGAGAAATAAAAGAAGAAACCCTAAACAAAAGTTTCACACTGTGAAATGCATTCTTATTTATGGAAAATTATTAATGAAGAGAATGTACGGAATACGGCCCTGGAAGACAGTCAACATATAAATTTCTAGATGGAGAAAATATTAATAGAAATTTTAATGAAAATGATAAATGCATACAAATTGAAAATATGTTTTATTTAAATATAATTGCGTTTTTAATTTACGAAGATTCATTAGGAAATGTAATTAAAAAGAAACGCTTTTCTTAAAAAAAATATAGGTAATTTTAGTCTTAAAAATGCTTTTAAAGTAAAAGTGCGTTAAAAAATTCTAAAAGAGTATTCGTAAGAAAATGGATCTCTTTAATTTTTAGTGAAAGTCGAAAACAATTCCATTAGTGTTGCCAAAAGTAGGGAAAATCCCTACATGTAGGTTTTTTTGATAATAAAATAGGAGAGAAATCCGGACTGTATTTTTATATTCGCCAAAATGTAGGTATTATTTCTCATATTGCTTTATTTATGAAATAAATGCTAAAAAATGTATTTTTAATATTTAAAGTAGTGGGGTTCTTAAGCTCAGAACACGTTTTTGAAAAAAGAAGGGGACAAATTTGAGCTAGTCATCCTTATTATGGTTCTCGATGTCGAAAACGACTTTGTAGTAGAATAAAGTAACACACAACCTGTGTTCTTTAATCTACTACAAAATTTGACTTACGTTGTTACCGATATCGAGAACCGTAATTAGGGTAATTATCTTTACAATTTAATTTAATAATCAATGAACTCATGTACGAGTGGAGAACAATCGAGTTAAATAAATTTTTTTGCAATTGTTAATCTTATATGTGAAATTGTTAAATTAATATGCTTTAAAGCATGGATTTGGAACAGTTTTAGATAAAAAAAAAATAAAGAAAACTATAAAGACGAGGTTGTATTTCTAAATTTATCAAAACTGGTACGGATTTTGTTTGCTTTACCTCGTGCAACTGCCGATGCAGAGAGAATTTTTCCAAAATAAAAAACACAGATGTTCGCACCACAAACCGAAATAAATTCTGCCACACAACGTTACCGGCGAATATCACCAAGTTCAGTTACACAGAAAAAATTCTCGCAAATTTTTCACCAATTAAAGCATTAATCAAAAATAAAATCAGTTGTAATTAAAAATTTAATCAAGTGAATTAAATGTTTAATCAAGTGAATTAAAGGTTTAATTGATACTATTTATTTGTTTACTGGTTCAAATTTAATTAACGTTTTAATTTTTTTTTTTTTTTTTTTTTTTTTTTTTTTATTATTAAAGTTTATTTATTCAAAAATTAAATTCTTACACAAAATTTTTTTAATTGAAATTGGAGAAAAAGCAGCCAATTGTGGGGGAATGTAAGAAAAGATAAACTCACTGTTTATTGTTGTTGTTTTGTTGAAGATTTGATATTGTTACAAGTAAGACCTGAGTGTTTGAAAATCTTATTCACTTTATCGCCTTATTTGTATAATATTTTTAGCGTTTGTAAAGTCTTTGGAAAAAGTTTCCTGGCGAGCTGGCCTAAGCAACCAGCGAAATAAGCATAGAAACTAGCTTTACCCTAACAATAAATTTCAGTGTTTTTATCAAAAATAAAAATTGGGAATTTAAGAAACCTCCTGCACAGAAAAAATTCTCCAAAATTGTTCACCAATTAAAGCATTAATCAAAAATAAAATTAGTTTTATCAAAATTTATTTTCGGAATGCAAAATTTTTTATTAATTTATTCATTTATTAATGAAATAATTGAAATTTATTGTTGTGGGAAAGCTAGTTTCTATGCGCATTTCGCTGGTTGCTAAGACCAGCTCGCCAGAAACTTTTTCCAAAGACTTTAGAAAAGCTAAAAATATTATACAAATAAGGCCATAAAGTGAATAAGAATTTTAAACAATCAGGTCTTACCTGTAACAATATCAAAGCTTCAACAAAGCCACAACAATAAACAGTGAATTTTTTTAATTTCTTATATTCCCCTAGTTTTAATTAAAAATTGAATCAAATCGTTAAAATGTTTAATCAAGTGAATTAAACGTTAAATCAAGTGAATTAAAAGCTTAACTGATATTATTAATTTCTTTACTGGGGTAAATTTAATTAATATTTTAACTAATATCACAAATTGTTTAATTGAAATCAATTTTTATTTTTTTCTGTGTGGCAACACTGATCAAGATAAAACTCATTCGCTGCATACTAGAAACAAACGTGACAAATGTTGTTTTGAAAATGTACGAACTTGCTTTTAAAATTATACCTTTATGACTTTATGAGCCACAAGGTGAGTTAAAAAAGGTACTGAGCAATTTATTGGTAAAACATGGACTTTTTTAAAGATCGAAATGTCAAAAAACAGTTGTAACAATTTCGTCATTCCCGATATTCCTTTTCGGAGAAAAAATGTGGCAAAAAGTCTTTTTACTATTCACAAAATTTTAAGACGATATATTTAACAGAGAATTTCAAACAGATAAGTGTGTTAGTAAGGTTTTTGCATTCCTGACGATGGAAAAATTGAAAAAAATGAGGAAACTTTTAAGCGAATACAGGACCATTTGCCAATAAGTTAGTTTTATATGCTCCCGAGAATATGTAAGGTCCGACTAAATTAGGAATTCAATTTGGAAAATCTAAAGGCCGTGACAGATACAACTTCGTTGCTTTGCATAACGTTTCCAACTTTGACAGAAAAGGGTAAGGCAAAAGATGTATGACACATTAAAAACTTTGGCCACACTCACGCACTGTTTGTTTACCTATAAAAGCCTTTGGTAATTTTTACATTTCATTATTTTTTTTTTTAAAAATAAAAGTAAAAAAATTTTATTAGATGATTTATTGGAATGGAATTTGGCCAATAAAATAAAATTAAAGAAGAGAAAATTATACTAGCTGATTGTCAAAGCGTGCAAAAAGATAAGAGCTGCCTAACTTTTCGCATCGCGCTGCGTTAAAAGTACTTTATGTGACATGTTTCGTATAAATTTATATCTTTCCTCTTAGATGTCAAAGCGAATCTGTAACGCAACGCTTAGCAAAAGTTTTATCTGAAAGAGTTTAACATTTGTGTGCGAATGTTAAAACCAATATCGGAAAAGAAAACGTATTCAAACATTCTTGGAAGCCGAAAATCAACGGATTTTAAGTGGATGCCGAACAAGTTTTTGACAAACCTATTGTATGTGTTCCCGAGAAATGCAACAAAGCCCCAAAATTTTAGTTAGAATCTCGAAATTCAAGTCGTTAAGCTCCATTTAGCTCCGCGAGTCATCAGATGTTTGATATTTGATTTGTTGAAACAGATATTCGAAATTAGGTGTAAAACTTTCTTGTAAATAGAAAATCCACGGATTTTAACAGAATGCGATTAGTTTGTTAAATTTTATTTCGAACATAGACATTTTAAAGAAACGTAGAAATATGCTAGAAATGTTACTGATTAATAATGTTCCATTTGAGAAAAGGATTAATTTTAAGAAAGATACTGAGGGATTAGCTCAGATTTAAAGACATTTATTGAATAAAAATAAATAGGTTGATGGAAGGGAAAATTATAAATAGGTATTTGTCTTTAATTATTTATTAAATTTAGTTCAGATGGCATAGCACAGATTCGAAATATATATTAAACTAGCTTAACCCGGTGTGCTTCGCTACCCCAATCGTTATAAAAGTTGTGGGAGTGGGAGAATAGGGTTACACCACTTATTTTATTAACATGTGTATCAAGCATGGGAAAATATGTTTAAAAAATTCCCTTTTAAATTCATCCCAACACCTACATACGTGAAACAGTATCGAAGATAAGAGGATTTTAAATTTTGAGATTTGGATGACGATCGGTTCAGCGTGGCCCCTCCCACTTTTTCATGCATCGTATTTATATTCAAAACAATACCATATATACCAAATATCATCATCCTACGCCAAATAGTAGCTAGGATATGAGGATTTTATGTTTTGGGTTGTATGAGCGTGGCACCGCCCCTTTTTCCAACCACATTTTTATATAGCTTAAAGTTCAGTAACTCAATGCAGTCGCCTACTGTGGAAATTTGATGACGATCGGTTCAGTAGTTTATAAGATATGGTGGTTTTTACTTTTTCTATAAAGGGGCGTGGCTCCACCCTCTTTTTTCAAGTAGCTTATTTCTATTCATACTAACACCATATGTACAAAATATCGCCCCTCTGTTTAATCTCAACTTTATATAGCCTAATGTCTCTTCCAGGGTCACAGTTATGTTCTGTGAAAATTTCAAGATGATTGGTCAAGTGGTTTGGCCTCCTATAAGGCACAAATATATATACAAACATACATTCACTTTTATATATGTATATAGATAAAAATAAATAGATTGACGAAAAGGGAAATTAAATTAGGTTTTAGGTTTTGAATATTTTTAAAAATTTGTTTGGTTTCCTCTTTTTATTTTAAGTTTGTTAATTGAAATTTTAAATTTATTTTTCCATTTTTTAATTTCCCATTTATTTTCAAAAACAATATTGTAATTTTATCTCGTATTTAAAATAATTTCCTGAAGAAGATTTCTAACGGAAATCGAAATATTGAAAAATAAATAATATTTTAGTTAATTTTTTAAAAAAAATTGACCTAAAGCTTGATAAAAATATATGAAAATATAATATTTAATTAAAAAAAGTTCGAAGTAAAAAGAATATAATTAATAAATAAAATCCGTGAATTGTAAAATTTATAATATATAATATTCTTCTCTTTAGTCGGGGATCTTTAAATATTTACTTGTATAAGTAGTCATAAACCAAGATTTTTTACATCTTATGATATCGTAGTCAAATCGGAAATTCGACAGTTAGTGCTGGTTCAGACTCTTAAGGTTTAGCTAAACAGGTTTTATATAATTCTCTTTTGAACCTCTAGTACTTTGATATGCAATCAGCTTGTCATAAATTTTTTGTTCTTTACCTTAAACTTAAACACATCTAGCATATAACAAATGCAAAATCGAAAGGAAGAAAGAAAATCAAAGAGTACGGTCAAGTCTTTATCCCTTGCTATTCTACTTCCCCTCTCCCCTAAAAACTCAAGACTTGCCGATTCAAACTTGATGTGTGTGAAGCAGCACTTACAAATGCTGAGACGTATATTAATAATTAGGTAGTAAAACATTTTTAAAATAAAAAGTTCACGGATTTCAAGAGAGTTGGTTGAAATTTAAATAAAAATAGAAAAAGTCCAAAATATTCAAAATCCTAGTATAGAATATAGAACAAGTAAGAAAGTGTAGGCGGTCAAGCCCTACAATGTGGTACCCTACACCACAGTATATAAAAACCACTCTTGCGAGTGTACCCTATTTTAGAACCATGGGCAATCATGGATCCGCGTGAACAAATTTATTTTATGAGCTAAAGATTCATGTAAAAGTTCTTTGTGACGAATATTATTTAGATATATGCCTCTATATGAAATTTGTTTGCCTTTAAGTGATTTTAGGAAGGGGGTGTTTATATGGGCACTATGGTTAATTTTGGACCTACCAGGACAACATTTTGCCATGACATAGTTAATATTATAAAAGTTATTATATTATTATTTTTTTGCCACCACCAACATTTATAAGGAAGTCATTGCATTAAAAACAATTTTCGGGAGAATTATTTCTATGTGAGTTATGGTCATATATGGACTGATTCCAATTTAACTTGGTAAGATGATTTTGATTGCAATAAAATTAATTTGGACCAAATTTAATCTTAATACCAACATAATAAGATGTATGGGAGCTATGTGAATTATGTACCGATTGATCATTGTGCCAATTATAGCCTATGGGCCAAATTTCATTATCTTCAAAATTGCGACCTGTACTTTGCGAACAAGGTTTACATGGACAGGCAGCCAGATGGAAAACGGTAGATCGACTCAGAAAGTGATTCTGAGTCGATCGGTATATTTTTAGTTTTACAAACTAGTGTGGTGTGGGTATAAATTGAAAATTTTAACTTACTCTTTTTAAAGATTCTGGACCTAAAAATTGCATATTCTCTTGTTTCTGATATATTTGAAGCCAATTGCCGCCTTGACGTTTCAAGTATCGTATGCACTCAGAACTTGTTATGAGTCCGGTGCCTCACGGAGACACTCTGGGATCCTTTACTTGGAACCGCTGATTGTCCGCGAGTTCATTAGCATATTTGCGGAGCTTTCCACTATCCGCAACCTGTGGACACGCACGATTGCACTCAGCTAGCTGTTCTTCATTTAGTTACAGAATAAAATACTTCAGCAAGACGATTAATCTCATTTTCGTTTGTTGCTCAATCCATTCCCGATGGCGGGGTTTTTTATAACAGCCTAACAAAAATTTATCTAAAAATTCTGAACATTTATAACTTTGCATTGTTTAAGTAAAATTAAAAACTGCCGCCAAAATGCACATTAAAACAGAAAACAACAATTTATTTAAGCGGAAATTCAAATCAATTCAAAATAAATCAACAGTGCTAAAAACCTAAATAGTAAATTTTCAAAAGAACTAAATAAAGAATGGAATGAATAAATGATTGACTAAATGATTATGAATAAATGACGGACAGACGGATTGACTAACTGATTGCTCACCACAGTTTTGCGTATTTATTTATGTATGTATGTACATATATGTTTGCTTTGGTTCATGTTATTGTTTAATCGATGCCCATGTAATTTTTGTTCACTTTGACATCGAACTTAACTGTCATTTTGACAGTTCCTTAGAGCTCTTTTGTTTCCTGTAAGTGTGTGTGTGTGTTTTTAGTCATTTGTATAAATATCAATGAGTATTGTTGTTGTTGGTGTTGTGTTTTTTTTTTTTTTTTTTTTTTTTTTTTTTTTTTTTTTGTGAATAAATAAAAACAAAAAAACAAACAGCCAACAATAATGAAGAAACAAAACAAATTTAAATTTCAAACAAAAAAAACTTTTTTTTGTTTCTAACTGCGCTTTTGTTTGTTTTTATTTGCAATAAACTTTGAAGAGCTTTTTTTGATTCTGAAGTACTTTAAACACTAGAAAAACAAAAACATAAGCATAATATTACCATGCACATTCATGCGTTCAATCATTTACGAAATAGTTCTTTTTTATTATTTCTCATTCATTCGAATTTGCCATTCAAACGACAAAAAAAACGGCAATAACAACCTCATGAACTCGCAAAGACCCCCAATGTTGCATTAAGTTCACACGATTTATTTATTACAAAAATCATTCATTATTTGCCTTATTGCAGCAATTCTACTACTGGCTTCAAAACAAACGTACGCTACTTATTTCATTATTTATTTAATAATTTTTTTTTTTTATTTATTTATAAGGTCAAATTAGAAAAGTCTGTACATAAGTAATTTGTTTGGGAAAATATTTGGAAAATATACTCATATGTACACTTAGCCCATAAAGTCTGCGTTCACCTTAATAAGATTTTAAGCGAAATGAAAATCACACATATGCATTGTGTTGAAATGTTTGAGGGGGATGTGTTTTGAGCTGCCCAGGAGCATTGTACAAGAGCCAAAGTCTAACGATATCTGCTGTGTGCTTTGGATCGTTGTCTTGTTGGAACCAAAATTTTGATGACAAATAAAGATTTTCCGCACTCAGCTTCAAATTTCTTTTTAACCCTAGGATTCTCGGTTACTTTTTACCATTAAGTTCTCCTCTAGGTCTGGCCAGACCACAATTAGAACAGCTAAAAAAAAATCCAATTAATGAAAAGGAAATAAATATATTTTTTATTGAATTTATTGTATAATTTTATTATTTCATTATTTTATTCCACATGCAAGTCATCAAAAATGTAGTCTTTAATTTCGCCCATTGCTTTTTGCCTCTACGACAGCTAAAACGAGTTTTGCGTTTGGCTTTTGAAGTTAGATTGAACTGAGCGCATAATGGACCTTAGTTTTCTGATTTTATTCAAACTTGTTTCATTCAATTCAGAACATATCATTTATAGAATTCACGTTTCTGTTTTTTTGATATTGTGTCCTTGTTGAAAGATATTGATTAAAAAAAAAATTTATCTGGCGAGACCAAGAGGGTAACTTAATAGACTTTTACATAGAAATGGAATTTAACCCCACCAATTTGCTCCAATCGAAACCAAAATAGTTTCATTCGAACATATCATTTATAGAATTCACGTCCCTTTTTTATTTTTTTTTTTTTTTGATTTTTTGTTATATGCGAAAAATATTACAAGCAAAACATAGATTTAGTCTGGCCAGACCAAGACGGTAATCCTAGGGTTAAAATGTTTAAATATGCCGATTTATCCATTGTAGTTTCAATGAATTCCATCTGACCCACACCTGCAGCCGCCATACAACCCCACACCATAACCCCACCTCTGCCGTGCTTAACTGTAGGAACTAGATTTTGCTTCTCAAGAGAAGTTTCTGTCTTTCGCCATACTATTAAATGGACTTTTATGCCAAAAATGCAAAACTTACTTTCATCCGAAAATATCACCTGTCTTCAAAACTCAGGAGGCTTATTTATATATGTAGGCATTAGCAAAATCAATACGCTTTTGTCAGTTCACATTAGAAATATGTATATGGTTTTGTACGGGTAACTCTACCATGATATCCTGCTTTTCTTAAAATTTTTCGGGCTGTTTCGGCACAAACTTTCTTACTAAAGGAATGACGGACGTGTTCCATAATATTTGTGGAGGTAATACGGGGATTAGTCTTTGTCTTATTAACTTGTTTGCCTTCTTCTCGTACAGATAATATATGCGGAAGTCCTGGAGGAATATGTTCTTCCAATTTTTTAATCAATAATTATTTTTCTTTCCGAAACACTGATTTCTTTACCTTTCGATTCCATCCCAGCAAAAACTTTACTTACCTGGTAAGTTAGCAAGTAATGTTGGAGACATATAAACACTACTTATTTTTCGGCTGAATAACTACTTATTTTTGTTCGAGTTGTCAACAGAATTCAGTACTTACAATACACTTACCGGAAGTCAAAAAATATCTAGTTATTATTTAACTACCAGTAAGTTAAATTTTCAGTTCTTATATTATACTTTCTAGAAGCCAAAAAATAACTTGTTATTATGTAGCTGCCAGTAAGTCGAAGAATCGAACAAATCTACTGACATAGTAAAAGATTTAATTTTAATATTTTAAAAACACCTAAATTGCTTAAAATAAAATCTTTGAATAACCTTATAAGTAGTTGTTGAGCTCGTAACCAGTGAGTAAATATTCAGTACTGAAAACAATACAACTAAGAAGTAGGTATTCAGCTGATTATTACTAAGCAAATATTCAGTAGTGATAATATTAGAAGTAATAAGTAGTTACTGAGGTCATTACTAGTAGGTACTTATTGAGGTTTTCAGAATAAAGACATTTGTAATGACAACTACTTACCACGCAACGTATGAAATAACTACTACCTATTGCCAAAATTCAAAAAGTTTTTCCTGGGATATATAAAAATCTATATTAACATACTTGTAAATAAAATTTACAACTAACTTCGTCAAGCGATCATTGAAATTAAAAGTAATAAAAAGCCAGTAACAATTGATAAAGAATTTCTTAAAAAGTAACGAATTAATAACACTAGTTTACAAAATGACATTTTTTTTATGTACATAGATTTCCTTATGTATTTTCTTCCGCTGAACTCGAAAATCAAGGTTTTTTATGAAACAGTTTTTGAGATATTGTAATTTTTTTAATTTTTTCGACCTTTTTTCACTTGACAAATCATATCTCGAGCTAGAAATGTCCGATTGGGACGTCACCCAAATGCGAGGTATTGAGATGACGAACAAATAAGTATAATCTTTGATTGTTAAAGCGGTTCAAAATATATCTATAAAAATAGGGCACATTTTCAAAAAAATCATATTTTACAGCGATTCTGTGCCGTCTGGTGTCTCTTGTAAAGATGATACTTTTACGTAAGAACTAACGCCAACCAGAAGAAAATCAACCGAAAAATGACAAAGTTATAAGCAATTGAGTGAATAAAACCAAATCCCATATATTCCGAATATTTTATTTTTTTCGACAATTTATTGGGTTTAAACCAGGGACCGAAAATAACAGTTATTTTTAAATTTTAAAACAAAAAAAGCATATATAAGTAAATGCCTGCAAAGTGATTCAAGTGTACCATATTGATCCTTATGAACTTTTCTATGATAAAATATAATGACTTTTAAAGTTTCGATTTTTATTTTTTCGATCAAATATTACACTTTTTTTTTTTTTTTTTTTTTTTTTTTTTGACAAAAGTAAGAGTTATTTTTTGATTCTTATTTTTGAATAAAAATAACAGTTATTTTTTTATTTTTATTTTTTCGATCCAAAATAATAGTTATTTTTTTATTTTTATTTATTTGAACAATAATAACATTTATTTTGTATTTTTTTTGAACGAAAATAACAATTATTTTTTTATTTTAATTTTTTCGAGCAAAAATAAGTTATTCTCTAACGAAATGTACATGTTATAATTATTGAGTTGACTTTAAATATTTATAGCCAATTTTTAAATTTTAAATGTAATTTTCTATGCGAACGTTAACGTGTGACATCGTGGGATTGGCAATTAATGTGTGATTATCATTGGGATTTCTTATTCGCATTAAAATAAATATATTTTTTTGTTAAAAAAATAAAAATCAGAAAGTAACTGTTATTATTGTTCAAAAAAATAAAAATCAAAAAATAACTGTTATCATCTGACTTTTATGAAACAAGGAATAACTGTTACGGTCCCTGGCTTAAGCGCTTGCAATACATTCTTGACATTTTTGTGTGTTCAGCCGCCTAGTACTCTGTTCCAATTTGTGAAAAATGTTCAGCAACACCTATTATTTGCAACTTTTTCACAAATTAAACAGAGTACAACTCTATCAACATTATTTCATAGAAATTCCGCACAAGTTTTTTTCATATGAGTTTTGACAGCATTTCACGTGAAATGTTGAACAGAGTACCAGGCCTTAGAAATAGTTGTGGCTCTTGTTTTGCCTTCGGTTGCTTTTGGGATCCGTTTCTGTAGTGAGAAACCATACATAGTCTCCCAACATTGCTGCATCCCAAAATCCTTGATAGCGCCGCTCAATGGTCATAATTTGTTGGTGAAATCTCTCGCCGTGTTCGTCACTTACGTCACCAAGATTTTCCGAAAAGAAATTCAAAAGCGAATGTAAAAAATAGATTTTTAGAGACATATTTACACCTGAAAGAAATAAATAAAATGTTTAAAACAATACAATAGAAAACAACCAGGAATGACATATAAATTTAACCTTGATTTTCGAATTCAACGGACGAAAATACATAAGGAAATCTATCTCTCATCACATGTACATTTTCGGTGTAAAGTCCCCTTTTAGACAGGCAAAGTTTACTTTGACAAAGTCTGTTGAATTCTCTTTTAAACTTTGTTTGGTGCTCAGACACACAAAGTTTAATTTGACAAATTTTTGTTTTCTCTTGTTTGAATATAATATATAAACAGCGTTGCCAGAATGATGATTTTATCATATTTTGGATTATTTTTTTTAAACAAAAATATGATTAAAGATTTTTTTCTCAAAAGATGATTTTTTATTTTTAGAAATTCTGATTTTTACTTTAATTTTGCTTATACAAAATAGACTTTAAAAAGACTTTAAGAAATATTTATGTGAAAAAAAATTTAATTTCAACTCAATGCATATTTGTAAAATTGTATTAATGTGAACGCAGACTTTATGGGATATGTGTATGTACATATATATACATTGAGGCCTTTAGAGAAACTCAAATCAAAATGACACTAATCGAATCATCTTTTCTCAGGAAGTGGGTAATAGGCCGTTTACATGACAACGAGATATAGTAGATTTCATTTGAAATCTTCCTCAAAACCTAATTCGTTTACATTGTGCTTTTTGACATTAGCAAGATTTTGTTTGCAAAACAAAATCAGTTGACTGAAAGCTTTTTGTGTAACACGTACTAACATATAAAAATAGGCATTTAAAAATTTGCATTACATTTTATTTATAATCAATTTCATTTATTTTATCAATATTATTTGTCTTTTAAAATTTTTTAATATTTTCTCAAAATTTTGGAATTGTTTTTAACAGTTTTAACAAGCCAATAGTTTTTGTTTTGTTTGTTATTAAAATGTAACGCTGATGTTTGTAACATCTTAAAATACACTATACAACATGGAAAAAATAGCGGGGTTCTGACAATGGATTTTGGTAGAGGAGACCAAAAAATAAATAAACGTGAGTCGGCGTTTGCAAGATCACATCGGATTTTTATCTTTGGGGGGTTCAAGTTTCATCTTTTTGGCCTTTTTGTGCAGCATATCGGTATTTAAAACTATGAGGTCTTTACATCTGAGGTATAAGGTATGTTTAGCAACTTTGTAGACATTTTTCCGGCAAATATTTTTGTGCATCATATTAACCCTCTAATTCCTCTTCATAATGGTAATTTTTGGCTCTATTCTAACATATCGTAAAAAACACACCTAAGAATAGCATGACCAACAAAAATTTTGGCCATGTAATTTTAAGACGTATGGCAGAGCACACCAAAGCCCACAACTTAACGAAAACAGCAAAAAATAAAGTTGCTGAACAAACATTGTACCTTAGATGTAAAGAACGCATAGTTGCATATACCAATATGCTGCACGAACAGGCCAAAAGGGTAACATTTTAAACCTCCCTAAAATAAAATTCCGATGTCAGAACTCCGTTATATTGGAAAAATTTCGAAATTGTTGTACAGTGATATTGTGTAAGAACCACGTATAAGTATACACATCGACTTAGAATCACTTTTGGAGTCGATCTAACTATGTCCGTCCGTCCATATAAACCTCCGTCCTAAAATCACTTAAAAACAAGTTCGAGTGATATATTCGGCTGTGCCGAATCTTTGATACCCCCCACCGACAGAAGTGTGCTCTATATGATATCTTCATATATATTATTAACTAATGTTCACAAAAACGAACGCCAGCATTAAAATTGGTTGCGGTTTAGACCTGAATTAAATTACTGACCGACAATCAGAAAGTTTAATGCGTTTCTTTTTAGAACTTTGAACTGACTTGAGTAAAATATATTGATTCGTAACAGTTTTAGCCGATTTAAAATGATTTTTAGGAGGGTAATTTGTATTGGACCTATGGTAAATTATGGACCAATCATCCCAAAATTCTGAAGACTAATTTCTGGTATTACAAAAAATAAATTAAAATAAATTTTAATAGAGCAGTGTAATAAGTTTAAGCGTTAACAGTGAACATCAGAAGGCTGCATATGAATCTAAGTTGAAAGAAATTAAAGAGCAATATCTATCCTACGGTTTTAGGCTATCTATTTACTGTTTTATATGGGACCTATGGTAAATTATGGACCGACCATCACGAAATTCATTAGTGTGATTTCTAGTCCTATAAAACTGTGACCTACCTAATTAAATTATGATAGCATTATTTATCACTGTTTTAGGCGTAATAAACTGTTTTCCGAGAGTGGGGTTTATATGGGGCCTATGGTAAATTATGGACCGATCTTCACGAAATTTGACACTGCGATTTCTAGTCTTATAAAACTGTGATATACCAAATTTTATTATTAATTGCGCTCTTGGGCTTACGAAACTGTTTTCCGGGAGCATTTCCATAAAATTAATGCCCCTATTGCGGTTCTCCACTTTTGTAACAGTTTGGTTGTCTTTGGTAAATTTGCATTGCCATTCTCAACTCGACTGGCAGTTGGCTTTTCAGTTGTGTATCTGTTTTTTCGTGGTATTGCCGTTTTCAACTTTGTAAAAGTTTGGTCGACAGAAACGTTATAAATACACAACTGTTTATTAGTAGTTGAGTTGTTTTCAGTTTCAGTTGACTTTCATTTTTAAAAGCAAAAAAAAATTAAAATGGAAAAACCGTAAGTAGAAAGATTTGTTATACTGTATATTAGAAAATTACAACTAAAGCACAACTTGAGAGGCTTGTTAATCTAATGGAAAAAACCCAGAGATTGCACGTGGAAAACCAAAATTTGGTATGACCAAAATTCAGTGTAAAGATATATCGTCGGTCACAGGTTGTACTTTTCAGGAGACAAAAAAAAAAACGTTATTACTC
The DNA here is from genome assembly GCA_943735925.1 of Pollenia amentaria. NCBI lineage: Eukaryota > Metazoa > Arthropoda > Insecta > Diptera > Polleniidae > Pollenia > Pollenia amentaria. The sequence goes on along the minus strand of OX031006.1, from coordinate 43,178,582 downwards.
CGTTACTAAACCGTGTTGGAAGTAAATAAAAAAAAACCAAAATTAGTAGGAGATATTTATTGTAGGATGGTGTAAAGAAAACAAAGGTATTGTAATAATTACAGATAAAAAAATAATTAAAATAAATAATACCCCGATTCGATTTTTTTGCGAGTTAAGAGTTGTCAACCTGTGACCGACGATATGATACTATGATAGCCACTACGCGAACAGATGTTTTTTTAATCCAGCAAATAATAAAACGCTTCCTTGTTTAGTCGGAAATAAATTTTAAATCTACAAATTTAAAATTATTATTTAGTTACGTTGCTAATTATAAGTTCTTACTTGGCATTAGGTAATTTAAGAGGGTTGGCATCATCAGGAATTTTTCTTATACGTAGCACATCTGTACAAGAGTTTTCATTTTCAACATCATACAATAAATCGACACTAATATTCATTGTAAATACTTTTTATTCAACACAACAATTAAAAATACTTTTAGTTTAAAAAATTATTTAATTTTATAAAATTTTCACTTGTCAAACGTTATATTTTAAGTTGGCAAATCGATATCTTAAGTTGGCAAATTTATAGCAAACTCAACTAAAAACCGTTGGGTATCACAATACCTAAAATGAGTTTGGTTGTGCATAAGTTGGGTTGACTCTCACACGACCAAACTGAGTTGAGTAGAGAACCGCAATAGGGGCATAAATATGCAATCAGAACTGAATTTTTTGTAAACCCGCAGAGTCATATGTTTTTGTATCGTTTATTATTTGGTATCGCCAACATGTTTTGCAGACATTTCTTTCACGTCGAAGAGAATTCCGTCGATTTTCGTGTGAATAAATCGTACGATTGTGTAGGATAGTGAATAACTGCCATTTCTCCTCACAATCTTAATAATATTTTTTCGGGAATTCCTGGTTAATTATTTCCCTTTCCAAAAATTTTAATTATCTTTAAGTGAAATAAAAAAAAGGACATTTTATTGTAGCACTTATATGTATAAGCTATGCGAACTTATACTTGGGCAGATGTAAAAGACAAATTACTAGTTTGAACTATAGCAATTATAAAAAGTCATACTTTTTGTACTCCCAAACATTTAAATAATTCATAACTTAATATTCAAATTAAGTCTGACATAAATTAATGAAGAAATTATGAACAAACTATATAAAACGTTAGCTCAGTAATCATTTCCTATGCATTAAGGCTAAATACGGAATCCAAAAACAAATGATAAATTAGCACAGCTTGAGTGGAAATTAAATTTTGTTTTAATAATACGTTTTAAATGCAAAACAACTGACAAATACAACCCTGAAATGATCGAACGCACAAAAGTATGCAAAATATAAACGTTGCATTACAGCACACACCGGAAGGAAGCCATAAGGTGGTAAATTTGGTTTCTGAAGAGTTGTTAATGAGCGCTCGCGCTCTATGGAATAAAGGCACGAGTGACAGTTGACACCACAGATGACAGCAAGAAGCCAAAACTTCATCTTTGAACAAATACAAAAGGTACGCAATCAAAAACTTATTATTGTGATTTAGTACTCCAAAAAAAAAAAAAAGAAAAAACAATAGGAAAGAACTTACAATTGGACAAAAACAAAAAAGCCACGAACTTTAATAGTTTGTTAATTCATTCAAAGTACTCGTTTATGCCAAACTCTCTAAATAGAGAGAATTTATTTCAATATTATGCACACTTTATTTGTTTTTTTTTAGTACGTGAGTGAATTGAGGGTATTTGTATATGTATTTATATCCCATGTACTCCGGCTTCAGTTTTATATCGGTTAAGGCGCGTGCTGCGGTGTCTCTATGGGAGGGCAAACAAGCATAAAATCATGTAAAAACCACATTCAAGTTGACGATTTGATGTCCAACGGAGCTGGGCTTCTGTTAACCATATACGAGTGTAATGTAAAAAAAAACAAATCAAATGCAAAAATCGCCAAAGCAAAAAAACCGAGTAATTTTTCAATACTGCTGCTAGAAACCAAAAACAAAAATAAAGACTTTCCTTGTACAATTAAACTTAAATCTAATTTTTACTTAAAACATTTTGTTTGTTAAAATTTCTTTACTTAATATAGTATAACAAACTTTTTTTATGCGAGGGTAGTCAAAAAAGTTTCCTTAAAATCAAGAGATAAAATTATTGTTTATCGATCTCTATATTTATTCCGATTGCCGAATATACCATAGAAAGTGTTATCTCTTTTAGACCGTGATGCGTCGATTGTGCGGGTGGATTACGGTCTCAATATTTTCGCTTATATTTGACCGATGTCAAATAGATTTGCATGCATCGATTGCGCTGATTGTTCTTTATGTTTGTGTCTCACATTATTCAGCTATTCGCTATATCGTTACTTGAATTATTGAAAACTTCTCGTGTCACATTTCAGTTTTGTCAAAATGAGCCGCAGAAGTAACTTGTGTTTTCAATTACAAAAGTACTAATCGTTAACAAATAGTGAAATGGGCACATTTTAACTGAACAAAATGGTAAATTTTAATAATTGAAGACAATTGAAGTCATTTGATGCAATAAGAATGCGTTTTGGCTAAACATTTTAACGAAATGTCCTAAAAATCCTTTAAGGATATAAAAATGGTAAAACCTAAACATTGATTATATTTTCATGCGTTATAGAGACCTTATATTACAAAAATTATCACAAAATTCCCAGTAGTTTAGCGTCAGGTCTGAAAGGGTTATAACAAATGGGATCCATGTAAAATGCTAAAACAATATAAAAAAATTATTCGTTTGTCCAATTGTTTCAATCAGATGACCCTTAAAGAATTTGTAGATAAAAGTTTTGCTTGGTATTAAAACTAGGTCAAATAGCTCCAGGATTTCAAAAATTTTTGGAGTAAGAGTTATAGCATTAAAAGACTACCACTTAAGTCCCTGCTCAAAAAAAAACTAATATACCATTTAAAAATTTTCTTATTTTGCGAAACTAAAAGACACACAGAGAAGCAGTTAGGTAAGTGGACGACTTCTTAACAAATTTGGTGAAAAAAAACACATTATTGAGAGACAAAGTTTCGACAGTGTACCCTGTTTGTGACAATGGACAATCATGGACCCACCAGGAGAAAATTATTTTATTACGTTAAATTTTATGTAAAAGTTCTTTGTGCCGAATATTATTTAGACGTCTAACTATATGAGATTTGTTCGCTTTTAAGGGATTTTTGGAAGATGGTTAATATGGGACCAATTGTTATTTTTGACCATTGGAAATGATGGATGGATTTTGTTATGACATAATAGCTATCGTTAAGTCTATTGTCGGCAATTTGTATGTCCATACCAACATGTTTAAGGGAGTTATGGCCTAAGTGCTATTTTCGGAAGTAGTATGGGAGCTACACCCAGAGAAAAAATATGTTTAAATATGGTCACCTCCAACAAAACTATTTTTAAATAAAATTGTAAACATACTAAGGTTATTTTAACCATATTATTGTCATCGACAACCATATTATAGTTAAATTAGTCCTCCATCAAGAAGACACAATCATATTGTGGTTGCCTCCAGACATGTTATGGTTTATTATAATTAAAATATGCTTAACACTTATAATAGCATGATTGTTTTTCAACCAAAGAATGTTGCTCTTGGAAAAGAGGAAAAAACTATTGTTAATTTAAAAACAAATTATTGTAATATTAAACCATAACAGGTTTAGAGACAACCATAATATGGTTGTGGCCTCTTGATGGAGGACTAAGTTAACAATAATATGGTTGTCGGTGACCATAATATGGTTAAATTAAACATAATATGTTTAAAATTTTCTTTAAAAATAGTTTTGTTGGAGGTGACCATATTTAAACATATTTTTTCTCTGCGTGTAGAGATGAGCGATATTTATGTACCTGTGATTTAATTATTGTTACTGGAAAATCACGAATCACAGTTGTGACCAAATTTGTCAAGTAACAGGTACTTGCTAAGTCGTTCTTTTTGTTTTTTGTTACAATCAAAAATATATGATATTTCACTCGTTGTGCGGATAATAGCGTTTTTTGAATGCAATAGCGCATAATAATGCTGTACCTTTCATTATCTCTTCTATCTTATTAGTATTTTTTAAGCCAAAGTTTATTTGTTCAAGTATGTATGTATATGCATGTAAAAAGCGTTTAAAGCTCTTACAATTTGTTGTTGTTTCTTTGCAAAGTACTTACAAAAGCTCATGCGAAGGCTCGCGCATTGTACATATACCTTGGACGCACTTACTATAAAAGAACTAAAAACTGATAAACCGTGATCACAATCACAGTTTTAAGAAGCAGTGATTTTTTAATCACGTTCACTATACACGATGTTCTTTAAAAATCACGGGATCGCTCATCTCTAATGGGAGCTATGGTCAAATATGGACCGGTTGCATTTACTTCACTAGTAAAATGTACTTAATTTTAGGAGTACTTTATCTATAGACCGATGTGGTTTTGCAAAGATGGGATTCTTTCGTCTCTCCTTGATTGTTTTCGCATAATGAGCCTCGATGGCAATGAACAAACCAGTAACTTTACTTGGCTTAGAACAACGAAAATTTCCAGTCAGCTACAGGCTTCTCAGGGTGGTGTGATCTGGTGAAAACATGGTCCGACTCTACTTGCCTATTTGCGGTTACTAGTAAGTCGTGTAGAAAAATTACCAATACTTTTTTTTATTTATTTAGAGCTACAAATACAATTACAAATTTAATTTTTTCTTTAAGCAATAGTAACCTTCAGCTCGTTTTAATGAAAAAGACTAGAGACTCTAACGAAAATCGATCCCGCGACCCCCGCACTGATAGACCAGCTCATTAGCAACTAGCCTGCCATGGCACCACATTTATCAATTTGAGAAGTTTGTGGTTTTTTATAGATCAATGACTCATGTACCACAAAAAGAAGGATTTTTGAGGGAATTGGTTTATATATGTCGCACTCTTTTATTTAAGATTTTTTAAAATTCGTAAAAAAAATTTTAATCGAAACGGGCATGAATTGATGCTTTAGTGTTCAAAACCTAGAACATCTGAATGTCCCAAATCTAAAAAAAAAAAATTCTAATGTTAAATAAACTTATGCAAATATAAAATAGAAAATATTGTGTAAACAGAATAGAATAAGAAATTTTTTGGAAAGGTAAGTCCTTTTTTGTGATTATCTTTTGATGGTGCCGAATTCAATCCCAAACTACTTAACATAACTAGAAACAATATAACACCAAAATAATTATTTTCTGTCAAATCGTTTGGAGTTAAGAATGTTTTTAACACAAGAATCCGATATATATGCACTTTATGGAGTCTTAGAGGGTATATACACTGAATGATAAACGAATGTTAATATAGGATGTTTTTTAGATGTCATATTATTGAAGTGCATTTGACCTTTTTTAGTATACTTGCAAAGACTTCCACCAGAACAACGTTCGTAGATCAGTTCGTCAAGTTTACGGAGAGAATAATCGTCCATCTAAGCAGCTAATATGCAACAACTCGTTTGGATAATATTCATCCAAACCGAACTCGGTCCCTGCCCGCCTGCTACTTGGAAAATTTTGAGGAAAGATCTTGGCCGACAGGAAGTTGAACCAGATTTTTGTCTTCAAATCACCTTCAGCGATGAGGTTTATTTCCTGCAAAACGGGTATGATCAGAATTGTCGTTTATGTAGAGCGCACAATCCCCATGGGACTTTTGGAACCATTACATCCCGAAAAAATCACTGTTTGGTGCGTATTACATGCCAAAGGCATCATCGGCTCTTTTGTCTTAAAAACCGAGGCCATCATTACCGTGATAGCGAACGTAACAGGCAAATTATTCGAAATTTTTTCATTCTTCATATCATTTCAAATCATTTGGATGAGAAATTCTTCCAACAGTCAATCACTTTGTTGAGCCAAACGTTCGTTGACCGAATTATCCCAAGAAATGGGCCTTTGAATTGGCCAATTCGTTCGTGTAATTTAACATTAATGGAATACTTTTTGTGGGGCTACATCAAATCAGTGGTCTATGTTGAACAACGATTGATCATTGAGAAGCCAACATTCGATGCAGTAGTGACGAAAGAGACCGGATATGCTCCAAAAAGTGGTGCAAAATTGAACCGACAGGATGGCGTTCAAAAAGGGCAGTCGCAGATAATAGTTTTACGTTAAATGACATGAAATTTGTGGCCTAATGAAGCCAAAATTTTTCATTGAATTTGTTTTGCTTTATTTAAAAAAAAAAAAAGTTCTATGCCTCTCAAAAAACACCCCTTATAATCAAAAAATTTGAATTTCCTTTAAAAAAATTTCCGGCCTCGCCTCGCATATTAAACTTAAACATTTCGCTGAGTACTTAATATTTATTCACCGTTAAGTTGTAAAAACTCTTGGTGTTATAAAAAAGCAAGAAAGAAACGCAAATCTCTAAATTAGTAGCACAACATAGTTTTTAGTTGTTGTTGTTGTCGTAGTCGTATTTTAAACACGCCGTTTGACATGCCTTCCAAAGTGCTTCTGCAAGCGAATTTTCGTTCTGAAAGCCCCCCTAAAGAGTTCAACTACTCTTTAACAAATCAGTGAGATTTTAACCAACCATTAACCATTTAATTGTAGTTGGACTGTTAATGTTGGTTATCACTCCCTGTTTAACACTGTCATTTAAACATTTGATTTAATTTCGAAAATTATTTGATTTGAAATACGATAAATGTGAAATAAATTGAATTATTAAAATAATGGGATTTCAAGGCTAAAAAATATTTTTAAATAAAATTAAATCAGAAAATGGGGTCTTTTAACAAATGAACAACAAAAACAAATACAAATTAGAATTAGACTTAAATATGTATGGTAAGAAATATTTGTAATTACAGATTTTTGTCCTTTTAACTACAGATTTGTATCCTATTTGTCATGACATAACAGCTATCGTTAAAGTTGTTGTCATGTTTAAGAAAGTTATGGCCTTAATGCTATTTTCATAGTAGTCTGGGAGCTATGGTCAAATATGGGCCGGTTGCATTTACTTCATTAGTAAAATGTACTTAATTTTAGGAGTACTTTTTACAAAGACTGATGTAGTTTTGCAAAGATGGGGTCCATTTGTCTCTACTTAATTCTTTTCGCATAATGAGATTTCATGGCAACCAACAAACCAATAACTATACTTGGATAGGAAAAATGAAAATTTCCAGTCAGCTACAGGGTTCTTAGGATGGTGTGACCTGGTGAAAACAAGGTCCTTCCGACTCTCCTTGCCTATTTGAGGTTACAAGTAAATCGTGTAAAAAATTTACCAATTCTTTGTTATTAATTTAGAGTTACAAATACAATTACAAATCTAATTCTTTCTTTCTTTAAGCAACAGTAACCTAGACCTTCAGCTCGTTTTAATGAAACGGACTAGAGACTCTTAATTGAATTATCAAAATAATGGGATTTCGAGGTTAAAAAATATTTTTAAATAAATTGAAATCAAAAAACGGGGTCGTTTAGCAAATAAAACACAAAGTAAGTTTAGATTCTTACAAAACAAATCGGAAATAGTCTTATGTATGTTAAGAAATATTTGTAATTACAGATTTTTGTGGTTTTTGCTGTAAGACTTTTACTTTCCGTAAAAATGTCTCCAAACTTTAGTTAAGATGCTTCAATGATAGAGATTTTAATGTAGAATAGGAGTTTGCAAAAGTTGAATTAGAGACGTTACTCAATCACAGTTTTGCCAACTCTTCACTACTAAAAATGACTAAATTTGTAGGAAACAAGAGTACTATATTAGGGTTTGCCGAATCGTATATATCCTTCACCATATATTGCGTTAAGAACAGAAAGTTATATACATACTAGGGATGCCAATCGGGACTGATTTTTGAAAATCCCGGGATTTCCAAAATCCCAAATCGGGATTCGGGATCAATGTGTTTCTTTAAGATACGACTTTTTTTAAAATAAACAACACTTTTTAAATATTCAAAAAATTTTATATACATAACATAAATTTTAAAAAAAGAAAACAACAAAACAAATTAGTTTATAACACTGGCCTCACCCATGATCAAGCTGATCAGATTCTGAAAAAAGCTTAAAAAAATATACGTATCTCTTAGTTTTTCTAGATCAATTCATTTCGGTTTTTTGACAGCAATTCAATTTTTAATGTGAATTAAGTTGTGACGACATTAATACACTGCAATATGTAGTCCCTCATCGATCTCGATACCTGAGTTAAAAACTGTAACACTATGTCGACTGCAGTGCAGTACACCTCCTCGTTGGGGGCGAGATTCATAATCAATAATTTAAATACGTTTGAAATTTATTTTAAAACAAAATGTTTATACAAATGTTTCTTAAAACAGATTTCGAGTTTAAATAATTTTTTAATGAATACGCCAGATATTGTTTATTTATAAAAAAAAATCTTTTATTTGCCGTATGTTTTTTATTATTATTGGACCGGAAGGAATATGAGCTATTTCATAAATATAACGACTTAATTGTTATAATTATATCAACTTTTATTCTTTAGTTTCTTAACCCTTTCAGGGTCAAAAATAATTTTTGGCGAGATAAAAATCTGAAAATTTGTAATTAAGGTAATGTGATGGCGCTGAAGCCGAGAAAAATAATAGTTTTTGCTTCATGCAGCTCCCCTGGTTTTTAGGGATTGTCGAATATATTCAAAATTGACCTTAACATGTCCACAAAAGAACCTACAATTTATTTTTGCAATATTTTTTTTCCAGAAAATAATTATTTACGCATATATGTATATATAAGTATTTAAAACTTGTTTTTAATATCACCTAATCCCCAAATTATAATTTTTTTCTTTCTTCCTAAATCTAAGCTTTTTACAAATTTCCTGACTAGGGAACGACAATGCACTCAATAATAAGAAAAGAAAGTCACTGTCTACTATAATAACAATTTAAAATATAAAAAGTGTCCCTCCTTCAGATAAAACAAAAAAAAAAACATATAATTAACTGTACATTTGTATACGGTAAAAGAAAGAGAGTACAATGCAATGTCGAATATATTCGACAAAAACACTGAAAGGGTTAATGTACTTTAATTGGATCGTGAATAATTTTTATTTTTTGCTAACAATTATTTATTGATTTCTATATTTTGCATAAACATAATCATTTTTATCAAAAATTATTTTTGGGAATGAAATATTTTATTAATTAATTCATTTATTAATGATGTGCTAATAATCCCAATTTTTTTATATGAAAACACTGAAATTTATTGTTGTGGGAAAGCTAGTTCCTATGCGCATTTCACTGGTTGCTTAGGCCAGCTCGTCAGGAAACTTTTTCCAAATACTTTAGAAAAGCTAAAAATATTATACAAGTAAGACTTTATGGTCTCAGTGTTTTCATTTAAAAAAATTGGGATTATTAGCACATCATTAATAAATGAATTAATTAATAAAATATTTCATTCCCAAAAATAATTTTTGATAATAAATTTGCATGTGCCCGGCAAATAAAAAACTGAAATGGCAAGCTGCTTTATTTAAGTAACTTGTTTTTTTTAATTTAGTTTTTTCTTTCTATCCTCTTACAACTACAATTTGTGTTGGAAAAAAACCCAGCCAATTGTAGGGGAATGTAAGAAAGAAAAAATTGACGGTTTATTGTTGTGACTTTGTTGAAGCTTTGATATTGTTACATTTAAGACCAGAGTGTTTTAAAATTCTTATTCACTTTATGGTCTTACTTGTATAATATTTTTAGCTTTTCTAAAGTATTTGGAAAAAGTTTCCTGACGAGCTGGCCTAAGCAACCAGTGAAATGCGCATAGGAACTAGCTTTCCCACAACAATAAATTTCAGTGTTTTCATATAAAAAAATTGGGATTATTAGCACATCATTAATAAATGAATTAATTAATATAATCATTTTTATTTTGGTATTATGTCTTAAGCCAAAGCTGAATTTGCTAAAGAAATTGAAAAAAGGATGTGAATCTGCAAATTTCGTTTCTACTTAAAATGATGGTTTTTATTAAGCAAAATACAAAAATCCAGAAATAGTCGTCATATAACAAGCAAAAAATTAAAATTTTAAATACTGGCTGTGTTCCAAAAACAAAAATTAAACAAAAAAATAAGAATTATTTTCAATAAAAAATAAACTTAAATATAATTTTTAAAAAATATTTTTGTACAGAGTATAAAAATTCAAAAAAAACGAACATTTTTGTACATAAAAGTCGATATGTTAAAAATCCCGGGACTCATAAAAATAAATCTCGGGCTTCGAGATTTATTAATCCCGAAAAATCACGGGATTTCGGGATTCGGGATTTCCGTTATTAAGATATAAAAAGATATGTTTTGAGCCACGCCCATTTCTACAATCCCTCCCACATTTGTGGAATGCTGTGTCTTGCTAAGCGAGACGTTTGTACCTAATTATGAAACTTTAGCTCTTTCCTTTCCCCAGATATACAGATATTTATAATGTCATTGTATGGGAAGTGCCATGCCAATAAATTAACAAATTTTCATATGGTAAATCTTAAATAAAAAATTACTCTATATTTGTCTTTATAAATAGGTTGACCTAATATATCTCTGCATTGATGCTCTTAAATCGAATCTGATGACTCTGAGTGCAAGAAATGATCGTTCTACGGAGACTTCTGTCGGTGACAACGCCGTGGAGACCAGAGTAGCATTCTGGACATTATCAGGGTACCTCCGATTTGCATTTTTTATTTTTAAATTTTAAGAACGGTCTATTTTAGCACTATAGCAACACTCATTCTAAATAGGTACAATGCTAAACATATTTCAGTGCTGACGGTTAAAAAAATTGATTTAAACATAAGTGAGAGTTTATTAAAAGATTTTGTTTGTTGTGCTTAATTCCCTTTTTTTTAATAATTGATAAAAAAAATACTGAAATGTATTATTGGAGGATAAGCTGTTCCTATGCGCATTTCACTGGTTGCTTAGGCCAGATCATCAGGAAACGTTCTCCTAAAAATTTTGGCAAACAAGCCATCGGTAAACAAGACTACAGAGGGAATGAGAATTACCTACAAACACTCAAAAAGTCTTTTTTGCAACGATATCAAAGCTTAAACAAAATACCAATACTAAAACAGTGAGTTTATCTTTTCTTACGAGAATTCTTGTTATTAACTTATTAAAGCTCAATTGAATTACTGCAATTCCCGCAGTTCAGCCGAACGTGTTAAATTAACCACAGACCTTAAAACACCACAAACCTCTTTTTTCAACTAGTCGTGAAAATTTACAAAAAGGGTGGTTGACTATTTTGTGAAATTGTTTTAAAATGCTACGAACCAGAGCAAAAGAAAATATTAGCGAAGCGTAAATTAATTTTTTTAACGATTCTTAATAATTTTTATTCCTCGTCCATATTATGAGCATAGCTGCCAGATAACATTGGTCGAAAATCGGCAAATTTTGAGTGGAAATCTTCAAAATCGTCAAATTGACTAAGCTAAACCGTCACAAAAATCGTCATTGGAAAAAACCACTAACTTTTAATAAGTTAATTAATTGTTAAGAAAATTAATTGTTATTTTTAGTTTCCGATGCTAATGAAATTGTAATTAATTCTGCCCGTTTTTGAAATTAAATAAAAGTTTTCATTTACACACTTGTTATTGAAGTAACACAACCAAAAATTATACAAAAGGATTGGCATTCATAAGAAAAGTAAGAAAATAAACTAAAACCAAGTCTCAATTTACACGTTTCATCTTTTGATGCTCAACTTCTATTCAATTCCTTTTTGAAGATACCATTATGTTCACACGCAGCAACCGGTTTCAACTTTTTTTGCTTCAAAACAACAACACTTTTATTTCAAGCGAACCAAAGAAAAAAAGAAAAGAAAAATATTTACATGCAGCCATTGTTGTGCATATACCTACGAATGAGAACACAAAGCGTACTGTCCGAGTACAGGCATCTCCGTACCAACCCCTTTTCTTCTTGCTTCCCTCTCCTAAAAACACAAGAGTTGAGCATCAAAAGATGAAACGTGTGAATGTAGACCAAAAAATATTAAACACCTATTTTTCACGACGAAAATCCTGCTTAAGGACTTAAGTCTGGTAAACACCAATAAAATCAGACTTTCTGAAAGGAATGAACCCAGACTTAAGAGAGTGTCTGATCTATTGAATAGAACTCCTGAAAATATGCATCGTGCTAAAAAAAAATCTTTTATTATATGATGAACAGCTAAGACAAGAAAATTGCTGCCAATCACATAAAGCAAATAAATCAAATTAATAAAGAAGCTAAAAAAAATGTGAAATTATATTAAAAAAACTTGTAAGTTTTAACAAAATTCGTCATTTGAAAAATTGTCCAATTTAGGGTACCTAAAATCGTCAAAATGACGATAAATCTTCAAATCAGGCAGCTTTGATTATGAAACATTTGCTGCAAAAACTCTCTTTGATTCTTTTTTCAAGCTGCATTCGTATCTATACAATGAAATTTTTGTTTTGTAGCATTTAATTAGGTATTTTGTAATGACTTAGGGGTGGGCGAATTGAAAAAATATATCGATATATATCGTATCGATATTTTTTAAGAGTATCGATATATATTAATTAAAAATATCGATATAGCGATGTATCAAACTTATTAAGCTGAAATTATTACCAAATTTAAAAACTTAATATGTATACCTATGTCAATACATATTTACATATGTACAAACATATTACATGTAATTCCATTCTAACTTTTTATTTTTTCTTTTTACTTCAAATTTAATGCCCGTCGCTCGATTTCGAAGGAATCTTTCATTCGATTAACTTTTATTTAAAGCCAAAACCAATTTTAAAATTTAGCTTTTAGGTAAGTTATGCGAACGAAGTTTTCGTTTGAAATCGAGGGACCGGTAGTTAATTCTACAATAAAAAAAATTTAAAAAAAAAGTAAAGAATACAAAAAAAATTTTATTTATTCGCCATATATAATGTCAAATATATAGTTGTAAATGTCAATGAAATTAAATTTATAATACTTATAGTTGCACTTTAAAGAGTACAGCTATTAATGTTAATATAATATTTGATCAAAGTTGCTTATTATCTGTATAAAGGTAGATTGCAATTTGAATAAAGCAAAAAAAAAAAAAAAAAAAAAAAAATTTATTCGCCATATGAAATCAAAAAAAAAAAAATTATTTGGGATTATATGCTGCCGGTAAACGAAACTTGTGACACATACTATACAAGTAAACTGTGCAATATTTTATTTTTAATATACAAGAACATGCTCAAATACAAAAAAAAAACAAAATATTTTTTTTTATTATTAACATTCCAACTTTCATGAGTCCATTGCTGCTAATACGCCATAATTAAGACGATTCTTTGCATAAATCTAGGAACACTTTCCAGAATATTTTTTCCGCGCTTATTTTTTTGTTGTCATCTCTCATCAAAAAACCGAGACAAGTTAGTTAAAAAACCAATGATGCAATTCTTAAAAAACAACATTATTGTAAGCACTTGGGCAACTATTAAATTGTTGAATTTTATTATAAAGAGATCTTAAAAATATCGAATTCGATAGTCGGAGATAAATATCGATGTATCGATATATGGGTATTTTTAATATCGGCGATATATATCGATTATAATTTTTTTAAATATCGATATTTTGATATATCGATATTTATTGCCCATCCCTATAATGACTTCTCTTTTTCTTCTTCTTCCCTTCAATCATTAACTTACAAAAACTGCTTGTACCCGAAACAAAGTACACTTTTCCATACGTCTTTCCATTTTCACGGGGACTTTCAGACTCGACAAGTTAGTTGTGCCGACTTGGCCGCTGACATCTACAAACCAAGAGTTGCGCAAGAGCCTTGCTTGCGCAAGTAACTTGCCGAGTCTGAAAGGGGTCTTACAAACGCAATACATGCAGCAAAAAAAATCTATACAGTTTTAGTATTGCGCAAAAGCAATGATGTGACCATTGCAATTCTGTGTATTTTGTTGTTCGATTGCAAACAAAAGCTATAATATTTGGCATTTGCACTTTCGCAAAACCATTTACATCAAACACTGAACTCCGCTTATAATTAATTTAAGTTTTTGAATGAACTTACTCTCACAGAAAAAATTAACTGCCAGGCCCACAATGTCGACAAGAACATTTCTTTCGCATTTTTATATTGAAAACAATAATAAAAAATTTAAATTTGTTTTTTTTTTCAGTATAAATATAAGAAAGAAATGTTCTTGTCGACATTGTGGGCCAGGCTGTTAAATTTGATTTTAATCACCAAATTCAAAGAATCAAGTAAGCAATTTGTTGAATTTGCACCTATCACCAAAATGATTATATAGATTACTAAAAATTGTTAAAATTGAAAATGGTAAATTTTTTTTCAATAAATGATATTTTAAATTTTAATTAAAAATATGATCAAAAAACTATGCGATTTCAAGCAATGTGTTAATTGATTCAATTACAAAAATAATTAAGAAAAAATTAAAAAATTATTCAAAAAGCGCATATGATTGAAAATAAACAAATAACTAATAAATATAGTAATTTAATTGAGCAAACTAGTAATCGAATTGTTTTTTAGATTCAATGAAAATGATTTTTAAATAAATCATTATAATGACCTTTGACCTTTTCTTAAAAAAACAATAGATGCATATAATTTTAAAGGGTGCACTTTGACCTTTAAAACGATACCAAAAAAACTAAATTATCTTGCATAGTTCAAAAGTTCTATCCCCTTATGTAAGGAGACTTTTGTGATTTTTTAACACTTTTTACAACTTTTATGACGTCATATTTCGGAACCCAAAAGTATCTGGGGTAAAATTTTTTTTGTTTAATTATATTCTTATAGTGTATGATATTTGTGTTGAATTTCATTGAAATCGGAGGTGATGATGCCGAAAATTCCATTTTTTCGTGATGGTTTGACGTGTTCATAACTCTTAAGGTAGAGTTAGCCGAACGTCCACGTCCACTAACGAAACGTCTGGTCCGTTTTGTTATTTGCTTACAATGTAAATGCTTACCGAATTTAAATGTCACGTAACGGAACGTCTCAATCTGTATAAATTAGAATTTCTTGCCGTCGTTACGTGACAGTTGTAAAGCAGTGATGGCCTGCTTGTATATTAAATTGAATGCGGGTATTTTCGCTCTGTTTTTTGGTATTTTTTTCCAGTATATTTATGGACTTTCGACAAAACGACTTACAATAAATACAACATATTTCCATATATATTAATATACATATGCTTAGATGTACAAAATAAACAAATGCATATGCACATACAATAGAAATGAGAAATATATAAAAGGCTTTAAATGGTTAAAAAATATTGTTTTGCCTATGCACATTTACAAAATAATATATGTAAATTTGTATGTATATGCTAAAATAAATATTTGTTTATTGTAAATCTATAATATAAATATCAGATATTAAATTATTAATGTTTTTTTACTTACACTAAATACTGTTTTAATACCATTTTAATCACTTGGTACTTTTTCTGTACAACGGTCAACATTTAAACCTTTTGATTTCCCATCACTGTGTGTGTTGTTTTATGTATACTATTGCTTTTTTGTTTATGTATGTGAAAAACATATGACACGTTTTTAGATGTTCTATAAGTGCACCAACGTGAAAGCGGTCCGTTACAGTAAGTTACGGGAACAGCAACGTTCGCCTAACTCAGCCTTTATAAATAATTGAAATTTAACTAAAAATTAATTTTAATTTCTCGAAATTACACTTAGAAACTTTTATCATGATCGGGTCAGAATTTACCATTTGTATTGATGTTCGTTCTATAATTTACCAAAGGTCAAATTTAAAACTCCCTCCTCCTCCCTCCAAATATACTTATGCTATGTTTATATGAACATGAATACTTACATATGTACGTACACACTTAAGTTATACTTTATGCACGTGGCATGGCATTTAGTATATCATATTGTTTGCAGATATTTGAAAAGTCAAGGTGCTTTTGTTGAGAATCTGTAGACTTGCTTGCAACTAATCTGGTATTGATAGTCATGGTATTGGAGGCTGTTGTGATATCTTGTATATTTCCTCATATATTTTGTCTATAACTTCTGTTTTACCATACTTCGTGTTCAAAAGATTTATTGTTTCCAAAAGCAGACCATTTGGAAACACTTCAATTTTGCAGTAGAAACTTTCTAACAACCGTTAAAGAATAAATAGTCTAAAAGTTCTGTATGTCCTTTTTGTATTCGGCATAGCGGTGTGTAATATGAAGATTAATCTTAAAGGATATTGCGTAGACGTAACAAAAACCTGGAGGAAATGTTCAAAAGTACTAATGACAATTGCACGATATCAACACAAAGCACAGTTAACTTTAATGAGCCTGTTAATGCCATAAATGTATTTAAATACAAAATCACTCAATGGTATATTCTTACGAGTATTTAAAAAAAATTACTAATTATTGAATTAAAAATTATTTTGGAAAAGTCAGTTTAGACAACTCCCAATGTAAATAATACTCAATTTTACCATTTTAAATTTTCTTATCTTAAACGAAAAAAATCAATTGAGGCTTTGATTTATGCAATTAATATTTCTATAGCATTTTATTTTAAAAACAATTAAAATATTAATTAAATCAAAAATTTATTTTTAGTTTTTGTTCATTATCACATTAATTAAATTAAAATACTTTTCAAACATTGTATTTAATTGATAAAAAAAACTATTGAATATTTTTTCTGTGCTCGTATAATAATTTACGATTTTCTTATTTATAGCGTGAACTGTAAAATTTTACGTCGCCAATTGCGAAGAATTTTTATTTTGAAAAATATTTGAAAAATTCTTTGAATTTTAATGCACGTTATGAACCGATAAATTTTGGAGTCGGAGTCACGAGTTTTTGTAGGTACTCCGACTTCAAATCCTACTGTGGTAAAAACACCCCGACTCCACAGCCCTGGTTTCAACAGAACTTATCTAACATTTATAATATTTTTTTGGTTTAAAATTTTAAAAAACTTGAAAAAAATTGGCTAAATAAAAATGGCATAAAAATTGCTAAATTTATTATTTCATGGCTAAAGGAGATGAAAAATGGGTTAATCTAGCCACAAACTGGCTAAATTAGTAACACTGCTCAATAAAGACTAATGACAAACGGGGAAAGAACTTATAAAATCCTTGAAATTAACTCAACCAAGAATTTGATTTCGTTGAAGAGCATTACAATTTGCTGAGAATCGAGGCAGTTGCGTCTTTGATGAATTTAAAGTCGAGAGACATTTTGCATTTTGGAATTTCTGGTTTAACGCCAGAAAAATAAGGGTTTATTAATGGCAATCAACTATTTTGTAAAATCAACGCCAAAGCAAATTATCCATTGTACTTACAAAGCCAAATTTGTGGGCTCCTAAAGATTTTTTTCTCTGTTTTATAAGCAAACATTATCTAGACAAACTATCACAGAAGAGCAACAAAAGTATTTTTTAAATAAAACTTTTTAAAACAAATGATGCTTAACAAATTTAAAGATTTTGCAAAATTGTACTCTAAAGTTATGGGCCTGTTCGGAAATGCATCACTGCACGCAAAGAAAAAACATGATTGATACAATAACAATCGCAAACTATCATTAATGTTTGTGGTTATGATTGTGTCAAACACGTCTTAAGCAACAATATATGTTCAGTTATAATGATTTTAGATAATTGTTGTCTCAAACATATTATTATGTTCAGAAGAAAAATGCGCACGATCTTTCAAACCATTTTTCTATATTTCCCAATACCATGCAAAATGTCTACTTCAACATTTTATATGGTCTTACAATAAAAACAATAAAAAATGTAATTTAAAAAATTTATGTTTTATTACAAATATAATAAATAAAATATAGCATACATATGTATATTAAAAATAAAATTAAATACACATATTTATATACCTGTGTATGTGTTTTAATTTATAAATTTACGTTGTGTGGTACAAATATATCCAAACAAATAAGAATTCCGTTTTTGAAAAAATTCGGGGCTGATGACAAAATTATGTGTCAAAATTTGTTATAGGTTTTTTTGGCTGCAAGAAAGACAAAGGAATTGCATATTTATATATTTTTATAATTATATATAAATAACTTACCTGTTTCAATAAACGTATAATAATTTATTTCGTTAGTTTTGCAAGGCAGCATGGCATTTTTCTCCCCGAAAAATGTTTTAATTATTCTGTCATCATTCATGTTTCCTGATTAACTGACGCTCGCGGACGGAGAAAATGTAGTTTTAAAGCACACACTGTTTGTTTTGACAATAAATGTTTGCATCTTAAGAGAATGTGTTTTCAAGCAAACAAAAATGATGGTATTAAACATACCTTTTGTGTTCAACTAATATTATGATTTTAACTGTATAGTTTAAAATATATATATTATAGTAGCTAACATATCAAATAATATAATATGTTTAGCTAGACCAGAGTACCTTTTTAGGTGTAAGCCACCATATAATATTATTATAGTGATTTAAAAATGTTAAGGACAAAAAACAATTTTTTAAGTTATATTAAGACTATAATTAATTTGTGAGGGTAAACATATAAGGCAAGTATAAACAAAAATAGTCGTAGTGACCATTCATTAATCATGTTTTTTCTCTGCATGTGCGCTGGCATCAGAAAATGTACATGAGTATCGCAAACTTATCACAGATGCGGATCAGGTGCAGCGCAGTAATAAATTTCCGATCATGCCCTATGGGTAGACTTAACAAACATTTAACGCCTTAATGTAACCACTATTTTCATTTAACATTTATTTGATTTTACATTACGCTTGCTAGATCTTAAGGCTTACCGTTTATTTCTTACATTCTTTTACAATTATTTTCAGATATAAATAAAGTTTAGTAAATCAAAATTAAGTGGTTTCCCTTTTTTTAGCTTTTATCATCGAATATTTATGAGGTGTGAACATACCTTAGCATTTAGTTGGATTTGCAATAAATCAAATAAATAAATTAATGTTTAACAAATGACTATAGATATGAAAGTTTATTAATTTTAATAATTTTTGTTTTTTTTTTTTTTTAAAGCAATTGGTTAAGTACAACCATATGATACACTACACCAATCGAGAGTATAAAGATGATTTTAGTTTTATTATGGAATATTTATTTACCCGTACACGACATGTTCTTTTAAATCTGACTTGTCAAATTTCCCACTGCAAAATACATTTATGTTGTGTGTTACATTCATAAAAAATTTTCTGTAAAGATCAGACGCAAAGTCATCTGATTAAATTTCAATTAGAGTATGCTCTATTTTCTTCCGACAGAGCAGAAAATCTGTTGTCAGAAATCCATGCAGAGGTAACCGGCAGTGACGGTCGACTATTGACAAAATCTTTAGTCGGCTGACAATACCGATATACGTATGGTCATAACACTATTTAATAGAAATAAATTCATTCATATATAAAAAACGATTCATTATTTATTATATGCTAAATTGGTATCTTCGAATTAAAAGAATTGATTTGGTCTCATATTGGTGTCAAATACTGAGTGGAAAATTGCGTTGGCAGAACAATGCAATGTTTGCTCGTACTATGCACAGAAATAATGCATTTACGAACTGGCCCTTTTCGTAAATGGAAAAGGCTCAGTCGTTCTTGACCCTCTGCGACTGATGTAGTTGTCTTACAGACACCAATGAAAGCAAAAGAAGATTTTCTCCGTTCTTTTTTAAACATCGGCTCTCACGCATTCTTAATACGTTTTCATGTGTACGTTGGCGTAACGAACGCGATCAAATATAGAGCACGCGTCGCGCTGAGCAGAAAAGTGTATTCAACCACGTCAATATTAAGGAAGATGTCTGAGAACAAACACATCAATATTTTTGTTGTGTCTCCTAAACAACACGTCAATAAAATTGTTTCAATATTTTATATCTCTTACTATTTTTATTTTGATGGGTCGCTCTTACACAAAACAAATTCTTCATTGTTCTAAGGCAACATCATCTGGAACTTTTAAAAGCCGTGAAGAGCAGATTCTGAGCTTTGGTCCAAACAATTTGACAACTTCATGTTAGAATATCTGGTTAAATGCATTAGATAAAATCAGTTGTATCTTTTTATTTAACCATTACAATTTTCACATTTTTTTATACTGGTTAGCTCAGATGTGAACTCAGTAGTGTAAAAGTTGTAAACAACAAATAGGAAATTTGTTATTTTTTTTGGTTTTTGTATAAATGTAAGTTCTTAGGGGCATTTTGTGCAATGCCATTAAATATGGTTTAAAATTAATTGTCGTTTTGTTCTCAAAAATAAATTTCAGCAATTAACAAAGCTACAGGTAGGTAGGTAGAAAGGCTGGTGTGAAGTCTCCCTTACACCTTCACCCAGAAACCAATATGGTCCATTATGACGCCTTGTTTAGATATAGATAGACGAAAAGTAGGTAAAATGAATAGCGAAAGCATAAGAAAAGATAAAAATGATAGATAAGAACAGAAGCAGAATAACCAAGCCCGAGAGAAACCCCACTCAACACAAATTCCTCCTACGCGCGGCTAGCATCCAGTCACCTGCCGCGCAGCCAGGCCATCCCCATTACGAATTCCATCAGACTCCAGAGTCCACAGCCCGATAAATCCCCTCATTCTCCTAGGAATCTGCTGCGCAGCCACCTCACCCTGCTGCCCTGTATCCTAGGACAGTGGCACAGAATGTGCTCGACTGTCTGTAACTCCTCCGAGTCCTCACACAACCCGCACATATCCGACAAGTCGGATCCCGTCCTCATCGCCATCCTGCCTATCATGCAGTGGCCTGTTATAATTCCTATCATGGTTCTAACGCAGGCCCTACTCCTGCCCAGCAGCGATTCCGAATCAGACTTCCTAAGCACCGGCCACAGCGTCCATAACCCGATCCTTCCAAAATAGAAGCCTATTGGAGGCCTAACCGCCTCCATACAGTTAGGATCATCCATCTCTGAGTCCTGTCTCGCCAACTAAGGCTCTCCCTAGAGCCTCCTTAAACCATCGACTAGCTTCGAGTTCACATAACAGCCCCTTACGGCCATAAGAGCCGCCGTATATAGTGACCTCCGAGCCCCTATCAATGTTGTACCTCATCAGTTCCACGGCCCTCAAGACCCCCAGAACTTCCGCCTCAAAAACACTGCAGTCGTCAGGAAGCCTGTAAGACATTCTGATGCCCATATCCTCAATCTAGACCCCCACACCCGTGCCTCTCATCTTCGAGCCATCAGTGAAAATAGCAAATCCACTAAATAAACTGCTCCTGCCTGACCAGCTCTCCCTAGAAGGCATTATTACCTTCGGAAATCGCCCAAAATATACCCTAGTGCCTACATAATCCGTGGAGCCGGGTGCTCCCAGGCAATACAACAGGTTATAACATTAATCTAAAATAAAAAATAATTTTAGATTATTTACAAAACAGAACTTGGAAAATATAAGCCATCAAAATGGTGTCTAGCGTACTATCACGTCATTGGAATTATTATTACAAAGTTATATCAGCCTATCAAACTTTAACATATATATATATAATATATAAATAATCAAATCATCTTCGAAGTTATTACATTTAACCATCTGATCACAAATTTTGAGTCGGCATTACGAACACCAGCCCAAATCCATTATTCCCGCGTCAGCTATTGTAGAGTAAAACAGCATACGATGGAATCTAATGAAGTTTCTTCAATAACAGCAAAAACAGTTTTTAATGGAAAAAAATGTAACAAATTTGTACACAAAACAAATGATATTAAAAAGAATACAAAAAAATTATAAATAAAATTAGTTATTAACAAGAAAAACAAAACCAACAACAAATACCACAACAATAATGCACACAAAACATACGTACAACAACATATTTTCTATACTTAACGTATTGAAACTTCAAAATCTTGGCAAAGAAAATTAAAAAAAAAACAATACAAGACAATAAAATAAATAATAATGAAAAAATAAGAAACACTCACACATATTTGTAGAAAAAAGAAGAATAAAATGAATTTAATAATAAATATCATTTATTATATATTTGTCTGTCCGTGCCTCACTCTATGTCTACATAAGTGTTGAATATTAGCGCCAAGTGTCCCACTGTGCCGCGCCTACAGTATTAACAATAGCAACAATAGAAAAAACCCCAAATCCAAAAACCAATACCCTTAAATTTTATTGAATAGTTATTAATCTACTAATGATTTCAGTCGTTATTTTTTTTTTTAACAATTTAAATTTTTATTTGAAAAGAGAAAAAACTCATCAATTGAAAAATAAATTGAGTTTTGGAATCATTAAAAAATCTTAAATAATACTTAATCAATGTTATACTTTACAAAAATAAAAATGAATGATGAAGTTCATTCATATAAAATGTTTTAATAGAAATTTGTAAAGTTTTGTTTTCATAATTACATCAGAAAAATACTCGAACCACGAAATAAATTCAAACTAATTCAGTTCCCCTCCTAAAACAATTTAATTTTTAGAGGAAATGTTTTTTTTTTTTATTTTTTCGTTTAAACGTTTGTGATTTATGATCAGTCGTTTGAATTCATTAAAATTATTTGAAAAATTAAATTTTTCACACCTGTAAATTCAATTATAATGAATAAAAATTAATAAAAATTATGAGGAAAAAAGCGAAGATTTTTATAAATTATGGCAAAATACTGAGAGTCCTACTAAAGTGGGTTTAAAAAAAAAAATTATTATTTATTTATGGACTTTCTAAAATCAAACTAATTTCGGCGAACTTATGGCTAATAAAGCAGTGAATGTTTAAACGCTGGCTTAGTATAACTAAACCAGGGGTTTCCATTTCTTTGCACAATTGTGTACATCACTACTAACACATATTTTTATACTCTTCAATTCAGTCGTCGATGTGACTTCGACAAGTGTACATGTCTAGCGGATGCTATATTATTTTATTTCAGCTTACACTCAAAAAATATTGTGCGGTCAAAAATGCTTTTGGTAACATCCAATGCCTTGCGTGCAATTTTTATTTAGAGTTTAAATTTTAAGACTTAAATGTAGAATAATGTAACATTTCATAAGTTTACATACAAAGCAAGAAACTTTGTAAAATGGTAATTATTTGAGATTTAAAAGCAATTTTTAATATTTCAAATAAAAAATTTTAAAATGTCTAACAGTCCTATGTGGAAGAAGCTGATAGTCACATTTATTATAGGTTTTATTTTACATACGTATATGGATTCGGTTCTTATAATTTTACAGCACTTTTTTATTTTTTCTTATGCAATACTAAAAATTATTATTATAAATTATTATCTGATCACTAATTCCACTAACACCGTGGTAATAGTTATAAAACAGATTACCCAGTTTTGGTGTTTAAAAATATTAATGTGTTCTTATAAAAAGAATTAAAAACTCTGCTAATTTTTTTATTGAGTGTGATGATACATTATATATGTATTTGATGATACGTCATTTTTAATTTTGTAAATAACTTAAAATTATATAAAAATACATATGTAACGTGAATCCTAATAAACAAAAATTTCAAATTTTCAAATAATATCTACATTGTTTTGCATTTAAGCTAACGATATGTGTTTTGTTTGTGAAAAAAATCTTTGATGCTTGTAAAAGGGTCCCTTTTTCTTTCGTTAAAAAGACGTACCTAAATGCAGAAATTATTAAGAAAAAAAATAGCCACAAGATAAATAGTATAAATTTAAAAGATTTTATTTTATAAGTTGTATAACACAAGGGAACAAAATTAAACCTTTTTTGTGTTGATAGAATTTGTAGCAGTTCTTTACCAATTCAATGTCGCTGATTTTAAAACTGCACTTTTTTCTATCAGCTGTGATTTGCGTGCAATATTTATTTTTTATGAATTTTTAAAACATAAAAATCTTTAATTTTTTTACAATTGTTTGATAAGATATTTGAAACTGATTTAGAGTCAAAAAGCTTCCGAATAAAAAAAGATCAGTTTTAAAATTAGCGACATTAAATTGGTAAAGAATTGCTACAAATTTTTTATCAACACAAACAATTTTTAATTTTGTACCTTTGTGTTATACAACTTATAAAATATTTTACTAACATTTTATTTCGGCTGTAAATGAATGCATTCTCTCAATTTTTTTACTCTCTGGTACTCACTACTACACAACCAAAAAATTTTTGGAAATCCCTGAACTAAAATCAAATGTATATCAGTGATGCCATTAGGATACGAAAGATACATTTTTCGTATCTTTTGATGACTACATGTATCATGTGTAATCCGGACATTTTTCGTATCTATTGAATCTGTATGCAAAATGAACAGAAATAAAAAATTAAACTTTCCGTCTCTAAAAAAGTTTTTTAAAGTTATCATTACGACAACTAAATAAGTTTCGTACAATATTGGTAAACAGCGTTGTTTAAATTGCATTAAAATTTACTAAAATGTCTTGCTACTGTGTGAACATTGTAGGCTCATTTGTATTTGGCAAACGTGTAAAATTAATGCATCTGACAATAACACCATTGTAAGAAAAATATTTTTATTGGCAATGCCTGCTTACAGTATTGTATGATCTGACCACCGTCTGTATGAAGCTATACAAAAATAACTTGTATTTTGATGGTAGGTGTTCTAAGTTCTTCTGTCGTCTGCTGATTCCTGTGTATGTATGTTAATATGAAATTTTAGAAGAAAAATGGATGTGAACTTTTTGTTATAATCGCCTTAGTATTAACGCCTTAACTCGTTTATTAATTTTTAGAAAAATGAATTTGTTTTGATAACATCCAAAGATAGTTACAGATAATTATTTTAAAGCTTGCTTACTTTATTTTTAAAAATTATATGCTTACTCTATTTTTAAAAATTACATACCTAATATTTATGACTTAAATAAATATAAAAATGAATTTATATGATATAATTTTCTTAACAAAATTCATTAAATAGGATATAAAACTGTTATGTTAATAAATGTCAAACGTTAAAAATGGATTTTCAAATTTTTTTCAAAATGTATCTTTTTAGGAAAAAAAAGTATCATTTTGGAAACTAAAATTTATCATTATCATTAATGAATAACCAACACTAAAAAAAAAATTACTAACACACTTGCAACAATTTTACATTGAATTAAAAAGTTAGAGAGAGAGAGAGACATAATGAGTTAGAGAGAGAGGCAAAATCACATGTACACAAGGTTTCGGTCAGTTTTTTTAATTTTGCTCTTAATAAACTAATAGAAACTAATGCCAATCTATCGGTGAGCACTACTGGTCATCTTACTAGTAAAATGACCGGTTGTCTTCTTGTAGGGTGCTTTATAGATTTGTTAGTTCAAAAACATTTTAAATCAAAAAGAGAGTTTAACTTGCTCTGATTTATTAGCCCTTAGGCTGAGTTTTTCAGATCTCAGTTAAACTAGGTTTAGTTAATCTGAAAACAGATTTGTGCCTCCACTACCAAGTTTGTATACAAGATTTTGACGGAACAGCTTAGTTTTGCTTAAAATTTTGGTCTTTAACGAAATAAAAAAAAAAATCACCTTTCGCCGAAAAATCCAATTTTCAGAGAACGTTAAACTAATAGCCAATCCCACGATGTCGTACGTTAACGTTTGCATAGAAAATTATATTTAAAACAAAAACAAAACACTTAAATTTGGATCCAATGTGCGATGGTGGTAGCGAAGCCCGCCGGATGGAAATAGTTATATTATATATAAAAGAATATAGACATGAAATACGAGGAAAATGTATAAGAAATAAATTTTTTAAGAAACTGTAAACGAAATTTTCGGCTTTAAATCGTTTCGTCTTAAAAATCACATTCATACATACATATATACCCAGTGGGAAAACTTAGAAGACGTTACTTCAGGCCTTATTAAAGGCCTGCTTAAAAAATCAATTACCATTCTTATCTAACTGCTAAAAAATGACTCATAGAAGGCCTCAGCTCTTTCGTATAAAATATAAGATACACAATCCACATTCCCTTCTATGAGAAGGGAGAAGAGAAGGAGTAATATTTTTTGTTTTGCCAAAACAAGAGCATAGGAATTATTATTATTATTTTTTATCCAGTTACTATTCTATTGTATCTGCGAAAGAAGCGAGAGCGGAAGGCCTGCCCCGCAATGACAACGTGTTTAAAAAAGATATGAGTATGAAATGGAACGAACAGGACTTGTACATCCAAAAGAAGGAGTACAGAGGCCTTCTAGAAGGCATCCGTACTCCTTCTTTTTCCCGCTGCCTATGTTTCAGGTTGTAGAAATCCAATACATTTTTATAAACAAGGTGCTTTTCTGTGTTTGCTGGGTTATAAATAAGTTCTTTTAAGTTTGTTTAACTTACACATACAAATAAATACAAAAAAGTTTTATTTACATTTTAAAAAATTCCATTAATAAATATTTCCTTGAACGTAAATTCTCACTAGTAGCTGACCGAAGTTCATACATTAAAAACTAAAACAAAAGTAACATTGGAATAAATTTTAAATTAAACATTAAATATGAATGGCGCTACCAAAATTGTATGTACGAATGTACTAAATGACCACTGGTCAACATAATCAGTGACAAACAACTACATGATTATGAAAAATGCATTAAAACGGCAACGCAGCGATAACAACAGCCACAGCAACAACTAAAAAGGGGCAATGGATAAAATCAAAAGCCACCTTCAACATCCACTCCAAATCGGCTGAACAACTAACCAACCAACTGACCATCCTTTACCAGCAACTGAACATGAGTTAATGGCATAAAAAGCTCCAGACTTTTTTATAAAGCAACACTCTTACACATACACATGTATGGATGCATGAACGAACGATATATGATGACATATCGCATCATAGTTCAAACGGCAGGGAATACTTCGATCAATTTTCTACACAGCAGGCGCCATCTTTGTAAAATACTCCAAACATTTTGCCAAGCAAAACCAAACAAAAGAATGCATGAGAGTTTTGTTGATTTTAGAGTGCGTTACGAGTAGTGAGGATGGATGAGATACAATCATGGATGGGTTGGCAGATAAACATTTGAGTGTGCTAAAAAGAAATAGCATTTGTCGTACTGGTACTTTATTTTGGTACTTTTTTAATTAACTGTCTGTTCAAAAATTTCGAACGTAAACGTTCGTATGGAATGTTATATGGAAAATATTTTTAAAACTGGGGGTTTTCCATACAAATTAGCGTTAACGTTTGAAATTGTTGAACAAGCAGCAGGACTGGAAATTTCGGATATTGCCATACAAAGTCGTTGACGAGAATTTAATGTGCCAATTACAAAAAATTAATGGAAATTAAAAAAGTCAATAAAAGCACGTATGCAGAATCTTATATACCCTTCACCATGGTGCGATAAGAACAGAAAGTTATATAAAAAATAATTATAAGTCGCTTTGCTTCTTCCCTGCGACTAATCTCCCGATATCAGTGTGGCCATTTTGGCATTTTTGCAACTAAATATAGCATTAAAATTTTTTTATCTAGCTGCAAAATTTTCATTTAGCACTTGGCATCTTATTTAGCATTTTTAGAAAATATTTTTAGCTTTTTTTAGCATTATTTTTTTTAAAAATTTGGACGAATGGTTCTTTTGATTTTACTTAAATTTTTTTTATAAATTTTAATAAATTTTGACTTAAAATAGTTGTACCTAAAATAATTTCGTATGAAAAGGGATAATTCTTATGTTAAGAAACATCTTACCTGTCTTGTTAAAAAAAAATAGAATATTCAGGGAATATTATAAATGCCCTTATCATATTGATTGTTGATATTTTTTATCTTTGCTATTAAGATAAAAATTCAAAAGTGTAAATGTGTAAAAAAAATTTTGCTCTAAACTGCTGAAAAAATAATAATAATAGCTTTAACTTTTCCTAAACTATAAAAAATAAAATGATCTAAAAAATATCAGAAATAAATCAATTGAATTTATCATGTATCAGGCCCTAAATTTAAAATTTTATCTCAATTACCTGTTCTTCATATTTATGTATGTGTATCAGATGCTTTATTAAAATATATCCAAAAAAAGTCACTAGAATGTATTTAGTTGCGAATAAAATTTCATACTGGTAATAAATTTTAGCAAAAAAATTTTGAATTTTTTGGCCATGTTTAATGCCAGAATTAGCTGTCTTTTTTTAGATCTGGTCACACTGTCCGATATACAAAAATTAGTTTTTTCAGGTTTCTTGTAGTGAAGGTAGATATACAAAATTTTGTAACTTTAACTGGTCTAATTTGTATTTGTTTGGGATGTACCCCTGCCCATTTATCTTATAATACGCACTTTTTGACGGATTTTTTGTATTACCAATCACCAATCCTGTGTACCAAATTTAGAAAATTTTTCTCCTACCGTTCTCCAGATATAAAAAAATTTTTTGTGCCACTCTCCACTTCTCCAGTCCCGCCCGCATCTTGTCGGATGTTGTGTATTGATAACCCAGATACTTGTACCTAATTGGCTCTTGTCGTTCTCCAGATATAGAGAAAAAAAACAAAAACAAGGGATTTATGGGCACAATTAGTGGCAGTCTTGGCTTTTTGCTCATATCTCAGCCATTTGTGGAACGATCTGGCTAAATTTCAATAGCAAACATTAACGGATTATATGTGACAAAAATATTTGGGTATTCCGATTAACGGTTAACCGATTAATTACTACCCGATTAACTGATCGGTTAATTTAAAATTGCCTATTTTCGTTTAACGATTAAACCGGGTAATTTCAGTCGAATAACCGATGTAACAAAATGTTTTACTTTTTGTAGTATCATAACATATTATTTTCTATTTTTAATTATTTCTTCGTCTCATATACAAAAGGTATGGAAACGTTCGCAAATGCCTCAATGATTTCAAATGTTTATATATACTCGTACATCGTATTATGGGTTGCTCTAACATCTGCGATAAATGAAAGAATTTTTTCAAAGTCAAGTTTTATCGAAACTAAAAAAATATACGCTTAAATCCTAAACATTTAAGCCAAATTATTTGTAAGACCTTAAACTTATTAAATAAATAATAACATTATCTTACAGTTTATTTTTTAATTACTACATAATGCTAGGAATACAACTGGGACGAACAACAAATTTTTGGCCGCGAATATTCGTCGCCAAAAATAAAAAATATTAGTGTATATGAAAATACAAACAATAATAACGTCCGCCGAAATTCGTCATACGCGCCGGCTTTTTAATGGATTATATCTATGGATTATATCATTCTTGACTGCGCTGAGATTTGAAAAATTATCAATAAAAATTTTAATTAATTTCATGTTGTAAAATTCCTGTCTTCATAAAAATAATTTAATGAAAATTAAATTCAAATGAACTTAAGCCTAATTAAAAAATATCTAAATTTGGATTAAAAACCATTAACAGTTCAATAAAATAACCACAATTCTAATTATTAAAATAAATATACAAAGTATTTTGCTATAAAAATAGTTTTAAGTTCTGTTTTTGATTATGTTTTAATTTTTAATATTGTCACACTATTTCTCTCTCTTTGCACAAACAGCAATCAACTTTCTTCATACGACGAATTTACTGAAAAATTCGTGGTGTTGGGCGAAATTTTTTGTTCGGATTTTTCTACAAAATCGGTTTCATAAACCCTTTATTGACATGCTTTATTTTTTATAACTTAGGCCGAAAGCATTTTGCTAAAAAATAGTTTTTAGTTGTGTTTTTGATTATGTTTTAATTTTTAAGCATTATTTTTTTTTAATATGGTCACTCCATTTCTCTCTCTTTGCACAAACAGCAATCAACTTTCGCAATTATAAAAGCTGTTTGTTATTCGTCATTATTGTGCTTCATACGAATTGTACCCTTTTCCACCTGTGGCATAGGTACAATTAAAAACCCTTAAATAAACCTATAGCTTACATTATTTGACGATTTAAGTCCAAGATTTTGACAAAATGTATTTTGTTGGTACGTTAAATTCAGACTATTGACATTTTATGTATTCAAATTTGCTATCCTTTTACAATTGAGGACAACTGAAAGTTTAAAAAAAAATGAAGAATAATTTAAATTAATAAAAAGTTATGAAATTTAATTTTTCAATCGCCAAAAAATTTGCAACCTACAGAAGATTTGTATCCCTATATAATTTTTTAGAACTAAATTAAATTAATCACTGTTTATTGTTGTTGTTTTGTTAAAGCTTTAATATTGTTGCAAGTAAGACCTGAGTGTTTAAAATTCTCATTCACTTTATAGTCTTATTTGTATAATATTTTTACCTTTTCTAAAGTCTTTGGAAAAAGTTTCCTGACGAGCTGGCCTAAGCAACCAGCGAAATGCGCATAGAAACTAGCTTTCCTACAACAATAAATTTTAGTGTTTTTATCAAAAATAAAAATTGGGAATTTAGCACGACATAGAGAAATCTTATTAATAATATATTTTGTATTCACAAAAATAATTTTTGATAAAATTTATAGTTTTCAATAAGCCAGAAAATAAAAAAGGAAAATTGCAAGCCATTTTTCCATTTGCGTTTCAAACTAAAACTCGGCTATATTAAATAGCCAATTGTGCAAAATGTTATAGTACAAAATAAAATAATCTTCAAAATGTTCTGACTGATGGGCTGCTATTAATGTTTCGCTATTCTCCAGTTCGGAAGCAAACGGTGGCTTTCATCGGATTCTGTTGGGAGGTGTTCCTTTTGCATCGTTCCATGAAACAGTCAGTTTATGTCTTGT
This sequence comes from Pollenia amentaria, assembly GCA_943735925.1. Classification (NCBI taxonomy): domain Eukaryota; kingdom Metazoa; phylum Arthropoda; class Insecta; order Diptera; family Polleniidae; genus Pollenia; species Pollenia amentaria. Next base: position 43,147,706 of record OX031006.1, on the reverse strand, counting down.
TGCAGTGCGCCAGGATTTTTTTGGGCGTTTGGGATGGCGGGAGCTCTGGGAGTTGTACTGCAGTGCTTCACAAAAAAATTCTGCAAAATTTTTCAATAATTAAAGCATTATTTAAAAATAAAATCAGCTTAAATAAAAGTATAATCAAGTGAATTAAACGGTTAATCAAGTGAATTAAACGTTTAATCAAGTAAATTCAACGTTTAATTGATACTATTCATATGTTTACTGGTGCATGATTAATTCATTTTTTAATTAATATCACAAGTTTTTTTAGTTGAAATCAATTTTAATTTCATCTGTGTGCCCTTTGCTTCCCTATATTGGATTTTAACGTAATTCCTATCTGTATGAACTTTCTTCTTAGGGTGCCATGTTGAATTGGTTGTTGCTAATGGTATTTGGCCATTAACATCGAATTATACTTTGTAAACATCGGTTTTTAAAGATCTGTAGTCGTCGTGTATTGTTTTTTTAATATGCGCCTGGCTTTAGCCGTGTAAGAGAAATGGGTTCAATGCACGTGATGAAAACTTACGTACTGAGATGTCTGGAGAAGTCAGTGGACATCCACACTTCCTTTAGCTTGTGCTTGGCCTGACGAGCCTTGTTAATGCGTGCAACTTCGTCTAAATTTTCACCAGTGTTTGTCGTGATTTTTCACAATGGACCGCATTGGTCTCCGAGTGGAGGAGTGCCCTTGGGTGCAAAACCCTTCTTAACCTTGTCGTGATTGAAAAGAACGAATTGATGCTATAAATGTGACTACTGATGCAAATTTAATTAATTTTCTAATTAATATCACAAATTTTTTTTATTGAAATCAACTTTTTTATTTTCTTTTGTGTACAATCGAAGTAGCAAAATGATTGTACAACTTAAATGTTGTAATTGTACTTAAAATAGTAAAACGTGTAGTGTTGGTGGTGTTTAGTTTTGTGTTGGAGAAGTTCGTGCACAGGCCGAATTTTAATGCAACGCCATTCTTTTATCCTTCATATGCTGGCAACTATATGACAGCACGCATATAAATAAATGTACTGCTATTGGTACTATTTTACTTTTGTTTAGAAGACAAAATATCCCTTTTTGTACCATCTCTTCCGCAAACAAACATTCTGTTAAATACTTTTTTATTATCCTTTGATTTGGTTAAACCACACAAATAACCCAACCGAGTGGGAGGAAATGAACGAAGATGAGGTAAATAATAATGCAAAAAAAAATTAAAATCAATACCAGTGATAAAGTACTCACTGTTAGAGGATTATAAGAATAAAAAATAAAAATAAAAATAAATTAATTCAGTAGACAATGTTTTACTATATGATGGTAATTTTTTATAAAAACATGTTGGTTTTTATTTGTTGTTTTTCACAAGTGATAATTTTTAATTTTCTTCTTCTTTGAAAGCAGTAGAATTTGTCAATTCGTTGATAAGAGTATTTATTTCAATTTGAAAAAGTGTAACCCCAAAGTTGTTTTTTTTTTTTTTTTTGTTTTTGGTGACACTAATTTTGCTTTATTTAGAAGAGTAATGCAACAAGCAGATCTCGTCTAGTGATAACGAAGCTTTTTATGCTAAATTTTGGTACTATTTGCTGTAACCGTTCTACAGACATACAGTAGTTTTTATTGTTCTTAATTAGGAGTTGTCACGCCCACTTCTGCAGACCTGCTTACTTTCTGGCAGATCTTGTGTCTGATTACCAAGCTATTTGCATAACATATATTAAGCACCGGGTAGTCAGGAAAATACTGGGAAAATTTCATAAAAATCGGTTCAGTAGTTTAAGTCTTTAGGGAGCAAAAACAGACAAACCTACAAGTTAAAGCATTTAAAAAAAAATTCAGGAGACGTCAAACGTATATTTCCGATGTGCACAAAAGGAAATGCTTATTCAACAATACAAAGAAGAGTTTTTCACATGGAATTGGAACATGCACAGAAAAAGGTGTTTTATCAATTAAAAAAATGGTTTAAAAAGTATTTAAATTTAATTAATGTGATAATTGAATCAATTATTTTTTAGTTGAAAGAAAATTAAAAATTTAATTTTGATTTAATTTACATTTTAGTTGTTTTGAAATAAATTTTCAATTAAAATTTTAATTAAATAACAAAAAAACTTAATTGACTTTTTTCGTTTAAAATAAAATAATTTAAACATGTAGAATTGTTGTTGGGAATTGTCAATATTTGTTTAAATAAATTAACACATTGTTTGAAATGGCAAAGTTTTTTGATCACTTTTTTAATTAAAATTAAAAATATCGTTTATTGAAAATATTTATTCAAAATTTTAAAATTTTTATTAATCGATATAATCATTTTGGTAATAGGTGCAAAATCAACAATTTGTTTGCTTGATATTATAAATTTGGTGATTGGAGAAATTTAATAATTTTTTCTGTGTGTGATGATAAATTGGGATGCAGTTCACATTACTAAAATCGTGTCCATCAAGCAAAATCAAAATCAAAGCAAAACACTACGGTGTTTTGATAATAGAGGGCGTTGGAAACACCAATTGAACCATTTTTGGAGAGAGCAATTAACAAAAACCCTCCAAAATAACTAGCCCATGTACAAAATTTAATTTTCAAAATAACAATGCTTTGGCCATGATCTGAGCTGTGCAGAATGTATCTAACCAAAATAAAGCCATATTTTTTTAAATTAAGCCGATAACTTGAAACTGTTTTCCTTCTTAGATTTTTATAGGAAAAAAAATGGAAAAGCCAAATAATATCGATAAAATAAATAAAGTTAATTATAAATAAAAGGTATTGCATTCTTTATATGTAATTACGTTTTACACAAAAAACTTTCAGTCAGCTGTTTTGTTATGAAAACAAAATCTCGCTATTGTTGAAAATATATAATGTAAATTTGATGAAGATTTCAAATCGAATCTACTACATTTTGTGTTTATGTAAACGGGCTTTAACCATATATGTACTTTGGTTTTATGATATGTTCATACGACGATATAAACTAAACATCTGCATGAAACTTAATAATGATGTTCACGAAACCTTCATTATAATTTTGTATTCGCTTCGTTTGTATTCAGTAAGATGAATAATTATGAAATGAAAGCAATAAACACACGAAATTTAAAAGGCAAGTAATACAATGTTCACACGGATAGCAGCAACATTCGTGTTTCGCTCTCCCATTCCTGTTTCGTGTCATGTACTACGTTTATACGCACGTCTTATTCACAAATAATTATATTGCAAGTAGAGAAAATTTCCGCATAAACAGTGAATTAAATTTTTATTTGCGAATAGCTAACTCACGAAAACAATTCCTGATAATTTTTTTTTTTATTTTACTTAAAAAATAAAGTTTTTGGCCGACTATTTAAGTCATATTGCCAGGGTATGCCAAGAATTTTTGGAGCCTCAACCACAAGTCCTCCTTTGACCTTAACCTTCGTATAGGAAGGCGAGAGCTTCCAGAATCTACTCCAGAGTATTTTTGTTCTCCACCAGTAAACGTCTGAGTTTTTTATGGTTCTCCACCAGTCACGTTGAGTTATAAATGGTTCTCCACCAGACAAACACGTTAAAACATTGAGGTTACGAACGATTGCACAAAGTCAATGCAAAAACTGTAACTCGGAACAGTTATATGACGCCAAGCCATTAACCAATGTGAGGTGACAACGCAAAACGCACGAAAAGTAGACAAACAAGGACGATCGGATTGTCCTTAAGAAATAATGACAACGAGCGCGAGCTGCTTATTCACTCAGAGCAGTTTTACGAGTGCGCAATTCCTGATTAACGACACTATCTGCAAATAAGATTTAAACATTGCCACACTTTTAACCGTTTTAAGTTTTTATTTCGATGTGGCTCATCCATTTGACAACAAATTTAAAATTAACTTAAAATTGTGCAAATATTCTAAAAGTTCCCCCGCTTTATTTCTGAAAAACAAAAACAAATTTTAGACCCTGAATACAGAGAGTTAACATTTTTAAACTTTTAAGAAGATTTAGAAGGAATTAAAGTAAATTTGCAACCGTTTTGGCAAAAAATTTCCGACTTAAAAGGTGGGGATTCTACGGATGCATTTCCAGTGCTGTCAAAGTTTGTACAACAATTTATGGTCCTTCCACATCCTTCCGCAAATGTGGAAAGAATTGTTTGCCAAGTCAACCTTGTCAACCTTAATAAAACCAAATTTCGATGTTCCCTGGAAAATGAATCCTTTCAAGGAATTCTTTTTTCTAAAGATTACTTTAAATTTAATAATGCAAACTGTTTTGATGTTTATATTAAAATGGATTTAATTAAACTATTAATCTCATAATATGTGTTAAAATAAAATGTTGAAATAAATTTTTTTACTATAAAAACAATTTTAACCTAATGTACAAAATGTTTTTATTTATCTATAAAAATATTCTTTTTTATTAATTTTCATGTTTTTATATGGGTTATATGTATGTATGTAAGTTAATGCTAAATTATTCTGTTTTGTTATTTTTTGTGTTAATAAAAATATTTAAATTTTATTGTTCTTTGTGTTTGTGTTAATAAAAATATTTATGTTGTTTTTCCTTAGAATTATCTAAGTCAGGCTTTCAAGGTCACAGTAAATGAAAAATAAAAGACTATTTATTCATAGTTTTACTCCTCCGAAGTTTCGTTGAGATTTTTTCAACTTCCTCAGGGATTTAAATTTTATTGAATATAGTTTTATTGTTCTTAAAAGGGATACTTTTTAATTTGTCGATTTTCTTTAATTGAAGTGCCGATAATGCCGATTTTTTTTTTTGAAAATATGTATGCCGATATTTTATCAAAATTATCTGGCACCCCTGTTTGCCATACAAAATTTTGAGAGCGAAACAGGTCTTTTCATTTTGAATCATGCTGCGAAACAGAAAAATGTACTATCATCTCCAATTTATATAGCAGATATCGTTAGTTTATCTGAACTAGCCATTAAAAAAAATCAAAACAATGAAAAAAGCAAAACAAGCGTTCATGTTAAATAAAATAAAGTGATAATTAATAATTATAATATTAATAAAAGTACCTATTTCATAACACAGTACAACACATGATTTGCCAACTCAATTCTGTGAACTGTATGTGAAATTAGACCCAAAAAGAAGAATTTCTGCATCATTCGTTTTGTCTTCTTACCTGCGATTTGAAGTTAGTATCGATTTAAAGTTAGTACTATCGTATAGGGGAATTTATCACGTTTTAGGCCCTGTTGTTTGACATAGCTCGACAACCACTAGCTCAATTTAGTTGAAATAAATTTTAAAAAATTAAGAATTACAATTCCCTTAATCTGTTCATATATTGTTTTCCTATACAAGTAACACTTTCGAAGTTAAAAATGAATGTATGAAGGGAAAAAATTATTTTTTGCCTAAAAATTTAAATTTTTTTTTTTAAAAATACATAAAAAATCCAAAATGGAAAAAAGTTTCAAGTCTAGTTATTTTTTCGCAAAGTCACATAACCTATGAGCAAAATGAGACAAAGATCATAAAAATCGATGCTCGCGTTTCGCTTTTATTCGCAATTGAGTAAAGGTATGAATTTCAAAAATCAGTTATAGCCACCACCCTTAAAATAAAAATATAAATTAAAAAATTATCATGCAAAAAAAAACTTTATTTATAAAAACTTAATGAAAATAAAATAATATGCAATTAATATGCATAAAAACAAAATTTAGAACATTTTTTCAATTATTGGCAATATCCATCCTTGTAGAAGTTGACGCTTGTGGTTCTGATGATCTTGTTTTCTTCGTAGGTTGTTCATATTCATGGTCTGAGTCAGCTTGGCGTTGTCGGTATGATGTTGCGCTGATATTTTGCTGTGTGAGTTTTCTTCTCTTCAAAAATGATGTCAGCCATTCGGAGTCGTGTTGTGATAGTCCCAGCTTGGCCACAATGTAATCCATTTCGATTTGTGGTAGCGGTTGTGGTGCACTATTTTCAATATCGGGTATCCAATCAGCATCATCCAAATCGGTCGGATTGGTGAAAACGGTTTCGGCTAGCAGGGACACAGTATCCGCACTCGGAGGTTTAGGTGCATCGGTATCAGCAGGGCGTTGCACTGGAAGTGTGGCAGTAAATGCAGCAGTGTATACTTTTGTTTTCAATTGTTGTCTGTTTAATCCAGGACGAAAATTTATGCATGCATAGCACCTGGATTCATCATGTCCAGTTGTGTCTTCCACCCAAATTACTGGCTTCATAAAAGATAACTTTCTACTTTTTCCGTGAATCCATTTTAGAAGGGTAGTATAACAACTGTTGCACACTGTGTTCGGCGTAAAATTTGCACCACTTAAATCTGCTTCATCGAAATAATTACAATACGCGGTTTTGAATTGCTCAGTAAACAAATTTTTTCGATCTTTTTTCTGTATTTTTCGGACGATATGACCACAAACGTAACAATATTCATCCAAATATGGGCACTTGTTGTTTTCCATATTGATATATTTTATGTTTTGTTGTTATTCACTTTTAAAAAACTGGAGAAAAATCTTTTTTACTGTTCGCGTTCGTCGGCACTGGCTGAATGCCAAAAATCGATCAATGCACACCTATAAATACTACGTATTTTTGAATATTTTACTGCCAGGTACTTATAAATGGGCGCATATTTTAAGGGCGGCTGGCTATATACCTGATTCAGCACTTGTACGTTTCAAACTGTACAAAACTTTCCAAATAATGACCACCCTTAAATGTGGGTGCAATTTCTGTAAAAAAATCATATAGGTAGCCACCGGAAAAACCCAAATAATAAAAAGGTCCACTTTCCGTTTAATTGTCCACGTACATTTATTACCGCAATCATAAAAATCAAATAACCTTTTGTTTATTCCTTTTTTTTTAATTCTCAGAATCATGAAAAAGGTGTCAATGTTTTCTCCAAATAATGTTGTGCATATCTCGAGCAAATTTTTGAAATTCATACATTTACTCAATTGCGAATAAAAGCGAAACGCGTGCATGGATTTTTATGATCTTTGTCTCATTTTGCTCATAGGTTATGTGACTTTGCGAAAAAATAACTAGACTTGAAACTTTTTTCCATTTTGCATTTTTTATGTATTTTTAAAAAAAAAAATTTAAATTTTTAGGCAAAAAATAATTTTTTCCCTTCATACATTCATTTTTAACTTCGAAAGTGTTACTTGTATAGGAAAACAATATATGAACAGATTAAGGGAATTGTAATTCTTAATTTTTTAAAATTTATTTCAACTAAATTGGGCTAGTGGTTGTCGAGCTATGTCAAACAACAGGGCCTAAAACGTGATAAATTCCCCTATACGATAGTACTAACTTCAAATCGATACTAACTTCAAATCGCAGGTAAGAAGACAAAACGAATGATGCAGAAATTCTTCTTTTTGGGTCTAATTTCACATACAGTTCACAGAATTGAGTTGGCAATCAATTAACTGAAAAATGTTGTACTGTGTAATATATTTTTAATTTTTACTTACATTTTAATCTATTTTAAATAAAATGACACTTACAACACAAAGAAATGTCAAAATTAAACAAGAATGAATCGTATGAACAGCATACCTGGCAATCTAGTTTCAGAGAGCGAAACAAGTGGTTTATATTCTTGTTTCATTTTGACATTTTTTTTTTGGTGGCTAGTGATTTTATTTAAAATCGATTAAAATGTATGTAAAAATTACAAATATATTATTTAATAGGTACTTTTATTAATATTATAATTTAATAATTATCACTTTACTTTATTTAACATGAATTTTTATTTTGTTTTTATTTTTTCTTTGTTTTGATTTTTTGTTTTTTTTAAAGAGCTAGTTCAGATAAACTAACGATAATTGTTATAAAAATTGGAGATGATAGGAAATTTTTCCGGTTTCGCAGCATGTTTCAAAATGAAACGACCTGTTTCTCTCCCAAAATATTGTATGGCAAAACATGTCGTTTCAATCATGTTTGTGGCGCGAAATAGGAATGGGAAAGCGAAACACGAATATTTTGCTGTTCGTGTGAACATGGTATTATCCTTCATTATAAAGGTGGTTTTACACGATATGCTAGGAACACAACTGGGACGAACGACGAATTTCGCCCAACACGACGAATTTTTCAGTAAAAATTCGCTGAGTAAATTCGTGGCATGAGGCACAACAACGACGAATAACAAGCAGCTTTTATAATTGTGAAAGTTGATTACTGTTTACGCAAAGAGAAAGAAATAGTGTGACCATATTAAAAAAAAACAATGTTTAAAATTTAAAACATAATCAAAAACACAACTAAAAACTATTTTTATAGCAAAATACTTTGTATATATATTTAAAATGTTATACAATAAAAAGAAAAACAATTATTTAAGTAAAAAGTAACTTTATTTACTAAAATATTTCTACACTAAAACCAAATATGGTCACCTAGTACTGATTTGTTCGTCGTTCGTCGGCGTATGAAATAGAAATAAATCTATTGCAAAGACGCCGCGTATGACGAATTTCGCCGGACGCTATTATTGTGTGTATTTTCATATACACCAATATGTTTTATTTTTGGCGACGAATATTCGTCGTTCGTCCCAGTTGTGTTACTAGCAATATGTATTTTGCAGTGGGTTTGTCAGATGTAAAATTCATATGTTATTGACAATGTTTGTCTTTCTCACGTTCGTTTTTGGTTTCAATTGGCATAACCTAAAATCGATCATAACAGCAAATTACTTACATATTTATAATTTTATTCACTTTTAATTGTATTTCAGATATGTGTAAATAAATAAATAAATAATGATATATACAAAATTTCTCCAAGAAATTCGATCGTTTGGAAGGTTTTTTTTTCCTTCCAGCTTCTTCCGCTGCTTTCGATGTCATTAAGCACGCTTCTTTTCCATATAGTCTTTGGCCGACCTCTTCTTTGTGGGTTCCAGTCAAGGGCTTGGCGGTATATTTCATCTTTATTCGTTTAATAATCTTTTGAATAGGCTCAATGCTGCATTTTCTATATAGCTGCTTATGACGTTTGGCCACCTGATTTTCAAAAAGTATAAATCCTCGAGATTACTAGTTAAGGTCCATTGGATACCGTTTCGATTAATTTGCAATCGTATTGTTACGTACTGCCTTCTCAAGAACGTTTTTGGTTTATTTCCTTTATAATAAACCTCTTAGGTACTTTTCTTGCAATTATAATAAAATAAAATAAAGACGACACTTTAAACGCTTTTTACAATTTAGAATTTTTTTATTTCCACTTAAGATATATTCACACCTGTCAAATATTTGTCGTCCTGCACGTAACCTTTTGTCACTTTCAGAATTTTTTTTACAGCTTTTACAAACTAACTCACAATTGCGACCTCTATTTGTGATCTGTGAATGATATCTTTTGAGTACATATTCATACTCTAGCCCAAACGCCTAGATGGCTGTAGAATATTCGACCTATCTCTAGAACGTTCTCGAGTTTTTACTTATATAAGCTTAACGTCTATTTTGTTATTTAAATTTATCTATGTATGTACATCGCCTCGGTAGGCTAGCTGGTATGGAGCTAATCTATCAGCACCGGGGTTGCGGGTTCGATTCCCGCCAGAGACTCTGGTCTTCTGCAGACAAGCGAAGAGCTTCGCGGGATTATCGTAGGAATAAAAAAAACGTACCTATATCTAGTATTAAAACTGATATTAATCATAAAACTAAAGTATACCTAAAGAGGTAGTAACTTATCTAGTTATTCTAGAGAAGCTTTGAGTACCCAGCGGGAAAACGAAGCAGTAAGGATGTCTTCTAGAAGGCCTTTGTACTCCTTCTTTTGGATACACAAGAACTGTTCGCTCCATTCCATACTTATATATTAGGCCTACCGCTCTCGCTTTTTTGGCAGGTACATAAGAATGGCAACTGGATAAAAAATAATAATTCTTTTATTTTTTGCTTAGGCAAAAAAGAAAACAAAAAATTATACTCCTTCTCTTCTTTCTTCTCATAGAAGCGAGTGTGGAATGTGTATCTTATCTTTTATACGAAACAGCCGAGCCCTTCTATGAGGCATTCTTTAGCAATTAGATAAGAATCGTAATTGAATCAAAAAAATGTTTAAGCAGGCCTTTAATACGGCCTGAAGTAAAAAGGCGTTCTGAGTTTTCCCGCTGGGTAGCTACAATGGGGTTGAAATACAATTATGCATAACAATTATAACATTAATTTGTACTAGATAATTCTGTATAGTGATTTTTACACTAGTAATATACATAACTACCCTGCAGATAACGAGACTAGTCCATACATGCGTGTAAAGAGTGGTCAATAAAGGAGTAGGAGTACTCCAAAACTGCTCCAAATATATGGTTAAAAGGTGATCTATTTAACATTACGATGTCCTAGGAGTGGACCATATAACCCACCGAAGTAGTCCCTAAACTACTCCATGGAGTACTCAAGTGGGTTAGTTTTAAAAGTACTCCATGTTACTACTGTATGGAGTGCACTAAAGGGGTAGTTTCAGACCTACTCCATGTCACTACTCCATGGATTAACTTACAGGTTTACTTTCAAAAGTACTCCATGTCGCTACTGTATGGACACAAATTTTAAAAAACTTTCTTCTTTCACTTTTAAATAAACAATGAAAATGGACGACATCAGGGCTACCAATGTGTAATACTGTAAACTATAGTATAGTATACCTATACATCATGCAGTGTTGGCAGCACTGCATGTTCCCTGCAGATAACGAGACTAGTCCATACATGCGTGTAAAGAGTAGTCCATAAAGGAGTAGGAGTACTCCAAAACTACTCCAAATATATGGTTAAAAGGTGGTCTATTTAACAATACGATGTCCTAGGAGTGGACCATATAACCCATCGAAGTGGTCCCTAAACTACTCCATGAAGTACTCAAGTGGGTTAGATTCAAAAGTACTCCATGTTTCTACTTTTTTACTAATCGCCGTTTATGGCGTGCACTCCCTGCAGATAATTTTGGTCTACGTGGTTCATTGTGGCTTAAATGGACTACTTACAAAATGGTCCAATGTACTGTAGTATGGACCATATTAGACAAATTAACATGCAGTGCTGCCAAAAACTGCATGATGTATAGGTATACTATACTATAGTTTACAGTTTTACACATTGGTAGCTCTGATGTTGTCCATTATTAATTGTTTATTTAAAAGTGAAACAGGAAAGTTTTTTAAGATTTGTGAAAAAAAAATAAAAGAAATTAAAAATACCAAGTAAATATATATAATAATAGCAATAATGGATTACAGTGCACGCCATAAAAGGCGATTAGTGAAAAAGTAGAAACATGGAGTACTTTTGAAACTAACCCACTTGAGTACTCCATGGAGTAGTTTAGGGACTACTTCGGTGGGTTATATGGTCCACTCCTAGGACATCGTAATGTTAAATAGACCACCTTTAACGATATATTTGGAGTAGTTTTGGAGTACTCCTACTCCTTTATGGACTACTCTTTACACGCATGTATGGACTAGTCTCGTTATCTGCAGCTGTAATCCATTATTGCTATTATTATACATATATATTTACTTGGTATTTTTAATTTATTTTATTTTTTTTTTCACAAATCTTAAAAAACTTTTCTGTTTCACTTTTAATGGACAATTAATAATGGACAACATCAGAGCTACCAATGTGTAAAACTGTAAACTATAGTATAGTATACCTACAAGAATGATAGAATAAAGATTACGACAACACGAACTCAAAAATTGAATTTTCTGCGCAGGTGGGTCAAATGACGCCACGAAACATACACGAATAGGTAACCCTAGCTTGGGTTAAGCTACGTTATCTAACGGGAAAACATGCGCATGGCGTAATCTCTTTTTATATCATTCTTGGTATACCTATACATCATGCAGTTGTTGGCACCACTGCATGTTAATTTGTCTAATATGGTTCATACTACAGTACATTGGACCATGTTGTAAGTAGTACATTTAAGCCACAATGGACCACGTAGTCCAATATTATCTGCAGGGTAATACAATAACAATTTAAACTAATAAAATAACTAGCAAATTCAAAATAACTAAAAAAATACAGGATAACTAATTCTTCGTACATTGTCAAAAACGAGAAGAAAGAGTAGTGGAGGGGCATCCCTGTCTAACACCCAATTTTCGAAGAAATGGTTCTGAGAGTCGGCTGCTATGCAAGATTCGGGATTGAAAGTTATCATATTGAGCTCTTATGATATTAACTAATAAGCTTATGTGGAATACCAGTATTTTTTAAGAGATCCCATATTTTGTAACGGAATATGCTGTCAACTGCAGTAGTATAATCTACAAAAGTGAGATAAAGATTACTTTGACATTCTTCTACTTGTTCAGCGATAATTCTTAGTGTGTTTATGTAATCAAAACACCACCGGTTCGCAGGAAAGCCTGCTTGTTCCTTACGCAATTGGGTTTCTATTGTAGCAATTTTTCTTACATACAATACTTACATTGCAATATTTGTTGCATTAAATCTTAAATTTATTGGAGAGTGTGGAGAAGTTTCATGTTCTCTGCATTTTTGTTTTGTAATTCTCATACTTGAAGTTGGCTGTAGGTGTATTTGTATTTGTTTATAAAATACAAAAAAAAGGAAGAGGAAAGATAAGATTAAAATAAAAAAATTGCAAAACTAGATTTTCATCATTTGGGCACTAATCAGTGTTGCCAATGAGGATATCGGAAATTACACATGACTGTGTCCCAAATTACACATTTGAAGCAAAATTACACACACAAAACGAAAAAATTGCTTTGATAAAAAATTCGCCCTGCATCACCTTTTTGGTAATCCTTGTTTCCAATTAAATGTTTATGTTTACAAAAAAAAAGGTAAAAGCTTAAGTCCATTTCTTAAGAAACGTAAGCTTTTATTTTAGGCCCACAATAACGACAAGAACTGTTCTTTTGTATATTAACATTGAAAACAAAAACAAATTTTTTATTTATATTATTGTTTTTAATATAAATCAATGCGAATTCATTCCAGGTAATCTCGGTAGTACAACAAGTACAACTCGTACAAAAACCACAAGCAATTTGTTTTTGTAAAATCATTGTACAATGTCAAAAACCGAAACAAATCAAAACAGAAACAAAGATAATAAACAAAATTTTGACATCCAACAATTATAAAGCTAAAGAAAAAAAGTTATCAGCAGGGCTTTTAGGATCACCTGTAATGAATTCGCCTTGATATAAATATACGAAAAAAATGTTCTTGTTCCTAAAAACTCTTACACCCAATTTTCACGATGATTTTTTCCCCTGTTTTAAAATCATGACTTTTTTGTTTGACAGCGAGCGGGGTAGAGAAGTTAGCAGGGTAGAAAAAAAGACATGAATCATATTTCTGTGTTTTTTTTTTTTGACATTTCTCTTTGTACTTATTTGTGTTTTTTAATGTGTTTTTTTTTTTATTTTAAAATGACATGTGCTTATTAAAATATAGAAAAAAAAAAAATTTTTATTAAAAAAAATTCAAACCATATCGAAATTATGTGGAATAACGAAATTTTAAATATTGTTACGAATAAGAAACTAAGGAAATCAGAAAAAATCAACTCTGACTGCAAAAAAAGAAAACATGGTGAAAATTTAACAAGTTCTTGGAAGTTTCTTTAAAAAAGAAATACAAAAAAGACATGTCTTTTAAATCATCGTTACAAAATAATAAACTTTGTAAATGGGTACTTTCAAAGATGGAGATTGCAAAGATGTTATAAACTCAAATTATGCTTAAGTCGACTTAAACAGTTTTTTCTTTTTGCCATATTTATATGTATTTATTTATTACCCACTCGATAGTCTTAAAATATTTTGCACAAATATTTATTTTATTAAGCACTAGGAACTAACCTCTTAAATTCTAAAATTTATAGAATGTACGTACACACTTCTTTTATTTGCTCGAGCACACAACGAATGTGAAGGAAATGCCAAGCACATTTGACAGTTTATGTTAATCATTATATCTTCAAAAACGTTCAAAAAGAAAAACTTGGCTGTCAAAAATTAATGGAAAAATATAACACAAAGCAAAATTACACACAGATTACACATAAAACAAATTACACATGGGCTTCACATGCAAGTAGAATTTACAGACAATATGTGTAATTATACACGGATTGGCAACACTGGCACTAATGCAATTTCAAGGCAGAGAAAAAAAATTGCAAGTCTGGACGATGACATATTTTTAAAAAGAAAACCATATACATACATATTTCTTTTTAGGAATTGATTGGTTATTTACAAAGTCATGACATTATCACTAAAAACCTCAAACATCATATACATAAGTGGTTTTTCTTTATTTTATTTTCAATAATATTGTTTTAATTGCAAATATGGTCATTATTGGTGTGTAAACATGTGTACATACATATATGTATTAAAAAGTATGTACATAATTGAAAATTGTGGTTTATAAATAATCGATATACACTGTTACATTTGAGTATGTCGGTTATAAATTAAAAATTGCAAATATCATAAAATGTATTCTAACACATTTATACAAATCTTAAAGTATATAATTGAGCAAATTTAGATGAAATTTTGAGAAATTTACCTTATTATCTTAATTTTAAATTTATTGCCCAGCAAATACAAAAATACACCCTGTGTATTGCCAAACGTATTGTCTGGATGAAAAATATTATTCCGGCATTAATCGATTTCGTATTTCGGAAGATACTTCCTTCGCGAGAAACGTGTCTCAATGGCAATACTTCCATGCAATACGAACGCGATTCTGTTAGATGATAAACTAGCAATATCGCCAGATAAATACTTATTAGAAAATAGGAAGATATGGCCAAAATATCATAAGGATGATACAAAAAAGATTTTGCATTTTAAAAAATATTCATATATGTACAAATATGTAGGTTTTTTTTTTGAAAAAAAAGTGCAGATGAAGCAGACCGATTGCTCAAGGTGTTATGATACTTGCTATTTTTTGTTTTATTTTTCTATATTGGAGAACAGTGCAAATATATTTGCATAGGAAAACTGACTAAGTGTAAAGAGTTTGATTATACCATAAAAAATCTTGAAATGTCAAAAAATATACGTGTGTTATCGATAAATAATCTTAGACTGTCAAAAAAAATATAAAAATTTGTAACTTAAAATTGACATTTCCAGATTAAATGTTAGCACTGCTGCTAACTTTTTTAGTTTTTGATCGAAAGTAGCGGGTTTTAACTTTTTTTTGCGATTTATAGCTTTTTTTGACGGTTTTTGTGGGAACAAAACGTGGGCAATATTGTTTGTTTTGTTTACATTTTATATTGTATTGTATTTCTTTCTCGCATTTGTTGTTTCATTTAGTCAATCCTAAAAAAAATCCAATACAAAAAATAGCAAGTATCATAACACCTTCATCGAATCTTTTACTGATAAGGTATCATTCAATTCAACAAGCGAAAGTTTTAAAAAACATACCATTATGTAAAATTTCTTTTAAGACCTCAATGGAAAAACAGTTATATTTATACTAGCGTATTCATTCGGTTAACCGTTAATCGGTTAACCGATTAATAACTACCCGATTAACTGATCAGTTAATTTAAAATTGGCTATTTTCGATTAACGATTAAACCGGTTAATTTCAGTCGATTAACCGATGTAACAAATTTTGAATTTTTTGTAGTGTTATAACATATTTTTTTTTGTTTTTAATTTCTTTTTTCGTCTCATATACAAAAGGTATGTGTTTAGAAAATATTTATTCATACAAACAAAGAAGGTGTTGAGTGATCATCATTTTAATTAGGTGTTTGTTGTCAACAGCTTTCTGTTTCATCTACATTTTATAAGTATGTGTTTAGTTATTTGGTTCTTCTCATATTTTCTTATATTAATTTATTAAAAGAATTAACGGAATCAATTAGAAGTGATAAACATTTTAAAAATTTACCAGGAGTCTAATGGCATAATGAAAGATTTTATATGTTTAGAAAAATCCAGGAAGAGGACTGAGAAATAAGATTTCTCCCTAAACGAAAAATTTTTTTCCAAATTATGTTTTATCAAAACTAATGAAAAGAATCTCTTAAATCCTAAATATTTAAAACAACTTATTTGTCTAAAAGATTAGTTAATAAGATCTCCTTAAACTATTGAAATAACTAATAAAATGATCACACAGCCTATTTTTTAATTAACACATAATATTTATTAATTAAAGAAATATGTATTACATATTTATGAATTATTTTTTTGTTTGCTCGTTAAAGTTCAAGAATTGTTATGTTTATTATGTTATTGTTGTTTTTTTACTAAACAACTCCAAATAATAAATCAAATAATTTATTGAAATTACTTAATTTATAAAAAAAACTTTATTAATCGGTTAACCGATCAATTACAAAATTAACCGATTCTTAACCGATTAAACGAAAACCTCGGTTAATTAATCGAGCGATTAACCGATTAAAGCAAAAGGTCGATTAAATGAATACCCTAATTTATACCCACACCACAATAGTAGGGATGCCAATCGGGACTGATTTTTGAAAATCCCGATCCCGAAATCCCTGGATCAATGTGTTTCTTAAATATACGACTTTTTTTTAAATAAACAAACCCTTTTTGAATATTCAAAAGATTTTATATACATAACACAAATTTAAAAAAAGAAAACAACAAAATAAATTAGTTTATAACACTGGCCTCACCCATGATCAAACTGATCAGATTTTGAAAAAAGCTTAAACAAATATACGTATCTCTTAGTTTTTCTAGATCAATTCATTTCGGTTTTTTGACAGCAATTCAATTTTTAGTGTGTAGTCCCTCATCGATCTCAAAAGCTGAGTTAAAAACTGTAACACTATGTCGACTGCAGTGCAGTACATCTCCAGGGTGAGGGCGTGATTCATAATCAATAATTTTAAGTACGTTTGAAATTTATTTTAAAAAAACAGATTTCAAGTTTAAATAATTTTTTTATGAATACGTCAGATAGTGTTTATTTATAAAAAAAATTATTTTATTTACCGTATGTTTTTTAAGCAAATTTTTTTTCTATTATTGGACCGGAAGGAGTATGAGCTATTTCATCAATATTACGAATTAATTGTTATAATTATATCAACTTTTATTCTTTTGTTTCTGAATAATACTTTAATTAGATCGTGAATAATTTTTCTATATTTTGCATAAAAATAATCATTTTTATTTTGCTATTATGTCTTAAGCCAAAGCTGAACTTGCTAAATGAAATTAATCTTCAAATTTCGTTTCTACTTAAAATTATGGTTTTTATTAAGCAAAATATAAAAATCCAGAAATAGTCGTCATATATCAAGCAAAAATTAAAAATTGTAAATACTCGCTGTGTGCCAAAAACAAAAATTAAACTCAAAAATAAGAATGATTTGCAATAAAAAATATAACTCAAATATAATTTTTAATAATTTTTTTGTATATAGTATAAAAACGAACATTTTTGTACATAAAAGTTGATATGTTAAAAATCCCGGGACTCAATAGGAAAATATTTATTACAAATTAAAAACACAAAACAAGAAATGTAATTCTTGTACATATTAAAAAAAACGAGAAACTTATATTAAAAGTTTTTATTTATTTAAGACCTTTTTCATAAAAAATATTTTTATTTTATAAAATTAAACCCGTCAATATTGAAAATTACTAAATTAATTTTTTTGGAATATTTCCAATAAACATATCTGTTTGAATATGTCCAATAAACGAAATTTGTACTTCACAGTTATAAATAATAAAAAAGAAAAAATTTAATTGTTTTCCGCTTTTAAACTGTCAGTGGCAGGACTGTCAATGTGGCGATGTTTTAACCCTTTTGGCGATGGAAATATACGTTTGGTGATATTACGATTGTTTTGGCGCAATTGGAAGCTGTTGGCGATATGCGTTATGCATTTTTTGTGAATATTTTCTAATTTACATATGTATATCTAAAATATTATAAAAATGGGTATAAATTGTTTCTATTGTTTGTAAATTGCATTTTAAATTTATAATTGTTATTATTACTATTTCAAAATTTTTCTATTTGAAATATTTTGTGACTCATTGTATAATATTAAGGTGAATATAACCGAATTCGTATTGGGGGGGAAAACTGTATGACTGACAGTTAAAGGTATTTTTTGTAAATTAAAAATATAGCCAAATCATTGGCTAAAAAACATTAAATAACAATACATACCGACAGGTTATACAAAGTAAAACTTCTAATTTACAATTTATTTCTAATAACAAAAACCTCATTTGGCTGTTTTGAAACGGATTCTTTTGTTTTCGATAAAGTATAAAAAAAACTTGCGTTCATATGAAACAAATAATGAGAAAATTTTAAAACAAAGTACATACTATTCGAAGTCGTAAATAATTTCCTTCAAATCAAAATACGCGATAACCAGACATGTAAATAATGACGTTAAATATTTAAAAAACGTAAATTGCAAGTGTATTCATACGAATTAATATTTTAGGAAAAAAGTAACCAAAATGAAAAATTTATTTACATCTCCACATTAAGAAAAAAAATTACCAAATTGGGTTAGAAATAACCAAAAACGGCAGCTCTGATTGTATACATGTTTTGTGTGTGTAAAATTTGTTGATCGCTTTTTGTTTTCCTTTTCGTATGTGTATTTTGTTTTTGTAAAAATTGTTTGCGTTTCTTTACCAGCCAAGCACAACTGAAACGAACGAACATTAAGGTGCTGAACCGAACACAACGAAAATTGTGGTTTAAAAAACAGCTACGATATTTTCCACTTCCTTCTTCGGAACACCGTTTGCACCCAACAGTGAACTCCACTTTCGTGTTTTTTTTTTTAGGTGAAGGTATAGCTGCTTCTACTCGTGAACTTTTTAAAAGGATTTAATCCACTCAAATACTTTTCAAGCAAACTTTATTTAAACAATTACATATTAAAGACTGATTTAATAAAAAAAAAAATTTCGCGCCTATTTTCGACAACAGTCGAATTGACTGATCAATCGAATTTTCATTTGGTATTGTGGCGTAATTCGATAAAAAAAAAAGTACTATTGTGATTTAGCTTATTCACAGTAGTACATTTTCTATTTACAATTTAGTGGGGCTTTATCGCACTTTTTTCAAGCTAAACTTTTATGCAAATCCTTTTATGCATAAACAGAATTTTGTTCCAAATGGAAAACGAGCCTTTCCAATGGCTGTTTACGACATTAAACTTGCATAAATTAACGAAACTTATTAAGAATGTGGTATTTGGAATACGAAAACAAAAAAAAAAACTACAAATATTTACCTTTTCAACAATTTTTTTTTAATTTATTTGCACCGTCGAAAGCAATTTTTTTTTTCGTTGAAAAATTCGATTTATAACGACATTTTCGACGGTGCTGCCAACTCATAATACAAAAGGTACATTCGATAGTCGCTATTCGATAGTCAACGAAAATCGTTTGTCGAATGTAACTCATAATAGGGGACTTTATTTCGTTGAGAAATTTAACCGAAAATTAAAATTTAAATGGGATCATATTTGCTAAAGTTATGGTCATAAAAATATGGTTTATACCTAAATATGTAAGTCATTAAAATGTTTTTCATAACATAACAAGGTGTGTTTTTAATAGTTAAGAATAAATACAGTTTATAAATGATATATGTATTAAATTTTTATACATTCTGCACTTTATCACGTTACAATAAACTCTCTCTGACTAATTGCACCGTTTTATATATTTAAAAATGGTTTAAGACGACTTGTGTGCTTGTCAAATTTCTAACTGCAAAATGCATACACCAGCGTTGTCAACTCGGTGCGTTTCGCACCATTTTGGGTACTTTTTTAAATTTCGTGTGCGAAAAATTCTTTTGTTGGTGCGTGGTGCGCTTTTTTTTAATTTCGGTGCGTTTTTCATTGTTGGTGGCACCAACACAACTTTTTGTTTCAGTGTGAGAAAAAAATCTTTGTACAATAAAATACACCGGTTTCAATACTATTTCATTCAACAAGCATATCGTGTAAAAGCAAAAAAACTGTCTTCGGTAAATGTCAGCTCGAATTTGCAGTGTAAAAATGTTCAATAAGAGCGTGTTCTATTTTGAATTGACAAACCATTTGACATTAGCTGTTTTACAAGTTAAGTATGTATATGTTTTTGGCGGCGAGTAAGCATTGAAATCTTTTTATTTATACAAATTCTTTAAAAAAAATTTTTTAATTAACTGAAATACAATTAAAAATGAAAAGAAATATTTATAAATCAGTATAAAATTTGTTATTGTGAGCGACTTCTAATAAAAAGAAATATGTATAAATCAGTATAAAATTTGTTGTTGTGAACGACTTAGGTAATGTCAGATGATACCAAAAACGAACGCGTGAAAGCAAAAATAGTAAAAAAATTTTATATATAAATTTTGACAGACATGTGTAATTTTCATACATCTGACAAAGCCACTGCAAAATACATGCCGTGTAAAAATACCTTAAGCTGGTTGTAAATATTCGTGTAATAAAATCGAGTACCGATAATAAAACGAGTTAAGTGGTCAAAGTGTAAAAATTTTAACACTACATTTATTTGCCATCAGTTGTTTTCAAAATTTTACAAATTTTTACAAAATTTCCGTTCGCGTACTTTTTGGCAATAAATGTTCAATGATGAAACAGAATTGAGTCTTCAACTTCAGGCAAAAGTTTTTAAGCCCATAATTAAAACGTGGACCGTAACTGCAAATGTTCTCTCATTTCTTTCGTTTTCTTTTGTTCTTTTTTTTCTTTGTTTACAAAATGTATGAAATTGAACGAAAGTATGGTAGCATTGTTGGGAGAATAATTGTCTCTATGTGAGAGCATGAGAAAAAACGTCTTCAAAATAAAATTGATTTTATTTCTCAACCGCAATTTCTGGCATAATATTATGTCAAACTGTATGGAAAACATCGTTTAGCCCCAGTTCTGTTTCCTCATTAATGAGTTATTTTCCAGTATACTCAGTAATGCATTAAACACATTCGAGACAGCAAGCAACACGAAGGCACGACTACAAATGCTGCAGTTTGCAAATGTAGTCGCGTAATCAGCAACTGAAATATTTTGAAGACGACAGCTACAAATGAAAAAATATAAACAGCTGTCTTTTTTATTATGTATTTACATTTCAGTGGTGCCACTATCATTTTTAATTTTTATAAATTTAACAACATGCATAATTGCAGACTCGTACACAAACTTAATTTAAGCCTACAAAAATATAAATACTTATTTATGATAAAATTTTTAACGTAAAAACAAATGAATTTATTAAAAAACATTTAAAATATTTTAATTTTATTGTTTTTGGAACTCATAAAGAATATCATCTTCATGGCAGGTTGAATAAAAAAATCCTAATATGCAGTATAATCGCGAAAAAGTAAACTGAAATGTCCTAAGGGTTGTTAACTTTTCCGTCTTATTTATTAACTTTTCTAAATTGTAAAAAATGCAATAATAAACATATGTACCTATATTTTTTTCAATGACTTAGTTTTCATCTGTACAAAAAAGAAACTTAGATCTAATTTGTACCGGCTACAATTTATAATTAATAATTATACAATCAGTCATGTATTATGTGTTAGGCGCTACATATGACGTTTGTCCGAAAATTAGTTCTTCAAAAATTTTCAGATAGCGAATTCTGGGTATTTTCTAAACATTTGCCAGCCATCCATTACTGACATTATTGTCTTTTCAGGTTGCAGTTACACGAACTCGCGCTTAGCTATTGATATTGAAACTAGAACAGTGATTGCGCAATTACGTTTTCGGTGCTTCAAGAAAACATTTGTACAAACTTGCTTTAAGATCGGAATATTTTGGTCTATGTAATGTTTTCCTGTATGCTTTTTCCTATGTATTCTTCAAAGCCTCGAAAATTTTGTGACGTTTAGTTTTTATTTTTGAGATGGCAACTTCAGATATACAATAATACAACGCCCATAGTTTTTCTTTAATGTATTTCTCAATTTTGTTTAAACTCTCAACTTTCAGCTTAAAATTTAATCTAATTTGTTATCGTTTGTACAAATCAGTACTTTTACTAATACGATCTGAAAAGTTAAGTTAGAGTTAACGTTTAGAGCGGCACAGAAGCGCTAAAATTTGGTTAACTTGACCGCAAGATTATTGTATCGCGATTCCACTGTCATTTTTTGGTTCAACGCACTAAGCTTATGAATTATAGGTCTTAAATGTTTCAGAGCACTTTATCAATAGTATAGGAAGAAAAATATAATCTGAATCTTTAAAGTATTGGTATCATAATAGAGTCTTTCGAAACACATTTCATATGATGTATTAAATATATTGATATATTAACCCCTTAAGAGGATTTATCTTGAAATTTTGTCGATATGTATAATAATATTTCCTCAAATATAATATGTTATAGAGAACACCCCAAGTTTTTGCATGCTATATTTTTAAAAAAATTTTATTTTGGAAAACTTCACAATTTATTTATAAGTTTGAGTAAAAATATATAGTGGTAATAGTTTATTCAGTTGTTACATATTGAAATATAGTAATATGTAAATATTTGGAAAGTGTTCCGGAAGGCTGAAAACCCGCAATACAGAAAAACTTTATTAATCAAAGTCCTAATAACTTTGGTAACATGTGTATATTATTGTTAAACAATTATTATTATATCGACATAATTTAAAGATAAAGCAAATTTAGTAAAAAAAGTCAGTCAAGAGTATGAGCATTTGAAATGGGCTCTTAATGAGTTAATAAATCGGTGTGCTTTAAACACCATGTGAAAAGCACTTTCAATTTTTCAATGATACTCATACTGCTAAAACTAAGAGCGTTGGCGTGACAAACATCTTCCTATATAACTTCTTTTAAGGATACTAAAAAGTAATAATAATATAGATTTGGTGGTGAGCCGCGCTTATATTCTTGTTTCAATCCGGTTCTTTCCTGTTTAACCAAAAAATTATTATTATATATTATAAGCACTAATGCTTCTAATTTTTGATTATATTAGCAGCACTTTTTCTGTTTTGTAGCGTACAAAAATAGAAACTAGTTCAATTTGACTACAACGACAAAATTAGCATAGACAACAACCTGCAGCCATTTTGCCGTGTCGTCGTTAAAATAATCATTTCCATATACACACATGTATTCTATTGTTGACATATTGAAGTCGGTAGTCTGCTGTCTCGAATGTGTTTAATGCATAATTGCTCATTTACTGAATTTTGCTGTAAAGGACTCGAACGCATCTATTTACGGAAGCAATTTTATTTTTATTTTTTTTTTGCTTTTACGCGACATGGGAAATTTGCCAAGTACCCTGCTGAATAAGTACATGTCGTCTAAAACCAGCTTTAAAATATGCATGAAAAAATTTATTTGTTTTAATACTTACCTATCCCATTGTGACCAAAATTTTGGTAGCAATTTCAAATTTGCTTAGACTTTTAATTGGTTCCATGAAGATTTTCTAAGTTTTCACTTTTTCTCATTTTTTAAAATTCAACTTTTTTCATATTTTATTTACAAATAAACAATAAAAACACTTTCTTATTCTCTTTTGGCGTCAAAACAGACAACAACAAGCCACACATTGGTAATTTTTTGCTATTTTGAATCACTATTTTATAATTCTTATAAATAAATACATATTTAACTTTTTGTGGAGAAATTTTTATATCAGTATCTTAAGAGTTGTCTTAATTACATTTTTAAACAAAACTTTTTTAATTTTCTTAAATGTTTTCACCTAAAATATTTAATAATTTGGCAACAGATCACTAAACAACCAACAAATGGAAAATGTAAACAATAACTAAATTAGAGTTGGGCAAAAGTTGTACAATTGTACATACATATGTAAATAACAGAGATGGATAGCGCAATGCAATGTTTAATTCAAAAGTTTTCATTTTTAGTGCAACCTTCTAATATTTGTGCCGTTATTAAATATGTATTGATCTGTGACTGTTTTGTTAGGAATTGTGGACATTTCGAACCGTAAGTACTAACAATGCAATGCAAAACACCATATGCTGTTTCTGCTGTTTTTGGATTGCTGTTGTATCGAATCCACCTGTAGTTGAATTCGCCTTGTATTAAGAGGTCTGTACACGGTCAAAATGCTTGTCATGCAAGCGAATTCACTCATGTACGTGTGCTGGACATGTATTCGCCGTCATATCTATTTTTTTTAATTTTCCATCCAGCATCGTCGGTGTCTCACACACAAACACTTTTTCACGGATCCTACCATAGCGCTTGATGAGAAATGCTTGACCGTGTGCAGACCCCTTTAGATGTATTTTGAAGCATCATTGCTACATTGTTATCTTTTAAAATTTTTAATATACCTATAGCTTATGTAGCCGATGTTAGTGGGCAATTTTGTGCATTATAAGGCAGTGTATAGGTTGCGCTTTGTCCCTGCCTAACAGCCGTATCTTAACAAGAGCGGAAAGCGTTTTCTAGCTGTCAAAAATTCTCATGCCCATACGATTTGTATGAAGCATCCCTAAATAGCTCGGCGTCAACGCTTTCCAATTGGAAAATCCGATTTTGACAGCGCGTTTAAAAGTGAAGTTGGCCGCTACTGTTAATAAATAGTGGCAATTTAGCTATTTTTTTGTCAATTTAGCGGCTTTACCCTCATGTTTATTAGTATTGTGTGGGTTTTAATAAACAAGAAAGTTACCACTACTGTTCGTGACACAACGTTGACGCTCTTGTTAACAATACGTTTACATTTGACAGTACTGGCAAGACAGCAAGAAAATACATATTAGTTGCCAAAAACACTACTTGCTGTCTTCGTGACTTAGGCGTCCAGACAGTAGTTAAGATAGTTCACTTTAAAAAAAATTTCTAACGTGAATGTCGCAGTGCAAGTTCTAGCTAAACGTGTTTTATATGAACTAAACAAATTCAAAATAGCATTTAACAACTATTTTTTGTGAACATAGATAACCCTTAAGTAAAACATACAAAACCCAAGCATAAGTTATTAATTTTCTTTTAATTGTTGATTTTTTTTCTTACTTTTGCGAACAAATTTTAAATTACTGTCAGCAAATGTCAAATCACTGTCAATTTTACTGTCTGCAAACTTTGCAAGACAGTATACAAGCCAGTTGGAAAAGTGTACATGTATTAGTGAAAAAGTTTGCATTTATTGCAACTGTCTTGCCAGTACTGGCAAATGTTAACACCGTGTTAGGTATGATATCTCAGCGTAGAAGCTAAACGGAAGAAGACGTTTCGTCTTCCGCTCTTGTTTAGGTACGGCTGTAAAGCCCCAGTTAGCTGATTGTAACAGGAACTTTGCACTTGTGTTGTATGTAAAGCAATTAGCACGATTATAGTAAGCAGTAAGACCGTAACGTCTAAATCTGTAGAAAATAGATTTTCTTACTTTTTTTTGCTGTACGGTAACATTATTGTTACTGTCAGCTAACTGGGGCTTAAGAAACACTAACATTTTGCATACAATATTTTTCAAACAATTACAAAAAACTCAAATACATTTAATTTGTTCCCCTTGGGATAGATTTTAGCTAAAAAAAAAAAAGGAAAATTAAACACTTGTCGCTTACAAGCTCTTACCCATTTTATAATATCTAGCAGTTTCACACACAAACCATTTTTTGGAAATCCTGTGAGCCCCAAAATATCACAAATACAAAGTATAAATAAAAATAAAAAACGTACACCCTTTTTTTTAACAACATTAGAAATCCTTTTTGATACGCAAACAACCATTCATCCATCTACCACCCCTAATTTTTCGAAAAACAACAACTAAATAAATCACAACTTTCATTATTACTCGATGTTTTGCGATGTATGAGTATAAAATGTGAAAAAGTGAAATAATCCTAGTAAAAGGTTAAACAACAGAAAACACAACCAACAAGTGTGCGTTCAGGCTTATGCATATGGTTTGATTTGTAAAGGGGACCCTGGTGAAAATCCTAAATAAATTACAACTTCTACACAAATGTTTGTCATGTACGAATCGAATTGATGCTATTAGAGATAACAAGTACATATAAATATTATTTTAGAAATTTTGCAAAAAAAAAAAATGTGGCAGCCAGCTCAGGATTAAAAAAAAAAAATCCTGCAAGAAAATTTTTCCTATACTTAAACGAACTTTTAGGCCCTAATCATGTACAACGCAGCGCAACGCCACAGAACTAACGCAACGCCAACGAATAACATTGAAAGCACAAACAATGTCATAAATATTTTGTAATTTTGTTGTTGCTTTCTACAGAAATTCACATTGCGTCTTAAAATTTCAAACGCTCCATTGCTTGTGTCGTTAAAAATTTTAAAACGGTACATGAATTTCTGTTGAAAGCAACAACAAAATTACAAAATATTTATGACATTGTTTGTGCTTTCAATGTTATTCGTTGGCGTTGCGCTGCGTTGTACATGATTAGGGCCTTAATCTTTTGCTGTAAAGATGCGATTTACTTTCGTTAATGTCAAGACAATCGTGTATGCTAAAAATGATAGTGTGGCCTAAAATTGTATATCAGATTTTTTTTAAAAAGTCTGTCTGACTTACAAATGCTTGTAAAGGCCGGTATTCACTATCCAACATAATCTTACGATTCATTCACACGAAAATCTGACTGAATTCTATCCGACATAAAAAAATGTCTGCAAAATCTGTATATAAACTACATACAAACATTTACATATTCTTTAAAGTCTGCCCTTTTTATCTATTTTATAGTTGCAGTTTAATCTTCACGAAATTTGACAGTGTAATTTCTAGTCCTATTAAATTATGACGTAGCACATTTTAATATGATATGAGTGATATGTATTACGGTTTAAGACGTACAGTATGATTACTAGTCATATAGTACGAGTTTGTACAAAATCGTATATTATACCCCGTACATTATGCCAACATTTATGTTAGTTTTTGTAGCAAAATTGTCAATTTTTTAGGGTGGTGGTTCTACATTTTTATTCATAACTTTGATCCTACTGATCGGATTTTGCTGGGTTTCAATCCCAAACTACAAGCAATTTGACATTAAGGGTGTTGGAGTTTTTCGAAAGTAAGAGTGTTTTCAACAGACGGACAGGCAGACGGATATGGCTAAATCGACTTAGAATTACTCAAGAAACCAGAATATATACATATACTTTATGAGGTCTAAGATGCATAATAAAAAAGTTTCACACGGAATGACAAACTTAGTATACCCTCATTCACCACTAGTGGTGGAGGGTTTAAAAAGAGTTTAAAGTCAAATAAGAACTGTCTCATATACATTTAGCATCAAGGTTAGAGTAGGAGTTGGATTCGGAGTCGCACTTAAAAAATTTCAGCGTTTGGTGTTGGAGTCGGAGATAGTACCTATTTCCGACGACGCC
This sequence comes from Pollenia amentaria, assembly GCA_943735925.1. Lineage (NCBI taxonomy): Eukaryota > Metazoa > Arthropoda > Insecta > Diptera > Polleniidae > Pollenia > Pollenia amentaria. Next base: position 43,120,213 of record OX031006.1, on the reverse strand, counting down.
ACAGCCCTGGTTTTTTCCCTTGATCCAGTGTCATAATATAATATATTATGATATGGCATCATCCCTCCATTAATTTGAAAAGGGGAACGGTGGCAACTCTTGCAACGCCTTCATTGGCTTTTTCATATATTTGATCATTTGGCGAAGACCACGTTTTTCTTTTTTGTATTTGCTTAAGATTTTGAAATAAACTTTTCATTGAATTTAACTAAAGTGTTATTGTTTTACTATTATTATAACATGGTGTCAGGTTAAGGAAACCCATTTATAAAGTAAAAACAAAACCATCGAAGCGGTAACAACATGAATGAAGTAGAACAGCTAAAACAACAGATCGAGGCACTGCGCGTGCAAATATCGAAAAATGCAGCACCAGCATCAACTAACATTTTGCCACAGATACCATTACCCGGTCCAATAAAAATGAGAGATGGAGATATAAGCGAGAACTTTAAATATTTTAAACATCAATGGGAAAACTATCTAACAGCGTCAGGCGTAGGTTCACAAAGCGAAGAAACAAAAAAAGCAATTCTGCTAACAGCAATCGGAGATGAAGCGTTCAAAAGGTACACCAACATGCCAATAAGGGAGGAAGATGTCCAAACAGCAAGTGCCCTGCTAAAAGAAATAGAAAAAAATATAACACCGGTCGTTAACAAACGATACATTAGAGCCGTTTTCAACTTTGCAAAGCAAGAACAGGACGAAGCATACGATGAGTATTTCAACAGGTTAAGAAGTCTAATCAAGAATGCTGAATATGGTACACTGGAAGAAGACCTTTTACTTGATAAAATAATATGCTCAATCAAAGACGTGGACTTAAGGGAGAAATTATGGCTCGATAACAATATAACCCTGACAAAAGCTATTGAAATGTGTAGATCAAAAGAGACTACCGAAAAACAACTGCGTGGCATAGAAGATAAACAGCCGGAGATCAACAAAATAGACAAAACCATAAACAGACCCAAATATCAACAGAACGAACCCGAAATAAAATCATGTAAGTTTTGTGGTAACGAATACCACAACAAATTAGAAGAGTGTCCAGCCAGAAAAGTAATATGCCACAAATGTAATAGAAGAGGTCACTTTGCTCGAGTGTGCATGTCTCGTTCGCTGAACAACAACAAAAAAAGCAGCAGCAAAAAGGCTATAAAAGAAGTGGTGACAGCAATCACAAGCGACGAAGATGTATCGGAGGACGATAGAGAATTTGTATTAAACACGATTTCAACAACAAACAACAAAGGTCTATTTGTTGAATTAAATATTTTTAACAGCAAAAACATACCTCTCCATACAAAGTGTCAACTTGACACCGGCGCATCATGCAATATCATTGGAATAAAAAATCTGAAAAGCATAGAAAAAACACCAAGTATAAACAACACGCAGACAAAATTAACAACCATAGAAGGAAACCAAATTACACCTATCGGAACAACGTACCTGCAAGTTGAAAAAAACGAGGCTAGGTATAAGTTGTTATTTTATGTTATTAAGAATAATCACTGCCCCTTACTATCCCTACAAACGTGTCAATCATTAAAGTTGATAGAAGTGTGCAAAAGAGTTGAGTCGGACTACGCAGACGGTGCTTATGAAATCATAAAGAAATATGATGATGTATTTTAAGGACTAGGCAAACTTAAGGGTGACATCAAATTATAAATAGACAATAGGATGGCACCCAAAAGCGAACCTCCGAGAAGAATACCAATAGCATTGAGAGGGCAGTTGCGCGATACGCTGAACGAAATGGAGGCGATGGACGTGATAACAAAGGAACACGAACATACAGACTGGACAAGCAACATTGTATTGGTAAGGAAAAATAACAAACTCAGAGTTTGCATTGATCCAAAGGAATTAAACGGAGCTTTGAAAGATATAAAATATCAACTCCCAACCGTAGAAGAAATTTTTACCGAATTGGCAGAAGCCAAGGTATTTTCTATACTCGATGCCAAACACGGATTTTGGCAACTTCAGCTAGATGAAAGAAGCAGCAAACTTACATCATTCTGGACACCTTTTGGTAAATACAGATTCAAACGTGTGCCTTTCGGGATAAAGCCAGCTATGGAGATTTTTCAAATGCGACAAAACCAGGTAATATCCGGGTTGAAAGGTGTCGTTTGTATTGCAGATGATATTTTAGTGTTCGGAAAAGGAGATACCAAGGATGAGGCAATCAAAGATCACAACAAAAACTTAGAACACCTGCTGCAGCGCCTACGAAGCGAAAACCTAAAAATTAACAGAACAAAAATAAAGATCTGTCAGGAAAAGGTAAAATTTTTTGGTCACATACTCACCGACGAGGGCATACTACCCGACCCAGAAAAAATTAATACCGTTACAAACATGCCAACACCGGCAGATAAAAAAGATACCTTGCGGTTTTTAGGTCTCGTAACATATATGGGTAAGTTTATTCCTAATTTGTCTGAAATTACCGAGCCATTAAGAAGAATAACACACGTAAAGGCAAATTTTGAATGGAAAACCGAACAAGAGGAGTCATTCCAAAAACTAAGGAAAATCATAACAGAACCACCTATTTTACAATTTTACAATGTGAATAAGCCCGTCTTGATACAAACCGACGCATCGTCGTTTGCACTCGGCTGTTCATTACTGCAGGATGGCCACCCAATTATATATGCCTCTAAGACACTAACACCAACACAGGGCAACTATGCCCAAATAGAAAAGGAGATGCTGGCTGTTCTTTTTGCATGCAAAAGATTTGATCAATACATTTGTGGAAAAAAAGACGTGACAATAGAAACTGATCATGCACCACTTATAAATATTTTCAAGAAACCGCTTCTTAAAACTCCCAAAAGGCTGCAATCTATGATTATGGAATTACAACGTTATAACTTTAATATCAAATACACAAAGGGTAGCGAAATGTACATAGCCGATGCCTTGTCCAGAGCTCCAGGTCATTCACAAAATTCCATCGACATATACAAAATAGATGAAGAATTGAAACAACTTGATGATTGCGACGACACATTAGATAAAAACATAAGCCCAACAACATTAAATAAAATAAAAGAGGCCGTGGCTAATGACAATAATATGCAAATTTTAATAACAACCATAAAAGAGGGTTGGCCAAAAGACAAAAGCAGTTTAAACGACAATATAAAACAATATTGGAACGTTAAAGACGAACTCGTAATAAGTGGTGGTTTAATTTTGAAAGGAAACAAACTTCTTATACCTCAAAGGCTGAGACCTGAAATTTTGAACAGATTGCACCAACCACACATGGGTATAGAATCGACTTTAAACTTAGCTAGAGAAACAGTATATTGGAGAGGCATAACAGACGACATCAAACAGATGATACAAGGTTGCGACATATGTAATACCTACGCAAGAAAACAAAAAAGAGAAGCTATGATTGTAACAGAAGTTCCCTCAACGCCTTTTGAAATTGTGTCTATGGATGTATGCGAACTCCAAGCCAACAATAAAACCCGATATTTCCTCATAACAGTGGATCATTACTCTGACTTCTTCGAAATCGATGAACTGAATAACCTTTCAGCAAAAGTAACAATAAATATTTGTAGAAAAAACTTCAGCAGACACGGCATACCGATAAAGGTGATCACAGATAACGGTACAAATTTTATGAATGCAGAATTCAAAGAGTTTGCCAACGAGTGGGAATTTAATCACTCAACCTCTAGTCCTCATCATCCACAGGCCAACGGAAAAGCCGAGTCCGCAGTAAAAATTTCTAAGCAGTTACTAAAAAAGACCTTGGCTTCAAATACAGATTTCTACAAATCTCTGCTCCTATGGAGAAACACACCAAACAAAATAGGTTCTAGTCCAGCCAAGCGATTGTTCTGCAGATGGTTAAGATGTAGTATTCCTTCAACAAACATGGATCAAAACATAGAACAAAACGTTTCAAAACGAATCGAGCACCAACGGATTTACAATAAGAAATACTTCGACCGTGGAATACGCAAGGGACAAAACATAGAAGAAGGCGATGATGTATTTTTCAAAAGAAATCCTAAAGATAAATGGACGAAAGGAAGAATCGAAGAAAAAGTGACAGACCGATCCTATAGTGAACTCGGAGCAAACAAAATATAGACGTAATACAATTCACATAATGAAGCCAAACGCAGTAACATCACCCTCAAAACAAAGAGAGGCATACCGGGACTCGTACACGGAACCAGAAAGTGAATCCAATAACACTCAAAGACTAGATCAACAATCTTCCGATGTCGAACCATGTATTCAACAACCAACTACATCTCGCAACGAACAAGGTGCAGGAGAAAACGCTCTACAAGACCAGAGTGATAATCACCGCAACCATAGAGTAAGAAGGGAACCTAAACTTCCGAAACACTTAAAGGATTACGAGATCTATTAATTTTTATGAAACAAAGGGGATGTCATAATATAATATATTATGATATGGCATCATCCCTCCATTAATTTGAAAAGGGGAACGGTGGCAACTCTTGCAACGCCTTCATTGGCTTTTTCATATATTTGATCATTTGGCGAAGACCACGTTTTTCTTTTTTGTATTTGCTTAAGATTTTGAAATAAACTTTTCATTGAATTTAACTAAAGTGTAATTGTTTTACTATTATTATAACATCCAGAATAAAATAAAAGAAAATAGCTTTTACATATCTACATTTACTAAAATATTCTTAAAAAATAAAAATATTTTTGTATTTAAACTACGTTATCTATTTTATAGTTGCAGTTTAAAACTTCGTTTCAATTATTTCAGTTTACATTACATATTTTCCTAAGATTTCAATTCAAACGAGGTACATATACCATGAATTCAAATAATAACAGGTTTTGCATTTAATGTTACCATTCATATTTATTTGCATTGTGAAATAAAAACGTATAACATACTTTCGGGCTTATTACTTTGCCATATTTATATTCTCAACAAACTTGGCCTCACTTCCTTTTCCATTCTCTTAAACATACGGCAACTGTGCAAAATCTTTTGTACGTGTGTCGTTGTATCAGCTGTTATACCAAATTTTAACGAAAGAAAAAATTAAAGAAGAAACACAATTAAAATCTCTTCTACTTAAAAATTTTTTGCAAATCAATTAAAATTGTATTTAAAGTGAAAAATAAATTTAAAAAAGCATGACTAATTAAAATTTTCTTGTGTTGGCTTAAAGAGAAATATAAAATTTAATAAAAGACTAAATTATAAAGGTAATATGTTGTGAAATAAAAATTTTGCATAAACAATTTTTTTTTAATGAAAACAAAGAAGAACAAGAAATAAACGTAAAAGCCATAAATTTGTAGTAGTAAAAGACGAAACAAAAAAGTACCAATGAGAAAAAATCGTATGTGTAGTAGTGTAATAGTAAACTAGAGTAAAAGAATAGTGACAAAAAGGAGGTATACAAATTTTAATATAAAATGAATTTGCTTGCGATGAATGAATTTTTGTGTTAAAAATTATTTGCCTTGAAGTTAAGAAAATTTTAAAGGAGTCCCTTTATAACGCAAGTGTGATACATATTTGTGGAAAAAGGAAACCGGTTCCGGCTTTCATGTAAGGTGCCGTCCAAAACTGTGGTAAGATGTTTTAAAATAAATGGCTTATAATAATTAGTGATGCCAGATTTATGGGTTTAAGTTTAATACCATTTTAAATTTTAAAATGCCTTTAATATACAAGTTTATTGATAAAAAGTCATGAGCAAGAACTTTGGTGAATACATTTGTGTGTATGTGATTTTAGTTGACTTTGAGAGTGATGAATCCAAATCTATTTGCAGGTTGGTTTTATCACGTCTAGTTTTTTTTTTATTAAATAACTACTGATATTGAATACGTAGATATTATGAAAAAGTAAAAAATCTTACAAATTAATGACTTGTTTTAAAGCGGGTCGTAGGTAAAGTTTTATAAACATTTTTACGTTTTTTACCAACTATTGTCAATAGAAATGTATGCAATGCTTTAATGCTAGTAAATTTAAATGCAAGTGTTTTCGAAAAACAGAAATTTACCCTTAACTAATAATGTAACGTGTTACATTTAAAAGAAGTTTATATTTTTAATATATAGACAGACCAACATCTACATGTTTTATATGAAATTATGTTAAAAAAAACTTTTTCAAAATTAATTATAGGTGTTTTCATTTACTTTACTAGCAGAAACTGGCAACGAGAGAGTATATTTAAAATTTACAAAATTGTTCTCTCAATTACCCAAAAAAATAAAATAAGAAAATTAACGCTCTACCAGCAAAAAGTATCAATTTAGCCATATCGCCACTATTCAGCTGGAAGAATTTATTAATTAAATTATGAAAATTATTTTCGTTTTGTAAACAAAAACATGAAACAGATGGTAGTAACCATTTTTGTCCTGCGCTTCTACAAATATACCGAACCTTAGGTCTATTTTCTACTAGTCTTCTTTTCTTCTCTTTTTTTTCTCTTTTTCCTTTTTTCTCCTCTACTGAAGGGATTCACAATGGACCTCATTGGTCTCCGAGTGGAGTTGCGCCCTTGGGCGCATAACCCTTCTTAACCTAACCTAACCTAACCATTTTACTATCAGAAATTTTCAACAAATTTCTTATCTCTCGAATTTGTATGCTCTTTCAATCTTTCGTTGCAAATTTTCCCAGTACGTGAACACTTATTAGTAACAATTATTAAAAATTAAAAATAGTTTTCTGTAAATGAACAGACCTTAAATCAACATAAAATTTGTATATAATTTATTTTAACAATTTCATGATTTTTTTTGTCAGCCATATTATCCAACTAAAATTAGGGATGAATAGTCGTTCATTTTACCATCTAAACCTCCTGTAAACCCTACAGAATACAACACTTGTACATAAATTAACATGTATATTATTAGAACCATTTTTTTTTAACTAAATATGCCTTAAAATAATTTAAATACTGATGTCTCTGAAAAATAAAGTAAAATCATACTAAAATACCACACCTTCAAATTATCATACTGAAATTAAATTTAGCACAAAGAACTATAATCACAATTCACAAACTCACTCGTTTAACTTAAATTTAAAACAAAAGCAACATTTCAAAATTTGCGCTCGTTATTAAATACCAGCCAGTTAGAAAACAAATCTTTAATAACTGTCTGTTTAAAGAAAAACTAAACAAAATTTTGTGTAAGACATTTTATTGAAAACAACAATAAAATAGCGTAACTTGTGCTTGTTTTCAATATGATTTCTCACACGAAATTTTGTTTAAAATGTCAATTATTATTATTTATCTTCATTAACGGTTAAGTGAAGCATTTTGAGTAAAACCCCAACGGGCAAATTAGGGCATTCCATACCGATCGAAATTACAATACAGTTTAAATGCAAATTTCGATCGATACCGAATGCCGTAATTCGGCACCACATAAATTTTTTTTTATAATTTCACAATTAAATTTTTGCTGTAATTAAAATTTTATATTTTTCCTCCACTTTAAATTAATTTTTAGCAGCTTAACGTTTAGCATATATATATATTGCTTCATTTGGCTTCTATAAAGAGCGTAGGGCTTCAAAATAACACTTGTAATTAATGTTTTAATTGCAATACTTTCACGCAAAATGAATTAATCGATTCAAGAAATCTTATTTTTTTACTTGAAGTTGCCTCTAAAACTGTATCGATTTTAAAACTTAGATTATATCGAATTTGTATAAAATTTTAAATAGAGCGTGTGACAACCCTGTGTATTTAATATTTCTCGACAAGGTGAATTCGTCTTGATTTCTCGATTTTAAATTGTTTTTTTTTTAACAATTCAAATTTTCTATCAATTGGAGTTTAAAACTTTAAGCAATTTCCTAATATTCATTTTATTTTCTTTCTTTTAACTTACTTATACTTAATTTTATAAAGCTGAAAAGTTTGTATGTTTGTAAGAGGTAATCTTCGGAACTACCGGTCCGATTTATAAATTTTATTTTTAACAAAATGAAGACTGGAACCTCCAATCGGACAGGGGCGATTAACCTCCTACAATTAAAAATTAATTATCGTTTTAGAAGACATCTATTAAAGCAATAGCTTCCGTACTCAAAAGAAAAACAAAACTTTTTAACGTGACTACGCTGTACACCCTCCATTCCGCATACAGCCTATCTGCCCGCTCGACCGTCCCCTGACTGAATGCGAAAGTTACTTTTGCGCTTGCTACACTTTATCAGCTAAATAGCTGTACCGATTTTGATGAAATTGGAAATATAGGCTTTGTATATTTTTATCTCTCTTTAACTGCCTCCGAAAATATCTAACCCATTTTCATGAAATTTGTATAGATAGATCTGCGTAAATAAAACACTCAGGGTTAATATGTTTTTTAAAGCTAAGAATATGAAGGAACAGATGGGCAATTTTTGCCTTACCGATTTTATGAAATTTAAAACACGTCGATCGATCTACATGCAATAGAACACATACATAGGCTTAATATTTTTTTTATTGTTAGTCAAAAATTAATTCTGGATAGGCAACGCCGCGGACACGACGTGTATTTTATAATTTCAAATTGGTTTTGGAAAAAGCAAAAAATTGTTTTGTCAATCACAACAGGAGCCTATCAAATAATTAGCCATGATATAAAACATATTAATCCCTTGATTTTCATCAAGCATTGCCGACAACGCGTATGTGTAGCCGAAAAAGAACGACCGCACGCACACAACTATGTGATTGATGTGTTTATTTGATAGTCTCCAGTGCGCTTTTTTATTTGGTAGGTATACAAAATTTGTTTAAAATAAAAATTTAGTGGCAATTTTGAAAAAAATTATAGTACACATTTTTGAAAATTTTAAAAATTTATAAACGCAAGGTGATGATAGATTTAGGCCCTAATCATGTACAACGCAGCGCAACGCCAAACAATAACATTGAAAGCACAAACAATGTCATAAATATTTTGTAATTCTGTTGTTGCTTTCAACAGAAATTCATGTACCGTTTTAAAATTTTCAACGACACAAGCAAAGGAGCGTTTGAAATTTTAACACGCAATGTGAATTTCTGTAGAAAGCAACAACAAAATTACAAAACATCTATGACATTGTTTGTGCTTTCAATGTTATTCTTTGGCGTTGCGTTAGTTCTGTGGCGTTGCGCTGCGTTGTACATGATTAGGGCCTTAATAAATTATCCGTAAAGTGAGGTGACGTTTAAGAAAAACGGGAAAATTAAAAATTTTAGGAATATTTTCTGGCAGCACCATCAAACGAACTTTAGGTGTATGAGTGAGTAGTTTTCAAATGCGTACGAATATAGCGAGAGTGTGTGTGAATTTTAACACAAAGAGGGAGTCTGCAAAGTGAGGGTGTTCGTATTTTGTATCTTTACAAGAATTCTTTACAAAATTTCATTAAAACAAGAATAAGTTTTATGGTAAACGTAACAAAAACTTAAACTAAATAAAAATTGATCTTTCAACCTAAGAATGTGCATGTGTAATTTAAGGATTTTTGTTGATCAATTTTCAGAAACAAAAAAAAAAAAAACAACAACGGAAACAATATGTGTAAAGTATAAGTTTTAAAAGAAAAACAAAGTTGTTTTAATATAAAACACATTGCCATCATGTTAGTTGCAACACCGGGACAGACAACAACATACAGTACCCTGCACAACAATAGTAGCAATGGTGCGGGTAGCAATAACTCAGCAGCAGCTGCATCCACAACCAAAAAATCGTCAACTTTGAGTTCCACAAATACCGCAGCGTCTAGTGTACCGAAATCTTTAAACAACAATAATCATACATCATCATCATCTGCAACAACTAATGTAACCACCAAAAATGCTCTTAATTCCAATACACATCCTCCCACTGCATATAATTATCATCAAAATTCAAAAAATGACAATATTGTGTCTAGTAAAATTGGTAACCAAAATAAAACCGCAGTCACTTCTTCCAGAGAAATTATTTCAGCAACTCATTCCTTAAAAAACGAAAATTCCACCAACAAACAACAAAGTTTTATACAAACTCTTAAAGATTCTGTGCAAAAAGCTTTGATTTCAACAACAGGCATCAGTGGGAGTAGCAACAATTCCGCTGCAAATAAACTGCAAAAATCTGATAGCAAATTAACACAAATTAATTGTAATAATTCAACTACGTCCATACAAAATGTCACCTCATCTTCATCATCCACATCGCATAATGCAAATAAAGTCTCAACGACTACATCATCCAATACTTCGAGCAGTTCAGCTGCTGCTACTCAATCTTCGTCATCAGTGTCCTTGGTACGCAGTAAACATTTTTCATGTTCGATATCTAAACTACATACTGTAGCGCCCACAATATTACATCGTTATCCGGAGGAGAGACAGAAAACCAGCAGTACTGATAGTCTTCAGAAGGAAATGTGCCATTTTAAGCCTATACGTATAGTTCCAAAAACACCATGGAAGAGGTAAGTTAAAATATTTGATGGAATTAAGAAGTTTTTTACTTTAACTAGAATTAATTTATTTGTACATTTTGAATACATTTCAACTTAAAGAAATATTAAAAGTTTATTCATCTGTCTGTAGTATCCAAAATACCATTTGCAAGAAAGATTAATGAATTTTTGTATATTTGGCACAAAGACAAACTATTCAGAAAGCTATAAACCGGTACATAATTTTTATATAACAGCCATACAAATAATTTTCTTCTTTTAAAAACAATCATATCTCTCTATGAAATTTGTGATTTCTATTATTTATACATAAGTATGTACTTACATACATAAACATTAATGCTAAGTAACTTTTATTAGAAGTCTGTCTTTTTTTTTTAAAAAAATAATGATTTCATCTAGCTCCCTTAAAAGTTTCCCTCTAGCACAGATTCATTACTTAAAAAAAGTTCAAATAAGGTAACATTTATTATGAAGTTCGGGATTAATAACACGTAAAACTAATTTGATTTCGCTGAATTCAATGATGTTAGACATTTTTCCAAGTTAGCGCTCGTATTCGCGATTAAAAATATTAATACATATGTACTTATTTACAATAAAACGATATTTCTTCTACTTTTGGTATCATTGTTTAATTTAAATCAATCCAACTCTGTGTAATACAATTTTTTTTCCGAAAAAACTTTTTCTCCGATTTTTTTAAATAATTTTTTTCTTAACTCTATTGAATACACTGTGTTAGTGCGAATACGAGCGCAAACCTTAAATTCAGCGTACTCGAATTAGCTTTACCAGCAGAGTTTCCAACTTGTTTAAATTTGCGGCTGGCACAGTATAATTAATATGTATAGACTATTGCATCTGAAGCCATTTGTGGCATATGTACTCGCTAATTGATGCAGAGCCTTCTGAGCGTTGTCATTGACATAAGTTTGACGTCGCACAGTGGGAAATTAACGAGAAGGCGGTCAAAATTCCATAACTTTTGACTGGATCGGTATTTTTTATGCGATTTTTTGCTCGATAGGTGCGATGTTAGGCTTCAATTTGCGCTATAAAATGTAAATTTGACTGATAGGAACAAAAGTTATGGGGAGTTTAAAATGCATTTTCATTTATTTGTTGAGTTTTTTATTTCTCTTGTATTTTACAACTGATACTTGTTTTTTAATCTCGAACTTAGATCCTGTAAGAAAATACCAACATTTGGCCCTTGTTAATTGTTTAGTCCCAATATTCACATGGGCCAAAGGTTGGCTTTTTGGGACGAAACGAGTTGGTAAAGGGATAAAAATGAAAAGGAACATTTTGAAAAATGCCCAAATAGTATTCTTGGCTATCGATAAAATTTTAAGTAACTCAACTTTCATTTTTGGTTTGATATGTACATATATGTATTTCATTTTTATATATTGTTCCGTTTTTACTTTATAAAACGCGTTAAAGTTTATTACCTTTATAATAAACCTTTGAGTACTTTTAATTGCAAATTAAAATTAATACACACGAATTCAACTTAACAAACTTTATTGAAATTCACAAAATTTAACCACTATTGTAAGTACCGATCTGAACCGTTTAATGTCTCCAATCAAACTAAACTAAACTTTCATGAGTTATCCTGTATTTATAGTTCAAAACTATTCCTAGTTGATTCAAGAACCGTCTAGTATTTTCTAGAAGGTTGTGTTCGAATTATTTTAAAATAACTTATCCATCTAAATCTAAAGTCTACAATTACAATTGCTAGAAAATTAAGTACAGTGGCGTTCATAAAAATAGTAACTTATATGACATAAAACTATAATTTACAAGATAACTTATAACTAAAACCATAAATAATTCTTAGACAAATCTATTTTCGTAACACTGTCCTCCACTTAAACCTGTTCGTCCCGAATATGCTCAGATTCTCCATTTCCATAATGGGCTAGTCGTCTAAACGTTTTCCATCGTCTCTCTGGAATGACGATTTCTTACGATTACAAGTGACTAGCTGTCTTACAAGGGCATCACTTCCGTTCCCAACGTTAAGGGGTACTTCTAGACCATACCAATTCATAATTTGTCGTCCCATATCTAGACTTATGTTTTGACGAATCATAAAATCTGCCCCAATTATGTCCTCGTCCAGAATTTCAGCAACAATAAATTCATCAAAAACGATCATATCGGCCATTCTTATTTCCACTCTTGCTTTGCCATATGCAATGAAAGGCTCTCCCGTAGCTGTTCTCAAGCTTACCCCGCTTAGAGCCACTTTTTGGGTTTGAGATTAAACTTAATCTTATTCTATAATTAGCTAATCTGAGAATTAAGTTTAACTAGCATTAATTGAATTTGATATTTTTGGGTGGTGGCTTAAACCATGTAGTGCTACCATACTGAAAACAAATAAATGGCAACATTTTTGTGCAAATGTCAAATTTTTTATCAAAACAACATGGATGTTTTCAAAGAAGAAGAAGAAAATGCCCGAATTCAATATTGTTTACAAGCTACAAGTGTTTAAAGAATTACTAAAGAAAAAGTTTAAGAGAAAAAATAAAGAAATAACAATATATACATATTTTAATTTTCTTAAAATAGTTTTTTGATTATATTTTTGCAAAAGCTGTTTATGTTAAACATGTGTATATTGACAGATAAATATTAGGTTTAAACCACCACCATTGGCCGCTTAAACTAGCAAAAAAAGTTTAAAAAATACAACTCAAAAAGTTAATACGGAGATTAAAGTTAATTTAATCTCTAATCTCTAACCCAAAAAGTGGCTCTTAGTGGTTTGACATATCCCTTTATCAAATTAGCCCTTATAATGGAATGCCCTGCACCAGTGTCGATAGTCAAAATGCGGATTTCACCATTGATATACCCACAGGTCGTAATATTCTTGTTGCTCGTTTTCACTACTAAATTAATCGTAGAACCTTCAGATACTTCCTCCGCTATGCTAGCTCTTCTTAGCCTCAGCGGCGACTCTTGTGATGACTGCCGATAAGCTCTTTGGTTGTCTCTTTGTGGCGAAGCAGACCGGGATCGTTTTCTTGGTGACTTGCAGTTTCGTTGAATATGACCAGTCTTACCACAGTTATAGCATTTTCTTTGCTTTTGGTTTTATTTTGCTTGTCGCCCAAAGCTTGCAAAACTGCCTCTGTCATGTTTCTCACTTCCTTTAAAATATCTCCTTCGTCCCCAGCAGAGAAATCAAGCTTTCGTATCTTATACGCTTGTGGCCTTGAAATTATCCTGGCGGTTCTTGGGCTGAGGCAAATGATACCGTTTCTGCAAACGATGATTTCTGTGATGCACATACCGCGAGTTTTACATCAGCATCTCGTATACCATTTACAAATGCTTCGGTCTTAAAGTGATCTAACAATGGATGACTTTCACTTGGATAAGTAAGCTGCACCAAACGCTCGATCTCTAGTGCGAAATCCTGTAGCGTCTCGTTTGCCTTTTGAACTCTGCTACGTAATTCCATTCTGAATATTTCTTTTCTGTGTTCACCACCATACTTACGTTGCAGTGCTACCATAATGTCATCATAATTGTTTCTGCAACTTACTGGTACACTTTCTAGAATTTCAGCTGCAGCTCCTTTTAAAGCCAGAATCAACTCTATGGCTTTTTCTTCATTGTTCCATGCATTTTTTTTGGCAACTGTGTCAAACTGGAACTTGAACACATTCAGTGGTTAGCTGCCGTCAAAACTTGGAGATCTTATTCTGTTCGAGACTTCTGGAAAAACTCGCACCGCTTCCTCTTGGTATTGAAGACTATTTACTTTTTCTTCCAGATTATGTAGTTTTCCATCAAAAGCCGTGACATGTGTTTTTACATCCGTGACTTGAGTTTTTCCATGAGAACCTTGTGTTTTTACATCAGTGACTTGTGTTTTTACATCAAACATCTTCTGGTTGAATTCTATCTCCATATCGTCTACTCTTTCATTTATAGCAGTAGAAATTTCTTGAAGCTTCTCGAGTTTAGTAGCCTGGAGTTTCTCGTTCGTCACCCTCGAATTTTCTTGAATTTCGGCAAGAATGGTGCTCGAATTTTCTGCCGAGCTTTCTTTTAGAAGTTAGACAAATCTATTTTCGTAACAATATTAATACAAATATATACTTAAATCAAAAACAAATTATAATCTATAAACTATTTTAAATTAAACAATATTAGTAAAAATTTCTTCTAAATAGCTAATTCGATTGAGGTTGATTTCCATTTTTGTCGAATATTGGACATATATGGATCTGATGTTCACAACAAAATAGTACAACATCTAGACATTTTTCTTGTATTATGCTCGAGGAAGAATCTGTAGTCTTTGTTCTTTTTTATTGCGCTTCTTCAGATAGATCTCCCATTAGTAGCATATTATGTTGAACTATTTGTTCCCCATGGTACAAAATTTTATGAACTGTGGTTGGCATATGTCTCCAAGAGTATTTTTTGTTATAAAGAATAACAGCAATTCGCATACCGGCCAAGTTTGTTTTGCATTTATCTCTCTGCTACATGCTATAACTTGTAAAATTTCAGTAATGTTTCCTTGCAGGACTTATTTTTTGAACTGAATATCTTACTTTGGGTCACAGAAATTGCAATAGTTCGAAAGATCGCATCCAGATGTGTGTACAATGGGGTATAGAAATGTAGGTTAGAGTCGGGACTACAAGAGTGTACAGATTTCTTATTTTTGACGCGTTTTGGTGGGCAGGACTTATGCTCTATAAAGTAGGAAATTTCCGGGAAATTTTGACAAGAAAAAAAAGAGTTTAATGCTTAATAAGTTAATAAGATAAACTAATATACAAAACTTAGTCTGTCAAAAAATCTTAAGTTATGAGCATTTCAACTTCAAAAATTGACTCAGAAATTCAAAACTATACCCAAATACTGAGAAAGTCCATTTGGGACCACCCTGTTCTCAATGAAATAGTTGAAATAGGGTTGACAATTTTTGGCTCCTGAGGTTTATTTATTTATTTATTTATTTTCAACCAGTAATATAACAAGCCTAATTAGGCCAATAAATTTACATTACAATGCAGAAAAAAAACCTGAATAATATGAAAAATAAAACTTATACAAACACTACTATATTCAACAAGATAAGTATAATAAGTTTAGTAATTTTAGTAATTGGTTCACTAAGTAAGAGGTTCACTAGTATGTATTTACTTTCACATGAATAAAAAAAATTTCAAATCGGAGAACATAAAAAAATAGTTTTGGCGGCCTTCTCAAAATATGAACCAGTGTGCGTCGGATGGAACGACGTAGTCCCACCAGATGCGTCTAGGGGGGAGAGATTTTCCATCAGAATCTGATGGTTGGGGAGACTCGGCTCAAGACATGCCATGAGAAACTGTTTTGTTAGCAACATACTATGTTGTCTATCGGGCAGTACCCTAGTCTTCTTGTGTAGGAGATCGAAATTTGTAATCCTGACACACCCTGCATCAATTCGCAGTGCATGATTCTACGACAACAAAAGGATAAGTCCTTAAGAAAAAACGCGTATTACGAACAAACTTATGAGTTTCGGGAAGCAAATCCCAAATTTCATCAGAACACACCCCATTGTAGTAACGATAAAACAGTGAAATACAACCAACATTGCGACGGTGCTCAAGGGAGTCAATAGAATTGGGCACAGCTCTGTCACCAATAACAGCCTTCGCCCTGTCCTGCATGCGGTCGGCAAGCTTCAAAATAGAATATTAAGCAACGTCTCACCAATGAGAGTTGTATTCCATTATCGGTCGGATATAGGTGGTATAAATATTAGGGAGATCAGATGGAGTCAAGTATCTCTTACACCGTTCGACACTTGAATATATATTTTGTCCATCGGACATCACATAGTATAAATTAAGTAGTTTCAATAAATAAAAATGCATAAATTATTTATTATTTGGAGTTATTTAGTAAAAAAAAAAACAACAATAACATAACAAACATAACAATTCTTAAACTAAAACGAGCAAACAAAAAAAATAATTCATAAATATGTAATACATATTTCTTTAATTAATAAATATTATGTGTTAATTAAAAAATAGGCTGTGTGATCATTTTATTAGTTATTTCAATAGTTTAAGGAGATCTTATTAACTAATCTTTTAGACAAATAAGTTGTTTTAAATATTTAGGATTTAAGAGATTCTTTTCATTAGTGTTGATAAAACTTAACTTGGAAAAAATTCTTTCATTTAGAGAGAAAGCGAAAGCAACCCATAATACAGAATATCTTATTTCTCAGTCTCCTTCTTGGATTTCTCTAAACATATAAAATTTTCATTATGCCATTAGGGCCCTGTTAAATTTTTAACACTTCTAATTGTTTCGGTTATTTTGTTTTTAAAATTAATATGAGTAGAAACAAATAACTAACACATACATATAAAAAGTACATGAAACAAAAAACTGTTGACAGCAAACACTTATTTAAAACGGAGAACACTAACACCTTCTTTGTTTGTATGAATAAATATTTTCTAAACACATACCTTTTGTATATGACACGAAAAAAGTAATGAAAAACAACAACAAATTAGGTTATAACACTACAAAAAATTCAAAATTTTGTTACATCGGTTAATCGGTTAATCGACTGAAATTAACCGGTTTAATCGTTAATCGTAAATATCCAATTTTAAATTAACCGATCAGTTAATCGGGTAGTAATTAATGAATACCCTAATAATTATAACAAATAGATATTGGGAATTATTTCCTTTTTTCATAAGCAACTTTATTACATTCAACATTTTTCATTTTTCGAATTTATTCTATGAGTTAAATTTCTGTCATGTATTTTATAAAGCTTTTTGTAATAGCTCTATTCCTTGAAAATTTTTAGAAATGACTTTATACACTACCAGACTATTATATTGTATTTTCTTGTTACATTTTACCTTAGCTTTCCGTTGGATAGCAATGAAGTATATTTATGTACAGAAAAATTTACAATTATTAGACACCAGCAGAATGTAATGCATTTTCTGGCCCGCTACGGCCTTCGTCAGCATTCTTTGTGTCACACTGGATAGTGATATTTTTTTATAAATTGAATGTATTTAACTCAACTATTTTTAACAAATAGATATTGGGAATTATTTCCTTTTTTCATAAGCAACTTTATTATATTCAACATTTTTCATTTTTCGAATTTATTCTATGAGTTAAATTTCTGTCATGTATTTTATAAAGCTTTTTGTAATAGCTCTATTCCTTAAAAATTTTTAGAAATGACTTTATACACTACCAGACTATTATATTGTATTTTCTTGTTACATTTTACCTTAGCTTTCCGTTGGATAGCAATGAAGTATATTTATGTACAGAAAAATTTACAATTATTAGACACCAGCAGAATGTAATGCATTTTCTGGCCCGCTACGGCCTTCGTCAGCATTCTTTGTGTCACACTGGATAGTGATATTTTTTTATAAATTGAATGTATTTAACTCAACTATTTTTAACAAATAGATATTGGGAATTATTTCCTTTTTTCATAAGCAACTTTATTATATTCAACATTTTTCATTTTTTCGAATTTATTCTATGAGTTAAATTTCAGTTATGTATTTTATAAAGCTTTTTGTAATGGCTCTATTCCTTAAATTTTTTTTTTTTTTTTTAGAAATGACTTTATACACTACCAGACTATTATATTGTATTTTCTTGTTACATTTTACCTTAGCTTTCCGTTGGATAGCAATGAAGTATATTTATGTACAGAAAAATTTACAATTATTAGACACCAGCAGAATGTAATGCATTTTCTGGCCCGCTAAAAATTTCTAAAAATTTTTAAGGAATAGAGCTATTACAAAAAGCTTTATAAAATACATGACAGAAATTTAACTCATAGAATAAATTCGAAAAATGAAAAATGTTGAATATAATAAAGTTGCTTATGAAAAAAGGAAATAATTCCCAATATCTATTTGTTAAAAATAGTTGAGTTAAATACATTCAATTTATAAAAAAATATCCCTATCCAGTGTGACACAAAGAATGCTGACGAAGGCCGTAGCGGGCCAGAAAATGCATTACATTCTGCTGGTGTCTAATAATTGTAAATTTTTCTGTACATAAATATACTTCATTGCTATCCAACGGAAAGCTAAGGTAAAATGTAACAAGAAAATACAATATAATAGTCTGGTAGTGTGTATAAAGTAATTTCTAAAAATTTTTATGGAATAGAGCTATTACAAAAAGCTTTATAAAATACATGACAGAAATTTAACTCATAGAATAAATTCGAAAAATGAAAAATGTTGAATCTAATAATTATAGTAAAAAGCAACTGTTGATGTTTAGCTGATTAATTTTTGGAAACAAAAATTCAGTCAGTATGGCTCGATAGCACCCAATGCAGTGATTCGTTAACGGCTTGAGGACTGTCTTCTCTCTAAATACGGCAATCTTGCTTATTGACTTAGCTATTTAACATGAAATGAACTTCGTAAACTTAGCGAACAGATTATTTTTTTTTTTAAGTAAATTTCCACAATTTGTAAGCGTTATTCTAGTGTTGAACTCTTCATGAGGATTTGTCAAACCAATGTTCATATGCTGGCTGTCCCCTTTTTATGTCTTCTATATGTTAAATCCATGTATTCTATATATCAATTCCATAAGAGTACATTCGAAAAAAAAATGTCAGCTAGAATCATAGTGCTGCTATCTTGTGTATGCAAATGCACCTTGAGCCATAGATTACATCTTGAGCCATACCTTACTGAGTTCTCAGCTAAAAGAAACTCCCGATATATACCGCATAGTAATAAAATAAGTCTTTCAAACAAATTTATTTAATTTTTACATTATCTTCTATCATTTCTAATTTCAGTGGTAGCAAATCACGTGGTAATTCTTTGCGCTTTCCCAAAGCAAATATTGCCACTAAAAAAACAGAATATGTTTTAAAATCCAACTGTGATGTTAATAATAGAAAGAAGAAACAACAAAATCAAACACAAAATGATAGAATCAATGGGAATAAGGATGAAAATGATTATGAACAACAAGAAAATAAAGAATTTTATGGAATCTATAAACCAAAGCCAAGGTACATAAACAATTAAATGTATTTTTATTTTTTTTTTTTTTTTTTTGAGGTTCAAAAAACTCTATTTGAATTTCAAATTATTTTTTGTAAAAAGTAAACTACACAAATTATGTTAAATTTTTGTTGAATCTAGGAAAAAAAACATGTAAATTTGTGATTGGTTATTTGGTTCAGTTTTTTTTTCAAAAGAAAATTTTTAAATAAATTTTGAACAATGTAAATATTCTAAAAAAAAAAAATAAATAAACCACAGTAATTAAATCTTATTTTTCTTTCTTAGCTTAACTTGTTTAACCACCTCCTTTACTACGCCAAAACATCAATCAGCTTTTGTGTGCTTGGTAGACCAAATGAAGAGTTTAGTAAATCTGCAGTCTAAAAGGCAGCTAACCCCAGTTAAAAGTGTAGGGGCTGTTTTGGAGGGAACATCTGATGTACCCATTAAAGAGTTATATGTGCGTAAAAAACAAAAGCCTAATAAAAATCTGCTAAAAGACTTGGAAGTACCAAAGGAATTACCCAATATACGAAGTACTCGACGTCTTACCACACAGGCTAAATTTTTGGAAACAATAAATAAAAATACTAGAATTGTCTCTAATACTACCACAAAAGATCATTTAAAACGAACAAATGCCAAATTAAATAATATTTCCAAAGTATCCACAGTGGCAATAACAAAAGCCAAATCTCGCAGAAAACTCGGCGGTGCCAAATCGAAAACAATTGATATGGTTGCTTTGGCTGCCACAAAAGCCAAAGGGAAATTACAAAACAGTGTGTCCATGCCTGCTGTTGTAACTAATAAAGCTAATATAGCGGTTACATCAAGTACTCGTAAACGTAAATTAGCTTCAGAAGCGGTTCTAATACCAACCACCTCTTTTTCGTCATCGCCAACGCCTAAACATACAACTTCCGTCAAATCTCTTACGCAAAGAGCACGCAAGAGTACTCGTCTATCAAAGGATACGAGTGTCACTTCTACAAATACAAATACACTTTTAAGTAAAAATCCACCTCAGAATAACACTATGAAGTCTCCACAAAGAACCCGCAAGAAACCAACATCAACTGTATGTTTTTCACCACCACTAACGCGTTCTCGACTGAAGAATTTAGCCGAACAGGGTAAGATTGTTACGACTGCTACTGGGGATATTAAAAAACGTAAAATTTAAATCAAAAAAAAAAAAAAAAACAAATAATTCATTGTTTCTTAATTCCTTTCGATTTTCTATCAAACGTGCATGTTATTTATACTTGAATTGGGTGGATTAAAGAAGATCTCTTAAAAATAAACTACATTTAGATGTGGCTGGTAACGAATTTTAATTTTTTCTTTCAATTCCCATTCTAAACTCGTTTATCTCATTCCCTAGTATGATGTATTAAAAAATTATTTATTAAAAACAATGATATATAAAATATATATATTTTTAAAAACAAATTTCTTGCACTGCGTGATATTAATATTTACTCTATTAGAGTAAAAAAAGAAAATTATAACAATATATAAAATAAAAATTTTGTGTATTTTTATGTATTAAAGGTCTCCTTTCTTTATATACTTTATTTAGGTTTGCAAGTTTTATTTTGTCTTAATTAAAAGTTTGTGTTCGTTCACATTTAAATCAATAAATTAGTTCTAATACATTTTTTAGTCTTAGGAATTGAATTTATTTATAATTAAATATGTACAATATAATATATCTCGATTATATATAATCAAGTGTGCTTATCTGCAATAATATAAAATATTTGAAAAGGTAAAAAAAGCTTCCAAAAAAGGTATCAATATTGAAGATGATTATTTGTCCAAAATTTAAAAATATGGTATAATGAAACTTTTTTTCCCCTTAAAAATGTTGGCCCTTATCATGTAAAATGCAACGCAACGCCAAAGAATATTATTGACAGCACAAACAATGTCATAATATTTTGTAATTTTTTGTTGCTTGTGGCGTTAAAAATTTTAAAACGGTACATGAATTTCTGTAGAAAGCAACAACAAAATTACAAAATATTGTAAGACATTGTTTGTGCTCAATGTTATTCTTTGGCGTTGCGTTGCGTTTTACATAATTAGGCCCTTTATATTTTCAGCCGGCTTTATTTGAATATCTCGATATAATTATTATTTATTTTGTTAATACTTGAAGAGAATATTTTTTATTTATGTACTAACTGCCTGTTTTTCAAAATAAAATAAAAATTTTCGCTTGCGAATTTATATTGTAACAACAATAAAAAACTCAAATTTGTTTTTGTTTTCAATATAAATTTGTAAACGTAAATTTTGTTTTTAGCTTGAAAACAGGCAGTAAATCTTGTATTGTCTGCTTACAATGTGTTTTCGGCAAAATTTTATTAGTGTGTAAAATTGTTGTTGTTAACTCGTTTAAGAAATTTTGTATAAATATCTTCACCTTTTTCACCTGCTTTTCGAAATTTTGCATAAAATTTTATAAAAAAAAATTTTAAATTTCTCAAATTAATAAAATAATTTAAAATTCCAATTAAGTGGAAAATGAGTTTTAGAAAAAAGCTGTAAATCTTTCGATTCTCACATTTCGGCAATAAATCCAAATTTGAAAGTTCCAATCTGTGCAGAGCCAAATTATCGAAAGTATTTTCGACACAAAACAAAATTTAGTAGGTCTGCCCAAAACTGCAACAATGCAACACTATAAAAAACAACACTTATTTTGTTTGTGTAACAAACTTTAAAGATGTCAAGAACAACAGCATTTGCTTGTGTAACAAATTTTCAAGATGTCAAAAACCATTGCTACAAAAACAATTGAACGAAAAAACACAACTCTTCAAAAAATCAGCTGGCGTTTTAAGCAGGCCTACTAATTTGACCATAAGCCTAATTATGAGTGTCGTCGAAGACGAAAACTAGTCGTTTTAAAAAATTTGTATTATCAGGGGTGTTCTAGAAATCAAAAACGCAAAACACAAGAATTTTTAAGTTCTTTTTAATACACTCGTAATCCAATTTTTTATAATTTTCTTATAGAATTCTGTTTAATAGAGAAATATTTGTATTGTATTGTATTTGAATTTCTTTTACTACAGTTAAAAAAATGACTCTCGTATTAAGGCTGAATAAAACGTTTCTGTTTTGTTGGCCGTGTTCGTAAAAGCATCACTGCTATGCATCATACGAGCAAATATTGCTTTAAAATCCCAACAGCAAGTTTGCTGATGATCTTTTCCAACAAAAGACATTTCGTATTTGACACTTTTTAGTGCACCATCTGCTTAAGCAAAGTACTTTAGGATATTAAAACGTTTATTTGCAGCGTTCTTATGTATTTAAGAGAGTTTTTGTCAGAGCCGAAATCGAGTTGGCCCAAGTTTGTTCGATAACATTTAAATTTAACTACAACGACTAATCTAAAACACATACAGCAATGTTCTGGAACTCAAAATCTGGTAAAAATTTAATTCTATGAAGATTTACAGTTTCATTATTTAATTTGGTAAGCTAAGAAAAATATTAGAACGACACAAAACGAATCCCAGCTTCCAACCAAAGTTGCCAAAAGGAGAAATTTTCGATTAGAATCTAAATGCAGAATACGCGTGATTAAGTATATAAAACGAAATATTTTTATGAATTTTCAACACAGGATCGTTTTCAAAATTTGTTCGATTTTAATTTTACTCGGATTCGATTTCCAGAACATTTTTTGTCGTAGTTTTGTTATTTGCATCAATCATAATACCAATTTAAAAATACGACTGTTTAGCAACGACAGAAAATAAGCAGATATTTATTATAAATTTCTTGGTTATTTAAATTTTTCGATTCCAAATCGAAAAGTTAAGAATATAAAAAATTTTCACTTAATAACTTTATATGTTGGCTTAAACGTTATGTAATAAGAAAAAAGTTAATTTAAAATAAAACGCAAAAGAAAAAACCAAAATCGTAGTTCTGTTGTAAAAATTATTAATAGCTGCTTTACACAGTTGCTTTGCAATTTACCGATTTAAAGATTTTCTTGCTAAAATCACGAGTAAATTTGTTTGCATTATCTTAAATGCTTAATTTAAATTTCATATTTGATTAGATTTCACTCGGTTTCTTTTTTAAGAAAATGAGCAGATATTTATGGAATAAAAACGGGAATCTCAAGTAAGAGTCCTATATTCGGCTGTGCCGAATCTTTAATACCCTTCATCTAACGTTATGCAGCGTCTCAGACCAATCAACCTTAAACACACATCGGAATTAAAAGAAAAATTTTGATTACATTTCCACCTCTGGTGAAGGTTATAAAAAAATCTTCCTGATTGTCAAATAGATTTTTAATAATGAAACAAATTTTGATACATAAGGATTTAAAAACAATTAAGAAAATAAAGTCGATCCATCCCGACCATATGGTGATACCCTACACCACAGTATATAAGAACGGATTTTTGCAAGTGAACCTATTTGGGACCTAGTTTTGAAAAATGCATAGCTAATGTGGCTGAAGGAATAGGGATCTATCTATGTTTTAAATTTCATTAAAATTGGTTTGATAGTTTCTGAGAGGCAGAAATTGCACCCTATCTCCCCTCGTGGTCCTATTTTTTTTTAAAAATATGCATAGCTTTTGTGTTTAAAATTTCATTAAAATCGGTTAATAGTGTGCAGAAATACCCTATTCCGGATATATGGATTGGGGCTATATGAAATTATAGACCGATTTTCAATGGGCTTGTTCCTTGTGCCAATTAGAACCTACCAACCAAATTTCATTCAATTATCTTAAAAATTGTGACCTGTACTTTGCGCACAAGGTTTCATGGACGGCTAGCCAGCCGGACGGACATCTTAAGATCGACTCTGAAAGTAATTCTGAGTGGTACACTTTAAAAGGTGGGTCTATTACCAATTTTTTAGGGTGTTATACACATCAGCACAAATGCATATTATAAAGAGGCTTAATTTTAACACGCTACGGAACATCAATTTTTATAAATTAAAAGAAATTTTTTCTGATATTCGAAAAAAGTTTTATGTATGTACATACTCGTACATACATATGTACATTATTGAAAGTTTTAATTTATTTGATTTTTGGTATGTGTAAAATTTTGTTTTTGCCAAGCACAACAGGAGACGATCAGCCGTAAAAAAATCAAAATTGTTTGATTTTCATCAACCAGTGCCGATAACGCGTACGCATGTTGCCGAAAAAAATCAAATCACCTGCACGCACACAACTAGAATGTGATTGGTGTTATTTGATCGACTCCAGGGTTTTTAATTTTAATTCGTTTCGTTTTCAAAATCGATTTCCATCAAAAACCTGGAGGCTAATTCTGGCAGTCTTGATCGAATACCTTTTCGAATCGAATACTGAACAAATCGAAATTATTTTTTCAGTGCTGTGAAAACTCAAAAAAATGCTTTAAAACACTGAAAAAATTATATCAATTCGTTCAGTATCAATATACAGTGTTTCGTATCATTTTTATTTTTATATTATTCTGGTTTTTTTTTTCTGCATTGTAATGTAAATTTATTGGCCTAATTAGGCTTGCTACTGGTTGAAATAAATAAATAAAAAAAAAATGGTAAAATTTAAAAATAAAATTGCTATTGAATCGAAGATGTTTTCAATCACGACTGCCAGAATTAGCCCTTAGATACTTTAGGCAGGGTTTTTGAGATGTGGATAAAGTTTAAACTTAGTTAACGATGCCTGAAACTCGGATATTTTTGGCGAAATGTAATTTTTTTATTACTAGTTTATAAAAGACGAACATTAAAAACAAAACTAAGCTGTTCGGTCAAAATGTTGCATACAAACTTGGTAATGGCGGCACAAATACATATGTTTTCAGATCTCAAAAACCCAGCCTTAAGCCATTTTTTAAACCTTCGATTTTTTTTTAATTGTATTTCTATTTAAAAATGTGCGAACTTAATGTATTTACATAATTTAAATACATTTACCCCAAGTTATTGAATAACAATTTTAGTGTTATGTTGAAAAAAACTTTCACAAAACTTCATATTTTTTGTAAATTAATTAAAAGTCTTAGATATTTGCAAAACCAAATTCAATAAAATAATTTATAAAAACATTTGTCAGAACTTACATACCAAGTTTTAACATTCATGCTTTGTTACATACATATATAAAAATTTTTTTCTACAAATAAAAAAAAAACAATAGGTGTGTTCAATAAAAGAAAATGATTTGCTTATTTTCAATTATTATGTGCGTTCGAGTACTTTTACAGTAAAATTCAGTAAAAGAGTAATTACTGAGTAAACTGAAAAATTACTCTCAAAAAAAGCTGTTGTCCAAAAAAGTACGCGAACGGAAAATTTGTATAAATTCGTAAAATATATGGAACAGCAGATGGCAAATAAATGTTGTGTTTAAAAATGTTTACACTTTTGACTACTTAACTCGTTTTCTTATCGGTCCTCGATAAAAATACTTTTTATAATTTGTAAATACTCAGTCAAGAACTGTCACTTTACGCTCTCAATTTTTGTTCTCATTTACTTTTGTGTACTCGAACGAAATTTAGTAAAATGCAGTAAAGTTCAGTAAAAAATATTAAAATCTTTTGTGTTCTCCAACATGTAACTAGAGCGTGAAAAAAAGAGAAAAAAAATTGGGAGAAAAAAATAAAAAAAATTTGTTGAAAACTGCTGCGCTTGTTTCATGTTTTGGTTTACAAAACAAACTTTTGAAAATGTGTAAAAAAAAATAATTTTTTAATTAAAAGATTTCAATAACATAAAATATAGATATTTTTTTTTCTTAAATTTAGGAGCAAAAGCCAAGTGCAACTAGTTCAAAACAATTGAATTAAAAAAGACAGAATCTCGTAGTTGACAGCTGGATACTGTCAATATGCCTAACTTGCTAGTTTTTGCTGGTAAAGCCTTCATTTACTTTTTTATTTTTTTGAGTAATTGGAAGAAACATTTTGTAAATCTTAATTTAACTCTCTCGTTGCAAGTTCTTCTTATTAAGTAAATGAACACACCTAATTACACCCATATAAATGTATCGCGACAAAACAATTTTAATAAAAAAAACTTATTAAATTTACAAAAAAAAAAGAAACTCAATTATTTATAAGAAAACCTCTTAAAAAACAAATTTAATTAAATTAAAGTAGACATCAAAGTTTATACATGTGAATGATTATAAAAAACCCCAACAGAACAAGAAAATATTTAAATAAAAAACTTGCAAAAATAAAATATAAACATAATTTTCTTAATAGCAAAAAAAAAAAAAAATACAAACTTAAATTAAATAATAGCAAGTAAATAATAGTACTAAAATAATTTAAAAAATATTGCGTAAGAAAGAAAATATGTAGTCATTTTACATAAAAACAAAAGAATGATACAACCAATTTACATGATGAATTTTATGACGTCCAATTTTGGACGTCATTTTTTGTTTGATAGCAAGCGGTGTAGAGAAGAAAGAGGGGTAGAAAAATAGACTTGATTTCAATTTTCATGGATTTTTTGACACTTCGCTTTACACTTTTTTCTGTTACGTTTTATTTTTATATTCTCATCAACTGGATTGAATGAAAATGAAAAAAAATTAGACGTCCAAAAAAAACCATCGTATAAATTTGAGTAGTTTTTGGTAGCAACTTCAAAAGGGAATTAAGAAAATTGGACGCCATAAAATTCATCATGAAAATTGGGTGATATTTTCCTATAATTTTTTTTTTTTTAAATAAGTTCATTTTTTACTATAATTAAATTCAGATATAAATATTTTAAACTTTAAATATTAAAAAAGAAAAATTATTAATTATTTGTGTTAAAATCAGTTAAAAAAGAGTTGATCATTCTTAAATGAAAACAAGAAGAGGAAAAAACTGTGTGTTGTGATATAATATTGAAAACAAAAAAAAAAAAATGTTTAATTTTACTCATTTAAGTTTAAAGTTTCTTTTCTATTTTCTTTTTTAAATAAAAAAAATGCACTGCATTATTTTCAGTTAAGAAAGTGCAAACAATTTAAAATAAAAAAATAATACCAGAACTATTTGTGAGGATGTAAATTTTTATGTTTAAGTTATGTTCTTTATATAAATTAATAAGATAAAGCAAAACAAGAGTTTAGAATTAGTATTAAAAAGAAGAAAAAAATATCAAGGCATATTGTAAAAGTCAAGTAAAAACAAAAAACACACAAGGACACAAATTACACAATTATTACAATTTAAATTATTCTAAACAATTTAATGAGCCACTAATTAATATAAATCAATAAAAATTTAAGAAAAAAAAA
The DNA here is from genome assembly GCA_943735925.1 of Pollenia amentaria. NCBI lineage: Eukaryota > Metazoa > Arthropoda > Insecta > Diptera > Polleniidae > Pollenia > Pollenia amentaria. The sequence continues at coordinate 43,092,333 of OX031006.1, read as the reverse complement.
TGTATTTTTTTAATTAGAAATAAGGAAGATCTGTAGGGCTACTCTCTTTTGCGATGCTAAGTCCCAATTTACACTAGGGACATTTCTTGCCGGACATTTTTTGAATTCTCTTTTAATCTTACCTGTAGCGTTTACATATGAAACATTAGAAGTCGGACAGAAATTTTATACTTGTTTCTTTCTTTTCTTCATTCGTAAAGTTTGGCGGCTTTTTCTTGTAGTGTTTATTATAATAGTCTGTGGTGTTATTTTGCAAATTTAAATTGCCAAACATTTTTGTAAAATTAAAACCCGAGTATTATATCTAGTACAGATAGTCATGTACTACACACTCTACCTTTTCGACCCCTCGCCGTCAAACTTCGTCTGTCCGGCAAGAAATGTCCCTAGTGTAAATTGGGACTAAAGAAAATGTTATCAAATCTAGTGATTAGTACTCTTTAATGCAGGGCCTGTTCGGAAATGCATCACTGCGCTGCATCTGATGCGCATCAATGATTAGTTTGCGATGCTCATGCAAATCAGCTTGGCATCAGCTTGTTTGCCGCCCGTATTGGTTATATTATTGAACACAATATGCATCAGCAATTTTTGTGATGCTAGTTGTAGATTTGTTTGCGCATCGTCTGCATTTGTTATGTATTTTCGAACAGCTGACATTTGCAGTGATGCTTAACCGAACGCGCTGCGCATCAGATGCAGCGCAGTGATGCATTTCCGAACAGGCCCGCATTCTCCTATTTGTCTTTCGCATCTTTTTTTACTTTTTCGCCAATCATCCATTTTTATTTTATTAAAAATTAAAAATTTTTTTTTAAATATTTTTACATTCTATTGCTGTCAATCTGTGCCATCTTTAATTTTTATTATCAGTGTTTCAAAAAATTTTGTTGAAGTGATAGAGAGTACCAAATTGACATTCAGCTTTCGTATCGATATTGAATCCGCATCGCAAAAGAGAGTAGCCCCCTGATCTGTTATAAAACAGGTTACAGATCACACATCTTTTTTTTAATGAAAGAATAGTTTGCCTGCTCTGAAAATCCGGTAAGGGAAAGTGCTTAAAAGAACTAATCGCTAAAAGCTGCGTTTGCCTTTTCACCATTCTTAAGGGCACAATACATTGACAAATTACTTGACATCAAGCTCGTGAGTTGATATCAAAATTGGTTTGATTTCCATTCAGCATTATCGGTGTCACACTGATACAACCATAATGCTTGATGAGGAATTTCACCAATGCCCATAATACGCCATGGCGAAAATCAAATTTCTTGAAAATGTTGGGGTCTTAGGACAGCTGAAATTTTATTGACAAAATCTGGTGACAAAATGCAGTATATTAGTTCGTACATCGGTTGTAAAACCCATCCTTGCTAACCATCAGTTCAAGGGGGGGTCACGTAGTGGAAATTCAGTCTGGACAGTCTCCAAAACCAATTATTTAAACCACAAAGAGACTTACAATATACTTAAAAGCTAATCTGCCAAGGCTTAGGCTTGCCTGCGGTTTGATTACAATAAAAGGTTTCAATTAAAACTAGCTAACTAGAAGATCTTCTGCCATTAATGTCCTAAGCCAAGTTTTGAGCCTTTTGTTTGGTACTATTAGTAGAAAGTCTACATAAGAAAAATTATATTGGATACATTTCAGAATTACAATTTTTTATATTAAAAATTGGCTTTGAATTATCCTGATTTCGTTGACATTTCACCATCCACAGCCGATGTTCGTTAGTTATCACTGAAACTAAAGTGCTTCCAATTAGCAGTTTACAAATTTTTAAACAAAAATTATCGACAATATAATTTAAATGTAATAAAATTTCAATTATCGAATTCATCATAAATTTTAAAACGCAATGTGAATTCCTGCAGAAAGCAACAACAAAATTACAAAATATTTATGACATTGTTTGTGCTTTCAATGTAATTCTTTGGTATTGCGTTACGTTTTACATGATTGGAGCGGTAATTCTTTGGCGTTGCGTTTTACACTCTAAAACTCTTTTCGATGATACCAAATTTTATTTACGTCGTCTTGGAGCAAAGTACAAAAAAATTCGAAAAACTGAAAAAAGACCTGTCTTAAAAATGGTCCAGCTCACGGATGGTCAACGCTATAACCAAAATATTTTGAGAATCATCACAAAACATATCAAGCTTTATTTTCAGAGGGGTAACAAAAACACTTTTTTCAGCTCCATACAAGGTGAGTCGGTCTAATATACATACATACATACATATTGTTACGTTTTTACTTTATAAAACGCGTTGAGGTTTATTCCCTTTATAATAACCGTTGAGTTCTTTTAATTGCAAATAAAAATAAATACACACGCGAATTCAACTTAACAATGTTTACTGAAATTAATTATAATGTTCACACATTTTAACCACTATTGTAAGTATCGATTTGAACCGTTTAATGTCTCCAATCAAACTAAACTAAACTTTTATAAGTAAGCCTGTATTTATAGTTCAAAACTATTCCTAGTTGATTCAAGAACCGTCTAGTATTTTCTAGAAAGTTGTGTTCGAATTATTTTAAAATAACTTATCCATCTAAATCTAAAGTCTACAATTACAATTGCTAGAAAATTAAGTACAGTGGCGTTCATAAAAATAGTAACTTATATGACATAAAACTATAATTTACAAGATAACTTATAACTAAAACCATAAATAATTCTTAGACAAATCTATTTTCGTAACACTGTCCTCCACTTAAACCTGTTCGTCCCGAATATGCTCAGATTCTCCATTTCCATAATGGGCTAGTCGTCTAAACGTTTTCCATCGTCTCTCTGGAATGACGATTTCTTACGATTACAAGTGACTAGCTGTCTTACAAGGGCATCACTTCCGTTCCCAACGTTAAGGGGTACTTCTAGACCATACCAATTCATAATTTGTCGTCCCATATCTAGACTTATGTTTTGACGAATCATAAAATCTTCCCCGATTATGACCTCGTCCAGAATTTCAGCAACAATAAATTCATCAAAAACGATCATATCGCCCATTCGTATTTCCACTCTTGCTTTGCCATATACAATGATAGGCTCTCCCGTAGCTGTTCTCAAGCTGACCCCGCTTAGTGGTTCGACATATCCCTTTATCAAATTAGCCCTTATAATGGAATGCCCTGCACCAGTGTCGATAGTCAAAATGCGGATTTCACCATTGATATACCCACAGGTCGTAATATTCTTGTTGCTCGTTTTCACTACTAAATTAATCGTATCACCTTCAGATGCTCCCTCCGCTATGCAAGCTCTTTGGTTATCTCTTTGCGGCGAAGCTGATCGGGATCGTTTTCTTGTTGACTTGCAGTTTCGTTGAATATGACCAGTCTTACCACAGTTATAGCATTTTACTTTGCTTTTGGTTTTATTTTGCTTGTCGCCCAACGCTTGCAAAACTGCCTCCTTCATGCTTCTTATTTCCTTTAAAATATCTCCTTCGTCCTCAGCAGAGAAATCAAGCTTTCGTACCTTATACGCTTGTGGCCTTGAAATTATCCTGGCGGTTTCTTGGGCTAAGACAAATGATACCGTTTCTGCAAACGATGATTTCTGTGATGCACATACCGCGAGTTTTACATCAGCATCTCGTATACCATTTACAAATGCTTCGGTCTTAAAGTGATCTAACAATGGATGACTTTCACCTGGATAAGTAAGCTGCACCAAACGCTCGATCTCTAGTGCGAAATCCTGTAGCGTCTCGTTTGCCTTTTGTACTCTGCCCCGTAATTCCATTCTGAATATTTCTTTTCTGTGTTCACCACCATACTTACGTTGCAGTGCTACCATAATGTCATCATAATTGTTTCTGCAACTTAATAGTACACTTTCTAGAACTTCAGCTGCAGTTCCTTTTAAAGCCAGAATCAACTCTATGGCGTTTTTTCATTGTTCCATGCATTTTTGTTGGCAACTGTGTCAAACTGGAACTTGAACACATTCAATGGTGAGCTGCCGTCAAAACTTGGAGCTCTTATTCTATTTGATACTTCTGGAAAAACTCTCACTGCTCTCTCTTGATATTAAAGACTATTTACTTTTTCTTCCAGATGATGTAGTTTTCCGTCAAAAACCATGACTTGTGTTTTTACATCCGTGACTTGAGTTTTTACATCAGTGACTTGTGTTTTTACATCAGTGACTTGTGTTTTTACATCAAACATCTTCTGGTTGAATTCTATCTCCATATCGTCTACTCTTTCATTTATAGCAGTAGAAATTTCTTGAAGCTTCTCGAGTTTTTCATTAGTAGCCTGGAGTTTCTCGTTCGTCACCCTCGAATTTTCTAGAATTTCGGCAAGAATTGTGCTCGAATTTTCTGCCGAGCTTTCTTTTACCATTCTCTCCATGTTTTTAGAATTTTCTTCCATTTTTTTTAAAGTTTCTGCAAACACTTTGCCATCTTCTCCATCATAGCAGCAAACATTGTGCTAAGATCCATGTTGCTTGTAACTGCACGAGTAGCAACTTCTATTTCTTCTTTTTCGTCAAATTCATAAGCTGCGATGTCAATATTGCGTCGCTTAAATTCATCGATTAATCTTCTCTGCAGCTCAGCTTTATTTCCTGCAGTCGGTAGATCCAACTTGCCCAACTCCTTCTTAAGCTGCTCAACTTTAAGCTCATCGAATTTCATTGTTTATTTTTTTTTTTTTTTTTTTTTTTTTTATTTATTGCAATTTCACTTCTGACACCAATTGTTACGTTTTTACTTTATAAAACGCGTTGAGGTTTATTCCCTTTATAATAAACCGTTGAGTTCTTTTAATTGCAAATAAAAATAAATACACACGCGAATTCAACTTAACAAACTTTATTGAAATTAATTATAATGTTCACACATTTTAACCACTATTGTAAGTATCGATTTGAACCGTTTAATGTCTCCAATCAAACTAAACTTTTATGAGTTAGCCTGTATTTATAGTTCAAAACTATTCCTAGTTGATTCAAGAACCGTCTAGTATTTTCTAGAAAGTTGTGTTCGAATTATTTTAAAATAACTAAAGTCTACAATTACAATTGCTAGAAAATTTAGTACAGTGGCGTTCATAAAAATAGTAACTAATATGACATAAAACTATAATTTACAAGATAACTTATAACTAAAACCATAAATAATTCTTAGACAAATCTAATTTCGTAACAATATGTATGTAAATTTTAAAATAATTTTTTTTTTATTTTTTCATAAATTTTTTTATACAGATTATTTTTACTTTATTCCTCTTCAACCAATATCATTTGCTGTGGCAAAACATCCCATAAATCCTTTAATTTATAACCATCCCGTATACGTTCCATTGCAAAACCCAATTCCTTACAATAAACTGGTTCTCTCGAGGGCTTTTCGTCACCTACCGATAAACTGCCTTCAGCCAAATAAGTATTTAATTTTGAATTGATCTCTTTTTCTTGACGTTCATCGATTTCTTGAAATTCCTCAATACGTATTTCCTTTCGCTGGGCATTAGCCGAAGCATTTTGTTTTTCTATTTCCAGTGTTTCGTAGACAACACCAAAATTAGGATTTTCCGTATAAACTGAGTGTAATGAAATAAGTTCTTGAAAGATTTCCGTTAAACGTTCAGGTGGATCTATGCGAAAGCCCAAAACATAACCACCACCCGTCGCAGCTGTTTGAATAACTAAAGCTGGGCCATATTTTGATTCTCGTATGCGTATCTGTGTATTGAAACATTTTCGGGTTAAAGGTGAACTTAATAATAAGTGCTTAACTTACATTAGCAATTTGCATGTAGGGCAAACTAATATTAAAGGTTTCATTGGCATCGGCATACCACACTATCCGTATATTGCTGACCACAAAAGAGCCTAAATTGCCTTGATCACTAGATAGATTCCAGACACCATAGACTTTATTAAATACCTGCTCTTGTGGTAGTATAATAAGTTGACCCGATTGTAGAATAGCACCACGTAATTTTAAATCACGATACAAATAGGTACGTTGATATAAGCTGGAACAAATATCAGATAAACGACAGCAAATCAGGATCAAAACATAATAAAATTGATTTTGGCTAAAAACTCACTGATAAATATCAAATACACTTTGAAATATGGGCTGATTTTGACGTTGCGTTTCTCCCGAGACATCCGTAAATAAAAATTCAAAACGGGTGCTACCCCCAAGAGCCAAAATATATAGAGCCAAACAGTTACCACGTGTTTTATTTGTTACAGTTTTGGTATTAACATTAGCAATGCGGCCGTAGCCAATGGCTAAAAATAAATTCTTCAATGGAAGTTTATCTCAATTAAATTAAAAACTTACAAAGATTAAATTTCTTATGCACCAAAGAATACCATATCAAACGTAAATTTGTAGCCAATAAACGTCCAGAGTCTCCAGGATTTCCTTTGGTATCTTCAATGTAAAAGATAGTGGAATAAACCTTTTCTCCATTGCGTAAGCGTTTCTGACTAAAAAATTTATATAAAAAAAGTAGTAGGAAATTTATAAGTAGCAACACAAGTTTGAGACCTACACATTGGGGGTATCAAATTTAATTTCCTTGTCCTCCCAAAGAAGATTAAATGGCTCGATGGAATCCATTTATTCTATAGCGCCGTGTTTGCTAGAATTAATATTTGATTTAGTTTTTTTCACACACATGTTGTGACTGTTTGCTGTTTTGGAATCTAATTTTAGTTGCCAGGATACGGCTAATAAGTGAAATAAATTAACAGTGTTGTAAATGTATTAAAAAAAAGCTTAATATCAGTATTAACATCCTTATTTAATCCTTGAACTATATGTTTGTATGTATGTATATCTAAAACAAGATAAAAATATTGTAAACAAATTTGAACGCTTAGTATTATAATTAAACCGATCGGTCATATATACGAATTTAAATATGATCCGGAAGCAAACTGGGCATTAAAAAATACTCTTTACATTAATCTCAGATTTGTCAGAACTTGTTTTGTTTCAAGAATCCGCTTCAATAGAAATATAAATTTATCATTTGTCTATATTAATTTGGATATTGAATCGTATGTTGATTGATATGAACCGTTAAAGCTATTAAATATTTGACGTCCTACACATAACCACTAGTTTTATTAAAAAATTATTTGGTTTTTTAAATCGTTTGGTGGATCAAACAGCATTTAAGAGTTTCTTAATTGAATTATACAATTATCTTACAAATAAACCTAAGCAAGTTAATAAAAACTGTTAAAAATAAAGCTAAAATTTTATCAATTCGTCAAATATTTTTCACATCTGAACATATGTACCTTAAGTATCGGATGAGCGTCCCAAACTTGTCAAAAACAGTTGTATTGCAAAAGGCCTTTTCCAAAATTTAAATTTTTAGAGCACCGTTTATCATTTCTACAATATTGATCTTTTACACCATGTACATATTTACATTTTCTGTTTTTCCATAAGAAGTTTCCGCCTGTTTGTCTATTTTTGTGGTTATTAGGTTTTCCATCACAAAAAGTTCCAAGAATTTTGCTATTGAAATGCAGAAATATCTTTAAACATAATTTTTGAAGTGCCTACATAATTTATGTTCCGTATTTTCATACTTTTAAAACTATCTTTTTTGTTTTTTTTTTTCATATAAAAATAAAAAAAACTTGTGATTAGAGAATTTTATTTATCCATCTAAATTTTTTTATTTGAAACAAAATATTTTTTTCTTTTCTTTCGAAACAAAATTAAATGAAAATTGTTTATGATATTTATCGCAAAAGTTGAAAATTATTTTCAACTTTTTTTCATTGGAAGAAAAAATGTAAATATAATAAAAATTTAAGAAAAAATCATATAAGGAAAACATTAATATAAAAGACTCTTTATCAGGCCTGTTCTGAAAATCAAATTTTATCAAAGTGATTTGAAACCACAAGAAAGGTGTTCTGGGCAAATTATTTTGTGATTTCAAAACGTTCAGCTACGTAAACAACTTTTTAAAATCACTTTGTTATTTTTCCGACTATTGCAAGATGGCCGACTTAATAAAATATTCAATGTGTTGTTTATTAATTTTTTTATGCAATAAGCTGTTTTATTTACAACAAATCATTTAAAATTAAGAAAATTCGACGACAGTACAAAAATAAAATTTGCTTTTGTGACTTCTGTTGTAATTTCAGGCTTGTTTTTTAGTTGAATAAAAGATCGCTAATTTGCTAACAGCGGCATGATAGTAAAGTCTAATATTTATTAAAAATCGTAAAAGCTGTGAAGAATCACAGGAAAAAATAGCTTATATTCGCGAACATGGCTTGAATTCACGAAAAATTGCAAACTTGTAAACAAACCCTAAAACTTATTTGAAATCGCTAAATGGGCTAAAAAAAACAAAATATCGGAAAAAAAATTTTTTTTTTGCAAAAATAGCCAAAATTGGCGAAAATTTTTAATATTGCAAACAAGCCATAAAATTGATTAAAAGTCCCTAAAACTATAAGGAATGGCAAAAATTCAGTAAAAATTGCTAAATTAGTAGAGATTTGCAAAAATTTGCTAACAGCGGCAAGGTAGCAGAGTCTTCCATTTATTATAAATCTTTAAAGCTGTAAAGAATCAGAAAAATTACAGGAACAAATCGCTTCTATCTCGAACATGGCTAAAATTCGCGAAAAATTGCAATATTTGAAACAAGCCCTATACCTAACTTGAGATCGCCAAATCGGTTAAAAAAACAAATTATCGGAAAATAGCATAAAAAGCGTTAAAAAATGAGCTACGCCTTTGTAGAACAAGCAGATGTAAAAAACTTGTGTTTGCTTGTGCTTTCGACAATTGAAAATCACACCGAAAAAACACAAAAACGGTGTGATTTACAGAACACCACAAAATCCCACGTGTGATTTTAAAAGCACATGTGATTTGAAATCACGTGATTTTCAGAACAGGCCTGTATATGCCCATTTTTACAACTTACCGATAGCTTAAGGTAGGATTTTATCGGCCTTATAAAAAGTAGTCCGTTTTTACAACTTTACTTTAACCTAAAGTGAGCGATAAGTTAACGGAAGTTTCATCGTGCTTTTTTTTATTAATTAATACAAAAAGATTTTAGATAAAGCCACCATTTAAACAACAAAAACTAAATTAAAATGGATATAGTCTTTTGGGAGCAACGGTGCCACAGACAGACATATTAATTAGGATACAGCTAGAAAAAAGGAGATAACTTCCAATCGGTTGTACCGATTTTCTCTAAACAAAGCTAAGAACACAAAATAAAATCAAAATCGGTCCAGCCGTTTTGACTCTACGGTGAAACGGACAGATACATGGAATAGATACTCACAAATATCTATAAAATTGGGCGGGGTTAAAAACGATAGGGTTTCTCTCTATTTACGATTTATATTTGCTTTATATAAGATTTTTTTGTTTTTAAAAAAAAAATTTAAATTTTAAATTTGAAAAATTCACTTTTTTCTGATATTTATCGTTTTATTTTTTTCATCGTGATGGATATTTACATATATTTGAAAATACATAAATAACAATGTTTTATTTTGTTTTCAATTAATGAAAATAAATTTTAATCAACAAAGATATTTATGTATCTATATATATAAAAATAAGTTGTCCTTCGTTCGTCATTTTAAAACTTGAGAACCACTCAACCGATTTTCAAACGAGTACATGGGTTGGAAAGGTCTACTTTCACTGATGGTTTATAAAAAAAAACCATTGAAAAATTTCTACGAATATGCGTTATACGCGCTCTTTTATGATGGTGTGTTTTCTCTATATAAAATGTACTTTTTTCCTTATGAGAATTACATTCATTTTGCATTAATTTTTTGTGAAAATTGCAATACTAAAAATGTCGTTTACCACCAAGCTCTGCAATAATCTTTTTTTTGTTTTTGATGTTCTCACTTTAAAAAACATATAAAGGGTCCGCCAAAAAACTTTTTTTTTTTGAAAACGCTATAAAAAAAAACTACTGAATATTTTCTCAAATTTCTTTTTTTATTTAAAAGTACAATCCTTCCGGTTAATAATGAAAAATAATTTCATTCAAATTACTGCCTCGGCTGGCCATGCAGTAGCCTACACGATCGGTCCAATTTTTAAGCACATTATCGATTGTGTGCAGCTGTATTTCACCAATGGCTTCATGAATATTGTCCTTTAAAGCGTCTCTGGCTTGTCGGCGTAACACTAATCTTTGACGGCACCCCACAAATAATAGTCCAACGGTGTCAAATCGCAGCTCCGAGGTGGCCAAACGACATCAGCTCTGCGACTGATAATGCGATCTTCAAAAACAGGGCGCAAAACATCGAGTGTAGCTTCGGCTGTGTGGCACGTAGGTCCGTACTGTTGAAACCAAATGGTGCCAATATCCTCCTCTTCAATTTTTGTGAACAAAAATTCATTCAACATGGTCCGATAACGATCGCCATTGACTGTAACGGCCACTCCCTGCTCATTTTCGAAGAAAATGGCCAAATTATGCCTCTGGACCAAAATCCGCACCAAACAGTGACTCGTTTTGGGTGCATCGGCTTTTCAATGTATGCGTGCGGGTTTTCTGTGCCCCAAATGCGACAATTTTGCTTGTTTACATACCCGCCAAGATCAAAATGAGCTTCATCTGAAAAGATGATTATTTTGGCAAAATCGGCATCTTCTGTAAGTCGATCGCAGGCCCACTTAGCGAAGCGAAAACGCATTGGATGGTCAGTTGGCTTCAACTCCTGAACCAATTGGACTTTGTATGGCGCCATACCAAGGTCTTTATGCAAAATTCGTTTCAATGATGTCTCCGAAATGTTCAATTGTTAAGAACGACGGTGAATTGATGTTGATGGCGCTTCACGCACACTTTCCGCCACAGCAGCAATATTCTCGGGTGTACGCACTGTTTTTGGCTTTTCACGCTTTGGTTTATCGATGAGGATGCCAGTTTCTTTCACCTTTTTCACAAGATAACGAACATACGGAGCTGACGGTGCTTCTCTTCTTCCAAAATCCGTACGCAATTTTCGCACACATTCTGCAACATTGCCATGATTTTCAAAGTAATGTCGCAATATTTCCCAGCGTTGTTCAAGCGTATACACAACCATATTCGTTCAGCGGAAGGATAAAACTAATTATCAGTCAAATCAGACATAAGCTAAGTGTTACCATTCAAGAAATAAGCACTAGTTGACAAAAAAAAAACGTTAGATGGCGGACCCTTTATTATATTGCACTTCTTTTTCAGGAAAATGTCTATTCTTTCTAGAAAATTTAATTTTTAATACAAAGACGTAAACGTATGTTATTGTATTGTCCAGCAACGCGGGCCGGGCAGGATTACTCTAGTATGATATAAAAATAAAAAAAGTTTTCGGGTTATGGTTTTACTTTAACATGAAATAAGTTCTGAAAAATATTAGAAATCATATTATCAACAACGGTGCATTTAAAGCCAAGTTTCTAAATAAAAAAATTTTGGCTTAAATTTTATTGTGCTAAAGGTGTTTATGTTTATAGTACATACTACAAATTAACCAAATCGGTCCATTATTCCAACAAAAAAAAGATGAAATTCGTGTCGAATATTTATTATTTTATATCATATTTTTTATTATTTTGTTTTATATTGTTACATAGCCAAATCCGAATACAAAATCCTTATTTGGGAGAGTCTGCCCAAATAAAGATTTTTGACGAACACAATCAATAAGGAAGAGTCAGAATGTTTAAATTTTGCTCATATATTCTTTGTATCTAGCTTATTTTGTAATTACAGTGGGCCCAATTGGTACATTATTTTAACTTGCCCCTATACCGAATTCCCCATTATTTTTAATAAACTAACTTTTAAGATATTCAATAAACCATAGAAGATTGACTATAATCGAAAACAGTGCTTAAAAACAGCAGTAAAAGTAGAAAAATTGCTATTACTTCGACTTCTTATTTTTCATTGCGCATACACAAACTGTTGCTTTCACTTCTGATTCTTAAATTGTAAACAGACTCAGTCAAGGAAAAAGCAGAGCCAAAGTATCCAAATAAGGTACAAGCACAAAATAGATTACATAATTTATATCTAAAGCATTTTTATCCAAAAAAAAAAAAAAAAAAAAACATTTTATGCCCCTTTATTATCCAATTTTTGGTAATTAATGATTTAAGTTGAAAAGATTGTGCATACTTTGTCCAAACAATTTCCAACATTTTATACAAATCATCATCAAAAATAAAACCTTTTGATAACATTTGCCTTACCTCATCAACGTAAGTTTCCAAAATTTGTATACATACATTTGCATCTGATCATCTTGAGAATAAAACGAAAATGATTTCTGCGCCGACAAACCAAGACATACATAGATATTTCATTATGTGGGACAAAAAAATTCACTATCGGTATGATCAGCCAACTACACATTTGCCTCTTTTAAAATTGAAACATTTACTTATACCCATACCATAAGTAGTGTTATAAGTATATCTTCTATTAAAGGTACATACTTAATATACAATGCTTGTATTATTGTTTACTATGGCTTGTTCCTACTGTATTTAATAATGTTGATGCAAAATTACACAAAAAATTTGTTATTCAAAATTAGTCCAAGAAAATTTTTTTTGTCCCATTTTAGGAAAATTACACAGAACTCGGCAAGGCTGGATTCAAGGCTGAATGGACAACGAATATGACTTATTTTTGCTATAGTTATGCAAGTTTTTTTGAGTATGACGTCCCGTTATTTGACGCCTTTCTAAATTTTGTATTATTAGTTAAAGTTTTCAGTCCTTGTGTTTTGTTTGAAGAGTGAAGTGTACAATTTAAAAAAAAGAAATGAACTGCCTGGACCACAATGTCGACAAGAGCATTTCTTTCGTATATTTATGTATATTGAAAACGAAAACCAATTTTGGTTTTTTTTATTGTTTTCAATATAAAATTGCGAAAGAAATGTTCTTGTCGACTTTGTGGCCTGACAGTTAATATTATATTATTAAAAACCCTGTTTGTAAATATTCAATATAAATTTAAAGTGTTCGTAAAGTATTCTTCTGTAAGTTCGAAAAGTATTTTTCTGTAAGCTTATTCTATTATTAGACTTCTTTGCTTACATTATATGTGTTATAGACAAGTAATATTTATTTATTTATTTATCCATTTATTTACGTAATATTAAGCCATTAAGGCCAAAAATCAATATTACAAGTAATATTATTGCAAGGGATCAGTTTTCATTATTAAAAAATTTTCAATAAGCATTTGCAACCCTTCTCTGACCTTAAGGTTTGTTACTAAGATTGCTACAAGTTCCTTCTAAATGGTTTTTGTTTGTTGGGAAAGTGAGTATTAGTAGAAACGTAATAGTGTACAGATCACCAATACAGGTCGCAATGGTGAATAGTTAGTTTAAGCTATAAATAAAGTTTGTGAATTGTAAAAAGTGTTGTGTTTATTTTATTCGACTTGCAATTAAAAGAACTCAAGAGGTTTATTATAAAAGAAATAAACCAAAAACGTTATTGGAAAGGCAGTAACGTAACAATACTTTGTTCATATACAAGATAACGCACAATTATTTTACATACGATATTATAACGCAATATACTTTTTGCAAGTGTTTAAACAACAAAATGGCTACGTAATATCTCAAAAACCATAAGAGATAGAGACCTGAGGATTGCGCACAGACCTGTTAAATTTTCCACAGGAAACCGTCTTATTTCACTTTTTGATTTGTGATATACGATAAGATATCTTCGGCACGACGATACGTAGCACATATTTTATTTTAGTGCTTTTTTTTGTGCGTTATTGGTCATTTATATGTATAACTTTCTGCTCTTATCGCACGATTGAGAATGGCATATAAGATTCAGCATAGCTAAATAAAGCATTTTTACAAGTTCACTGGTTTCAGAAATCAAAGAAATTTTGAATTTTAAATTATCCTTTTATCTCCACTATTCATCATTAATTTTATTTATAAAAATAGTTTAAAAAAAATTTGCATTACATCTTTTATATATGTATGTATATACTTATGTTGTTTCAGTTAAACAAAGATTAGATTTATGTATATGTCTTATATAAAGTATTTATAAAAAAAATCAGAAATTAAGAATTTTTATACAAAAAAAAAATCATGAATTAAATTAAAATCACTTAAATAAAATACAAAGAAATTATAATTCTAGCAAAGCTTTATGGAAATGTTATTGGTTTTTTTTTAAGATAAAACACAAAATTCTCAGAAAGGTTAACCAAAAAGGGTAAAAATTTGAAGAAGGCAACGAATAATTTAAGTTAAAACAAAATTCCATTCAAATTTTCTTACAATTCTCGAACGAAGTTACTTGCAATTAAGTAAAAAAAAAAAAAATTAAATCAAAAAAAATTTTAAAATATCACCCTCGCAAATTGTTTCTGCTTTTTGTTGTAGTTATAGTTAGAAAACTTTTATTTACATAATAATTTGAGGCTCTGGTACACTGGCAGCGATATTTTTGTGTGGCAACACTTGACCACCATTTATATAGATTTCGTCTTTTACTATAACGTCTTCACCCAAGACAGTAGTGCCCTCTAAGCGCACCCAGCGCCCGACAATTGAACGCCAGCCGACAATACATGAATCTAACCAAGAATGTGACTTAACTATTGCACCTTTTAATATCGTTGAGCGTTTTATGCAAACGCCGTCTTCGATAATGACATCAGGACCTATTGTGACATTGGGACCAATGCGACAGCCCTGACCAATTGTAGCACTTGGATCAACTAGAACGTTGCCAACAACACCGGGTCCGGTGTAAAGAATCGAAGATTGTTTTTGTCGCAATGATGAAAGATAAAGACACATGCCTGAAATAAAGAACGGAAACATTTTTCATTAATCGTTGTTTTATTATAAATATTACAAATATACAATTTAAACTTAACTAAATACATAATTTAGAAAACAAGTTGCTTAAAGCACAACTATTAAATATTTGACGTCCTACACGTACCAATAGTTTTATTAAAAAATTGTTTGCTTTTGCAAAACGTTTGCTGGATCAAAAATCATTTAACAGTTTTTTAATTAATTTATACAATTATCTTCTTACAAGTAAAGATAAGGAAGTCAATGAAAACTGTTAAAAATAAAGCTAAAGTTTGATAAATTTGCTGATCATGCTTTTTAAATTTTTTCGTCAAATATTTGTTAGGTCTGAACATACCTTTAGGGTATGTAAGGAAATTGAAAATGATTTTTTTATTTCAATATTTTTTTTAATGGCTTTTATATTTATAATTTTTATTAAATAATTTTTATTAAAATTACTTGCGCTTCCCTGAATTTTCCAAGTAACATTTTAATAATGAAGAATTTTGTTTTTAAATTGACCCATGCGCTAGTGCTATCTACCGGGTCAACATTTTATCAGAAACTTATTTTGGTTTAAAAAATATATGTTTTGAATTTCTGGCAAATCGCACCATAAATTAAAAAAATTAAATATCACGACAACAAATGCTCCTTTCGCGATTAAACTTAAGAGATAGCTGGTTCCAGACTAAAATAATTTATTGTCCAAGTTTGGTGTCAGTCGGTCGAGCGGTTCTTGAGTTTTAGTAACACGTACCCAGAACAAACGCTTTTATATGTATACTAAATTACAATGACTCTTTGTTGTAAAATTTGGGTACTATCGTAATGATACGAGTAATAGTATACTAAGCACAAATTATACCAATAGTAACGGTTAAAAACTTAGACATACATATAAACATTCAGACTGAATCCTTATTTTAGGAATGTCAAATTTGATGAATTTAAATATATTCTCAATGATTTTTTTAGGGATGTTCTGTCAGTGTTTGAAACGTGGTTAAAGCCCCATATCTCCGATATAAATATGTTTTTGTCTAACTTCCACTGGAGAATAGGGCTCGGTACTTCTTATCAATTTGTATACTATGAGAGGTGGTGGTGTAGCGTTCGATGTTTGGGATGGAATATTTTCCAAAATTATCTTTAAAATATCTGGCCCTTTAAGATTTCAATATCTGTTTATTAAACTGAAGTCACAGGAATCAAAGTTTTAGTGGGCGTGATTATTCGCCTTACGGTAACTTACAAGGATTAGATGATGTTATTGGTGATTTTTATTGTCAATACCAGTATGCATTTATTTTAGGGGAGATTAATTTTAGAATACGAATGTATTTAATGATTCAAAACCTTCGTTTATACGAGGGCAGATCCAGGGGCGGAAAGGTTAAAATAAAAAATATATAAAAATGGAACTGTTTATGTAAAATTAAACCAAATAAAAGAAAAAAATTAGCATGCCTTAACTTTTATAAAATGGTCGTTACTAGAGAAATAACGACTACCGATATATCGGTGATACTTGCATCATTGACTTTTTATTAGGTTGTAGATATAGAAACTTTCATCTCAACAACAAGTTACTCAATACACAGCATTAAGTAAAAGTGGAGTATGCGGCACAAAACAATGTTTTTCACTTTTAGTAAAATATTTTTAACTTCCAAGTTTATTCCTGAAAGTTCACTAAAATTTATATTTTTCATCAAAACATATGCCGGAAGCAGTAGTGAAACCATGAACAAATGTTATCAGGTATATTTTGATAAATCATTATGTAAACCTTCTTCTTCATTTTACTCCACTCTTTTTGGTATATGCGCCAAACCAATAATGAGTTGACGATATGTTTTCTATTGAAAATTAAGGTAGTTATAAGTTTCGCACAAAATAGGAAAAGTTATTAAGATTTAACTAAAATTATACAAACCGGTTTTGTGACCCATATACTATTTGTTACACTAATATTTTTGAATGTTTTTCAAGTAGGTCAAAGTATTTTCCTTACTTTCATAGTATGAACATAGGGTGGTTACTAGTTTGCTGCTCAGAATAAAAATATTTTGAACTTCATTCTTTGAATAGTACATGCAGCATAACAATTTTTTTTCTTTTACATTGAAAATTTGCTTCATAGCACAAAAAGTGACGAATGCAGCAAAACAAAATTTAGGGAACTCTTAAATTATGTATATGAGGCAATGTAACGGTAATGGATTAAGGTTTTAAAAAGAAGGTAATTTTATGTTATAGAATTGATTTATAGCTAATTTGTTGGTACAAACCCGACTATACGTGTGTCCTACATTAGATCGGTCATACTTTACGTAAACAACCAAACGATATTGCGAAACAAGCCATAGAGTGGAACCCACAGCGCAGCCGAACAAAGGATGACCCACAAACAAGGAAACGGCAAACCGAAGCTGAGCTGTAACCGATGAGAATTAAATTTGATTGTTCCCATTTACTTCTTACTAGGTTTGGCCATTGGTCGAATTTCGACCACTTGAAAATTACTTTAAAATTAAAAAAAAATAATAAAAATAAATATGTATATATTTGCGATTCTTTCTTTTAAATTAATGCCACTAAAATTTAAAAAAAAAAACCAATGGCTTTTCGGATATATATCCTTTTATCATCAAAAATGATAAAAAAAAAATAAATGCTTGTATTTAATCGAATTATTAGATATATGTTTTGCTTACAAAACAATGACCACATATTTTTGGAATATTTATTTCAGAATTTTGATAAAATAAGTGCCTTATATTCTTTCCACAAGATTATTAAATCTCACTCCACCTTACTCAGAGCTTTTTTCACATTTTCTTGGTCAACTAGAAATCCTTAATTAATATTGCATAGAGTAAGTTATTCTAACTAGAAAACTCATTCATGGTAAGATCATGTAAGGCTTAAATTGTCGTTGTAGAGCTTCAAACAGAAAATTTTTTGTTCTTAGAAACACAATTACTAATAAGTTATTTAATTCTGAGTCAATAACGTAAAGTAACTGATATCGAATATTGCAGCTTGCAGATACTCTCAGTTTTGATTAAGATTTATTCTAGGAGTTTTTTGCTTTGCATAAGTCTAAATATTTTGTATTAGACAACTATTTTGTATTAGACAAAAAAAAATGTTAAAAAAAATTCAGCAAATAATACCAATTTTAATAACTCAATTTTGTCTTATGTCGACTTAAGCTTTTCTTCCTTTTGACCACAGAAAATATACATAATATTGTTAAATTTTAATACATTAACCATATAATTCCCTAGGGGCTCGATTAAATAAAGAACATAATAATAAAAAATAAAAAATGCAGGTATTGACTGCACCTTTTCCCTTGAGAATGTAACACCAAAAGGTGAAATGTCCTTAATATCTATTTATATCTACATAACCCCAGGAGATCTACAAAGACTGTTATTAATAATATAATAATATTCTTTAACTGTTGATTCGCAATCTGAAATAAGAAAGGCTCACACATTATTGCCAGTCAGCAAAATCTTAATCAAGAAAAATTTGGCAATAAAAAAACATATCTAAAGTACTTAAATTTAGAACTTTAAATTTTTTTGGGGTAAAAAATATACTTATCAATTTACAAAGGATCAAATTTGGGAATGATGAGATTGCAAATATCAGAACTGATAGGTATTCCCAGTTGATTAACAAAAGCTATAAGTTCAATTCAATTCAACGAAATTTCGATGAAAAAATAAGACTTATTTAATAAAAATGGATCCTACTGAAATATCCGATTTCCATGAAAATTTACTATATTTAGTTCGCATTATAATTTATTTAGTTTAGCTAAAAAAATAACCAATAAATTTGTGTGAAAACAATAAAAAAAAAACAAGTAAGGGTGCTATATTTGGCTATGCCGAATTTTTAATACCCTTAACCATGGTGCGATAATTACAGAAAGTTATGTAAATGCCGTCCTTTAGATATAAAAAATCATCTTTGTGACACGCCCACTTTTCCAATCGCGCTTACATTTATAATTTGGAAACTTTAGCTCTTGCCGTTTTCCAGATACACAAAAATTTTTTAAATAAAATTATATATAAAAATCTGTAATGGCCCACTTGTCCAATCTCGTCCATATTTTTTCGGATATTGTAAAGTGATAACCAAGATGATTGTACCTAATTTGGAAAATTTGGCTCTTGCCGTTCTCCAGATCTATATTGTCTTTGTATAGGAAGTACCACGCCCACTTGTCAGACCCCGCCCACATGTTATCCGATATTGTGTTTTGTTAACCAAGATGCTTGTACCTAATTTGGAAACGTTGGCACCTGCCGTTCTCCAGATATACATAAAAATGAAATAAAAAACCACAAGGAATTTGAGTAAAATTAGAGGCAGTCGTGGTTTTTTGCTTATATCTC
Source organism: Pollenia amentaria (assembly GCA_943735925.1). Taxonomy (NCBI): domain Eukaryota; kingdom Metazoa; phylum Arthropoda; class Insecta; order Diptera; family Polleniidae; genus Pollenia; species Pollenia amentaria. The sequence continues at coordinate 43,073,036 of OX031006.1, read as the reverse complement.
AACCATTTGTATGATGCATTTAAACAGCAAACAATTCCGCACTATATGGGACATAAATACAATACTACCAAGTCCTCATCAAATCTGGGGTCCTATTTCAACGGTCAGACCTACAACGATTAATCAACTTCGCACTTAAAGACCCAGAATATATACATATCGCACTTGTTCCTCGAAACAGAGTCAACTCAAAATTTTCAGTGGAGACAAAAACTTTTTTTTATATGTATTCTTATATTACAAATGGGGATAAAACTGCATTTTTTAAGCAAAATACTAGAGAAATAGATCTAAGATTTTTACAGTGGGTAGATATGGTGACTGTTTATCGTTTTCTTACAAAAAGTGAAAATTGAAAAATTTTGAGTTGACGCTGTTTAGAGGAACAAGTGCGATATATACTTAGATTAATATTGTAGAAATTACAAACGAAAGGACAAACTTATGTAGGGTTTTACCTTCGGTGAAGGGTATAAAAATCGTAAGTTATTTAAAAACCCCCTTGTGATTCATAGTTCTCAATCATTTAAGATAAGAAACATAAATACCAACACTCACAAAAATTATTTAAAGCAACAACATAAATGTAAGCGAAAAAAGTAATTTACCTGTTAGAAAATCTTTAGGTTGTCCAATATCCATCCAAAAACCATGCAATTCCATGGCAAACAATTGTTGCTGCTCAGCCATAATAGGAAAAATTTCTTTTTCTATTGAAGTGGGTTTCACTTCGATGCGATCCAATACTGATGGGTTGAAAATATAAATGCCAGCATTTATTTTATTACTAATAAATTCCTGTGGTTTTTCGATGAAATTTTTAATGCAGCCCAATTCATCATACAAAACAACTCCGTATTTAGAAGGTTCTTCCACTTTAGTCACCACTATGGTGCCCTCTTTCCCATGATTACGATGAAATTGTTCCAATTGTTTAAAGGGGAAATCACAAATAACATCTGAATTTAGGACATAAAATGGTTCAGGACTGGCATTGAGTATGTGCTTGGCCAAAGCCAAAGGCCCAGCAGTTCCTAAAGGTTCTGTTTCGTGGGAAAATATAAGTTCAACACCCAATTTTTCAGCTTCCAATTTAAGTTCTTTTTCCATTTGTTCAGCACGATAAGAGACAGCCAATATTACCTTTATTTTAAAGAACAAACCAAAACTTCGTACATATTGCCTATATAAATACATATGTATTGCTACATTACCTGGGTACAACCCGCGGATACTAAGGCCTCTAGTTGATGTAATAGAATGGGTTTATTGGCAAATTCCACGAGCGGCTTTGGTGTACTCAAAGTTAAAGGTCTTAAACGAGTCCCATAGCCACCAACAAGAATAAGAGCACGAGTGCCTTTTGTTACGGAAGGAGTAGAACCACACATTTTTTTCTTTTCCTCAATTTTATCAATAAACGACACGTCAAAAATAATTTTTTACCGTCCGATTCCCCGCATAAAGTTTTCTTTAATTAACTGGCTTTTTTAGTTACGGGATAATTGTTTTTAGTTTTTTTTTATTAACTCCTCCCAAAATAAACTGATAAGAATAAAACAAAAAATTTATTTATTTCTTTCTACCAAAAACACTACGAAGCCGGCACCTAAACACCGACACTCTCTTACAGGGATGGCATCGAGAATTTAAGAATTGTACCAACAACCTTTGTACTTTTTTGACCTTAATTGTACCAGAAGATTTTAATCTATATATACCACATATGTATGTATATGTATACATACTTAAAACACCACAATAATTTATTATAAATCTATTTAGATAACAAATCTAGTTTACAAATAATTACATGGAAAAAGTCTCGGAAACGAATGGTTTTTGAGTTTCCATTGGTTTGAATGGTTTTTGATTTTCAACTACATTCTGGCCATATAAGCCAATATTAGTATAATTTTAAAGCTTTTGAATAGATCTTTCTAGATATACAAAATTCATTTATGCCCTAATCATATAAAACGCAGCGCAACGCCAAAGAATAACATTGAAAACACAAACAATGTCATAAATAGTTTGTAATTTTGTTGTTGCTTTCTACATAAATCCATGTACCGTTTTAAAATTTTCAACGCCACAAGCTATGCAGCGTTTGAAATTTTAAAACGCAATGTAAAGTTCTTTAGAAAGCAACAAAAATACAAAATATTTATGACTTTGTTTGTGCTTTCAATGTAATTCTTAGCGTTGCATTGCGTTTTACGTGATTAGGGCCTTAAAAATGAAGAACTCTTTAATAAGCAATACTGTTTTTAAAAAGGGAACTATAATCATTCAAATACAAGTGTAAAGGAAAGTTAAATTAAATAATAATCATTGCTTCGCTAACTAAAGGTTCGGTTGTTAGCCGGTATGGTATAACAAATACCAGTAAAATACTTCCATGCATAGCCGGCCTTCGGCCTTTTGCAAGGACTTCCTCCTCTATGGTATAACAACACCGGCTTCGCTTACTACTTCTCTGCATAGCAAATAATATGCTTACTAATAACTTTTGTATTTCGCGATATCATTCCCGCTTCTTAATGGGTTAAGAATTATTAAATAAATTTTGTATATCCGAAAGATTTATTCAGAAGATTTCAAATATTGGCCACATTGGTTCTGAAATGTGTGTTTCAACTTACTTTCAAGAAAACAGTTGATTACAAGTTTAGTGAGCAAATTTTGTGTTTGTCTTTATAAATTGTTTTCTTGATGACATCTTGAAAGTAAATTGATTAAAAATTGCGTGCAGCCTACGTCACAGCTTTACATTTTTGGAAATTTTGACAAACAGTATTTGTAAAAGATTTTCAAGAAAAACTTGAACGTGCAACTGCAGTGTTATCAAAATAGTGGAAATCAGTTGAAATTTTATTTACTAAAGTGGTTCAATACTATCAGTTTTTACATTGATTACAATTTCTTGCGGATACTCTCTATAGCGATGCGAAAAAAAGTGGTAGCAAATCTAGTGATTGGTACTCTTAAATGCATTTGCGCATTTGTCTTTCGCATATTTAAATTTTCCAATTTCAAAAATTTTGTGAAAATGATAGAGTACCAAGTTGGTATTTAACTTTCGCATCGAAATTGTATTTGCATCGCAATAGAGAGTAGTCCCCTGGAGTAAATTTACTAAACCATGTTAGAGAATAGCGGTTTTCACCCTTTGTATTAAGTGTACCACTCTTTTATATTTAATACGATTTTATACTTCAAAGCGCGAGTGTCTTTTTCGTATGCATTGTAAATTAATGAATTTGCTGAGTGAGAGAAAGAGACAGATAAAGTTTCTTCAACTGTTTTATTCTGGTAAATTCACACACTTTGTTTACTACTGCTTTTTGTGGGATTTTTCAACCACAGCGTAGTATATTTTAGTGTAATACATTTTGTTGTTGCAGTGTTGTAAATGTTAGTATTTTTACTAAAATTATAAGATTAACAAGGTCTACAAGGGAATTTACAATCAAGGGTGAATTCCGCTAATGATTTCCAAAGTCCAATTTTGTTCTTAAAATTTCGCAAAACTTAAAATAAAAGTTTTATGCAATTGGTTTAAACTAAATTACTACGTTATTTTTCAATTGCATTGGTTTCTATATGTACATTCATAGTTCAACATCCGCTACACAGTAAATTAAATATGTATATTAAATTTATCTATCACATCCTTTTCCAAAAAATCACGTGCGATTTGCCGAGACAAAAACGTAAATCTTTCTTAAATAATATGAATAGGAGCAGATTCTGCCTGCATTTCTATATAAATGGTGTTTTGTATAGAGGCATAACACATTAATTAGGCAATGCATTTTTTAACTGGCTGCCATTTTGTCAGCTGTCAAGTGATTTAAGTTTTGTTTGGTTTGGCATTTCAACATGAATCGACTGACGCCTGAACAACGCTTCCAAATAGTTCAAATTTATTTTGAAATTCATGGTTCTATTTGCGCGCTACTTTGTTTTGCGATGAGGATCACTTTTGTTTGAAAGGATACGTCAATAAACAAAACTGCCGTATTTGAAGCGATCATAATCCTCAAGTTTATGTTGACACCTTTACATCCAGAAAAACTGACTGTAGTGCTTTATGGGCTGGTGGAATCATTGGTTCGTACTTCTTTAAAAACGATGCTCGTCATGTCACACAGCTCGTGCCACAATTGATTTACTGTAGGAAACTTTTGGTAACTGAATGGTTTCACGTTTCGGACCCGTAAATTGACCTCCAAGATCGTGCGATTTTGCGCCGCTAGACTATTTTTTTTTTAAATGTAGAGTCGCTTATCCACGCCGATAAGCCCGAAACGATTGACCACTTGAGGACAACATTCGCAGCGTTGTTGCCGATACGCCACAAGTGTTAGAAAAAGTCATGGAAAATTGGACCTCCAGATAAGACTACGTCCGAGACAGCCTTGGCTGCCATATGCTAGAAGTCATATTTAAATTATAATGCCAGAAGATTATCTTTCGAATAAAGTAAATTTCAAGTCAATTTAAAAAATTCATCTTTGTTTTATTCCATTTCAAAGTTATATATGTACCTCTACAAAAAAAAACACCCTTTGCATATGTGTACACATTCTTCTACTTACACATGTATATTGCATTTATTTGCAGTAATGTGACTGAAATAATGAGTTGCCATATGAAATCACTAAAACCGGGCAGATTCCTTAATTGCACTAAGCTAGTTATTGGTGCACCATTGTACTTTTCGAGTTTAAATAGTACAAGGAAAAGTACAACTGTATCAATTTTGCCAACCCTGCTCTCTTATTAATTTCCATCTTACCCCACTAAATTTACAAAAAAATAACAAACAGCTTTGTTTGCCCTTGTCATACAACAAAAAACACCAATCAACTTGCGAAACGTCACGTAGTTTAGTTATTCCTTTCACCGATTTTTTTTCTTAAATTTTTATTAATTTTAATATTTCACTTTAAATATGCGCAAATCTGTTTCAATTTTATTAGAATTTTGAAATAAATAAACAAAATTTACGCTCAAGAAAAAACTTGTAAATGCAGCGTGACCAGACCTGGAAATTTTTACATCTAAATCTGGCATTAGACAGTCAAAAAATGCTAGAAATGATGAAATTTTATTCAAAACTAAATACAATTAAGTGACTTGTTTTTTAACGAAATTTAAATAAATATTTATATTTAACCAAGTGGGTACATTTTGGTAAAACATCAGATCCTATATAAAAATATGTAGCACAGCTAGTTGAGATTAAATTTTAAATTTAAGAGGCCCGCAAACCTCTGCTACATGCAGAATTGAACAATCTTATATCTATGCTATACAAAATTTTTCATATAATTTGCTTTCTTCTAGTTTTAGAAAAGTTGAAGTTTTAAAATTATTTTTTTCAGCAGTTCAGAGCAAAAAAATGTGTTAAAAAATTACCCTATAGAATTTTTATCTAACTACAAAGTGAAATTTCTTTGTGTTTTGCTTGCAATATTTTTTTTATTATAACAAAAAACCAAAAAACAGACGGGAATTTTATAAATGATATGTGCTGAATCGAATCAAACTAATTTGGATTCGATTGGAGCAAATTAGTAGGACGAAATTCCACTTTTAGGTAAAAGTCTATGTATGTAATTACATAATTCTTAATTTTTATGTTTTTTACATGTTATAAAGATTAGTTGATGCTGAATATTTGTGTAAATTTTTTCTTATTAAAAATACATATGTTTTATTGCATTTAAAATAGTTTCTTTTTAATTTGCCGATTTTTTTTTAATTAAAGAGCCGATAACAATGCCGATTTTTTAAATATGTATGTCGACTACTTATCAAAATCATCTGGCACCTCTGATGGCAACTCATTATTGAGCGTTAAGGACGGCAACCCAGCGTAAGTTGCGTTGCCAGTTGCCGAAAATATATTACATATGGCAACTAGCAGCAGCTGAATTTTAGTTGCAATTTTGTTATCGAGATTATTAAAAAAAATTTGTGGTTGCTGCTAATAATTTTTTATAGTACAAAATTCGGAAAAACTGAAAAGTAAGTATATTTTCCTTAAATTTTATATTGAGGCTTATATATTTGTTTAATTCTAGGTTTTAAAATGGTAAAAATAACAACAAGAAAACAGTTTGAGCTTTTAATCCATGAAATGGAGAAGAATCCTCATATTGCTCGAGGTGTTCGTTCTTTTGGGGAAACAAAAGCCAACACTGAAGCTACATGGAAGCGTATTACAGATAAACTAAACAGGGTTGGTCCACCGTTACGAACGCCTGACGAGTGGCAGAGAGTGTGGGTACATTTTAAGGCTAAATTAAAGAAAAAAATGTCGCACAATAAAACAAACTTAAACACCACCGGCGGGGGACCGTCAGAGGAAGTAAGTTTGTCTCCGATTCAACAGGCCGCAGCAGAGCTTTTACAGTTAGAGCTGGCAGTAAATCCTCAAGAAAATATTTTTAAAGCAAATTTGGCGGAAGGTTTGGAACAGCAAGATACTGAGCTCCAAAATGCTTGCGAGTGGCAGCAACAACCGGAAGAATCAGAACAACAAACAGAACAGTCAGAAGTTAAGATTGAACATCAAACACTATATAATTTAGAGGATATAAAATATAGTATCCCTCAGGAACAGATGGAAACTCAAAGTGAAGGTGTGGATATACTTAAAAATATAGAGAAAACGATGTACAAATCATATGAAATTTTAAAAGAGATGAACGATTTAAAAAGGAAAAACTATGACGTTCTACAGGAAATTAAAGAAATTAAAAAAAGAAAGCTTGATTTACTTATAGAAGAACAAAATTTAAATAGAAAAATTAAAAAAAAAAAACTGCAAGTTATAGAAAAACAGCTTTTAGCAGCGGATGTATTGCTGATGACCGGTGATTCTGACTAAAATCCTTAGGTACGCTATCTACTAGGTAAACTACTGCATCTCTCGGCACTCTAAAATAATCTTTTAAACTAATAAAACTTAATAAAAATGTTTTTTTAATATTTAAAAAATGCATCTACGAAATTTATTACAGTCAGGGTTGGGAGAAATACATATATTAATTGATGTATTTTGAATATATATGTATATTTATGTATAAAATACATTTATCGGAGGTGTTCTGGAAATCTAAAACGCAAAACGCAAGAATTTAAAAATCGTTTTTTTAATAAGATTTTGTAGTATAAGAAATACAAGTATAATATAATACAAATATTTATTTATTTATTTTATTTATTTATTCATTTATTTACGTAATATTAAGCCATTAAGGCCAAAAATCAATATTACAAGTAATTAATGCTTAAGCTACATGTATAAAATATTCATTAATCTATAGTTATAATTCATAATTAAAACTAACAAAATGAAAAATAAAAAATAATAATATACCATCACTTTAGATTAAGGCTCCCCAGCCAAATTAAAATATAAATATCATAATTATCATCCATCCATCAGTAGCTAATCAAGAGTATTTAAGAAGTTTAAAATTTTTAACCGAAAAACATTATTTGAATAAGAAAAAATCCGTAACGAAAATGGCAACAAGTTCCAAAGCCTAGCAATCCGAACAATAAAAGATTTTTCGAAACAGGATGTTGAGATTCTTGGTATTTCTCTATTAAACAGTATTTTAAAAGAAAATAATAAAAAATTGTATTAAGTGTGCATTAAAAAGAACTTCAAAATTCTTGCGTTTTGAGTTTTCAATTTCCAGAACACCCCTGTATGATGTGTATGTACAAATATTTTTTTTATTTTAAGATGTTAATTAACTTCAAAATTAAAATACTTTTTCTTAATTCTGATTTTTATTTTAAACTAAAAATAAATGCAATTAAAATCTCAGATTTTTTTATTAAAATGTTTGTATTATTAGGTTTTATAAAAAAGAATTAAATTCGGATATATTTAGATATCGCTCTTGCTCAACAATGCTGTATTAACTCAAAATTTAAAAATTTTCAGTAGAAGCAAAACAATTTTTAATTTTACATTAAAGGCTTATGTAGGTATTACCAAAAATGAGACAAAAGAGCACGATATTTTTACAACGGGTGGATATGAATATTACGTGTTGATTTTATCCAAAAAGTGAAAAAAATAAAAATTTTGAGTTAATACACTATTGTTGAACATGTGCGATATGTTTAAATAAAATTAATTTAAATCAAATAATTTGCACACATTTAAAATGAAATAAGTTGGATTTCAGAAATTTTTAATAATTCTTTTTATATTTAAACCAATTGTTTGGTCCCACTGCTGCACAGTAGGTTGAGACATAGGTAAACTAAGGATCTGTATCAACAAGATGATGCAACTGCACACATATCTATGTGTGCTAGCTTATCCGGTTATGGCCGAATTACGCGAATTTCCTAACAGGCTCATTTCAAAAAACTCAACCTTCCGTGGGCCTCTCAGGTCGCCTGACTTAATGACGGGCTTTTTAAGCCAATTATCTTTAAGACTAATTAAAGTATTTTTAATACAATTCAATGAGCTTTCAAATGAAAAAAAAGATTGAACAAATTCCATGCATAACAAAAAAAGTTATTCCAGTTTCTTTATGTAGCAAAATTCATCAGCCACCCTGTATTTGCAAAGGAATGAAGACTATATACAGAAAAAAATTTACAACAATCAACCCTAAGGATTTGAAGATATAAGCAAAAAACAAAAGTGGATTATGATTTGCACTACAAAATTGCATAAGCCTGCGAATTAAGCCAGACTTTTTAAAACCTTTTTTAATAAGCTTTGGACTTATAAATATTTATTTTCCAAGTTATAAAATTTAAAAATCTGCTCTTTTAAATGTACATATATATGCGAATTTCCAGCGAAGAGTCTTTTTTTAATGTAACGCCAGAAAGGCTCCTTTCAGACTCAGCTTCTATTTAAGGACCATATTGTTCAAATGTTATCCCTTTTGTAACTTAGTGTAGAGCTAGTTGCGCTTAACACCAAAATATAAAAAAGTAAATTATACATATTGAAAAAAAATTTAAATTACTTCTGCCGTTACGTTACAAAAAGTAGACTTTTCGCTGGAACTGCCCATAAATAAGCCATGGAGGTGGTTTTTAATATTAAGTGGAACCAGTCACCCCTAGGATGCAAGATTAGTTAAAAAAACATTTCTTAAATAAGTTGTTTTTCGTTTAAATTCTTATTTTAATCTTCAATACCAAACCATTTTTCATAAGTCTAATGCAAAAGCTTAATCAAACATCGATATTTTAAGCAGAAAAAGAAGATGTCTTTAACTTGTTTCATTTATTTTTCTTATACGACGTTTAATACAAAATCATCTCCAACCAGTTTGTTTGATATGATATTAGTTTAACAAATCGAGTTACTATTTGCAATTAGACACAAAAAAAATAGTTTTTCTAATAGCCGAATTTATAAAAAACTAGCTGAGCCAGACAAACGTTGTCTTACCCTCAAATGTTTTTATACCCACACCATAATAGTAGAGAGTGTATTGTGCTTTTAGTATTCCGATAGACTCACAATCACTTTCTGACCAATGTTTACTCCTCTAGATCATGTCAGCGTTATTATTAACGAAATTGAATTTTCCGAAATTCAAAATGGATTTTTTTATTGAAACTTAAATTCTTTCACAATTTTTTGTTCGAAAGTCCATAAAACAATTGCCATGAGAAAAACACATACATTAAGTTAAATGTCTCCGCAAATTCGAATACCTAAATAGCATCAATATAGCAATACATATCGTGTCCATTCATATATGTATACACAAAAAATACATACCTTCTGAAGTGCCGGCAAATTACACTAAAATGAAGAATTTTGTAGACCCCAGTCCTGTCTACCGGCTCAAAATTTTAACAGGAAACTTGTTATTGTTTAATAAACATATTTTGTGAGTTTCACCCAAATCGTACCATAAATAAATACAAATTTGAAGGCTTAAATCTAGTTTACCGACACAGCTCCAAATAAAAAAAAGTACGTAGGGTGATAGAAAATGGAAAAATAAGAAAGTTGGCGCAAACGCTTAGTTTTCGAGTTATGGACGTTTAAAGTTTTCATATAAAGATGCGTTTTTCCACTACAATTCTAAACGTAGTATATGGTCAATATTGGTATCATTTAAAAGCTCTTGAATAGATTTTTCTGAATGTACAAAATTTATTTCACAATTTTTAACTATCTCACATATATTTTTTTTTTATTTTACGTCGAAATGTAACGGAAGTGCACTAGGAAAGTATGAAGTATATGGCTAATATGGATATAATTTTAAAGCTTTTCACTAGATCTTTCTGGACATACAGAATTTATTTGAATATTTTTAGTTTTTGATAATCATTTTTAAATGTTAAACGAGAGTTAGTAAATTAAGTATAAATAATTAGTTTTAACGACCCAAGTGACTTAATAGTGCACAAAAATCGAAAATCAGAGTGACTGAAGATTAACGACAGCCCTTATGGCTGTTTTTGCTGGACATTTATTAGCGTTTGATTGGTTTCCGGAAGGTCATTTGTATGGGAGGTACCCGAAAAAGTGTACTGATTTAGGTCCAAGTCAACTAGGTCCGTTGCTAAAAAAAATACAGTATACAAAATTTCATAGAATTCCGTCGAAAATTGAGACATGTACTTTGTTTAGAAGAATGCATTTATAATATACAATATTTATGGTGGTACAGAGTATAAAATGAGACTTGAACCAGAAAAATTGATCAAGTTCCCATCGAGCAAAAAAAAAAAAGCAAAATGAATTGGGTATGTAAATAAAGGAGCGAGTATGTACTTTAAAATGGCACTAGGGGTTTAACGAAGTATTATAAATTCCATAAGGTTATATTCCATCCATGGAAACATATATATCCAATGACATTAAAGTTAAGAAACCAAATTAACGAAAACAGTTTATTTCATAACAATCCTTTTTGCAAATATTAAGTTTAAGCGATTGAATTTTCAAAATCTATTACAAAATCATACTTTTCAGGCAGATAATAAAGAGGTGCTTATTGACTCACCCTGTTTATAGGGAAAATGATTACATAAAGATCTAAATTTTTGTCTTCTGAGGTTCTCATGTATTTACTTTTATATGAGTATTTAAAATTAAAAATTAGAACAAGCAAAAGGACCTTTTTGCCGCTATTCTAAAATAGCAAACCGAGTATTCGCTAGTCGACTTTAATAATAATAAACAGTATGGCATCATCGTTAAGAAAGTAACCATGCGTTCTGCTAAGACGACTCTGTTAACAAAACACAGCCCTGTTCAAATATTAAAAAATATTAAAGTGTCGCATGCAGGCGAACGTGAATTTTGTGTCTGCTGTAAAGGAAATGTAGAAATTTTCATTTAAATAATTGGTGCATTATTAGTTTAATAATTTTTCTGAAAATAATTGCAAAATATAGTGTAAAAGGTAAGTTTAAAGATTTGGTAGTGAATATTCAAAATAAAAAATTTTTAGAAGTAAAATGAAAGAACAATTTGCATGATAAGAAAATTTTCTATAACGAGACAGTTTAGCAAAATGCAAAGTTAATTTAATGCAACATATGTTCTTATTTTTGTTGCTAAATGGAACTTAAGTAATGAACATAATAAAATTGCCTATAATATGGAAAAAGTTTATACGGGTTTTTATAGATGTCTGCGTTTAATTTCATCATATTTTCGCCATCTCATCTGTTTTAACAAAATGTCTTCTACGAATTTTTTTTTGTTGTTTTACTTGTCTCTGCTTTCATATTGGTTTTTTACCACATAATTTTTCTTAGAATATATATTTTTCATATATGTATGTAAATAGGTATGCATGTTTGTACATATCTGAATTTTTTAATATTTGTATGTAATTTTTTTATTATTAAATATTCAAGTGGTAATTCATTTAATTGAAATTAACTTTTAATAAATTTTGTTCTATTCAATGGAATTTTTTGTTCTATTTAACGTTATTGTGTATTGTTTGGAAGCTTTTGATGGCTGTCTTACACAAGTTTCATGAGCAGCAATTAATTTACAAGGAAAAAGTTAATGCAAAAACCTTGGAAATGACGTATTACTGTTTTTAACATACAAATTAAACAAAAAATATAACTGGTAGTACAGCTGGTTGCACACTAGTACATAATATAAATAGTAGCAAATTGAGTAAGTTAGATACAACAATTATTAGTTTTGAATTAAATATTCATATATGTATGGAAACAAAATGAACAGATCGCAAAGAAATAGTTGTGCTATAAAGCAAAATTTCCGTATTTGAAGCGGACAATTTTCCAGAAGTTGTCCTACCCTCTGCCCCCTCGTTCGTGTGACTTAACGCCTCTGGATTACTTTTATGGGGCTGACGCCATACGGCCATTTTTATTGGAAAAAGTCTTAAAAGATTGGACTAATTATCATATTTAAAAAATAAATGCCATGAAATCATCTACCAGATTATAACAAAAATTATCATTTTAAGTTCTCATGCAACTAAAAAAACACCATATAGGTATACATATATAAATTCACTTTTGCTACATTTTTTTTTACATGCAATATGTATGTATGTATATTTTTGGCAATTAACAAAGAGAAAAATTAAGTAAATACCTATGTAATAAGGAGTTTCGTCAAGAACTTTTTAGATTGTTTTTTAAGAGTTGATAGTGGAACAGTGAAAATAAGTAAATTTACATAAAACGATTTCTTCGCTTTGTTTGTTTTTTTATCATATTTTGGGATGAAAAAAACCGGACCACATTCGCCGACAAATATGGTGTAGAAAATACCGTATAATCTATTTGCAAGAAAGTACTTTCATGAGCAAACCCCAGGTAAATGTGAACAATGTAATGTATGATAAGTGGGTTAGGTTAGGTCCCATTGGCAGCCATCGAGAGACAGCTCCCTTGGGTTCTTTAGTGGTCCCTTTGTGATACCCAGCACCAATGCCCATTCTATAGAGCAGCTACACAGATGGGTTCACTGCAGGATTCAACTAATTCGTCTTCCTAATGAAGAGAAAAAGCGACTTAAGTTCTATCGTAGATAGATCCTCCAAACAGAGAAAGTGGAGGACAGTATCCTAATTCTCATCATTATGACAACTTCTGCAGTAGTCATTGAATATCAGACCCATTCTCCTAGCATGAGTCCCCACAGGCCAGTGAACAGTTACGACTGATACCACTGTTCTAATTTGGTACCTATTCTATAAGACTCGCGCTTACTTAGCGATTTGCAGTGAGCCATTGAAAGGCCAACGAACTGATCAATGAATGTGTTATACATGCGACCACCACCTTTGGACAGCTCATCTGCTATCTGGTTACCCGGTCAGTCCGAGTGATCTGGTATCCATATCAGCGTTACCCTTGAATGTTTCTCAATCTCATTCAGAGATATCCGACATTCTACAGTTAACCTAGATGTCGTGTAGACACCTGCTAGAGAAGAAATTGCAGCATTGCTATTAGTAAATATACGTATATTTCGGTACGCGATAATACATTAGCCAGTTAGCCGAACGCCTTATAGCCAGATTTCCATTCGGCAGACGAAAGGAAACTTTTATATCCAGTTCCTCTATGAACGCGATAATACATTAGCCAGTTAGCCGAACGCCTTATAGCCAGATTTCCATTCGGCAGACGAAAGGAAACTTTTATATCCAGTTCCTCTATGAAGAAATCCCCGCCCACCCTTTCCTCCAAACATCGGTATATACCCACATCCTCAGGAACAATCGAACTTTTGATTATCATAGCGTGTCCATAATCACGGGTCGACCAGCCGTGCGTCACGTTCAGCCGTGTGGCCGAGGAAAGATCCATCTGTTTGGCCTTGGTATCCACCGGGAATAAGTTCAGTAATATAAACAGCGCCCTCGTGGGAGTGGATCGCATTGATCCCGTGATCATCAACCATGACAGCTTACTGTCCAGAACCACGCCCAGATACTTGGCACTGTAAGAGATCTGAAGCTTAGTCCCATTTAACCTCAGAAGTCTAACGCCTTCGATCCTATACTTCTTCGTAAAGAATATTTGTTCCCCCTTAGACGGATTGGCACCCAGACCATATGATACACTCCAGGTGCTAAGTACCTTCAATGTAGCCTCCATACACTGACATACTCAAGTATGATGAATGGTGTGAGTAAAACATGTTCGATCAATCGACTTACATTTATTTAAATGATAATCACTAATACGATGCAGATTTAACTCAACGCTGACTTACTTTGCATGAATAAAAGCGTATAACAAATTTTATGTATGATTAAATCAGGAAAAAAGTGATTTTTGTCGTTGTTCTTTGGTGTGTAATGCATATTTACGGCTTACGTTTATTATTACTTTGTACATAATATCTTTTATTTTTGGTCTTGAGGTTTTGTGCTACAATACTTGAATAAATATCAGTTATGTTCCCTAAGCTTCCGAACAAGTCTCCGCTATTCAAAGTGTGCTCGACCCATCTACCATTGATGCAATATATACTTATTCTATTATTATTGTCTTATAATTAGATAACCCTTCAGTCTTTAGTTAGACCATTATTGTGGGAACTTACTGGCGCCAAATTATGCCATAATACATTTTAATTGGAAGTTTCCATAGATGGAAAATGCCTGAATTATTTGATAAAGTACCTATTTTATTGGTTTCAAAAATTACTTTATTTGTAATAAACTCTTCTTTAAACACATACCAACCAAACTGATTATAATTTATGGAATTTATTTTGTTAAAATAACATAAAATATAATTTTTTTTTTTTTTATTTATTATTATCATTCTTTATTAGTATTCAAAATACTTTCAAATTTTCACATTTACATTATAAATAAAATTTTATACATTATTATTGCTTTTAACAAAAACTACACATTGCTTTCTAAAAATATTAATATTTATCTCATTTTTTATTTCATTTGATAGTGAATTAAATAATTTAAGTCCTTTGTAGAATAAAGATCTTTGCCCAGCTGTTGTATTAGCCCTCTTTAGTCTGAAGTTATTAGCATTTCTTAATCCATAAGGTTGTACTTCACCAACATATTTGATTTGGTCACATAGATATTTAGGTGCATTCCCATACTTAATTTTGTGAATAAAATTCAAAGTATTTAGTGTCAGTCTCTGTTTAATGTTGAGCCATTTAAGCGTATCAAGCATTGTTCGTATATTTGTATATCTATTACATTTTAAGATAGTTCGCATCGCTTTGTTTTGTAACTTTTGAAGTCTCTCTATTTGGGATTCATTACAGCACGTATATATTATTGTAGACCCGAACTCGAAATGAGGTTTTATTATTGTATTATATATATTAATAGAAGTTATCACAGATATTTTATTTCTTATTCTTTTAAAAAAGCCAATTTTTTTACTTATTTTTTTACAAATATATTCTATATGGTCTTTGAATTTCATTTCTTCGTCTATTATAAATCCTAGATATTTAATAGTTTTTACTTTTTCTATAACTTCGTTATTAATTTTAAATACTTTTTCAGTGTTCATATTTATTTCCATAATTTTTGTTTTGTTTTCATTTAGCTTTAGTTTATTCTTTTTTAACCACATGTTAACATTATCTATATCGCTCATCATATTATTATAACATATCTCACTAGTGTCTCCTTCTGTGTATATTAAAGTATCATCAGCATATAACACAATTTCACATTTGTCAAGTATTTTTGGCATATCATTTATATATATTATAAATAGCAAAGCCCCCAAAATTGACCCCTGTGGAACACCGTAGTCATTATCCATTACATTTGATTTTACACCGTTTACTTTCGTTATTTGTCTTCTATTTGTCAAGTATGATTTAAACCATTCTAGTTCTTTTTCCCGGATACCGTACATATACAATTTTTGTAGTAAAATTTGTCTATCAATTGTTTCAAATGCCCGTTTAAAGTCTAAAAATATTGCTAATAATTTTCTGTTGGTTTTTATATTTTTCCACCGATTTACTACATAATTGACCGTTGTTTCACATGAAAATTTTTTTCTAAAACCCGATTGATAATTTGAAAACAAATTATTTTTTTCAACATATTTTTCCAGCTGTTCCTTTACGACTTTTTCCAGTATTTTTTCACAAGTTTTTAAAGTATTTATGGGACGAAATTCTTCACATTTTCTTGTTTTAGCCACTTTTTCAATTGGTGTAACCATTGTTTCTTTCCAATTATCTGGAAATTGTCCTGATTCCATTGATTTGTTTACGATTTTCAGAATATTTTCCCCAATTAAATGCCAGTTATCAAGTATAATTTTCGTTGATATTTTGCAGAAGTCTGGTTTGTTTTTTATTTCTTTTACTATATTCTTAAGTTCTAACATTGTTATTGCACTGAATTTGAATCTTGAGTTAACCATACGTATTTGATTTGTGTATTGCACATTTTCTATTGAATCTCGTATTATCTTAACACTATTTATAAAGTATTTATTAAAATGACTAGAGATTTGGGTATTTTCCTTATATTCTACGTTATCAAATATCACAGATTTTATCACATTTTGGCTTTTCTTTATAACTAGGTCTTTGATTTCCCTCCACATTTGTTTTTGATCTTTTGCATTATTTATTTTGTTGTTTATGTATTTATATTTCTCGTTCTCTATTTTTACTTTGTATAAATTTCTTATTGATTTGTAATTATTCCATGCTTCGATATTGTTTTCAAATTTTGCAATTTGGTATTTAACTATTTTTTCTTCTTTTATTAGACGTAGTTCGTTATTGAACCACTGGTTAACATTATTTTGTTTCTTTATTGTTTGTGTTGTAGTAAATTTTTTTATTGTTTGCTCCATGCAGTTATCAAACATCAATACATTTTGACTAACATCTAAATTTTTTTCATATCTGATTATTGCACTTAGTTCTCTCGTAAATAGTTCTCTATTATATTTAAACCTAGATGTGATTTTGTTGTTTTCGTTTCTGTTATAATTTTTTTCATTTTTGACTAAAATTTTTATTATTTCATGATCTGATATTTTGTTTTTATTACAATTTTGTGCTGATATTCTGTAGCTGTTATTTGTTATTACATAGTCAATTATAGTTCTTGTTGTATTTGTTACCCGTGTATATTCCTTAACTATTTGCTTAAGTCCGTTGTCATTTAATACGCTATTTATTCGATTCTTATAAAAATTATTAGTGGCCCAGTCTATATTAAAGTCACCAGTAATTATAATGTCATATATTTCCTCACTCAAGTTCTCTACAGTTTCTTGAAAAACTTCACAGAATTCAGATTCCGAACTACTCGGGGATCTATATGTTGCTACTAAAATCATTTGTGTGTTCCCACGTTGTGCTCTACAGGCTATAATCCAATGTTTTCTATTATCAACCTTTTCAAGTATCTTATTAACTTTCCATTCATTTCTATAATAAATAATTACACCTCCAGTCCTTGTTGAATTAGACAACGATATTAATTGGTTATAATCATGCAGGGTAATTTCGTCTTCATTTACATGTTCCGTCATATGCGTTTTCGACAGTATTATAAATTCGTATAAGTTTTAGAATAAAACAAGTTAAGAGTGCTATATTCGGTTGTGTCAGGACTGGGCTCTATATGATATCTATATACTTTTATTTAATCTTTATAAAAACTTCAGCATTAAAAGTTTGTTAAAATAACATAAGTGTCAAAAATATACAAATAACTTTTAGATTAAAACAAGTTAGAGTGCTATATTCGGTTGTGTCAGGAGTTGTCTCTTTATGATATATATATACTATTATTTAATCTTTATAAAAACTTAAGCATTAAAAGTGGTTGCGATTTAGACCTATATTAAATTAGTGACCGACAATTAGAAAGTTTTATGCTTTTATTTTTAGAAATTTAAACTAGCTTGAGTAAAATATCATAAATCGTAACAGTTTTAGCCGAACTAAAATGATTTTCAGGAGGAGAATTTATATTGGACCCATGGTAAATTATGGACCAATCTTAGGATGATCTTAGAATTCTTTAGAGTGATTTCTGGTATTAAAAAACATAAATTTGAATAATCATTTTGTATGGCTAAGTTGGACCAACTTTTACTGCAATCTCTATATATGCTACGGTTTAAGGCGTATTTAATTAATTTCCCAGAGGCTTTACATGGGTTCTATGGTAAACTATGGACCAATCATCACGAAATTTGTTAGTGTAATTTCTAGTCGTACAAAACTATGTAGTATACAATTTTATTATGATAGCATTATTTATTACGGTTTTAGGCGTAATAAACTGTTTTCCGCGAGTAGATTTTATATAGAGCAAATAGTAAATTATTAACCGATCTCCACGAAATTTGGCAGTGTGATTTCTAGTCCTATAAAACTGTGACGTACCAAATTGTATTATGATAGCATTATTAAGAACGGGTTTAGACGTACTAAATTCTTTTCCGAGAATAGGCTTTATAGGGGGCCCCATGGTTAATTATGGACCGATCGTATAAAACGAATTTGTGCAAAATTTTATATTATTCCTTGTATTATTTCACCATTTATGTTAGTTTTTGTAACAAAATTATCAATTTTTTAGGGTGGTGGTTCCACGTTTTGATTCAGAGCTCTGATCCTACTGAACCGATGTTGCTGGATTTCAATTACAACCTGCTTAGGATAACTACAAGTAATTTGAAACGAAGGTTGTTCTTTTCTTTTCGTTTTTCGAAAGTGAGCGTGTTTTCAACAGACTGACAGACAGATAGACGCACATGGCTAAATCGACTTAGAATTACTCAAGAAGCCAGAATATATATACTTTATGGGGTCTTAGATGTATAATAAAAAAGTTTCACACGGAAAGACAAACTTAGTATACCCTCATTCACCACAAGTGGTGGTGGAGGGTATTGAAAAAAATCTATTTTTATCGATAATTTGAGCTTTTCGTTATTCAAAGATTTGTATACTGTTATAATGTTACTAAAAATTATTAATACATACAAACAAAGTTATGTCTTATGTGAAATTTCAGTGTAGTAAATCAATTTAATAAGTTTGTTTTTTATTTTATTGATGAGTTTTTTTTTGTAATAAAATCTTGTTTAGCAATTTTTTACCCACTTTTAGTAGTGATGAGTTGGCATCACTGACAATTATTATGTACATACATACATATTCTATAATTTGTCAATTTGTGGGACGTTTAGTCCAACTTTTGTTTCCTAAGTTATATTGTTTGCCAGTGGGGGAGAATATTTCTAATAAAAAAAATATTTTAAAATGTGATTGTGTTTGTTGAAAAAACAAAGTGTGAATTTTTATTGATTTTTTTTTTCATTAAAAGACAAAGGACTGATATATATTTATATAAGTCAATTTAGAGAATGTTTTTACAAATTCAAGTACATATGTATGTTTGTATGTTGATTGTAATATATCAAAGAATTTTATGTTCACTAAACTTGTAATTGAGTTTAAGTTATTAGAATTAGACATCAGAACATAAGCTTCAAGAATGAGACATACATATCGTCAGCTCCGTCTCTAAAAAAATTGGGTTAGTTATGGGGAATATATAGTAGTTAAAGCGAAAGCAAAATAAAATGAATTAGAAAAGTTTCGTATGAGGCACAAAGCAATAATTTTCCCTTTCAATAAAATATTATTTATTTCGTTATAAAAGATACCATCGGTTATATTTTCAGAAAACTTCACGTAAACCTTCAATTATCGTTTGTCTTCACTACGATTTTTTGACAGATGCAAAAAAGTTGTGTTCTGTTAAATCTAAAAACAAAATACAAAAAGTTGCCTTAAGATTTCTTAAAAGAGCTACGATATACTTTAGCCGTTTAAAGTTGTGAAAATGTTAAATTTAATAATTTATATTTTTTTAATATAGAACAAATTTTAACTCGTTTGGTGCGTGAACTTTTTTAAAGCAGCAAAAAAGAGATGGCCTTTGTTAATATTTTTTATGGACATTTTGGCTGTGGCATGTACAATTTAATATTTGCAAGAAAATTTTGAAAGTCATAACCCTAATATACATATGGGGGATTTCATGTCAAGTGACCCAACTTTGGAAATCGATGTCTTCCGATTTGGATGAAACTTGCACCAAGGTTAGTCCTATTGGATAGTAGTTTATACACAAATTTTTAACAAGATCGGTCAAAAAGTTTCTGAGTTACATTTCTGATTTTACATTTTGGTCAAACAGGGGTTCTTCCTCATACATGTAACTTATTATCTATTGGTGTTAGCAAAATTTGTCCCAAACAAATTAGATAGCTTTTTCTTCATGCTTATTTTTTTTTTTTTTAATTTTTTAAAAAAATTTTTTTTTAAATAAAAAACTTATTTATTATTTTTTTTTTTTTGCTCAAAAGAAAGCTTAGGTCTTTTGCTTTAAGTTAGTTTTGGTCGCTATTTGGGCCGCGAGTGGGTTATGTATAAAAAAAATAATTTCTAAGTCGAGACGAGGGTTTTTACATTTTTAACATATGCACTCTTTTGAATATTTTCCTATTTGTGTGTAAGTGCTTGTAAAATCTTAGAAATAAAACTTATGCTGAGAAACTAGACAAATTAACCTTTCCGACGGTATATAACATAACTAACTAGCATTTCATACCCTCGATACTTTGATACCCACAATATGTTAATCCCAGAAATAAAATCACTTTTCTATAGAGATGTTGACAAATTAAATTTTTTAATTATTTGTAATAATAATTAAATTAATATAAAATAATAATAATAAAAACAAAAAGATAAATAATCTAAAAAATTTAATCTTAATCACATAAGATCCTTTAATAATTTTTTTTGGTTTTTTTACATTAATTTTTTTTTTTTTAAATTTAAAACTAGTTTTGTATTTTTTTAAGTTTTTTTTGCTCAAAAGAAAGCTTAGGTCTTTTCCTTTAAGGTAGTTCTGGTAGCTTTTTGGGCCGCGAGTGGGTTGTGTATAAAAAAAAATTTCAAGACGAGGGTGTCGGAAGACATCGATTTCAAAAGTTGGGTCACTTCACATGAAATCCCCCATATGTATGTATGTATATATAGTTTATGGTGTCTTAGAATAACAAACTTAGTATATCTTCATTCTAACACTGCTGGTTTAGGGTATACAACTGTAAATAAGTATGTTATTGAATGTAGTAACTTGAATTTCATTATGGGTGGGAATCCGGAGAAAATTATTTTTATTTCCCGCTTTCCCGGGAACCAAAACCCTGTCAGCTACAGTATGTACTCTTAATATTTTATAACGCAGTTGCTAAAAATTTAATTTTTTTTGTGCTATGTACATACATATTTTACTTAAAAGTTCTTTGTAGTCTAAATTAAAAAAAAAAAAAAAAATATGAAAAATAAAATAAAAACTGCAACAATCTACAAAAACCTCCAATGACGACCAGTCTTTCTTTAGTTACTTTTTGTAGAGTATTAAAAACAACTTCAGTCAAGTTTATTTTTTAGTTTTGTTTTTCTTTGTTCTTATTTCTTTTATTTCATTTCCTTTTTCCTTATGTGATGGGATGATGGTGATGACAACAAATGATTTTGTGATGATGACGATGATTTCTATGTTCATGCTATCGCATTGCATGTTACTATATTGGTTGTGAATAAGAAATATTTTTTGTACCTTCCTTTCTTCATTTAAGTTAAACTATTGTGGACATCATGAAGTTTCGTGCTTTGATGCAAGATCCTGAATATATGAAAGAATTTCAAAATATTATATTGACATTATCAAAATTAACGAAAGAATGTGTAATCGACATTACTCGGAATAAAATGTACTTCATAGCCAATGAAGAGTCGGGCACTACAGCACCACTGGTATGGGTAGAAATTGAGACTGAGTTATATTTTCCAGAATATGAATTGAAAGTACAGGAAGATAATCATCCTCATATTATGGTTGCCATATCACCGGCCAATTTTAGTCGCGCTCTAACACATTTACGTTCAAATGCTCGCACCTGTAAAATGAATTTAATCAATATACAGTTCACCTGTCTGCGTGTGGAAATTGAGGTACCCTCACAAAGTTCCAATAATACCACCAAAACAGTGCATGATGTACCTATAAGCGTTATACCGCGTTCAGATTGGAGTTTCTATAAAGTACCACAAAAACCCAAATCCAAATTAATTTTAAACGTTCCCTCGAATCGTTTAATGCGTGGTCTCATCGATAAAGTGAAAAATCTCTCACCCAATATTATATTTTATGCTACTTCAAATGGTGAAATGAATTTAGTAGCTGAAACTGAAATGGCTACAATTACTACCCAATATAAACATCTGGAAATAAAGGAAATTGATTCATCAGCCACAACTTCTTCAAGCGAAGCAATAGAAGCTTCATGTTCGGTAGATTGCAAGAAGGCTTCACTATTCTTCACTTCTCTTCAAGTGCCGACATTAGAACTATCATGTGGCATAGATGATGATCGTCTCATACACATGGAAGTAGATGTCCGACCTGGTATTGCTATACATTCCATTCTACCAGCTGTTTGTATTTAAATTTTCTCTATCCCTTCTTTACATTCATCTGACATTCAATTGGCATTTGCTGAACATTATGTGTATATGTACTTTTATGGCTTTGCGTTCTGTCTGTATGTGGACATTTATTTTTTCATTTACTTTTTCTTTTATTTATCACTATCAATAAAGTGGAAAATATATTAAATATTTACTTAAATTGTTTACTTTATTTTGTTGATTTTCGTTTTGCAATAATTTTACTCTTTACATTTACAAGTACGTTACTACGTCTGTTGCTTAATCGTTCACTACACTTGGTAGTATGCAAACGGCTTCAAAATCATTCCGAGCAAAATTTTTTGTAGTTTATAGCTACATTGTTTAAAATTAAGTGGAATATTTTTCTTGTTGTAAAGCCTTTTATCGATATTTTGGTTAGTTTTTTTTTTAAGAAATCGTTAATTAAGTTACATGTGTCTAAGATTTTCTTTTTGTTTTTATTTTAATTGCATATTTACATTTCACACACCTAGTTGGTCATGACTGAAAAATATTTATACTACACCGATAGCTTAATATTGTATAATTACAAAACAAAGAAAAGTAAACGTAGGCATGTCTTTAACTTTAAATAGGGTTTGCAATATCGGGCCGGTATTAGTAAACTGCTATTTTAAAATTACCGGATATTACAGAAATGTTAGTATTTTCGGGTTTAATTGCATTTATTAATAATTTTATTTTTAATCATAACACAGAACATTTTAAGTAGGGATGTAACGATACGCCTTTTTGCCGATACGATACTGATATTCAAAGAGAAATATCGCCGATATCGATACCGATAGAAATATTTAATTTAAACTCAAGATACAATTAACAAAACTCAAGTAATTTCTTTATTATATCAAATTGCAGTGTAAGAGATTATTAACATTTTAAATTGATTTTAATAAGATTTCAAAAACAACGAAATGAATTTAAATTGGTAAAATTAATATATTTTTTAAACAAAAAAAAACAGTGTAAGTGATCAACAATATTCAAAATTTAAAATAATAAGATTTTTGTTTAAAAAACAAAGTATTTTCAACTTTTGAGGAGATCATTTCTCAACTCCGTTTGAAGCAGACCTGCAGTAAAAAGTCGTCTCTCAGATGTGACTGAACTCACTTGCCATGGGCTTAAATTTTTAGTATAATATTTAACAGCGCCAGTAAACAAACGAATCTGCGTCTCTAGAAAAATTAGAAGATCTAAGGTATATCTAGACTTCTTATTTAGCTGAACCACAGCGTAGACTGGACAGAAGATCATTCGTCTCCAAATTTTCTTTTAAGATTTTCACAACTGCGTGACTGCGTCTTTAACACTTTCGAAATGTAGTCAGGTTAAGTAGATCATTAAGACGTTTTTTCGATCTATTGTCTTAGACATTTTTTAGCGAAGGTAGAGAATTGTAGATAAATAATATAGGAATTTTATTTATATATATTTAATCAATGGACATTATCCTTACTGACTAATAACAAGATTAACTTAAAATTAATGAATTGCATGATGGATTTAAAAATGTACATAAAAAATTACTAGTTAAGATAAACAATTATTTTATGCTTTATAACATTTAAATTTAAAGAAAAACCAACAAATTGAGACAAAGAATTAAATTGTCGACATAACCTTGAAAAAGGATCAGCAATAGCATAATTTACTCTACAAAACTTTACAAAAAGCAGATTATAATGACGAGTATTGCGACAAGGTGTATTAAATTTTACAGAATTTAACAGAAATTCACAACAAATATTACCATTAATAAGATTAACCATAAAAGATACATTTAACATTGTACGACGACTTTTGAGCGATGGTAGTTTTATTAAAGCCAGTCTGCTAGAATAGGAAGGAAATCTTGTCGAGTGACTCCATTGAAGACCACGTAAACAGAACAACAAAAATTGTTTTTGGACAGATTCAATATGAGAATTATGAATGTTGTAATATGGATCCCAAATGATTGACCCGTATTATAAGATAGGTCTAACGAGTGACACGTAAAGTTGCTTCGTTATGTATGGATCGGTGAACTCTTTAGCCCACCGTTTTATAAAGCCAAGAATACCTCTAGCTTTATTTACAGTTAACTTTATATGTGGAACAAAGTTTAATTTATGATCCAATAGGACTCCGAGATCAAGAAATGAATCAACCAACTCCAATTGATGACCACCCAAAGCATAGTTAACAGCAATACAGTTATTTCTATAAAAACGCATGCATTTGCATTTCAATAGATTCAACTCCAACATATTATGATTACACCATAACAAAAAGTTATTAAGATCCGATTGAAGATAAAAATGATCAACAAAGCAATTAAAAGAATGGAAATTTTTTACATCATCAGCATACATCAATATATTGGCGAAATTGATAACATTGGGCAGATCATTAATAAACAGCGTAAATAAAAGTGGGCCAAGATGACTGCCCTGAGGAACACCGGACGAAACATATATGTACTTGGATATACAATTATTGAATTGTACTTTTTGCTTTCTGCCAATTAAATAAGAACTTAACCAGCTTAAACTTCTACGGGATAAACCTAACAAATCCAACTTAGTAAGAAGAAGTTGATGGTTAACTTTATCAAATGCTTTACTGAAGTCAGTATAAACAGCATCAGTTTGTTTCCTTTGTGTAAATGCAGAGTTGATCAAAGTTGTTAAATGAAGTATATTGGTTGTAGTCGAACAGCCTTTCCGAAAACCATGCTGGCATGCTGCCAGCAATGACGATGTGTGATGGCATAGGAAATCAGCAACAAGTTTTTCAAATAGTTTTGGAATAGCACTTAATTTTGCAATCCCTCTATAGTTTGTTATATCCGATCTATTACCAGATTTAAATAAGGGTTTTATATACGAGTCTTTCCATAATACAGGAAAATAACCACATATAATCGAAGCATTAAACATTAAAGTTAATGGCGTAACTAATGATTCAGCACATTGATTTAAAATACATGTTGGAACAAGATCAGGACCATGATTAAAAGACATCTTTAACCTTTTTAAGTTAACCAAAATATCACTGCTATTAAATGAAGGGAACGATATTGCCTGGTTTGATGAGAGCAGATATGGATAACCAATACTATCATCGTATACAGCATCAGAATAAGTTGTTGCGCAAAAATCGGCAAACATATCACAAATGACATCAGCATCTCCAGATTCTTGGCAACGAAATTTCATAACGGATGGGTATCCATTAGATTTTCTTTTAGAATTTACAAATGCAAAAAACGATTTTGGATCACGAACGAAATTGTTTTTCACCTTATTTATGTATTGATTATATAAAGCCTGATTCAGCAGATTATATTCAGAACGACTGACGGAATATTTTCCATAATCAATAAATGATCCAGACTTTTTGAATTTCTTATAATTTTTATTCTTTAGATTTTTTAGCCTAGTCAGCTGTTTAGAGTTCCATGGTGGTCCAACTGGAGTATAAACAGTTTTTTTAGGTACACAAATATCAAAAAATGAGTAAATTTTATTATAAAATGTAGAAATCATTACATCAATATCCAAGATGTTTAAAGGAGCAGGTAAGACGCTTCTCCAGCAAGTATTTCTTATTAATTGGTTTAATAAGACATAATTAGTCCGTTTGAAAATAAAAACTTTATCAACATTTAAGGGCTTTAATTTCACTTCAGATGGAATCGAAAAACTGACTTCAATAGTAGGATGATATCGATCTTCAGGCAACGTTATAGGATCAGAACGGGTAATAATGCAATCATCAACATTATTCACAAAAAATTCAATACCAAGGGTATCAGTAACTACAACTTCAGATGGATAGATTTCATTATTCTCTAAACAATCAAATCTTTCATTCAGAGCTAATGCTAAGTACATTTTGGGAATCTGAAATATTCTGAACCTCAGTTTAATCATTTATCGTATTTTCTAATAATGTCCGAAGACTGTTTACTATCGAAATAGCGTCAGAAATGTAGTAGTGGTTTTGCTTACGGATTTTGTGTTCTATTTGAAGCAACCCAAAATTTGTAGCGAAATGATTTTAATTTCACAAAAATCATTAGAAATTAGCTGAAAATCCTTAAAACGTTTTGTCATTACGGTGCAAAGCAACCCAAAATTTGTAGCGAAATGATTTTTAATTTCACAAAAATCATTAGAAATTAGCTGAAAATCCTTAAAACGTTTTGTCATTACGGTGCAAAGCAACCCAAAATTTGTAGCGAAATGATTTTTAATTTCACAAAAATCATTAGAAATTAGCTGAAAATCCTTAAAACGTTTTGTCATTACGGTGCAAAGCAACCACTGCAGGTCCACATCAAGCGTTCAATGCGTTTATGCATCAGCTCAAAAAGTCGTAGTGTAAAATTGTATTGACAAGGTTGTCTGCGTTTATACGGCTCATGTTTTGTTGACATGATTGCTACTTTATAGGTGAGAGAGACGAAGGGAAAAGAACCGAGTACACACATGCATGTACCTGCTTACTGAAGGGATTCAAAATGGACCGCATTGGTCTCCGAGTGAGGTGCGTCCTTAGGCGCATAACCCTTAACTAACCTAACCTAACCTATAAACTCTTGAATTGTACAACTCTGATTTTAAAAATTAATTGTTAATACCTAGTTAAAACATTTCAAATATACTCGTAACTTCTTACTAATTCAAGTTTATATTCTATGGCTTCACGGCTGCCATATTTGACGATTAAAATCATTTTGACGATTTTGGGGTCGAAAATGGCCGATTGACGATTTATACCCTAAATTTGACGATTTTTCAAATGACAAATTTTGTACTAATTTATAAAAGTTTTTATTATTAAAGCCTGGTACTCTGTTCAACATTTAACGTGAAATGCTGTGAAAAAAACTTGTGCGTAATTTCTAAGAAATTCTGTTGATAGATTTGACAATCCTACACAATACAAGACAAGCAAAGTTATCTGCTGACGAGCTTCGAGAATTGGCTTATATGTACTATAAAAATGTTTTTAAAATAGTTTCCTATTTTGGATTATTAAAAACCTGTAGTGGGTCTGTCAAATAAGTTAAAACCTGTATTTATAGTCAACGGGAGTTTGAATAGCGATTGTAGTTTTAACAATTTTTGAGACAAGAAATATGTTTAATTTTTTTTTACTATTTCAAATAAAACAAACGGAAAATAGCTAAAATTTTCAAAAATTAACAAAAGTTAGTTTTTTTACAATGACGCTTTCGTGACGATTTAAGTAAGTCGATTTGACGATTTTGGCGATTTGTTTTGCAAAATGTGCCGATTTTCGACATATTTTATCTGGCTGCTTTGGTGATAATATGCACTGAAAATTTACAAAGTGCAAATTTGCACATCGTGATTACCTTATTGAATCTTCATATATTAAATATGAACTAACAATAACTAATCAAATCTTATTCTAATACATACACAGCCGTATTCATAACGAAAATTTGGCACGAAGTTAGCACAAAATTCATTCATAATACACTAACCAAACTCTGGCTTATGATTTGCTAAACTCTTGTTAACGAGCTGCCAAACGTTTGCCACCTTGTGAAAAACAGGCGTTTAATGTTGAATAATTTTGTTTGTTTTTTCTAATTCACTGTATTTTTTTTTAATTAAGTCTTTTTTTAAATTTAATTTAATTTAAAAACATTTACAATTTTTATATGGGGAGGCAAAAACAAAAAATAAAAAAAATTATGAATATAAATAAAAAAAAACAAGCGATGATTTATGCAAAACGTGTTGCATTTTTGAGCACTATAATGTGGCATCATGATTATTCAGAGTTGATTTATTAAAAGTTAGCAGACGGATAAATTTCGTTATGAATAAACTCTGCTAACAAGCTGCGCTTAGCTTAATCCGCATTCTAGTTAGCAGCTCGTTGTACGTAGTGTACAAACTGTGGCTAACTTTTTGTTATGAATACGGCTGACAAACTATTTATGTCCTGCCAGGGCCGGACGAAAATTTTCCCCATCACGGTTTATGTTTACATATGAAGGTGTTCTCTTCTAAGCGGATGAGAGCTGCAGTGTCTTCACCTTAAGCGAGTTCAAGCCTTTTTAAATATTTTACTGCATATCTCGTAAACATGCTTTTGAAATCACACGTATGATTTTGTGGTGTTCCGAAAATCATTACGTTTCTGTGTTTCACGGTGTGCTACCCGCATTGAAAACCACACCAAAACACACAAAACGGAACAAAAATATATCACAAGTGTGATTTGAAACCACGTGATTTTAATTAAAGTTTAAAAAAAGTTTAAACTAACTATCTCTTTCATTCATTTTATGTAACTGCAATCAACAATTTTCACTTTTCTGGCGAATAGATACAGAAACTGAAAAGACCAAATATGTATATACATACATTAGAGCGACTCAAAAAAAAGTGATTTTGTTACCCCTCTGAAAATAAAGGTTGATATGTTTTATGATGATAACCAAAATATTTTGATTCTAGCGTTGACCATCCGTGAGCTGGACCATTTTTAAAAAATGTTTTTTTTCTTTCAGTTTTTCGAATTTTTTTGTACTTTGCTCCAAGACGACATAAATAAAATTTGTTATCATCGAAAAGGGTTCTTGAAGCAGCATCCAATGGTATATTAAACTTTACCACTTGCGACCTACTAATTGAAATATTTAACTAAATACATATTTTCGTTTCGGCTTTTTAATACATGTCATGGCATGTCAAAATGTTGCGCTGGTAGGTCCAAAATTAACCATAGGTCCCATATAAACCCCCCTTACTTAAATCGGTTAGAGGCAACAAATGTAATATAGATGAAGATATGTGAGCAATATTCGGACTAATAACTTTTATATAATTCGTTACCTCATCACATTTCTGTTCTGGCGACCATGAGTGCCCATGGGTCTACCTTCAAAAACTGCGCAGAATGCATATACGTTTCAAAAGCATGAAGTAGGATTACTTTCTCATTAGAAGGCGTCTTTAAAAAAGATCAAAAAGTAACATGCGCGTAGGTCACTTGTTGTGGACCATCAGTTTAAAAATTAAAAGAAACACTTTATTATTCTGTTTGATGTTATGCTTTGAATGTGTTATTGCTCCTAGTTGTAATGTAAAAAAAAAAACTAAAAAAAAGTATCGTCGTATCGTCAGTAAAATATCGCCGATACCGATTTATCGGCAAATCCGAAGTAACGCCTGTATATCGGTATTCGTTACATCCCTCATCTAAATTTTTTATTCGCCCAAAATTTTGTATTTCTTAGTTTTTTGGGTATTCGCATATTTCTAGGCGGTGAGACTAAATTTAAACACTTTTCCCCATATAATGAAGAAACACTCTAAGTCCACATACTAACTTTCCAGAATAGAGTTTTTGTGCGCATAAACCGTCTTATTCTGTTGTTATTTAGCTTTAATTTGATCTAAAAATATTTTGTGGCAACCCAAATCTTCTTACCAAATTTTATTGGAATCGCTTAATACTTGACTATATCTCTCATACAATTACACTTTTTTTTAAAAATAGCTTATATGTACAAAGTTACTTTTATAGTAGAATTTAAATTGATTTATACATCAATAAACTAAAGCATACTTTATGGGTTAAAAAAATAATCTTAACACTTAAAAAAAAAAAATTTTAAGGAATAGAGCTATTACAAAAAGCTTTATAAAATACATAACTGAAATTTAACTCATAGAATAAATTCGAAAAATGAAAAATGTTGAATATAATAAAGTTGCTTATGAAAAAGAAATAATTCCCAATATCTATTTGTTAAAATAGTTGAGTTAAATACATTCAATTTATAAAGTATCACTATCCAGTGTGACACAAAGAATGCTGACGAAGGCCGTAGCGGGCCGGAAAATGCATTAAATTCTGCTGGTGTCTAATAATTGTAAATTTTTCTGTACATAAATACACTTCATTGCTATCCAACGGAAAGCTAAGGTAAAATGTAACAAGAAAATACAATATAATAGTCTGGTAGTGTATAAAGTCATTTCTAAAAAAAATTTAAGGAATAGAGCTATTACAAAAAGCTTTATAAAATACATAACTGCAATTTAACTCATAGAATAAATTCGAAAAATGAAAAATGTTGAATATAATAAAGTTGCTTATGAAAAAGAAATAATTCCCAATATCTATTTGTTAAAATAGTTGAGTTAAATACATTCAATTTATAAAGTATCACTATCCAGTGTGACACAAAGAATGCTGACGAAGGCCGTAGCGGGCCGGAAAATGCATTAAATTCTGCTGGTGTCTAATAATTGTAAATTTTTCTGTACATAAATACACTTCATTGCTATCCAACGGAAAGCTAAGGTAAAATGTAACAAGAAAATACAATATAATAGTCTGGTAGTGTATAAAGTCATTTCTAAAAAAAATTTAAGGAATAGAGCTATTACAAAAAGCTTTATAAAATACATAACTGAAATTTAACTCATAGAATAAATTCGAAAAATGAAAAATGTTGAATATAATAAAGTTGCTTATGAAAAAGAAATAATTCCCAATATCTATTTGTTAAAATAGTTGAGTTAAATACATTCAATTTATAAAGTATCACTATCCAGTGTGACACAAAGAATGCTGACGAAGGCCGTAGCGGGCCGGAAAATGCATTAAATTCTGCTGGTGTCTAATAATTGTAAATTTTTCTGTACATAAATACACTTCATTGCTATCCAACGGAAAGCTAAGGTAAAATGTAACAAGAAAATACAATATAATAGTCTGGTAGTGTATAAAGTCATTTCTAAAAAAAAAAAAAAAAAAAAAAAAAAAAAAAAATTTTAAGGAATAGAGCTATTACAAAAAGCTTTAAAAATACATAACTGAAATTTAACTCATAGAATAAATTCGAAAAATGAAAAATGTTGAATATAATAAAGTTGCTTATGAAAAAGAAATAATTCCCAATATCTATTTGTTATACAATTATGTATAACAATCATAACATTACATTTGTACTAGAAAATTCTGTACAGTGGTTTTACATTAGAAATATGCGTAACTAATACAATTACAATTTAAACTAATAAAATTACTAGCAAATACAAAATAACTAATAAATTAAACTTCTTAACCAAAGTTACTTTCGTAACAATATGTATACAATGTATGTATTGTAAATCGCGTTTGATAGCATAGCTAAAACGCGCTGAGTTGGTATCACTGGGTAGAAAATCAAAAGATAGAATTTGTAAATCTTAGGACCCAGAAAATTTTTTTTAACAACTGTTCGAATTTGCGAAAAATGTTAAGCAACATTGATTATTTCGCACGAAAATTTTGATATGTATGTATCAATTTTATCTATCTCCCGATTTTTCAAAACTTAATGTTTTTATTAGTTTCAAGTATACAACATTGTTTTGCGAAGGTAAACAAAAATCCTGTTCTTTTTTAGTTTTCATTAATAAAAATTTAATTTAATTATAATTGTAGCACTTCTACATTTTTCTTTGTGAAACGCTTGTTATAAAAACCACTTTACAAATACAAAATAAAAAAATTATAAGCTGTTGCTTAAAATTCCGTGCGAAATAATATGAGCTGCACTTGTTTCGCACGGAAAATAAAAATGTTGCTAGAAATATTTCAAATGTTTTTCGCAATATGTATAAATAGAGTACACCCCTAACAACATTTTTATTTTGTATTTCACAGTAATTTTTTTATATTGAGTTTGACAACATTTCGCACGAAATACTGAACAGAGTACTAGGCTTAACTAGTGAAATAAAAGTTATTAAATGTTCCAATGACATAAGAAATTAATAAAATGCATTTGTATAATAAATTTAAATACATATATTTTAACATATTTGGTGCAGTTTTAAATATAATACATACAAACTTAATGCAAAGTATAACCTCATTTAGCAAAGTTTTTATTTTTTATTTTAAAAATAGGCAGCGTTTGTCCTCATTTTTACCTACAGTACTTGTTGTCATTTAAGAAGCTTTACATTACAATGTTACTTACTGTATCCTTTTTTCCTTCTCACAAACAAGACTAAACCAGTGTTGCCATATGATGTGATTTGTCCCTATATTTGTACACATAAACCAGTGGTGTCAATTATGATTGTATTGGTGCGAATACTCTTGTCTCTTTTATTCTCAGCGGGAGGAATTTGCGGTTGCGAGGCCTATTACGAGGCCTAATTAACATACATATTTTGCTATGAAGACTTAAGAGTAATTAATAATAATACAATTATCGAAAAATGTTGAGTTATGGACAGACACAATCAGTTATTATTTAAATAAATTTAATTTGGAACCTGCATTTCGCAGAAACTTTGCTTATTTTTTGGAAAAATTGAGCATTTGACAATATTTGAAGTCTTTTTACAACCTTATACAATTCTTTCCAAAATTTTTAATTTGGTGCTCAACATATCTTTGCGAATGCCAACAATGAAAATTCATTTGCACATACTAATGCAAATAATAACCCCATTAAGTTTAAAAATATTCTATAATTATTAACCACCATTATAAAAAGAGAAGATTTTACTAGCCTATAAAAATATACTTTTATTTACCAATAATATCTTCTAAATTTAAATTGCAGTTTCGAAACAACAAAACATTTTTTAGGTTTGTGGACGTTAAACAATAAAGTTTCATTAATAATACACATCTTCTTACCCAAAAATTTTACCTGCTGTCACATTTGCTTTTATGTGTATAGGTTTACACATAAATTGTAGGAAAACAAGACTTTTTTAAATATTTTTACTTACTTGAGAAAAGTGTTTTCAAAGGAAAAAAAAACCCATTGACGCGATTGGTACAGAAAGAAAAATATTTTTACAAGCACAAAATACCAACAAATTCTTGTGGCTATTTTTTTCTTTTAACGAAAGAAAAAGGGACCCTTTAAAAGGCAACAAAGAATTTTTTTCACAAACAAAACACATATCGTTAGCTTAAATGCAAAACAATGTAGATATTATTTGACAATCATTGTACAATGTCAAAAACAGAAATAAAACAAAACATAAACAAAGATAATAAATAATAAATATATTATTTCTGTTTAGAGGCCTCAAAACAGGCCGTGCGATATTTCGATATTTCCCGCTGAATGAGAGTGTTTGCAGTAAAAAATTATATTTTACGCTCGCAAAATAAAAGAGCGTAAGCGTACATGTGAGTTTTGCTGACACAATTGTGCATGACGCTGACACCCCTGACATAAACCCATATTCATAAAAAATATTTTTGATTAATAAAAGGTTTATTTCACAAATTTTCTTGAAAATTCGTTTCATAAACCTGCCATAAACCTAAAATAATTTTTATGAATATGAGGGATAATTTTTAAAATTTTATTTTTTAAATTTTTTTATAAAGTCTCATTTCCGAAAAATTCCAAAATTTCTTGTGGAAGACATGTTAAAAAGTATTCACCATTTCTGTGTTTTTAGCATGATGTCTAAAGCATGCTTAATTTTTGCAATCAGAAGAGGGCGGACAATAAATAAGTCCGTTACATTTTAAATTAAATACAGGTTTTTGGATAAAACATATTTTTTTTAAACATAGTTTCCTTATAAGGCTAGTTTACACGGTATTAGGGTATTACGACATGTAAAAAATGATTAGAATGAGAAAAAACTTATCATGTAAAAGCAAAATGCATTGAGCAAGAGGAAATTCGGGTACAATATTTAACAAACTATTTTAGAAACTTATGTATTGTCATCATACCAGAGGTGTATTTTAAGAGTATATATTAAGGGTGGTAACATTTTTATACAATTAAAAAAACAACCAAAATCAACTCAGGAAATTTTCCTGTTGTTTTTATAAATATTGTGATGGATGTCAGTTTGTAAGCCCCCTTGCGTAATGTATCCGTAAGTTTCAAGATATTCAGTTTTTTTTTACTTTTTTTTCATATGGCGGTAACCCAAATAAAATTCAAATATTCCAAAATTCAAAAACCTTAGGTTCGCTGAAAAACTCTTAAGTTCTAAATTTCTGCCATATCGATGAAAAATTTTGGCTGAAATTAATGTTGGCGTATAAAAAATTAAATTAAAATTCTTTAAATTGTAGGTACTTTTTTTTAAATATTGTTTAAAGAATATTTTATACAATTTTTGTTCTTTCGAAAATAATAACTGAATTTTTATAGTATTTTTTTTTAAAAGTTATTTAAGTAATAAAGTTCAATTAATTTATATGTATTACATCCAATTTAAAGGAATATTCAAGTATGTTGCAGAATTTGTACGAAAGTGAAAATTTCCTCTTTTAAAAATTTTCAATTTTTAAATACGTACCGTTTTGGTATTGTTTTTTGTTATTAAATCTGATACCATTATCAAACAGCTCCTTTGTAAACATAAAAAATAGAAAAAATAATTGTGGGTACTTCGCAAATAAATTAAAAAACTGGTTAAAAACTAAATTTTATTCTTGAAAAATTGCTAAATCAGGTTTTTGTCTATTTTTCTAGACACAACTTACTAAACAAGAGCATTCTCTATCATTTGAGATATTTTTTGAACGTTTATTTTATGTTAGTGCTCTCAAATTAGTAATTTCACCTCACTATTTTGAAACGAATTTAAAACTAAAAAATTTTGCGTCTTACGATTTCTAGAGAAGGTAAAAAAGTTTTCAATTTCACTTTCGTAC
This sequence comes from Pollenia amentaria, assembly GCA_943735925.1. Lineage (NCBI taxonomy): Eukaryota > Metazoa > Arthropoda > Insecta > Diptera > Polleniidae > Pollenia > Pollenia amentaria. The sequence continues at coordinate 43,037,782 of OX031006.1, read as the reverse complement.
GAATTTGGTTTCTGTTACACACCTGATTGATAGTAAATAAGGGAAATTTATTTAATATTTATTTTTAAAGATATGGCAAACGATATTTTCTGTTTTAAAAATCGATTTCCATCACATATCTCTGAAAATTTTAGAGGTTATTTTGAAGCGTTAATAATTTTTTCATATAAGTGAAGTGTTTAAGAAAATAATCCCCTAATTCTTTTAATTAGTATTTTGAATTTTTTATTTTTACAAATTAAAATGTTTGCACAAAATTTGTAGGAAAAAATAATTAGGTATTAAAAAACTTTGGCAGATGTTTGTGGGTATTTGAAGTAATTAAAAATTGGGGCAAACTTTAGGATTTAAATTTTTAGATGGGGATTTAAAACTTGAAATACGAGGTTAATATTTTCTGGCAACACTGCACAAAAGAGCCATACACCCGTTAAAATGAGTGGATGTCATAGTTATGGGTGGTAGAAAAATGTTCTAGTGGCGTAGTTACAACAAAATTGCATTACATGAACACTCCTTAGGTCTCTTAAAAAAATTATTTGAGTAATACTTTTTGAGCGATTTAGTGTTATTACGAAAATGAGTGATAATAACAGATTTAGCAAAGTTTGCATTATGTTATGAATTTTTTTTAACAAACATGTGTTTTTATTGTTTTGTGGTTTTGTTTTTTGCGATACTTACAAAAAATTGCAGTTGAGAGAAAAAAGTAATTTTCAGTTTTGCAGAAAACCAGAAATAAAACGAGTATTTTTATTGTCTTTATCATCAACATTAACAAATCAAACATATGTATACTCTTTTTTCACTACATTTTTCCATTCTCTGGTTTTTTTTTTACTCTCTTCGTATAAAATGCGATTTTTTATTTTGTGTTTTGTATACCTATTAAATCTCAAAAAGAAAATGTATGCAGTAGTATAGATACTTTATACCCATGATGAATTGGATATAGGCAACTTATAAAAAAATTCCTAAGTTTCTTAAATTTCAACCTTCATAATAACAAAATGAAACACAAACCCTTTTTATACAAAAAGACGACAGTGCCCAAAATAGTAGGATGAAGTTTAGTTTAAATCGTAAAAACTCAAACCTAAATTACAAACTTCTTTATTTTCTAAATTTCTTGAAAGAAATGAATTCTTAATCTACTAGAAAACTCAAGATTCTTTGTTATCTATTGTAAGATTTTTAAATTGATGGGTCTTAGTTCCCTCTAATAATAATATATTAATAACTAGCTGACCGCCCGGCTTCGCTCGGAAACAATTTACTAATTAGAAATTAAAAGGGGGCAGTTTGTTTCTTCGAGTTTCTCCAAAAACATTTTCCTCCCCTTAAATAAGCTTATGCTTAGGAAGAATGATAAGTGAAGAAGGGAATACATTAAAAACTTAAATTTCACGAAAATAACTTCGATACGAGGGCGGATCAATAAGTCCGTGACATTTCGAACTTCCCTCGTAGTTATATGAAATGCAACACTGCTCCCATCAAGTACCACCTGTTAACAGACTACTGTCAAGTAAAAATGGCTCGGTAGAAAGAGATTTAGCTCCAACGATGAAATTATTGGTTGAACAAATGCCTATTTTATGGACCTCGAAAAATCCTATTTTTTGGACGGGATACACAAATTGGAGAAACGTTGGACTAAGGGCTAATAAATCAGAGCAAGTTAAACTTTAAATGCATAAAATTGGGCGCTTGAACTACCAATACAGACCATATGAATTTGACAACATTTATCGTAGTGCTGCCACATGTTACTTTTTAAACTACATATAATACATGGAACACTGATTTACAACTGTTGAGTTTAAACTACATATAAATTTAAGTTTAGTTCAACTAAACCAGCGTTTAAGCACTCACTGATTTATTAGCCATAAGTGTATAAAAGGAGATTATGTTGAACAAAATTCAAAAGTCACGGACTTATTGATTCGCCCTCGTAATAAATTTGCATTTGCCCGCAAATAAAAAACTGAAATGGCAAGCTTCTTTATCAAGCAATTTGTTTTTTTAATTTTGTTTTTTCTTTTTACCCTTTTACAACTACAATTCGAGTTGGAAAAAACCAGCCAATTGTAGGGGAATGTAAGAAAAGAAAAATTCAATGTTTATTGTTGTGGCTCTGTTGAAGCTTTGATATTGTTACAAGTAAGACCTGAGTGTTTAAAATTCTTATTCACTTTGTAGTCTTATTTGTATAATATTTTTAGCTTTTCTAAAGTCTTTGGAAAAAGTTTACTGACGAGCTGGCCTAAGCAACCAGCGAAATGCGCATAGAAACTAGCTTTCCCACAACAATAATTTTTTGTGTTATCAAAAATAAATATTGGTAATTTATCGATTTGAAATATACGACCTCTAGCGATATGAAATATAACTTACAACCTATTCGCATACCTAACAAATACACATCGGCTTCCGCCTGCGAGAGCTTTCACTGTACTTCACTTAATTGATCTGTGTAATTTTTGGAACAAAAAGATATAAAACCTGTTTTTACAAAGCAAGTGAAAAATTTATTTTAAAATTTTATTAAAAAATTATTAAAAAATCTTTTTCAAACAAACAATAAATATGTAGTACGATATATATAAACGGGAATAATTCCCTAAACTAAAAGTAATATATTGTTGGTCTTGTGTAGAAAGGCTCTAATTCAAACATTTGCAACTTTTAAGGAGAATGTAAATCATAATAGAAACTGTAAGGGCAAAAAAGCAAAAATTTAAAAATCAACTTTTTATTACAATTAACCCCATTAAAAAGTTAACACTGAAGGTATATTCAGACCTAACAAATATTTGACGAAAAAATTAAAAAAAAGCGTCACCAGTAAATTAATCAAGCTTTAGCTTTATTTTTAATAATTTAAATTGATTTACAAAACTTTATTTGTATGAAGATAATTGTATAAACATATTTAGAAACATCTTAATGATGATGCTTGGTCTAGCAAACGTTTTGAAAAAGCAAACAATTTTTGAACAAAACTAATGGTTACGAGTAGGACGCCAAATACCCGCACGTTCGGTCGGACACTAGGTTTTAGGGGACTATCCGCGTAGGCATGGTCTTTGAAGTAGCACCACAAAAAAGTCTAACGGCGTCAAATCGCATGATCTTGGTAGCCAATTGACGTTGCCAAAACATGAAATTACGCGTATCGGTAGTGTTGTCTGGCACATGACACCGTATTGTTGAAACTACATATTTTCCAGTTAATAATCTTCAATTGAAAGCCAAAATGTCGGTTATCATACGTTCATAACGCTCTAAATTGACGGAATCGACAAATTCTGATTATCCGCCACACTTTCACTAAGAAGCGATATTTTCGGCAGTACGCACATTAAGATGATGCACAGGCGTGACCACATTTGTAACGTTTCCAGTCTCTCAATTTATTATAATCTCGCTAATTCCTTGCACAGTAGGTCGATTATGACGAACATAATCACCCCGTAATGCTCGAAAATTGGCAACGGTTGAACCACCACTTTTGCAGTAAGTTTTAATTATTTTTCCATATTCGTAAAGGACAACCTTTCACTTAATAAATGACACATCAGATAACATATATTTAACAGCTGACAGCCCTGCCATACCGGCGGTTTTCAACCCACTAAATGGATAACCCTGTACACTATATATTGTTATCATTTAATTTTATTTTGGAAATTATTTACGCCAATAGAAAAATATGCCAGAGTGTAACTAAGAGCTTCATGGCAAATCAACCGATGCACAGTTGCTCATTTTGCTAAAAACCGTGACAAACATAAAAAACTAGACTAGCATTTTTGAAACTGATCAAGTACCAAAAATCCATCCGTTCTTAATCGGGTTAAAATGTCAACATCGATATGAGATTTGTTCGTCTTAAAGCGATGTTTGAGAGTGGGATTATATGGCACCTATGGTCAATTTTGGACCTACCAGTACAATATTTTGCCATGACGTAGTAGCTATTATAAAAGTAATCGTTGCTAAATTTTATATGATTTTGAAAAAGTTTGTAAAAGATTTACGTTGCAATAAGATAATTTTGTGCCAAATTTAATAGAAATTCCAACATAATGAAGTGGTTTTTTGGGCACATAGACTGTTCCGGAAAGATCTTTGTATGGGGGCAAATTATGGACTGATTCCCACCATTTTCAATAGTTTCATCCTTATGACAATTAAGACGTTTGTACCAAATTCCATCAAATTGTCTTTAAAATTGCTAGCAGTACTTAATTCACAAAGTTACGCGGATAGACCACCTACCAGCCAGCCAGGCGGACGGTCGCACATCGTTAAATCGAGTCAGAGAGTAATTCTGAGTCGATCGTTATATATACTAAAATATGGGCTTAGAACCAATACTATTGTGGTGTGGGTGTAAAAATGCAGTTTTAAATAATAAGTTGAAAATATATTTACAAGTAATAAGGTTTCTAGTATTAAAAACATTTAAAATATATGCACCTGCGATAAAAAATAAAAAATCTTTACATGTTAACCAATTGAAAATTTTACCAAAAATATTTTTCAAATTTGACTGCTATTTTTTTAAGTACACCCTGTAATCGTGGCAACAAATGTGATACAGGGCTTAAAGCCAAAAACGTCTTCTGTTAATAGAGTAATTTACGTCACAATTTTAAAGGCCCAGCCATAATATGCATAGCCTTGCTTAACCTACTGTGAAAAATTTACAAAAAGTCTCTCAAATGTATTTAAAAAAACAAAACAAAAAAACATTTGATTCCGTACGGAAAGTGCGATCAGTTTCGCACTTTGCTTAAGCAAATGACAATTTCATAAAACTTATGAAATCATATGATTTACATGTATTCGCATATTTGCTGAAGCCAACTTAAGCACATTATGGTTGGGCCTTTAGTCTTGCAAAAATACGAAGTCTTGCACTAGTTGACGTGAGCATAATGCCGACGCAAAATAACAGACGCCATCTTTTATTCGAGTTTATTATCGATTGTCTGCTAAATAATCTATTATTTTTTGAATTTCGCAATTTGTGAATTTTTTATATTTCTTGAATTTTGATTTGTTTTATTTTTTGCGGCATTCATTTTGTTAAAATTAAAAAAAGTCTGTTTAATTACAAAAAAATAAAAAAATTACGGTTTATTTCATGAGATTGCCAACGCCATTCAACTGACGTTGAACATATGTATGTTTTGTGCAAGAACTTGCACTGATTTTTCGCACTTGCTCATGGGTAATGCGAGGTGCAAAAGTCAATGCGAACTTATTTCTTACATAGTTGTTGTTATGTTTCAAAAAAACTTTGCATTTTCGCAAGACTAAAAATGGTGACGTGAATTACTCTAATATCTTTTAAAATTTTTATAATATCTGCATTACATCAAAAGTTATGATTTTTGCAACGGAAACAGCTAAAACGTGCCACTGTGCGTCTTACCCACGGTCGAACAAACGTAGAAACATAAGGGAAGGCATTGAATTTGCCTCTGGTTGTATTCGTTATGGTTCACCCTTAGAATATTGATATGATGGTATGGCATGATTCTAATTTTATTTATATGTTACTTTTTTTCTCATTTAAAGCAATGAAATACTTTTTGTAGTTAAATAACCTGTATGTCTGCTGTATGACTGACTCTTTAGTCGGAGAAGTCTGAGTTTTACATTGTTTTTTTATTATTTTCTTTTTTGCTATTTATCCATTCGTCTGACTGTTTAATGGTTTTGCCTTTTGTATTTATTGTGTGGAGTGCGATGAGTTCGTTTCGTTTTTTTAGAGTTTGCACTTTCAATTCTTTCAACATTATCTTTAATTTTTTGGGGGGGTTTTATTTTTTATTTTTGTCGAGTTCTTTGTCTTTTGATGGAGCCATTTTCAGACAGACTCGCATTAAAGGGAATTGTCAGCCTGTTTGTTTCTGTTATGTATTGCTGCATTTATTTTTAAAGTCTGACTTTCCAAAAAAGATTGTTGTCATTTTTTATTTTTCTTTGATTTTTCGTTTTTTGTTTTTATCTATATTCTTTTTCAGTTTTTTTTTTTGGCTGATGTTGGTTGTGTTTTATTTTTGTTTATGTTGTCATTATTTTAATTTTTTCCTCTCTTTTTTATTTTCTTGTATGTAATAAAAACCAACCAGTTGGTTGTACCAAACTCTCAACATGGGGCACAGATTCGGTAAATAGTTTTCAATTTTTAGTTTTTTTTAAGATATTTTTATACTTTTTTGCTCAAACTTTAAACTTGTTTCTCTTGTTTTGTCTGTAGGTTTTCTTTGATACCTTCTTTTTTATTAACTTTTCATGTTTTGAGTGCATTCAATTTGTTATTAAATTTTGTAGTTTGTTTTGATGTTGATTTTCAGTTTCTTTCATCTGTTTCACAGTGGTTGATTTGTTAAAAGTGATTTTTTTTTGTTAAATTTCGAAAAAATCATTAAAGCTGAACTATTATTTAAATATGATTGTAAATGTTGAAAATAAAAAGAAACAGTCATTGGAATAAATAACAATAACACCACCACCAGACATGCTAAAACGATGGCTTTCACGATTTGCCATGTGGACTCGTTTGTTTACCACTAAAATGCTGTGTGAAAGTTCCCCCTGTTATCAATGAACAATTTGTATCTATATTTGAAACTTAAGTACATATGTACATACATATATTGAATACAGGGAAGTATTTAGATAACAAAAAAGTTTTTCTTTTTCAATGCCAAATTCGATAATAGTGTTTTGTTGCTGTCTTGAAATAAATTTCTTAAAAATGGAGCTAAAATATTAAAAAAAAAATGATTTTACCGAAGGCGATACCATAGATTAGACGAAGGAGAGGAAACTCTATTTCTATTTCCTTTTCTTTTGAATTATCAGGAAAAAAAAAATCGTTCAATCAGTAGCTTAAAATTTGTTGAACTACAGTATTTTCTTTTCAAAATATTTGTATAACCTTATTTTCTTTACAAAAAACTGTATCTTCTATCTATATACATATATAAAATAAGTTGTCCTATGTTCGTCATTTTATAACTCGAGAACCACTCAACCGATTTTCAAACGAGTACATGCGTTGGAAAGGTCTACTTTCACTAATGGTTTATAAAAAAAATCATCGAAAAATTTCTACGAATATGCGTTATACGCGCACTTTTCTGATGGTGTGTTTTCTCTATATAAAATGTATTTTTTTCCTTATGAGAATTAAATTTTGTCGGTATAAGTCTTTGCTTGCTCGCGTCATTTGACTTATTTAATTTCTGTGTCTTTATTGATTGTCATTTAAGTTTACAGTGCGAGCATTGACATTTTTTAATATTAATTTTGAATATTAATAATATCCTTCACTGTTTTTTTTTGTTTAAAAAATAAATTAATTTTACCATGAATTTAAATTCATTATGTTGTTTTTAAAATCTTATTAAAGTCAATTTTAAAGATTAATAATCTCTTACACTTTAATTTTGTATAATAAAGACATTACTCTACTTGAGTTTTGTTAATTTAACCTTGAATTTAACTTCCAGGCCCAAAATGTCGACAAGAACATTTCTTTCGCATATTTACATATCGCACTTGTTCCTCGAAACAGTCAACTCAAAATTTACAAATTTTCAGTAGACAAAAAGCTTTTTTTTTTTATATGTATTCTTATATCACAAATGGGGATAAAACTGCATTTTTCAAGCAAACTACTAGAGAAATAGATCTAAGATTTTTACAGTGGGTAGATATGGCCACTGTTTATCGTTTTCTTGCAAAAAGTAAAAATTGAAAAATTTTGAGTTGACGCTGTTTAGAGGAACAAGTGCATATGTTGAAAACAATAATAAAAAACTAAAATTTGTTTTTGTTTTGAATATAAATATACGAAAGAAATGTTCTTATCGATATTTTGGGCCAGGCAGTTAATTTAGTTTTCGTATCGGTATCGTATCGGCAAAAAGTCGTATCGTTACATCCCTAGTCTGAGCATACCTTGAGTCGTTTTTTGTAAATTTTGATAAGAAAATAATGTAGTACAAAAAATATAACGTTAAAGGTTTTAACTTTAGTGGTAATGAAATAATTTTTCACTAAAATACTTTTTGATCAATTTAATCGTAATGCAACAGTAGTGCAAATCGGCCAGATCTGTATATGATGTATGTATGCAAAATGTATGTAAACCTGCTTTAAAATTTTTTACAGCTTTATAACTTCACATATGTGTGATAACATGTTCATAACGAGACACTTAAAGAAGTGCAAGTGAGATAATTTTGTTTGTATACTGTAGCTGGTTGGCAGGCACAAAACGTATTTCCATCACAGCCTTCGGGAAAATTATTCAGCTAAGTCACCGACAACAGTATTTTAACAATTTAATTTTTTATTGCCAACAAAAATCTTTTTATATCCTCCACCACTGGTGAATGAGGGTATACTAATTTTTCCATTCCGTTTGAAACTTTTTATATGCATCTCAGACCCTATAAAGTACTATATGTATATCATCATATGTTTTCGGTATACATCTGGATCGGCGATTAACGTGGAAATGCCATATAGAGGCAAAATTAACTCAAATGAAACTAAAAGCCATCCAAATTCATTGGCTTATTGGAAGAAATTCTGTTCTTAGACTCGATTGCAAGCTTCTACTTTACAACTCTATCTTAAAGCCTATCTGGTGCTACGGTATTCAACTATGGGGCACTGCCTCGGCCTCTAATATCGAAAAAATTCAAAGGCGCCAAAATAAACTTCTTCGTATAATCACAGCCGCCCCCTGGTATGTTAAAAACTCAAACATTCATAAGGATCTCAACGTGCCATTAGTAAAAACTATGATTACAAAATATGCAGTAAAATATTTAAAAAGACTTGAACAACACCCAAATCCTTTAGCTCGAAATATTTTAAATCATGGCGGCCACACTCGCTTAAGGAGAAGAGACACTGCAGCACTTACGTTGCCTTTACACATGCAAGTAGTGGCATGCCACTGTTCTATACATATTATAAGCGAAAAAGTGTTCGAAATAGTCGAATCTCATGCCATTTGCGTTTCTGTTTACACATGCCACTGCCAGTTCATTTTCAAAATGTCGTCGAAGCGTCAACTTGAGATAATTTGTTTACATCTCAAAATAAAAAAAAAGTACCAGAAAATAAAAAAAGAGTTGCCGACTTCATCACATAGTTTTAGTTTTGGGGAAATAGTTTACATTTATTTATATTAGCATTATTTTAGCAAAATTAATGCTCTATAATTAGGAAACTTACTTATTTTAACGCCCGTTACTACAAATTAATCATAAAAATGCATTTAACAGTTAAAACTTTAATTACAGTTCGACAACAATCCAGTCGATTTGCATTAAATATTGAACAGGGTAACATTGCTGATCGTTTTGACATTTAGTGGCATGCAAGTGCCAAATTTCCACTCGCATGCAATTTTTGCTGCCACTGGAGCTGCCATTGCGAAAAATGTGAGTGTATTAGTAAAAAATCGTGAGTGTATTGAGTTTTTCGAACTGGCAGTGGCATGTGTAAATGCTAGGTTACCCAACTAGATGAGAGATAAACACCTATATAAGTGAACAGAACCCGTGATGAAGAAAATTTTTGTCTGGCACTGGCAGGACATAAATAAAGTATTAGGTTAAGATTTGATAAATTATTGTTAGTTCATATTAAATATATGAAGATTCAATAAATAAATAACGAAAAAAAAAAAAAAAAAAAAAATATGTTTTCAAAAAAAGCCCTAAGTTACAAAAAATGCAGAATCGACTTTTTGATTGATTATAACGAATTATATGAAAATACATGTCGCTTGAAAATTTTACACTCCTACAATTAAAAATAAAATAAATAAAAGTCGTTGTACGAGCGCCTTTTGATAAATAATAAATAGCAAACACAAGAAATGAAAGTTTTGTATTTTTATTTTTGTTTATCAACAATTAGTTTCATTAAGGAGCGCACAACAGGCCCGATAGTGGCCTAAGTGTATATCGTACAGATATGAGGTTGCATCTTGATGCTTCGTCCTCCTTTCGACCTGGTAGCAGAATGCATGCATTGATATAATATTTCGCACAAATTCGTTTTATATAACTACAAATCCTACTAGAAAACTTTGTGATGATCGATCTGAAATTTACCACAGGCCCCATATAATGCTTACTTTTGGAAAACATTTTAGTACACCTTAACCCATAACAAATAATTCTATTGTAGTAAAAGTCAGTATTTTATAGTACTAAAAAACACACTACTAATGTTTTAGCTCTAATATTTGGATATCAGAGCATAAACCAATTTTTAAACGGCTTATAGTTAAAAGAATTTCATTACTCAAAAAAAAGCATTAAAAATTAAATTGTTTGTTCAAAAAAACTAAAAAAAAAAATATAAAAAGTATCGTCATATCGATATATCGGCAAACCTTAAGTATCGCAGATATATCGGTATCAGTGTTCGTTACTTCCCTAATTTAAATACATACCTAACTACAAAAAACCTTCGAACCTTTTAAACTTTTCTTTTATTATTTAGTATTGTATAAAAAAAAAGAGTTTTTGGACATTTCCTGTAAAGTTTTTTTATATGTATTTTTCTCTTTTTTACTCTGTAAAAATCTTCTTTTCCCAAAAAGTGTGTAGGTATGTACATATGTAGTAAGTACAAATGCATGTTTGTATATTTGATTTACAAACGTTGTAAAATTGATTTAAATGACACACTTGCGACGATCGAACAAATTACAAACAACGTGGTTAAAATCTGATTTTTGGCCTTAATGGCTTAATATTACGTAAATAAATGAATAAATAAATAAAAATAAAATAAATAAAATCTGAGTATGAAAAACGTTTAAGGCTTTTGGAGCTAAACCTGTCAGTTCCACCTTATTTTTTTATTTATTTATAATTTAGACAATATTTTTTATATGTATGTATGTACATTAGGGGTATAACTTTTGAACAATTTTATAAATTATCAAAAAATACCTATCCATGCCATATAGACCATGAAAATCTATGATGAAAAGTGGGGTCACTTTTTCGCTGGCGTTAAAAAAGTTCCCCCCCAAATCACTTTGAAGTTTAGTATTTGGATTTTTTTGTTTATTAAAAATACAATATTGCAGAACAACACGCACTTTGAACTTAAAGTTTATTTCCTTCAACAAAAATAATTTATAGTATCTGAAGTTAATATATCGTACATGACTGTATGTATGGTATTTAAAAAATAAAAATTCAAATATTATTATTTTTTGGAAGCTTTTAGAAAAAACGGTTTGGGGGGGGGAGGTTTTTTTTATCCAAATTGATCTCAAAAAACTGTTTTCTTGATATAGGTATTTTTTTTGGTTATACCCCTAATGTACATGTATAAAAATATATTTATAAGAAATGTTTGTTTTATCCATAAACTAGTTCTTTTATTTCGTTAATGCTCCTCAAAGTTAAAGTTTTTGTTGTTGAATTACTTGTTTTTGTTGTAGTTTTTATGCAAGTGTGAACTTTATATATCAAATATACATATATAGTATAGCATGTATGTAAATAGTTTTATAAGGTTGACTTTAGGTATGCACATAATAAAACTGCATATTATTATACATCCAAGTATTTATATACACGAAGGAAAAAAAAAACATTTTTATATACAAGTACATATGTAGTTATGTATGTTTAGTAATGTACATAGATGTTTAGTATGTATTTTGTATGTGCACATGACATACATACAAAAAAACCCATTGAAAAAATAGAAAAAATTATATGCAGTATATACATACAGCAACCTACATGCATGCGAACAACAACCGAATATCACCAATTAATATAGTGTGTCAGATATTTAAGGGTACAAGTAATAACTTTTCGTAATTTGATATCCTGAAAAAATCGTTTTCTTGTCGATCGTTGCCCTATTGTATTTAATTTTACTTAAACTAGTAACAGATTCATTTAAAAGCATTAGAAAAAATAACGATGGTCAATATCACAGTTCTTCCTGGAATACTCTGCTGTTTATCAAGCGTACAAAAAAAAAATTAATAACCAAGCACCATTTCTCAGATTGAGATTTTCAATTTACGTTTGTATAAGTTAGAAAACTTTTTTGTCACCCTGTACATAAAAAAAAATTTAAATTCTAACACACGTTTAGTTTTGCTGCAAAAAATTATAGAGAAAACAACAGAAAAATATATGTACATATAAGAACGTACAATTAGAATTATTGTTGTCGCGTTTTAGTTCGTGTCATATGGTAACTTTTGTTTACATCAGTAAAATATTTGATTTTGTTTTTAATCTATACACTTTTGTTGTTGTTAAAAACAGCTGAAATTTTAGAAAACTAATTAAATTCTCACCACCACAACTCAGACAACTGACTGCCTTTGTCATTATCAGTCAGTCCGTCTATCTCTCTAATACACCAATTGTTTGTTTTTTCGATTCTAATTATTTTTTCTCCATCTATCCACCTCCCATTTTCATGTATCCCATACACGATCAGCTGATCGCATTTATACAATATAAAATGGTTGTCGTTCGAATATTTAACACAAATAAAGAACTTTCCTAATAATAAATGATTTTTTTATTTTCGTTTTCTTATTTTTCACTTTTCTATTTTCTTTTGCATTTGCAGGTAAGATAGAGAAGAACATTTTACGACGAAAACTACTTCAGATTAATAGAAAATAAGGGAAAGAATACTGCAAGTAGCACTAAACTGATAAAGGTAAGAGAGTGTAAAGTGAAGGGTAATTGAAGAGTTGGGTATTGAGTGTTAAGGTTACTTACATAGATACAATGCGGGCGACGAACAAATGAGTCATTTTGTTAGATTGTTATTTTTGAACTCAAAGTTCATGTAATAAGTATGAGTACAATTTTTATGTAACTACATACATACACACATACATATGTATTTTAGTTACTTTTTTATTTATTCGTCTATAACGAATTTGTAGGCATATCCATACATTTTGTTATTCAAATAGAAAAATAAAAAATTACAACGTAATAGAATGTTTGGATTAAGTAAATTCATATGATAAACTATCTAGAATATATTTGAAAGTATTGGTCCTAAATTATCTTATATGAAAGAAATTTAAACAAATTTAAGGTAAGAACTATTTATTTTACTGTTTTAATTTTAGGTATCACCTTTTATGCACAAATATAATTAATATAGAGAATACCAGTGAAACTAACAGAAAAACTAGCAGTTTTCACTCTTGGTAATAAAGTACTCTTGCAAATCTTATTAATGTAGTTAACGTACTTACATTTACAACGCCGCAACAACAAAATGTATTAAATTTTTATTTACTACGCTGTGGTTGAAAATTCATACAAAAAGCTATTGTAAACACGTGTGTTAAATCTACCAGAATAAAACAGTTGAAGAAATTTGTCCTTTCAGATTGATTAAATTACAATACATATAAAAAAGATACTAAAATCGTATAAAATAAAACGTAATTGTACACGTAACACAAAGTGTGAAAACCGTTACTTTATATCAAAAATGGTTTAGATAGTGCGCAATTCTATTCAAACTAACCACCACTATTATGAGCTAACATATTTTACAACAGGCGGCTTATTCTGTATTGCGTTGCGAAAGTCAATGCGACTCGAATATATATAAATGCGAACAAATGCTATTCTGTGTTGCGATGTTCATAAAGTACGTTTTTATTCGCATTTAAAATGCGAAGAAGTGGCAAGTCGAGTCGGTATTCTGTAATGCAAAAACAAATGTCAAATTCACAGTTATATATGATGTTTTATTTATTTATTCTTAAAATATAAAAACAAATACATTTTGTAAAATAGAAATGCTCATTTTCACTGTTTTGTATCATCTGGTTGTGTGTACACACCATCTACCACTCCAATCACACCAGGTATATCACTTGTTAAAAAAAAAAAACAAAAAAGTTATTGCTTCTTTCTTTTCGTTTTTGGACATTTAAATTTTGATATGCTTGGAACATATAATCTTTTCTATTTTTATGCACACTTCTCCCAAACATCGTGATATTGTTGGCCGAGTTATTCCAAGAAGATATTCTAGCCCAAGAATTTTTAACGTAGCCGCTAGTTTGATAAGTGGCGAAATTGCTTTTGATATCGTAGTCTTGCATTCGGAGCTAATGTTATTTAAAACATAAATTACCTTCATATTGTTAGCTAAAATGCAAAAAGGCGTAATTAACAAAAATTTCAAAATCGAGTTTTTGATTGATTTTGATCTTGACGAAATGTTACATGATGATTTGATTGCATTCCCTAGCAATGAGAGTAATAATTTGGTGTGTGGTTCACCCAAAACTATAGATTAATTTACCAATTCGCAGAATATATATAGAGAGTATTTTTTGCCAAATAAAATTTAACCGTTTTTTTTGTTGTAATTTTTAGCGTCTTCTAAAAATGACATATACAGGCATGTCATGAATTCCGTTCGGAATGGAAATGATTCCGTAGTTACCATTCCGATCGGAATGGTTTTAGCTTCTATAAATTCCCTTCGGATTCATTAAACCACAAAAAATTATGAAACAACTTTTTGTGTATTAAATATGGCAACACTGCAACGAATGTAGAAAACAAAACCAACAAGAAAACAGCTGATCCTGAAAATCAGCCAAATTTAAGTTTTTTATCACTTTGAAAAATGAAAGTGATATCATTCCGAAAAAATTTTCGTTTTACATTTTCCATAGAAGCAAAATACGGAATCAATTCCACTTCCGAACGGAATTAAGCTCTGTGACATGGCTGATATAAAGACATTTTTATACACTAAAGCATTTTATTTAGTCATCGCTGTATTTTTTCTTACTAATAATCATAGACAAAAATAGTTGTATTGTTTTCATAAACAATGATGACCAATTATAATTTGAAATTATAATAAATAAATTTGTAATTTCATAAACTAGTTCGGTGTTCGGTAAAAATTTCGCCGAACACCGAACTTTGGGCGAACCTCATTTTTTGCCGAACTCCGTAACCGAACCCGAACGTTCGGTCGGACACTAAATTTTGGCATAGATTTGTTAGCGCATTATTTACCCTTGCAGCATTTTTTATGCATAATTTAGTTAAAAGAGCATTTTTTAGGTTTATAGTGCATATTTTGCCTTTTTGAGGCATATTTTGATACACGTTAACATTTTCTAGACGCTTACAAAACCTTTTGCAGCATATAAAAAAAATTTTTTTTTGTCAAAATTCTGGGTCTTTTGGTTTCATTATCTTTATACCCAACGTGTTGCTTTAATTTCGCCATCTGCATTTAATTTTTAATCTTAAATTGTTAGCAGGTTGTCATTAAAGATAAATTTTATTTTAAATTTTCAAATTTTATATTTATACAAACAAAAATTAAGGAAAAAGCAATCATATACGTTTTTGGCGATGTATTACATAGAAATCTATCTATATATCATAGAAATCGACTCAGAATCAATGTTTAAAGAGATTTAACTATTGTCTGTCCATGCTAACTTTGGCTGCAAAGTACAAGTAGCAATTTTGTAGACAATTTGATCAAATTTGGTAAATACATTTAGGCCCCTATTGCGGTTCACAACTCAAGTCAGTTGAGTTGTAATTGTAAACCATAATACAAAAATGAAAAAAATTACAACTCAACAGAGTTGAGTTGTGAACCGTAATAAGGGCCTTAATGTGTACTAAGGACGAGCTCTTTGTAAATGCTGAGACTCGGTCTATTGGGTGCCCCGGTAGGCTAGCTGGTAGTGAGCTAGTCTATCAGTACCGGGGTTGCGGGTTCGATTCCCGCCAGAGACTCTGGTCTCCTGCAGACAAGCAAAAAGCTTCGCGGGATTTAGTGTAGGAATAATAAAAAAAAAAAAAAAAAAAAAAAAAAAAAAAAAAAACATATTAACCATAAAAACTTCTTTCAACATTATATTTTTTGTGTCCGTAAACCATCTAATTATGTTGGTATTTAGATTAAATTCGCCGCAAAAATATTTTACTGCAAATTAAGTTCTTTTCGAATCGTCTCGCATTTGCCTTAAGCTCACATCTATAAATAGCTTTAAATTTAGCGACCGTCCTTGAAAACGCTTTAATCAAAAAATCTAATACGGATGTTAATATCTAGATAATATTAACCACAAATAACGCATATAAATTTTAACCTCATAATATAACTTTGTTTTTGTGAGCTCATGACTGCCCATCGTTTTCAGATAGGGTAAAATCTCAAAAATTCGTCTGTAAAGCGGCCCATACACTTGCAATATAATTGTAAAATTTTTCTTATTGTACAATTATACGCAAACCTGTATGTGATATTCAAAGGAGGCACAATATATTGGCAACAATCAAGAGACTTTATTTTTATTGCACAACGAAAATAAGTGCAATATACTGTGAAATGGATTGGCAACATTGTATTAATGCTGTTTTTCCGTTAAAACATAACATCAACTGTGTTTGGTAAAATAAATTGTTTGTGTTTAATTTTAATTCAAATTTAGGTATTTATTACAATAATTGTATAAAATTATACTTTAATTATAAAATACAAGTACGTAAACATTTTAATTAAAACAAATATTTTGTTTCTACAGTGGAAAAACAATTTAAGTGAATATGTCCCAAAAACTGTAAGAAAGAAAATTTATTTTGGAGTGAAATGAACTGTTTGAAACTGCCAGCATTTTAGAATACAAAGTGCAAAGATTATTCCAGTCGGAAAAAAAGAATCAACAATATGGCAGTCTTCTTTTTAAACATAAAGAAAGATTCCCTAAGGCCGATAAGACTAAATTAAAATTTTTAAGAAACAAAAAACCGCAAATTGGTCTATATGTTTTCGTTTTGCTTATAGGTTATGTTAACCTTTTTATTGAATTAAAGTTGCGCAAAATTTAAATTCAAACCATTGCGCCACTTATTGCATAATATAGGGCAAAATTGAAATAATATGGCGGATAACGTATACAATAATAGTGCAAGTGTATGGTCCGCTTAAATAGATACTATGGTGTTTGGGCTTTTCCGATTATTATTTTAGGAATGTTTTTTTTGTAATGCAATTGTTTTTAATTGTTGAATATTTTGTTTTCTAATGAGCATTTTTTTGGGGCATATTTTTTAAAATTTTCATGGCATATTTTCGAGTTTTTATTGCAAATTTATTGCGCATAAAACGCATTTTTTACATTAAATTTAACTACAAATTATTCGTGGGGCCGAACGGGAATGATTTGTATTTAAACAGTTTTGAAATATACATATGTCCATTAAAATTCACTGTTCACACATGACAATAAAGCAGGGAAACTTACACTATTTTCAGCAAACCTGATAACTGACTTAGTATTCTTCGCCTTCTGCATATAAATTACAATCAATATTATTATTTAAACTCTTTAAAGAATATAAACATTTATTTTTTTTTAAAGACTTATAGTTAATATTCGCAACAAAAAATTTTTTTGAATTAGATTAAACTGCTTTAAATAAATCCCACATATTACGCATACTCGAGTGTAAATTCGATTACACTCATTTCTCATTTATAACGAGTAAAACGTCCGATTTCAACTCAAATTTTGCGTTGTGTTCAGTTGCTTACAGATATTTTTATTGTCAGTCTTGATTTAGTATTGCGTGGAGATACATCACATAAAATAAAGAAAAATATCTAAAAACTACTGAAAATAAAAACTTGTTAAAATTAAAAAAGAAAAAAAACATTTTATATTAAAATGAAAGCAAATAAGCAAAAAAAGAGAGAATAAAATTAAAATATATACACACAAACATGTATAAAAATAATGTTGAGAAGAGAACAAAGAGACCAGAGTGAGGAATATACTAAAATATCTATATACAAAAAAATAATTGAAAAAGTAATGAAAAAATCTGTATTAGTGGTTAAAAAAGAAAAATAATAATAAAATCTTTATATAAAAAAATAAAATGTTAAATTAAAAAACGTCAAGCTTGAATTGAGTTAAAGAAATATTTAATTGAATTGAACCTATGTAAATTAATTTTGAGGGACAATTTTAGCAAGTACTAAAAACTTAAAGGTTACATAAAAGTATAGAAACTAAAATTTCTAATATTTTCTAGCTGTTGGCAATTAAAGGCGTGGATTTTTTAAAATATTTCCTTTCCCTGCAATATTTGCAAGATTTTCTAAAAATTTTGAACTTACAATTTAGTTATTTTGTGTACCAGACTAAATTCTTCCCTAATTATGGTTTATTTTAAATTTTTCTTTTAAAATCTTTGAAGATTTTATCATGATGATATAATGCTTTTGATTTTATTAAAAAAAAAAAAAAAAAAAAAAAAATAGCTGAACATAAATCTTTGTTTAGAAAAAAAAAAGAAAATTATACTGAATTTAAATTAATTTTTTTCTTTACATTTCTGTGGTAGAAAAATTTTGTGGTAGAGAAATTTTTCTTGTTTCATTTTATTTTTCCTTCCTTTTTCGTTCTTCTAATTGCCGTTGCTTGTCTACGTCTCATTTTTAATGAGTGAAAACGATATAATAAAAAAACACGCAAAGGGTCATCTGGGCCGTCAAAGTTTGTTACAAACTCATAAGGGCCTTCCTACTTTTCGTTTTATTGTAATTTTCTTTGAATGTTTAATTTAAATGTTTGCTTTTTTTTCTCATATTTTGTATAAATTAAAAATTCTCTTGTTGCTTGGCTCTTAACACTTGAATAGTCGAATGTTTTTTTTTTTGTTGCTCATTCTATAAAAAAGTTCAGAAAATAAAACTAACCCACTTCTCGTTTAAATGTCGCCTTAAAACGAAATAATATGAGTATGTATTTTGTTTCTATATTCAACTATTTACTCATTGGTATGTATTCCATGTAATAGAAATGCAAAAAAGAGTACATTATAAATTTTTAGTCCCTGTTGTGTTGCAAAGCTGTAGTAATCAGAGACCCCTCTTTCATTGCCTTTTTTTCTCTTTGCTTTACCTTTTTGGTTATTCATTTGAGAGCCTGCCTTATAGTGTGAAATCTTTTTTCTCTACAAATCATTAAAAGCTAAATTTATTTAATTTATTTAAATGTTGAGATTCTTACCATATGGTTATGTATTTTATGGTATCAAAGGTCTCCATGTAGTCTTTATTGATTTTAATCAAATGTATTCGAAAACTTTATAAAATCTCTTCCAAATTATATAAACTAACTTTCAACAAAAGAATTTGTACGATTTCGTAATATAATTTTAATTTTGGCTTGCTTGTTATACCAGCAAAATATAATTAAAAAAAACAAGTCTCCCTTTTACCCTAAAAATAAAAATAATAATAAATTTATTCACTGTATATTTTATTTGAATAAAGTTCCACTTATTAGTTATTTTCAGCCTTTGGTTTCAAATATTGTTTTAATTTTATAAACCAATTTAATGAATGACAAAACTAGACGTTTAGAAAATCTAATTTGGCAGATCGATATTTTGGTTTGTTTAATTCAAATTAAAAGTCCCCGTCCACAGTAACTGCTAAATATTTGAGTTTGTTGTTGAAAGAGTACTTTGTTTCGTGTACAAACAGTTTTTGTGAGTTTGTTATTGAGAACATGAAGAAGGAAGAGGAAAGGAAATACTTAAAATGCTGCAAAACAAAAGATTCACTGCATATACACAAATGCATTTTCAAAAGAGAATTTAAGGAAAGTTTCTACAGCAAATGCTGCATCGTTATATGGACGAGGACTAAGGAAATTATATCTCAAACATCGCTTAAAGTGTTGGATTTGCTTTAAGAATCGTTATTAAACTTTTCAAATACAGTGTGCGAATTTAATTTCTTTAACTTAAAGTTGCCCCACCATCTAAATCTACTAAAGCAATGAAGGCGCCCGAACTGCAGACTTAAACAAATTAATCAAAACTTCCCTCGGACAATTCTAATTTGTTATAATATTTGAACGAAAATATAAAGTGTTCGACCATACTATTTATTTTATAGTAAACAATTTAACGTTAAAATTGTTTTACGGTTGTGCCGTCGTTAATTCTAAAAATATTTACCATAATGTGTTGTCAATCTTGGAGAAAACATAAACAACGAGGACATTTTGGCAGTTGGAAAGGCTATAAATAAACTACCATTTATTAAAGTATACAATAGATTTTACAGTGTGTGAATTACGACAATTATGTTTAGATGCTAATCTGTAGTAAGCGTACCAATCTAACTCTTAGAA
This sequence comes from Pollenia amentaria, assembly GCA_943735925.1. NCBI lineage: Eukaryota > Metazoa > Arthropoda > Insecta > Diptera > Polleniidae > Pollenia > Pollenia amentaria. The sequence goes on along the minus strand of OX031006.1, from coordinate 43,017,504 downwards.
AGTTAGTTCAATTACGTATATTCTTTTGTAACCCGAGCAAAGCTGTGGCAAGAACTTGGAATTTTAATTATTTACAAAATAATTGAATTTTCCAAAACATCGAATTGACGTCGATAGTCTTTGACGTTGTTTGATGGAACAGCAGGACTTTTTTTTTTTTTTTTTTTTTTTTTTTTTTTTTTTTTTTTTTTAATTAACATTAAGCATGAACGACTCTTGGGCATAATTTCGCGCAGAGGTGATAAGCCTACAAAGATCAGAAAATTTTATTAACGAGAGTAACTGATATTATGGCCTAATCTGACTGCGCTCTTCTGATGAATACAATGAACCACTGTACCATAAATATCAATCAGGTTTTTTATACTTGTAAATTAAATAAATGTTTTTTACATCTGACTTGTAAAATTTCCCACTGAAAATTACATAGATGTCGTGTTTTACCTTTATAACATTGCTTCTATAAAAGTCAGACGCAATATCATCTGAGCGTGCTCTATTTTCTTCCGACAAACCATCTGACGACAGCTTTATAAAAAAAAAGTTGGCAGAAATCTATACGGTGAGGAAACCCGTAACGGCTGTCCACTAAAGACGGAATAATTAGCCGGCTAAAGTTAATATTTTACAATACCATTTAATAGAAAATATGTTCATTAGGCTTATGACTTTTTAATTTTGTTTTTAAATGTCAAATTGTAGATGCCATAGCCAAAATGTCCATAAAAAAATATTAACAAATGCCATCTTACTTCGCTACTTTAAAAATAGTTTCCGCACCAAACGAGTTGAAATTTGTTCTATATTAAAAAAAAAACTATTCAAATTACCATTAACACAATTTTAAACGGCTAAAGTATATCGTATCTCTTTTAAGAAATCTAACGAAAACTCTTTGTATTTTGTTGTTAGATTATACAAAAGAGCTTCGATTTTTTGCATTTGCTCTTTCGGAGGTAGATTTTTAGAAATTGTATTTGGTGCGGAAGGTTTTTCAGCCAAAATGACCAAAATGTACATATGTATGTACATATACCAACATATATATTTTTTTATTTAACTGTCCCTTTTTTTGATCGTTATTGATATATTTTGATTCAGGAAATTATCAACATCTTGAGATTTAATATCTATGTATGTGCGAATGTTCATAATCTTAATTTGCTTGAAAAAAATCAATAAAATTTTTACAAATCCTTACTATTTCTTGAAATACATAACAAACATTTCCTCATTAATACTTATATACATACATACATATCGTCAATGCTAAAGGGCGTAACAACACAACAGGTGAAGCAAAAAAAATTTACAACTTTCTGTTTGTAATTTCTATAATATTGATCTTATATCCTATAAAGTATATGTACTCTGGGTCCTAAAGAGTTGCAAAGTTGATTCAACAATATGCGTCTGTCCTTTAAATGTCACATATGTCACATATAGTCCCAAAAATTCAGCTAGATCGGTCCACAATTGTCTGATATATGAACAAAAAACCACGACTGCCTCTAATTTTACCCATAAATACCTTGTTATTGTTTTTATTTTTCTTTGTATGTGGAGAACGGCAAGTGTAAAGTTGCCAAATTAGGTACAAACATCCTGGACATCAAAACACAACATCCAACCAAATGTGGGCGGGATTGGAGAAGAGGGCGTGACACAAACTAGATTTATTTTTATCTAAAGAACGGCATTTATATAACTTTCTGGTTTTATCGCAACATGGTGAAGGGTATATAACACTCTTACTTGTTTGTATTCTTTTCATTCCTTTTATTATTTATTTCCCTTTAACTATGTATGCATTTATGTATTATAGTTTTTGTACTTTTGATATCCATATGTACCTATAAATATATGTATAAGTAGAAATATGTATATAAACGTGTGTACATATGTATGTACGTAGTCAAAGATTGATTTTGTTTCTTTGCATACTGCTTCTTATATTCTCAATTTCTTCGGAAACTTTTATGTATCAGATTATTTCTATACAGAATAAAAAATTTATATACATAAATTTCGAAGGAAATTAAAGTTTAGCTGCCTGGATGGATGATGGTGGATTTCGTTTAGTTGGCATAACAGGCAGACGTGTTCAAAGTATTAAGTGGGAGAGAAAAATCGATTCCTTACGTACATACATTCAAATAAATAAAAGAGCCGTAAGAATTTTTATTACTTTTTGGAAATTATAACATATATGTACGTAAATAAATTGCTTATCAGGAAAGATTTCTTATAAGTAATTTGCCTAAGTAATAAGAAAGGATCAATAAGAAGTTTCGTTTCAGTAATGAAACAAATTGTTTAAAATGTTATTTCATCTGAGCATCGGGTTAATGACATTCTCTTAATAATTATTTCAGAGGATTAGATAACTGATAATATTATTATTGAACTTTGGGCGCAAAAGATCGCTTTCTTGATGAGTTGTGTGACAGTGGCCACAATCCACAGCAACCGTATTCCTTTTACATTACAATTTTTATATTTAGCCATGTTGAAAATCGAATTCGAGTGAAATTGAAATCGAAAAAAATTTTGAAAACGATCCTGTTTGAAAGTTTTTAAAAATCCTTCCTTACATATCGTTAGCTAAAATGCGAAAAGGCATTACTAAAAAAAAAATACAAATCGAGTTTTTGATTTATTATTGTGAATGCTATTAAATACATGTCGACAAAATTACGCACCTGCGATCAAAAATTACGCTTTTATTAACAAAAAACAAAGGGACGTAACAACAAGTGTGTTTATTTGATAAATGCAAAATGACGTAATTACACATTTTTTTCTAACAAAATATAATGAAATGGTTTTATTTCGAAAATTGTTTGAAGCAATCCATGAACGACTTATCAAAATTCGTTAAAAATGTTTATAGTTATCATTTTACAAAGTTTTTTACTTCTCCTAAAAATTCTATTTTTATTTGATACGCGTTTTTTGCATTTTAGCTAACGATATATTTGCTAGAACTAGACTGTTTTCCTAAATACAATATTGACCTACGTTGCATGTTATATGTATTTTTTTGCAACTATTTGCCTTTCTCTGCGCAGTGACAACTATAAAGTGGTATTTAGGAACAAAACGCATTGTCAAAATTTTTTGGGTTGCATTTAGGAACATGTCAAAAGATCTTCAGGTTCAAACCATTCTTTATAACTGATATTCCGTTAAAAGCGCTTCAGCAGCAGTAAAAAATTGCAAATTTCTCAGGAGTTAATTTGGATTAAAAAATATTTTTCTTGTACGTAACAATAAATGTTTTACTATGATCTTCAACAAACATTTTTGTGATAGGTCCAATTTTTATTTATTCCGACGTTTTATATCTAGCGGAATTTTATCAAATGGCCAAAATAAAGGATCTTGATGTTTTATTCGAGGATTCACCATCAAGTCTTGATGAAAAAATCGATGATAAACATCAATTGTAGCGTCCACATGTTGCTCTTTGCGCAACAACATACCTTCCAATAAAAATTATTGTTGATTTATAAGATAAAAAAAAATTATTAAATTCATTTAGGGCCATTATTACAACTTGCAAATAGTTATTTTTAGGATGCTATCTGACAGATAAATAGTTTTTGGTTATTACAAGTTAACATTAACCTAAAAAGTGACTGATAAGCTAACATCAGGTTTGTCCTCATGGTAACTTTACAAGTGAACTTTAAGAACTTGAAGATGCCATATTTTCTGCTGAAGATATGGTTACTTCAATGAAAGTTTTATGTCATATTAAATTATTTAAACAAAACTAAGTCGTTGCCACTACGTATTTTAAACAACCAAAAGTAGTCGGTATATACTGCAATGTTGCCACAGTATATAAATTACATTTTTTATTTTATCGGACAGTTGTAATAATGGAAAAAACTTATTGGTCACTTTATCGTTCAAGATAGCTATTGTTCACGTTAACTATCAGCAACTTTATCATTAGGTTGTAATAATGGCCCTTAGGGTTTTCACGGAAATTTTTACGCGTAACAATGATTGAGTTTTTGTTAACTGATAATACTAACTAACAATTGTTTTGATATTATTACTTACAAGGTTACCTATTATACGAGTAAAAAGGTAAGGGCTTGTAGTGAGATATATTATTCTCGCCAAATGCTCTAGTATGATTATATATACCCTCAAGTACGATTTTATTTACCAGAACTAAAGTATTAATTATATAACTCGTTTATTACATTTCGGAAATATTTTGTAGCTGCAGTGAAACATGGAAGGAGTTACATATGTATATGATTTCTACGATTTCGGTCCTTTTAAATCGTTTTCAAATTTTACAAAAATTGTTTTGGAAACAACTTTTTCACCCAACCAATAAAGTTATAGTTATACCTCATCTTGCAGTTGAGAATTTTTTATCGTTTTTATTTTCCTTTTTTTTCAAAATTTTATACAATTTTTTACTTTTCTTCTCTAAATCCAACTACACTCTAAGTACAACATCATGTTAAACGATTTGTGGTTCCTTCATAATTGTAAACGATGTGATATTTTGCTGTCGTTGTTGTTGTGAATATGCTATAAGCAAAAAAATCCATGTTGAACCGCTTGCCTGCATGTACAACAATGACAACTACAAGAAGAAAAACACAAAGAAAAGGTGACGTGGGAGGGAGATTTTTTATTAGTGGCTTATCCAAATGTTTGTTAAAGTAATGTTTGTTAAAGTATCCTCCTTATCAGAAAATGATATACAGGAAAATAATCAATACCGTTGAGCCGCCATTGTGACGTTGTGGTATAAGGTCGATGGACAGACAAACTTATAGATACAATAACTAACTACATATACATATAAATACATATAAGTTTTTTTTTTGTCTTTTAGACCAAACGAGTTTAAGTACACTGTTTCTCAAGCTCGATTCACCCATGTATTCCGGACATAGTTTTTGTCCGGACAACATTTTTTTAAATGCATTTTTGACGCCTTTCTTTCTGAGAGAGAGAAAGTATTTTTTTACAAACAACTCGTAGTTTGAATTAATTTGTTTTTTTTTTTATTTTGTCCGGACAAACTAGAACTTCGTTGCCAATAGGTTATATTTTTTAATAAAAAATTTTGTGTTTGTAAAATTAAATTGTGTGTAATAATCTTTTTTCATCCGTTATTAACACACAATATATGAAAATATTTTTAAATATTAGTTTGATACTAAACGACGAACGAGTGAATCTACCTTAATGTAATTTTTAAAAAATATAAAACTAAGGTTCTCATCATGTAGAACGCAGCGCAACGCCAAATAATAACATTGAAAGCACAAACAATGTCATAAATATTTTGTAATTTTAATGTTGCTTTCAACAGAAATTCATGTACCGTTTTAAAATTTTAAACGACACAAGCATTGAAGTGTTTACAATTTTAAAACGCAATGTGCATTTCTGTAGAAAGCAACATCAAAATTACAAAATATTTATGACATTTTATGTGCTTTCAATGTTATTCTTTGGCGCTGCGCTGCGTTTTATATGATAAGGGGCCTAAATTTTTAATTTTTATAATACAAATTTTTATATTAAAGTTAACTGCCTGTTTATCAAAATAAAATAAAAATTTTCGGTTAGAAATTTATATTGAAAACAAAAACAAATTTGAGTTTTTTTATTGTTGTTTCAATATAAATTCCCAAGCGAAAATTTTTATTTAATTTTGAAAAACAGGCATTAAGAATTGGAAATTTAGACAATTACTATTTATAGAAATTAAAATTGATAGTTACAAACTACAATAATTCAAAATTTTGTTTGTATAAACAAAAAAAGAACTATTGGACAAATGGAAATGTGCAAACACAGTAAAATTTTACTTTTACCGATAAGTTTGATCTGCAATTAATATATATTAAGGATGATCAAACTTATCGGAACAATTTTCTTAAAAACTGAGTAAAAGGAAATATGGGTTTAAGCTGGGGCTGACGGATAGCTGGCTTGAGCTTAATTATTCCAAAACAAATGACGGGCAATTTGTAAACTCTAACTGTCAAATTTTGACGAAAAAATATTGGTATAAATCATAGATGGGGGTAGTGCACTAATTTTGCGGTTTCAACTCACAGGTAGTGATAGTGCAAAATTATTGCAATAATTCTGTTGATGTTGAGTGATGAATTGAAAATTAACAGCCTCACTAAACATGAGGTAGTGAAGTTAAAAAAAAATTTGTTTGATTTAAAAAAAAAACAATCACTTTTTTGTTCTTCACTCATTTGAGTGCAACTTGAAATTTTGTACTAAATTTACTAACACAAAACTTGTTTTTTTCATGAATTTATCCAGTTGATATTCCGTTATTGATTAAACTTCATGTTGTTAATTTCCTTTTCTTATGCGTATCATCACAAGAAGCATAAACTGCGCACATAAAAAATTAAATTTTTTAAATTTTAGTGAGAGCTTGTTTATATGCTGCTTTTTTGATTGCAAGTATAAATTTTGCACTATTTGAATTGAGTGCAGATTTTATGCATTCAATCACCGTTAGTGGTACTTACAAAATGTACAATACCACTCAATTTGTTTAGTGCTAGTGAAAAAAATAACAATCATCACTTAAGCTGGTAAAAAATAGTGCAAACTAATTTTTTTGCAGTCTTATTTAGTGACTAGCATTTAACCCGCTACCTCGTTAGCGTCTCCTTTTCTTTCGTGGACATAATTTTAAGCCAAAGTCTATGTTGCATTCACTCTGGACCATGCATGTTTAATATTATGTTCATATGTCTAATATTAACGAAAATTAAGAAAGTACCAGTTAAAGAACGAAAAAGTACCAAAAAGATACCTCTTACAAATTCTCATTCACTCAGGACCTTACATGTTTAATTTTATGTTTCTAGGTCCAATACTAACGGAAATTCAAAAAGTACCAATTGAAGCACACAAAGTACCAAAAAGTTCCCTCATAGATTCTTACCCACTCAGAATATTGCATGTTGAAGTTTATGTTTCTAGGCCCGATAATTAAAAAAATTGCCAGTTGTATAACCAAAAAGCTAAAGTAAGAAATTTAATTTGCCGTATTTCCCCTTTTTGGTACTTTTTTTTCTACCCAATAAAGCATAAACAATTTCAATATTGTAGTGGAAGAAAAGCGGTAAATCCCTGAATTTGCCCATAAACCGCTGAATCAGCAACACTTTAAATATTTCAAGGTTGAAATTTCACCTTAAAGTCGAACAATTTTACATATTTTTTGGCATAACTTAATTTTTTATCGATAACTTTAGTAAAATTTTTGACTCTGTTATTTATCTTAGTACAGCTGAACTCTTTGCACTTGGTAAAATTTTCTATTACATTATATTTGCACTGTTCACCGAAACTTGAACAATGCATTAAAAATGTAGTGTCTTAAGGGCTTTATCAACAGATGACTCCACATGTTGTATAATATTCTTACGGATATCATACGACCGCAAAGGCTAAAAATGATAAAAACGTAGAGTAAGAGGCGTAACTCAAGCAAGATCAATGAATCATAGAAGTAATACAACCACAATGTTCGTTTCGTATGGTGTATATGTGTTTTCTGATTTAATAAAGAACAATTAAACTGGGTACCACTTGAATTGAACTGTATCCAAGTAATATCAAACACCGATTTTATGTACCTTTTTCAGCGCAATACATTTTTTTTGCATTGGGTTGTGATTGGTGATTTAAAATAGATTTATTTTATGAATTCGACTAAGAGGAGACCAACAAGAAAAACAATAATTTCTTTTGTATTTATTGGGATCAAAACGGTATAATTTTTGTTTTATGAGCTGCCGAATCATAAAAAGAAACCAAAAATGTACATGTCCCAAAGAAATGTCTTAATTTTATTTTAATGGATGCTGAAGCCTAATTTATAAGCTTATAGTGTAGAGGTTTAGAGGCCACTCAAGTCGAATTTTTGCCATAAATCTGGTTTGCTGACATTTTTTCGAGTTTTCAGCATAACTTTGTCAAAAACCACAATTTTCTTCACTTTTGAGGAGACCAATTAAAAGAAAAATATCCAAGCTTTATTGTTGTGTGCAAAGACTATAAGTTTTTGCAATGCAATTGTTGATTTAGGCACCCTACATTAAAATTTTTCGTAATTTTTCCATAAATTTTGTAAATAACGCTTTATAACTTTTAAAATTTTTATTAAAATGAAACAAAATTTGGAAACAAATATTTTTGAATTTGTTCTTACCGTTCCTGAGTTATACCGGTTTTCAGCTTTGTATACAGTTTATGATATTATTACTCATAAACAACAAACAAATTAAAATCAAACGTTTTGTTTTGGTTTGTTTCAAAATCATTTATTGGGGTTCTTACGAGGTAGTCTATGCCCTGCAACAAATTCTAAAAATCAGTTTCAGAAGATGTGACATTAAAGTAAGTGTTAGCCAAGGCCACACCTCGTTCTACCACTTGTAACCGTCGAGCTTTGTTCTTTACATCTTGAAATGACTTGGTGGCTTCCCAATTTCATGGATCTGTTTTTTAAAAATCAATTGAAATATTGCATGCTTAAAAAAAGCAAACTGGTTTTGAAAACGAATCCTTGAATTTCTTTTTTTTTCAAGGTTATCTTTTGTTGAAATTTACTATTTCGTTCTGGCTTCTTGGCGTATATAGATTTTTTGCCATTTAACTTAAAGTTTTGTGTCGATATATGCACCAAAAACGCTAAGGTAGCCAATTTTGGGGTTAGGTATCACTGATGACCTATAAAATTTTTTATTGTGGCGCGTGCTAAATTAATTATTTTGTAATTATCCAATCGCTTTAATAGACTAATGCCCAATTTTCAGGATAGTATTTAAATCTATATTATGTTAATTTTCATTAAAAATTAAATCGTATTTAATTACAGATTGATTTTTTGAGTTTTATATGAAAAGTCTTATTTAATTAAGATAAAAGTATGGTAGCACTACTAAATACAAAAAAATATCATAAAAAAGTGTAGTTATTTACAAGGTGGTCTCAAAAAACAGCTGGTTGTAATTACTTTGTCTGTTGTTTTTGTATTGTTGTGATATTGAGTCCACCTTGCTAAGTTAATCCAATGGAAACTTAAGTTGCATTTAAATGTACCACATCGATGACTTAAGTTTTGTTTAGTGAAGAAGATAATTTTGTATTTAAAACGATAAAAGATCATTGAGAGGAATGTATTGAGGTCATTGCCAGAGGTACCAATTTTTGATATTTGTTCTTAAAATAAATGAACCGAATTCTAGCAAGGCATTAATTTTGGAATTGCCCTTGTAAGATTACAACTGTTTCGAGAAATGCATATTTTTAAAGAATATATAATTTTATTCATTCGATTAATAGCTCCTGAAGCTTTTGCAGTTGAATAGGGCTTAGATCTATACCCCAAAAATATAAGAATTAGATGAAGCAATTCTTTATATCATTGTGGCCTTTAATAGAATTGCTCAAATCTTCGCGTATTGGTAATGTAATATCAATGTCACTACTGCTGAAACAGATTTTCAGAATTTATTGCAGGGGGGTTACCGCCTATTTCGATTCGAAACGAAACATTTTTCGAAAGCAATTTCCGATTCGAAAGTTGAACCGAACTGCGTAACTCGTTCGAAACGATGACAGAGTTGTATTTATAAACAAATGGGAAATTTGATAAAAAGTTGGTAGCACTGTCACTAAAATACAAAAATGGACGAAAATATCCCAAAACAAAAGAAATATTAAATACTATTCAATGTGTAAAAATGTTATAATTGTGATTTTTTTTAATAAAAACTGATTGCATTTCCCTGTGGTTTGAAGATTCCAAAGAAAAAGTCAATCACTTCTTTATACTGCTTTTTGTACATGTACATACATACATATTTTTTTTAATATATTTTTTTTTTTTTTTTTTTGCAAATTTCAAGACCACAAATATTAAAACATTTACAATAATAACATTAGTAATTATTTAGTTTATATCAAATATAACATTATTTGGTTTAATTTGTTTATTTTACGCTTTTATTTATCTTGAAAGATTTAAATATTTACATTTTTTGTTTTTCGTTCACTTTGTCACCAACAAAATAGCTTTCGAACAATTTCCTAACACTTTTTGCTTAACAGACTCGTGTTTTCGTAATACAGAGTTGCACTTTCGAAAGGGATTTTTATTGTTCGTAATAGAGAGTTGCCGTTTCGAAAGGGATTTTTGGTTTTCGATAGTGTATAAAAAATTTCCGTTCATTCGAAACAAATTGTACGAAAATCGTAATACACAGTACAAATTGTTCGAACTCGTAAATTATTTCTTTCGAATCGAAATACGCGGTAACCCCCCAGGGCATAGAGCTACATCGTAAGAGCCGTAATAAACTGTCATAAACTGTGGGTACACAGCTAAAACAGCTATTTCTCAGGAACAGTAAGAGCAAATCCAAAAATATTCGTTTTTAAATTATTCAGAATTAATTCATCTTTTAGACTGCGTTGTTAGTTTTTTTATTTCCATTAAAATTTTAAAAGTTATAAAGCGTTTCTTACAAAATTTATCGAAAAATTACGAAAAATTGTTATGTAGGGTGCCTAGATGAGCAATAACTATTGCAAAAACGTATAATAGCCTTTGCACACAAAAATAAAATGTCAAAATTTTTCTTTTAAATTAATTTCTTAAAAGTGAAGAAAATCGTGGTTTTTTTTACAAAGTTATGAAGAAAAGTCATAAAAGACCGGCCAGCACGATTTTTAGCAAAAATTCGACTTGAGCGACCTTTAAACATCTTCCGCAAATTCTCAAAATGACGGTAAGTCGTTTTCCTGGGAACCGTAACAGTATGTATTTTTTTTTTAACAAATATTTTGTTATGACTTTTTGACAATTTTTTTAACCACAATTATCATGATCATGACACAAATTTTGACAGCGTTCTATTTTTTTTTTTTTTTTTTTTTTTTTTTTTTTTTTTTTTTTTTAAACTTCAGCTGTAATTTTATTTGAAAACAAATGCTTACATCTCCATATAAACATAAATGCGTATTTCATGGTTTTCAGCCGTATGTTGCTTATAGTAAAACACGTACGTAGGTACATATTTTACAATCATAATTCTCTTATAATGCCTAAGTTTAAAAATTATTACAAGTTAGAAAATAAATATTCAATGCATAAAAGTTAAAAGAATAACTTCATGAAATGACCTCGGATACTTTTAGTTTCTAGCTGATAGTAAGAACTTAATATAAGAATTATCCCTTTTCATACGAAATTATTTTAGGTACCACTATTTTAAGTCACAATTTATTATTATTTATAAAAAAAAATTAAGTAAAATCAATTTAAAATAAATAATGCTAAAAACAGATAAAAAAGTTTTCTAAAAATGCTAAAATGCTAAATTAAAATTTCGCAGCTAAATAAGAATTTGAATGCTAAATTTAGCTGCAGAAATGCCAAAATGGCCACACTGTCGCAGTAACTAAAGTCTCATCAGAGTAAGTAAATAAAGTAAAGTAGTTGCTTAAAAGCTTGTAATGTTCTATTTAAATAATGAAATATTGTTCTTTTTGATGTTTGTTTGCTCAATGGTTTACCTTTTGTAGTATATATGTACTATGTATTTCAATATGACCCTCAACATAAGCATTTCCAATTTCAGTTAGATTTTGATCAATAAATAGGTACTAAACAAGCCACATTAAATTCATAACGGCCTCATTAGCTAATTAAATTAGATTTCTCTTATATTTGTTTCTTTGAATTATGTCATTCCTTTAGTCTTCTTTCAGATACACATTATAAATACATAGCGTTAACTAATACGCAAAAGGCCCTAAATAACCAAAAAATAAAAATCGAATTTTTCATAAATTCTGATGTATTGCGTCAACAAACATGTGCACAAAATAGTTGTGGAATCCCTGCAAACAATTTCGATCGAAAAATAATCTAAATAGCTTTTGCTATTCAGTTCTTATTGATGTAGTTACATCGTTCGGAAAGAAGTGTCCCACTATGGTAATATTTACTTTAAGAATCCACTTAGTGACTATATTTTATGACGAATTAGAGTGCTTTGGAAGTTTTATATCAATTAAATTTAGTAGTATCGCTTTTGGCTCCAAAAAGCACTCTTTTGAAGTTAAATTTTTTCTTATTGTTCTTTATAATAAAAAATAGGCCATTTTACTGTTTCTCTTTGCTTGATTTTGTAAGGGAAATCTAAGAAAACAAATATTAAAAAATCTACAGTACATTTAATCAAAATAGCTATTAATGTTTTAAAGTAAAAAACCTAATGTGGACAAATTTTGTTAAAGGAAATTACACAAAATCACAAATTTGTTGAAACACTAACTTTGTAAACTTTCATCATATTATAACTAGCATTTCTTTTTATTGCTTTACAAAACTTATTTAACAAATTTTCTTCACTAGAAAAATTTAACAAACACACAAATTTTTACACAAACATTTTTAAAGTCATTAAATAAACAAACTGCCGTATTCATAAAAAACTAAAATGGATATGAAATCTGTTTTAAAAAAAATGTGTATAGAAATTTTGTTTTAAAATACGTTTGAAATCTATTTTATTTTTTATGAATACGACTGAAAGAGTTTAAAAAAATCACTAATATCCTTTAAAAAAAGATTATTATCAAATTATTATTTTTAATTTCATTTTCATTTGCTCTAAAAAATATGCATGAGAAATTATTAAACATTTAACCAATCTAACCGAAGATTATAAAGTTTGGGCTGTTTTGTGCGCTCATTTATACAACTTTCGTGAACTAGAACACTTTTCGGTAACATTTTGATTCCGCGGAGTCCAAATTTTAAGTACAATACTATAACTATTTCATTTTTCAAATATTAAAAATTTCACTTTATTTTACATAATTTTATAAATTTATATTATTTTACACGCACGTAGCACCGATCACATGGCAACTTATATACAAACAGTGCTCCTTTACGCATTTTGCTTCTGTAATATTCACTATTAAACAGCAAATCGTTGCGAAGAAGTCAATATAATATGTGAAATGTTCAATTGTGCCATTGTTGCAGTTGTATAACTGTTAAATTTATCTGAACAACTCATTAAAGTGACGAAAAAGTATTATTTAAGAACTTATAATTTGATTCTAACGTGTTTTGTTGTTGCTAAATTCCGAAAAATCTACTGTTTAACTACCAAATGTGACGATGTAGTTAAAATTCGTAGATAATCGAAAAACACTCTACCAATTGCTTGGAGTGATCTTCGAATAAACGATTTTATTAACAGAAAAAATTTAAAAAAAAACGGCACTTTCTACAAAAGATTGGGTAGGTTCGTTAAAACATCACTGCACTGCATCAGTTATTTCAAATGCTTATATATGTATATATATTTATATATATATATATCAATGTCAAATACTCCACAATAATAGATAAACAATGAAACAAATTATAATTACTTTTTTATCGGCATTACAAAAATTTGCTTTTCTGATGCAGCGCAGTGATGCATGTACGAACGTACCCATTATATAATGGGCTAAATTGTCAATTATCAAAACAACAGGTATTTTTTACAAGAAAAAAAATTATAAACAGTTAAAGGAAATTTATCATTTTAAATAGTTTTTTTTTGCTTCTACTGCAACATTTTCAAAATGTTAAATAGGACCTTTTGCGTTTGAGGTAACGATATGAATGTACATAAACTGAGCACACAATGGTATACTTATAATTTTAAACTTAGAGCTAGGCTAGCAACAAACAGATATATTCAGATTTCATGCTAGGAAAAATAAAAAAAAAAACAAAAACTTTTATATTTGTTGTTGTCATTTTGGCAATGTATTATATTTACTACATTTTATGTTTTCAGTTAAGTTTTTTTTCATATTGTTGTTGAAGTTGTTTCGCACACAAATTTATTTTTTAAGCTTTTGTATCGTGTCAAGCTTCTAAAACACAAAAGTGTACTGCTGCTTATCGTTACCACCACCACTAACACTACTACTTCTACTTCGGCCAACAGACAGACTACAATTTAGAACTATAGATAATATTTCAGTAAGCACGAATGCCTGCCAACCATATGCATGCGGTTATTGTTTGCCAAGCTGAAGTTTTTAAACGCTAGTTTGTCTACTTGACTGACTAAATGAGCGAACGACTTACAGACGGACTAATAAATGTACAAAAATACGACTTCTTGCTTACCTTAATATTTTGCCTCTATATTGAGAGCTGCTACCGCCGACTGGCTGCCATAATCAAGAAATGAGTTCAAGGCCGTTTAAGTGGCACACAATAATATTTATTAATACTAGTTTAAAACCAAAAAATCTCTACTTTAGTCTACTACCTTAAAAAAAAAAAAAAAAAAAACATATTCATTCTCTAAAATACACACTTAAAAACTAAAATGAAACTACCAAATTATTAGCTAACAATAAAAATCTAAACGTCAAGATTATTACATATTGAATACACAAAAAATACAAAGTTTTAGTACCTATGTATTAATGTGCGAAAAATAAATCAAAGATTTTTTAATGAACAAACATATACGCATGACAATCTACCACACATTTAAAACATGTGGCTTATTATTAGAGTTTTTCTTTTCCTGGACTTTTTAATTTCCCGGGAAAGTGGGATTTATTTTTCAATTTCCCGGGAATTTTTCGAAAATCCCGCCTAATATAAAACAGTTCAAAGCGGCCCACTAACTATCGACTTGTCGGCCGACAGGTTTTACGTTTCTAACGCAATTCACTTGTTTATTGTCAAATGACTGTATTGTCACATCAGCAATTCCACAAATAAAACGCTAGTTTGGAAATAAAAATCGACAAAACATATAAATTAAGCCACAATAATAGAACTCTGTGCTACAAACAAAGCAGAAAAGAAAACAAAGGAATAGACAAAAAACAAACAAAGCAGTATACCAAAAATATAGATTAGAGTTTTATGAAAAATATTTTAAAAACCTATTTAATTTAATAAGTGGTGGTGTTTAAAAAAAATATAATAATAATAAAAATATTTAGTGTTTGTGTATAGGAAAAATTTTGTTAACTACAACTACAACACAAGTGAATGATTATGACATTTGCGGTCGCATAATATTTCTTAGAATGCCGCAAATTTGTATGAAAACTGTTACGTTATCGGTCGCTTGCATTGTCGATCGACTTTTCGTGCTGAAAATTGTTTGTGGGCCGCAAATCAGCTGTTCGTCGTTGAAAATCCAAGCGACCGATATCGGTTGACATCGGGGGCTAGACTGTAAGTTTGTCAATGTCATTTGACAGCTTATTTCTTATTTCAATAAAGAAGGGTCCTATCAATGACAAAAATTTTCCCTTTCCATTAAAGTCAAAAGAACATCATATAATCTCTGGAAAGGTGTAGTTTTCTTAGTACTTCTTTCAAAAACTAGTGATTCATTTTATAACGAAAAATATTTTCTCTAAATCGAAAAAGCGTTTCCTTTACTAATTGCTGCATTCAAAATTATCTGACATGGTAATTTTTCACTTTTATCATCATCTCTTACATAAATAGTATTTACTGCATTTTCAGTTTCTAATCCAAAAAATCTTTTAAGCAGCTGCTCGCATAAAAAGTTATAAAACTTTTTAAGCAGAGTGAACAACTTAAAATCAAAATGGGTCTTTATAATTATTTAAAATTGTGTCTTTTACTAGTGCGAAATTTTAGAGCATCAAACATTAATCCTTCAGCCTTATTGCGGCTGTCGTTGTCGTATACGACTGTGCCGTTTTTTGTAGTAGCTAATGGCAGACATGTTGTGTTTTACTTTAATCTATTACAAAAAAACGACACAGTCGTATAATTATAACAGCAGTAAAATTGCTATAATTAAAAATAAAAATCCCGCGAATACCCGCACAAATTTCTCAAAAACATTCCCGAAAAGGATTTTAATCCCGTACGAAAAACACTACTTATTACACAACAAGCACATACATGTACACACATGAGTTCAGCTACGGTCACGCTTGGAAAATATTTAACTATATCAACGTAACCACTACTTTTGTTCAGGGTTAGTGTGATTTAACTTGGCTTATATATTACAAAATAAAATTAATAATGCTGCAAAAAGCTACTTTTATATAATTTTAAATAAATGTGAACCCATTTAAAAAAGATATTGGAACTGAAGGAAATAAATTAAGTTAGTCTTATGGTTACGTCTTTTCGTCAATTATTTGCCAAGTGTGACCACCGTTAGCTTTATTTTGTCTAAAAGAATTATACGTGGTAAAAATTACACATCACTCATGTTTGCGCGTAGTGGTGACGTATGGGAGCGTATTTGTTTAAATATCATCAAAACCAATACGCAATACTCTCATCGCTTATACTCGTATGTACAAAAACAAACAACGGTAGCCGAAAAAAGTAGAACCCCAAAGAGGGCAATAAATCAGTTACACAAATGTGAATTATTCTCCTTTTTTAAGTCGACTCCTACTCTAACCTTGATGTTAAATGTATGTATATGAGACTGGTCCTTATTTTACTTTAAACTCTTTTTTTTAATGCAGTACCTTTTAAATAGCCTAAATATAGTATGAAAATGATTCTGTAAATACTAGTATTGTGGTTATTTTGTTAACTTTTAATGGTTTTTAATCCAAATTTAGATATTTTTTTAATTAGGCTTAAGTTCATTGAATTTAATTTTCATTAAATTATTTTTATGAAGACAGGAATTTTACAACATGTAATCAATTAAAATTTTTTATTGATAATTTTTCATTCTTGACTGCGCTGAGATTTGAAAAACAACATGAAAAACAAAAAAAAAAAAAAAATGTACTTTGGATTTCAAGAAGAATTCTTGACAAAAGGTACGAAAAAATAGAAGTTAGGAAGAACATATAAATCAATTAAAATAGATAATCATTCATTCAAAAAAAATAAGCAAATTTCGATCTACCAAAGTGAAATACCATTTGGTTTAAGGATTGATGTTTGACTATTGACGTCGCCCGGCCTCAATAGCCGAGTGAGTAAAACGGCAAACCCCACTGACGAGATTGTGTGGTTTCAATCGAAACTAGTATAGGCAACCTGTCCGTGAAAGCCTGGGTTCAAATCTCAGCGCAGTCAATAATGAACAATTATCAATAAAAAATTTTAATTGATTTCATGTTGTATAATTCCTGTCTTCATAAAAATAATTTAATGAAAATTAAATTCAATGAACTTAAGCCTAATTAAAAAAATATCTAAAGATTCTGTAAATATTTAAAATCGATATTTGAATTCTAACACGTGCAGCATTGAGCTTTTATATAGTTATTTACGTACACAGAAAAAATTATTAAATTTCTCCAATCACCAAATTTATTCCAAATTCATAATATCAAGCAAACAAGTTGAACCTATTACCAAAATGATTATATTGATTACTAAAAATTTTAAAATTTTGAAAAAATATTTTCAATAAATGATATTTTTAATTTTAATTAAACAAGTGATCAACAAATTTGCCATTTCAAATACTGTGTTAATTTATTTAAATAAATATTGACAATTCCCAACTACAATTCTACATGTTTAAATTATTTTATTTTAAACGAAAAAAGTCAATTAAGATTAATTAATTAAAATTTTAATTGAAAATTTATTTTAAAACAACTAAAATGTTAATTAAATCAAAATTAAATTTTTAAATTTTTTCAACAAAAAAAATAATGATTCAATTATCACATTAATTAAATTTAAATACTTTTTAAACCATTTTTATAATTGATAAAACACTTTTTTCTGTGTATGTAAAGAGACTGGTCCTTATATCCTGACTTGAAAATTTTTAAAGCAGACCCTCTTAAAAATTTTTATTTTGGAAAATATTAAGGCCCTAATCATGTACAACGCAGCGCAACGCCACAGAACTAACGCAACGCCAAAGAATAACATTGAAAGCACAAACAATGTCATTAATATTTTGTAATTTTGTTGTTGCTTTCTACAGAAATTCACATTGCGTTTAAAAATTTCAAACGCTCCATTGCTTGTGTCGTTGAAAATTTTATAACGGTACATGAATTTCTGTTGAAAGCAACAACAAAATTACAAAATATTTATGACATTGTTTGTGCTTTCAATGTTATTGTTTGGCGTTGCGCTGCGTTGTACATGATAAGGGCCTAAATTTTTTTTGTTAAATATTTTATGCCAAAAAATTTTGGAGCCGGAGTCGGGAATTTTTGTGGGTACTTCGACTCCGACTCCGGTACAAAAGCCTCAACCGACTCTACTTTTCCGACTCCATAGCCCTGCATTTAAGAATAAAGTACTACCCCTTGCCTTGGAGATGGAGCTATTGGCTAGCAAAATCACACCAAATAGAAACTCTTTTCCATAAGGTTAAGGCTAAAATTAGACCATCAGCCAAAGCTTTTCAGATACTACCTACTTTCCAAAGTTTGAGATTAAATCAAAGCCGCCACATGACCGCCAAATGTACCTTCCAATAAACAGTCTGGTACTCAAAGATTCGTGATAAAGTAGTAACCCCTCGCTATGAAACTGGCGTTACTTATGCCCTTATTACGGTTTACAGCTCAGCTCAGTTGAGTTGTAATAAAAACATCTACTAGTGTTGAGTTGTAATATTTCGATGTTTTTGTTAACCGCAATATAGCAGAGTTGTAAACCATAATACAAAAATGCAAAATTTCAACTGAACTAGAATTGAGTTGTAATCCGTAATAGGGGCATTAATATCCGCTGTAAATAAAGCTCTGTCGGATAGCAACGGCACAACAACTCGTTTACAAGCCGAACATTTTAATAAGTTATAGAACAAAAATTAGTCCCCCTTTCTCCAGAGTTTGGGCTTAAATCAAAGTCGCCAACTGATTCCCTTACCTATTAACAGTCTAGAAATTCAAGGTTCTAGGAACTGATTTATACGGGGCCGCGATAAATAAGCAATCTTTCTAATTATTTACTGTTATGGCATAAAATTGCCATAAGCGTAAACCACTATTATGGTATAAATTGCATAGCGCAAGTTAAGGAGTCAAAATTGTTGGGCAAATTTACCAAGTTTGTGTAAATAAAAAATACAATTATTAATATGGCGAAAAAATGCACAGTTTGCACAAATTGCGAGACTTTTAAGATATATCATAAAAAATTAATTAATTGTCTATTAAAACTAAAATCTTGTTTAATTATATCTCAGTATTATTTTCATCATCTTTTAACACAATTTTTTTAATATTTTGTCAAAAATTTAACATTCTTAAAATTTATAAAAATAGAAATCCCTGCTCTTCAACTAAATTGATTTATAGATGGAATTAAATATTCTCAACGAGAAATTCTGCTCATTTAAATTTTGCCATTAACGTTTCCCATATTTACATTAAAAACTGACTTCGTAGCTTCGCCTTATTTTTTTTAGTGTGTATATCATCAGCTGCGAATACATATACATATGTATGTAGAAATTAAAGAATATTAGTTGAAAATAAACACAATAAAAAATATAAACAAACTATAAAAAATACAACAATAATCAGATAAAATAAATGAAAACATACGTTTTTCTTGTTTCATTTATACATACATACAAAAGTACAAATGTGTTAGTGTGTGTGTATATAAATTAGGGGAGAACAGCTGATTTCAATATGTTATTGCTGATTGTTTTCATTTTTATTATTTTTTTTTTATTTCCTTTGCTAGTTCTTTCTCCTTCTCTCTTTTTTTTGTCGTTTAATTTGTAAATACGTAAGTGAGATGGTGTTTGTGTGTTAAACGCTCAATGCTGTTCATTTGCTTTGTAACAAGTTTTAATTTTATTGAGTTTTTCTTTTACTACGTCATTTCTTAAAAGCCAAAAAAGCAACAAAAACCAATGCTTTGCTGACAGTTTTGCACTCAATTATTTTTGTTTTTCTTTAAGAAGCCTTCTTTATTACTAACTCAAATTTATTTTCTTTTTATTTTTAACTTGAAAATGAATCCTGTAGCACCGAGATGGGAAGCTTAGTAGTTAGTCATTTCAGAGTCGTATTTTCGTTCATACTTTTTGCAACAATTTATAGTTTTAAAAGTTGGTATATTAAAAAAGATACTTACTCTATAATTGAGCGTTTGAGAGTTGTTATTTTAATCACAATGAACCAGAAACAATTTAATTTTTTTCCTTAATAATTTGTTGTGTAACTCAATAGGTATTATTTTAAATATTTTAGTATATTTTTTTCTTATGCTAATCTCGCGAAGCTCTACGGTTGTCTGCAGGATACCAGATTCTCTGGCGATAGACTCACTACCAACTAGCCTACCAAGGCAACGCACTTTGTGGGTAATTAAACGGCAAAAAAATGTAATTTTACACACCTGTAAATTCAATTATAATGAATACAAATTTTGAGGAAAAAAGCTAATAGGTAGTACTTTTATAAATTAATGCAAACTATTGAGAGTCCTACTTAAGAGGGTTAAAAAAAAATTTAATTACATATTTATTTATTGACTTTATAAAATCAGTTTGTCAACTATAAGTTTGCGCAAATCGATGACTGATTTTCACAATTAATTTAGATAATTTGGTAGCGTTTTAAAAAAATAAAACGTTAATTTTATATCAGGTGTAATATTATTAAAATCGGGTACTTTTTTTTCATCGCAAGTGTAATGTTCAGTTTTGCTGGTGGTAACACTGTTATACATACATACACTCTCTCCTTTTCATTTACATTAACTAAATAATTTTTGAGAGTTTTAATGGAGCGAGTTTCCTCTTCCCTTTTTGAGTTTTTATGTTCATTTCGTTTAATTTTTCTTTTACTTCGTGGTCATTTGCTTTTTAAAGTTGAACAGTTATAGATACTTTTACAATCTTCCATCTTATTGTCTACAACGGAAAAAAATAAATCGAGTTTAATTTTGTGTGTGTGCTTTATTAAATAAATTTTTTTTTCTTTATTTCTATTATAATTTTGTGTTAAATTTTAAAAATTATTTAAGTCGCTAACTTGGAGGACATTTTGAATATTGGAAACCTCCCTTAGAATTTAATTATTATGTTCTTGTTTCTTCTCCACACGAACCGATGTCACTGACCTATTTGTGTACATGAGCAGCATAAACCAATAAATGTGTTTATGGACAGAAATATAATCCTATTCCTTGGAAAGGGAATAATCCTTAAAGTCTTTTCAAATTGAAAATTCTGGTTAAATGAAAGAAAATAATATGTATTCTTAAAAACGTTATTTCAAATAGAAATTAACCTATTGCCCTAAACAGGCATGCAAGGGAAATTAAATTGGAAAATAAAACGATTTAAAACGGAAAATTTCGTTTTTAATCAGGCCTGTCACAGAATTAAATTCCGAAGTGGAAGTACATAATTCCGTTTTTTACTCCTCCAAAAAACGACAATTTTATATAAAAAAGCTACAACAAATTTGATCGGAATCGCAACTACGGAATCAAAATTATATCGATCGGAAAGTGTGCCAGGCCTGAATATCTTCAAAAATTTATTAAAAAAAAAAAAAAAAAAAAAAAAATTGAAAACATACAAAGGGTTATTTTAAAAATATGTATAACACATTTTCCTTTATAAATTCAGCCTTATTTTTATAAAATAATTTTGTAAGCTAACAAACTTAATTTTTTGTTTAACGTTTTTTTATGCTTTATTCCCGGAAATTTATTTTAAAATTTATACGTATTAGCAAAATTATAAATACCAGATTTGGTTTATCTATTGCTTTATTTTCACCACATTTAAAATTTATTATTAATTTGATACGATCACCATTTAAAATATATCGCATTATGGCTTATTAGCAAGAGATAAGTAATAACCTCAAAATCCAACTAAAACACCAAGTCATAATCTAGGTTTCTCTAAATATTTAATAGATGTTTTCTATTCTTATGCCCCACGGGCCGTCGCATGATAGATCAAATTTTTTGTTATAAAAATTGGTCCAAAATGTATTTTCTTTAATTTGCTTAAACCGGTTTAAAAAAAATTATCCAAAACTGTATGCCCTTATTTGTGTTTGTACATACATATATGTGTATGTATTCTACATTACATTTCTCTCACTTAGAAGATATTTCCATATCAGTAATGATGTGCAGGGTTGTCAGATTGATTTTGATCTTTTTCGCCAAATTCAATGTCGAAAATCGCCAAAATCGCCAAAGCATTTATTTTTTTCGATTTCGACAATAATATATGTACCTATTTTTAGAATAATTAAAAATATTTTTTCATAAATCCCAAAAAAAATTTTTTCCGTATCCCTAAAATCCGCCAAAAATTCAAAAAAAGTCGCCATATATGTTGTTTAATTTTTATTTAACAAAAAAGGTGCAATGTTTAAAATATTTTATAGTAGTCTACTTAAAGTAACAAAAAAAAGGATTTTTCGGTAATTATTAAACAAATATTGGATGTACAATATATTTGTATGTAGTTGCAGTTCTATTATATAACTAAAACGCTATATAGTTCACCAAGAAGACTAACTTGTTGTCTTCTTTTTTGAAATACATTGTGAAGGTAGAAAAGAAATGCAACATGTGCTATTTATATTCATATAACTTTTGGCTCGTAAAAACGTGTCGAAAACTTCATATCGCATTCTACTTCAAAGCAGATATTTAGTGAATTTCAATATTTCAATACAGGTACCTGCCGTATCCTTGTAGCTATAAATTGTTGGCCTAAACTGATCTTAATTAGATTGAATATCATCATTACAATTTTCTTTTAACAAACTGTATTTTTTCTATTGTATTTCATTAACATCCAAGGGTAAGTTATGATTCATAAAAAATCTTTAAAATATATTTAAAAACAACAAATTTTGTGTGATAATTTGTCACATTTTATAATGGAAAAATTTTCATAAACTTTCATTATATTCATTTTTAAAGAATTCTACTTATTACTTCTTTCAAGAGCACATTTAAATGTGAAAAAAAAAAATTCTCGAAGATTATCTTCATCAGCCATTTCAACATTATTTAGTTTTAAATACTGGTCATACATATGAATGCATCAAATTTCATACATTGAAATACTAGAATAAAAAAAATATTATTTCTTCGTTTTGAATTTAACAAATTTCAAAACAAATAGATGGCTCATCAAAAATAGCCAACAAAATCGCCAACTATTTTATAAATCGCCAAAAAATCGCCATGTCTCCAAATCGAAAATTAGGTCGCCAAAAGAGTTTGAAAATCGCCACGTTTGGCGAGAAATCGCCACATCTGACAGCCCTGATGATGTGTAGGTACATACTTATAAATAAATAAGAGTTGGTTTCAGTGTGGCCAGCTGAGGTAATTTGTCTTAAAATTGGGGATTTAATATTAATTTGGGGACAGATTTTCGTGAAAGGGGATTTAGGCATTTTTGCAAAAGTTTGGAATACATAAAAAACATTCTTCATGTTTATTATTATTATAAAAAAAATTACTTTTTTTATGTCTTTGGTTCCGCGAAATGACAGAAATTTTTTTTTATCAATAAACATTTCTAGTGTTTTTAAGCAATATGCGTTTATCACAACATTTTGAAGAAATTCATTTCATAAGACTAGAAAACACACAATTTCGTGAAGATGGATATATATATTCCATAGGCCCCATATAAAGCCAACTTGCAAAAACACTAATACGTCTGTGACAAATAAATATATATTGGGGTAAAATTTGTGTTCATTTAGTTATATGAGACCAAAATCTAAACTAAACAATTTTATGATAATCGATTCAGAATTTTCGAAATTTAAATCATAGGTCCCCGAAACAAATTGGATGGGATGATTGGTGCAGAATTTATCATAAATCCCATATAAAACCCACGCCCTAAATATAGGAACGCTCGGTGGAGGGTATCAAAGATATGACACTGCCAACGGCGAATTCAACTACAGGTGGTGCAAAAAGCAATCTGATTTTGACATTTCGAACCAATTTGTTTTGCTGTTGTAAGAAACTGTTGGCATTTCGAACTGTAAACACTAAAAATGCAATGCATTAAATAATTTAAAATTGGGGATTTAGATTTTGAGATGGCTTTATTTGGGGTTATCAAACTTTCAATTCGGGAAATGACCCAAAACTGTGCTGGCAACACTGGTTGGTTTCAAGTAGTATAATTTCATAAGCTCTTTAAACCATATCCTCTTTGTAATATAATCTACTCAGATTAATATTGATAATGATATTGTGTTTTTGTACCCAAAAACTTCAATATTTTTTATAGGTTTCTTTATTTAAATAATCATGGGAATACATTATTTAATTATCTCGAAATTTCTGTCCATGTAAGTCTTGAGATCAAGGTGTAATAAAAATAAGATCAAAAAAGAGAAGAAACTCCAGAATTTAGTTTTCAAGAAATTGTTTTTACATACTACAATGATTTTACATAATTCATTGGAAAACTTAAGTATTTCTTCGCCATGTGCTCAAATTTTGGGTATAAAATTTCACTGCGCCAGTAAGCAAGCGGATATGCGTCTCTAGAAAAATTAGAAGATCTAAGGTATCTATAGACTTCTTCTTTAGCTGAACCACAGCGAAGAATAGACAGAGGACAATCCTTCTCGAAATTTTCTTATAAGATTTTCACAAACGCGCCATAGGTCAGTTCTTATTAGAACTTTTATTAGGTGTAGGGGTGACCGTATCTTCAACACTTTCTGAATGCAGAGTAGGCAATTTTTTGGACTTTGAACTATTCTGCAACTCAGTTTATTCATTTGTCCTATTTTCTAACAACTTTGGATTAATGAGAGAACATTTTGCTACTATGACGCAAAGCAAAATTGCTAAAGCTGCAAGTCCACACCAAGTGTTTAATGCACTTAAGCTGGGATCACTCGATTGCCGCAAATGCACCAATATGACACAATTTTGATTGTGCTTTATTGACGCACAATAATGAAATTACCCCAATAAAATATTCGGAAATCACACGATTGCCCTGTTTTATACAAATTTAATTGCCGCTAGTTGGTACAAAGCGAAATGGGTACAATAATTGCCGCAGCACAGCCACACTATTGTTCTTACTTGTGTCAACTGCGAAAACAGCTGTTGTGGTAGATTTTTTATTTGTTTGAAAGAATATATGATAAAAATTGTATTATATATTCAAACAAATTTTCGTTCAATAGTTTTCTTTTAAATTTTTTAAGTAAAATACATGAAATTCCAAAAATTAAACGAAGTTAAATTCTATATTAAATATATAAATAAATAGAGAATATTTATATTCAAAAATAAATTCGCTTTTAAGAATTGCAATACCTTTTGCTCCGTTTTTCTGTATATATTCTTTTATATTGTCCTGAACAGCTATTGCAATAATTTAAAAAAAATTATACATATATCAAAAGTTATTTTCGGGAATCAAAAAATTTATCATTAATTTATATATTAATGACTTGCTAAATTCCCAATTTTTATTTTTGATAAATTTAAATTTTATTTTTAATTTATTCCTACTAAAAGAAACACACAAAAGTTAATTTATTAAAAATTGCAAATAGCGAAACTTATTGTGTTGTTTAATTACCGCACAAGAACCAAATAAATATTGGTAAATTTTTGTCATTTTTATTGACGCGAGGTTTAATATCAAGTAGTCACAGCATTGCCGCGCCAGGGTTGCATTTTATTGGTAAAAAAGTAAGCACAATACAATCAATTGGTACATGAGCCATTTGATTGTGCAGTCACACGATTGGGGTATTAAAAAGTGTGAACACTGGTGCATTGCGGCAATCGTATGATCCCAGCTTTAGCTGGTACTAATTTCCGTTTTTGTTGTAATGTTGTATTTGTTGCCGTAGCGCTGCCACCTGTATTATTTCACCATGGGATTACCCCCATATTCATAAAAAATATTTTAGGTCTACGATAATTTGTTTAATAAACCTTATAATAATCAAAAATATTTTGTTTGAATATGGGGGAAAATTTTATGTTTCCATCTACTTATTCCGTTAATTAAAAGAGTCATTATTTATTTACTCCCAACAAAAGAGTCAAGTCGCGATGTTTGTAAACAAAGCGGAAATGGGTAGTTTATGTGTTGTAACTGATGTTATAAAAACAACAACTCTTACAACAAATGCACATACGTTAACATGGCAGCTTTTGTTATATTTTGGGGTGTTAACAAAAATTCACCCAAAGAAAAAGAGTAGTATGTAAATTTAAGCACAAATCTTAAGTTCTAAAACTAAGTAGGGAATTGAAGTAAAAAGGATTACTTTCTTATGTTTACCCTACCAAATAGAGGACATTTAAATTTATGCGATTGAAAATAGTACAAAAGGAAAAGTATCAGGTAAATGTCTTTAATTTTAACTTAAAACTTAAACAAAAGAATACTAAAATAACCGAACTGGTGATGAAGGAAGTTATATGTCAAAATTTTCCAAATGACAATAGTCTGAAAAATCCTTCACAAAAAGGTCATGCAGGGATGAAAGTTAGTTACAAAAGAATATATGAACTTGTTTATCAGTGAGAGCCAGCATTTTTGGTATACATACCCCTAACTACTCTAAGAATTTTTAAAATCCCACAGATTATGATTATTTGTAGATTATGCTCAAAAACAAAAACACTTCTAACAAAAAAACCCCTAACAAGTGATGTCAAGACAAATAATTTTTTTTTGAGAATAAATGTTTTATACAATAAACAAATAAAAAAAACGTTGTATCACGTAGTAAAATAACAAACTGTGAATGCAGTTAATGCTGCTTTATTCAGTCTGTTGCTCTCTGCTTCTGCTGCAAAAGTACAAAAAAGGATGTTGACCGAAAGATTCGAACACGAATGTTTTTTTTTAAGACATTGAATACAAAACAAGTTTGAAGTAAAATTGTTTTCTTTGTTTTTTTTTTTTAAATCTTTTTCAAGCTACATACATACGTACAAAAACAAGTGAAGTAAATATATGAAATACATAAAAATAAAATGAGAGAAAAAGTATCTTGAGTGGTTTTGTTTTGTGTGAATTCTTGCCTGCATATTCTGCTGCAATGGTTTTTTTTTACTATATTTTCTATTAAGTACGTTTGTATTATTATTTTTTTATTTTGATTTATAAATTAAATTCCTTTTTGTATATTTGAATAAGGTTGGTTTGAAATTGAGTTTTAAAGTAGGAATAGCTAAGTGAAATTCTACTAATAGCCTATTTCCAATGTGCGAAAGAATTCTTTCGTTCGTAGGTATATTTACATTGAAAACAAAAACAAAGTCTAAAAATTTGTTTTGTTTTCAATGTAGTTATACGAAAGAAAGAATTCTTTCGCACATCGGAAATAGGCTATAAATCTAAAGTTTTACTTTTTTGAGTCAATTTGAACAAAACAATTTTTATATAGTGATTTGTGATATTATTTGGGTTTGTATGAAAGACCATTTATTTCAGCTATTCCATAAGATTATTGAGAACCAGAATCTTTGATTTGAAAATAATACAGTGAACTAATTTTTTTTTTGCAATTATGGATACCTGTTGTATTCTTCGGTATAGTTGTACCTTTTGAAATTTATGTAGAACTAGTTTAAATGGTGCAATAAATAATTAAATATTCACCCCTATTATGTAAGTTGATGTCGACATATTTTATAAGAATGTTGTGTCGACCTCGACTAGTTCTGTCAAAAAAAAAAAAAAAAAAAAAAAAAAAAAAAAAAAAAAAAAAAAAAAAAAAAAAAAAAAAAAAAAATCCAATACCTAATTATATTTCTTTCAGAAGTTTAGCGATTTCAAACAAATTTTAGGAATTGTTGCCAATTTTGCAATTTTTCTCGAATTTTTGCCATGTTCGCGAAAGAAGCTAATTTAGCTGTAATATAGCAATTTTTACCAGGGACCGTAAATAACAGGCAATTTAAACTAAAAAACTTTTCATGTTAGAGTCAACGGAGACTATACTGTCATATACCAATATATTCGAATTGGCGAGCTCTTTCTTTGGTGATCTTAAAAAAACGATCTCAACTCTACAGTTAAGAGTTATTTTTCAACGTAAAAATAAAAAGTCGAATAAAACTCTAAAAAAGAGTGTTATTTTTTCAGTCTAAATTTTAGACTCTAAAATAAGTTTGAAGAGTTTTATTATTTCCGTTTTAAATAAAACTGATTTAATAAGGAGCTTAATTTTTCCATCTAAAATAAAACTCATTTGAGGAGTATTATTTTTTCCAGCTAAATAAAACTCATTCAAACTCATTATTCACAAAAAGAAACAAAAATTCCCAAATTGCATTTGTTAAAATTATTGAGTTGAATACATCAAATTTTCAAAGTAAATGATGAAAAACATATCGGGCCATTCTGCTGGTGGCTCATAAGTGAAAATTTATTTCTTTGGAAAGATTTTTAAATATCAAAAACAAATTTAACTAATTTTCACAATTATTTGTTGGAAAAAATCGGATTTTTTCAATAAACTAAATGCAAAATAAATTGTTTGAATATGCAAATTTGATCCTGACAAGCAACATAAAACTGAAATGAGTTATATTTTCTGAGAAAAATAATTGTTTTATTTTATGACGGCGAAAGAAAACTCCCCAAAAGAGTTTTATTTTATGACGGTGAAATAAAACTTTTTTTAAGAGTTTGTTTCGAGCTTTTATTTTTACGTTGACAAATATGTAACTGTGTAAGATGGAATTTTGTTTTTTAATTCACAAAATAACTGTTATTAAATAACTTTTTTAATATCACTTACAACCGTTACGGACCGAATTTTTGCCATTCCATATAGTTTGGACTTTTAATCAATCTAATGGCTGGTTTAAAAAACTTTAAATTTTTATCGAATTTTCGCTGTTTTTCGCGTACTTTTGTTGCTCTTTGATGCAATCGTTGCAAATTAAAAATTTTCGCGAATTTCGAACTTTTGAAATTTTTATCTTAAAATATTCACCCCCCCCCCCGACCGACGGCTTTGGTTATTCATGTGTTACTCCATAGTGGGCATTTCGCCCAAGTTTAAAGTAAATTTTATGTACACAGGTGTTTGGCAAACTTTTGATGGACTAATATAAACATTAAATTTTAACAATTACATTTTAACGTTCATTTGAGTCATTGAAAAATTTCCTGTCGACTAAAACAGAGTCAATTCTACTTAAAGACGACTTAAAAGCGACTTATCAAATATCAGGTAGTGGTCAATATTAATCAATTTTTGTCAATAACAACTAAAAAAGTACAATTATTGTTCCGTTGCCATCGACTTTCATAATACGGGTGATTATTGTCGATAACAGTAAACAAAAACTATCAATTTTACAAACTGTACCAATTCTGTTCTAAACCTATTAGGTCATTGCTTAGAGAGAGTTTTTTCTGATAAGTTTTGTTTTTAAGTACTCATTGTAATTATCAGAGAAGACAAATTTGCTTTTTTTGCTGTTTTGCTTCTTTTTGGCTGTTTTTGCCCATATGTGCTTTTTTTGCTGTTTTTGTTATTATGGTGCTTATTTTGCTTTTTTCCTATGTTTTTGCTGTAAAATAGCTTTTTTAACATAATTTTTACGTAAAAAATATTTTTTTGAGAAAACATGAGAAAAAAAAAAATAATTGACAACTTTTTTCTGGGTTAAAACAAAAATATGTTAGTTGTGGACTCAACGTTTTTGGGCGCTTTATTACAACTAAAATTAATAAACTTACCATCCCAAAAAAAAAAACAGCCATGTTACTTATTTGAGTTTAAAACAAAATAAGTAAACCGGCCGTTGTGAACGAAAAAATAATAAAAAAAAAAAAAGCCATCCCAGTTTCAAAAACATCTTTCAAAAGTACGCCAATTTGTCAGTTCGATCTATTCGAGGTAAATACATACCTCAAATGTATACGGAAGCTTTGGGGAAAATGCGTGAAAAGGCTAAAGGTAAATATATATGGATTTCTGTTGATGAAACAACAGACAGTCAACAAATAAATGTGGCCAACTTTATATTTGGTATTTTAAATGACGATGTTGGAAATAAACCTTTTTTATTGAACATGGGTGTTCTCGAAAATGCAAATGGGGCTTCTATTGTATCTTTCTTCAACGATTCATTACAAATTGTATGGCCTGATGGTAAGTGATATTGATTCATAATTTTTTTTTTATTTTTTATGTTTTTTTTTTTAATTTAATCTAGGCATTCAATACGACAAAATATTGCTAATGGTAACTGATGCAGCGCTTAGAGTTTCAGCATGTAAATAAATTAATATCTTGTACCAAATCCGTTTTTGTTAAGTTAATTTTTCAATACCTCGTATTTACACACATACAAACTAAAATTTTAATTTCCATAGGCTCCTCGTAGAAAGCAGTTATTTTTACAAATGAATCCCAATTTGGCTCTTCCACCGTTCTCATGCCCTACACGTTGGGGTACTTGGATAGAAGCCACAATGCATATGCAGAATACCTTGTTAAAGTAAAGGCTGTTATTTCTTAACTGAAAAGTGAAGACTCAGATTCGATCGCGCACGCCAAGGAAATATATAACTTGCCCGGATTAAGTTCCCAACTTGCGTTAATCAAAAACAATTTTTCAATTATTGTGTCTTCTATAAAAAAAGCTACAAACAGTTGGGTTAGCTATTCACGAAAGTGTAAATATTGTGTCAAATGTACGAAAAGCTCTTGAGAATCTACATGAAAAAATATATATGAAGAAATTTAATGCAGTATGTATTTCAAAGAAATCCGGGGTTCAAACAAATTTTACAAATAAACAGCATTCTTCAAACTGGTGCTAAACCTGATGACGAAATGAAATTTTGAAATATAAATTTGCTCCAACAACATCCGTTGACGTGGAAAGAAGTTTCTACTTATACAATTCACTTTTAACAGAAAGACGAAGAAAAATGACGTTGACAAATATAAAAGCCCACATGATTGGTTATTGTAACTGTTTTCACGAATCTGAAGAAATAGAATAACTGTATTTTTTATATTTAAATGTATATATTAAAAAAATAAAAATGCTTTTTTTTCTAAATTTTTGTGCTTTTTTTTATATATTTTTTTTTTTGCTGTAAACACTTTGTTTTTTTTGTCTTCTCTGGTAATTATGCTCAACTGCGTACGTTTTTTTTTTTTTTTTCTCTTTTTTTTTTTTTTTTTTATAAAAAAAAGTGTAAATAATTTAAAAATTTAAATTTTTAAGTTATACATCTTTAGAAATACTAATTTCATGACCAAACTTTGTATTTGTTTCTTTTTCTAAGATTGTTCGAATCTCCGTTTAAACTTTCCATTAGGCCTAACTTCGGCCTGTAGTAACTTAAAACAGTGCTGCCACTTTGTGAGTAATTACACGAATTGGGTGTATTTTTTAGTGTTGTGGGTAGAACGTGGGTAATTTTTAGGTGATGATCAGGTGTAATATGAAATTTTTTCTTTTCTTTGATTAATGATTTGATTTTAGATATTGTCGATCCTAAAACTTTACAGTCTTTTCAACTAAAGACGATGTTTTATACAGATGCACACAATAGTTGGCGCAAACATAAAAGCGTATCTACGTCGTTTGTCGAAAATTAAGCTATTTCTGTGTTTTTAAATTTACCGCCAGGCCCACAATGTCGACAAGAACATTTCTTTCGCATATTTATATTGAAAACAATAATACAAAACTAAAATTATTTTTTGTTTTCAATATAAATATTCGAAAAAAAAAAAAAAAAAAAAAAAAAAAAAAAAAAAAAAAAAAAAAAAAAAACGTTTAATTTCATAAATAGACGTTTTACAAACACAATTGGAATATTCAATGTCAATGACAACCACAAAATTTTTTATTATCATTGTTTTTATAGAATTCCTCGGCATAGAATTAAATATCAAAAATTTTATTAAAAACAATTATCTATAAACATTTTTTCATTTGAGTTTTCAAGAAATTAACAAAATTTCTTTGTGTTTTGTAAATAAATAAAAATTTTTTTATATGTACATAAATATATGATGTATTTATTGAATTTTAAATAAAATATAAACTATTTTTTTTAAATTATTTCTTTGCAGGTCTCACTCATTTGTAGTGCAAAATTTCTTGAGACAAGAAAATCCCGAACAGAAATTTGTTTTTTAATTATAAAAAGAAATATAAACAAAAAATTACATTAAAAAATAAAAGATTATCTTAATAAAAGAAAATAATAAAACAAACAAAGAAAAAGTGCATTAACAAAATTAAGAAATACATACTAGAAAAAGATAATATTGAAAAAATAGTGTTTTTTAAGTGAAATACTGAAAGTTCAATTTCGATTAAAAACACTCAAATATAAAAATAAAAAAAAAATTTAAAAAAAAGTTAAAAAAAGCCTAGATCTGATCAAATAATTAATGCAAAAAAATTAAACGTGTTGAGACGGGGGCATGTTTAGTGGAATTGAATGTGCGGTTAAGTGTCGTCTATGGCCGAGTCCGTTAATTGTCAATCGCTCTCTGCAGTGACGGAGGGGCGCGACGGCAGCATATTACCATATGCAACAAATACAACAGCATTCAATAAAACAACAACAACTAGCAAAAATACGGTCAAACATAGACGTGGTGGTCGTCAACAGCAACATCATCAACAACAATCCCATAACAGCAATATTAATAAAAACTTAACCGTTACACAATCCACAGCCGATAAACGTTCACGCAGCAAGTCACGCTCTTTAGCACATCAAGAACACCAGCAACAACAACAGCAGCAGCAATCACCTTTTAATAGTACCAGCAATTTCAATATTAGCAATAGTAAACGTACTTCATCACGTAATTCGGCTTTAAGCGCATCAACATCGTTATCGTCAGCAGTTATATCACCTGCTTCGCCAATAACTCCTCCACCCTCTACACGTATCGAACGTAAACGGCATTACGTTGATAAGTCAGTAATAGCAACAACAACTAATACATCTTCAAAATATTGTAAGTTACAAGATATATATTAAATGGTTTTAGTAAAATTAATTAATTACCTTTAAAAATTTTTACAATTGTGCTGTTTGCGTTAAATTGAAGTTTATCCAGTCCTCTTAATATTTTCATGTGATTTTTACTTTAGCCCACCCTATGGTTAGGAATTATTTGAGACACTACCACAATGTTAAAAATAAAAAATTTCTTTACAAAAGAAAGAATGTAAAATTCGAGAATTCTATTTGGTAAAACTAATTGAATAAAAAGTGAACAGTTTATTTCCTCGTCGTTTTGCTTTTTCTCGATATATTTTGTAGGAAATAAGAAACAAATTTTGACGGAAATTATTTTCACGATAAGGATGAATAACATTAATAGAAAGAATGCTGTTTTAAATAAATGATAATGAAAATTTTAAATAGTACAAGATTAGGTCCATTGTGACGCCTTAATTAGTGGAAGAAATATAGTGTGAAAGAGAGGGAGAAGTATATAGTGAAAGCACAGGAAAGGAACAGAACAAGCAAAAAACAACCCTACCAAACAGAAAAACTGCCCTACATGTGCAAAGTCCCCAGCCCCTGTGCGCAGCCAGGTCATTCCGATAACGAATCCCGGGAAATTCTCAAACCCTCAGCCAGCTGTTCTGTAGCCTGGGATAGTGGCACAAAAAGTGCTCAACTATCTCCAACTCCTCTGGGTCCTTACACAACCTACATATATCCGATAAGCCAGACCCCATTCTCACCTATCATGCTCCTGACGCAGGTCCTACTCTTACCCAGCAGCGCGTCCGAATTTGACCTACTAAGCATCGACCACACCGTGCGAGATACTCGGCAGTCCGTTCGGCCCGCCAAACCCGATTAGTCCCGCTCAGAACCCATTCCCCAATTCTCTCAAAGTAGAAGCCCATTGGTGGCCTGACCACCTGCAAACTGTCAGGATCCTCCATTTCCGAGCCCAGTCTCGCCAATTCATCAGCAATTTCGTTGCAGGTTATGTTGCGGTGACCCGGTACCCAGCAGAACCTCACAACATAATTCCCTAAGATTTCTCCTAGAGCCCTCCTGCCACTAGTCTGGAGTATACATAACAGCCAATCAAGGCCCTAAGAGCCGCCTGACTGTCCACATGTATAGTGACCTCCGAGAACTTGGCAATGTTAGCACCTACCAATTCCACGGCCCTGAGAACCCCAGAACCTCCGCCTGAAATACACTGCAGTCGTCGGGAAGTTTATATGACCTTATGTCCAGATCCACAATGTAGACACCCGCACCCGTGCCCTTCATCTTCGAGCCATCAGTGAAAATAGCAAATAACCTATGCAATCTCGACCCTCCCTGAGATTTCCCAACAGTCCCAGCTTCCTCAGCCTAAGAATGTTTCTGGCTGCCATTCCCATTACATAACTCCCTGTAGGCAAAAGATGAAGAATAACATCCAGAGCCGCCTGAGGGGTACTTCTCAAGGCACCTGTCATGCCGATCGAAGCACACCTCTGAGCCTTAGACAGAAGGTCCCTCCGACTAGCCAGTCTCAATGCCTCCCACCAAACAGCATCTATACGTAAGAATGGGTCTAACCAACGTAGTGTACAGCCATCCCATAACTGATGACCGGAGTCCCCAGCTCCTACCGATCGACGATCTGCAACCATAGTAGGCATTTAGACTGATCTTTAGTCTCTGCTGAGTATTCCTCCTCCAGGACAACTTACTTAGAAAAACTCCTAGATACTTAGCACTATCCTTTAGCCTAAGCTCTACTCCCCTTAGTATCGGCAGCCTTTAATTCTCCAGTTTGTACCTCCTGGTAAAAAGAACTAACTCTGTCTTCTCCGGATTAACTCCCAAACCCTTATCAGTCGCCCATGCTGACAATTCGCCTAGCGCCCCTTGCATGATATCGCTAATTGTAGGCAGATACTTGCCCGGTACCAATATAACTACATCATCCGCGTTGACAACCAAGAGCCACAATAAGGGAGAGAGAACTCCACCCTGTGGGGCCCCCTTAGTCACGAGTTGCCTTAAGCGCTCGTAAAGTTAATAATTTACAATACCGATATATCGTTACCTCAAACGCCCTTGTCTAATATTTTGAAAACTTTCTTTGTAAATAGCGACGTTTGTTTTTTGTTAAAAAAATCTCTAATTTTTTTCGAAAGATTCCGTAATGTTGTGGACGTTTGTGTTGATACAATACATTAGATTCAATAAAAAAAGTCGATTTTTAATTTTTTATTAGTTAGGGCCGTTTTCGTTTTACGTATCCGTATGGTATGTTCATTTTAATAGAAATAGTGTATACACATATATAAAAAACATTTAATTATTATATCTTAAATTGGTACCTTCGAATTTAAAGCAAACAATTTTAGATGGCTAAACTCTTATGGCACAAGTAAACATTTTTGTGAGTCCACCTCCGTTTAAAATCTTCCACACCTTTGGACACTTTTTCTGTGCTCTTCAATTCTCTTTTCACAAGAGCCCAATATCTCTTCAATGGCCTTAGCTCCGGGCAGTTTGGGGGATTTACCTCTCTTGGTACAAATACCACATTATTGTTCTTGTACCACTAAATAGCTTTCTTACCATAGTCATATCAGGCCATAGTCATAATCCGGCCAAAAATAAGTGGACACATGATGTCATATGAATGGAAGAAGTCTTTTGTAAACATTCCTTGATGTAAATTTCCGTATTTATAGAGCCCGTTGTAATAAATGTTTCGCTTCTTTTACCGCAACTGCATATTGCTTGCCATACCAATAACTTTTTTGGCAAATTTTGTCTGCTTTTGGGTCCTAAACTTTCCTTCAACATTCCCTCGAGCATCAGTAACATAAAACTTTTGATCCGGAAGTTTCGAAAAATTTGCCAGAACATACGTTTCGCCGTCCATTATGCAGCAGGTATATTTTTTTTATAAAACTTGCCATCAATTTCCGTGCTCTGTTTTTGGCCTCTAAATTTTTAGCAGCGTTCCTGTCAGGAACTTTTTGAAACTTGTGTGTTTTTAAACCTGCATTGGCTTTAACTTTTCGTACCTAAAAGTCCGAGCACTGAGCTAACCGGTCTGCTTTCCTACCGGATGTGTTGGGAGCTCTTTTTAAAATCCTTTTTATTTTTTTGGCTTTAGAAACATCATGTGGACCTTTCTTTCTACCAGAACCAGGCTTTCTATCAACAAATTCAGATAATACTTGGTTTAAAAGTTTTAAGGAAAAACGTGTGTTAAGGTTTTTTCGACCTCACTCTTTATACATAAACATTTGAAATCACTGATGCATTTAATTATTCACAGTCTAATTAGGATTCTAAGAAATTTCTCTTTTATTTGCTTTTTAAAATGAATAACTGTGTTCGAAATAAGCCTTAACTTACCGATTATCCTCGAAATTTAAATGCAGCGAACGATTCTCAAATTTTAGTCCGCTCTCTTTTAAACAAATGGGCGGACGTATAAGTCCCCAATGAAGTCTAGGGTTTATTAATAATGAACTGCCTACCACGGTTGACAAAATGTGTCGTTTTTATAATTTACTTTATTGTACAGTTCGTTTTATTACAAAAACTGTCACAATGGACTAAAATCGGATAAAAACTAAACATAATACAATAAAAAAATCTCATTAAGGCTAATCACAATGGGTTAAAAAATTTATTTTAATACCTATTCTTGTGCATAATTGTAAATAAATGAAGATTTTTGACAACTTATGATAGTGCTTCCAAAAGTTTTTTGTGTTGCCAGAATACATTTTTAGAAAAATAGCATATAGCATTTTTGTATTTTCTGTAGAAAGCAACAACAAAATTACAAAATATTTATGGCATTGTTTGTGCTTTCAATGTAATTATTTGGCGTTGCGTTGAGTTTTACATGATAAGGGCCGTAATTTTCCGCTATAAACGTCAAACGAAATGATGTCGCCAGGGACCGAAAATAACAGTTATTTTATGATTTTTATTTTCTCGATCAAAAATAACAGTTATTTTATGATTTTTATATTTTTGTCGCCAGGGACCGAAAATAACAGTTATTTTATGATTTTTATTTTCTCGATCAAAAATAACAGTTATTTTATGATTTTTATTTTTTTGAGCAAAAATAACAATTATTTTTTAATTTTTATTTTTTCGAGCAAAAATAAAAGTTATTCTTTAAAGAAATGTACGTGTTATAACTGTCTTTAAATATTTATTTAAATGTGTGATCATCATTGGGATATCTTATGTGCATTAAAATAGTTATTTTTGTAATAAAAATCAAAAAATAACTGTAATTTTTGTTCAAAAAAGTAAAAATCAAAAAATAACTGTTATCATCTGACTTTTATGAAAAAAAAAAAAAAAGGAATAACTGTTACGGTCCCTGGATGTCGCCATTCCTAAAAAAATAGTTTAATACAAAGTACGAAAAATTATATCTTGTATTGTACAACTCAGATTTTAAAAATTATTTGTTATACATATTTGCAACATTTCAAATTTTACAAGTTTCTCATTCCAGTTTATACGAGTAGTAGAGTAATTAACGTCACCATTTTTAGTCTTGCAAAAATGTAAAAATGCGAAGTTTTTTTGTAGAATAACAACAACTATGTAGAAAATAATTTCAAACTGACTCTTGCACCTCTCACTACCCATGAGCAAGTGCGAAAAATCAGTGCACGTTCTTGCACAAAACATATGTTGAAAGTCAGTTGAATTCCATTGCCAATCTAATAAAATATAGCATTTTTTTTATCTAAAAAAGTACCAAAAAGAATAACTATGTATTAATTTAATAATCAAACGTAAAATTTTTTTTTTTGTGCAACAGGTAAAAATTAAACAGACTTTTTTTTTTTAATTTTATAAAAATGAATGCTGCAAAAAATAAAACAAATCAAAATTTAAGAAATATAAAAAAATGAACAGATTGCGAAATTTAAAAATAATAGATTATTTAGCAGACAGTCGGAAATTGTATAAAAAAGTTGATAAATTAAATTTAAAGTTCAAATCTAATGTGTTATTGTGTCATTGATAATGATATTGTGTTTTTGTACCCAAAAACTTCAATATTTTTTTATAGGTTTCTTTATTTTAAAAATCATGGGAATACATAATTTAATTATCTCGAAATTTCTGTCCATGTTAGTCTTGAGATCAAGGTGTAATAAAAATAAGATAAGAACTTGAGTATTTCTGCGCCATGTGCTCAAA
The DNA here is from genome assembly GCA_943735925.1 of Pollenia amentaria. Classification (NCBI taxonomy): domain Eukaryota; kingdom Metazoa; phylum Arthropoda; class Insecta; order Diptera; family Polleniidae; genus Pollenia; species Pollenia amentaria. The sequence goes on along the minus strand of OX031006.1, from coordinate 42,979,252 downwards.
TTTTGGAAAGATCTAAGGTATCTCTAGACCTCTTCTTTAGCTGAGCCACAGCGAAGGATGGACAGAGGACAATCCTTCGCGAAATTTTCTTTTAAGATTCGCACAAACGCTTCAAAGGTCAGTTCTTGTAGACTTAGAGCCACTTTTTGGGTTTGAGATTAATGTTAATTTAATTCTATAATTAGCTAATCTGAGAATTAAGTTAATCTAGTATCAATTGAACTTGATATTTTTAGGTGGTGGCTTTAACCATGTTCTGTTACCAAACTGAACACAAATAAATGGCAATATTTTTATGCAAATGTCAACTTTTTATCAAAGCAATATGGATGTTTTTAAAGAAGAAGAAGAAAATGCGCGAATTTAAATTTGTTTATAGGTAGAAATTTTTTGGAAATTGGTGAAAAAATATATAAAAAAAATAAATACAGAAAGGAAAAATTAAATAAAAGTGCTTAGCAATATATCTTTTTTTTTTTTAAATTATTTTTTGTTTATATATATACATGTGTATGTTGACAGTTTAGGTTTAATGTGTTGTTTTCACAACACAAGTGCCTGAACGTGTAGTAAAATTTATATGAAAAGCCCTCAGTTTTTTGAGTGTTTTTCATATAAATTTTACTAAGCACATAAGTTTAAACATCCAGCCTTGGCCGCTTAAACTAGCAAAAAACTTAAATAATAAAACTCAAAAAGTAAATACGGAGATTAACGCCTATGTGCTAGAAATCGCAAATCGCAAGAAAGTTGTGATTACGATTTGAAATCGCAAAGGTGTGCTGGAGTTCGTAATCGCCTTAAATTTGGCGATTTTAAATCACAAGCATACAGTAATGTGATCCACATGTGAACTTGTAAATTTCCTTTAAAATTTATTTTCAACATCAATAAATAGCATATAAAAAGGAAATTAATGTTTTTCTGTTCCATTTATTTTAAAAACTCATAATCTTTTGAGAAAATTTTCATAGAAAATATAAAATTAAAAAAACAACATTGTTTTAATACTGATTGTTGTTTAACAATTTCTTTTAAATTTGCGTTTTGATTGTGAGCAGCTGTTTCTATTTAACTTCGAAAAAAAAATACGTAAGAAATTATAACCATTTATCAACAACATGTACTTATGGTACTTACCATTGTTCAGGAATATCTCTTGGGTTGTAATATTCCCTTAGAAGTCGTTTTCTGATACGTTCTTTTTTAAAAATACAGTTTTTTTTTAATTAAATAACACGTAATATAAAAGCTGCCGGCATTTTTCATGCAAATAATTATTTTTTTTTTGTTCAAATTTGACAGCTAAAACATATGTTTTATTTTTCGGCCACTAATTCGAAAAAAAAAACAAAACGCGTGAACTCTAGCACATGCTTAAACAAAATTTGGCGATTTTCAGATCGCATGTGATTTTCAAATCATGCAATTTTCAGCACATGGCCGTAAAGTTATTTTAATCGCTAATCTCTAACTCAAAAAATGGCTCTTATTAGAACTTTTACTATGTGCAGTTGTGACCGTGTCTTCAACGCTTTCGGAATATACTCATGTTGAGTAGCTCAATAAGACGTTTTTCAATCTATTGTCTTTGAAATTTTATATCTTTGTATCGAAGGTATGGAATTGTAGATAAACAAAAGATTTCATTACTCTCTAAACACTTAAATCTTCCATTCAGAGCTAATGCTACATAAGTCGCCAATTTATGGGAGTCTGAACTATTCTACATCTCAGTTTATTCATTTATCATATTTTCTAATAATGTCCGAAGACTGCTAACTAGCGAAATAGCATCAGAAAATGTAGCAGTGAATTTGCTTATGGATTTTGTGGTCTCTATTAAGTCACCCAAAATTTGTAGCGAAATGATTTTTTTACAAAAATTATTAAAAATTGGCATTTCTTAAAAATGCTGCAGGTTCACACCAAGCGTTTAGCGTTTGTGTCCAAAAAGTCGAAGTGTAAAATAGTATTGACAAGTTACACAGCAAACGCGTAAAATTCATATCGAAGGCATGAAAAAAGGGAAAACGCGTGAACCGACCTCCAGCTTAAGAATCAAAAGAAACAATTTATTATTCTGTTTTTTTTTTTTTATTACTTGTTATGCAAAAAATACGCATTGAAAATTTAATTCTTTGTTCAAAGAAACTAAAAAAGTATCGGCATATCGACAGTAAAATCGGCATCGGTTTCGTTACATCCCTAGTTAGAACGTCGTATTCGAATTATGCAATGCAATTAACAAAATATTAGTACATATTGAAAATTTCTCATTTCGGATAAAAGGCTTTTAAGATTCGTTAGAAAATTTGTTAAAAAAAAAAAAAAAAAAAAATACAAAAATTTGAGAGAAAATTGAAAGACAAAAGAAGTTATTTTTGAAATACATAAGGTCTGTTCAATTACTTTACTAAAAGAAATTTCCAACGAGAGAGTAATATTAAAAATTATGTGCTGTTTTCACAACACAAGTGATTGAGCGTGTAGTAAAATTTATATGAAAAGCACTCAGTTTTTTGAGTGTTTTTCATTCAACCACTTGTGTTATGAAAACAGCACATTACCAAATTCTACCCCAAATACTAAAATCTAAATGGATGCTTAATTTAAAAATTATTTTTAACAGTTTCACTTAAATTTTTTAAGTTCTTTTCATATCTTTTTTTGCTTATTTTTAGTTTTCATATTTATTCTTTTTATTAATATAAAAGTTTTTATATTCTTGAAATTATGAAATTTATTATTTTTTTTTACAAGAACGTAACACACTTGCTGAAATTATCTTAAAAATTTCTCTCAAGTTTTTATTTTTACTCTCTCTTTTTATGCGTTTTGCAAATAACACAAAAACGATCGTGTGAAAAAGAATGACATTTCTTAATAATTTTAAGTTAGTGAAAAGACCTATTGTAAGAATTTTATACGAATACTTTTTTCCCATTTGAATCAAAATATTTGAATAAAATTTCAACAACGCCAATTCTTATTGTAGAAGTGATCATACCATGAATATGTATTTGCGAACAAAGACAAATCTCTAAAATAATATTTAAAATTGATCTCGTTTTAGACTAAAAGTAAAAAATAAAAAAATACAATACGCATTATTAAATTTATTTTCAGTTAAGCAATCGATTCGAAAGAACTAAGTGCTAGTTATCTCTATAATAAAAAAATTTTTATTATTAAATTTTACCAGAAAAATATCATTAATTTTACATATATTACTTAAAATATATTTATCTCTTTTAGCCTCAAAATCTATTGGTGATCATCCGACAGATTTGACATCACCCTTAAAGAAACGCCGTTACCACAACCTCAGTCTACACGATATTGATTCAACGCCATTATCGAACACAAGCGGCAGTAGTAGCAGTGGTAGTCATAAATACAATACACCTAAAGAACAAGAAGGTGATTGTGTAGCAAGAAGAACTCGTTCAAAAACCATCTCACCCGAAGAACCCACCACTAGTAGTGGTGGAAGCGTTATTACTAACAGCAACAGCAGCAGCACTTCAAGCAATCAAAGACGTACAAGTTATACAAAAGCAAATACACAACAACAACAGCAGCAAAATCAAATTCAGAAAATTTGTTTTGAAACGACACCACAACGCAGTACAACAGCGACACCAGCAACAACCATTAGCGGTAGCAGTACGAGTAATACAAATAATAATAACCAGAATAGAAGAAATTTATTAAGTTTTTATCGTAAAATAAGTAAAATCTGTTATAGTCGTATACCCAATACAACAACAGCAGAATCAGCTGTAGAAACTGAAAATAAGAAAAAGAGAGAAACATCAACTACTTTCGGAGCAGGAGTCAATAAACAAACGTTAAATATATCAAGTATTTCATCCATTAGCGACGAAAGTTCGGATACGAGTAGTAGCGAAACTCAACGGCAACAAAAGCCCCAACAGCAAAAACAAACAAAAATAAACGCCTTAACGTCTGAAGAAAAATATAAATACAAATCGTCCACTGGATCGTCAAGACACCACAAACGGAATAATAGGAATCAAAATAATAAAAAAAATAAAAAGAAATCATCGTCGTCCACAGCAAGAGCAACAACAACAACAATAACACCAAAACAACTTTTAACGGTGCGCAGTAACCAAACCATTGAATGCAGTAGTAAAAACGTTAATGCCGATAAGAAAAATCACCAACAACAACAGCAGCAGCAAAATATAAATTTCTTATCAATTGTGGGAAATAAAACAAAATTAAATACAAAAACAACTCATTCTTCAACTGCGACTTCAACAACAACATCAACACTTACCACAGAAAGTGCCACCGCAACCTTTCCCACATTTGGGTCAGTAAAGGATCAAAGAAAACAACCTAAATCACCACAAACATTAAGTTTAGATAAAATTTCGAAACATCGTAAAAGCGTACGAGGTTATCAAAATTTATTTAATAATTCTTTAGAATTAACTAATACAAAACAAACTTTTTTAACAAAACTTGGTGATAATCAAGCCAATACCAGCAAGAACTCAACAGAAAGTGCCACAACTTCTAAAACAACTGATCAGCAGACAAATTCGCCTCTAAGATTACCTTTAGATAAAATTTCTAAATATCGTAAAAGTCTAAGAAATCATCGAAACTTTTTCAATAATATAATAGACGAATTTGGTAACGCAAAAACAACATCTCGTTTAAACGAAACGAATATTGCCGGTGAAAATTTTCAACATCAACCAGCCCATACCAGCAAAAACTTCTCTACTAGCTCAAGCAGTAAGACAAATAAAACCGAGCCGCAACGTAGTAGCTCGTCATCGTATCGTTGTGATATCGATAAAGAATTAATTGCTGTTCTTACCGCTGGCATAGATTCAGAGGAGGAGGACGACGACGACGACGAGAATACAGCCGAAGAGGAAGTTGTTCAGGAAGGCGAAGAAAAACAGGTCAAAGAAGAAGGAGGAAACAGCAACCATAATAACATTGCTGACGGCGACTTTGAAAATAACGACGACGTCGAAGCAGAAGAGGTTGTTGACGAAGACGAGGAAATAGAATTACTCGACGAAGAAGACGACGAGGAGGAAATTGACGACGATATTGGAGACGAAGAGGAAGATATTGACGACGAAGAAATTGAAGAAGAGGAAGAAGAACTAGACGACGATATACACGATTCAGTACTTGCTATCAGAGGTAAGTTCGAGTTCAAAATTCTCATCCAACCGTATTATCTTTCTTTTTATTGTTTTTATAATAAAAAAAGACAACAATTACAAAAAAAAAAAATAAAAACAAAATATATGTATATGTATATACTTTTATGTATTTTTAAACAAGTGTGCCTGTGACCAATAAACACAAAATTTTTTTTCACTTTTTTTTTACTTTTTACCATTTTTTTATGTACATATTATTGTCTCCGTCTGTCCGTGTGAGCGTGTGTGTGTGTGTGTGTGTGTGTGTGTGTGTGTGTGTGTGTGTGTGTGTGTGTGTGTGTGTGTGTGTGTGTGTGTGTGTGTGTGTGTGTGTGTGTGTGTGTGTGTGTGTGTGTGGGTGTGTGTGTGTACGTATTTCGCTGCGCAAAGTAGAAGAAAACACAAACATTTTTAAACGATTTATTTATTTCTTATTCTCCTTCTGTTTTTTTAGTTAAATATTGCATACTCTATAATTTAAAGATTTTTTTCCTCTAAAGTTTTTTTAATTTTATTATTTTTTGTTTATTTTCACTGTTTTTTTATTTTGTAAATTTTGTTGTATTGCTGTCTTAATATTTTATTAATCATATACATATGAGTATTTATAATTGATATTCTTTATATTATTTTTTTAATTTTCTTAAATTTGTTTATTATTAAAATATAAAATGTCCATTGATTTTTCTTTGTTATGTACTGATTAATTTGCAAACGTAAAAAACAAACAACAGGGATTTTTGCAAAAGATTCTACAATATTTTTTTTGTTAGATTGAAAGTGTGATTAATTTTTTTCTCAGAACAGGCGCAGATCCAAGGGAGGGGGTTAATATCTTCCTTCACTGAACTAGTCGAGCACTAGTATTTTAAACTCATGGTCTTCTTAACTTAAGCCAGTATCCGTCCTTATCTTAGGAATTGTGGCATTTAAAATAACTATTGTGTTTGTTAATATTATTAAAATATTAAATTATGTCTGTTTTAAAATTATAAAACTGTCTTAACACACCGTCTTGACTAGCCATTGTTTAATGTGAACAAAAACAAAACGTTGCAGAATAATTCTTGATGTGGGGAAACGTACCAATATAAAAAGCAATAATAACAATAAAGATGGCGTTAATTACATATGTATATAGCAATACAGGGGTCTAATCACCGCATACGATATCGAGCAATGTATCGAAATTTTTTATTTTGGTATCATGAATGAAATCAATCGTAATTTCAGATTATAGCATTCGATATCGAGTAACTAAAGACATTACATCTTTCGAGTTTTCATTCGATACGTCAATGTATATCGTATGCAGAAAACTACGATAGTTTACTCGATATCTAATGCGGTGATTAGACCCCAGCATTGATGCAAGACATCGATTAGGTTAGGTTAGGTTAGGTTAGGTTAGGTTCCATTGGCAGCCGTGATCAAGCACAGCTCACGTGGGTCCATTAATTAGTTCCCGTTGTGTAACCATATCACGCCGTCTCCCATGGGTCCTATGAAATCTGGCTGCTAGTATTCCCATGCAGCCATCCGGTCGATTCAATAAAGGAGTGGATCCTGTTAACATCAACATCAGTGAGACAAGTTTTGTCCCCAAGGGCTCTTCGACCAAACATTTCGAGTCTTAAGTCTCCGAATGCCGGGCAATTACAGAGAAGATGTTCCGTTGACTCTTCCTCCTCCTCATCGCCGCAACTTCTACACAAGTCATTATAAGGGAGCCCCAGCCTCTGGGCGTGCCTCCCAATGGGCCAGTGGCCAGTTATAACCGCAATTAGGTTTCTCAGATGATGTCTGGACAGCTGTTTAACAAATCGATTAACAAATCAATGTTTGAATAATGCTGTTTGAACAAGAACACAACATCGACAAAAGCAGTCATCACGATCCAAATTCATGTATGCACAAGAAATTGTTTGTTGTTTAAACATTGCGAGATAAAAAGTGTATTCATCGAAGGTGATGTATTTTGTTTCTAAATAATCGGATGCAAATTTTTGCAAGTGCAGAATCTGTTTATTTATTACTTGATATAAGAATATAAAAAAATTCTTGATGTTGAACAAATTCAGCGTTAAATTATTTAAAATTATCTATTTGAAATCGTGTTTTGCTGAAAGTTGTTCGTTCAAATTCCAATATTCTCAAAAATTTGCAACAAACTCTCCTTGAAGTAGGATTATTTGCTATTTTTAAAATACTTTTGAATGCTGGAAATTTTTAAACTTATGCCAGAAAAAAATATTAAACAACATTTTAAAATGAATCTTGACAAATAATAGCAGCACAAGAAATACGAAAAATAATAATAGAAAAAATAATTAACATTTTATCTATTAAAACTGTTATATCCGCATATCCAATACAAGAGCAGATGAATGTATATTTTAAGCACTTAGTAGTAAGGCCTCCAATAGAATGTGTTTAGATCTTTTCAGGTCACAAAGTGCTCGGAGGCCTACGAATCAAACTAGACAACCTCAAGAGAAAGGCTTCGTAATTCAGCAGTTCCATCATTTTCAGAACACAGAGCTTCTTTACTTCGAGATCTGTAATGTTGTCAAAATAAATTTATAAGTCAAAATCGTTAAATTGATTTTGCAATAGTAAATTACATTTGCTTAGATCAAAACGGTATCTGGAAATTTTAAATGAAATTGTAACTATTGATTTTGAAAAGGTTTTTCCTACTCGGAATTTTTGTTAAAGATCAAAGATTAAAATGGCCTCGGAAGCTGGAGTCTATTTGGTGGGATTTAAAGATCGAAAGTCGAGTTTTTTATGCAGAAACTTTGTTAATCCTTAAAGCCAAATAAATAATGTTACTGACAACATTGAGAAAATAAGGAGATTATCACAATATGTAGACAGGCAGACTGTTCTTCAAACTTTAAAGGCACGCATTATTAAAACCAAGTTAGTTCTTGTCTACAAATAAGCTCTTCATGAGGAAACTACTTTGTCAGACCTAAATACAAATTTGTTTATATGTACAAAAACAAGAAAAATCAATGGATTTTTTTTACTGTATAATGTGATTTGTGTGTATGTATGTAACTATTATTTATTTATTTTTTTTTTTCTTATTACCATAACTAATTATTATTCTCTTATATCATTTATTTTAATTTTTGTATGTATATAAAACTATCAAATTTGTCTAATGAAATCCTTATTTATATGACAAAGCAATCATAGGTCCAATATACTTTCACAAAAATGTATTGTTTTTCTAAACCTTTTACAAAATTTAAACAGAATTTTACAGTGCTGTCACCTTTTTTTTATAAAATAGAAAAAGAAAACGACAATTTAGTAACATGTTTTAGAAACTGAACTAAACTATTTTTCTGCAAATAGAATACTTCTCACATGATTTTTGTGTTGTAAATACTCACCTATCACCAAAACCAATCAAACTCAATCTGTACCACCCACATTTTAATTTTACTCTTCTTCATAAAATAAATAATAATTACATCATTGTAATATATCTACATAAATTTGAATATGTTACCTTATTTAGAAACTTACACGTGCTACATTTAAAAAAAACCCCCTTAAAATCATTTTTTAATACTAATAAACAACTAAATACCAATCAGTGTTTTTTTATAATTAACTTTTTGCATTCACTATTAACCCCCTTTTTAAACATTTGAATTTGTATTAAAAAATATATAGATTTTAATGTTGTAAACTTATATTGATATAATGTTATACAAAACAAAGTTGAATTCATACAGGTGATCGCATTAGAGAGACAGAGTTATGCTGGATACATGTATTCTAAATGTTAAACTCCAAAAAAAAAAAAAAAAAAAAAAAAAAAAAAAAAAAAAAAAAAATTGGATGTGGTCGGTCACCTGTTCGAATTCTCCTTGACATAAACCATTTTATAGAATATTTATTAAAAAAAAAAAAATTTTTTTTTAACATTTCTTAAATATTTATAAAAAAAAATGTACACTTTAACGGAGGTGGCAGCTCTGGCAGTTGATGTGTTTGTTAAGAAAATCAATATATAAAAAAATTATGAATTTTTTTTTTTAATTTTTTAATTTTTTGAGCCCTTAGGGATTTTATTTTTAATAATTTTTATTAAGGAAAATTTTCATAGAAAATCTGTTTCGTAAACCTTTATAAAATTTAAAATATTTTTATGAATACGGCAGTTATACTTTTCAAATACAAACTAAAATTTCATAATTTTCAATATTTTAGAATTATAAAAGGTTTATAAAACAAATGTTAATAGAAAACTCGTTTTATATACCTATTTAAACCTGAAATATTTGTTGACTTTAATATTATGCTTGCATATAAGATACTTAAATAAAATTATTGTTAAAGATTTTTAAAAATTTTAAGAAAGTGTTGGAATACTTAACAATCTATCTTCTATATACATTTATATAAAAATAAGTTGCATTAGTAATTAAAATTCTATGTAATGGGTGAATTGATTTTTCTTCTGGAAATATCCCATGAAAGATGACGTCTATGTATATCAAAGTTTTAACGTATTACTTTTGATCTTAACCTCATGCCACGCTCCTCTTTGTGATCAATTTATGTCCCTAATACGGTTTACAACTCAACTCAGTTCAGCTGAAATTAAAACAACTGCTAGCGATCCGTTGTAATTGTTCGATGTTTTTCTTAACCGCAATCTAACAGAGTTCTAAGCAATGAAACAAAAACTGCCAAATTTCAACTTAACTAGAGTGGAGTTGTAAACCATAATAGTAAGCTTTCTGCAATATTTGTTGGCAATAATTTTGACCCATTTTTTTTTTAAATATATTTGGTGCATAAAAACATTTTTAAACATTTTGAGAAATACCAAGCCCATTAAACGCCAAATTTAACGTTTAATATAGGTTAAGTTATTTGAAATATATTAGGTACACGAAATAATATGGACACCTAACATTAACATTTTTTCTTTAAAATGAAATAGAGGACATATTAGAACCAAATAAAAAAAAGCACTTTGAACATAATTTATTTAGATTTTATTTTCGTCTAATCTAGACCAGATTATGTAAATAATGAACATTTTTTAGATATCGGCTTCTCAATATTTATATCCCGATTTTTTTTCAATTTCATTATTTTATATTTTTAGTAATAATCGAGTTGATCATATTCAGTTATCATATAATTTTTTTATTGACTAACAAAAAAGTTACATACCAGGATTTTGTTGTCAGAGAAATCCGTTTTCAGACCTTTTAATTTTTGATCTTAAATTTGAGTTAACAAAGGCAAAATTAATACAGTTTACTAAATAAAGATGGCGCAGTTTGACAGTAATGAAATGTCAAAATATGAAAAAAAAAATTTTAATAATAATTTAAATAATGATTTGTAAAAAAAAAAGAAAAATTGAAAAGACGAGAAAGACAAATGCGTAAACGCATTAAAGAGTACCAATCACTAAACGCTTAGTTTTGGGCGTGCTGCAAATCATAAAATTTAGCGGTATGTATAATGAAAAATTAGCCTTAGAAGCTTGTTAACAAAATGTTCATGTATGTGCTTTTTATAATACTGGTGTCAAATTTTTAATCAATCACATCTGAAAATAAAAAATGCTGAAATTATTCCTGATTTTAAATGATCAAAATTTAATTAAATAAAGACTAAATCAAAGTTGGAAAAAACACAAACTAAACTTAAAAAATGGAAAAACAAGTCAAATTATTGGACAATAATAAGATGCTTAATTTATAATGTAAAATAAAAAACACAAATTTGAAAGTGAACATAAACTTTACTGTTTGAAAATGATATCATGTAAATGTTGGCCATGACTTCGTCTGAGGTGATCCATTCAGAAGTCCAAGTTTGGTCGACTCGTTCGAGCATAGCGACTGGTATCTCGCGAATAACAGGACTACTGTTAGATTCCAAAGCGTCAATCGTAGCTGGCTAATTACTGAAGACCTCAGACTTAACATATCCCCAGAGAAAAAGTCCAAAGGTATGATATCGCACGATTAAGGTGGCCAATTTGCCGTAGCAAAACGTTAGTACTAACCAAAATGATTTCTTTGCAAGGTCATTGTTTCATGCGCTGTATAGCTCGTAGCGACGTCTTGTTGAAACCAGAGTTCACCGAGGCCATTAACATGGTGCGATAACGGTTACCATTGACGGAAACATTCTGATTTTCCCCATTTTTGAAGAAATATGGACTAACGATTCCACCAGCCCATAAAACACACCAAAGCGTTGCTTTAATGGATGTAATTGTAACTCTTGGTACTCTTCGGGTTGCTCATCAGCCCAAAATAGGGAAATTTTGTTTATTAGCCTATCCATTGAGCCAGAAATATGCTTTATCACTGGACAAAATTTCACGATAAAACACCGGATTTTAATTGAGTTTTTCCAGCGCCAATTTGGAACAATTAGGAGACGCTGTTGTTGTGTGAGTCTCTCCATGATGACTTGCGAAATGATACTGAACAAAAATGACAAAGCAGTTCCGGAAATCCACCGTAACATTACGTTTGCACCGTAACATTACGTTTGGTTCATCCCACAGCGCCAGTTCTGCTTACCAAAAGTGGCCCACTGGGCACATTATATCACATTTGTTCCTATTACTATTGTGAGATGCATAGGACCCTAAATATAAGTCGGAAGAAAATTAATTATTAAAGAAGGCGTTTTTTTTTTCATTTCTTCTTATCCAATTGAAGCTTTAGTCCCACAAGAAAACATCTAGGGCGCTCTATTCTAATTAATACATGTATACTTTAGACTTGCCAACATTTAAGTACAAACAAACTTTAACTCTTGCTGTTGATACAGCTTTTCTAAGCGTATACGAAAACCGTCATAAATCATCATGTTACGTACAGTATCATATATTTCAACTAGAAATGCGGTTAAAACAATAAAAGATAAATTTCAATGAACAAAAATGTGTATATTTAGTATTCACTTTGCGTCGGGATCATGTTCCCCTATTAAAATCAACAGACAAATAATACCTCGCATGTTTACTATCTCGGTATACATCTAGACCAACGTGAAAATGTCATATAGAGCCACAATAAACTAAAATGAAACTAAAACCAATTCAAATGGCTTATTGGAAGAAATTCTATCCTTAGTCTGCATTGTAAACTTCTATTTTACATCTTTAATCAAATCTGGTGCTACACTATTAAGTTATGGGGCACTGCCTCGGGCGTTTATAATATTGTAAAAATTCAAAGGCGTCAAAACAACTTTCTTCGAACAATCACAACCGCCACAGGGTTTGTTAAAAAGAAAATTTTTTTATTTTTCTTGTTGACACAAAATTTTAACACTGAACCGTTGTTTTTCAAAAATTAGCAGTTATTTGGCAACTCACAAGACAGAGTTTAGCAGTTTTCTATTCACATTCTGCAAGTGTATTATAATTCAACTCTTCGCTAACTTCTTCCAAATTTTTCATTATACATAGCGATGTAGATTTAAAAGATATTACATACTAGAATAATAAAACGTTTAGAAAGTGCACTTGAATTTATTATAAATATTGAAAACATACAAAATTTTTATGTTGCTGAAATGTGCATAGGCATGTATATTTCTATATAACCATCATACATTCGCTTATGATTTTACAATATTGATTATCTCAGACTGTACTATATTCTCAACTAACTTTCTTAGATTGTTTTCTTTAATAATTCTATTATTAACAAGTAAATTACATACAAGCAACATTGTGTTAACTAAATAAAAAAAAATAAATAAAAAAATAATAATAATAGAAAAAAAAAAAAATTAACCAAAACCAGTTGAACTTAAATTAATACCGAACACTTAAGTGTTTTTTGTTAATAATGCATAAAACCTTAAAATTCCTTAAAACAATTTAATCAAGGTAAACGCCAACAACCGCACCAACGTAGCCAACAACAGCAGCAGCAACAAGGTTTGAAAACAAATAAAAAACAAAAAAGTACTGCAAGAGGTGAAAAAGATAAAGAACAAATAGGGAAATATATAAATCAGGAGAATTGTTTACAAAATCCGGCTAAACACTCACAACAACAACAACAACAGCAGCAGCAGCAACAAACACAGCTGCAGCAACAACAGCAAACAGCTCAGCGAAGACATAAAGAACGAGGTGGTGGTACAAATCACTGTCGTTTTGCCCCGGAAGAAGCAAGAGAAGAAATTACTATTTCTGCGACGTTACAAACAACAGCTACAACGACGGGCTACAATAGAGCCCCGAATCTGGGGGCACGACAAACACGCAGCAGTGGTGGCAGCGCAAGCACCAATACCAACACAGCTAGCAATAATACAGATTACAATATTGGTGTGCATCAACAACAACAACATCAGCAACATCATCATCATCAAACCCAGCATCAGCACCAGCACCAACATCATACAACTGCAGGAGGATCTGCGGCATTAAGTGGCATAACGGCAGCCGTTACAGGTTCTACGGGATCGGGAACTGCAGGAATTGGAGGTGGTGGCAGCGGTAGTACGCAGAATACATCAGCCGGACTTAATCATAATTTATTAAATCGTACGGGTGGTGTTGTCATAGGACCACTCCCGGGTGTACATTCCAATCTTCAACAACAACAGCAGCAGCATAATACGAACCATACGCTTATAGCGACAACAACACATTTTCCCCAACAGCAGCAACAACATCCTACAGCCCATTTGCTACAACATCCCAGTCAAGGATCTCAGGCCCACTATTTAAGCCAACAAACAGGACCAACCTTTTACACAGGACATCCTCCAGCCCATTTACAACCTCAGCCTCAACAACAGGTGCATTTTTACCAGACCTATCCAGCTGGTAATTCAGCTTCTTCAGCTGCCATATTAAATTTAAATTTAAATTCATATCCTACAGCAGCCGCTAACACAACGACTGCTGCTGTAGTAGGTGGTGCTCCTCTTATTTATCAGGTGCAACCACCACAACAGGGAGCACATCTGAGTCAACAGACCACAAGTCATCGTTACCATCATCAGGTACAGCAGCAACCACCACCAAATCTTCATCATCAACACCAGCATCATCAAACACAAGCACAACATTTGCCACAACAGCAACAACATCCCACGGCTATAGAACTTACTTTGGGAGGACCATTACAGGTGGGAACGCACGATACAAATATCGTCTATCAGGCAACAAACTATAGTGCTAATAGCAATAGCGGGCATTCTCACAGCCATCCACATCAGCAGCAACAGCAGCAGCAAAATTCCCATACTTTAAGACGCAGTTCACGAAGCAAAACGGGTTCTTGTGTCAGTTCTGTACAGGGCCAACATCACGGCAGTGCGAGCAGCAGCAGTAGCAGTGGTAATAGTAGTGGTGGTAACACTAACCATCGCACTGCTGCCACAAACGCAGCCACTTTATCCGTAGTTGTAGGCCATCAATTACAACAACAGCAACCACCACAGGCAGCTCACCAATTGGCTGCTGCGGCCCATCAGCATCATCAGCAGCAACAAATTGTACAACAACCACAGCCTCCTCATCACCATCAATTGCTAGGAAGCCATCTTCAACAACATCCCGCTCATCCACCACCCCCAAATCTCCATCATCAGCAGCATCATCAGACGGTTGCGACAGCAGGCGGTGCTGTTGTTGTTGCCATAACGCAGCAACAGCAACAACCGCAAAATCATTTATTACACGCCCAACCTCATCCCCACGCTTTACCACCCCAACGTACTACCATCGTACAGCCCGGCTTTCTTTATAGTTATCGTGCTACAGTGGGTGCTACTAATAGTACAGCCTCTGCGGCCAGTGGTTTGGGAACATCTTCGGCATCATCTTCATCCGGAGCTGCTGCTGCTACTGCCACCAAAGTTGTTGCAACAAACGTTGTGCCACCTACAAACACCTCGTATCTGGCTACGCATCAAAACCCAAACAAAACAAGTGGTAAGTGTTGACGTTTTCTTCTTTTTCTTTCTGCAAAAAAAAAAAAAAAAAAAAAAAAAAAAAACAACAACTTAGAAAAAAAGGAAACTAAAAAAACACCAACACTTTTAAATCCCCAAGGGACATTTTTCCACTCAGAGCTGCCCTCTGATTTTGAATTATATTAGGATTTGTACAACTTGAGGTTTTTTTAATGCATTCGAATCTTTTTAAATCTTTCAAATCAAATGTTTAGGAGTATGTATGGAAAAATAAAAAAAGGTGCTGGACTTTGTTATAAAATTTGGTAATATGCTGGAATTTTTTTTTATAATACCTAAAATTTGTTAAAACGTATTTCTGAACTTCGAATTTGCCAAATATTGTACAAATTATACTTTAACCAGGTGTTGGTTTAGGTTTTTAGGTAAAGATTTATTAAGTAAAAATTAATTAAACCCAGAGGTAACATTTTCCCATATTTTTCTTCTTCCATATATGAATGGTAAAAGGTTTTAAAAACAAATGGCTTCTCCCTCTCCATTTTCATCCACAACAAAAAAAAAAAAATCAAATAATCTTATATAACATCTTTCAACAGTTAATCTAAATAAGTTTGTTTATTTGCATGTAATTTTTATGTTTTCGAACTCAGTATTTAATTTCAAAACATGTTTATGTTTTTTCATGATATTTTTGCGTTGCTACACGATTCTTCGTACGTTTGACATACGCGCGCTCGTTCTACTTATTGAAAATTGTTCGCTATAAAAATAATGATCATTTGCGTTCGTTTAAAACATACGTCTTTCCCTTTAATAACAACAACTACTACTGCTTCTATTTGCTCCTAATCCTTTGAAAATATGCCTAAATTGCTTATTTATATGATCAGCTTCTGCGGATTCCTTAAGTTATAATTTAATGGCACAACAACAGTCTAATACAGGATCAATACCAACGCAACCTCAACCACCAACATCGTCTCATTTTGCTGCAGCTGTTATTTCTGGTGACCAAGCAAATAATACAGGTAATTTCTTCTTTCCAAGTAATGAATCATATACTCTACTTTAGTATTTGCTCTAACTCTTCATTCCAATAAATTGATCAACAACAAACATCGAAACTTATTGGTTTTTTTTTTTTTTGTTAATTTATTTGTTATCATTTTCTGTTATAAATTTTACTCATAAATATTCGTTTTTCATTTTATCCATTTATTTTAACAACCAGTACAACCTTTTAATTTTCCACAGATTTTTTAATGCAAAAAAGGTGACAGCACACAGTTATTTATAATTTTTTATTTAATTAATTTTTTTTCTACACTAAGCTTAATTTATAATTTTATTAATTTTTATTAAAGAAAAATTCTGTAGTTTTGTTTTAATTTATTGTAACATATTTATTTATAACTTTGTTAATTAATTTTATTACTTTAGAATTTTGTTTAAGCCTAAAAGTAGAAAATTTTGTTTGTAACTTGTACTGACTTGTAGCTTGAAATTTGCGTTTAAGGTCTTTTCGTATGTATGTGTGAATTTTTAAACAAAAATTGGTTTTTTTTTCTTTAATTGATGATTGATTTTCGGGTAATATACAAAAGGTTACATACATAATTAAAAAAAAAAAATCTAATTGATTTTGTAAATTAAATTTTAAAGAAAGCGAAAAAATATTCAGATTACGATTCCGCGAATTAAATGTATGTATGTATCTTTTTTGATTTTTTTACGTAATATATACAGGCCCATCACAGAAATCAATCCCATCCAAAAAATATATCACGTTTAAAAACGTTGTAAATTTTATTTAAAAAGTCTGTTTTTTAACCCTTTCATGCATTTATTGTATGTGCAAATTTCTCTTTTCTATCAGTACATTTTTGCAAATCGAAATATTTGTAGTCCCTTAATTCAGATTTGCTTCCAACTTGCACATAAATAAATGCTTTTTGTTTTCACATTTTACTTTTGGAAAAATAAAGCTGCTTGGAAGAAGTTTATTGCGTAAAAGGGTTAATAAAAATTTATACACAATTCGGGCCTGATTTGGTTTAAACATATTGGGGCTTTAAAAAAGTTATCGCTTTTTTCATTTTATTTTATATATTTCCTTTCGGCTTAACATGAAAATGCTGTCGATAACCTTAAAAGGTACTTATACAGGCCTGTTCTGAAAATCACTTTAACTCGAATGGTATTCCGTTTTTCCCCATTATTTTTTTTTTTATTAAAAAGTTTGTTTTTTAATTCAAATAAAGAATAAAAATTTTAAATTCGGAAATTTTGAAAAAAAGCTGTTGGTTTATGAAATAATTTAAAAGTATATACATTTTAAGGGATTGGCAAGAAATGAAAACGTAAAGGGTAACCAAGATGCTCATTGTGCTAATTTGTTAATTTGCAGTGCATATTATGATTGATCGTGAGCATACCACTTTTTTGTGCAAATGTGGTATTTTTCTAAAAATGTATTCTGGCAACACAAAAACTTCTGACAAGCACTAGCGTTAAATGTAAAAATCTTCACTTGCTTACAATTAGACACAAACATTTTAGCTTTCATTTTATTTTTGCGCTAAAGCGATCACAAACAATTTTAAAGTTGCTGTTTTAAAAATAAAAAAAAATATAGCGGTCCGTATGTCAAAAGTTGGTGTTTGAGCTTTTTTTTTAACTGAACAAATATGCACTACTATTCTTTTAGTGCACACAAAGTAAAATAAAGCAATTTGCAAATACGTACATTTTGCTGTTGTGTTGTGTAAATGTGTGTATTTTTGCATACATTACATCGTTTGCACACTGCACTATCCATCGTAATTACCCTTATAATTTGCTACATAAACCGAGGGGTATTATCTATTTCTACTATAATACTTACGAAATATTATACATACATATCGCTCATTTACAGTAATATTAGGTTAGGTTAGAGAGGCCGGTGCGAAGCAAACCTCATACCCCCACCCAGAGACCAACATTGTGACGCCTTAATTAGTGAAAGAAAAAAGCAAAGAAGAGAAAGAAATCTAGTGTGAAGGAGTAGGAGAAGTAAATGGTGAAAGCACAGGAAAGAAAGATAGTGGAAGATAAGAAATCGGATAGTACAAGCAAAAAAAACAACCCTATCAAACAGGAAAACTTCCCTACATGTTTCCAGTCCCCAGCCTCCTGCCGCGCAGCCAGGTCATTCCCATTACAAATCCCGTCAGATTCTCGAACCTGCAGCCCGAGACATCTCCCTATTCGTGCAGGAATCTGCTGCCTAGCCACCTCAGCCTGCTGTTCTGTAGCCTGGGATAGTGGCAAAGAAAGTGCTCAACTGTCTCCAACTCCTCTGGGTCCTCACACAGCCTACATATATCCGATAAGCCAGACCCCATACTCACCGCCATTCTGCCTATCATACAGTGGCCCGTGATAATACCTATCATGGTTCTGACGCAGGCCCTACTCTTACCCAGCAGCGCGTCCGAATTTGACCTATGCATCGGCCACAGCGTGCGCGATACTCGGCAGTCCGTTCGGCCCCGCCAAGCCCGATTAGTCCCGCTCAGAATCTATTCCCTAATTCTCCCAAAGTAGAAGCCCATTGGAGGCCTGACCACCTGCAAACTGTCAGGATCCTCAATTTCCAAGCCCAGTCTTGCTAACTCGTCAGCTATCTCGTTGCTGGTGATGTTGCAGTGACCCGGTACCCAGCAGAGCGTCACAACATAATTCCCTAAGATTCCGCCTAGAGCCCTCGTGCAATCGCCCACTAACAGCCCATCAAGGCCCTAAGAGCCGCCTAGCTGTCCACATATATAGTGACCTCCGAGCCCTTGGCAATGTTAGCTTCTACCAATTCCACGGCCCTGAGAACCCCCAGAACCTCCACCTGAAATACACTGCAGTCGTCGGGAAGTCTATATGACCTGATGTCCAGATCCTCAATGTAGACCCCCGCACCCGTGCCCTTCATCTTCGAGCCATCAGTGAAAATAGCAAATTCCTATTCAATCTGCTCTGCCCTGACCAGCTCTCCCTAGAAGGCAATATCACCTCTGGCAAACGCCCAAATTCGACCCTAGTGCTCAAATAATCCGTAGAGCCGGGCGAGCCTAGGTGATAACCACCAGTACTAATTTCACTCAAGATCCTCGAGTGACAATCCGTGAAAAATCCCAACAGTCCTAGCTCCCTCAGCCTAAGAATGCTCCTTGCTGCCATTCCCATCACATACTGCTCTATAGGCAGAAGATGAAAAATAACATCCAGAGCCGCCTGAGGGGTACTTGTGGGGTACATCAATATTAACATATCTCCATTTTGAGATAAACGCGTTTAAAGTTTTTAATTGGCTCTAACCACTTCAAACGGGGAAAGTATAAAAGATACAAAGATAATTTTTATACACAATATGGTAATGCAATTCACTATTTGCAACAACATAGACAATTTTTTGTGTACAACTAATTGTCTATGTGGTAGTCGTTATATTTTTGCACTTTTGCTTTTTCGAAACGGTCACTAACTCTAAAATTTAATTTTTGAGTATGTACCTATTGAAGTAAATGGGCGATATGATATGTATCTACTTTTACACCACGTTCGTTGCGAGATTAATGAGAATCTACTTGCGAACACTAAGGCCGATTATCATTTATTCCGAAAATTTACATATCATCTAACTAAAAATGGGTTATTTTTTGGATAGTTCTATATGATGCTTCTTAAAATAAATGTTGTTCAAAAATTATGAAAAAGTTGTTTAGAAGCTTTATTCGAATTTGTTTAAAACTTCTTTTAACATTGCTTGATTTTATTAATCCAAAAGCAACGTTTTGTGTCAGGATTATTAACTTTCGAATAATAGAACCGTTATTGTTTTGCTATTATCAAACAAAACGTGTACCCCGTTTCAAAAGAAAATTCTGTCAAACGCTCTTGTATATGATAAATTTACTGCCCGTTCGCCGATATCGAACATTAACGTTCGCATAGAAAATTACATTTAAAACAAAAACAATTTTTGAAATTTTGTTCGATATCGGCGAACGGGCAGTTAAACTAAAATAAACATGAGTACATTTGTCTCCTGTATTTAGTAAATTCATGTTCGCTTGCTGGGCTAATTTGTAAAGTCTACAAACATAAACATTGATACAGTTCTTTTAAAATTAAAACTTTACAATAGTGCTTTTTAAAGTCGTCGTTTTTTAAACAGGTACAATTGTTTGCTTTGCTGGCTTAATGTAGTGATATCCCCTTTTTCAGACTTTCTTCCTTGCAAATTGCTTCGCAGTATTTTTAAGTAAATAGGTGGGCCATAGTCTCAGGATCACGTGAATAATTCAGTAAATTTTTCACAAAATCTAAAGCGTATTGTATCTTGTACGGAAACAGCAATACATACATATTTTTGGTGTTGTTATTCTTCGCAGTGAAGTTCTGGAATTTTGAAGCAGAGTTGGCACGTTTACGAGTTGATGTTACAGGGTTCTGAACTCGTTCGATATTATCTTGGCTTCGCGCTTTAAGCGGTCTTCCACTCCAAAATAAGTCACTAACAGATCCCGACGAATGAAAATGAGCGACTAGATTACGTACTTGGTTTCGTGATAGTGTATTTCTGGTGTTAAAAAAATCGAAATTTTATTTAGGTTTGAGTTATTGAATTTTGACTAGGAAAATAAAACTCAACAATTTTTGCTCTTTCCTTAATCTTGTACATGGCACTGAATCTGCCAAACGTTGTTTCTATTACTGGAAAACAAAACAAATAAATAAATTAGATCAAAAATACAATGTTCAGTGACTTCTGGCCCATCCTGTATAAGTAACATGTTCAAATTGTATCAATAGCTCAAGAGCCTTTGGTCTACCAAAATGTAGTAATTGTTCTTGCCATTGCACAGTAGATACAGAAAAAAAAAAAAAAAATATTGCCAAAATTAAACAATTACAAAGTTTTAAAAATATCTACTGCAAAACATAAATTCTACCTAAAGTATGCTACTAAGTAGTATAAATTCTAACTTAAATATTTAGCCGTCACGGTGAAAAAAGGATTTTTAATAAAAAAAAAAAACCAAAATATTTAAGAACTACAAAAAATATGAATTTGATTTTTTTCAAAAAGAAATTTCAAAAGAATTATGTATTTTCCTCAACTTTCCAGATAGATTTGGTGAAGGTTAATGTTTTGTTTTTTTTTTTTTTTTTTTTTTTTTTTTTTAGATAACAAAAACTATACAATTATTTATTTACGTTCAAAAATTTTTTGTCACTTTCAGCATCGTTATCTGTTGCTAACGCCTTGGGCAGCACAACGTCTTCAAACACCAACAACTCCGCTACAGCAACCGGTGCGAACGTTAATACAGCAACGGCTGCGAATAGCGGAGCAGGGGGTCCCAATAACACCGTTGCAACGACGTCTTCAAATAACACGAACAGCAACTCACATGGTGATTCGGAAAGTGATGACAGCGAGGTGGGACGATTGCAAGCATTGCTTGAAGCCCGAGGTCTACCGCCTCATCTTTTCGGCGCCCTGGGACCACGTATGACGCACATACTCCATCGTACTATAGGCAATAGTTCAACATCGAAGGCTCAACAATTGTTGCAGGGCCTACAGTCGCACGATGAGAGTCAACAGTTACAGGCGGCCATTGAAATGTGTCAAATGTTGGTTATGGGCAATGAGGATACCTTAGCCGGTTTCCCTATTAAGCAAGTGGTGCCAGCACTAATAACACTATTGCGTATGGAACATAATTTCGATATTATGAATAATGCATGTCGTGCACTCGCATATATGCTAGAAGCTTTGCCTCGATCATCGGGTACGGTAGTGGATGCTGTCCCTGTATTTTTGGAAAAATTGCAGGTTATCCAGTGTATGGATGTGGCTGAGCAGAGTTTAACAGCCTTGGAAATTTTATCCAGACGTCACAATAAAGCCATATTGCAGGCCAATGGTGTATCAGCCTGTTTAACCTATTTAGATTTCTTCTCGATTAATGCACAGCGAGCAGCTTTAGCCATAACTGCCAATTGTTGTTTGAACCTACACAATGAAGAATTCCATTTTGTTTCGGAAAGTTTACCAATTTTGGCTCGTCTTTTGGCCCAGCAAGATAAGAAATGTGTGGAAAGTGTTTGTTCGGCCTTCTGCCGTTTGGTAGAAAGTTTCCAGCATGATCCTAAGCGTTTACAAGAAATTGCCAGCAAGGAGCTGTTAAAGAACTGCCAACAACTATTGGTAGTAACACCGGCGCTATTAAATTCTGGCACATTCACTGCTGTAGTGCGCATGTTGAGTTTAATGTGCGCCAATTGTCCAGATTTGGCTATTTCTCTGCTGAAAAGTGATATTGCATCGACTTTGTTGTATTTACTAACTGGAAATGCTGATCCTTTACCAAAATCAGCATTCACACATGTTGAACTTATATCTCGATCTCCTTCTGAGTTGTATGAAATCACCTGTTTAATAGGTGAACTTATGCCACGTTTACCTACAGATGGCATTTTTGTGGTAGACACTTTACTCGATCGACCTACCATAAATACTCAGGACCAAGTTCAATGGCAATGGCGTGACGATAGAGGAACTTGGCATAACTATTCCACTATAGATTCACGTATGATTGAGGCGGCTCATTTAAATTCTGAAGATGAATTCAGTTTAAGTACTTTGGGACGGACGTATACAGTGGATTTTCATTCAATGCAGCAAATAAATGAAGACACTGGTACTAATAGACCAGTGCAGAGGAAAATTAACCCTAACTATCGACCCACGACAAACACTAGTGCAGCAACGGGTCAAGATTTGTCAGCCTCGGCGGTTGCTTCAGCTATCACAGCCCTTAGCACTACAGTGACTGCAACCGCTACTGGCGGTTCTACTCCCTCGGGATCCCAAAAACGACGGGCATCAGTTGACGCTCGCATTGCTTGCCTGAAAGAAGAACGTGGTTTGGCTGCCGAGTTCATTAAGAATCTATTTAATGTTCTGTATGAGGTATACAGTTCTTCAGCTGGACCCAATGTACGCTATAAATGTCTTAGAGCTCTGCTTCGCATGGTTTACTATGCCTCCCCAGAATTGTTAAGCGAAGTCTTGAAATACCAACTGGTTTCCAGTCACATTGCGGGTATGTTGGGTAGCAATGATTTACGTATTGTAGTGGGAGCTTTGCAGATGGCTGAAATACTAATGCAAAAATTGCCTGATATTTTTGGCACACACTTTAGACGTGAAGGTGTGATCTATCAAATTACCCAACTTACTGATCCAAACCATCCAATTTGTGCTAATCCTTCACCTAAGCCATTGGTTACAAATATGTCGGCTAGTGGTTCACAAAGTGCACCAGCCTCGGCTTCGAGTTTGCAGGTTAATCCATTCTTTATGGATAATGTGCCACTTCAACCGGGAAGTACCTCAGCCTCGGGTACTCCAAATACCTCAAAGCCACATCACCAACATCCCTACACCATGAAGACATTCTCACACGCTATGAATGCTCTGACGGCGGCGGCAGCACAACAAGGAACTTCACCTTCGGGCTCATCTAATAACTCACAAAAATTACCCACATCCATAGCCATGAATATAAATACCTCAGGTGGAACATCAGCACAAACTCCAAATAACGAATTGCCACAATATCTTTATAGTTCTTCGGCACCAGCTCATACACACATGGCTAACCCACAGCAGCAAAGCTTCTTTGTATACACAACATCGCCGCAACAGCAGCAACAACCACCCTTGCCACCTCCCGGTACCGAATATGTAGGCTACAATCAGTTACCTCCACCACCGCCACCCACGACACACTATACAGCATCTAGTGTCCAACAACAGTATCATTCAATGCCTTCTTCGTCAGCTTCATCGTCTGCCCATGGGCAAAATATTGCAACACCGCCGGTCAGTACATCAGCTGTGGGTGGTTCATCATCGTCGACATCCGCAATACAAAATAAAATGAGTGATATGCTTAAACGCAAGGTCCCACCGAAAAGAAAATCACAATCTACCACTCGTTCGAAATCACGACAGGAAGATCAAAGCTCTTCGTCTACATCAACGTCCAATGCACAGGCGCCGTCATCATCGACGGTACACGAGCTGCTTAGCAGGGCAACAAGTTTGGGAGGAAGTTCAACAGCCTCGGGCTCGGCTGGTCGCTGTACACCAAGTACTTCTTCTAAGGTGCGTTTCAGTGGTGGCCATCACAGCACATCTTCGTCCGGACAACAGTCCTCGAAGACTTCCTCGTTTTTGGCCTCCCTCAATCCAGCTAGATGGGGGCGTCAAGGATCTCATCATAGTTCGTCTTCAGCAGCCAGTAACTCAGGTTTTACCAAAGATTCTACCAGCAGCAGTACTACAACGTCATCACATAATCATAGCCATCCAAATAGTATCGCCGGTTCAAGTGCAGGTCACTCCCTGGCCGGCTGTTCCTCACTGGCTGCACAAAATATCAGCAAAAGTATATCGCAAGCTAATCTTATAGCAGCTGGCAATCGCGAAAAGGCCCGCCAATGGATACGTGAACAGGCCATATCGTTTATAAAACGTTATGTCTCACAAGACTCTAAACCGGGTACATCGGCCGAAGGTTCTGCCTCTACAAATGTATTGCAACGTTTAACATCAGTCATAGGGAAATTGAGCGGTAGTTTTTCAGATGTTTTAGATGCTTTGCTCGAGTTAAAAACAATTTTATTGGAAAGTGATATTTCACCGTTCGAGGTCAATCATTCGGGCATTATTAAAGCCATGCTCAACTTTATGACCTCTGAACAGGGTATAGTGGAACGCGATGCTAGATTAAGAGCATTTATGCATGTGTTTGCCGGTTTGCCTTTGGAACCAATGGTCAGCGTGGGCATGTTGCTAAATATCGAGACATCAGCCTTTTCGGCATTTGTTGCGAAACTTAATGCCTGTGTAACACAACTGGAACAATTTCCAGTTAAAGTTCATGACTTTCCCGCTGGTCCTGGAGGTGGACGTTCAAATACAAGTGCTTTGAAATTTTTTAATACCCATCAACTCAAGGTGAGTTCAGATTTTTTTAAAGTTTTGCAAAGAATTTAAGTGAAACTGCTTTTTTCTCTTGCTCTAGTGTAATTTACAACGTCATCCGGATTGCAATAATTTGCGTCAATGGAAAGGTGGCACCGTTAAAATTGATCCCTTGGCTATGGTCCAAGCCATTGAACGTTATTTAGTGGTACGTGGCTATGGTGGAATACGGGGCGATTCTGATGATGATTCCGAAGAAGATATGGATGATAATGTGGCTGCCGTTGTAATGTCACAAAGTGGCTTTAAGCACAAGTTACAATTTATGATTGGAGAACACGTCTTACCATACAATATGACTGTTTACCAGGCGGTTAAACAATTTTCGCCTTTGGTCAATGATCAGTCCGAAACGGATACAGACACTGAGACTCCTTTAGGTAATTTTTAATTTTAGAAATCTAATTTATTAAAATTTAACTCTTCTAAAATTTGTTTTATCTAACAGGAAATGCTGGCATTTGGGTACAACAGCACACCATCTATTATCGCCCTGTAGAAGAGGAAGCTGCCTCATCTAGCAGTAGCATTAACAACAAATCCGTTATACCGGGAGCTGGTACTTCGTCATCTGTACACAATGGTGCTAAGGCTACATCTAGTTCTACCACGGGTGGTCCCTCCACTTCAATTGGCAAAAAATCAAATAAATCTTCGTCGAAATTATTACGCAAGAAAACGGAATTATGGCATGAAGGTATTGCGCCCTCAGTGATATCAGCTCTTAAACCATTCCTCACCAATACACTGCCCGCCGATGTGGTTACCAGCGTTGAAGATGCCTCTCTCGATGCTCTTTGCATGTTGCGCATTATTAACGCTTTGAATCGCCATTGGGAACATTTATATGGTTGTGTTCACCGCCAATCGATTATAGCCCAATCTGAATTTATACATCCCAAGATTACGGCAAAAGCTAATCGTCAACTCCAAGATCCTTTGGTCATAATGACAGGCAACCTGCCACAATGGTTGCCACAAGTTGGTATGGCCTGTCCCTTCTTGTTCCCCTTCGAGACCAGACATTTGTTGTTCTATGCCACCAGTTTCGATAGAGATCGTGCTTTACAACGTCTTTTGGATACAACCCCAGATTTAAATTCGGCAGAATCGTCGGAAAGAGTTGCGCCACGTTTGGATCGCCGCAAACGGGCCATATCGCGTCAGGATATTCTAAAGCAAGCTGAACATCTTATAATAGATTTTGGACATTCAAAGGCTTTGTTGGAAATACAATATGAAAATGAGGTGAGATTAATACAAGATAAACATCTGCATGAAACTTAATAATGATGTGCATGAAACTTTCATTATCAGGGGTGTTCTGGAAATCGAAAACGCAATGCGTAAGAATTTAAGTCGTTTTTTTCATAAGATTTTTGTAGCAAAAGAAAAACAAATACAATACAATACAAATATGTGCCTAAACAGAATTCTGTAAGAAAATTATAAAAAATTGGATTAAGAGTGCATTAAAAAGAACTTTAAAATTCTTGCGTTTTGCGTTTTCGATTTCCAGAACACCCCCGTATAATTTTGTATTTGCTTCGTTTGTATTCAATAATGGCTAATAAATCAGTGAGTGCTTGAACGCTGGTTTAGTTGAACTAAACTTAAATTTATATGTAGCTTAAAGTCAACAGTTGTAAATCAGTGTCATGTATTATATGTAGTTTAAAAAGTAACATGTGGTAGCACTATGATAAATGTTATCAAATTCATATGGTCTGTATAGGTAGTTTAAACGCCGAATTTTATGCGTTTAAAGATGGTTTTTATGGTAACTTATTAATAGATTTGTTGGTTTAAACACATTTTAAACCCAAAACAGAGTTTAACTTGCTCTGATTTATTAGCCCTAAGATGAATAACTACGAAATAAAAGCAACAAACATACGAAATTTTAAAGTCGAGTAACATGCAGTTAGTTTTTTACTTAAACAAGAGAATAAAATACTAACAACTCTGAAACAAAACAACCACTGAATAAATGTCGAATAAGTTCATAGAAAAACACATTTAGTTAAAAGTCAGTATTGCCAGTTGAAGAAAATGAAAAATATTAGGAAAGATAAAAAAAAAAAAAATAACAATGAAGAGTAAAAGCAAAAAGATAAGGACAACAGGACGTACATTAATATCAAAGTAACAAAAGTAATACAAATTTGACTTTGTTTTCAATGTAAATTAATTGTGTTTAATGTAAATTTTAAAACCTCAACAAAATTGCATTTTATTTCCAAAAACATATTTCATCAATGTGTTTTGCGTGGAAGTAATTAAAAACGTAAGAAAAAATTACATTAATTTACTAAGTGGCAGCATTGGTATTGAGTATTTTTATAATAAAATGAGAGAGAGTGAAAACTGAAAACAAAAATCGTTTTCCTGAACAAAGTCTTTGTCTTTGCCATATGAAACGAAATGTGTTTGCTGGTAGCATGAATCTGAATTTTATTTGAATACGAACTTCATTGGATAAACATTTCGGTATGTTTATGAATGAAGTTATTCATGCAGCCCTTTAATACAAGACTATAAATAATTATTCAAAAAAAATTAATGTTTACAGATGTTGTAAAAATTTGTTAATGACAGCTTTTGAATAACTAATAAATTTAATTTTTTTTTTCTTTTATAGGTCGGCACTGGTTTGGGTCCAACTTTAGAATTCTATGCTTTAGTTTCGGCTGAATTACAACGCAGCGATTTAGGCCTTTGGAATGGCAGTGATAGTTACAAACAAAACTCTGCCAATATTGTTGATGTAGTCAAATCCACCAGTGTAACTTTGCACATAGACGAATCACAAGATACCAATTCACAATCGGGTGATAATAATCTTACAACAACCACTACCAATAATACAGAAAGTGCGAATACCCCAGCAACACGTAACGCTAGTCGTAATAATCGTGACAACCAAGGAGTATCAACACGCAGCAGTTTAGTAGCCACCAATAACTCTATTAATAATCAACAGCAACACTCGCCACAAACGGGAGAAGATGCTTTAGATATGCTTATCGAACAGCAGGGCGAATTAATCGATCAACAACATTCATTAGATCCTTCAATGCCACTGCTAGAAAATCCCATTGCCACACCCACTTTATTACCGGTTATAAGCCCAACAAATAATTCTCCTCATACCACTGTGACGTATGTCAATGCTGCTCATGGCCTGTTTCCTTTGCCATTAGGTAAATCTTCAAAAGTGCCACAAGTTGCAAAGGTTAGATGGAAATTTAAATTTTTGGGCAAGTTTATGGCCAAGGCGGTCATGGATAGCAGAATGGTTAGAATATATTTCCAAGTATATGCGATTTACAAAATATTCAATATATTTTTTTTTGTTTTTAGTTGGATTTGCCATTTTCTATACCCTTCTATCGTTGGCTTTTAAACGAAGAACATTCAGTGGGCTTAACTGATTTGTCTCGTGTTGCGCCCGAAGTGCAAAGCACTTTAATACGTTTACAGGATTTGGTACATCAGCGTGATTTAATTTTAGCCGACTCCAGTTTAGATGCTATGGAAAAGACTGAAAAGGTAATTTTAAGTCACTCCTAACTTTTGCGAAACTCGACAACTTAAAATGTTTATTTATTTCTTTAGATTGATTCCTTGGATCTGGACGGTTGTCCCATAGCGGATTTGGGTTTAGACTTTATTTTACCCGGTCACGCCAATATCGAATTGTGTCGTGGTGGTCGGGATACTCCAGTAACTGTTCATAATTTACATCAATATATTAGTCTAGTAACATATTGGTTCCTTGTTGAAGGTGTACAAATACAATTTGAAGCTCTTAAAGAAGGCAAGTTAAAAAATATTGACATCAATTAAATTGTTTGAAAATTTCTGAAAAAATATTCGGTTTCAAAGAGTTTTAAAAGGAACAAATTAAAAGAAAATTGTTTGTATTTAAAAGGATTTAATCAGCAATTTTTGTCTTAGAGAAGAAACAAAAAAAAAAAAACTGGTAAAACTATCGCTTTCATATAGAAATATAGTTTTTGAAGAGTTCAGCAAAAAAATTTTATCTTCAATTCTGTATAAATATTTTGTTATCAAAAATTTTTTGAATGTAAAAAATCCTCAACAAAATGTAAAATTTTGTGACAAAAAATCTTGTTAAATTTAATCTTAAATGCCTGCGCCTGTCCCTCGATTTCGGATGAACATTTCGTTCGCTTAACTTACGTTTAAAACAAAAAGGAATTCCTTTTTGGAGAGAAAAATTTCGCCTTTAATTAATAAAGTTTTCTATTGAACATTTTAGTCATGCTAGGAACACAATTGTGCCGTACGTCGTAGGACGTATCACGTAAATCCGTACTACAAAAACGCTTCAATTACCCACAATTCCTTCGCAAACGTATTTTGTTTTCTATTGAAAATAATCTTAGAAAATTCCATTTTTTTTTTCAAATTGTGGTTTATTTTTGTTTTCCTCTTATTTTCATTTCAAATATTCAATTTGAAAATACAAAAAAAACTCATTATATTTTTAAATTTCTTTTTCCATGACAATACGGTAGCAACTAGCGTATGAAATAGCATTAGATTAGATCTAAGCCAACGTACGACGTAGATCGCCTTACCGTTTACGTCAGGTTTTGTGTGCCTTTGCATCAAATATTATATTATGTTTTAATCTGAAAACGTATCTACGTCGTACACTAATAAGTTTATACGGTGCAATTGTATTCTTATGGACAATCAAAATAAAAACTTTCGGTATCAAAAAAAAAAAAAAAAAAAAAAAAAAAAAAAAAAAAAAAAAAATTTACATCAAAATTTTCTTTTGAATTTTTTACTTTTTGAAAATTTTAGTCTTCGAATTGAAATTTGTTTTTTGTAAAAAAATTACGGTAAAAATATTTTTCATCGTCAAAAAGTTTTTTTTTGCTTTTATAAAAAAATTTTGTGTACAGAAAAATGTCTTTTGTTAAAACTGCAAATTTTTTTATTGGCAATTTTTGTAATTTTTTTTGTCTATTATTAAAAAGTTTCGTAATAGAAAAATTTTCAACTAAAATTTTGATGATCAACAAAATAAAAAAAAGAAGAATTAAAATTTTTTTTTCTTGTTTTTTTTTCAAACCCAGGTTTCGATTCAGTTTTTCCTTTACAACGTTTGCGCATGTTCTATCCCGAAGAACTAGAGAACGTGTTTTGCGGCAGTGTCAACAGCACTTATCAACGTTGGGACGTAAAAATGTTAAAAGACAGTTGCCGTACAGATCATGGTTTTACTCAAGATTCCCAAGCCATACAATTCCTTTATGAAATACTTTCAACGTACACACGCGAGGAGCAACGTTTGTTCTTGCAATTTGTTACCGGTTCACCACGACTACCCACTGGCGGTTTTAAATCACTAACGCCACCACTAACTATAGTACGTAAGACATTAGATGCCAATCAAAATCCCAACGATTATTTGCCCTCTGTAATGACATGTGTTAACTATTTGAAATTGCCCGACTATTCGAGTCGCGAGGTAATGAGACAAAAACTTAAAATTGCCGCCAACGAGGGTAGTATGTCGTTCCATTTGTCTTAAATTATGAAATACATACTAAATTCTTATAAAAAAAAATATTACACGACGCACATAGAGTATTCTTAAATAAAGAAATAATCTTCATCAACTGTGTAGCAAAAACAAAAAATAAGAAAATGGTAGTTATTTGAAATATACGCAAACAAAACAAAAAATAAATAACAAATAATGGTGATAATTTTTATGATTTAAAAAATATTTTTTTTTTTTAATTTCTAATGTATTATTTTGTAAGAAATGGTGATGTTGCTGTTAGAGCAAATTTATATAACAAACAAAAGAAGAAAAAAAAAAAGAAATACAATTTAAAATGGAAGTATATAAATTATACAAAAAATATAAATACAATATTTAATTAAAATGAAATTCACAATTAATTAAATTTCTCCCCTCTTCACCCCACAACCAACAAATTATTAAATAAAAAAACTTGAAATAAAATATAAATTTAATTAATGAAAAAAAAAAATAGTACCATAAATAGTTTTATGCATTAAATCTAAAATTGAAATGAAAATAAATCAACCAGTATAAGTTTTTGTTGATTTAGCTTATTTTTTATAAATAGATTTCTTAAAAAAAAAAAAAAAAAAAAAAAAAAAAAAAAAAAAAAAAAAAAAAAAAAAAAAAAAAAAAAAACTTGAAAACCTAAAATTTTCTTAAATACATAATAATATATTTTATGGTCTTTGTCTATTTAAAAAAGAAAAAAACACCTTGTTGAATAAGACTAATTAACAACTTTTTGTTTTTTTTTTTTACTATTATTTAAACAAGGGTAATAAATTAATAAATATTTCAATTATATTTTTCCTTTTTTTGTGTAATTTTTAAATAAATTAATATAGTTGAATTTCGTTTGTTAATTTTATATATGCGCGCTTACGTTTATAATATATATATTTTTTTTATAAATACATAATTTCTTTAATATTTTTTTGTATTCTTTTTATTTAATAGTTATATTACAAAACTGAATTAAATAAATAATTTAAATTTGTTTTTAAAAAAATACTAAAAAAAAAATATTTGCTTTAAGTTTTATTTTTATTTATGATTTATTTTATATATATAAAATTTTTTTTGTTATGTGGCTTTATATAAATTTAAAAAATTATTAAATTCATATATTTCAATTAAACTAATGTTTAGTTATTAAAATAAACATAAAAATTAAATAAAAAGAAAACTCCACTTTATATACTACATACATAATACAATAAGTAACTAAAGTGTTTATTAAAAAAATGGTTTTTTTTTTAAATTAAATTTCAAGAGAATTTTGTTTAAGGGAAAACAATAGAGAACGACCTGAATAGAAGCCAATTTGATTTTGGTACCATATCGCCGTCATAGCGCTTTTTAAGTGTGGAATTAAAAAGCCGATCAGTCCGCTAGCTCGGATGCACAAAATTAATTGTATGAGAAGACTGGAGATGTAAAAGAAAGTCACTGGGGGGGAGGGGGCCTTCCACGTACAGTTCGAACACAGCAAGTCATCAAATCTGTCAAATCAAGAATTCAGCGAAATTCTCTCCGGGAACAGAAAAAAAAGACTTGGGGCTTTCAACCGTCGTACTAGAAATTTGCAGCTTTTAAAAAAATGGCATTGAAAAATTCAACGTATTTTTGTGAGGCACGCTGATAACTTGCACTGAAAAATCTTTGACCGTGCGGTAAAACTTTAACATACAGAATGATAGGGTGTTTGAACAGTCAACTAAGTCCAACAAACACGAAGTCAAACCTTTGATAAAACTTTGGATTAAAAACTGTTTTATTCAGTGTGGCCATTTAAGCATTAACATTTTTAATATAGCTGCCAAATGTTCATTTAGCACTTGGCATTTCATTTAGCATTTTTAGAAAATGTTTTTAGCTTTTTTTTAGCATTATTAAAAAGATTTGGACCAATAGTTTTATTGATTTTACTTAAATTTTTTTATAATTATAATAAATTTTGACTAAAAATAGTTGTACCCAAAATGAAATTTCGTATGAAAATGGATAATTCTTATGTTTAGAAACATCTTACCACTCTTGTTAAAAAAAATAAGAATATTCAGGGAATATTAGAAATGCCCTCACCATGTTGATTGTAAATATTATTTGGCCTTTGATTTTACGATATAAAAATACAAAGATTAGATAAAAATTCTATAGTATAAAGCTATGTTGACACTAGGGTATTCATTTCTGTGGGCTTTTGATAAAACAACTTCTCTCGAAATAAGACATTTTTGCAAGATTTTTATATTGAATAAACATTTTTAAGACGGTTCTTTTGGTGTAATCCATGCAGTTCTACGCCATTTAGTTCAAAATCTACAATTCTTGGCAAATCAACTTCTTTCATTATATTTGGGAAAAATATTTGATAAAATATCTTATCTGAAAGAGTTTAAAAATTTTCTAAAATGCAAGAAATAACATTGTTATATCCTTTTGACAAAACATCTAAATTATATTTAATATTTTTTGGGATATATACATTTTGTTTTAATAAAACAACTTCTCTTCAAAGAAGTTGTTTTATCAAAACTGAAATTTAGAAAATATGTAACTTGTTTGAGACAAGATAAATTTTTAAATGGTTTATAGAGAAAATTAATTTTGACTAAACGACTTGTGTAATCTAAGTTAATTTTTTTTGTTGAAAATAATTTCGGCAAAACATCCTATCTTTTTATTCTTAATTTTTCTGAAAATCTGTTGGCATTAGAATAGAATTATTGATATCTTCACTTCAATTTGGTATTTAAATTTAATACTACACTTTCACCTTTTCACCAAATATTTCAAAATCAAAGTTGTTAGACATTTTAACAGTTTTTTCGTTCTCCTGTAAAATTGTAGTTTTTGAAAGAGGTTGTTTTGTCAAAAGTCCACAGATTTAATCGGGCTTTTGCTTTAATCGGTTAATCTCTCGATTAATCAACCGAGGTTTTCGTTTAATCGGTTAATATTCACCCCTATCGTGAATCATTTTTCCCTCGTAATTTGTTCCCTTTTCACGTATTTGCGATCATGAAAAACTCCCCTGAAAAAATTAATTCATAGGAGAATAACAACGTGTAAAAAATGTTCGCGGGAAAAAATTTCCCTTATCGTGAACAATTTTTCCCCCGCAATTTGTTTACTTTTCCCTTTGAATTTCTCACTTTATTTTTGCTGGGGAGCAAAACATTTATGTAAGTAATTCTTCTCATAATTCGAATTGAAGTTTACTAAGTAAATTTCCGTTAAAAGAGGCACAAACTTATATGTATATTGTTCAACAAAATGCAAAAAACAGGTCGATTGCCTGAGGAGTTATGAAGCTTCTCAATGAAGTGGTGGCAGAATTTTAGAAAATTTTTTACTACATAAAAGGGCAATAAGCTAATGTTGCAATCAAACTATCGCTCCAATACAATATATTTTATTTTGTTTTTTTTTTTTTTTTTTTTTAAATATACACGTATATTTTTGAACAAAAATTTTTTTTTAATATTTTGTTCTTTTTTACATTCACTGAGAACTGATAGCGTGAAAAATTGTTCACGGGAGTTTCACGATAGCATTTTTCCCTTCGAGGGGAATAAAAATTTCACTTGTTTTTCACCATAGCGGTGATAAAAAAACATTAAAAAAAATTTTTTTGTTCAAATATATACACGTTTTTTAGAAAATTTAATTTTAAAGAAAATTTAAAAAAAAAACAAAATAAAATATATTGTATTGGAGTGATTACAACATTAGCTTACTGCACTTTTATGTAGTAAAACAATTTCTAAAATTCTGCCACCACGGCTTCATAACTCCTCAGGCAATCGACCAGTTTTTTGTATTTTGTTGAACAATATACATATAAGGTTGTGCCTCTTTTAACGGATCTTGACGTTAATATTAATTTTGTAAACTTCAATATTCGAATTTTGAGAAGAATTACTTACATACATAAATGTTTTGTTCCCCAGCAAAAATAAAATGAGAAATTCAAAGGGAAAAGTGAACAAATTTCGAGGGAAAAATTTTTTAACGATAAGGGGAATTTTTTTCCCGAAAACATTTTCTTTCACGTTATTATTCTCCTATGAATTAATTTTTTTCATGGGAGTTTTTCATGATCGCAAATACGTGAAAAGGGAACAAATTACGAGGAAAAAATTATTCACGATAGGGGTGAAAACGTGAACAAATTATCGAAAATTGCCCTTATCGTGAACAATTTTTTCCCTCGTAATTTTTTCACTTTTATTTTTGAATTCTCACTTTATTTTTGCTAGGGAACAAAACATTTATGTAAGTAATTAGAATATTAAAGTTTATAAAATTAATTTTAAGGTCAACTTCCGTTAAAAAGGCAGAAACTTTTATCAAAAATTATTTTCGGGAATGAAATATTTATTATTAATTAATTCATTTATTAATGATGTGCTAATAATCCCAATTTTTTAATGAAAACACTGAAATTTATTGTTGTGGGAAAGCTAGTTTCAATGCGCATTTCGCTGTTTGCTTAGGCCAGCTCGTCAGGAAACTTTTTCCAAATACTTTAGAAAAGCTAAAAATATTATACAAGTAATTTTATGTTTATTGTACAAAAAAGGCAAAACAACAGGTCGATTGCCTGAGGATTTGTGAAGCTTTCCAAAGACGTGGTGGCAAAATTTTAGAAATTATTTTACTACATAAAAGTGCAATCAGCTAATTTTGCAATCTTAAAAATATACGCGTATAATTTTGAACAAAAATTTTTTGATTTTGAATGTTTTTTAATCTTTTTTGCATTCGCTCAGAACTAATAGCGCGAAAATTGTTCACGGGAGTTTCACGATTGCATTTTTCCCTTCGAGGGGAATAAAAATTTCATGGAAACAAAAATTCCACCTGTTTTTCACTATAGGGGTGATTAATTAAGTGTTTTGTTTTTGTTTATTAATAACAAAAGCGACGGCGACCTGTTTGTTTAAAAGCTAGCATTCAACTGAATGAAATGAAAGTTATTTACAATCTTTGAAGTGGGTTTCGGTAACATTCGAGTTGTGTGTGTGAAAATCCCGAAAAGTGATCAACCCCTGGGTGCATAGCGTGATGATCGTTGACGTAAATTTTTTTGCAGTCCGTATAGTTTTCAGATAAATAGTTAAATTTTTCCCGAAAACAGGTACAGCAGATTTTATGGAAGGTAAAATGAAGTTCAAAGATAGAGCTAACAGCAATTTCAAAATCGACGAACATAAGTAAAACTGCTCTGAGGGAAGGTGCTCGTCCGCCATTGTTATTGAGCCCAATTACGAAAAAATTCCCGGGTAGTTTTCTCCCATTGCCCATTTTTCCTATTTAAATTCAATTGTAAAAATGGGGAAAGGAAAAAATTCCCGGCGAATTTTTATTCATAATTGGGCTGATTATCTTTAAATTGCAATCAGGTCATTTTGCATTGGCTTATCGTACAACGAGATTCTCGGTTTTTAACATTAATCAAATGTAATCGTATTTAACCCTACATTTTGATCTTTTATCTGGTGAAGACCCATAAATAAGTCGATGTAACTTGGTGGAGCACCCCATATATAACTCAGATGAATTACTGGTGGAGTAGTATTTAGAACTAAGAATGATTGCTGGTGGGAACCATAATATTCAGAATAGTATTTCCGAAGTTTTTCGCTTCCTAGACGAAGGTTTAGGTTGGCTAATGATTTGGAATAAAGCTCCTATATCGTCTAATACACTGGCAATACAAATAAAAAATTTAGCAAAGAACTTTATTTTAAGGAAAAAAAAATTACTAAAATCTTTTGCGGGTTTTAAAAAACGGTATTATTACTAATTTTAATACTAGGGTCTAATCACCGCATACAATATCGAGAAAAATTTATCGAAATTTTTTATTTTGGTATCATGACGCTAAATATCAAATGAAATAAATGTATCGTAATTTGAGATGATGGAATTCGATATCGAGTAACCAAAGACATTACATCTCTCGAGTTTTCATTCGATTCGTCATTGCCTATCGTACGCACAAAAGTACGATAGCTTAATTGATATTGAATGCGGTGATTAGACCCCTGTAGTTTCTAAGCATAAAAACGAATTTTGAATTCGATATCCCGGAAACAAGTTAACAATATTTTATCGAAGGTAAAGATGAAAAGGAAAGATGATGTTGTTGTTCTTAAATGCAGTTGTTGCGCATCAAGTGCGCATCAGTAAAGTTTAATGTTCGTAAAAGCATCACATGTAATAAACTTGGCATCACTCTCATAGGTCAAAAGTTTTTTTATGCTGAGATGCCGCAGCTCTGGAGCAAATTTTTGCAATAAATTTTGATATAAAAGAAATCGTTTTATTTTTCTTTTTTTGATGCTTTTTCTTGTTATTTAGAAGAAAATTGCCCCATTTTGTTTCAATATATTCAATAAAATTTGTCATCACTATTGTTGACAACATTTTTATTATTATTTTATGTTCGTTTATGAAACTTTTGAAATTTAGCTCGTGCTCAAAAATTCAAACTTTGCACAGCTGTTGTGCAGTTAAAAAGCATCAGCATCACAACTGCAATTGTTGATCACGCATCAGCAACAAAATTTTGCACAGTTTTTATGCATTTACGAACGTACCCGTAGTTTACACCGGTTCCAAAATCGACTTAAATGTTTTGCGGAATTAAAACAAACGTTAGAGTATGCGAATTGTATTTTCACTATTAATATTATTGTTCCTAAGCACTCGGTTTTTTTTTTGGAAGAGAGGTAAATCTTTTTTCACCAAGGCCTGTCTAGTTTAAGAAATCTAAATATTTTGACTTTCTAAATACTTTAGTTGATTATTGTAAATTAAATTTATGTAATTCTGCACAAACCATAAATTCTATAACAATTCTAATATGAAACCTAAATAATACTTAATTAAATGTACATACATACTTATATAAATGTAAAATCTTGAGTTAAAATAATAAATGAAGGAAATAAGCAAACTTTTGTATAATTCTAAAGCAATTGTCGTTTAAGCTTAAAAGTATTAATAATACAGACTGGTGGAGAATGAGCTAGATGTTTTGAATTGTTTCTAATTCATTTAATTATGCGATTATTATTATGTTGAAAACGCCTCGATGGAGTAAACATTTACATGAAAACAAAAACAAAATTTACGATAATTGTTTTTGTTATTAAATTAACGTGAGAGTTTTAACGCGTTTCTGTCTTTTAAAAACTGTAAATTTTGTATGATAAACCAAAACCAGTTTTGTAAATTTGTCTTTGTTTTCATGTGAATTTTCACTCCTTCGACGCGTTTTCAAGAATAGCCACCATTATTTTTTTTAAAGCGGCTACAAGTTACATGGTCCATTCCATCACTTAAATTTTCGACTACTTTTTCCAATATATCTGGCCGTATGGCGTCAATGAGGGATTGAATATTGGCTTCCAATGCTTCGAGTCGCTGGTTTGTCACATAAGCCAATGACTTAGCGTGGCCCTATAAAAAGTAATACAGAGGCGTTAAATCGCTGGAAATAAAGTTGTCACCAAATCGATTTTGTATTAAATCGATTAGTAAGCGCTCTGTTAGGCAAGTTGCGCCGTCTTGTTGGAGGCAAATGTCGTTGATGTATAGCTGATAAATTTTTGGAAACAAACCTCCTCTGCTCTTCGGTACGCACATTTCTTTGTCTTG
Source organism: Pollenia amentaria (assembly GCA_943735925.1). Taxonomy (NCBI): domain Eukaryota; kingdom Metazoa; phylum Arthropoda; class Insecta; order Diptera; family Polleniidae; genus Pollenia; species Pollenia amentaria. The sequence continues at coordinate 42,940,749 of OX031006.1, read as the reverse complement.
TTGATGGTTTGAAGGTTGAAGAACAGTATAATTAGTGCGAAAACGATCAACAACTGCACGAAATGCTTGCTCAATAAAATGGACGAAGTGCTCTATGAACTTCACGAACAGATTAATTATTTTTTTGAAAGTAAATTTCCACAATTCATTCATGATGACTTGCCAGCCCTTCCTGAACAGAAATGTCAACACCGTTTGACATTCTCATCTGCCAAACCGTAGTTATTGATATCGAATTTTTTAAATTTTGGGAGTTTGATTTTGATTAGCTTAAAAAAAATATATTTTCCATAACTTTTCGAAACATTTTGAAAGGTGGTTTTTAGTTGGAGGATGGCTTTTAGTTCGCTAACATAATCTCTCTCTGATGATTACCTGCAGTATGTGTAGGACTTCATCTTGTTGAAACCACAAGATTGGATAGTTTTTCACAGCTGGGCTAACCAAATTTCCCAACATTGTGCAAGAGCCACCCACCACCTTTACAAAAATTAAACACCAATATAATTTTCCTAAAAATCGTGCAATTTTGCTGCTTAACGTGTAGCCATTCAAAAGGAATGGGGCGCACTAAAATAACTACGATATGCACGCTGTGTCAACACATTGGATTGTTGGTTTCATCGGTTACTGCCTGGCCCACAATGTCGACAAGAACATTTCTTTCGTATATTTATGTATATTGAAAACAAAAACAAATTTTAGTTTTTTTTATTGCTTTAAATATACATACATAAATATGCGAAAGAAATTTTCTTGTCGACCAAGGCGAATTCAACTAGTTGTCGACATTTTGGGCCTGGCAGTTAATTTCAATTGTTTTGGTGCGTTGAAAGGTATTTACACAAGATAAATGCAACAGAGAGAGAGAGAGAGAATTGTACCGGCTGTCCCTTTTTTGCATTCTAAATGTCAACCTCCATATAAAAACATTTATTTTAATAATTTTAAAAAATGCTATTGTTTTTCTGGTAAAGATAACAGAGTATAAACTATTTTTAGAGGAATTCAGTGTAATCACCCAAAACGGACAGTTTCCTTTAGTGGACACTCCCTTTAGACAAACACTGTTGACTGATCCCATCATCGTTGGATTACGAAAGCATTGTGTGTTTATTTATTATTATTATTTTTTTTTTGAGAGGCCATCCCTTTTGTCTGGACATATTTAATTTGTCCCTTCGGTGTCCGGTCATGAGAGATTGCACTGCATTTCTTTCAAAAATAGTGTTGATTTCAAATTTTGTTAAATTTTTAGAACACGGCCGAATATAGCTCATTCTGCGCCACCCTGTACAAACCTTATAATCAAATATAGAAATAAACTTATAATAATGAATAACAGAACAAATCGTTAATTGAAACTAATTAAAAATTAAACATGATCTAAATATAATTTAAACATTTTAAGTATTTTTGACTAAAACTGATAAATAATTATATTTTAAAAGTGCATTACTTTAAAACTACACATTGATTTACATATTTTTAATTACCCTTAACTGTGTTATTAATTAAATAGTTTTCATTTCATTTTAATTCTTAATAATTGTGTATATTTCCGTGTATGTTATATTCGATTCTAATGCAAGGCATTGTATATTTTTCTATATCAATTAAATAAAAATTAATAAACTGAACTTAATAAAAAAAGAATGAAAAGTTTAAAATACATAATCGTAAAAGAAATAAAATATATTCGTATAAAGAAAAAAATTTGAATAAAAGAAAAAAAAAAAAAAAACACATAAGAACAACTATAAATTTAGTTTAATTATTAAATTTAAAAGGAACAAGAAATAAATTGCATAAAAATTTAAGTATATACATATTAATATATAAATAATACATAAACTATACATAAAAAAATTAAAAATAAATTTAATTAAAATTAATACAAAAATAATAAACCTAAAATAAAAAGCAACAAAATATAAAATTAAAAGATTCTTTTTTTTTTCTATTGAAAAAAAAACGATAAAATTTATAGAGTCCGAACAATATAGAGTGCGCTAAGCTACTGTTCGGATTGCAAAACGATGTATGAACGAGTCGTAGAGGAAGACATGGGCTTTAAGAAAATGGAGTTTGTGGCTACCCTGTTTGAATACAAGGTGAAATACAGGGTGCCAAATTCGATCACCTCGGGTTAGGTAACTTTTGTAAAGCTTGTAGCTTGTGCAAATAGTGACGGATTTCTATTGCTTACCGGGTAAGGGATGAAAATGGCCGGTCATACATATGATCCGTCTATGAATTCATCTTCATGTTGATGATGCCCTAACATCAGAATTGTGACATTAATGGTTTCAATGAGGCAATAAGTGACATCAATCCAATAACGAACGTCATCCCAAAATTTGGTCATATTTTATGCTTCATATACGCTATGACTACAGTAACATAATATATCATGTCATCAGTGCGATGAGAAATTGTCATCAGTGGGATGACATAATATATCATATCATCAGTGTGATGACAAACTATCATCAGTGCAATGACACACTGTCATCAGTGCGATGTCATAATATATAACAAACATTATTTTCATATTTTAATCAGGCTTAAGTTCATTGAATTTAATTTTCATTAAATTATTTTTATAAAGAAAGGAATTTTACAACATGAAATGAATTAAAATTTTTTGATTGATAATTTTTCATTCTGGACTGAGCTGGGAATTGAACCTGACGACGGATGACGTCAATAGTCAAACATCAATCTTTAAGCCAAATGGTATTTTACCTTGGTAGATCGAAATTTGCTTTGACGGAATGATTACCTTTTTTAATTGATTTACATGGCCTCCTTACTTCGGGTTTTCGTACTTTTTGTCAAGAATTCTTCTTTAAATTCAAAGAATACTAATTTTATTTTCATGTTTATAAAGTAAAATTAGAAGCAAAAATTCCCATATTCTATTTTTTTATTATTAATTTAAATACATAAATTTTTTAAAGTAGAATTATTACGAAAACCATATCGTACATGCTGCTGGTGTCTTATAATTGAGAGTTCTTCTGCTCACAACGGTCGGAATGCAACAAAAGTGAAACAAACATGTGTAACGGGTAAGTAAATAATGATATTCTCTCAATTTGAATTAAGGTCAATTACAATGACTCAATTTGATGACAGTTTGTCATCGCACTGAAGACATGCTTTATAAAACCGACTCCGATTCGTAATTTCTGTGATGCTAATGTGTCATCCCATTGATGACATAATTGAAATTTTTGAGGCTGACATCACAATGATGAAAAGTGTCATGGTTTCAAAAACGAAGACACTTGTCATAGTACTGATGTCAAAATTCATCAGCGTTATGACGCCTTTTCTATTCGTGTAGGGACATCAAAGGAGCTGTATGGCCAATTTTTTATTTCATAAATTTTAAACTTTGTATGAGAGCACCCTTAAGGAACGGAGACAGCGGGCAGGTAATTTTAAAACAAATGTTTTGGATAAAAAATTAAATTAAAAAATTTATTTATATACTTGGTACAACAGCCTTAATTCATGGTGCTGAAAAAAAAAATCTGTATCTTTGTCCATTGGTTTTTTTTTTCGAGGAAACAATGGGGTCAAGAAATATATACTTCAATAATAATAAGGAGTTTCACACCAGAGAAATGTCTAGCGAATAAACCATAATGGATTTGTTCTTAAACACTTCACTCTATAGTGAAAGACATCATATAAACACAATTATCGCCATTCTCAAGCCGAATGAGATTTATTGTTAAAATCTAGTATCCAAGAAGATTTAGAATCCAAAAGTGACTAAACGGGTGGCATTGTAAAAAACAGTTTAGGACCTAATCATATAAAACGCAACGCAACGCCAAAGAATAACATTGAAAGCACAAACAATGTTATAAATATTTTGTAATTTTGTTGTTGCTTTCTACAGAAATTCACATTGCGTTTTATTATTTCAAACGCTGCATAGCTTGCGGAGTTGAAGATTTTAAAACGGTACATTAATTTCTGTAGAAAAAAACAACAAAATTACAAAATATTTATGACATTATTTGTGCTTTCAATGTTATTCTTTGGCTTTGCGCTGCGTTTTACATGATTAGGCCCTTAATTTTATTATTAAACTGGTTTACATAAAATTAATTGTAAATTTAAATTGCTAAATGTGTTTTTTTTTTTAACTTTATATTGGAATAGTACTGTATGTTGGTTGTGCAAACTTTACCATATTTTTCAATAGCAATAAAATGATAATTGAAGAAATAAAACTGAAAACTGATACAGTTGTCAACTGAAAAATTGTATCTTCAAAAGAGTTCTCATCTAATTTTTTTCGGAGCTTAAAGTCTACATCCTTGCCTTATAATTTAAGATCAGATTATTAGTTTAGAAGATATGATTTTTCCGCCGCTAGATTGGCCTATTTTTCAGTCTGTTTCAGTGATAATAACAAGACAACATATTAATTTTTTGAACAAAATATAACTCAGGATAGCCGATAAAGCGTAACAAACACAAGCCACTTTCGCATTCGGCCAGGGGACGGTCAAACGGACAGATAGACTGGAGGCAAATTGTAGGGTGAACAGCTTACTCACGTTCAAATGGATTTGTTTTTCCTTTGAGTACGGGAACTATTGCTTTAATAAATCTCTTCTAAAACGATAATTAATATTTTCTTAGTATAGCATTTAAGTGGAACCTTGTCCAAAAGGAGATTCCATTCTTCATTTTGTTGAAAAAAATTTTAAAATCGGACCGGCAGTTCCGGAGATTACCTCTTACAAGCATATAAACAAAGAAACATACACACTTTTCAGCTTTATAATATTAGTATACATAACTGCAATATCATTAAAAAAAAGTTAAAGCATAGATGCAGGTTGAAACCTGCATTGAAATATTCATGACTTTTAAATTTAAAGAATACATCCGGGTTTCTAAAGGGGCTTGCCAATCGGCAAACAGCCTGCGATCTTTCAGGCGGAGTACTACGCCATCCTCATATGCGCTAGGGAATGTCTGAGGAGGAGGGCAAAGGGCTTGAGATTGTTTATTATGTCGGATAGCCAAGCCGCTTTTAGAGCACTATCTTCTTTGGAGGTGAAGTCCAAACTGGTCTTGGACTGTCTAACATCTCTGAACGAGTTAAGGAAACACAATGACTTGCAGTTGTGTTGGGTGCCCGATCATGAGGGCCATGCGGGCAACGAAAGGGCTGACTGCTTGGCAAATAGGGGCGCTCGCCGTCCATTCATGGGCCCTGAGATTTTCTTCGGTGTCCCTGTAGGACAAATTAGAGGGACGCTGCAAAAATGGTCCGAACGTGAATTCCTTCACACATGGACGTCCACTTCTGCGTTTAGGCAGTCCAGGAGTTTTGTGACACTGTCCCGTGGCAGGACAGGTAAGCTACTTCTGCTTGAGAAGGCGGAACTTAGACTTCTCGTTGGCCTTTTTACGGGGCACTGTGGTTTTAGATACCAGCAGTTTACATTTACCAAGGTATGCAGATTTTGTGAGGTGGATGATGAAACGTCAGAACATCTGCTCTGCTGCTGTCCCGCCTTGGGGACTTCCAGGCAGACATTTTTCGTGGGGACAATTATGAGCCTAAATGATGTTTATCATCTTTCACCAGGCCGGGTAATAGGCTTTATACGTAACCTGAACGTGACATATTGAGATGCATGGGCTGCACAAAATATCATCTGGGTCGTGTTGTTTATGGCCTCCATTCTTACATACATACATACACCCTTTATTTGGTTCCAGCAAGAAGACAGAGTCATCCGGAGCTAACTTCTTTTTATACATTTTGATTTGCGCACTTATACTAAATTACATATGGGCACTTCCCATGATGTTCAAAATTTTCCTTTCTTTCACTAAATGTATTTTATACCAAAATACAAAAAAGTATTTGTATATTATATAAATATTTTTTGAGAAACAATTTAAAAAGCTTGATGACGTAACGTAAATTCTTGATTACGCCCATATCCAATATAATTAATTTAGTTAGAACGTTCATGTAGGTCCCCATTAAGTATATAAGTTCTAGGTTCTTGAGTAATTCTAAGTCGATTTAGCCATGTCCGTCTGTTGAAATCACGCTCAATTTCAATTAAGCAGTTTGGGATTGAAATCCAAAAAAACCTGTTTAGTATAATAATAATTATAAGTCGAAATGGTGAACATTCACCCTGAAAAATTAATAATTTTGTTACAAAAACTAACGTAACTGGTGACGAAATTCACGGACTGATATAAGATTTCTCACAAATTCCTTTAGAAATCATAATACTAAATTTCGTGAACGTTCCATAATTTACCATAGGCCCCATATAAAACTCGCTCTCGGAAAACACTTAAGCATGCCTTAAACCCTAACGAATAATGCTATTGGAACAAAACTTGGTCTCTTACATAGTTGGGGGTAGTGCACTAAATATTGATTTAAATCAGCAGTGCACTATCACTAAATAAAACTGCAAAAAAATAAGTTTGCACTCTTTTTTACCAGCTTAAAAAATTTAGTGATACTGCAAATTTTTTCACTATCACTAAACGAAGATTGTATGCAAAAATCTGCACTAAATTCAAATAGTGCAAAATTTGAACTTGCAATCAAAAAAGCTGCATATAAACAGACTCTCACTAAAATTTAAAAAATGTAGTTTTGTATTCGCATGGTTTTTGATTCTTGTGATGATATGCATAAGCAAAGGAAATTAAACAACATGCAGTTTTATCAATAACGGAATAACTATTGGCTTTAATCATGAAAAAATAAGTTGCTTGTTTGTAAATAAAGTGCGAAATTGATGATTGCTTTTTCTTAAATCAAACTGTTTTTTTTTTGTGCAACATTTTTTAACATCACAATCACTCATGTTTAGTAAGGCTGCTAATTTTCAATTCATCACTCAACATCGACAAAATAATTGTAATAATTTTGCACTATCACTAGCTGTGAGTTGAAACTGCAAAGTGCACTACCCTTATCTATGGTATGTTTCAGTTTTATAAGGCAAGAAATCACAGTGTCAAAGATACGCCCTTTATAAAGCCGCCACTCGCGGAAAACACTGTAGTACGCCTTAGACCCTCCTAACGTATAAAGCTATTGTAAAAATTTGGTCTGTCTTAGTTTTATAAGACATGAAATCACACTTTTAAATTTAATAAAGATCGGTTCATAATTCATCATATGCCTATATCCCATAAAAAGCCTACTCCGGAAATATTCTAGCTGTCGGTGGAGAGTATCAAAGATTCGGCACATCCGAATATATCACTTTAACTTGTTTTTTATTAAAAAAAAAAAAATGGATTAAAAAGTTAGCAGTGAAAACGTATTGCACGCATACGCTACTACGTTGCATGAACATTTTCATCAGTTTTCGTGGTAAAATGTTTGAGTAAATTCACTAGATTTTTTCTATCACAAAATGTAACTTTTTATGAAAACCAATAACGGATTCATTTTTGTGAAACAGTTCTCTATAGAACTGCATAATTGGATATTTGAAAAGTAATAGTCGAAAAATTAATTTTTTTCCACCAAAATCTTGGGCTGTACTTTTACCTTATATTTAACGTCCAGCAATTTCTTGAACCTTCACTGTAGTGCATAACCAACCCAGTAAAAATTCAAATACTTCTTCAAAATAAATAGCTTCTTTCACTCATTATTTAGAAGCTTTCTTCGCTACTATTTGCATTACATAGCAGCTATTACACAACTACTTCTAAAAAAGTATTATATAAGTTTTTATCATAATTAATAAAATAATCACTTACAACAAAAGTTATTATTGAAAATGGATTTTTGCTAAGTTTACACAATGTTTTATTAATTTCCTCTGTTTTACATTCATATTTATTTGGCTTTTTGGTAGGTATTTTGCTTTTTATTAAGGCTTAGGTAAATAGTTACCCTTTAAAAGCTTACTAGTTAAATTGCAAGTAGAAACATTTGACTTTTTTGGAAGGTACTGTGGAACCTCTTACTTTTCGGGCTTTTTTAACCACTTACTTTTCACATTCATGTAGGTGGAACAATAATGACTTGCTTTTCAAGTGCGTTAATTTAGGGACATAGCTTGTGAAATGCATTTCAGTATAATTGTGAGTATTATTTATGCTTTTTTTTGGAGTATTTTTTTAAAAAATGTTATACTATTGTCAAACCGGGATTTTATTAAAAAGCGTACTTATTTCAACTCATTATTTGGCAAATATGATGCATCCCAAATATGTATACATTCAAACTAATTAGTTAACAAACAAAAAGATAGCAGCAGAAGAATAGATAAGTCGAAAGTACCCCTCGTTTTTCAAGGGTGTGAAGTTAAATAACGTTTCATTACTTTTCTAGAACACAGTGAAATTGTATATACATATGGAATTTAAAAGTTTTTCACTTTCATTTTGTAGTGGAATATAGAACCCAGGCGTATAACTAGACATAAGTCTTAATTAATTTGGTAACAATATTTTAAAGATCTTTTTTTTTTGGGAATTCCCGGGATCAAAAAGAATTAAAAACTATTTTTAATACTATAAGCACATAAAAGAACGACGAATTTATGGCAAATATGTGTTATATACATATTTTAATCAAAATTTTATGAGATCATAGGAACAAGAAAATATAAAAGAAAACTTTTAAATTCATAAAAAAAATTGAGTACCAAAATAATAATGAAAACTTTCAGCAATAAACAAATTTCAATATACAGAGAGAAGAAGATTATTGAAAATAATCAAACCAAACAAATCAGAAAAAGCTAATGCAGGAATCTTGAAAAGAAAATTTTGTTTACAAAAAGAAAACTCAAAACAAATTACCAGCAAAAAGGCAAATACGCAATGAAAAACATTAAGAAAATAAAAGCAAAAATATTTGAGAAAAAAAAAATTTATAGGTTCTATAGATTTTTTTTTACAGAAATAAATGAGATCTAAAGGCTTGTAGAGAAAAGAAAACTTGGGCATGATTTGAAAAAAGCCAGAAGAAGAAAATGAGATGAGAGAAATAAGTATTTTTCTTAATATTATATTTTAAAATATGTAGACGAGTGTGTATTATTTTTAGAAAAAAAAAAATTAATTTTTACAAAAAAATTTTTTACTTTGCGTTTATTTCATTTCAAACAGATAAATTCAAACGAAAACAACGTGAACTTTTTAAGAAAATTGAAAACAAAATTTAGTGATGATTAAAAATTTCTAAAAAAAAGTATAAGTTTTTGTTTAGAAAGTATTGAGTTTGAAATAATTTTTCTTACGGAAATAATGACGAAATTTAAATAACTAAGAAAGAATTTGAAGAAGTTTTTGTAACAAAAAATTTAATTTAATGAAACAAATGAAATATATAAAAAAAAATTATTTATTAAATATTAAAATTATATAATTTATTAATATCTGTAAAATATAATAATTTACATAATTTAAAAATTACATAGAATTTTAATTCAATTGTTCAAAAAAAATTTTGAATCAATAATAAAACTATTGTACAAAAAAAAAAAAAAAAAAAAATGTGTTCAATGTCAGTGCTGTGTCCATTATGCGCCCAAACAAGCTTTTCGAGTATAGATGCTTTGCGTTGTAGTCTAATTAAGGCCGCCAACGGCCCATTGGCATGTCCCATATGTCATGAATTGTTTTTGGGTTTGGATAAATTAACAATACACTTGTTTAGTCACACAAATATTATGAATTCTGCCAACAATACTAATGCTACAACAGTAACAACAACGACGCCAACATCATCTGTTAACCAAAATTTTAAAAATATTGAAAAATTAAAAACCCAAGAGATTGAAAATCTTAATCATATAAACAACAATGGCAGCAACTGCACTGATACTAAAATGCCACAAACTCATTTAAACGAAGAGGAGGTGAATTTCGACAATAACCACCTCCACTTTACAGAGAAAAACATGATGAAAATGCCAAAAGTAGCCAACAAAGTAGAAAAGAAAATAATAAACAAATCCAATTCAACTCAACAGCATCAACAAGTTGGTACGACGATCAATAGGGAGCAGGAGGTGGAGGTATCAAGGGAAATGAAAAATTTAGCTCAATGTGATATTTGTGAATTTACGTTTCGTAATGAAGAACTAAGAAACATGCACATACGTCTTGTACATCAAAATTTTGAATGCCATGACAATACTTTATCACCCACCACTTCACCAGTCAACAATTGTCAAAATTCATGTGCAGATCATGACTTTAAATGTCATTTATGTGCTAAAACTTTTAAAATGAAGGGCTCTTTACGAGTTCATTTGAAAGTTGTTCACTTAATGGGGTTGCCTTATGTCAATAATACACCAAAATTAAGTATATGTGATCGTATACGTCACAAGGAAAATAAAATGCTAAAATCAGCTAATCCCAGTGGCAATAATAATAATGACAACCAATTACAATCCGAAAATCTTAACACCACATCAGCAAACCTAAACTATAAAAGCTCTAATCATAAAAATCTATTTAATGTTCAACCTGTAAGTTTTATATCAAATTTAAACACGTTACCAACATCTGCAAATATCAGTGTGGTCAACTTAAATCAATCTTTAGAAATTCAACAAAATAACTTAGAAAATACAGCTTTACAAAATTCAAAGGTTTTGTTTCTTATAAATTCATCGGTACCTACGGAAATGGCAACGGGTTTAAATCCAACAGCCAACAGTGTTAATAATAATTCCGAAACAGGTCCATTAGCAATATTCGAGAATGAAAAAGATATGGTTCCAAAACTCACCACTAACATGGCAACTGTGGCCGAAAATCCCAAAATTTGGGAATGTGATGTTTGCTCAAAGGCATTTACCACAAAATACTTTCTTAAGAAACATAAACGACTTCATACAGGTAATTAGATCGAAATTTAATAAAATTTTGTAGTTCAGGTAATTTGAGTAACATTTCCTGAAGTTATCACCTAAAACTTAATTGATTATTTAAAAATTGTTAATAATTTGGAAAGTTATACAGGGTTATCCATTTAGTAGTTTTAAGCCACCGGTCTGGCAAGGCTGCCAGCTGTTAAATGTCAGCCATCTGAAGTGTCATTTATTAAGTGAAAGGTTTGCCATTTAGAAATATGGATCGTTTAACCGAAGAATGTATAAAAATAGTTTTAAGATTACCTCAATAGTGGTGGTTCAAACGTTACCACTTTTCGAACATTACGGGGCGATTATGGTCGTCATAATCGACCTTATGTTCAAGGATTTGGCAAGATTATAAACAAATTTGAAGAGACTAGCAGCGTTACGGCTGTGGTGTTGCCTGTGCATTATCGAAATGTGCTCAGGGCTAAGAGCGCTTTGTCCGTTCGATAATACTGTGTGTCATTTTTTAAGTCATGGAAATATAACCATATACGAACACCACTACGTGATAAAAGATAAAAACAGAAAAAAAGACCGTGTCTCTTAGTTTTGCCCAGTTATGTACTTTTTTTATGGGCCTCCAAAGATTTGGGGCCTCGGTGTCATTTTTGCAAAAAAGTGATCAATTTGTCAGGCTCATATCTCGTAACCCGTTCGGAATTTTGATTTACCCTCTGAAGCAAAATTGTAGCTCTTGTACATTTTTGTAGTTGATTGTTTCCTTGAATTTTGAACGGTTTGCTACCTATGGACCTGAACAGGGGGAAAAATGAAAATGAAGTTTTATTTTAATTTTATATGTTCACAATTTTTGTTCTTTATGACAAGAGCTACTCGTACAACTTTGCCTCAGAGAGTAAATAAAATTCCGAACTAAGGGCAAATTTGGGAGACACGGGGGGCTTTTTTTTGGTCTTTTATCACGTAGTGCTGTCCGTATATAGTTATATTTTTTCGTGTTGCACTGCCGATTTTGCCTGTATTGCATTGAATGTTTTCAGAACACGTGATTCCACGTTTTTGCGACGTTAATTTTCCACCAACGCCGTTAGACTTCTTTAAGGGGCTACGACAAATAAAATGTCTAGGCGGATAATCCTCTAACTTTAAAATAACATTCGTCAAGTTATCTCCGAGATACCGCCTGAAATGTTCGAAAAAGTGGTCAAAAACTGCCTTAAAAGGAACTACTGATGCATCCAATCCCGAGGCGGTCATTTAAATGACATTCAGCCTTATTACGGTTGTTGTTTTTGTCGTAAACGACTGTGCCGTTTTTTGTTATAGATTCAAGTGACACACAACCTGTGTTCATTAATCCACTACAAAAAACCGACTTAGTCGTTTACGACAACGGTAATAAGGCTGATTGTATTCATAACTTTATGTGTGCTTAATTTTACTTTAATACTTTTGAAACCGAAAAATTGATTAAATTACAATAAATTTTTTTTTACCACCATTCGATCATCTTTTCTGTTCAAAACTCTGAAAAGACTTCTGGATTCACATATAAGGCATCGACTGGAGGGTACATCACGACTCCCATACACTATAGAGCGATCACTACAATATAAGCAATTCACCATGACCGCCTTCCTGGACATTGAGGGCGACTTTAACAACGTCACGATCACTGCGATCGAACAGGCTCTAACCGATCTGGATGTTCAGGAGTACATCATTAGATGGTTAGTGAACATGTTGAAGACAAGTTCCGTTATATCATTTTTTGGAAACAGCGTAAGATCAAAGAATGTTAGAAGGGGTACACCCCAAGGTGGGGTGATCTCTCCTCTACTCTGGCTCATTATTGTTAACGCGATTCTTACTGGCTTGGATAATAGGGGCATCAAGACGGTAGCCTACGCGGATGACGTGGTGTTATTAGTATCGGGTGCGTTTCTGGATGTGATGAGTGACATTATGTCCAGCGCTTTGGGGGCGCTCAGCAACTGGGCCGCAGAGTGCGGGCTGGGAGTGAACCCGAACAAAACGGAACTGGTACTGTTCACCAGAAGGACGAAAATCCCGACTTTCAGGCTACCACGGCTGGAGGGTTACGTTGGATCACGCGAAATATCTGGGAATTATTCTGGACTTAAAATTATCATGGAAATTAAATACTCAACACAGGGCCATGAAGGCTACGGTGGCTTACTATGCCTGCCGTAGACTGTTTGGCGCCAGGTGGGGTCTAAGTCTTAGACTGGTCAAATGGCTATACACGGCAATAGTACGGCCCATTCTTACATATGGATCTCCAGTATGGTGGACCGCGACGGGCAGGAAATACGTCGTGTACCAGCTGGGCAAAGTACAAAGATCAGCCTGTATTGGAATAGCAGGTGAAGTACGCAATAGTCCTTCAGAGGCTCTGAATACTATACTGCACCTTATTCCAATAGAATTACACCTTATGGCCATATCCGTCAACAGCGCGGTTAGGCCCCGTACAGACTTTGATAAGAAATTCAAGGTCATATTCATATTTCCGTCAATGCGGGACTGGAGTAGGGGAAAGATGACTTGTGGTGTTGGCTTTGGGGTTTTCTCGGAGTAACTGCACGTGAATCTCTCTTTCCGCCTGCCAGATTGGGCCAGCGTATTTCAGGCTGAAATATTGGCGATAAGAAAGGCATGTAGAACACTGTACAGCAGCAGCATCAGCGGCAAAATTGGCATTTTCGTCGATAGCCAGGCGGCTCTGTTGTCACTAAGGTCACATAAAACAACGTCCATTCTCGTCAACCAGTGTAAGGAGGAACTATCCAGACTTGGCAGCCTATCTGACATAACTTAATATGGGTCCCTGCGCATAGGGACCATTACGGTAATGAACAAACGGATGGGCAGGTCAAGACTGGAGGGGCTCTTGATATTTCACAGGGTGGGCCAGTCGCAATACCCCTGGGAACTATCAGAAGCGACATTTTTAGACACTATCTGGATATGGCTGACGATAAATGGAGGAAACTGGATGGCTGCAGGGCTACCAAAGCAACGTTGCCCACATATGACATAGGTCGCTCTGAGCAACTTCTCAACTTCGGTCGGAAAGACGTGTCGAGAATTATATACGTACTTACTGGTCACTGGACGATCGGTAAGCACGTTATGAGACTCGGCCTCTCTTTTAATAAATGCTTCCGCAGCTGCAGGGGACCCGGAACTGAAGAGACAGTATTTCACCTTCTATGTGATTGCCCAGCGTTTAATACAATACGACATGGATTATTTGGGAATTACTTTCTACAAGTACTCTCGGAGATATCGCGGGTGAAACTCAGCAACTTGCTGAAATATCTCAACTCAACGGGCTGGCTCTAGCCACTTCAGTATTGCCCCTGGGTCGTTTGATTAGGGGTTCCAATTCTTGACGGGTTGTGTGCTGTCAAAATGAAGTCAATGTCGACTCTACTTGCAGCATACCTAGTTCTGTGCGTGCTACCACGTTTACCAACCAACCAACATTCGAAGAATTTTGCAAATTTCGAATTTTAATCGATAATTTAAATTTGATTTTGTTAAGTTGTTATAAAGGTTCTTCTTAAATAATTTATTGAGCTAAAGGTTACTTCGGTTTTTTATATAAATAATAAAAGAAAGAAAGTCCTGATGAGTTCCAAAAGAAATCGAAATATCGATATCGTTTGTTTGAAAATATTTATTAATCAGACATCAGCATGCATTTTAATTAAAGACTGTCTTCAAATTTTTGTTACTGAAATCGATACCCAGCATAGCCTCATCACATATTCCCCTAATATTTACCTTAGAGCCCTCCTACAAACCTCCACTAGCTTAGAATTCATAAAATAGCCCATTAAGGTTTAAGAACCGCCTTGCTATCCACTAGGGACCTCCGAACCCCAGCAATATTACCCCTTATCAGTTCCACTGCCTTCGAAGCTTGGTTGGGCCTACGGTAATTGTTTTGCCTGGATACTGAACGTTATTTTTGCGTAAGTCTTCTATTGTAGAAGAAATTTGGGCAAAGATTAAATTGATTTCATAAAATATCGTTTCTTTGACTGTGTTGCTTTATTCAAATCTCGTCAAAGATATCTGAGAACAGTACCCATGTTCTGTAACTTTGGTGATAACTTCTCGCTTCGAAAAGATGTGAAACAAAATATTCCACCGTTTCTCGAAAAGTGAGAAAAAAGTGTGTCTGTAACTCTTGTCGAAAACTATCAAAAGAGATTACGCAGTTACGTTATAAATGTCATAATATTCCACTCGAAGCCGATGTGAACTGGCAGACGTTGAGAACGCCAGTAACACACATCGTTGACGGCGGACAAAATTATTAAAATTTAAGAATGTTCAATGACGGCGGCGGAAAAACAACCGTCGGCTATAGCAAATAATGTAGAGTGCGACTTTGATTTTTGTTGTTTAAAAATTGCTTTGAAAACATTCGTATATTTTTCAAAAATGTTAAAAGCAAAATAATTAAACAATAAAAAAATCAGTCAAAAACAAAATATTCATTGCATTTTGCATATTTAATTGGGGTATTCACAAGGTGTGCTATCATGGTTTATTGTCATAATGTTCTAACATTTTACAATGGTTTAAAAATATTGTTGTTGGCTTGAAAACAAAAAGTGTCTTAAATAAATAGAACGTTGCTTGCTATGTTTATTGTGCTGTCGTAATTAATAGCACATTAAATTATGAGGGGTTGCTCACAACAGTCGTATTTTTTCATGTTATTATTTTAAGACATATGACTTTATGACACCCTGTGAATCCCCCAAATATATTGTTAGTGGTAATATTTTTTCTCACTGCGTTTTTATGCGTGAGTTGATTTGACAGTTCAAAGCGGAAACTTTCTCACAAAAATTTTGCACACACTTTTTCTGTAAGTTGGGGAGTAATATCCTTACGTAAAAGCTATTTCTCGCTAAAAAAAAGTTAATTAATGCCACTATTGCGGTTCTCCACTTTTGTAACAGTTTGGTTGTCTTTGGTAAATTTGCATTGCCATTCTCAACTCGACTGGCAGTTGGCTTTTCAGTTGTGTATCTGTTTTTTTCGTGGTATTGCCGTTTTCAACTTTGTTAAAGTTTGGTCGACAGAAACGTTATAAATACACAACTGTTTATTAGTAGTTGAGTTGTTTTCAGTTTCAGTTGACTTTCATTTTTAAAAGCAAAAAAAAAAAAAAAAAAAAATAACAATGGAAAACCCGTAACTAGAAAGATTTGTTATACTGTATATTAGAATTTCACAGCATTTAATACATTCGTAGATCTTTGAAAATTACAACTAAAGCACAATTTGAGAGGCTTGTTAATCTAATGGAAAAAAACCCAGATTTGCACGTGGAAAACCAAAATTTGGTATGACCAAAAACCAGTGTAAAGATATATGGGACTTTAATTACTTTAATATAGGAGGAGTAGCCACTACGCGAACGGGTGGTTTTTAAATGATCTTTGATTTCATCCAGCAAATAACAAAACGCTTCCTTGTTTAGTCGGAAATAACTTTTAAATCTACAAATTTAAAATTATTATTTAGTTACGTTACTAATTATAAGTTCTTACTTTACATTAGGTAGTTCAAGAGGGTTGGAATCATCAGAAAATTTTCCTCTTATACGTAGCACATCTGTACAAGAGTTTTAATTTTCATCATCATAAAATAAATCGACACTAATATCCATTGTAAATACTTTTTATTCAATACACAATTAAAAATACTTTTAGTTTAAAAAATTATTTAATTTTATAAAATTTTCACTTGTCAAGCGTTATATTTAAAGTTGGCAAATCGATATTTTAAGTTGGCAACTTTATAGCAAACTCAACTAAAAACCGTTGGGTATCACAATACCTAAAATGAGTTTGGTTGTGCATAAGTTGGGTTGACTCTCACACGACCAAACTGAGTTGAGTGGAGAACCGCAATAGGGGCATAAAATTTTAATTATCGGTGAAAAGAACAATTAATGGTATTTACTGCAATCTTAAATCTTAAACTTGTGGACTATTCTCTTCTTTACTTCTCTCTTTCCTCCTTTTTTATACTGAAGGGATTCACAATGTACCTCAATGACCTATGCGCCCTTGGGCGCATAACCCTTCTTAACCTAAACTAAATGTTCCCAATGACTACGTCTGAGGTGGTCTAGTCGCAAGGGAAGATGGGCGACACGTTCGACAAAAGCGACTGTTATCTCGCGAATAACACTAGTAATTTTGTCTTATAAAGCGTCAATCGTAGCAGACTTATTCCTGATGACCTCAGACTTTCCAAATCCCAAGAGAAAATAGTCCAAAGGTGTGATATCGCACGATCTAGATGGCCAATTTACCGAAGCAAAACGTGAAATGAAGTGGTCACCAAAATTATTTCCCAACAAGGTCATGCGCTGTATTGCTCGTAGCGCCGTCTTGTTGAAACCAGAACTAGCCGAGACCATGCGCTTGAATTTCAGGAAGCACAAAGTCCGTTAACATGGTGTAAAGCTGCAGAGAACGACCACGTATCGAATCGTCACGGGTTTCGCATACATTCTCAGCTACAGCGGCTATATTCACTTCAATACGTGCTGGATGTGGTCTCACCGGTCAAGTATCATCCACTAATGTAAACTGAGACTCAAATTTGCGAATGGCGTTGGCAATAGTGGTTTCACTAAGTTCCTCGAAACGCACGAAAAACATTTCCTACAGAACGCTGATTTTCGCATTATAGCTGAACAATTTGGAGACGCTGTTGTGGTGTGTGTATTTCCATGGTGACTTGCCTAACGAGACTGATCAAAAATGACAAAGCAGTTTGATATGAGGCACGCGTATAAAAAGCATATTGAAAATCAAACCTCACGATGAAACCTTTATTTCAAATAATTGAAAATAAAGAATCATCCAATCTGCTGTTCGATATTAAATAAAAAAATCTTGGATCAAAACCGTATAATATTAATTATATAAATCACGTGATTTCAAATAAGATGTGCCTTTTTAAATTATACGTGTGATATTTTGGTGCTCCGTTTTTGTGTGTTTCAGTGTGATTTTCAATTGCCGAAAGCACACCGAGAAACACAAAAATGGTAGTACTTTCAGAACGCCACAAAATTGCACATGTGATTTTAAAAGCACGTGATTTGAAATCACGTGATTTTCAGAACAGACCCGTATATATAATATTTTAATATGAGTTTAAAGTAGTTGTTTATGTTTGTAGTTAAGCCCAATCGTGAATAGAATTGTACTCAAAACTTATTCAATTTTTTCATAAAAACTGTAATGGAAAAGTAAAATTTCGAAGGAAAATTGTTTTTATTAACGGCTGGCGTTTTGGGTTTTTATGGGGATTTTATATTCTGAAATAATTTATTTAAGAGATCTTTTGAAAAATGAAAATCGGGTCCAAAAAAAGACCATAATGAAAAACTTTAAAGAAGGCCTACTATATCTATATCAAATTTGGATTAGCATAATTTTTATGACTTTCTATCTTCCATATGTTAAATAAATTATAGTAAAATTTCATTTGAATAGATAACAATTTTCTATATTTCAGGAGAAATGCCATACACTTGTGAATTATGTGCTCGGACCTTTACATTTCAACAATCCTATCACAAGCATTTACTTTATCACAGTGATGAAAAGCCCCATGTCTGTTCTACGTGTGGTCGGGCATTTAAAGAACTTTCAACCCTGCATAATCATGAAAGAATACATAGTGGAGAAAAGCCATTCAAGTGTGAAGTTTGTGGTGATTATAATGCAAAAAACATATAAACTAAACAAAACTAATTTAATCCTCTTTATGCATATTAGGCAAAAGTTTTCGCCAACGTGTTTCTTTCTTAGTCCATACTCGTATACATACCGGTGTAATGCCCTACAAATGTGAAATATGTCAACGGAGTTTTCGTTATAAGGTTTCTCAACGAACTCACAAATGTCAACCGTCTTCGACGGAAGAATCGCCACCACCTGAAGACGCCAATACCATCGATCGTGTGTCGGAAAATTTTATTAAAGCATTTTTAGAAACCTCAGCAGCAAATCAGATGGATTCACTACTTAATCAATCACATAATTCACCCACTAGCAATGAAATTGCTGCCATCAATGAAAAAGCGTCGACGTTAAATGAACAACAAGCCTTGCTAACGAAAACTATCGACGACATTGTTGTGGAGTCGTGCAATAAAATGGGCATTGGAAGTGAAATCTTTTCGGCAGAGCAGATAGTAAATGAAGGCTCAATGTCGCCATCACAGAAATTGCAAAATATGCGTTTATATTCTCCGCAATTGGCGACACCCGATTTAAATGGTATTGAGGGAGATTTAACAAGATTTTTCTTGGAAAATTCTCAAAGTGGAAATAATTTATTGTAAATCTTATGTGTGACATGTGTATGTGTGCCTTTTTTTAAATATTAAATTAATTTAAAATAAAAGAAAGAATTAAATAATGAATTGCGTTTAACAAATGACTTAAAATATTAAAACAATCGTGGTTGGCGAATTTTAACGTGAACTTATTTTCTTTAATATATTACCAAACTGTCACAGGCGTATTATAAATTCGCCAACCACTATAAGGGTGCATACTTATTTATCAGTTTTTTATGGTTTAAATTAATTTTTAGAGTATCTGAAATAAAAGCTGTGTTTCTTTAGGTTCGTAAGGCTATTTTACTCATAGAAATTTTATATAAAAAAAATCGTCTACAAATCCGTTTCATAAACCCTTTATTAACCTGTTTTATTTTTTATAAATACGGCCATAAGTTTTTGGCTAACTATTTTAGTCATATCGCCAGAGTATTACACAGTTTTTAGAGCCACATCCACAAGTTCTCGGTAGGCCTAGACCTTCGTATAGTAGGGCGATAGCTTTCAGAATCCGCTGCAGAGTATTTTGTCTGCACCGATAAACGACCGAGTTGTATAGATGTACTCAGCACATTGTAACAATAACACTTCATTCATGTAAAAAGTAGGATAATAAATCACATAACTCTCTGAGGCTTTTGGTAATTAATCAAGTTATAACAAGTAGGAAAGTATAATCGGTATAGCCCGACAATATGATACCCTACACCACAGTGTATAAGAACAAATTTTTGCGAGTGTATTCTATTTGTTATGAGGTTAAGATTCTTATAAAAGTTCTTTGTGACGAATATTATTTAGATATCTTCATCTTCTATGACATTTGGGCTCAGTTCCAAAGCATTTTAATACTTTGCAGCACAAGACAAATATGTATTATCAAGCCTAACGATGCACAGTTTTCTTATTATGTACGCATCGAATACTTTTTTGGTGCACTTTGGGACAAATAACATTGTATTAATCTACACGGTTGCATTGTAGCATGCGCTTAAAGAAAAGAGAGTTGCTCCTTATTTGCCTTTAAGTCAGTGATGTCTAAAGGGGTCTGAAAACGGTGAAGCATTTCTCATCAAGCGCTATGGTAGTATGTGTGACACCGACGTTGCTGAACGGAAAATCAAAAAAATTAGTTATGACGGCGAATATTACGTCCAGCAAATGTACACGAGAGAATTCGCCTGCATGACAAGCACTTTCACCGTGTACAGACCCCTTAAAATGTAAACTGTGGTTGAACTGCTTCATATAATTGTAAGTGAGTAGATTTACAAGTATTCTTAATAAAAATATAAGACAGCTTTGTCGTTATATTTCAAAGGCAAAAGGGCCGACTTTGTTTGTCTGCTTTTCGTGCATTTGCGTTTCATCTATTATTGGTTATGACTTGGCGTCGTATAACTGAAACGACTTACAGTTTTTGCGGTTTTAGACATTATCCATATGCAATTGTTTTTAACCTCACATTTTTTACGTGTTTGTCTGATGGAGAACCATAGATATTTCGATATGATTTGGGGGAGCACCATATAAAACTGAGACGATTGTTTGCTGAAGCGGATTAAAGAAGTTCTCGCCTTAATATACAAAGGTTCAGGTCGACCGATGAATTTTTGATAAAGCTCTAAAATTCTTTGATACACTTGCAATATAAAGAAAAACTTCAAGTTAAAATAAAAACCAGTAAGTGTTTTATTCGGTTATGCCGATTCTTATATACCCTTCGCCATGGTGCGATAAGAACAGAAAGTTATATAAATACTGTTCTTTAGATATAAATAAATATATTTTGTTCCACGTCCACTTCACCTATCCCGCCCACATTTTGTTAGATGTTGTATATTGATAACCAAGATGCTTGCACCTTATTTTGAAACTTACTCTTTCCGTTCTTCAAATACATATACAGAAAAACAGACAGACAGACGAACATCGTTAAATCAACTGTGCTGTATATGTAATAAACGCAAAAAGATATAAATAAATGTTCGGTAATGGGTTTAAAAAATCCAAAAACAACATGGCATGTTATGAAAAAATTAAAGGCAATCGTTGTTTTTTGCGCATAACTCAGACTTGTGGACCGATCGGACTGAATTTCAATAGCAAACTTTAACGGAGCATATCTGACATAAATATTAGGGTATTAATTTAATCGGGCTTTTGTGTTAATCGGTTATTCGCTCGATTAATTAACCGAGGTTTTGGCTTAATCGCTAAATAATCGGTTAACTTGGCTATTGATCGGTTAACCGTTTAACAAGGTTTTTTTTTAAATTAGGTAATTTCAATATATAAAAAAAGCATAAATTATTTATTATTTGGAGTTTATTAGTAAAAAAACCAATAACATAACAAACATAACAATTCTTCAACTAAAACGAGAAACCAAAAGAATAATTCATAAATATGTAATACATATTTTTTAATTAATACTTATTATGTATTAATTAAACAAAAAACTGTTAGATCACTTTATAAGTTATTTCAATAGTTTAAGAAAATCTTATAAAATAATCTTTTATACAAATAATTTTGTTTAAATGTTTACTATTGTATTCATAAAAAATTAAAATGGATTTGAATTGTGTTTTAAGAAAAATTAGTATGAAAATTTTGCCTTAAAATACATTTCAAACTTATTTTATTTTTTATGAATACGGCAGTTTGGATTCAAGCGTTTATTTTCTTTAGTTTTGAAAAAACTTGACTTTTAAAAATTCTTTCATTTATCGTAAATCAAAAGCAATCCAAAATACAGAATATCTAATTTCTCAGTCCTCTTCCTGGATTTTTCTAAACATATAAAATCTTCCATTGTGTCATTAGTCCTGTTTTAATTTTTTTTAAATTTTTAGCACTTCTATTTTTACTAACCGAAGTTCTATTAAAACAAATAACTAAACGCATATATAAAAAGTACGTGAAACAAAAATTGGTTGACAGTAAACACTTATTTAAAATAAAGAGTTTGTATGAAAATATACAAACACAAGAAAATGTGTTATAATACTACAAAAAGTTAACAATTTTGTTACATCGGTTAATCGACTGAAATTAACCGGTTTAGTCGTTAATCGAAAATATGCAATTTTAAATTAACCGATCAGTTAATCGGGTAGTAAACGGAATGAATACCCTAATTAATATATAACCTAGTCCCAATCATACCTGGAGTCTACGGAAACACCATTTCAACATACAGGCGGACATCGTTAAATTAACTTTTCTCTTCATAAGGATCCATAATATATTGGGTGATTCATGTATAGATACTTTTTTCAATAGCCTTTTTTGACAGATCATGTGTGAGTCGTGTCATGCTGTCATGTTATTTTTGTTAAGTATTGTTTGGCATTTCATAATGAAAAGACTTACGCCTGAACAACGTTTACAAATCGTTCAACTTTATTACGAAAATTAACGTTCTGTGAGGAATGGGTTTCGTGCACTTCGCTCAACTTATGGTCAAAACAATCGGCCTACTGAGCGTACTATTCGCAACACCATCACCCATTTGGAGACCCAGCATTCATTATTGGATAATATTCGACCGAACAGACCACGTCCAGCACGCTGTGAAGAAAATATAGCAGCCGTAGCTGAGAGTGTACACTAAGATCGTGGAGAGTCGATTCGGCGCCGTTCGCATCAACTCGGACTGACGTATGGAACGACTTGGCGCATTTTACGTTGAGATCTTAAATTGAAAGCGTACAAAATACAGCTTGTGCAACAACTGAAACCGCTCGACCTTCCCAAGCGACATCGCTTCGCTCTATGGGCTCTTGAAAAGTTCCAAGAAGATCCGACGTTTTCGAGGCAAATTTTGTTCAGCGATGATTCCCATTTCTGTCTCAATTGGTATGT
Source organism: Pollenia amentaria (assembly GCA_943735925.1). Lineage (NCBI taxonomy): Eukaryota > Metazoa > Arthropoda > Insecta > Diptera > Polleniidae > Pollenia > Pollenia amentaria. Next base: position 42,917,583 of record OX031006.1, on the reverse strand, counting down.
AAACAAACAAAACTATTTAATGCCTGAAATTAAAGCTCCTGATTTCGGCGACATTTGGTTTCAGTAAGACTTCCCACATCTTCCCTCACATCGCATCAATCAATGGATTTATTGATTGACCAAGATCGTGTAATATCACGCCGTTACACTATTTCCTGTGGGGATATGTAAAGTCTAAAGTTTATGCGGACAAACCCGGTTTTATAACATTTTTTTCCTTCACTTGTCAACTTTTGAAAATACGTTGTTTGGGATTTTAAGTTTTTTCGGTTTTTTGTACGTTAATAATTTTTCCAATGTTATAGTCCAGAAGATGTTTTTTCAATGAAAAACGAAATATCGGAAAAATTTAATAAATTATTATAAAATAAAAATAATTAAAAAGACCTCGAGCTCAAAATAAGTTATTTTATTTATTTGGTAATTGGTAACTTTCAGACGACATATCAGGTTTTATAAACCGAGACGAATTCGCGCCATTATAACGCCTCGAATACGAGGAAAACTGGTTCTTTTTTGTTAGCATTTTATGGTCAAAACTTATGAACGAATCCTGGAATTTTACTAAGGAAGAAGACTAGCTCATACGCTTGGAAATTGTTGTCCTTTAATAAAAAAAATCCCTGGATGAAACTATAAGCCAAAATATATTTAAACCAAAAGATTTTATTTAACAAATGCCTTAAAAATGCGACCTAAGTCAATCATAAAATGAGAGTATTAAACACTTTTAATACAAAAAAATTTAACTGGTAATTTCGCATATTATAATTTTTTATAGAATCGGAAAAGCTTATGAAGTTTATGGATTTGATATTTAAAAACAACACTTTTTGGCAGTTCTATAGAGTTGAAGACGAATATTCGCGGTGTAAGCAGACTTTTTTTACCAATAAAAAATTTTATTTATAATTAACCCTTATTTGTTACTAAACCAACTTGTTGCAATGTTTCCATAATACCAACAATTTGAAACAATAAAGGTTGTTATGTAACGCTAAAACGATTAGCAATACAAATAAATAATAGTAGCTATAGTTATCCTGTGTTTTATTGATAAAACGTTTCATTTGAAATCAATACTTTCGTAAAAATCACAGTCAAAGAAAGTTCAAAAATATTACAAAATATATTTTTTTTTTAAAGAGAATTTCGTTAAAAATTTGTTAAAAAAAATGGATGAGGAAATTATAAAACAGGCCATGGAGGCCATGCATTGGAAAACCAAATCTGCTATGCCCATGGCAAACAAAGAAAATCAGTTGCTTTTGCAGGCAATAGCAGAGTTAAAGGAAAAAAAGGAACAAATAATAGAATATCAACAAGAAACAGGCGAAAGATTACAAAAACTGCACCAACATTCAACGAATGCTGAGGAAACAATTAATCATAATTTGGTAAAATAAAAATTTATGGAAATAAAACTTAAATAAAATTTCTTCATTCGTTACTTTAAGAAACTCCTAGAAGCTTTTCAGTCCGAGGTAAGAACTGAGGCACATTTACATAAAATAGCTTTAAGGGAACATTCCAAGCTCAGAGACGATTTGAAAACTGTGGCCAAAGAATGGCAGAATTTCACAAAGTACATTGCAACTACTGAGGGTAAGGAATTTTTTTGGAAATTTATAGAAAATTTGTGCTAGTATTTGTTATATTTCACAGGTGAAATGTGCAAACGTAAACACAGTATAGATAGCCTCACCAACCGCATCAAATGGGCCAAAACGGCTTTGGTGGAATGGCGCCAGGCCATGGAAGATGGCAGTAAAGGTCTACAGCTTATCGAAATGTACTATAAAGACGATCAGCTAAAAGCCAAACAACAAAACTATAAACGTCTTAAATTAAACGATGAAATCGAACAGCAACGCAAGAAACTGATATGTATGTATGATGACCAAAAGACCTTGGAATGCAATCTAGAATGTACGGCTAATTTGTATCGCACGGCCCATGCCGAACGCCGTCAAATGGTTGATACATGGAAGCTTGCAGCTCAAAAAATGTCCCAAAGGGAAAAGGATATACGTAACGGTGAAACAGCTTTAATGGAGTGCCGACTAAAAGTGGAACTTAAGGCAAAAGAATTAAAAATGCACGACAAAAAACTAAATGAAATCATAGAAAATAACCGGGAAGTTGAAGAGGCGATAGAAACTTTGAATACTGAGACTTCTTGTATGAAAGAGCAAATCCAAAGGTTGGCTGAGATGATTTTGTTAAAAACTCAGGAGGTAATTTTATCATAAAATATCGGCAACTTTTGTAACAAGTATATTTATAACATTCTCAGGTAGATCTTATAACAAAGGAGTTACAAAATTTAGCTAATCGTGTGCAACAGCAACGTACTCAAAACCGCCGTTTCGGCCAAGAGAAATCGGATTATTTATTAGAACTGCAGCATTTAGAAGATGTTATTAAAAAGCTTGAAGTTCGTTTTAATTCTATGAACTATAAAAATCTAAATGCCCAACAAAGATTACAAGTTTTGGAGGAACTAATGGACGAAGAGCAGAAGGCGCACAGAGAACTGAATAAAGAAACGGATCGTATAAATGGTTTGATTTATCGTTCACAACAACAGTTAGTTAAATTTAAAGAAGAGGAAGTAAATTTAGAGGTAATAAAATGTTTTTTACATATTGAAATTTTAGAAGATAATAAATTAAGTTATTTTATTTGTTAAACAGGTCAATAACCGTGGAATAATTTCCAATATGTTAGCTGTTACAAAAAACAATCAAGCTGTGGAAAAGGATATAAGAAAGCAAACAGAGAACAATTATGAACTGGTAAGTTAAGGTATGTAGTTCGTTCAATGAAAACTTTAAATGGTATTTTTTCATCCACCTTTATAGTCCTTTAAAATCCTTACATTGGAAAGACGTATAGTCCATTTACAAGGCAACGTTATAGATCCTGAAGCTGAACGAAGAAACCAAGAGTATTTAAGTGAACTAGAGGAACGCTTTAACAAATTACAAAAGAGTGTGCAAGCTACTCAATCACAAAATAAAAAGCTTGACGACGACATGCGTAAATTGACCATAACTTATAATAATGATATGACTCGCCTGGACCAGGTTAATTACAAAATCAAAGAAGCCCAAGTTTACTGTGAGGGTGGCATTAAGAGAATCAAAGAAGAAACAAAACGCAATCAGGAATTTATTGTTGAACTAAGCATTTTAAAGATGAAAGCAAATGAATTTGAAAATGATATAAATCAATGTGAAGAGGGCACCTATAATCTGTTAAAACATCGTATGCATTTAAATCGTACCATTAAAGATCGTATGATAGAGATAAAATCGCAAACGGATTTATTGAATTTAAAGCGTAAGCATTTACTAGAAGAATTGAGTACATTGCGAGCCGATATAGGAGAGAGGAGAAAACATATAGAAGCAGTTAAGGCCAGGTTTGAATTGACCTCAAAGCTTTTGGGTGTTAATGAAGATGGAACTCTAATAACGGGCACTCAATTGAGGGTGGAAACAGCTCAGGAAAAACAAATGCTATTAGATGAGGGAAACGAGCTGAATGAGAAAGTTCTGAAGGCGGAAAAGGACATAGAGGCACTACAAAATACTTTGGCCCTATTAAATAATTGTAATGATGCATATCGAAAGAAGGTACAGAAACAGCAGGAGGGAGGTAAGAAAGCAAGTTTAGAAAAAACTATGGCAGGGTTCACCCTTTGTGTTAAGTGTACTACTTTTATTTTATTTAACACGATTTTATGCTACAAAGCGTGATATCACGGATATATAAAGCTTGTGGTATAGCTATTTTATAACAATTGTTATTTTTTCATTGAGCTCTTGGTTTTTAATCAAAGTTTTTTAATATTAAAATTAAGCTTGGGTTCATCAAAAAAGAAAATTAAAAATTGATAATCAAATAGCAAATTTGGATCCACCAATTCCATTGGTTAAAGATTGATGTTTGACTATAGAGTGGCAGGCGCCGGAGTGGCGCAAACGGTAGAACGGCAACGAATTCTGATGATGGGAATGTGGTTATCCTCGAAACATGTATTTATTTCATGTTGTTAATTCCTTACGGCACAGGCAGTTGCCCGTTTTAAAAAATAAAAATTTTTGCTTGGGCATTTATATTGAAACAACAATAAAAAAAAATCATATTTGTTTTGGTTTTCCATATAAATTTCTAAACGAAAATTTATATTTTAGTTTGAAAACCGGGCATTTGGCTCAAGCCAAATTTAAATATAAAAAACTTCGGAAAATGTTATTGTTAGATGAAAAATCGGTTTTTGGGTAGTTATTTTCAAAAAAAAAAAAAAAAAAATTAGAGAAAATCCATTTTTGACTACGACTTCGAAGAATTTATCAATTTTTAGTTAAAAAGGAATCAATTATTGGTTAAAACTCTTAAGATTTTAAAGAAAAATTTTAATGGTAAACAGTTTTTGGATGAAAGAGATTGATTACACTGCGGAACAGCCATTTTGCGGCCTGGAACTTTGTGTATTTTTTTTTACTAATTTGAGGTCGCTGATTCCAAATCTAACCTTCATTTTTCTCTATCAGCTCCAGTTTTAGAGATATACCGTTATGTCCAAAATTAAGGCACTTTCAGCACATATATTGAAATAACATGAAAATGGTGCATCATATTCCCTTAAGAAAAAAAACCGAATTTCGCTAACAATATTATCTTTAAGACGTACTAACATTATTTTAAATTTGGCCAATAATTTCAGAGATATTGTTGAAGTTTTTAAAAAAACAAATAAAAATTTAAGAAAAAAAAAATTTTTTTGTTCTTTATATTCACAATTAAAAGTTGTGCACCGATTGCAATGAAATAAAGCTCATTTCATTCGAAATATGTTGAACTAAATGCTTTTAGACCCAAACTGTGATTTTTGTTGCACATTTTTTTTTTCTTAAATTTTTATTTGTTTTTTTAAAAACTTCAACAATATCTCTGAAATTACTGGCCAAATTTAAAACAATGTTAGTACGTTATTTTTAGCGAATTTCGGTTTTTTTTCTTAAGGGAATATGATGCACCATTTTCATGTTATTTCAATATATGTGCTGAAAGTGCCTTAATTTTGGACATAACGGTATATCTCTAAAACTGGAGCTGATAGAGAAAAATGAAGGTTAGATTTGGAATCAGCGACCTCAAATTAGTAAAAAAATTACACAAAGTTCCCGGCCGCACAAAAAAAGTTCAACTTTGTTCCGCAGTGTTATCTATTCAATAAAAATCAATTTTTGGTGCAAAAAATCTATTAAAAATCTATTATCTTGGAAAAAAAAATTTTTTGCCTTTTATTTATAAATAAAATTTAGCAAAAAAAGTTTTTGAATTTTTTTTTCTTAATTTTTAGAAGAAGCCACAGAGGAATTAAAATCACTTCAAATTAATTATTGTTCTTCATTAAGTGTTTTACGGAATTTGCATCAAGAATTACAAGATTTCGAAATAAAAATTGAAGAGTATTATAAGGAAAAGAAAGAATTAGAAAAGTTGTTGCAAAAAGAAGTTAAGAAAAGGTAAAATTAATAACAGAAAATATCTAAATTTGAAAACACTATAATATTTTACAGATCTGATAATACCGACTTTATAACCCACCTCAAAAAGGAACTGTTAGATCAAAAGAACAAAATACTTCGCGCTGATAGAGAATTAAAAACTGCTCTAAAAGCCCTTAAGCAAAGAGCCATAAGTAGTGAATTTTTGGAATTATATAATCGAGATTTGGATTTAAGGGAATTGGAAAAAAGAAATATGGATGTTTTGAATCAATTGGGTGATTTAGCTTATGCTGATGATGACTTGGGTCCCAAAATTGCGCGGCACTTACTAAACCGTGGGTTGAAAATGCCCCATATGATGCAAAAGTCTAGAAGTTCTTTGTCATGGCGAAGTGACACTTCATATGATGGTATCTCTTTAAGTTCATCAAAAGGTAAGATAAGAATTCAGTTTCTTACGCTACTTCCTTTATTGAGAATAAACACTGATTACATGACATTTAACTTTTGTTTTTTATATTTCAGAAATGTTTACTTCACGTTCATCACAGTCAGATGCCTTTGAGCTGAAACAAACCCCTACCACAAGATTAAGTGTAATTTCTTTGGAATTGCCGGATAAAAAGAAATGTGGCAAATAATTTTTTTTTGCTTGTCAGTTTTTTTTTATATTTTTAATTGTCTCTCATTTGAATTAATGCGAAAATAAAAAAACAATTTTATCCAATTTAAAGTTTTAAGCATGTACCTTGATTTGAATAGCAGTTTAAGCTTCACCTTCAGAACCGCTACCAGAAGCAGTGCCACTGCCAGAACCACTGGGTGTATTACTCCGTGAACGTGATGCTGAATGGGAGCCCGAAGCACTGCGTGAGCGAGAGCGGGAACCGCTTTTAGAACGGGATCTTGAACGTGAAGTACGTGAACCAGAGCGGGAACGAGAACCCGACTTTTGTGAACCAGCAGGTGAAGCAGAACGTGATTTAGAGGGAGATTTAGTGACAGAACGCGAACCAGAACGAGAGCGTGAAGCTGATTTTGAACGAGAGCGACTTCGTGTTTTCGAACGAGAGCGTGAACGGGAACGAGACGAAGCTCTAGAGCCACCAGATGCAGAACCAGATCTATCTGAGCCAGAACCGGACGCAGAACCAGATCGCGATCTGGATCTTGATTGTGATTTAGCATGAGATTTAGATCTAGAACGTGATTTACGTTCGCGTTGTGTTTGTTCTGAATCTTTGTTGGCTTCTTCCGGTTCAGTTTGTTGTTGCGATTGTACAGTTTGTGGAATATCATCCTCTTCTTCATCTTCAATTTCCTCCTCGTCATCTTCATCGCCTGGAGGTTCCAATTGTCGTTCTCTATAACGTTGCATGCGATGTTCATTTGCATCCAAAGGACGATGTTTAACAACCAGTTTCGTATTGCTGGGTTGTTGGCCAACCTTCATGCGTCTCTTATTAAGACGCACACGTGTTTCTAGTTCATTGTAGTATACACCATCATGACGCATAACAAAGAAGTAGTTTTCTTCGTAACCTTTAGAAGCTTTACTCTTAACATTCCAATTGTATTCACGAGCAATTTTATACTCATAATCTTCCTCATCCTTGTACAAAACTTGATCCGCAAAATCAATGCGTCTCTTTTCCAAGGTTCCCTCAGTGGGCAAGAAGTAGGCCACAAATTGTTCACCACTTTCATCCATTACACCACGAATCATAGCTTGCGACATTTCCTCTAACTGTGCAGGTACGTTCTTACCAGCCGGGGCAGGATCACTGTCAAATATGACCTGTGCGCAAGGATATTTCCAGTTTTTAAAATCAGGATATACAGGAAAGGTTTCAACCGGCACAACATTGGGTTTGGAATAATGTTTAGTGATTTCTATTTTAGAATCTTCAAATGTTTTCTCTATAGCTTTAATTTGAGCATCACGATCTAAATAGAGAGTTTCCTCACGCAACGATTTTTTCACATTATAACCAACCTTAGCTTCAATTTGTTCCAAGTTCTGAGGTTGAAAACGAGTTTGTTCTGTAGAGATATATTCCGATTTACGCAACCAAGAAACACTACGCGAATGCTGTTTAGAACGCACAGAATCGTGTGGGGTGTGGACATCTTCTTCGAGAAGTTTTTCATCGGCCGGATCAAGTTGGCCATATGGATCAGCTTGATATAGATCACGATTGATTAAATCAATTGTAACGCCCAAATCGTGTTCAGTTAAAACCTCATATTTGTAATTGCGTTCCAATGATGTGGGGTTGTACTGCACAAAACGATGACTGCCGAAGGGATACTGCAGGAACTTTAAATCAAAAGGTATATCTGGTAAATTGTTGCCATATTTAACACGGCATATAATTTCCGATCTAAAGAAAAGGAAAATTGGTTAACAATATTAAAATAAAAATGTTTTGGCGAAAAAAACGTACTTTCTTTCAGTTTGCCTTGGTGGTCTTTTTTCAGTTGGAGCGGCAGCACTATTTATGGTTGGTGGCATATTGCTTTTATTTGTAACACATTTAAATTAGCAAACTTAAGTTTTATTTTTGGTATTTTTATACTAATTGTCTTATTTAATTATTAAAAACAAACACGTAAATTCACTAATAGCAAAAAACGCCGCCGACGAGTTTTATTTTTGACATTAACTAACAGAGTAATAGAGTTGTTTACATTTGTGGTTATATGACATATCTAATAACAGGGTGCTACAACTAAATATATACTTCTATGTGACAAATAGAGGGCGCCTAAAAATTTATAAAAGTAATGGCAGCTGTTATTTTTCAAAGATGTAAATGAATTTATTAAGTGTTTAGTAATTTGACTTTAATATAAACTGGTCAAATACAAAAACAAAAAAGTATTCAAACTGGTAAAATCGTAATTTCATATCTGCTTAAGAATTTAGTAATTTTATTTGGTAGATGGAAAAGAGATATATATATATGTACATTAACGTGGCCGGTAGTTGTATGAAGAATTTTTTTTTTTGGATTTCTTATATTCTCTACCCCCAAATCGGTTCAGTTTTATAAAGAAAATAATACAAAAAATTTCATAGCGATAATTTGTGTTTTAGGGGGTGCGTCCGCCACTCTCAAAGTTGGCCTCAAGCCCATTTATTGAAATTTAATTTGTTTTCATATGACTATCTTTTTAAAAAAACATTTTACAAGAATATGATATATGACAATATTTTCGCTCTTCTAGTCAACAACATTAGACATTTTTTGCTAAAATTAATACTTTAGAAAATAATGAAGAAAACAACCAACAAAATACCAAAAATTATATATTTATATATTATTCCACCAGCAATTATTGATCCATATTTCTTCGAAATAAGGAAAATCAGAATGTGACCGTCAATGGTAACCGTTAAAGCACGATGTTTACGGACTATGTGCTTCCTGAAATTCAAGCGTATGGTCTCGGTGAGCTCTGGTTTCAATAAGACGGCGTTACGACCCATACAGCGAGTGAAACAATGACCTGGTTGAGACAATGTACGGTAAATTGGCCACCTAGATGGTGCGATATCACACCTTTGGACTATTTTCCCTGGGGATATGTAAAGTCTGAGGTCTTCAAGAATAAGCCAGCTATTGAAGCGAGATACCAGTCGCTATGCTTGAACAAGTCGACCAAAATTGGAACTTTCAAATAGACCACCTAAGAAGGAGTCATGGCCAACATTTACATGATATCATTTTCAAACAGTAAATGCCATAAATTGTTGTTTTAACCGATAATAAAAATGTTAAGTTCACTTTCAAATTTACATATGTGTTTTATTTTACATTATAATTCAAACATCATGATGCATCACCCGATATAAAACAAAAAATGTGACCCCTCTTTGACCTTAATACTTTAAAAATATCGTATTAAGGATGTTTTGATCACAAGGGTTTTTAAAAAAGTTTTTTTTTTAAATCAGTGCCCATGTTCTGTAACTACCGCGTTGAGAAACTTTTCGATTGAAATGTGAGAAAAGAAACAAAAATGCCATAAATTGAAACAAACAGCTGTTTTTATATTTAACTGCTTCTTTAGCATTTTTGGCGAGTATGAGCTGTCACGTAAGGAAATTACTCGCCAATATACTAAAAAAGTGTGTCTGTAAAATTTTTTTTGTGAGAAAGTTCCCGCTTTGAACTGTCAAATAAACTCACGAATTAATGATGAAACAGAACTGGGGCTGAACGTTGTTTTCCATACAGTTTGACATAAAATTATGCCAGAGAATGCGGTCGAGAAATAAAATCAATTTTATTTTGAAGACGTTTTTTCTCATGCTCTCACATAGAGACAATTACTCTCCCAACAATGCTACCATACTTTCGTTCAATTTCATACATTTTGTAAGCAAAGAAAAAAAAAGAACAAAAGAAAACGAAAGAAATGAGAGACAATTGCAGTTACGGTCGACGTTTCAATTATGGGCTTAAGAATTTTTGCCTGAAGTTGAAGACTCAATTCTGTTTCATCATTAAAAAGGGCGTGAGAAAAAATTTTAACACTAAAAAAATATTAAAAATGCAATGAATAATAACACGGAAGAGGTAAGTATTTTGTTCTTTTTTCATTGTTTAACTATATTGCTTTTAACACTTTTAATCAATATACGAATGTTTTCAAAGCTATTGTAAACAACAAACATTAAAGTTGCACTTTACACTATTTGATATAGCCGCGGCTGTATTTTCGCCTCTGCCGTTGAAGATTTTTAAATTTTAATAAATTTTGGTCGCCGTCAACAATATGTTTGACTGCCGTTCTCAACATCTACAATTTAATATCAGCTTCGAGTGGAATATTATGACATTAATAACGTAACGACGTGATCCTTTTGATAGTTTTCGACATGAGTTACAGACACACGTTTTTCTCACTTTTCGAAAAATGATGGAATATTTTGTTTCACATGTTTTCGATGCGAGAAGTTCTCACCAAAGTTACAGAGCATAAGTACAGATATAAGAAATACTGCAATTTTTAGTTTTATTTTTTTTTAATAAAATGCTAAATAGAAGAGTTATTTCAAATTTTGTATAATTTTTTTTCTTGTGGATTTTCTTTTATTTGTTTAAACAATTTTAAGTGATATATGCTTTGTTTTTAATTTTGATTTTTTTATTGTTAAGCAATTGCGAATCATAAAAAATAAACCAAAATACATTTAACGATGACGTCGAAATACTTAAAAATTCTTTTGATTGTATATAATTTATATAAAACAGTGGTGTGCAAAAACTGTTTATACCTATATTACACTCTCGAGCCTTCACCGCAAAAACATCTTAAGCGACATAATTTTTAATTTTCGTTTAATAATTACACTGTGCAAGAAATTGACACTTTTTTTTCGTGACAAGCTGGGCACCTAGCGTTTAACATAATTGGGGTACGCTAAATCCAGTGGTGCCCGCGGTTTTTTAAGATTGGCTCTGGTTTTCGAGATATACCGTTATTTCGAAAATGGAGAAGGTTGCACAACATATGTTCGCATAACTCAAAAACGCCTTAGCTTATTGAAAAAGCTTAAAAAACCGAAATTCCGCAATAAAATTTCCTTTAAGAAAAGTAAAACCTCATTCTAATATCCGCAGTCGTTTTAGAAACATTTCGAAATTTTTGTTTTTTAAAAATTCATAAAAAATAAAAAACAAAACAAGCCATAAATGATTAAAATCTGTTAACAACTTTTGATTTTATTCACAAAAGTCGACAAATTTTAATTAATTTAAGAATTTCATAAAACAAAAATTTCGAAATTTTGTTAAAAAAATTGTTTCTAAAACGACTGCTGATATTAGAAAGAGATTTAACTTTTCTTAAAGGAAATTTTATTGCGGAATTTCGGTTTTTTAAGCTTTTTCAATAAGCTAAGGCGTTTTTGAGTTATGCGAACATATGTTGTGCAACCTTCTCCATTTTCGAAATAACGGTATATCTCGAAAACCAGAGCCAATCTTAAAAAACTGGATTCAGCGTACCCGAATTATGTTAAAATGCTATGTGCCCGGCTTGTCTGTTTTTTCAACTAGCATAGTGTTATATGCCAACAATTGCATCATCTCCTAAAATTTCATGGTCACACAAGGTACCGTTACGAATTTATAGCAAAAACAATTTTAGCTTAATTGCACATTGCTGGTTTGTTTACTTTTTGTGACAGCGGCTTGTCACTTAAGCTAAAATTCTTCACAAAAATATGAAAAAAAAAAACAACTTGTGTTTGGTGAACAAAAAGTGGGGATTGATCATGCTCTTCATGATCTCCGAGAGCCTAGAGCAAATTGCTATTGGTCGGTAGTTTTCACGATTTGTAGCCTCATTCCTTTTTGGGATTGGCTAGAGGTTGGCCACCTTCCAGCAAAAAGGAAAAACTTTAATCTTTCGAGTTCGGGCGGTGGTTGGTTGCTTTCCGGCAATTATGCATTCTTTGCAAACATGTCAGCAAAAAGGTTGGCTTTATCAACCGGGTCTGTAAATATTTTTCATTCATTATAAGGGTTGGAATGGATGAACTAGTATTATTGTTTACCCTTTTCACAAATGACCAAAAGGTCTAACTACCATGCGGAGCAGCAAGGAACGTAGCACGCAGACGCTGTTCGTAAAGACGTCTCAGTACTCTGGCACTTTCGTTTTTCGCCTGTTTATGTAGCGCGTCAGTAACTGGGCTTTTGTCATCACGCCAGTTACTGAACGTATCCTCTCTGGATCTGAGTGCATTCCTGTACGTCTGATTAAACCAGCACTTATGTTTTGGTTTGGTCGAAATTTGCTTGGATGGAATGAATAATTTCATTCCCAGAATTATCACATTTACAATCATTTCTGCCGCAGCGTTAGCATTGTCATAAAGAAAACAGAGTTTCCAGTTGAAAAGCTGAAGAAAGTCGTTAAGCTCAGCCCAACGAGCCTTTTCATAGACAAAAATAGAGCGTTTCTTCGCTAGTGTTGAATCGATACGAAGGTCCGTAAATGAAAAAGATGCAGGAATGACGTTATGATCCGCGTTTCCGACCTGCGCAAGTAGCTCAACTTCGTATTTGACAGGATGCCAAGTGAGAAAAAGTGTATGACGAAACTGCCCTTCAACACATGTAATGTTTGTTGGTTCATTCACAAATTGCACAAGGTGATTGTGTGCAGTGAAGAGATCAACATATAGGCCCTCGGGAGACGTATAGCTAGAATGGAGCAGCCATGACGTATTGTGCACGTTGAAGTCCCCGGCAACGATTATTTCACTACTCGGATTGACCCAAGGATTCTAGATATGGAATCGAACACGGAGTCAAAATAGTAGTAGGCGTTTACCGTGTCTAAATTTGGGCATCTATAGATTTTTTTCATGTAGTTTTTATTTGTAATCTATTTTTCAATAATAAGCAAATTAATTAAAAATAAATATTCACATGAGTTTTAACCAACATTAAGGTTTAAACATATTTACATTAGTGCTCTTTACTCTGAGTACAATTATAAGTATGCAATTGTTTATATGTATAAAATTTTGTTCTCTATATTTACATATCTACAGTAACTATTTTAAATATTTACATGCTTATTTGCTGAACGGAAGGTCAAGCACATGAAGCCTTTTTAGCCTATGTACTTCCACGCTATAATCTAGTAAACTAATAGCAAGGGGGTAAGAATGGTTACTAAGTCTTTCAAAGTACCTCGAGCTGTACACGTTTATTTCATTTTTAATCTTGGATATAAATAAATCTCTGTGAATCGTTTCGTTAGTTAAAAATCATGGAGCATCTAATATCATTCGAAGAGCTTTTGATTGATATCGTTGAAGTATTTCTATGTTCGAATTGTCAGCGGTGCCCCACAATTGGATTCCGTATGTCCATATCGGTCTTAAAATTGTTTTGTATAAAAGTACTTTGTTTTCTAAGCTAAGTTCTGATTTTTGACCGAGCAGCCAATACATTCACTTTGTTTTAATATTAAGGTAGTGCCTTATTGCTTTTATGTGTTGCTTCGACGTCAGCCTTTTATCAATATGCATGCCAAGATATTTCACACAATTACATAGTTCTTGGAATTTCTTCATTGTTTAGGAAAAAAGGAGGAGAAATGCACTTTCTTAATGAATAAGTAATGTAATTAGACTTTTCTATATTTATTGAAATATTCCATCTTTTAAACCAGTTTGATAATTTGTTAAGGTGATTTTGAACCTGGTTTGAGGCATCTATTGAGGAAATATTACTTGCCATTAAGGCTGTGTCATCCGCATACGTAGCAATAGTAACATTTTCATTAGATGGTATATCGGAGGTATATAATGTATATAAAAATGGGCCCAGTACGCTTCCCTGCGGAATACCAGCTTTTATTTCACAAATGTTGGAAATTTCGTCTTTAAATTTTTGGAATTAAACCCAAGGGGAGTTAAATTCTGCTTCATTACAGCCTAGATGTGGCTGAAGTTGGAACAGAACATCTTCACGAATGTAAAACGCAAGACCCCGATGAGGAACAAAAAGGGATAGCAATTGATATCCAGGTATTTGGATATCCTGTGAATCAGCATCCCCTCCTACCTGTGCTTCACACAAGGCGAAAACATCCGGCAGATGAAATCGAATCTGAGCATAAACAATGATGAAATTAGCCTTGAGTCCACGTATTTTGCAAAAATCTAAGCAAAATCTGCCAGACATAATGAGGAAAAACTCAAATTAATATGCCTGACAATGATACAAAATTATGTTTCTAAAACGACTGCGCATATTAGAAAAAAAGTTTAGCATTACTTGAAGGAGCTTTTGTGGCGGAGATTCGGTTTTTTTTAGTTTGTTCAATAAACTAAAACGTTTTTGAGTGTGCAACCTCCGCCATTATTGAAATAATGGTATATCTCGAAAACAATAGCTAACCTAAAACAACGGCTAGCACCACTGGCGTACCCGAATTAGGTTAAAGCGCGAGGTACTCGGCCTGTCTGTTTTTTTTTTCAACTAGCACAGTGAAATCAACCAATAGAAATTGCCAACTCTGCAAAAAATCTTGGAATATATTTATAAAACTTCCTTCCTCACATGGTCTGACCATATAATGAAAAATTCAGTATTTTAATAATCCAAATTGGGAAAATACTTGGAAAATATTTTGGTAGTACATACAAGTTAATTCTCGGAGCTTCTCATATAGGGTGTCTTTTAAAAAAAAAAAAAAAACTGTATTATTTATTATTATTTTAATTAATCCTCTTATTAAAGCTTTAGGTCTTTTTCTTTTTTTTATAAAAAATAAATGTCTATAATTTTGGGCCACATTTTCAGTATCTGACTTAACATTAATTCTGGATATTATTGGAATCTTTATAATTTGCAACAATTCTAACATAAATCTACGCTTATAATTATTTTCCGTGTTTAAAACTGATATATTTTCAAAATCAGGATAATGGTTTAAACTTGCTGTTTTTTGTGAAGAAATATTCCTATATTTTTGATCTGACTTATGTCCTGCTATCCCAGTTTTAAGTTTATTTTTTGTTGTACCAACACACACTTTACTGCATTGTCCATTAACATTTCCCTTACAAGGTATTTTATAAACTACATTTGACATTTCCAACTAATTTATTTTATCCTTCATATTAGTGAATAATCTACCTCTTGTGTTATAAGATTTATGTGCAATTTTATATATTTTCGTATCATAAATATTTGATTTTTCTAATCTATATGTATAAATAAATTGGATATAATTTTCCTTGGAAAACTATTTTCCATTAATGCTCTAAAATTTTTTTCTTTTGTATTCCTATGGAAACATGTATCACTAATTGTCAATACACTTTCTATAAAATGTTTAGCCGTGTTAATTATTACTCTTTTTGGATGATTTGAAAAATAGTTAATTATTCTACCAGACGATGTTGGTTTTTGATACCAATCAATAAGTGATACATGTTTCCATAGGAATCTGTATTATCCCAATAAAAATGTTTCTTATTTTGCGAAACACTAATGGTACATTTTAAAAAGTAAGCACACATTTATGAGCTACGCAATAAGACATACAGAGATGCAGGTAAGGGAACGAGTTCTTAATAAATTAAAAAAAAAAATATATAAAATTCGAAAAGGTACGGCATTATCTAACTACGGAGCAGGTTTGTAAGGGAGCATATAAAAGAATAACGGTAACAAACAAATTCAGTGTGCAAAGCTGATCGTTACATTTACCAATTTTTATACATATGCGCTGAATAAAGCGCTTTCTGTGTCAAAATTGTATTGCTTTAAAATGGGAACTCGTCATATAAAATTCTTGTCTTCCGTAAGCGATATGGTAAGCGAAACTTTTACGTTTCTCCCTTACAACACTGCTTCGTCCAAAGCTCAATTTTTTATTGGGATAGTGTCATGTTCGTATGACATCGTTTTTTCGTAATTCGCTCTCTCAATCTGAATTAACAGCCAAATTATGATCCAAATTACTTCTGACAAACCATCTGCGATCAGCTAGTTATACATACACCACAGTAGCGGAGAGGGTATTATGCGTTTGTGCTGATGTTTGTAACAACTTTAAATATTGGTCATAGACCCACCTTTAAGTATACCAATCGCATCCGAATCTGAGTCGATCTAACGATGTCCGTCCGTCCTTTCGGCACAAGGCGAAAAGTATAGATAGTTTGATGAAATTTGGTAAACAGGCTCTTATTGGTACAAGGACCGATCCTATTGAAAATGGGGAGAATCGGGCCATAATTTCACAAAGCCCAATACAAGTTTCTTTCCGGAATAGGGCCTTGTGCCTAAAAACCATCTTCCCAGTAAAAAATTTTAAAGTTTCCGGAAGCAAGAAAAGTACAAGAGCGCTGATATATGCGCTGGCTATTACTTACAACTAATGGCTAGTTTACACTATCACACAAGTCTTTCGTATTTTGACGAAAATGCTTCCCTGATTAACTGGCTGTTCGCCGATATTGAACGTTAAAGTTCGCATAGAAAATTACATTTAAAACAAAAACAATTTTTGAAATTTTGTTTTTGTTTTAAATGTTATTTACTATGCGAACGTTAACGTTCGAAATCGACGAACGGACAGTTAATTATTGTTTGAACATTTAAAAAAAAAATAACAACTTATCATGACAGCGTTGTATTTTCCTCAAAATACGTAAGACTTGTGTGATAGTGTAAACTAGCCATTAGAAGTAGCAGAGAAGCGCACACCATTGAAGTGAATTTTTAATTTAAGTACTTAAAAATGATTTAACAACTTCGCATTATCCCTTATAAGTAAGCAGGTTGTAAGTGAATAATTAAAATCATTTTTTAAAAAAAAACATTCACGAACAAAGTTCTAAGTGCGTCTGTTAAGGCCGTGTCAGATACAACTTTGTCGCTTTGCGTGACGTTTCTATCTTTGGCAGAAAATCGCAAAGCAAAAGGTGTATGACACAATGAAAACACTCACGCATTGTTTGTTTACTTATAAAAGCGGTTGGTAGTTTGTACATTTAATTATTTGTTATAAAAATAAAAGTTAAAAACTTAATTGGACGGTTTTTTTGAATTGAATTTGGCAAAAAAATTAAAAAAAAGAAAATTATACTAGCCAATTGTCCAAGCGCGCAAAAAGGTGAGAGTTGGCTAACTTTTTGCTTCGCTCCGCTTTGAAAGTACTTTATGCGACATGTTTCGTATAAGTATGTATATTTTATCTTAGATGTCAAAGCGAATCGGTAACGCAACGCGAAGCAACAGTTTTATCTGACATGTCCTTTAATCCCTTACATGGAATCAGGTTGTCTGGCAATGATTTTGAAATGTGTTTACGATTATGCCCGAAATTACATTTTTTTTAATACGCAATCAGTCATCAAATTGTTTTTTTTTTTAGTAGAGAGAAAAAGTACTGCTTCCAATTGTGAATTCGCCATATCAAAATCATGCCTCTTGTAAGCAGGTTTGTAGGGGAAATTGTGCATCTCTCCCTTACAAAACTGCTTACCAGTAAGGTCCATTTTTTACTGGGTTATTATATCTATTGGTATTTAGATTAAAATTGGTCCAAGCTTATTTTATTGCAATCTTAATCCTCTTACCAAATCTTCATCATTGCTCATAGGTCCCAAATAGAGTACACTCTCGAAAATTTGCTTTTAAATACTATGGTGTAGGGTATCATATAATCTGGCTTGACCGAATATAGTTTCATAATCATTTTACTATGATAAAATATGTAGCCAGAAATCTATGCCGTGAGAAAACTGGCAGCCGCGAAGTTGATATTTTACCAAACCATTAAATGTATGTAGTTTTAACCATATGTATATAAATAACGTTTCATTATTATATTCTAAGTTGGTATCTTTGAATATAAGAGAGCTGAACTCTTTTACAGCGCAATATTTTTGTGGCGGCAGCACGCAATTTTGAAAATTATGCGAAATAAAAGCAGAAACAATGTCACCCCCGGTCTGCACCAAAAAACATGTCGTGTGTGATATGCTTTACTTAATTATTTAATGTCGATTTGTTTCTTGTCAATTCAACGGATTTTTTATTACAAAGGACGTTCCAGTAGCAAGGAATCCAAAACAGCACAGACTCGACGTTTGCTTAATCGTGATTTTCCTAAGTGCTTTCCTAGACCTTATGACATACTTTTTGAAGGTTTTTAACATTGCTTGACAATCAGGATACAGAGTAACCTCCGCCTCTAATTCTACATTTCCAGCAATTAACTGTAAGACATTTTAATTGTCCAGAACAAGGAAGCCGATATAAATTCTAATGTCGGTGAAGAGTTGTTAAAGTTTATACAAAATAAACTATGACCAAGATTTCCATTGATATTAATGAAAGTTATGCAAGTTAAGTCCTTTTTCGAGATATCAAAATTAGAGCATTTATTTAAAAACTGGAGATTTATTTTTCCCTTTCTGAATAACAACTAACCCCCCTTTCCCCCTTTTGGAGACGAACTCAAAATATTCAGAGCAGAGTACTTGGCACTTTGAATTCTTTAAACTGTTGTTTTATTTGCTCTACACTGTTGCGTTGATTTTCCATTAATTTTTATGCCTTATTGGAAAATCTAGAGTAAAAGATTAAAAAAAAACCAAAAATGTATAATTTAGTACAATAATTTAAGCGAAGCGGTAAAGAAATAGAAAATTACATTTAAAAAAAAAAAGAAATACTAAAAAGCAAAGAAAATTAAACGAAAAGTTTACCCTAAAAATGATTGAAATGACAAAAGGCGGATAAAAAAAAATGTAACTTAATCAAAATTTAAAAATGTTGTATAATTAAATAAAAAAGTTTATGGTGGAATTAATAAAGCTTTCATAATATTTAATATATATTTTATTAATACTTTGCTATTAAAAGGAATAAAAAATGATTATAATAAAAATAAATCTTATAATTGTGTTGCAAATATTGTTAAATTTGTTGCAAACAAATTTCGAAAATGAAAGATAATTTAAATATTGAATGGCTTAATCTTGAGAGCACTGCTATAAAGGTAAGTACAATTAACTGTAAAAAATTTATACATATAATTTCCTTTTGTTTTCTAAAAAAAGACTGTAAATCTTGTAATCCTCTTAGGACATTGGTCTTGAAAACTATATTTAGAAAGTTAATACAATTTAATTTTTCATTTCAATTGATGCTTGTCATTGATACTTTTTTTCAGAACTCACAGACAAAAGAAAATACAATTTGTTAAGATGAAAATGAAAAAAAAAAAACTAATAGTATTTGCCAAAAATTTACTGAAACAGTATTTTCAACGCAACCGACATACCCAATAGTTCTGGCTAATGTCTAAGAAATAGGTAGTTGCGATTAAGGCTAGTTGGCACTATTATAATTTGTATAAATACATGTCAAAAACTCAAGTATTATGTAAAAGCACGATAGTGTGAATTGTATAACAGTAATAACTTGTTATGAAATGTCAAAAATATATTTGCCTCTCGCTATTTAAAAGAGAAAAGCGAGCGAAAATATGCAAGAATTCACAGTTAGCGAATTAAGTTATACCGAAGTGTGTGAGTAGCACCACTTACTTTTCACATTACCAAGTAATTCATATAAGAGACAATTATTTAACTTTGCTTTATATTCAAAACAAATTATCTAAAATTATTAAAACCAAGTTTCCCCTAATGACTAATTTAGTGAATATCACAATTAAGAAAAAAATCTTATTAATTTTCAAAACTGCTGGGATATTTTACACTCATAATACAAACACATTCAAGGAAACATTTATTATTCATAAATAATATATAATAACAAATAAATAAATAAATATACAAGCAGATTATTAACGTAAACAATTATTAATGAATTAATCAAACACTTGAAATAAAAAAAAGCTGGAAAAACGTTAAAATATGAACCGAACAAAAATCGGCAAAAACATGTGAAACAAAAAAAAAAATGTTTTGTCAATCAGCACGTGAAGTTCATTTCAATAGGTATATTTTAAATTTGTTGCTCTTGATTTTTAAATTTTTAAAATCTTCATCTAAACAAGTCAAGCTGAATAATGAGATCTATAATAATTAGTGTGAAAAGTTTAAATGATCAAAGTTTTTGACAAGTAGAGCAGTTTATCATAACATCTTAAGTGAAATTTAAAAATTTTAAAACATTTTGTTAATCATAGGAATATTCATTCGAAAAATATTTTGTTTACGTTTTTAAAGTGTCAGGAATTTTCTATAATTTTGGTTTATTTGATATTTCTACCGATTTTATGTTTTGCCACAGATATAATGAAAAACCAGTACAGTTGAACTTCCCTATAAGGAATCTTTATTATACAGAAATTATATTTAATTCTAACTTTATTTAAAATCTTAAGGTATTTTAGTTAGATTACACACTTTTACAACAAATTCAAAGCTTTTTGCTAAAACAGAATCATTGCCTGTTTCCAAGAGTGGTAGAATACAAACGCATGACTATCCGTCAGATTACGTAGTTTGTTTATGGCAGGGGCTCCCAAGGTTTAAAGTCCCTTAGATTCGCGAATTTTTTATAAGAAATGTATGTTGGCAGCCCCACAATTAACGTGACGTCATTTGTCCCAAATGCGTAGATGATTTCAGCCTGGTTTTTGAGATTCTTCATTTATAGAATAACTGATCTGTTATTAATAGAAACTTTTTTCCGGAAGAATATCT
Organism: Pollenia amentaria; assembly: GCA_943735925.1. NCBI lineage: Eukaryota > Metazoa > Arthropoda > Insecta > Diptera > Polleniidae > Pollenia > Pollenia amentaria. Next base: position 42,896,829 of record OX031006.1, on the reverse strand, counting down.
TTGTTCCCATTAACTCTCTTATTATGTTGGTATTTATATTAAATATGTTTCAAAAATGTATTGTTGCAATCTAAGTAGTCTTAGAATTTTTTTTTTAAATCAGTCCTAATTTGGCCATAGCCACACAAATACCACTCCTGAAAAAAGCTTTAAATCCCACAACTTCCCTATAAATGTTTGCATTGATATAAAATTTGGCGACGATAACTTTTGCAATAGCTACTGTCTTATAGTATTTTGGACTGGATGGTCCAGAACTGACCATGTGTCCCATATAAGCCCCCTCTCTATAATAGCTTTAAGGCGAACAAATCTCATATAGATGTTGATATCTAGATAATATTTGGCACAAATAACTCTTATATGCCCCTTAAGTTCATAACATGATTTTCATTTGCCGTGTCCATGATTGCCTATAGCTCCTAGATATGGTAGGCACACTCTCAAAAATTTGTCCGTATACTGCTGGGCAAAAGAGTTCGATGACCCGTATGTTACAAAAACCTTATAAAGTGTTCACTTGTTAGGCTGATTCTTGAGTATGGATCAATTATATGGGGCCCCATTTAAGAAACGTGTTCTAATTCATTCGGCATGGTACAGAAATAATTCCTGCTCATCTGTCTTCGTGGATTACATTTCAACCCACTAACCATGCCTTCATACACAGCTCGACTGGCTCTGATAAAACTCCCTTCTTTAAAAAGTCGTAGAACAATGCAGAACGTGACGTTTATTTTGAACATTATTAATGGTGATATCTGCGCTGGATTTAAATTAATGAGATTTTATTTAAATAATTCCTCAACGTTCATCTCGAAATTTCATCCTGTTATCTGTCAAATTTTTCAGAGCGAATTATGGCGATGCTGACACTCTTAGAAGAATGTGCAACACCTTTAATCAATTATATAGATTTATTGATTTTTCATTGGAACCAAAGTCAATAAGTAGATTATAATTGCTTTTCTTAATTGAAATGTAGTAAAATTAATGTTATCTAATAAAATAGTAGTTTATAGTCTATTTGAATAAAGTGTTAATTTAAATTTGTAAAATGTCTGTAAGGAAAAATCCATAGACAATTAATAAATAAAAAATACACTGTGGTGTAGTGTATCAAACGGTCAAGATTGTGTATAGTCGGTCAATCGTTTTTTTTTTAATTTACACAGAAAGGAAAAACTCGTACTAAATTTAAGTTTTTTTCACTTAATTTTAGTACGAGTCTTACTTAAAAATGATAGTGTGAATAACACCAAAAATTACTTAAAACAATCCAAAATGGAATTTCTTTCGAAAATTATTGCATTCTATATGCGTGCGTACTCGTGGTCTTGTCCAGAGTTTATTGTAGAAACAACAACACAACAAAAGAAGAAAAACATACATTATTATCATGTTTTAAAAGTAAAATAAAAAACAAAAATTCCCGAACTCTATTTGTTAAAATTATTTAGTTAAGGCAGGGATTTACTATCTTACAAAATCGTACGATTCATTCACACGGAAATCTGATGAAATTTTATCCGACATAAAAAAATGTCTGCAAAATCTGCTGTCAATACCACACTATCCCACAAAAAAGATACCAACTTACAAGATCGCATAGAATCTATCATTTTATGAAAATTTTTATAAACATTTGCAAGTCGGACAGACTTGTCAAAAATATCTGTCACTCAATTAATTTTTAAGCTACACTGTCATACATTATATGCTAACACGATTTTTTTTGACAAATTGTACGACTGAATAGGATAGTGTATCACCTGCTTTAATACATCAAATTTTCAAAGTAGAATGATCACGAAAACCATATCGGGCATAATGCTGGTGTATTATAATTGTGAGTTCTTCTGTAAACTGTTAAATATTAAAAACTGTTAAGTATAAAAAAAATAAATACAACAAAAACATCGCACTTGTTCAACAATAGTGTATTAACTCAAAATTTTTATTTTTCACTTTTTGAAAAGAATCGTCCCGTAATATTCATATCTAACCGCTGTAAAAATACCGCGATATTTTGTCTACTTTTTGGTAATAACACGGTTGGTTTAAAAATTATTTTTCATATGCCTTTAATGTAAAAATAAAAACTGTTTTGCTTCCCCTGAAAATTTTTAAATTTTCAATAAATACAGTGTTGTTAAACAAATGCGATATGTGTAATTACCCCGTGAATAGAAATAATAATAGTAAATAATAATATTCTCTCGCTGATTCTCTGGGGTAAGTGTTTAGGTTAGAATCAAAATCTCACTTTCCGATTATATCAAGTTCGAATTTGGGATTACAAAATAGGGTCCATTGTGCGTTAACGAATATTAACACTTATCAATGATTTTTTCTAGGTTTCCTATTCCTAATATGACACAGTACCCAAATCAAAGCCACATGAGAAAAAACTACAAGTAGATTTGGTTGCGGTAAATATTTTTTTACCCTACACCAACAACAATAATTCAAAGTTTATTTTTTTAGTTCTACGGATTTAATTTAGATCGATTGTTTCCATATATCCAAACGTTCTCTTGTTCTAACCGATTTATGATTTACGGAATTCTAAAGAAAATATTTTTTCGCGGACCCGTAAAACGTAGTTTGACTACAAAAGATATGGATAATCATTGTAAAAAATTAATGCTTAAGTAAAAAACGCTTGAAAACCCAAAAATCAAACAAACAAAAATACGTTTATAATTTTTTTTTTGCGAATAGATCTACCGTCTTCCATTTTGAAGCCGTTGCTCTTAGTTTTAGATAACTTTTTATATATTTAAGAGTTGTATTATATAAATTTATGTATAAAAAGTTATATAAATTGAAAAAGATAAGTCCAACGGATAATAGTGCTGTCAATACCTGAAGCTTGTCTAAAATTACCAGATCAAAATAACAACTGATCAGTTATTGATGTCCCTTTGGTGTGGGAGATCTTAAAAAAACCAGGTTAGGGGTTAAATTTTGCCCTTAAACTAAAGATCCTGACAGTCATGTATTAAAATAAAAATATGTAGGTGGTCAAGAGCACAGCGGGAGTTAAGGAAGTCTCCAACTATCAAACAAGTAATTTATTTAGTGGCTAGGGGGATTTTAAAGAAAGGAGAAATATATCTTCTACTTCGATTATTCAACTACTAGACACACTCAGAGAAAAAACATGGTTAACAAACGTATTATGGTGCCTGCAATGGCAACAATCAAACTATAGATTTTTCCACCATTTATAATCCCTTGAAACTTTACATATGGTTGAATTGAACAATATTATGTTTAAATAAGATAATGCTACAACCATATACTAAAGATATTATGGTTACTTTAACCATTTTATTATTAACGGTAACCATATAATGGTTAAACTTATCCATTTAAAATCCATAACCATACAATGGTTGTTTCTAAACATGTAATTGTTAATAATAACAATAATATGTCTGAAATTATATCTTAAAACATTGAATCTTTAATTTTAAATTAAAAATAATATTTTATATATCGAGGGCCTATATTCAAACCCCTCTATCTTTGATTTTCATGAAAATTACTTTTTAATGGTAAAATGTTCAGTAAAACAACCCTCATCTATGGTGTGATTTTCATAACCAAAAATATTTTGTTTGCTGTTTTATTTGCATTTTTGTACTTTCTCTATCTTACACAATTAATTTTTCTGAATGCAAAACCCTCTATCTTTTCTAATAATTAATTTTCGAATATTTTTTGGAATAACTTGTTCTTGCAATACATGTTTTATTTACTATTTTTTTGCAAGCTGAACATGAATTTGACATTATACCACCGGAATACCATTATTTTTGCGATCATTCACACCAATCAAGCTCCAAACAAACTTAAAAAAGCAAAAACAAAAAAAAAAAAAATTGTTGCTATAACTTTTTGTTTAATTGTTAATTTTTTTATCTTATGTTGTATTATCTTAAATAAACCACGTTAAACACCGACAGATGGCATAAATAAAATCAAAATAATTTATTTATATTAAAATGCAAAACCCTCTATCTTTTCATTTTCATACATACATATTGAATATTTTTGAGAAGCAAAACCCTCTATCTCGCATAAAGTCCCCAATAATGCAAAATTTTATGAACCAATTATCTGTAAGATTCAGTAGTTGATTTAAAAAATATTGTAGAGTAGCCAATTTTAATAACACAAGTTATACGCGAAAAAAAACAGTTTTTTGGCTCTCCTGAAAAGTTGTGTTTTTTAAGATAGAGGATTTTGAATATAGGCCCTCGATATTATGGTTGTTTTGTTCTTTAGAATAGTTGTATGCTTTCATTTTGAGCATATTATGGTTGATGTTGGGCAAATGTTTGTTAATTTTAGTCATATTTTGGTCATAATTAACCATAATATGATTCCTGCAAACATAAAAAAGGTTAAAAGCTAATCATAGTATGTTGTTCTTAGAATATGGTTACCTCCAGCCATATTTTCTTCTTCGTGCCGACTGGATTTATACAAAACTAACCATAATGTGCTAAGATACTGTTTATTTCTCTCATTGCCCAGAGCGAGGAGATACCAACCAGAGACGTAAATAATGGTTATGTGCGAGGTCGTTTTAGAATTTCTGTAGGACGCGGAATGTAATGGCCATTTACATTTTTTTCGATAGCAAATAGTAAAAGAAACACTCTTCCTTATATTGGATACCTTAGCTTTTTAAATTTGTTTTCCTCTTATGAAATTGTTGTTTATATAAACATTATTTTTTATTCCCTATAAATAATATTCTACAAAAATCGAATTAAATAAAATTCTGCGTAAATAAAAAAAAAGTAAACAATATTATTATTACTTGCATTTTCAGTTTAAATAAATAAAAACATTTTTTCTGGAAAAATTATTTAATATTCCGTTTTCTTGTCCAATTTATTAAGGAATTACACAGTGATACCAAAGTAAGGGAAAACATATGCAGGTGTTTTTATTTAACAATTCTGCTATGATGGACTTCAAAGAAACAATTTTTAAATTTATAGTATTCAGTGTTCGAAAATAAACATCACATTCACCCTTCTTTTATTTGGCGTCGGTAATAACAACGGCAGCAGTTCTTATCATAGGCAAGATCAATTCTATGTTAATTTGGTATTTTGTAAGAGTGTTACGATGCCGTTGATTGTTTATCGATAATGTCAATAAAATACAGCACACACATAAAATTAAAGTCAGCTGATTCATTTTGTTTACTGTTTTTGATAAAAAAGTTCTTTGGTGCTTGGGCATTAAAAGTTAAAAAATATTTGTTTGTGAAAAAAGAAAAGTTTTAATGAAAATGGTCTTGTTTCTGATTAATTGTGGAAAGAAGACTTTACGTCTTAACAAAAGGCAGCGGTGTTCCCAGTTCTGGGGTCTATTGAGATGGAGCGCTACTGACGTATTTAGGCGTCACCGTCATTAAGAATTATATTTTAAGTTTTTATTTAAATTTTTATGTATGCTCGTTAAGTTTTTTTTTGTTGCTTTTAAAATGAAGTTTCACTATAGTTTTTTTAATCGTTGTATAACCGCCATAGTGTCATGTAGATTTATAATCAATCGATCTGTCCAGCTAATGAAATAAAATTCAAGACAAGTTTTACAAGTTTAACTTTAAAGTCAATAAACCAGTTATAACGTTTTTAAAAAACAAACAGAAAAGTGTGCTTTATTTTTTGGTAAAAGACTCTCTTTTGGCTTAAGTTGTATTGCCTTTTTTCTATTCCTTGACAAAATTGTGTGGTGCCATTTGGGTGAAGTCAGCCGTTTTGAAGCCGAACCCATTAAGCCCTACACCATTACAGACTGCTTAGACAGAAATCTTGAATTTTTAATTTGCCCGATGAAAAGTAAGTGAAATATTTAAAATCATAATTTTCCAAGTAATGGATTTGTTTTTAATCCCTTTAAGATTCGAAAGTTATTTTCCTCATTTAAGCCATATTTAAAGATCCTTGAAGGGGCTCAGCATTACCTATTTAAATACACCACCTCCAGTAGCTTTACTTTCTGCTTTATTTGTGGCCATTTTTCTTTTGACTTTGAATTTTAAGTCCCTCCAAATTTGTAAAAGGAATTCCATCAGACAGCATAGTTTTAAAACAAACTATTTGCCTTTCCTTTTGTTATCCATCACCAGTTCAAATTGGTGCACCAAGAGAATTTAACGCTGAGGCAATAGTCTCTCACTGTTCCTTAAAATTATTAGGAACAGAGCCCCTGCGAAATCCTCTGGCTAGTGATGGATTCTTTTCAAGCTCTTCCACTAGCTTCTCCAACTGGCACTTACTTGTTATTTTTCCATTATTTCCACAAAAAAGTATATTAAAAACACAACACAAATGTAAAAGATATCAAAACCGCGTAGAAATCAAAATTAAAGCTAACAATCACGTTGCATTTTTTTTTTAATTTTTAAAACACAACACAAAGCAACACTTAAAATGCCGACGACAAATTCAAAGGCAATTAAAGACAATATCAAAGCCGATTTTTCTTACAAAATAACAAAAATATGTTAACAGTCATCAAAATATGGCAATATTGCCAATGGGAATACGAAATTGTAACAAAACATAAAAAACGCCGTTGTTTTCTGTTGACGTCGCCAAATAGAATAAGGGTGATTATTTAGTGTTCGGCTCTCAAACCCAGAAACTATATATATTTTTTAGTATTTGTGTATTAATGTACAACCCTTAACACCGTTCATAGATATTTTCAAGAAAGTAACGATCATTATATAGTGTTCTGTTCTTTGTTATAAAACACAACATTTGTAGTGCTTCTGTAGACATACATTATATTTTAATGTTCTATAGTATTTTTTTTTACATTGATGAAGGAATGAGCAAACAAAACTTTTTTGTATTTAGTTTTTTTAAAAAAATGTTTGGTTTCTTCAGTAGCCAAAAGGGCTCAAAACACAACTAAAACGAACGAGCATTAATGTGCTAAACCGAACACAACGAAGTTTGTGGTTTGAAAAAAAAAAAAACACAGAACGCAATAAAAGGTTTCATATTTTTGTTAAGTGGGCTTAAGAAAATAGCAGTTCAGCAAATTCCGTTTGCAATCAGAAGTAAAAAATATTTTTTTATAATTATTTGTTTTGGAATAGTAATTTACTACATTTTTAATCACAAAAAATAAAGAAACCAAAAATTATTTTTATTTGTTTAAACAAAACAGGTACTTTACTCCACAAACCTTTTTTTAAATATAAAAAAAACGATATATCAAAAACTTATCAGAAAAATATGAATAAAGAAAAAGAAAGTTAAAAGGCATTTTTCACATACAAACGTATACACTTAAAGATATAAAAGAGATCATGAAAAAAATATTTAGGTGTAGAAACTGCAGGTCAACCTTTTGGAGGCTTTTTACTCATCAAAATCTGCATTCCATTCACATTGGCTTACTACATTGGAGATAAATCCCCAAGAGCTAAAACTTCCAACTTTGGTCGAAATATCTTGGTTATCAATACACTAAATCTGACAAAATCTAGGCGGGAGAAGAGGGCGTGGCACCTCTCATACAAAGCCCTTATTTTCTGTATATCTGAAGAATGGCAAGAGTCAAAGTTTCGCAATTAGGTACAAGCATACACAATATCCGGCAACATGTGGGTAGGATTAGAGAATTGGGCGTGGCACAAAATAAATTTTTTTGTGTCTCATGGACGGCTAGAGAAAAATTTCCATATTTGGTACACACAGTACACACACAACAACCCCCCTACGAAAATGGGTGGGATTGGAGAAGTGGGTGTGGCACCTACCATACAAAGAGATTATAGATTTCCGAATAACTGGAGAATTGTAACAGTAAGATTATTCGAACTTGGTACATACAGCTTCCTAACAATGCACGAGACCTGTTTTTAAAAAAATGTACGTATTTTATTTTAATGAGGGTAGCAAAGGGCACTGAGTTAAGCTTGTATCATATTAAATATTTTTTAAAAACAAAAAAACGGACAAGTGGTAAAAACAATTCCATTAAAATATTACGTTAATTTTGATGTGGGGTAAATTTTTTTCTACTAAATACTTACGTTAACGCTGACGTGGTTGTAAAATATTTTCGAAGAAAAAATTACGTAAATGATATCGCTAAACAGAATGAAAAATAGCTAGAAAATAGCGCAAAGTTTGATAAGAAATCGCTAGATTTGACGAGAAAGTAGCTAAATTGGCAACAGTGGGAGGTGGTGGTAAATTTTACCCTCTCCTTAAATTTTTTCAAAATACTCTCTTCCAATGCGCTCTATCAATTTAATTCTCTAAGTATCTTCTCATATCGTGATCGCTGTTACTCACCAGTGTTGCCGATTTAGCTATTTTCTCGTAAAATCTAGCGTTTTTTTGTCAAACTTTGCGGACAAAAATTGTGTTTTAGCCATTTGCAGGAAATCTAGCGATTTTTTATTATGGGTTTGTTCGTTTTTAATAAATTTTTTGACACTTTTGTTAAAAAGTTGCTTTGATATAAACAAATGGACCAAATAAACCACACAAGCTGTTGCACAAACATATAAAAAAGCATGAATCGTGCTTGTGTGAATATTACAAATTTGTTATCTTGTTATCCAATTCTTATATCCAGTTCTTATTTCTAAAAAAATATATTGACTTTAAAGCCTGATTCACAATGGAAGCAGCCATTTCGTTTTCCGTATGTCTCATATCTTTCCAAGGTGTTTCATATAAATAACTTTAATTTCAAGTACAAAAATGTAACTGAAGTTGTGTTAAAGAACTGAAAAACTAATTTTACTACTTTCTTCTACTACAGCACAAATTTATATGAAGTTCTAACTGACGATTATGATCATTTTCATAAATTTTAAATAAAATTTAGCATAACTTCATCAACGAAATCCTAGCAAATCTTTTTTTTTTATTGATTACTTTAGACTTAGAGGGTGTATTTGAAATTTTTATTAAAATTTGATCTCAGCAAGGCCTATAGCTAAGCTATATTATTTTAGTTTTTTATTTACCTATGTATGTTTGTATGTATGTATGTATATATGATTGTATGTATGTTCTACATGCTTCCTGAAATTTGTTCTTAAAAATACAATTTGTTTGCAAATTGTTTCATTCATAATTTTATAAAACTCAACATAAGTTACTGATTTTATTTGCAAATCGCCGCTAAATTTTTAAATATTTCGAAAAAGTTATTTGCAAAAATGTGTCTTTAGCGAAATATCGCTAAATTTTTTAATAATTTAGAAATTTAGCTATTTTTCATTCTGTTTTAGCGATATTCTTTGGTAATCCGTTGGCAACAGTGCCACCTCCACAGTTAAACGTTATGCTGACTTAAGGGCTCATTAGTTGTTACTTTCCGTTGCCGTTCTGTTTCGTTCCTTTCTGCAGCAAATATTTTGTAATTCCTTTTTCTGTGAAAGGAATCAGCTGCTTTTAAAAAGAAAACTAATGAAATTGTAGAAAAAACTTTTCGCAAGAAAAAAAAAAATCATTATTTTGTGTCAAAAATACGTAAATTTTTAAAAAATCATTAATTAAAACCATTTTTTCGAGCATTAAACAAAAAAATTACAGATTTTTCATATCACAACAAACTAATACATACACACTTTGGCCGTAACTTAACGTTGAATTCTATTTTCAACAGATTTGTCCGCAACAGAACAGAATGAAAAAGTAAAAACAAACCACACATACAGACTTCAATTGAACAGAAACAAAACAGCTGATTCGTAACAGAACAGAAGGTACAAACTATTTCTGCCTTTAGGCATATTATGGTTGGGCCTTTAATTAATACTCATGAATGAATGGGCGAAAAATTAACGTTTCTATCATGACTGTACCACAATTTTTGATATCTGATTCATAAGCATATTCATCAACGAGTAAATATGAACGCTCGTATATGTGACATATTTCACTCTAGAAATAATTGTAAACTTAAGTTAAATACTCTCAAAATTGCTGATCATCAATATTTGTATTTGTATTTTGTGTAGCACAGTGTTATCATTCAACACAATGGGGAGTTTCTAGACGATTTCTTAATGTTCTATTTGTTAATAAAAAAAAATCTTACATTTGAAAATATTCTTAAATTAATGGATAAACTAGTGATTGTTTAATTTTTGCGTTGTTTTTATTACTAGAAATGCTTATTATTATCTGGTGTTAATGGCGTTATATTTTGTTAATGTGATTTTTTATTTTTTGGTATATATAAACTTGACTTTTTTTTTTAACAGTGTAGGAGATTTTATAATAGAAATGATGTCAATACAGTATGAGGTCAAAAGTGAGTCAACATATCAAAATCATTAAGGGTTTTCATGATTTAACTTAAAAGCCTCGCAATCTGCGCAAACTACGCCCTCGCAAATCAACTGTCAAAAATTGTTTATTATTTACACAAACTTTGCAAATTTACCTAAAAATTTTGAATCGCAAATTTGCGTTGTTCAATTCTGCATTTATACAAACAGATTTTTGTAACCTTATGCTGGCTGCACTCTATGCAATGCATTTATGCAATCTAGAAAATTTTATTCATTTTAGATTTCATCCAGCATCAAAACGTGTTGATATTTTCAGATTGTATTGATGTAGATTACATCGTCTGTGCCCAGCATTAACCGTCGCTTTAAACGAAAAATTCAAGAAACAACAAATTCTTGGCAACATCTGAGAAAATAAGTTTTTTTGTCTTTCTTTATGCATTTTTACAAATTTCACTTTTTAGACACACATTTTAACTCTTATTTTTCATTTCTTTTTATATCCACACCACAATAGTGGAGAGGGTATTATGCATTTGTGCTGATGTGTGCAACATCTTAAAATATTGGTCCTGGACCCACCTTAAAGTATACCGATCGACTCACTCATCACTTTCTGATGAGAACATTTATTTCATTGTGTTCTTTTTTTTTGTTTCGTAAAAAACCACAAACTTTTGGCGCCCTTTTGGCTGGTAAACACAACAAAAAATATTTATAAAATACACATACACATGATTTAAAAAAAAATTCAAATTTTTTTTTACAAAAACAAAAGAATTATACAATACACACACAGGCTATTCGTGCTGTGGTCGTGAAAATTTGCCAAGCCAAAACAACAATTCTAGAGAGAAGCGTTGCTAACATTTTTTTCTCATTCCTTCATCAATGAAAAAAAAAACAATAAAGAACATTAAAATATAATTAATGTATGTATGTCCACAGAATCACTACAATTGTTCTGTTTTATAACAAAAAAATAAAAAAAAGAATAAAAGAACACTAAATAATGTTTGTTAATTTTCTGAAAATAGTTATGAACAGTATTAAGGGTTGTGTACTAATAATGTTTGTTAATTTTCCGAAAATAGTGATGAACAGTATTAAGGGTTGTGTACTAATAGATATCGTTTCTGGTGTGTGTACCGTACATTAAATAATCTTCGGTTTAATTTCGAACACTGATTAAAATAACTACATTACCTAAGAAGAAGGCAACTAACACCAAACTTGTCACGTGACAGTTCTAAAGTGGTACGGACGGGTTCGAGTTCGAACACTTCATATGAAGGGGACTTGTCACTTTAACATGGCAATATCCTAGGAGGCGTTAATTGGAACCATTTTGAGACTTTGTAACAGGTCACAGAAATAATCGAAATCTATTGCAGATATTGTCCCGAGTGAACCATGTTAATATAAATCTACTTCATATAAAGTAATATAAGCAGATAGCATCAGAACTTCCTCTGGAGTAACTACGCTTTAAACACATTATCACCAGTTAAGTGATATGTCTTGTGATATTCTTTTGATTATAATTCTGTCTTCACTGGTCACGGGATATAGTGCTATACAGTGCTATACGAAAAATTGGCACAAATTTCCTGCAGAGTTACTATCAGAAAATTTCAAATATGTATTTCATTCCCATTAAATTTTGATTATGGGCGCCAAAAGTTAAAATATTTCTAGCATGTAGTAACATTTTAACTGAGGAGGTTCTTTTCAAAACTTGACTATTCCACTTTTTGTGTTTTTGCACAATTTGAAAAAATAATTTTTTTTAGAAATGCAACTCTGTATATAACTTAAACTTTTGTTGCATTATTAAAGACGGCAAGATTAGTCGTTGCTTTGTACAGGATTCAGGATATTCCAGCTTTGACGCGGCTAATTGGAATAATCAAGTTTTAATTCAAACCTCTGTGGAAATAAAAGATTGATTTTGCTCATTTTTCCCCAGTTGCCCGTTTGTATAATGGCAACTTTAAAAAATTGGCATATTTCAACACTAAATAAACTTTGTATACTCTTACTTTTCTTTGTTCTTACACGAAATTTTGTCACCATGAATCACCCAGAGTCATCTATGTATATAACTTCAGCAAATTTCGTTCCATCAGATCCTCTTCTGTAACGAAAGACATAGCCAAATAGTGTTATAATTTTACATATTTTTTTTTTGTTATTTATGTTACAATACTAAAATTCCGCACATTAAAAAAAAAAAATTTTTTTTAATAAGAAAATCGAGAAGTGTATTCCAAAATTAATTCGTTTAAGTTGTCAACAAATCCAAAATATTGATTTATAAAATTATCACTTAAATGTAAATTGACATCTAACAAATATGTTTAGGGAAGACGATAAAATTTATGTGAATTTTTGTTGTTGCCACTGTTACTAAGACGTTAATAATGTTGTCAATTATTTAGTTAGCAAATTTGCTTAAAAAAAAAATTTACACTTAAAAACAAGTAAAAGTGCTATATTCGGCTATGCCGAATATTATATTCCCTTTACCATTGTGCGATAATAATTGAAATTTATATAAATACTGTTCTTAAAATTTAGGCCCTAATTGTGTAAAACGTAACGCAACGCCAAAATAACATTGAAAGCAGAAACAAAGTCAAAAATATTTCATAATTTTGTTGTTGCTTTCCACAGAAATTCATACTGCGTTTTAAAATTTCCAACGCCACAAGATATGCAGCGTTTGAAATTTAAAAATTTAATATGAATTTATGTACAAAGCAACAACAAAATTGTAAAATATTTTTGACTTTGTTTTTGCTTTCCATATAATTTTTGGCGTTGCATTGCGTTTTACACAATTAAGGCCTTAAGTAAATATATTTTATGCCACCCGCCCAAATTTTGTCGGATGTTGTATACTGATTGATACCCCAGATGATTGTACCTAATTTGTAAACTTTGGCTCTTGCCTTTCTCCAGATATACAGAAAAGAAACAACAATAACAATGTATTTGTGGGTAAATTTTTTAAGTAAATTTTAAGTAACGATATGCCTTTTTGCCGCTACGATACCGATACTCAAAATGAAATATTGCCGATACCGATACAAATATTAAATTTAAATTCAAGTTAAAATTAACAAAACTCAAGTAGAGTAATTTTTTTATTATACAAAATTACAGTGTAAGACATTATTAATATTTAAAATTGATTTAAATAAGATGTTAAAAACAACGAAATGAATTTAAATTTATGGTAAAATTAATTTATTTTTGAAACAAAAAAAAAAAAAAAAAAAACAAAAAGTGCAAGAGATTATTAATATTCAAAATTAATATTAATAAGATTTTGGTTTAAAAATCAAAGTATTTTCAGACCTGCAGTAAAAAAATCGTCTCTTAGATTTAACTGAAGTCATTTGACAACTTAAGTATTTCTGCGCCATGGTCCTAAATTTTGAGTATATTATTTAATTGCGACAGTAAACAAACGGTTCTGCGTCTCTAGAAAAATTAAAAGATCTAAGGTATATCTGGACTTCTTCTTTATCTGAACCACAGCGTATGATGGACAGAGGACCATTCTTCTCCAAATTTTCTTTTTAGATTTTTACAAAAGCTCCAAAGGTCAGTTCTTGTCGACTTATCAGAACTTTTTTTTAGGTGTAGGGGTGATGGTTTTTCTAATCATGTTCGGAAACTGTTAACTAGCGAATTAGCGTCAGAAAATGTAGCAGTGGCGTTGCTTATGGATTTTGTGGTCTCTTTGAAGTAACCCAAAATTTGTAGCGGAATTATTTTTATTTTCACAAAAATCATTAAAAATTAGCAGATAATTCTTAAAACGTAATATTACATACAAGATTTATCAATGGGAGAAGGTTTTACCATTATAGTGCAAAGCAAAACGCCTGATGCTGCAGTTACACACCAAGCGTTCAATGCGTTTATGTCCAAAAAGTCGTAGTGTAAAATTGAATTGACAAGTTAGACAGAAAACGCGTAAAATGCATATACATACGAATTGAAAGTATGTATATGCATGCTACATACTTTATCATGCATTTCGAAAAAAGGAAAAACGTGTGGGGTGGACCGACCTCCAGCTTAAGAATCAAAAGAAACAATTTATTATTTTGTTTGATGTTTTGCTATTAGTTGTTATGCAAAAAATAAGCATTAAAAATTAAATTGTTTGCTCATAAAAACTATTAAAAAAGTATCGTCGTATCGACAGTAAAATATCGCCGATACCGATATATCGGCAAACGTGAAGTATCGTCGATATATCGATATCGGTATTCGTAACATCCCTAATTGAAAGGCAGTCGTGGTATTTTTTTATCTCAGCCATTTGCTTTCTGATCTGGCTGAATTTCAATAGCAAACTATTCGGGACCATATGCGATGTAAATATCGAAAGTTTTTTTTTTAGCTGCATGAGAACTTTCGATATCGATAACTATGGTTGGACAGCCGAGAATGTCAAACTGTGTTGATATTTCTGTTCAATAAGGGTTTGGAAGTCTTTATGAACCGTCTAAAAGCCCAAATATAATATACTAAAGTTGGCTTAAGCAACTGTGCGAAAACATGTTAATCATATGTGTCAAACCATATTGAACTTTAGGAAACTTTTTGTTAAGTTTTATGAATCTGTCATTTGCTTCAGTAAAGTGCAAAACTGATCGCACTTTCCGTACGGAATAAAATGTTTTTGGATTTTGTTTATGTTTTTTTTAAATGAATTTGGGAGACTTTTTGTAAATTTTTGAGAGAAGCTAAAGCAAGCTTTTGCACAATATTTTTTTTTTTTTTGTTCTATGCTAATCCCGCGAAGCTCTACGCTTGTCTGCAGGAAAGAAACCAGAGTCTTTGGCGGGAATCGAACCCGCAACCCCGGAGCCTGATAGACTAGTTCACTACCAATTAGCCTACCGGGGCACTAATGCTAATTCATCGCTTTCAAATTGTGGTAATTTGCTTTCAAAAAAAGCAAATCTGTTCGCGAAGTTAATAATGCACTTCATCCATTTTACGGGGCTCATTTCTGGTTAAATTGCTACTTAAATAAGCGTAAGTGCCGTATTTAGAGCGAAGACAGTCCTCAAGCCGTTAACAAATTACCATTACATCCATTAAAATTGACTTTTTGGTGCGGTTTACACGCTCTTTCAAGAAGAGCAAGTAGCTGCCTTTACTGTGAATGGCGAACGTAATCGAGCCACGCTGACTGAATTTTTTTTTAAAAAATTTAGCAGCTAAACATCAATGGCATTTGGCTTCAACAAGACGGCACAACTTGTCAAACAAATCGCTTTACAATCGATTTATAGCAAAATCAGTTTGGTGACAACTTTATTTCCAGAAGTGGTCCTGTTCACTTTCATGCGAGTTAACGCCACTGGATTTCTTTTTATGGGACTATATTAAGTCATTGGTTTATGTCGACAAGCCAACAACACTTGAAGCATTGGAAGCCAACATTCAAGCCACCATGGACGCCACACGGCCAGATTTATCGGGAAATGTATTAAAAAATTGGACTGTAACTCGTAGCCGAGGTGGATATATTCCGGAAATCATATTTAAAAAATAAATGCCATGAAATTATCAACCAAATTATATAAAAAAAAACGTTCATTTCAACAATATTTATGTCTTGTATTATCATTTTAAGTACTCACGCTGCTAAAAAAAACTCCCATCATATCTTGGGTCTTCGGAAAATCTTATTACAACGGACACACGGACACCGTTAAAACACCTTCGCTACTCATAAGTGCGCAGAATATGTACTTATATATACTTTATAGTGTCTAAGATCAAAATTGTAGAAATCACAAACGGATTGACAAACTTATATATACCCTTTCCACCTGTAGTGAAGGGTATAAAAACATCGAAAGAAAATAACAATAATAAATAGAGTAATGAAGGAAATTAATTTATATTAATGCGATTAATAACTATAATTGAAATATTTTTCATTTTTCGAATTTATTCTATGAGTTAAATTTCCGTTATGTATTTTATAAAGCTACCAGACTATTATATTGTATAAAGTAATTTCTAAAAAAATTTAAGGAATAGAGCTATTACAAAAAGATTTATTAAATACATAACTGAAATTTAACTCATAGAATAAATTCGAAAAATTAAAAATGTTAAATTAATTAATTCATTTATTAATGATGTGCTAATAATCCCAATTTTTTAAATGAAAACACTGAAATTTATTGTTGTGGGAAAGCTAGTTCCTATGCGCATTTCGCTGGTTGCTTAGGCCAGCTCGTCAGGAAACTTTTTCCAAATACTTTAGAAAAGCTAAAAATATTATACAAGTAAGACCATAAAGTGAATAAGAATTTTAAAACACTCTGGTCTTAAATGTAACAATATCAAAGCTTCAACAAAGTCACAACAATAAACCGTCAATTTTTTCTTTCTTACATTCCCCTACAATTGGCTGGGTTTTTTCCAACACAAATTGTAGTTGTAAGAGGATAGAAAGAAAAAAACAAAATTAAAAAAACAAGATGCTTAAATAAAGCAGCTTGCCATTTCAGTTTTTTATTTGCCGGGCACATGCAAATTTATTATCAAAAATTATTTTTGGGAATGAAATATTTTATTAATTAATTCATTTATTAATGATGTGCTAATAATCCCAATTTTTTAAATGAAAACACTGAAATTTATTGTTGTGGGAAAGCTAGTTCCTATGCGCATTTCGCTGGTTGCTTAGGCCAGCTCGTCAGGAAACTTTTTCCAAATACTTTAGAAAAGCTAAAAATATTATACAAGTAAGACCATAAAGTGAATAAGAATTTTAAAACATTCTGGTCTTAAATGTAACAATATCAAAGCTTCAACAAAGTCACAACAATAAACCGTCAATTTTTTCTTTCTTACATTCCCCTACAATTGGCTGGGTTTTTTCCAACACAAATTGTAGTTGTAAGAGGATAGAAAGAAAAAAAACAAAATTAAAAAAACAAGATGCTTAAATAAAGCAGCTTGCCATTTCAGTTTTTTATTTGCCGGGCACATGCAAATTTATTATCAAAAATTATTTTTGGGAATGAAATATTTTATTAATTAATTCATTTATTAATGATGTGCTAATAATCCCAATTTTTTAAATGAAAACACTGAAATTTATTGTTGTGGGAAAGCTAGTTCCTATGCGCATTTCGCTGGTTGCTTAGGCCAGCTCGTCAGGAAACTTTTTCCAAATACTTTAGAAAAGCTAAAAATATTATACAAGTAAGACCATAAAGTGAATAAGAATTTTAAAACACTCTGGTCTTAAATGTAACAATATCAAAGCTTCAACAAAGTCACAACAATAAACCGTCAATTTTTTCTTTCTTACATTCCCCTACAATTGGCTGGGTTTTTTCCAACACAAATTGTAGTTGTAAGAGGATAGAAAGAAAAAAACAAAATTAAAAAAACAAGATGCTTAAATAAAGCAGCTTGCCATTTCAGTTTTTTATTTGCCGGGCACATGCAAATTTATTATCAAAAATTATTTTTGGGAATGAAATATTTTATTAATTAATTCATTTATTAATGATGTGCTAATAATCCCAATTTTTTAAATGAAAACACTGAAATTTATTGTTGTGGGAAAGCTAGTTCCTATGCGCATTTCGCTGGTTGCTTAGGCCAGCTCGTCAGGAAACTTTTTCCAAATACTTTAGAAAAGCTAAAAATATTATACAAGTAAGACCATAAAGTGAATAAGAATTTTAAAACACTCTGGTCTTAAATGTAACAATATCAAAGCTTCAACAAAGTCACAACAATAAACCGTCAACTTAAATATAACTTAAACTTAAATATAATAAAGTTGCTTATGAAAAAGAAATAATTCCCAATATCTATAATTGAAATATTTTTTTTTTTTTTTTTTTTTTATTATTATTCCTACACTAAATACCGCGAAGCTTTTTGCTTGTCTGCAGGAGACCAGAGTCTCTGGCGGGAATCGAACCCGCAACCCCGGTACTGATAGACTAGCTCACTACCAGCTAGCCTACCGGGGCACCCAAATTATACTAGGAAATTTTGGACTAAAAATGTGACCATATGACTCTTTTTGTAGCACCACTTCGTTCTTTATTTATTAAGATTTCTAATAACTCAACGATCTATACGAGTACATAAATATTTGTTGAAATATAATCTTAATTAGGTCTCATCTATTAGCCATCCGGGAACAATTGACGAGAAAATGATCCGATCGTTCAACTCCAAATGTACGAGGAAAAGTGCAAAACCTGTACAATTAGTGAGTTTATAAGAAAGAGCTGTTATGTTTATCCGTCGTCTGAGCGTGATTTCGATTGCATTAGTAATTGACGTACGTGTGCACACACATTGAAGAGAATCATTGCCCAATTAGTAGGTCTGCGCAAAACTACAACAATGCAACAATAGAAAAAACAACAAGCATTTTGTTTGTGTAAATTATGTTAAAGATGCCAAACCCCAATGTATTTGTTTGTGTAAAAAATGGACAAGATGTCAAAAACAATTGACAATAAAAACACAACTCTACAAAAAATCAGCAGGCGTTTCGAGCAGACCTACTAATTGGGCCATGAAGAGAATTTAACAAAATTAACAACAAAATATGTAAAATTCATACAACGCATACAGTTGCAAAAACGTAATATCATAGGTTCCTAGCTTTAACTTTAGCTTTAGAGTATTATCTTAGCTTCAGTTTTCCATCGGCAGTCGGGTCTGGACATGAGTTAATATAAACTGATTTTTGAGAGCGTGTAGTTTTCTCTTTCTGTGGTGACGTGAATTAACCTCAAAGACCTTGTGATCTGCGAGTATCGATTCGCACAATTTTTAGTAGGTTTTATCCCCAGGCCAATAAAAGTTTATTTGCCAACCATCGTCCAAAAATCGCATTTATTCGCACGCATCTGGGGCAAATATTAGTATCAAATATAAATGCGATTAACTTATCCTTACATCTATAGAATACATATACTGCACTTATTTAAATTACTCGAAGGTCATTGGTCCATATTTCACCAATCACAATTAACATTTTTCCAAACCGGAAAAAAATTAACAAAGTAACTGAATGTTGTGTATGTGAAATTTGTATGAAAATTAAATTAAATATTTTTACCTTTAATTGCGGTTTCTTCAAATAAATTCAAGGGCCAATTTAGGTGTAACAACGTGTTTATTTAAAATATGGTTCAGAAATAAAACAGTTTCTTTATATAAAAACAACTTTATTTAAATTACACACAATAACCCTGGCACAGGTGTTATATTGTTTATAAATGTTATTAATGAGGGTTTCCCGAACTTGTTTTTACGATTAGGAATATTTTTCAAATTTTTTTTAATAATTTCTTTTATTTCGGAAAATTTTGATAATAACATAAGAAAATCGAACTTATTGTGTAAGGCGTTGTCATCCCCGAGTGTAATGGACTGAAGAACGCAGATTGTGTGTTTCTTTAATCTGTTACAAAAAAAAAAAAAAAAAAAAAAAAAAAAAAAAAAAAAAAACCACTTATTTGTTAACGACAACACCTAACACAATAATGCCGAATATTTTATTGTTCATAAGGGGACAAAACCGAGGATAAATCATCGATCACACAGCTACGACTTTAAGAGTTTTAAAATGTTATTGTAGAATGTATCATTCATTTAAGAAGAAGATGTGCATTTCAAGTAAATTTGTCTACAATAGTACTTAAATAAATTAATTTTAAAATTCTGTAGAACAGCAACAACAAACAGAAAACATTCCCTAACCAGAAATTCTTAATATCTTTTTTTTTTCTTTTTTATTTATTATTCCTACGCTAATCGCTTGTCTGCAGGAGACCAGAGTCTCTGGCGGGAATCGAACCCGCAACCCCGGTACTGATAGACTAGCTTACTACCAGCTAGCCTACTGGGGCACCCCCCGCTGAAAAAGCCTCACTAATAACTAGTCCAGTCTTATTCCCTAAAGGTACTTTTACACGACATGTATTTTGCAGTGGCTTTGTCAGATGTAAAGTCCATATGTAACTGCACATGCCTGTCAAAATTGACAAATACAGAAGGTTTATTATTTTTGCTTTCACACATTCGTTTTTGGTTTAATCTGACATACGTATAACTTAAAATCGTTCACAGCTGCAAACTATTTACCGATTTATATTTACATATACTTTTAATTGTTTTCCAATTAATTAAAAATTGTTTTTTTTTAAAGAATGTGTGTATAAGTTGATTTTAATGTTTATTTGTCGCCAAAACAGCTGATAATAGATGGTTTGTCAGTTCGAAATAGAACCCTCTCTAATTGAAAAACTTTGCACTGTAAATTCAAACAAACATTTACAGAAGCAACATTTTTTTTGCTTTTACACGACATGTATACATTTTGCACCGGGAAATTTTACAAGCACACTGCTAAAAACATGTCGTCTAAAACCACCTTAATGGCTATTGGTATCCGTGACACCAGAATGGACTTTAAATACGTGCGATTTTGTGAAATCGCATAATTTTAAGTGCCAGACAAACTTAAAGAAGGACATTTTTCTTCCAAAAGTAAAGCACCAAGTGCAAGATGATCTTTAAGTCACTTATGCACATCCATCAGGGGATGCGTATTCCAGTCAGGTTGTTTTCAAAATAATAAGTGCTTGATGTTGAATGAGTTCCAGTACTTTTAAACAAAAATCTGCTGGTTGTGTTATTTCCAAGTTGTTCTTGCGTCGATATGGATCTTCATCGCGTATTATCTCTAATTCTTACTCCTCAGACTAATGTATCCATCCTGGACGCTTTTCGCCTCCAACATTGGAATTGCTAACTTTAAATCGTTAAAACAAATCTTTTCGAAAAGGTTTGTGGAGATATCAAGTTTATTAGAATATTTTTCAAGAATGTGGTAACTTTCTGAAACAAAATTTCAAGCTTCGTTTAATTTTGGTCCAACATTTTGTATATTCAATGTGGTACAATATAGCGATTCTGTAGCAAGTTTAAATTCGAAAAAGTTGGTGTCTGGTCTTCCTTTCCTAGTTTGATAATAGGGTTGCTATATATATGTCCAAATACACACCCGTATGTCAGGAATATCAAGGAACCTTGCTAAAGTGACTTTATCACATCAGTCGTCTCTTAATAACCTGAGATGCCAAGGTAGCTCATAACCATTAAGGCTACAGAGTTCAGACCTAAGCGAATTGGTTATTTTAAGGCGCCAAGCCCTCGCCACCAGCGCAGCCCGGAAATTATCTATTTTGGATCGCTTATTTGTCCGCGACGTCTCTAAACGCACTATGCACTCAGCTGTGCTTCTTAAAGACTAACACAAATCAATAGGCCCAAATAGGAGCCTAGGACACATTTATATTGACTAATTTTATCACGCAGGCTCCAGTGGCAGTTAAAGAAATAAATACACACATATTTAACAATATAAATAAGTGCAGCCATATTTGTTGACAAACAGCGAACATTTTTTTATACTACCAATATTAAATTTTCGTAAAATTTTGTTTTTAAAAAACGACAGTTATGTATTCTTAATATTATCGTTACTATTTATTTAATTTGTTTCTGTTGAACTAATTTATTTCATTGTTGTGTATTCTAGTGATTAATAATTTTTTTCTTTAAAATGTATCAATTTGTGAAGAAAACAAAATTATCAAAAACAAAATCTATCAACCAACAAAAAATTTCACATTAGCGGAATTCAGTGTTTGGTGCAAATGAGCTTGCGAAACCACAAATGCAAAATATCTTAGCTCTTTTGTTAAATCCAACACTGAGATCCCGTTAAATTTCTTAAAAGAACTACGATATTTTGCTGATCCGTAAAATAACTCCCAGGTCCAATAAATCCCAGTAAGTCCGAAACTGGAAAAAGAAACAAATCCCAAAAAATGAGGAGAAAATCATTGCGCCCGCCCAAAGGCCGGCTATGCAGAGAAGCTTACGTTAGCGAAGCCAGTGTTTGTTTTACCATAGAAAAGAAAACCCTTGCGCCTGGCCGTAGGCCAGCTATGCAGAGAAATTTTAGTTAGCGATTCTAGATTTTAATATTCGGGGTTTTAAGTTTGTGGTACATGATCCCAACCCAAGTAAGTATGTATGCCTTAAACTACTTTGTACTTAAATATTTACATATTAGGTAATTTACCAAAAAAACTGTAGTGTTTTCTTTTCTACAAAAAAAAAAAAGGTGACATTTTATTTAAAAAATGCAATTTGGTATTTGTTTCTTAAAAAAGTTTTGCTTTCTTAAAGGGTGTAATGTTTAATTCTAAAAAATCATAATAATGGCATAAGGTACTTTACACCCCGTATAAATCGATAGTGTTGATAATGCCCTATAAAGCAGAGCACTTCTATTTACACATAGGGCTACCAGACGAAGTTGGGAAAATATATCTTCGAATCAGTGCCCACTTCTGTAACTCCCGCGTTGACAAACTTTTCGTTTGAAATGTGAGAAATGGAACAAAAATGCTATATATTGAAACAAACAGCATTTTTTCGTTATTTAACTGCGTCTGTAACAATTTTGGCGAGCAATAACTGTCACGTAAGGAAATTTATCGCCAATATACTGAAAAAGTTGTGAGAAATTTCCCGCTTTGAACTGTCTAATAAACTCACGCATAAAAACGGGGTGAGAAACATTTTTAACACTAAAAAACAATTTAAAAATGCAATGAATATTAACACGGAAGAGATAAGTATTTTGTTCTTAGCAGATTTTTTTCTTTAATTAATTATATTCTTTTAACATTTTTGAAAAATATACGAATGTTTTCAAAGCAATTTTGTAATCAATAAACATTAAAGTCGCATTTTACATTTTTTGGTAAAGCCGATGGTTGTATTTTCGCCGCCGTCGCACAGTGGCGCCATTTGAGTTTTATCGTTGCAAAAATCATATCTTTTGAACCGAATAAGATATTTGAACAGTTTAAACAGCATATGATAGATAACTGTTCCGTCTATGAAATGAGCGTTTGGAAAGGGTGCTACGCTTTGTAGGGGCCTACTTATGGGTTATCAAAGTTAAAATTAGTAGAAAAATCAATTTTATGGTAACTAAAAAAAATTATTTTTACATTTTTAGATTGTTTATATTTTTTTTCTTTAGGGGTTTATGTTTTAAATTATTACCCAACAAATTAAAAAAAAAAAAAATTTTTTTTTTTAAATTTATTTTTTCAATTTTCTTTGGTGTGGTTGACTTTCTAAACAGTTCAAATAATTTTAAATTGTTCAACGCCATGTTTTCAGTACTTAAATTGCTTAATGGTTTCAGTAATTGTTGCGCCAACTTTCAGTCGTAGACTAATCCAGGCATTATGCTTATTTTGCAATATATAGGCTTATGCTACCATGCCTAAAAATTTACCTGTTCCCTGCATACATATGGATTTAGGCTGAATAATGCAATTTTTATATTATGGACGTGTCCAAATAAGATTTGTGCTTACCTGTAGGGACCATAAGTCAATATTGTTCTTGACCATTTGTACGCCAAAGTATTGTTTAAGTGAGATACGTACCTGCTAATTTCAATGAGTAGTTTTTTTTCAAACTATTAGATCAAACTACTGTCAGTCAAAACATATAAGGGATGTACGCCATACAATTTCTGCAACCATGTCTTTTTAATCTTTTTTACCTCTAGAAGCCAAACGGGCACGTACGGGCAGATAAAACCTTTTGAATTATGTAAAGAATTAATCAACGAAGAGGTTTTGCAAATATGGCAAATATAGAAAAATATAGATTTTTTTTATTTTCCGTCAAAGTTGAAAAATAAGTGAAAAAACGGATAGTTTTTAAATAGTGATTTACCAGGAGAAACACAAAGCAAACAGTTAATTTTTTTTTTATCATTATACATTTAATAAATACATCAATCAATACAAATAAAAAATAAGGCGATTCGTTACCTATTTTTCGTGATATTACACCTGAAATCGCAACAAATTGACTAAAAATTGTGTGTTTTTTTGAAAACCGAAAGTCGGTCAACTTTGAACGGTTATATCTTCTAAACTAAAAATGTGATATTATTAAGAGTGGCATATTTGAAATCGTTGAAAAGTTTCCTATAACATGGGTTTATTCAAAACTTCGTCGGCGCTCATGAAAATTTTGATTTTTGCAACCTCGTTTGCTCTATGGGCGCTACTGTGCGTCGTTGAAAATTTTTCAATTTCAGTCAAATTTGGTCGCCGTCAACGTATGTTTGACTGGCGTTCACAACATCTGCAATTTCATATCGGCTTCGAGTGGAACAAGGCAAATTCATGTATACGGTGGTGTCGATACTATAACAAGTAACAACACCAAAAACACACCAATGTATTTTTTTGTTGCTTTCGTTGATCGATATGTCAAAAATACAACCAACATTTGACATTTCTCTCTCTAAGTAAGCAAAAAAAAGTAGCACATCTGTGCTTTCAACGGCACCTGATAAATGAATGAATTCGCCTTGGAGTGGATTATTATGACATTTATAACGTAACGACGTAATCTCTCTTGATAGTTTTCGACATAAGTTACAGACATACATTTGTCTCACATTTCGAGAAATGATGGAATATTTTGTTTCACATATTTTCGATGCAAGACGTTCTCACCAAAGTTACAGAACATGGGTACAGGACAGTAAAAAAGTTTATCTTTTAAAGTTATTTTTCTAATATTTTATAAAGAGACATAAGAAAGCATTACATTGTTAATAGAAGGTTGTCGGTAAAATAAAATCTAACTGGATTCGGTGTTATAAAATTGTTCGCATAGTCTTCGAATCAAAAAATCTTTAAAACTTGGTGTCGATAAATCGGAAATCTGGCAAGGGTATTTTTTAAGGAAAAAGTTAAAATATATAAAAAATAAAAGTTAAATGTAAAATAACCCAAATTTGTTGATTCACAAGGTAGTCATAAAGTTGTAAGGTCATATGTCTTAAAATAATTACAAGAAATATATATGACTTTTGTGGGCAACCGCGTATAATTAAGATTTATACTGTACAGTTATGACGAATCAATGAGCACAGCATTAAAATTTTTATTTTGTTTGAAACACAACAATATTTTTTTTAAACAATTGTAAAATATTATTTAGGACATTATGACGATATGACTTGATAGCACATCTTATGAATCAACCAATTGATATAACCGCATCCAATAAATGTGCAGAAATCACAATAAATCAATTATTGGATTCATCCTCGTCATCTGATAAGGATAAAATCTTAATTATATTAACATTTTCTGTAATCGCCCACCAGTTTTGCCAACGATATTCTAAATCTAATTTTTACTTACATTGAATTCTTTTCATTCATTTTGTTGTTAATGCAATAAACATTATTTTTTTTAAATTTTAAAGAAAAAACATATTTTCAGCTGTTTTTTTTCAGCACTTTTTGATATCTTGTGTTGAGTTCTCGTCAAATAACAAATATAATTATTACAGGGTAGGCAAGATATTTTATACATGCACCTTTTAACAAGGTGGTATTTTTTTGTAGAAAAGAAAACACCATAACAAATACAAAGTGAAAATGTTAAAAAATTTGAAGAAATTGCAAATAACACTAGTTTACACCGAAAATGTACATTTGATGAGAGATAGATTTCCTTATGTATTTTCTTCCGCTAAATTCGAAAATCAACGTTATATTTTTTTTATGGAACAGTTTTTGAGACATTGTCATTTTTTAATTTTTTCGACCGACCTTTTTCACTTGACAAATCATATCTCGAGCTAGAAATGTCCGATTGGGTGCAAGGTATTAAGATGAAGAACAAATATGTATAATCGGTTCTTTGATCGGTTAAGCGGTTCAAAATATATCGATGAAAATAGGGCACATTCTCAAAAAAATCATATTTTACAGTGATTCTGTGTCGACGGAAAAACACAAGTCGTTGAAAAAACGTCTGGTTTCTCATGTTTAAACAAAATGAGAATTCTTGCTGCGAGATATGATTTTTCAAGTGAAAAAGGTCGAAAAAATTAAAAAATGGTAATCATTCATTCAAAGCAAATTTCGATCTACCAAGGTAAAATAAAATTCAATTTGGTTTAGAGATTGTTGTTTGACTAATGACGTCATCCGTCGTCAAAAAATTTTAATTCATTTCATG
This sequence comes from Pollenia amentaria, assembly GCA_943735925.1. Classification (NCBI taxonomy): domain Eukaryota; kingdom Metazoa; phylum Arthropoda; class Insecta; order Diptera; family Polleniidae; genus Pollenia; species Pollenia amentaria. Next base: position 42,870,345 of record OX031006.1, on the reverse strand, counting down.
TTGTAAAATTCCTTTCTTCATAAAAAAATTTAATGAAAATTAAATTCAATGAACTTAAGCCCGAATAAAAATATCAAAATTTGGATTAAAAACCATTAACAGTTCAATAAAATAACCACAATACTAATTATTAAAATGACAATATCTCAATGAATGTTCCATAAAAAATTTAACCTTGATTTTCGAATTCAGCGGAAGAAAATATGTACATAAGAATTTATCTCTCATCCAATGTACATGAAAAAAATTTCATTTTGTAAACTAGTGTAATTGATAATGAAATAACAGCGAAAAGCAAAAAAAAAGGAGATAACTCCCATGTAAATTTTCTTTTTTTTTTAACTTTTTTCGTTTGGGTATTATTTCATTATGGAAAAATTAAAATTATCCAAAAAAATTAAAAACCCTGGAGGGCTAGTTTATAATTAAATTACTCCTACAATTGTATGAAAAATTTTTGGGGCTTATTTCATTTTTTCTTGGGATTTAAAGCACTTGGGAGTTATGCACGAAGCCTATTTTCTTTCGCAAGACCATTTGCACAAGACACGGAATTCCGTTATTATTTTTTTACCAAAGCAAAAATATACGATTTATTCGCTACAATTATTGAATATTAATGCCGTAAAAACCTTCATGTTTATTTGTATTTTTAATTTGAATTCAGTAATTAAATGACAATATTTATTTAACAATATTATGTATTCCACATTGTGATCTTAAAATTGTATCACATTCTCTGAGAGTGTCAAAAAACCGAAGATTTTTTTATATTTTCGTGGAATTAAAAAATCGGTGTGAAAATATATAAATATATTTTCGCAAAATTTCTTTTAAGTCAAGCGAAGCTGAAATTTTAACACCTGTAATTGAAACTAATTTAGTTTAAGATTTAATCTAGTTTCAAGTGGTCGTCCTCTAAATTGTGCACGTGTGAGAAGTATTGGAAATTAAAGCCTCAAGAAAATAAAAGACGTTTGAAAAATTTTATTTTTTAAATTGTAAAAGCGATAAAGTGAAATATATTTAAACTTTTTTTCATAAAATTGTCATATTAACTATTAGCAAAAGAAAATATACGTACATACATATGTATAAAGAAAAGGGTTAATTGATTTAATAAACTATTAATAAACTTTAATTAAATTAAATGACTTATTTGGATTATCTTAAATAATAACTGTAACGTTTTTTAGAGGTGAGCTTGTAATAATTATTAAAAACGAAATATGAACAACTTTTTTTTATTTACCAACATAACTTGTTCAATTAATTTTATTTCTAAACTTACAGCAATTACTAAACTTGTAAATTAAAAAAAAAAGAATAATTTTTAGCTTACGACGTTATTGATTTACTTTTTCCTCCTCTACAAAAATTTTTTTGAGTTTTCACAACACTGAGTTCGATTCGTTCAGTATCGACTAACAGAATTATAAATAAGACCACTATCGAAATTTTTTCAAAATCGAAAACAATTTTGATCACGACTAGCAGAATAAGCCCCAAGTAGACATACATAAACATATTTTAGCTCTTTTGTTAAAATAATTTTATAAAGTAATATAAAACTTTTGCATTGTAGGTAGTTTGAAAATGACTTATTGAACAAAGGCCAAGAATACTGCCAAGAAAACGCCAAGAATATACGAGTATGATCAAATCTTTTCAAAGAGAAAATGTTACGGATGATATTGTTGTACGTAACGATCGACTTTCTAATATCGTTTCTCTTGCAACCAGTAAAAATTTCAGACGAGTACAAAAGTGTCGGCAATATATATGTTTTTGCAAGTAATAAATATTCTTACTTGCAGGGGTGTTAAGTGCTGATTAGCCCATAAAACATGAAACATGCCACATACTTTACCACAAACCTGTGTAATGTGATTCGACCAAGTTAAAGTTCTGTTAAATATTATTCCTAAGTTTCTTGCTGTATCTACAATATCGATTTTCGAATTGCCAGGAAACATATTTATCTCAAAATCTATTTCAAAGGCTCTTTTATATATTAATATGCATTTTAATTTATTACGATTAAGTCGCAAATCGTAAGCTGCCCCCAATGTAGATATTTCCTCAAGGTCATGATTTAATTCTTGTATATTCATATTAATTGACTCTTTGAGACTACTAAGATACAACTGAACGTCATCAGCAAACATTTGTTTTCTAGAATACGAGAGTTGTTTAGGAACGAGTATAGCATGAGAATGGTTCTCTGAGGGACTCCTCTAGTTACTTGTATAGGCCGCGATATAGATTCGCTATTTGCAACTGATTAACATCTACTTAAAAGGTGTGAGGACATCAGTTTCACAGCAAACGTGAAAAATTTAAATAATTTTAACAATACTTTATTGATTGATAAGCTCGAGACCACATTTACTTTTTAATAAATTTAAATCTTAAAATTTTCTTTTTATTTTCAACTAAAAGAATAACAAAATACGAGTTACAATACTAAAACACAAAACGACTATTCTCGTTCACATGTAAAATTGCAAATAGCAAGTGCAATTCATAAAGTATTGAAAGTCAAAAGGTCGAATAAGGATAATAATATTTAATTTTAACAATTTCATGCATTAGATTGAATGGTGTGCTGTATCAAAAGCCTTCAAGTGGTCTAATAATACCCAAAACTTTATTTTTTATCATCTTGGTTACTATGAATCTCCTCTATTACATCGCTTAGAGCTCAAGTAAAGTACAGCTACGTTGAGGTCTGAATCTAGATTGACGATCAGTTAAGAGGTTGTTGCCATTAGCATGCACTGAACAAATTCTCTAAAATTTTCACCAATTAAAGCATTAATCAAAAGTAAAATCAGTTTTAATTAAAATTTTAATCAAATGAGTTAAACGTTTAATCAAGTGAATTAAGCGTTTAATTAATTTTTTTTATTTGTTTACTGGTGCAAAATAAATTAATTTTTTAATTAATATCACAATTTTTTAAATTGAAACAATATTTATTATTTTCAGTGTGTTAATAAATTTGTTTATGTAACACATTTTCAAAAACTTTGGGAAAATGCAAAAATAGGAAATAATGGCAATCGGGCGATATTCGTTTCCTACTTTTGATACTGGAACAATTTTAGTATGTTTCCACGGCATTGGAATTGTACAGGTTTTAATTATTGGTATTAAAAATCTGTGTAACATATCGAGTCATTTTACCAAATTTTACAAAATTAAATGCGTGCTTAATAAAAATACAATTGAATTATATTTCATTGCGTTGAAAGCGATAACTACATCGCGTACATCTAAAGAGTAGAATGAACTTTATTAAAATTTTCAATAAGCAAATTAACATGAACTTCCCATGAAAACATGTTTTAATCTCCCGAATGTAGACCGGACAATACACAAGAGCCCCGTTTTGCGTCGATCCTATTTACATTGTTTCGATATGCGTCGCTTTTTTGAATTTGATTGAATCCGCTTTGAGTCGTTTTGATTCCGATTTGCGTCTCTACATGCACGGAAAAAAATGTTGCCCCAATTAAAGCATTAATCAAAAATAAAATCAGTTTTAATTAAAAATGTAATCAAGTCAATTAAACGTTTAATCAAGTGAATTAAACGCTTAATTATAACTATTAATTTGTTTACTGGAGCAAGTTAATAGTATCAATTAAACTTTTACTTCACTTGCTTAAACGTTTAATTAAAACTGATTTTATTTTTGATTAATGCTTTAATTGAGGCAACATTTTTGGATAATTTTTTCTGTGTAGGATTAGATTTTTTTAACTGAAGTCATAATCACATGTGAAGAATTTTTCTATTTGCGTGTAAAAAGTGGAATTCCTATTTTATTCTAGTATTTAAGTTATTCTAAGCATAGTTGCGTGTTTGGAAGTAAGAATTTAGTTCTTAATAAGAAGTGCTATGGTTAAGTTGTTTTGATGAACGTAAGAAAAGGAAGAATGAGCGCAAAGAAGAGAAAATGCATTAGTTTGGAACTAAAAAGATGTTGACATAGATAGAACCCTTGTTTAGGAACTTTAACAGTAAAAACAATTTACAACAGGTCAGATTTAAAAATTAATAATTTGAAGATATCTCGAGTTAATCGCGAATGGAATTAAATATTTTGTTTAATGTTAATGTGATTATGGACAAATGAAATAAATTTGTTATGTTTTTATAAAAATATATTTTTTCTTTTCTATTTATATATTTTTATTTATAATTTCATAAAAATTAAACTCAATTGCTGAAAGAAATAGAATAATATGACTTTTTCTTATTATAAATTGAATCTTTTGCTAAATATATAAATTCTTAACCGAATAATTAAAAAATCAGTGCATTTATATAGAAAACAGTGATCCCATTTGCGTCGTTTCGGCTTGCGTCGCATTTCCGCGGTCCCCATTAACGCAAATCGGGGCTCTAGTGTACTTAGTTTATATTATAAATTCTCTTTTATTTAGCCAGTAATTCACAGAAAAAATTTTCCAAAATTTTTCACCAATTAAAGCATTAACTAAAAAAAAACAGTTTTAATTAAAAACGTAATCAAGTGAAGTTCAATCAAGTAAATTAAACGTTTAATCAAGTTAATTAAACGTTTATTTGATACTATTATTTTGTTTATTGGTGCAAATTTATTTCATTTTTAAATTAATATCACAAATTTTTTAATTTAATTCAATTTTTACTATTTTCTGTGTTGTCATCATTCATCTCAAATAGTAGAAAGACTTTGCGTATATTATTTGTCGTTGATTTATCGATTAACAATTATTTAAACATTTTTAGAAACAAATTTTTTATATGAATTTATGTAATTATTTTTTTTTATTTTTGGTTCTTAAGACCTTACTTTTTTAGTTATATTGTCAGGAGTTTACACGAAATAGGAGCTATCTCCATAATCATCGGTTGAACGAAAACTTTTAAGATCCGCTCGTGAGTATTATGATATCGACCATTAATCAATCTTCGTTTGGAATGGAACTCCACCAGTAATAAATTCGAGTTATATACATATATAACAAGTAGGGTTAAAAATCTTAAAAACTCGGTACTGTTAAACGACGCCAAACTATCAGTTAATGCAAAATAAAACACAAAACGGCCGAAAGACATAAAAACAAGATTGCACTTAAAAGAGAATAACTGCGAGGCGCGAGCTGCTTCCCCGTTGACAGCGTTACCGTTTGACCGACTAAAGTCGCAATTTGACCCTTTTTAAGCGGTCTGCGACTTTTTGTGAGACTTTTTTTATCACCGACTTTTGCGACTTCTTTAATTTGGTTGCGACTTTTTACCCTTTTTTTGTAAAGCATCTAACTTGTAGTAAATCGTTAAAAAAAAGTCGTTAAAATTTTAAAGCAATTCACAGATTTTTATTCAATTGACAACACTTTTATCACTTTTGTGCAACCTTTTCATGTGTTGAACAAATTCTTCGCAAATTTTCAGTAAAAGTTTCAAAATAACATTTTAGCAAAAGGCTTTTAAAAAAATTGCAGTGTTTATTTTACAAAATAATTTTTAGCCACCGAGTCAATGAAAGATGAAGTTTTCGTAAAACATGGACAGGCATGTACGAACATGAGAATATTTTGCGTTAACTTAAAAAATAAAATTTATTTTTTTCTTTAAAAAAGGATTTCTTGTTAAAAAGAAAAGGAAATTTGAAAACGAAAAATAAATTGGAGATAGAAATACGCGTTCAGAGGCAGATAAAACCACGGAGTCTGAAACGGATAACGTTAACATCGCTGCAGGTATTCAAGAGACTGGGCTTAAGCCAGACATGGAGTCATAGCGGCCTTTTTGCAGTGTTTGTAAACAGCTTTTAGTTAACCAAAACAATCATCTTCAGAGATATGGAAAAAACCGAATAATAATAGGGGGTTTCATGGACAAACTTGCGAGACTTATTTCAAGAATCGCCTTTTTAACTATTGTGTAACTTTTAACAATTATTGTCAAATTTAAGAAACGCCAATCCAAAAAAAATTAAATAATAAAATTAAAAAATATATATATGTATATATATATAGTATATAAGAAACTTGAAATTTGTGTCTAAAAATTAAATGCGTGCTTAAAAATAACTAGATAAAGCCAAAAGACTAAATTGCTCAGATTAGTCCAAGAATTTGTTGTTATAATTGTTGAATTTTTCGTTGAAAACGACGGTAATCATAAAAAAAAAATCTGTTTGTATAAATGCACAATTGATAAGCGCAATTGTTAGACAAATTTACGAAGTTTGTGTTATTGAATTCTCATACAAATTTTGACAGTTTATTTGCGAGAGTGTAAAAAATAAACAGTTTGCCCAGGTTGCGAGACTTTTAAGCGATATCATGAAAACTCTTATGCAAAAGAGGCTTCTGAAAATAGAAAAGTGAAACTGATTGTTTTGTTTAATTTTTTTGTTTTGCTATGCTTTTTATTATTAAAAAAAACGTTAAAAAAAGATGTACGACTTTTATTTTCTCAAACGACTTTTTTGTGCGACTTTATTTTTATGAAACGACCTTTTGTGCGACTTTTCAAAAAATCCTAGCGGTAGCCCTGCCCGTTGAGAGAAAATTTACGAATGTTAATGTAATTTCGTTGCAATAGACTTTTTTTGTTGTTGAATTCACACTTCAATCGGTAACGGTTTCCTTTGTTAAATTAGTTAAAATGTTGAAATATATTTTGTTTAAAAATTATAAAATCACACTTTTATTTAAAAACATTTACAAAGAAAAAGGCTTGGTACATCTAAAAGAAAATTTTAATTCTCAGAAATAACAATAATGCCTGTCATTCTCTTTAAGTGAAGAAAAAAGCTAAAAGTAAAAAAAACCTAAAAACACTGCATTAACTGTACTTTAAAAAAATGTTAATAATTCTTGCTAAAAGCAAAAAAAAACCCCGTTTTATTTACCGAATTACCAATTTAAACAAAAGAAACGTAAAAGGCTTTCACTTAACGATCTTTAAACAACTTTGATCTTAACAAACTACCAAATTGGTGTGAACTCAACTATTAAATAAAACTTAAATAATAAATTAAATCGAGCCCATACAGCAAAAAAACCTTAAACGAACAAATAGAATTTTACAGAAGAAGTTTTTATTTATATATTTCATAAAATTTTTTACGAAGGTTGGCGCTTAAGCTAAAATTGTTTTTGGTATAAAATCTTAATGGTATCTTACACAGGGTCTCCACCTGAGATAATATCTGATATAATATGTGAGAGAGCGTCGACAGAATGAGAGAATACATTTCTTCATGTTAATCTTAATATTAAACAAGGGGAACACGTATCTTATAAGATTTCATAATCGACTGATTCTCGTACAGTAAACTTGTATCGTTTTTATTATTTTTTATTCTTTTTTTTGTAGTTTTTTTGATTTTTTAGTTTAAAATATTGTTTTTTTTAAACACTTTTCACAAGATTGGCACTATTTGCATTAATAAATTACAGATTTTAATAATGGGGGCTTATTATTGTTTTATATGTGTGTATGCATGTGTATTTTTGACAGCTCATCTTATAAGATAATTGTTATAAGATTTCTCATAACAACTGTCTCATAACATTTATTATAATATTAATACTAACACTATTTGAGAGTCCACACGTAAGATAATACGCTCTGCGATTGAATTTGACGTTTGCTAATATAAAAATCTTATATCTTATCTCAGGTGGAGACCCTGTGTTATGTGACCACGACATTTTAGAAGTGTTGCCAATAAATTCATTTATTAAGGGCTCGAAATAATGTTTTTCAGATATTTATTTGCTTAATTTTATTTATTTATTAATGTTAATTATTAAATAATAAGAACTTCAATAGAGATAAACTAACGCACCAATAATGAATATGTTAAAAACAATCACATTTACACAAGTGTTTTTTTATACCCACACCATAAAAGTCGAGTGAGTATTATGCGTTTGTGCTAATGTTTGTAACATCTTAAAGGATTGGTTTCAGATTCATCGACACAAAATCATTTTCTAAGTCGATCCAACAATGTTTCTCTGTCCGTTGGTTCGACTGGCTGGTTGTTTGTCCATGTTACATTTTGCGCAAAGTACAGGTCGCACTTTTAAAGATAATTTAATGTAATTTGGTACGTACGTTTCAATAGGCTATCGAATATGGCGAGAATCGGTCCATAATTTCACATGGATCCTATACATTTCTCTCTGAAATAGAGTTAATGTACCCATAAGCCATCTCATTATGTTGGTATTTGAATTAAATTTGGTCCAAAAATATCTTGTTGCAACATGATTCATCGTAGCAAATTGTTTATATCGATGCATATTTGACCATAGCTTTCATACAAGTTCCACTTCCGAAAATTGCTTTAAATTCCATAACTTCTTATTAAAAAAGTTTTAACTGATATGCCCAGAATTGCTCATATGTCCCACATAAATTCCCTCTCTAAAATCGCATTAAAACAAACTCGGTACAAAAAGATCTTATATGATTCTTAATCTCATAACATATTTTTTTTGCCGAGTCCATGATTGCCTATGGGTATCACATTTGGTACACTCTCGAAAAATTTTCTCTGCATACTGTGGTGTAGGGTATCACATGGTCGGGCTTGACCGCCTATACTTTCTTACTTGTTTTTAACTAAAAATACGAAAACATTATCATTTACTCTGCTCTACAGTTGATAAGGTGTTATTTTTTAAAAAGCGAGTCTGTTTCAGCATTGCACATTAAATCAGAAATGTACAATTTTCGCTTACGGAAGGCATGAATTTTATATGGCGAGTTCCCACTTTGAAGCAATATATATAAATTTTTGACACGAAAAGCGTTGAATTCAACGCACATATAAACTGATAGGTGTTCATCGATCAGCTTTACACAATGAATTTTTCGTTGGTACAGTTATTCTTAAATATTCTCGCTTACAAAAAACCTTATTAGCGAGTGGAAGGGGGTGAGTACCAACTTGTTCACAAAATATGCCCTTATTGACGGACATTTCAAATCAAAATACAATTTGTTTTGAGGTATTTCACCGATATTATTCAGGCCTTTAAGACTAAACATTTGGTTAAATTTGAACAAGTGTTTCACGCCTTCAACTCGTGGCATTTGCAATATCCGTGTCGGCTAGATAAAAACCAAACAAAATCTTTTAAATATTGAAATTATTTTGCATATGAATGTTTAGTATACACTTAAAGAAATTATTGCCCAATATACAAAATTAATAACACATCAATATAAAAGATTGCATGCTATTTTTAAAATGTTTACTGTCCGTAACAAAATTTAGAAAAACAAAATATGAAATAAATGGCTTTTGTCAGTGTACTGAATATATGCCAAATTCGACACGTTTTTGTAAAAAAGACTTTTATTTCTTGTTTTTTCTTTAATTAAAATAAATCTTTCACCAGAAATGCAATATGCATTTTTGAAAAGTGTTTATACATTTTTAATGTTTATCTTAATCGTCATACCCTACATCAATTTATGTAAAGTACGACATAATGCGTTTGCACTTAAGTTTGTAAATTTTCAAAAATTTCATCAGCATCGATTGATGAGTACAACAAATCGTTACCCAATTGCCTAAAAAGGCAATTGCCATATTTTGTGACAAGTATGTTTATAAAAATTTTGATAAGCTGATAGGTTTTTTTTAATTCTCTTTTAAACCTGCGTGTACTTTAAATGCAATCAGTTTGTGTCGTCGATTTTCTCGTTTCTTACCCTTAGCTTAAGCTCGTTTAACGAATTCAAGAACAAAAGAAAAAAAATTTACGAGTACGGTCAAGTCTCAACTCAAGCTTAAGCTGACGAATGCACTGTCGCGCAACAAAATTTAAAATTTTTCGCTTCAACTTATACTGAAACGACTATTACAACTACGTATTCTGTTGACAATACTTTAAAACTGCCGTTTTTAACTTTTGACAGCTTGCAGCGCTACTCGGTATCGTTGTACTACAGCGATTATTCAGTTTCCCACTTTAAAGTTAAATTTTTTGTAAAGCAGCGGAGTCATATGTTTTTCATCTTTTTTGTGTGATAGTGTGCCATTGGAAAAACTCTAGTCCCATCGTTTGTACTCACAAATAATGTAGGATATCTAATAATCGGGCTAACTGTCTTGTTTTTTTTGCTATTGTAATTGTTATATAATATCAACAACAGCAATTGTTGTTAGTAACAAAAATAAAAAAAACAAAAATTCTTGGCCCTGAATTTATATCAGGTAGTTAGAAAGGAATCTAGGCATTTCAAACGAGTATAATACGATGGATTGATGTCTGGCTGTCTACCAAGACCCAAACAAAAAGAAATACAAATTAAATGATAAAAATAAATTTAACACAAATAAAATTAAATAAGAACAAAAAATTTGGTTTGATATTTATAAATAATATTAAAATATTTATTTTTAAGAAATTAAACTTGCCTTGCTAATTTAACTTAAAGGCATGTGTATCAACGATTTATGTACATATATTCAAAAAGGAAAGCAGTGAAATTAAATGAAAAATTTTGAACATTTAAAAACTATAACAAGGCAAAGTATAAATAATATAAAATCTTTTTTTATTTTTTTAAACAATTTCTTTGAGTGTATGCATATTTATACCCACACAACAATAGTGGAGAGGGTATTATGCGTTTGTGCTGATGTTTGTAACACCTTAAAATTGTGGTCCTAGACCAACCTTTAGTAGACCGATCGAATTAGAAACTCTATTTGGATCGATCTAACGATGTCCGTCCGTCCGTCAGGCTGGCCATGTAAGCCTTGTGCATAATTTTGGAGATAATATGAAAAAATTTGGTATGTAAGTTCTAATTGTCACAAGGAATAAGGCTAATGGTGAGAATCGGCCCATTATTTCACATAGCCCATATACAAGCTTCGTTCCGGAATAGAGTCTTTGTGCCCACAAACCAACTTATTATGTTGGTATTTAGATAATATTTGGTCCAAACTTATTTTATTGCCGCCTAAATCAGGTTACAATATTTTTTATAAATGTTGATATTGACATAACAATTGGCGAAAATAACTTTCACGATAGACAATATAACATGATAAAATCTTGCGCTGGTAGGTCCAAAATTAACCATAGGTCCTATATAAGCCCTGTTCCTAAAATCACTTAAAGGCAAAACAAATCTTATGTTGATGAGGATATCTAAACAATATTCAACACAAAGAACTATAACATGAATCTTATCCTCATAATATAATTCTGTTCCAACGGGCTCATGATTGCATATGGGTCCTACGTACGGTAAACTTTCGATAATTTATTTTTAAATAATGTTATGAAGGGTTTCAAATGGTCGGACTTGACCGACTATACTCTCTTACTTTTTTTCGTCAATTTTCAAAATATCTACTTAATCAATCAACAAAATTTTTAAAAGAAAATATTTTAAATTTATGTTTTTTTGTTAAAAAAAAATATGTTTGACTGCTTGTGTTGCTGTTGAAAATTTCTATGAGTAATACAACTAAATTTTTCTGCAACATTCTTTTTTCACAGATTTTTCATTCAATATTTTTTGCCACGTCATAAATTTTATTTTAAATCTTACGAGTAATTTTATTGGATTTAAAAACGACAATAAAAATTTATCTGATGTGATTGTGCCGCTGTTTAATTTTTTTTTTCGATGACACATTCATATTTTAAATATTTGAACAAGTTTTTTCATGCTTTTCGCAAATGTACAGTGGACGATAAAATAAATCGCAAATTAAATAAATACTAAATCTAAAACAAATTTTCAAGTTAAAAAACCAATAACCTAAAATTTATTCTGTAGAGATTTTCAGGAGTGGGACTTACATAACAACCGTGGTCCATATCAAGGACCAACTGACACAAAACCTTGTAAATGTTATTTTTATTTATTTATTTAAATATATTTAATCAATGGACATTATCCTTACTGACCAATAACAAGATTGACTTAAAATTAAAGAATTGCATGAGGGATTTAAAATGTACATAAAAAATTACTAGTTAAGATAAACAATTATTTTATGCTTTATAACATTTAAATTTAAAGAAAAATCAACAAATTGAGACAAAGAATTAAATTGTCGACATAACCTTGAAAAAGGATCAGCAATAGCGTAATTTACTCTACAAAACTTTACAAAAAGCAGATTATAATGACGAGTATTGCGACAAGGTATATTAAATTTAACAGAATTTAACAGAAATTCACAACAAATATTACCATTAATAAGATTAACCATAAAAGATACATTTAACATTGTACGACGACTTTTGAGCGATGGTAGTTTTATTAAAGCCAGTCTGGTAGAATAGGAAGGAAATCTTGTCGAGTGACTCCATTGAAGACCACGTAAACAGAACAACAAAAATTGTTTTTGGACAGATTCAATATGAGAATTATGAATGTTGTAATATGGATCCCAAATGATTGACCCGTATTCTAAGATAGGTCTAACGAGTGACACGTAAAGTTGCTTCGTTATGTATGGATCGGTGAACTCTTTAGCCCAGCGTTTTATAAAGCCAAGAATACCTCTAGCTTTATTTACAGTTAACTTTATATGTGAAACAAAGTTTAATTTATGATCCAGTAGGACTCCGAGATCAAGAAATGAATCAACCAACTCCAATTGATGACCACCCAAAGCATAGTTAACAGCAATACAGTTATTTCTATAAAAACGCATGCATTTGCATTTCAATAGATTCAACTCCAACATATTATGATTACACCATAACAAAAAGTTATTAAGATCCGATTGAAGATAAAAATGATCAACAAAGCAATTAAAAGAATGGAAAATTTTTACATCATCAGCATACATATAGTTGAGTTTTGTGAGCTTTTCTGTATATTTATTAGAAATTTAACATGGACTGGCGAAGTTTATAAGAATCCAAAATACATGCTTATATACACTTTTTATCCATATTTCAATGTGCTACTACCAGAATGACAAAATGTATTTCACTAGTATTCATTTTTATTTTTTAAGTTATATTGTAAAAGACGTCCAAATTTGAGGTATAATCGGTCAATGGAAATTTGAGGTATAAAAGGTCAATGGAAATCGCTGCAGGGAGATAAACCGAAGCTTTTTGTGGTGGAAAATTTATGATTCAGACGTAGAGAATATGTGGTTTCAACAGGATGGTGCCACTTGCCACACAGCAAAAGGAAACAATGGATTATTTTAAAGAATAGTTCGAAAATCGGATTATTGTAGAGGAGGAGTGAATTTAACACCCCTAGATTATTTTTTCAAATTTAAATGCACAGCAATAATCCCACAAGAGTTCAAGAATTGAGAACAGTTTATTGAAAATGATTGAGTATTATAGTAAAAGATTGGGATCCTGCCGAGCCGAGTAGGTGGTCAATTGGCCAACATATTTTTCCATTTTTAACTGGAACCTTCTTGTTATAAGCTGAAATAAAAATATATTTTATAATATAAAAAATTTATATCTCAAAAAATAATTTATTTTTTTATTAAAATTAAAATGACACCTCAATTTTTTTAAAACCTTTACTTATACATCAGAGTATATACCCGATAATACTTTGTTTAAATACTTAATCTTGAGTGTTGAAATACTAATTAAAAAAACATCTTAACCCGTTTTTACCCAGCAAAAAAAATGGCCAGCCCACTTTATTTTGACCAAAACTAATTTTTAGCCAAACGACTAGGCCAAATCAAATTATTTTTAGGTTTGGTCTTTGAAAGTCTCCCTCGCCCTTAAATTACCATAAATTATAAATCTCGCCAGTGATGTTAAAGTTGGTACAATTGTACTTTTTTGGTACATTTTGAAGTTCTAAGGTACCGTGGTACTGCCGTGACTTATTTGGTACAATTTAAAAATTTGCCATAGTTCCCCCTTTTTGAATTTTTAGTTCAGCAAACAAATTATTGAGTCTTTTTCATTGCATTTATTTTGTACAACAAATCGTTAATGTAATGGGCGCTTAAATATATGCGACTAGTATTGTGGTGTATAGAGCGCTTAGTCCCCTTTTACAATATCCATATGTTTCCTGACATTTCTAGAGTCGTTGCTGAAATTTTATCCATTCCACATTCGTCTGCTAATGTTTTTTTTTCGTTTCAAAATATAATAAAAATTAATGAAAGAAACAGACGTCATGTGCCAACATTATCAAGTCTCATTCAAAAAAAGTATTGGTTAAGATCTACATATTCATGATGTAAAAATTCCAAATAGGTTATTAACTAAACAAATAAATGCCTGATTTTGATCTCATAGATCTTACGATATTGTAAGCAGGCATTGCCAATAGAATATTTTTCTGACAATGGGTCATTGTCAGATACATTAATTCTACATGTCTGCCAAATGCAAATGAGCTTACAATGTTCGCACAATTGCAAGACATTTTTAGTCAATTTTAATGCAACTTAAGCAACGCTGCTTACCAATATTTTAAGATCTGACCACCATCTGTTCGAAGTTTAAGACTTTTATGTACCTTATTTTATTCATACGTATAATGTATAGTCATGTTAAGTTTTGTTTTTTTGTGTACAATTGAATCTTTATGTACTTTTTTTGTTGTCCAAAAAGTACCTTTTATTTGGAAGTTGGTAAAAAATTTTAAACCACATTTAACATCCCTGGGTTCATCCAACCCAAAATTGTGCACAAAATAGTGTTTACCATACAACTGAATGTTGTAGCAACCGTAAAATTTAAGAGCTTTTCCTGCAAAACTTACTTTTTCGACTTAGCATATTTTGGAATTAAGCTGTCGATATGTTTATTAGTGATGTTACGAATATTCGTATTCGAAATGCCGAATATTCGGCTATTTTACGACATTCGCATTCGTATTCACCAAGTTCAAGCGAATATTTAACGAATATTTTGTTAATACATTCCGAAAGAAAAAATATACAAAAGTGTAAATAATACATAAAATGAAACCAAAAATATTAATTTTTATTAAAAAACCTTTTGTCTTTAAGGCAAAATAAAATCTTCTTTTAGTTTAGAAAAAAACAGACATTGTGCCGCCACTAACAGAATTTATGAAAATTCCTCAAGTTGAGTTTAATGATTCCTAGATAAACTATCATTTGCAGCAATTGTCTAATAATCGAACGATAATTATAGACAACTGGAATGGGTCAATGAGATATAAAGATAATTCCAATCACATTACATAATTTAGAAATGCGTTCACTGCGGTTGATTGACATTTAACATTTCTTACTATACAATAATTAGGAGTGGGAAGCTTAACAGTTTGATATCCATTACTAAACACTGAGAGAAACAATTTTAAGTAAAATAAATATAATATAGTGAGAAAATATAGTGAAAATAAGTATAGTGAGAAAAAAGAAATTTAAAAGTATTTAGGTATGAGTATCGGTGTGACAATTTTAGCATTTTTGCAATTAAATTTACCATTCAAAATTTTGATTTAGCTGCAAAACTTTCTCTTAGCATTTCGGTATTTTATAAAATGTTTTCAGCTTTTTTAGCTTTAACTGAACTTTTTTTTATTAACTTTTTTTAATTTTGACTACAAACAGTTGCCCTCAAAAAGAAATTTCGCATAAAAAAATGGATTAGTTTTAACTTAAGAAACGTCTTCCTGTTTTGTAACAAAAATTAACATTCAGGGAATCTTATAAATGCCCTAATCATGTTGATTATAAACATTTTGTAAAAACTGAATTAAATGATCCCAAGATAAAAATTCCATAGTGTAAATGTTTGGGCATTTCATGTTAATCTTACGAAATATCTCAAACAAACTTGAGCTGCAAACTGCTGGAAAAATAATAATTTTGAAATTTTAACTTAAACTTTAACTGCCGTATTCATAAAAAACTAAATTGGATATGAAATCTATTTTAAGGAAAATTTGTATGGAAATTTTGTTTTAAAATACGTTTGAAATCTATTTTATTTTTTATGAATACGGCAGTTAATACTGAAAGAATCGAAATTATATTTTCAGTGTTGTAAAGCATTAACTTGAGTTTTCACAACAATGAAAAAATAATTTCGATTCGACTGAAAGAATTCGAAATAAAATTTCTTTCGAATCGCAGAAGTATTCGATCACGACTGCCATACTTTGCCCCCTGGTCTAAAATTTCTTTTATAGAATCTTTTAAGTCTAAGCAAAGCATAGAAATAAAATCTCTTGTATTTTGCTTACATCAGGGATATTGCAGGCCGCCTAAATATGTTAAAATATTTCCAATTTTTTAAATTTTGTTTAAAATGTGTTCCTAAAAGTATGTTCAGATCTAACAAAAGAGCATGACCAGCAAATTGATCAAACTTTTGCTTTATTTTTAACAATTTTTATTGACTTCCTCATCTTTGTTTGTATGAAGATAATTGGCATAATTCAATTAAGAAACTGTTATATGATGTTTGATCCAGCAAACGTTTTGCAAAGGCAAACATTTTTTTTTTATAAAACTAGTGGTTACGTGTAGGACGTCAAATATTTAATAGGTGTGAACATAGCTTAAAAGTTATGTAGGTTTTATTAAAATGTAATATAAATAAAATGTTAGCAAAAATCTTGAAAAAATTTAAGCACTTTCTTTAGCCATTTTTAACATTTTCTGGCCTTGTCTAGTGCAAGATTTAGCTCTAAACAATTTTAAAATCTGGTCACTGATAAGTATGCAAACAGTTCCTTGGAGTTGTCTTAATGACTTCAGGTGAAGTATACAATCTCTCACAGTGTAGAATAATTTGCTTTATTTGTAGCCTTAATATGCTTCAGTAAGCACTTGGGCTCCACATTAGAGCCTCTGGGCCGCGGTACTTTTGACTTTTGTATAATAATAATAATGTTAGTTTAAAAATTTAAAAATATTCAGTAGTGGCATTCAGGTGCGAACTTTGTAATTTCATTTAGCAGTGTGCCAGTTTTTTTTCTTGTTTATTGTTATGGACGAGAATGGGGGATTTGTTTAGTCAAATTTTAAATATCGTGTGGCACTAAATTTCAAATTGGATATTCGTATTCGACGAATATTGCCCCAGATATTCGTATTCGTTTCCGCGAATATTAAAAATTTATATTCGTAACTCACTAATGTGTACATTAAAGTTCGATTAAATTTCTCGACGGGTTATTTTGTATATTACTTTTTTTTCTAATGGCACTATGTCGTTGTTTTCTCTTTGCTCATTTAACTCGAAACTTATTTGGAGCTTAATTTAATTAAACAAACCAAACAAAAAAAAAATTAATTAAATCATGTGGTTAATACATAATTTTGATAAAAAAAATTTTTTAAATAAAATATTTTAACAAATTTTTACTAATTAATCAATATTTGATATAAGCACACTACAATTAAAGTGAAAAATACAAAATTTAAATTTCTTTAGAGCTTTAAAACAGTAAACAAATCATTTCGTTTCTTTTTGCGGCATTTCTAAATCAAAAAACGAGGCCAGTTTATAAATTTACTTATAACCACGATGTAAAGAAATATTTAAAAAAGGCGTGTTCGAGTGACTTATTTTATGTGTGATTCACTCGTGAATCGCAAGTGGTTTTTATTACTTTTAATATTAATCACCCATATGAGAGTGGGCGAGATTGCAATATATAATTTGCGTTAGTGATTTCAATTACGCACGATTTCTTTCGCACTTACGTTAAAATTGTAAAATGTTTTTATATGATTGCCACAATTTTAGGACTTTTGCTTCGTGTTTACTTAAAAAAAAGTACTTTCTTTATTAAAATATTACGTGAGTGTGCATGATAGAAATAATTCTTAAGTAAGCGTACGTGATAGGGTTGCCATTCGTACTGTTTTTATCAGTACACGTACTGTTTCTTGTTTAAAGTACTGATTTATGCATAACAAGCAAATCAGTACGCAAATGTGCTGATTTTTTCATTAATGTACTGTTTTTGTACTGTTATTATATATTAATATTGCTCAGTATATAGTTTGTCATATTGTCAAATTGTTTGCGATACAAATATTACTATAGATGTTCTTATCGAGGAGTTATTAACATTAAAGATTTTTGCCAAGTCAGTACGAAAAAGAAGACAGTAGAAGAAAAATGGTAAGTGTTTGTAAATGGTGGTGCCTTTACGAATTTGAGGAAATGTGCAAATTCAAACGCTTTTACAGAATGAATCTTTAGTTTTCAAAATGGGCTCCTAATATAAAACCTAGAAAGTGAGTTGCAGATAAAGGCAAACTTTAGCTGTAGTTTAATGAGTCTTACGATTTCTTGAAGACTACAGACATAAATTAAATTATGGACAATGTACAAAAAGGCCATAAATATGTGTAACGTGTAACATTGTATATAACATATAGTATATTATACTTAAATATGTATGTCCATACCTATGTCAATATATTATTTATAAAAATCTATAGTATAAGATCGTCTGAAAAACGATTGTGCCTTTTGCAATAGTTGTAAATGACTTTTAAATAATTTTTTTAATTTATTTTGAAGATGAATACATAACAAGCTTCGTTATTTCAACTGTTTGATTTGTTTTTTAAGATTGTTGTCCTTATATTTGTAGCTTAGTGCTAAAAAGGCAAATGTCAAATAATTCATTTTTGAGAAAATTAAAATTTTAGTTTTTTTTTATAGAAGAGTTCTAAGTGAAATTGGCTAGCAAAACCCTTTTGAAGCTGTTCTCGGTTTAATTAGACATTATCTGTTTCCGCAAAATAAAAGAGATTCAGCATGTCCTTTTAATTATAAAATTAAATTAATTATGCTGGTAGATATAGCAAAAACTACTATTATTTAATTTTTATTTAATTTTATGTTGACCTATATTCAAAAAATATAATAGAATAAAGGATATACAATTTTATTTCACATGTTGGTCACGTTTTTTTCGTCAAATATTTGCTAGGTGTGACCGTAGCTCAACAATTAACTCAAAACAGCAAAAAATTGCCATTGGCCTTTTTAGTACCAAGATTCAGACATAACGATCTCAAATTTTGCTTTTAATAAAATTAATGTTTCTTTGGAAAATATTAAACCAAGTAAAAATCGAATTTTTAACAACTTGTTTTGTTTTAGTTTTTTTTTTTTTGTTATTCACTTTGTATCCCCGCTAATAATATATACGGAATTTAATTATTGTTTTGAAAAAATCAGTTTTATTAATAACATTTTGTCACGGCTCAAATTATAGAATGAATTCAAGTTTTGTTTTAAAAAGATTAAAGCGTTTTATGTTATTAATATGCAATTTTTTATTAAAAAAGTGTATGTACTGTTTTTTATGCAAGTGTACTGATTTTTTTCTCTGATTTCACAACTGGAAGCCCTAGTACGTGATAACAACAATTTTTTAAGTGAGCGTGGATAATCGTGAAAATTGTTTTAGCGTATTTTCCAATTTAAAATCGTGGTCAGTTATAAGTCTTCTTATGATCACGTGATCGTGAAAGTATTGAAATTTAACGTGCGTATTACATTTTATTATATTGTGAACGTGCGTAATCTTGATAAAAACACAATATACGTGTACAGATTCTATAGGAAAATCCCGAACTTTATTGCTATTTTGGTACTTTTTTCTAAACAATTTTTTTTTTAAAGTATTTTTATATTTTTTTTTTATTTGTTTTTTAATTAAGCTTGAGGGCTCTTTTCTTTTTTTTATAAAAATTATTAAATATTTTAATTCCAATATTTCGCCATTGTGTGCCTTCTTCAGGGGTTTTTTTTATATTTTTTGATAAAATAAAATAATTTTAAAAAAATAATACAAATATTTGTTAAAGTCGAATACGAGACCATTTATATTTTTATTTTAAAATTTAATTTTTTTTGGTTGGTTAGGTAAAAAGGCTTGTGTGAAGTCAACTTCACACTCTCCCTATGAGACCCATATGGTTCATCGTAACGCCTTTTTTAGTGATAGACTGCTATGTATTAAGAAAATAACGAGGAGAATAAAGACTAAAAGCACAAGAATGTTAAAAATAGTCGAAGATAAATATCGGACCAAAAAGAAAAGCACTACTACAAAACCAAATAGCCCTACAGATACCCAGTCCCCAGTCGCCTTTTATACAACCAAATCGTTTCCATTACGAATCCTGTCAGATTCTCGAGCCCACAATTTCTTGAATTTATATATTGCCAAGGTAACACACAAAGTAGGAGCATCCTCGAAAGTCATCGGTTGACATAAGCCTGTAAAGGACACCAACAACTTCCAGAATCCATTTAAAATGGTACTCCAGCAAGTAAAATCTAGTTGTATTTAATTCTCCATAAGAAAAACAGCTGAAAAATACAAAAAAACCACCGGTAGTCCATCTGATTTTTAATCGGTACTCCACCAAGCCAAATTGAGTTCTATTTGGTTCTCCGCCAGACAAACAGGTTAAAAGTGTGAGGTTAAAAACGATTTGGTTGTGGGAAATGTTGAAAATCGAAAAACTGTAACTCTTCGCAAATGCGAAATTTAACGCAAAACGAACGAAATGCAGACAATCCAGGAGGGTCTGATTGCTCTTAAAAGATATTGACAATGATGCGCGGGCTTCTTTCCCTCCCAGAGCACTTTTATGAATGAAAACAATTTTAAAATTTTGCACTGACACTTTCAAGCGGTCAAATTGCGAACAGTAGATTTGGTAGATCTAGATTTTTTTGGTTGCTAACATTTTTGTTGCCATTCGTTATAACTCGCACACTTGTATCGTGTTTGATTTAAATATTATGGATTTATTTCGTTTTATAGACTTGTTTGTTTTGTTAGTAATATTAAATTTTATGGCTTATTTCAACGCATAAGTAGCGGAAATTAAAAATTACAACCATAATAATGTTAATGGAATGTCTATTTCCATAATTCATAAATAAACTGATGAAATAAATATATTTAAATTATTTGTTGGAAAGATAAATGGAAGTGTTCACACTAGATACAGTTCATATTCTTTCCATATTCTTATCTTTATCTTAATATTCTTTTGTTGCAAATTAAAAAAAAGTGTATAAAAATAAGGGCTTAGGAATCAGAGTTTTCAAAGTTTCCAGAACTGATAATACTAGGGCTTCCAATCGGGACTAGTTTATCTGAATCCCGGGATTCGGGATTGAAGAAAACGGGATCCCGAAATTCTCCTCATTTCCGTCGTTGCAGCTGCGGCAGTAACAGATACCAACAGTGTTACGCCCGTTTTGGTCATCGATATGAGATACATGGTTTGCAGTCATCAATGAGTCGCTGCGAACACTGGATGCATGATTGCCAGGCAATTGTGGCTTCGCATGGATAACGAGCAAACAAACATCTACTATCGATGATCGAAACGGACGTATTGGCAATACCGATCGCCGAAGTTTTAGGAGAGCAGAGGTTACGCAACGCCTCTTAAATCCAATGGTACCCGTAAGGTAGTGCCAAGTCTAGCGAACTCATCCGCCCTTATGTTCCCCAGTGTATCTCTATGCCCTGGGACCCCTATAATCCTGATATCAAATTTTTAGCCATATCGTTCGGAGATGAGCGGCGGTCAAGGGTTGTTCTCGTTCTCAGGGAAAGGGAATCTACGGTCATAACAACGGCACGGCTATCGGTGTAAATGTCCACAGCAGTCGTTGACACAGCCGTAAGTCTGATCCAGTCTACAGATTCCTTGATCGCAAGTTGTTGCTTCAGTTATCAGAAACCTTCGCGATAAATTAAGCTGGAGCTCGTTTGAGTGAACTCCGACGCCCACTCCTTCTCGTGACTTAAAGCCATCCGTGTATAAGTTCACTCCTCTCCCCTTGCCTGAAACACCTTTTCTCCACGTATTTTGGGCTTGGTATTAGCGTTCCGAACATCGATCGTAAACCAAAACTGGCGATGCTTTATCAGCCCTCCATTTCGAAATTGTCGTGTTAATATCCCTGCAGTGACCGCAAGTATGTCCACTCCACTATAGGTTATATTTTAGGAAAATTGCCACGTTCGTCGCTTTCTCTTTCCGCACTTTATCTGAGGGTGGTATGTCAAGGATAACATCCAGCGCATCGGTTGGAGTGGTTTGGGGCTTAAAATAAAACTTAAATCTTGGGGAAGATGTTCCGTAAATGCCGTATTATAAATTAATCTACCAATTTATCAACTTAAGGAAAAGTTCCACTTATTGGCGGATGTGCCCGTGTGGTGTTACGCTTCTAAACAAGGGGTAAGTACGTTATGAAGGTGGCAACGTGCTTAACTTACCAACTGTTTGTGTGAGTCTACCTGCATTACGACGCCGTTTCAATATGAATTTTGTTTTTTCGGTGTTTAGGACAAGGTGAGGTTAGGCCGAAATTCATTCACATTAATCTCTCTTTTTCTCCTTTTTAAATCAATTGTAAATTACGGCATTAAAAAAATAACGCTAAATGTTTGACTCTTATTTCTTACAGTGTGAAGCCACTAATAATGCAATGAATTATTTGTTATTAAAAACTTTTTGTATAAAATTTTTGATCTTAATGAATTTTGAAACGAGTTGATTTTATTTTTTTTTTTTTTTTTTTGGATAAAAATGGCAAATTTAGTATCAAAAAAAAAAAAATACACAAACAAAAATTGTTATTAAAATATTCTTTGGCATAATAAACAATACGATCGATCATTATTTTTTTTTTATAATTTTGCCAAACTAAAATAAAATGACAGAGAAGCAAACAGAGAATACACTTTTCCATTATATAGCGTGTCGACATACTGCCTGATTACATTCGAAAATAAATAAAAAATTTAAATATAATAAAAAATAATATTAAAAATATTTTCAGAAAAATTAAATATTAATAAGAGAGTTACAGTTTAAAGTACGTTCTTGTTCCAAGCGTGTTGTGCTTATAAAACAATACTGTGTAAAGCTTAAATTTAAAAGTGTTGTGAAGTTCTTTTGTTTTATTCCGCGTATTCTTTAAAATTCAATACACGAATTATAAAATTACAAATAAGAGCAAATTAAAAAAAGAAAATTATAAAAAAATTTTCCATTCTTTCTGTTTTATTTCAATTCTTGCTTAAATGTCTTTACAAGAATTAAGCGTTTTTAATTTAAATTCTTAGAACTTTAAATTTTTGGCACATTAAACCAGTGTTGTCAAACGGAGGAAAATGTCCTTTATTTTTATCACTCAAATAGTAACATAGAGAAAACTTTTTAAATTGCAGGCTCTTTTTTTTGGAAAAAGCATTTTTGTACCAGAAAAATGTTATAAAATGGTAGTTACTGTAATTCTAATGGTACGAGTATTTTCTTTTAAGGAAAAATAAAATAAATTTTACACACTCGCAAAGGGATGTATTTTTTTATAATATTATCAATAAAGCAAACAAATATTCAGTAATGTGACAGTTAACTAACAAATGCTTTCATTTGTTTTTTTTTTAATCTAAATTTAAAATTTTGACTAACTTTTTTGTAGTTATATTGTCAGGGTATCACACAAAATATCAAACTTCGCCAAAGTCTTTAGTCAACCTAAGGCTTTCTATAGGAAGTCGAAAGCTTCCCCAATCTGCTTCTTATTTTTATGCTATCCACCAGTATTAAATCTGAGTTTAAAATGGCACTCCACCAAGCTAAATTTTTTTTTTATAAATTATAATTAATTTTGACTAAAAATAGTTGTACCCAAAATTAAATTGCGTATGAAAATGAAAGGAAGGAAATATTAGAAATGCCCTCTTCATGCTGATTGTAAAAATTATTTGCCCTTTGATATAAGGTTATTAAAGTTCAAGGATATTTCACTTTTTATTTGGATAAAAATTATATATGTATTGTAAATGTTTGAAATTTTTGGTCTAAACTGCTACAAAAATAATAATTTTAAAACTTCACCTTTTCTTACAATATAGGAAAGAAAGTGACCTAAAATATTTTGTATAGCATAGAAATAAAATCGTTTGAATTTTGCATGTGTCAGAGGTTTGCGGGCCCACTAAATTTAAAATTTAATCAACTACCTGTGCAAGATATTTAAATGTATCTGAGGTTTTACGAAAATCTATCCAATTGTTTAATTAAAGTCATTTATATAAATTTCATTAAAAATAGGTAACTTAATTAAGTTTTGAATAAAATTTCATACGGGTAGTAAATTTTTTACAAAAATCTTGAAAAAAAAATTAAGCATTATTTTTAGTATTTTTTAAAATAATTTTTTGCATTTTTTGGCCATGTATAATCCCAGATTGAGCTGTAAAAATTTTAAGGATCTGGTCACACTGCCTCATTGCCTTAAAAGATAATGACAATGACTTTGCGCACATCATTTTTATACACATGCCACAAGAATAGAGAGGGGTATTTGCGCCAATATTATTAATGTTTATCCTAGACCCAGTGATGTTATATGTAGGGAAAAATCCCTATTTTTACGTATTTTCTTCTAAAAAATTGGCAATAAGGAAAAGAAGGACAGATATTTTGAAATCATTAAAATTTAGGGACTTTTAAAAAATGTGGCGAAACTGTATATATTTGGAATCTTTTTCGATTTGTGGCAAAATACTGATAAAATTGTTTATACGGCAACATTACAAATTGTTAAATTTCTTTGAGTGATCGCTTGCCCCCATTTTACCTTTGATTTTGTGGTAAATTTGTGAAACTCTCTTTTACAAGAATTTAATTTTTCAGAGCAATAAATAGATAACTTGTTTAGGATGAATGAAAAATTTGAATGAAAATTTTATTTTCTCCCTTTAGTCGAAATTAGCTATCTTTGATTTATCACTGCCACATGATAATACAGATAGTGAAAGGTCTTTACACACCTATTAAATATTTTGACGTCCTACGCGAAACCGCTAGTTTTATTAAAAAAAATATTTGCTTTTGCAAAACGTTTGGATAGATCAAAAATCATTTAACAGTTTCTTAATTGGATTATACTATTACCTTCTTACAAATAAATTTAATAAATCTTAATATAAATCCGTGTCACTGTGTATGTTTCGAATAAACTCAAAAACGAGTCAACTGATATTCATGAAAATTGTCATATATATGTAATTTGGTCCAACTTAGATGATAGGATAGTTATTATTTAAATTAATGGCCTGGGGGCGGAGGGGCGTGGCAAAATCCATAACTTGAGAACGGCTTGACCGATTTGAACGATTTTTTCTTTAAAATGATCGCCATGGTCCAACTTAGGTTTTTACGGAAAGAAAATTTTGCCCCGCCCACTTTTTTCGATTTACCTAAAATCAGAAAACGGCGCCATCGAGTTGACTAATTTTTCTTTCAAATGTTCGTATTAATCAACTTTAACTTTTCATCGAAAGAAAAATTTACCACGCCTACTTTTACGCCCACTTTTTCTATTAAGCGCATAACTGGAGAACGGCTTGACCGATTTGGACGAGTTTTTCTTTAAAATGATCGCCATGGTCTAACTTAGGTTTTGCGGTAAGAAAATGTTGCCCCGCCCACTTTTACGCTCACTTTTTTAGTAAGATTCACAGCATATATATACATACATACAACCATATGTATTTTCAAATCAAAAGTAAATCAAACATATGTATGTATATGAACAACATTTTAATTTATAATATTATAATGATGAAACAGAACTGGGGATGAACGATGTTTTACATGCAGTTTGACGTGAAATTTTGCCAGAGAATGCGGTCGTGAAATAAAATCAATTTTATTTTGAGGACGTTTTTTCTAATGCTCTCACATATAGACACTTATCCTCTTAACAATGTGCCATACTTTCATTCAAAAAACTTTATGATAGGTATTTCATGGATTTTTATTTAAAGGCCGTAAATTTCGTTTAAAGATCAATTTAAATCGTCTGGTAATACAACACTAATGTTTGCTTAGGACCAGCAACGCGGACCGGGTCAGCTAGTTTAATATAAATATAAATTGTTAAAAATGAAGTTAAAGTTTGATCAATTTAATGGTCACGCTTTTTTTTTGGATTTTTTCGTCAAATATTTGTTAGGTCTGAACATACCTTTAGTCATAAAATTGTATCCTCAATTTGCATTGTCCGCTTTTTTATACAAGACCTTCCAGTGCACCGAAAATTATTTGAAAAAATGGTATCCTTACACCTGTACCTGTAATTTTTCTAATATCCAAACAAAATCCAAAAGTACACAATACAAAGTGAATATCACTTGTTTTGTTGGGTTTTTTTATTTTTTGTTTATTTATTTTTTAGTTTATAAAATTAACTGATTTAATGGTATGTATGCATTTTTTATAAAATAAAATGTGTCTACATTAACCCTAACGCTTCTATTTGCATTGATGTATTATCATTTACAAGCTGTAGGGTTCAATTTTTTGAAAGCGTAGGGGAAAATAGGGATCTTTTTAGGCTACGTAGACGCAAAGAAAAAACATGGTTGTGGTAAACATATTCTAAGAGCAACATATTATGATAAGATTAATGATTGTAGTCAACATATTACGATTATTATTGAATCATATTATGATATATTACGAATATATTTGGTATATTGTTCCCTTAATCTTTATTTGTTTTTATTACATCATATTATAATTTAATGTAATCATATTATTATCATGTTGATCAAAATAAGTTAAGGAGTAATCATATTATTATCATGTTAATCATAATAATTTAAGGAGTAATCATATTATTATCATGTTAATCATAATAATTTAAGGAGTAATCATATTATTATCATGTCAATCTTAATAATATGTAGATTAAATCTAAGACCAAAAAATATTTTTAACATACATTTATGCTTATTCACTTACTGGCAATCTTAACATAAAACTGTTACAGACATTTAACATCATATTATGATGCAAATTTAAACATAATATTTTTAACCTATTTTTGTCATAGGTCGCAATTATTTATAAATTATTTTATAGAATTTTCAATCTTTTTCTCTTAAATAACACAAATCAATATTTTTGCACCATTTTCAAAAAATATTAAAATTTTTTTAGCATTGATTTTTTATTTTGTGATACTTTACAATTTTTTTTTTAATGTATAACTACAATTTCTTTATTTTTTAATATCTTTAAACTTGGTTTTTTAATAGGTATTTTTTTAATTGTTCAGCCACTGAATAACAAATAATTCGATAGGCACATGTAAAACAAACGACACAACTGATACAAAATTATTTTACAAATGGCGATAACAAAATATTATTAGAGTAAAGATATTTTGTTTACATCTCAAACATATTATGAGTACACGTATAGAAAATGATCATGCTATGGCTATTTAATATCATTAAATGATTGTGAGGAAAATAATATGTTTTCAAAGTTATCATTATTTAGTTGTATTTAATTTTTTATTTGACCTTATTTAATTTAATAAATGTTTATATTTATTAAAGCTCTAGGTCTTTTTAATATTTATTTTTTTATTTTCAATATTTCGCTAACCTTTGGTTAGCATCGTCTGGAAATTAAATATAATTATAATTATTTATTGAAAATAAAAAAATAAATATTAAAAAGACCTAGAGCTTTAATAAATATAAACATCTATTATTTGGTTGTTATAAAAATAATTATTTTTCAGTGAACCATACTTCAATTTATAATTGGGATAAACATTGACATGTTTACAGTAACTATAATATTGTTGATATTAAATAAAAATAACAATATTTTGTTTACGGCAACAATATATTGTTACAATAAACATAGTGTAGTTTCCGTAATCATGCCCAACCATATTTTTTCTCTGTGTGTAGAGACTTCTCAAAAAGTCTTTAACATCACTGCCTAGACCCAGCTTTAAGTATACCGAGAAAGTGTTTCTGAGTCCATCTAACGATATCCGTCCGTCCGCTGGCGGTCCATGTAAACCTTTAAGTGCCATAACATCCTTATAAATGCTCACGATAGCTATTATTCCATGACAAAATGTTGTACCAATATTAATCAATGCTGGTAGTACCAATATTAATCAAAGAACATTGACATGAATCTTTACTGACGGGTCCATGATTGCCCGTGGGTCCCAAATAGTGTACACTTTCGAAAATGCATTTTTAAACACAGTGGTGTAGGGTATCATATGGTCGGACTTGACCATATGACTTGTTACGAACGGCTTCCAGTTGTCCCTTAACTGTTTCTTACTTATCTAACAGAGATAAATGAGCAAAAGCTCGGTTATTCGAAACGGTTATGGGAACCGGTTGTTTAAAAAAAAACTTAAAATCGGTTTCTAGAAAAGTGCGTTTTTAACTATTTTAAATCCGGTTTTTGGAAAATGTCGAATAGTGGACAACTTTACTTGGAAGTAACCATTGTGGGGAGCACTGCTTGTCATAATCACTCACTTTTTTAAAATATCCAGGTTCGTTTGCACGCCCAAAGAGTAAGTTTAGGGTTAATAAGTTAATTAAAAATCATGTGGTTAATGTATCATTTTGATGAAACGTTGTTTTAACACATTTTTTTTCTTCTATGTTTTTGATAATTAAATATTATCAAACGTATTATTAACACCTTACAAAAAATGGCAAATAAATTAAATTACTTTCGAGCTATTAAACAGACTTATAAATGTTAAAAAAATGATTAGTTTTTGCTAAAAATCAACCATCTGGCGTATAATTAACGATAAGGGGCTTACCTTATCGTTAATTAATCGGTTTTGTTTTGATATATATTTTTTTTTAAATATTTGGACGTCATATATAAAATATAAACTAATGATAATTAATCAAATCTTATTCTAATTGATTATTTTATGTATTGCCCGTGCCGGACGAAAATTTTCCCCATCACGGTTTCTATGCACGTGTCTAAGTGTTTAGCGCCTGCGGTATCTCTTCTCCTGAGGCGGGTGTGGCCACCATTACTTAAAATATTTCGAGCTAGAGGATTTGGGTAAAATGCAAGCCTTTTTAAATAATTTTCCCGAAAATTTCGTGATCTGATATCACATTGAGATCCTTGTGAATATTCGAGTTTTTAACGTATCAAGGGGCGGCTGCGACTATTAAGGTAGAAGTACATAAAACGCGTTAGTACGCGAGCGCTCTGTACACTTCTGTCAAAAAAAGTTAAACTAGTGTTTTTTCAACATTTTTTATTTTTCGAATTTATTCTATGAGTTAAATTTCAGTTATGTATTTTATAAAGCTTTTTGTAATACTCCTATTCCTTAAATTTTTAGGATTGAAAAATAAAAAATGTGGAATAAAATAAAGTTGCTTATAAAAAGAAATAATTCCCAATAACTAGTGTTTTTTCATAGAACAAGTTACACAAAAAACATTTTGACGCGTTTGCGGCAAAAAGTTGGTTAACTTGAAACTTTTTAACGCGTTGTGTATTTTTCACAAATAATCCACTGACAATAAAAAAGTGTTAAACAAATAAAAAACATCTGAAAAAAGCTTATTTAATGCGCGTTGTGTAACTTGCCATTTTTCATGCGCTAAAGTTTTTAAACGCACGAAACTCGCCGACAAATTAACGCGTGCCATGACTTCTACCTTTAAGAGAATTTTATATCGGAGCCTTTGATTTTTTTCAATACTAAAGGCCGAGGCATTATCCCATAACTGAATACCGTAGCACCAGATTGGCTTTAATATATAATTGTAAAGTAGAAGTTTACAGTCCAGAACTAAAGACAGAATTTTTTTATATAAGACAATTTTTTTAAATTGCCCTAAGCAGTGTGACCATTTTAGCATTTTTGCTGCTAAATTTAGCATTAACAACTTTTATTTAGCAGCAAAATTTTTTATTTAGCTCTTGGCATTTTATTTAGCATTTTAAAGCATTATTTAAAAAATTCGGATGGATATTTATATTGATTTTACTTAAATTTTTTTTATAAATTATAATAAATTTTGGCTAAAAATAGTTAAAAATTAAATTTCGAATGAAAATGGATAATTCTGTTCTTAAGAAACATCTGTCTTGTAACAAAATAGAATATTCAGGGAATATTAGAAATGCAAGACAGTAAGAAAATACAAATAAATTGCCAAAAGCACTACTAACTATCTTCGTGGCGTAGGCGTCCAGACAGATGTTTTTTTATTTGTTTAACACTTTTTTATTGTCAGTGGATTATTTGTCAAAAATAAACAACGCGTTAAAAAGTTTAAAGTTCACCAACTTGTTTTTTGTGTAACTTGTTCTATGAAAAAACACTAGTTTAACTTTTTTTGACAGAAGTGTACAGAGCGGTCGCGTACTAACGCGTGTTAGGTACTTGTACCTTAATAGTCACAGATGCCCCTTGATACGTTCAAAACTCGAATATTCACAAGGATCTCAATGTGATATCAGATCACGAAATATTCGGTAAAATTATTTTAAAAGGCTTGCATTTTACCCAAATCCTCTAGCTCGAAATATTTTAAGTGATGGTGGCCACACCCTTCTAAGGAGAAGAGATACCGCAGGCGCTAAATACTTAGACACGTGCACAGAAACCGTGATGGGGAAAATTTTTGTCCGGCACGGGCAATACATAAAATAAGCAATTAGAATAAGATTTGATTTATTATCGTTAGTTCATATTTTATAAATGACGTCCAAATATTTAAAAAAAAATATATCAAAACAAAACCGCTCAAAATTTATTATTAAACACTTTTTTCCATTTTAACACATGTTTAATTAATTAGGGAAGCCCCTTATCGTTAATTATAGCCAGATGGTATGCCAGAATGAAGACAGTTCACTTTTAAAAAAATGTCAAACGTGAATGTTGCAGCGTAAATTCCAGCTTTACGTGTTTTATATGAACTAAACAAATAGCACAAAACAACTACATATCGCACTGGTTTCTCTAAAGAGAGTCAACTTGAAATTTTTAAATTTTCACTTTTTGCAAGAAATCGATGTACAGTGATCATATCTGCCTACTGTAAAAATCTTACATCATTTTCTCTACTCTTTCGCCAAAAAATACAGGGGCCTGATTCTGGCAGTCGTAATCGAGTACTCTCTCGATTCGAAAGCAATTTAATATCTAAATATTTCAGTAAATACTAAACGAATCGAAATTATTTTTTCAGTGTTGTAAAGCATTAATTTGAGTTTTACAATACTGAAAAAATAATTTTGATTCGTTCAGTATCGACTGAAAGAATTACACATAAAGTTGCTTTCGAATCGAGAAAGTACTCGATCACGACTGCCAGAATTAGGCCCCAGGGGTCTTATCATCGCATTCGAGATCGAGTAAGCTATTGTATTTTTCTGCATACGATAGACATTGACGTATTGAAGGAAAACTCTAGAGATGTATTGTCTTTGGTTGCTCGATATCGAATGCAATAATCACAAATTAATTCGATATCGAGTGTCATGATACCAAAATAAAACATTTCGATCAATTTGGCTCGATATTGTATGCGGTGCTTAGACCCCAGTTGTATTCCTCTTTTTGATATAAAAGTGGCTTCTCCAGAGTCAACTATAGAGAAATATTTTGCGTTGTACCCAAATTTAAGATGAACTCATATCAGTTTTGTTTCAACTGAAGAAAAATTTTTTCAGTTGTGCTAGTGGTTATGCCACAATGATTTACTTCGATTATGTTCTATTTGCAGTTATACTGGCACAACTTGAATTGACACCATATATAAATGAACAAATTTCACATAAAGGGGAACAACTCAAAAAGCTTGTTATTTTTCGATAACTCCTGAAAAAATTACAAAAACATCTGTCGTATTGTACTTCTTACTCGTATTTCTTTACTATGCCATATTTTTTTCAACTTTCATTGTTAATATTAAAAAAAAAACATTGTTTTGCCTCTACTGAAAATTTGTAAATTTTGAGTTGACTCTCTTTAGATAAACCAGTGCGATATATTGTATGAACATAGACAACACTTAACTTAAACATAAAAAACAAAACATTTTTATTTTGTTTATATTTTGTGTGTTTTTCTTTTCTTTTGAGAACAAAACTTCAAATTACTGTCAGCAAATGCTAAATCACTGTCCAATTTTGACTGTCTGCGAAATTTGCAAGACAGTTTAATGTCCCTATATAATGACAGTATACTGTCGCTCATACTGTCATGTATAGTTGTTGATAGAGGACACTTACAAGACAATGTCGGTCATTTTGTCGTAGGTACACTTTGATAAAGTACAGCATACAAGACAATGTCGCTCACATTGTCGTGTATACGTGTTGATATAAGACACTCTACAAGACAATGTCGGTCATGTTTTCGTGGAAAGGCTTTAATAAATGACAACTGGAAAGAAAATATCGGTCATGTTGTCGCTTTTAAACTTCTTTAGAAGACAGTGTACTAGACAATGTCGAGTATTTTGTGGTCCACGACATTTTCCTCAAAATTGTCTTCCCGAAATCCTAAGCGAAAGAGGACATGTCATGCATAAATCGTTGATGACAATGTCGTCGACGGCAGTTTTGCCAACTGTGCAACCAAGACAGTTGGAAAAGTGTGCATGTGTTAGCGGAAAAGTTTGTATGAACTGCTACTGTCTTGCCAGTACTGGCAAATGTAAACGCCGTGTAAGAAAGCGAGCCAAGTGTTTCAAATCGTCGTGTGAGCATAGCATAAGGTTTCAGGTGTTATAGAATAGTGGATCAGACAATTTTTGTAAAGCTTTTTTTATTTTATTTTACATAAATCCTTTTATTCATGCTTGGCATACCTTCCTTTATTTGATAAATACATATACATATACATTTATGTATGTATTTATTTATTGTACACACATACATACATATATTGCATTAAACTTGAACTTGATTCTTTTTTTCAAATCAGAGGAGAAAAGATGATCAAAACCAAAAAGGCAAGAACCCCAATCATTTAAAACAGATAAAAACTTTTGTTGGCACTTGGTAATAAGACCAATGAGATTTTCTATACTATACACTCAGAAAAATGTGTTCGTAAGAATTACAGAAGTTGATTGCAAAGAAAAAAGCAAAAAAAAAATTAACAGCAACAGACAATGAAAACTCAGGCAAAAAGATTTATTTGTTTTATAATATATATTTTTTCGTGTTTTAATTTTTTAAAATACACAAGTTTGGTTAGAGGAAATACCACCTCCCTGTAGGGGTTTTCCACTTGTATAAAAAAAAAAAAAAATAAATAAATAAAAAAAAAAAAAACTGATGAAGAAGAAATATAATGTTTTGTTAGAAAAAAAAAAACAATTGTTGAATTTTTGTTGGTTTAATACTAAAATTTGGTTCTCTTGATTTTTTTTTGTGTACATTTTTTCGAATTTTTCTGGTTGGGAATTGTGTTTGAATTTTGTAAAACAAAAGCAAAAATAGAATGAAATTAAATAGAATTGAAACGTAATGAATGAAAGAATTGCCAACCAACATTTTGTTTTTATTTTTCTAACAATATTTGAAAATTTATGTAAATCAAAAAAACAAACAAATTATGTTCTTAAGTGTTTCTTGTACCTTGGTCGTGTTAAAAAGTACGTGGGAAAACATTTTTTAAAAGCAAAAAAAAAAAGTTTTATAACAAATTAAAAATTATTAAAAAAAAAATTTTAAAAAATTTGAAACAAAAAAAAAAAAACAAAACAAAAATAATCGATAAGTGATCACATAATCGTTTAAAAATTTATTACATAGTTTTTTGAAAAAAATTATAACAAGCTATTGCAAAAAGCAAAAAACAATTACATCTAAAGATTTAAAAATTTTGAATATTAAATTAAAAAAAAATTTATTTCAAATGTTGTCAAGTTTTGTTTTTTAAGAAAATTTGTTAATTTGTTTTTTATGTAATTGTTTAAAAAAATTTTTTCAATCCTGAAGACGTCACACAAAGGAGTTACGAAAATTCGAAATAAAAATAAAGATTAAAATTAAAATAGTCCATAAGCTTGAATAAATAGAAATTTAAAAAAAAATGTTTTAAACTTTTTCACATAATTTCAAAAAAGTGTTAAATTCTTACAAAATTTTTTTTAAAAACAAGTTAAAAAAGAAATCCTAACAATATGAGTGAAATATGGATGTATGGTCCGGACTATCCCGATGAGGGGGATATCTCCGATGAAGAAGAGGATGAGTACTATGATGACTTTGAAATACCTTTACCCGTCATAACAACGGGTACACCTTTGGATTCTCCAGAGCTGGAACCATTGAGCAAGCCCCATAGATTGGATATTAAAATTACATTAAAAAAACTTGAGGTAAATACATATTTATCAAAAATATTTCAGTTATGCCTCCCTGTTCAATGGATACAGTTTTATTTGCATAGTACATTTTTTTCACTCCCAAAAATATGACTGTAAACTTTTCTATCGATATAAGATTTAGTCTTGAAAATAATTTTGATTATAATAAATTTTAGACAACTTAAGAATTTAAAATAAGATTTGTCACTTTACCATAACAACTCATGACAGTTGGTCCCTCGATGGCATGTAGATCCCTGAAAACCGGTTTCATGGATAAAAAAAAGTCCTAAAAACAACATAAAAAAAAATAATTTGATAATAAAAAAAATTTAGAACTTTTTTTCGAAAATAATTTTCAGTGATAAAAATATTTCAAGAATTACTTTAGTATCATAAAGATGTTTCAAAAATAAATTCCATTCCATCCATTTATTAAGTCTGGGTTCACACTATGAAAGGTTTCTTTCAGAAAGAAAGGGGAGAAAAGAATTGCATGTACTCTTCCCCTCTCACCAATAAACTCAGACTTTCTGAAAGAAAACTTTCATAGTGTGAATTATGTCATGAGGTTCAGATTTATATAAGAGTTTTCTTGCCGAATATTATCTAGATGTCTACATCTGCAAGAGATTTTTTTTTGTCTTAATGTGTTTTAGCAAAGAGGGGAATTATATGGGACCTATGATAAACTCTGCCAGCACCAAATTTTTGTATGATTTAATAGCAATTATATCTCTATAAGTTATCGTCGCTAAATTTGAGACAAATAATACATTAAAACTATTTTTGGAAGTAGTATTTGTATAGGAGCGGCAGGTAAAAAAAAATGTTTGGTCTAAATTAAGTCTACCAACAAAATAGGATGGGCACAAAGACACTACTTCGGAAGGAAGTTTGTACACTGATAGAAAAGGCGTCATAACGCTGATGTATTTTGACATCATAACTATGACAAATGTCGTTTTTGACCCCATGGCACTTTTCGCCATGGGATGACACATTGTCATCACAGAAATGAAGAATCTGAGTCGGTTTTATAAAGCATGTCATCAGTGCGATGACAACCTGTCATCAAATTGAGTCATTGTAATTGATTAGAGAATATCATCATTTACTTACCCGTTACACATGTTTGTTTCACTTTTGATGTATTCCGCCATTTGTTAACAGAATAACTCTCAATTAAAAGACACCAGCAGCATGAACGATATGTTTTTCGTAATAATTCCCCTTTACAAATTTGCTTCTAATTTTACTTTTTTTAACATAAAAATAATGTTTATAATATATTATGACATGATATATTATGTCATCTCACTGATGACAGTTTGTCATCGCACTGATGACAGTTTGTCTGTACTGATGTCAAAATACATCAGCGTTATGACGCCTTTTCTATCAGTGTACACAAAATGTGGCATCGAATTAATGTCACTGTAGCCAAAGCAAAGATGACAACATTTTAGGATGACGATCGTCATTGGATTGATGTCACTTTTTTTCTGATGTTAGGGCATCATGAAAATGAAGATGCCTTTTTCTATGAGTGTATGGAGGCTATGTGAAAGGTTCTCATGGATAGGCCTAACGGATGGGCGGATTCTGAGTCGATTATTATACTAAAAGGTGGATCTAGAGCCAATATTTCTACTTACATCAAAACAAACGCTGTTGTGGGTATAACAACAATGGTAAAGCAAGAGCTAGAGCCACTGAGGGCTATTAATCAGTGCAAGGTTAACTCCTTTTTTGGTTTAAAATTTGCAAATCTATAAATCAGTAAACATATAAACCATCTGAAACGCATAAAATTGGGCGTTTAACCAATACAGACCAAACGAGTTTAAGAACATTTATCGTAGTGTTGCCACAATATTTTTTTTTAATACATGTAATATATGGGGCACCGATTTGAAGCTGTTGGGTTTAAACTACATATAAATTAAAGTTAAGTTCAACTAAAGCAGCGATTAAGCATTCACAGATTTATTACCCATTAGTGGGACAAAGTGGCATTTGCAGAGGCTGAGTCCTGGGGCCTAATTCTGGCAGTCGTGATCGAGTAATTTAACGATTCGAAAGCAATTTTATTTCTAATTCTTTAAATCGATACTGAACAAGTCGAAATTATTTTTTCAGTATTATGAAACTCAAATTAATGCTTTACAACACTGAAAAGATAATTCCAATTCGTTCAGTATTGACTGAAATAATTATATATTAAATTGCTTTCGAATCGAGAAAGTACTCGATCACGACTGCCAGAATCAGGCCCCTGTTCTTTCATATAACAACAACGTTAATTTTGATGACATCTTAATTATCTTATTAATTGCTTCAATTAAGGCCGAAACATTTGATATCAATCCCTATTACAAATTATAAATTACTATACCAAATCCTTGTTTAAGATGTAAAAGGTTTTTAACCATTTATTAAGCTTAATTAAATAAAATTGCACCCTCTTTAACAAACTCAATCAACATTTTTAGTCTTTTTCTTTCATTAATTTTTCCTTTAGAACCATTTGGCCATAATTATGGCAATAAAAAGAATACAACTACCAATTTCATCGTTCTTATTAAGTAATAATTATTAATAACAGTATTATTAAGTTCTCATACAACTTGAATAAAAGGTCTTAATTTCAACGGAAATAATAAAATAATGATGAAATTAAGAAGAATTCCAAACTTAAATAACACATCTTTCTAATAATAATCAGGTAATTAAAAGTTTATATCGCAATTAAGTTGTATTCTTAATTGCCACTGTGAAGGTACTTAATCCGATTATAGATATTAACTTATGGCTAATAAATCAGTGAATGTTTAAACGCTGGTTTAGTTGAACTAAACTTAAATCACTGTCACATGTATTATATGTAGTTAAAAAAAAACACGCGGCAACACTACGATGAATGTTGTCAAATTCTTATGGTCTGTATTGGAAGTTTGTTAAACTAACAAATGTGCCTGTTTTAATTATACTTTGTTTATTTAGTTTTATAAATTGAATATGTTGTTTCTGAAATGTAATTCAAATATATGAAAATATACACAGAAAAAATTATTAAATTTCTCCTATCACCAAATTTGTTCTAAATTCATAATATCAAACAAACAAGTTGTTGATTTTGCACCTATTACCAAAATGATTATATTGATTATTAAAAATTTTAAAATTTTTAAAAAATATTTTCAATAAATGATATTTTTAATTTTAATTAAAAAAGTGATCAAAAAACTTTGCCATTTTAAACAATGTGTTAATTTATTTAAATAAATATTGACAATTCCCAACAACAATTCTACATGTTTAAATTATTTTATTTTAAACGAAAAAAGTCAATTAAAATATTTTGTTATTTAATTAAAATTTTAATTGAAAATTTATTTCAAAACAACTAAAATGTTAATTAAATCAAAATTAAATTTTTAATTTTTTTCAGCTAAAAAAATTATTGATTCAATTATCACATTAATTAAATTAAAATACATTTTAAACCATTTTTTTAATTGATAAAACACTTTTTTTCTGTGTATTTTTTCATTAATTAAATAACTCTTATAGAAAACACAGCAAATTGTGTACGTGATTTAATAAAGCTTAAACGCCCGATTTTATGCGTTTATGTTTACTGATTTGTTGGTTCAAACACATTTTAAACCAAAGAAATGGTTAAATATACCAAATTAATGGAAAAGGGAAAGAGTTCCAAAGGTAAAAGGTACAAAAATTACCAGCTTTTTCTCATTAAAGGTGGCCGGAAAGTACACTATCAGCCATGCCATAGAGTACAATGCCGTTCGGAAACAGAATCCATTCCGTCTTTTGCTGCTTCAGAAAATTACGAAAAAATTTTGCGGAATGAAAACATTTTTGTTTTCATGAATGAGATGGCAGTTTTCTGTATCTTCAAAATATACTTTTTATCAATAAACAAATATGTTTTCATCGGTTCCGAACGGAATCATATCGAACGGAATTGTACTCTGTGACATGGCAGTATGTGTTAATTAAGGCTTTTATCTGTTTATATCCAAATTTATCAAAAAGAGAAAAAAGTACAAGCCTTTTTAGCGCATTTTGGAGAAAGAGAAAAAAATTCAATAACATGGGTCTAAAATTCAAGCTTAATTGCTTGAAGACGTAAAGTGACACTTCTGTGGAAGTGCCCATATACAATCAGCATAGCAACAGTAAAAATTATTTTCTGTTTTTACCTTCTAAAAAATACCCTGTGTTTTAATCTGGGCCATATGATATTAATCGACCAAATTTCATCCAAAACCATTAAGAGGTTTTCGCGTGATTGCGCCACAAACCTACAAGCTCTCAAGCTTACAAACAGATAAACATTCACATTTATAAAATTAGTAGTATGAAAGCATCACTTCTGTACAGACGTTCACCATAAAATATGTACTACAAGTCTCTCTAATATCCTTTCAAATAAACTTCCTTTATTCCAAGTTCAATAACAATCTCAATAAACTAAAAATGCTATAAAAACGAACTTCCGCTTCTTAATTCTAATTCAGTTTTAAAATAAATTTTCTCATTTTCCCATTTGCTTCACATCTAAATTACATTTCCATGCAAAATCTTCCTCAATGCAGCCTGATAATAAAACTATAAGAAATCCTTTTCTAATGCAGACCACACACCTTGTGCATTGGTAATTAACCGGAAATTTATGTGTTGTTAAATAAATCAAAAGCAGCTCTGGCTACAGGTGCTACAAAAAAAAGTTAAATCCCACACCAAAAAGATTAAGGTTTCTATACAGTGTGTGTGTTTGTGTGCCAATTGAAAAGCAAGAAAACCAGCAAACTGCATTTAGTGTTTGTTTGTTTGAAAATAATCCCGGACTTCCATTTGCTTACATACAAACGTCGTATAAACAAACAAATATCCTTTAAACCCAAAACTCCAAAGAGAACAAATAAAAGAAATAAAACGAGAATATTCTCTCATAAACATACGCAACCACTTCCACGTACTTGCTTATGAATGGCTTATGGAATGACATTAACCTTTAGGAAAATGTGAAAGAAAAAAAGCTTTTGTTTGTTGGTTAAACTTTAAATAGAGAAATGTCAACAGCTGTTTCTGTGTTAAAGCTTTTTTGGAGCGTAAGCTAGAAATAAATAAAAGAGACAGAGAGCACTAAAAAAAAAGCATTCAAAATAAGTTTGCAGTTTTAACACTAAAATACAGTAAAAAAGGAGCAAATGCAAAGAATTGAGTGAATAGTATTATTTATATGTTTGTGCAGATTTTTTGAACTGACTAAAAATAATGATCCTAAAATGACTCTATCGACATACTAATTGGCTCAGAATTTTCAAGTTGATTTATGATAACTCAGTTGGCACTTTAGTGATCTAAGTCATCGTTCAGACTTGCAATGTTTGTTGCTGCAATTTTTGTGAAATTCTGTTTTGAGATTGCATTAGTGTCCAGATTATGAAATTATAGTTTTGCAATTTTTGCATTTTTTATCTTGTCTTTGATCTTCTTCTTTTTATATTTTAAGTTAAATTGTATGAGAATAATAAAACAAAACAAAATAAAGTACATGAAACTAGATACAAATGTTCATAGAAATTTCGTTTCATAATCCTGCTATAAACCTACAATATTTTTTATGAATATGGGGGTTAGTTTTTATCTTCAAAATTTAAATAAAACTCTTTTACGGCGCAAATAAATTTTTGTGGCGGTAGCATGTTCTTTTGAAACCGAGAACTACATTGATTTCTGCAAAAACCAAATTACATGTACGTTTGTGACCGAATATTATAAGCCTTCTGTAAAATACCAATATTGACAAACATGCACAATTACATGTGACTTGAAACATTTTAAAGTCAGATGTAAAAAACATGTCGTGTACATTTACCTTTATTGAACTTTCATTTAGTCATTCCTTGTTTGAAAAGGTCGTCTAGAATGTATATTATAAAATATTTCACATATTTAAATTTCCATGTGATAAAGCATTAATCTAAATAATTTTAAGAATAAATTCTAGAGGCCTTCGAAGGCGATGCAGGAAGGCAAGGCCTTGGTCTCCAATGGCACACCGTGTAAATTATAAGTAAAATTGGAATGCGGCCAGGAGGCCTTATGTCTGCAAAAGAGTTTTTAGGAATTCTTCTTTACTTTTACTTTTTCCCGCTGGGTTTTTATTTTAGTTCTAGTTCAGTTTTTATCATATTTAGCTCAATTTAAGTTCAGTTCTAAATCAGTTCAGTTTTAGTTCAATTCTAGGATAGTTCTAGATGAGTTCAGTTTCAGGTTAGTTCTATTTCAGCTTTTGTTTAGTTCTAGTTCAGTTCTTGTTCAGTTCTAGTTCTAGTTCAGTTCTAGTTCATTTCTAGTTCAGTTCTAATTCAGTTCTAGTTCAGTTCTAGTTCAGTTCTAGTTCAGTTCTAGTTCAGTTCTAGTTTAGTTCTAGTTTAGTTCTAGTTTAGTTCTAGTTCAGTTCTAGTTCATTTCTAGTTCAGTTCTAGCTCAGTTCTAGGTTAGTTCTAGTTCAGTTTTAGTTCAGTCCTCGTTAAGTTCTAGTTCAGTTCTAGTTCAGTTATAGTTTAGTTCTCGTTCAGTTCTAGTTTAGTTCTAGTTCAGTTCTAGTTCAGTTCTAGTTCAGTTCTAGTTCATTTCTAGTTCAGTTCTAGTTCAGTTTTAGTTCAGTTCTAGTTCAGTTCTAGTTCAGTTTTCTAGTTCAGTTCTAGTTCAGTTTTAGTTCAGTTCTAGTTCAGTTCTAGTTCAGTTCTAGTTCAGTTCTAGTTCAGTCCTAGTTCAGTTCTAGTTCAGTTCTAGTTCATTTCTAGTTCAGTTCTAGCTCAGTTCTAGGTTAGTTCTAGTTCAGTTTTAGTTCAGTCCTCGTTAAGTTCTAGTTCAGATCTAGTTCAGTTCTAGTTTAGTTCTAGTTCAGTTCTAGTTCAGTTCTAGTTCAGTTCTAGTTCATTTCTAGTTCAGTTCTAGTTCAGTTTTAGTTCAGTTCTAGTTCAGTTCTAGTTCAGTTTTCTAGTTCAGTTCTAGTTCAGTTTTAGTTCAGTTCTAGTTCAGTTCTAGTTCAGTTCTAGTTCAGTTCTAGTTCAGTTCTAGTTCAGTCCTAGTTCAGTTCTAGTTCAATTCTAGATAAGTTCTAGTTTAGTTCTAGTTCAGTTCTAGTTAAGTTCTAGTTGAGTTTTAGTTCCGTTCTAGTTCAGTTCTAATTTAGTTGTAATACAGTGAAAGTTCAGTTCTAGTTCAGTTCTTATTTTGAACTCTGAGTAATGGTTTGGTTAGTGTTAAACTCAAAAAGGAGTCTTTATGCTTCTTTGTTTGCAAACAGAACTTTTACTTTTTTGCAATAATATTTTGGCGCTAAAGTGAAAGTTATTAATTGAGATGTCAACAATAACAAAAGCTTTACAGGACCTAATTTTTAAGCTTTCTATTAGAGTTTAGTTGCCCAAAGGCTTTTAAACATTAACCATGTCAATTCGCTTAGTAAAATAAAGGATTTTATTTAAATTGTCGAATAAAATTTTAATTAAAAAATCTGAGAATACAAAATTTAAAATAAAACAAAAGAAACATAAAATTATTGAAAAATTAAGAAAAATATATAAAACAAATTTAAGAAAGCTTTATAAAATTATTAAAAAAATTATAAAATAAAAGTCCATGTACACATATAAATTTCATTAAAATTTTAATGACAAAGATTGTCTGAATTTCGGCTTGTTTTTTGTTTCTTTTTTTTATAATGAATGTGTTCACACCATGATGATCACAATTAAGATAAAAATGCGTAATTTCCTTTTGTTTGTTTTGGCTTTCTCCGAAAAAGTGGTAAAATCTTAAAAGACCCTGTTGTGTAGCTGTGACTGGATCTCTACCTTTCTCTCTCTTTTTTTATGAAAAAATAAGATTTGTCATGATTAGAAAATATAAAATTTATACCGACATTCTGTTGTTGTTTTTATTGAATGACATAAAAATTAAAGAAAGAGACAAACAAAAATAAAATCTTGAATTAATTGCGGGTAATAAATTAACAACAATAATAAAAACGCCGTCAAAGGATTTAGAACTCCTTGAAACAACACCGTGAGCCATTTATGCAAAATCATTTTGGCTAAAAAATTTAATTGAAACAACAACAACAACTACAATAAAAGGAGTATAAATTTAAGAGTGAGCAAAGAGAAAAAAAAATAAAAATTAAAATAAATAAATAAAATTAAAATAATATAATTAGAAATAAGACCATATTTTGTGTAATTATATTTAATGGTAACGGTAATAATTTGTCGTTAACTCATTATTTAAACTCAAATTTCTTGGTCTGACAGAATAATAACATTTTCAATTAAGATTATAATAAAGAAATAATTAAAATTATTTCAATCGTCATACACGTCATCAGTTTTTATTATGCTGATGGACAATGGCAGTGGCAGCGGCAGTATTGCTGGTTCTAGCCACAATGCTGCCGATTCGGTGGATAATTGTAGTTGTGAGACTTTAAGTCGTACAACGTCGGCCAAAGAACTCAATAATGACGGGGATGACGATGAGGAGGAAGAAGATGATGAAAAAAATTCTACGGTAATAATTTAAAATTATTTAATTTAACTAGACTTAATGTAATATTGCGATAAGGCCCTTTAAACTGTGTATTGAAGTGATGTTGGGCATTAGGTATAATATTGATTGGAACTACATATGTATCCGCAATAGAGTGACTCAAAAACAAAACTTGTTGATGTACCCCCCTCAAAACTTACTTTGGTAAATTTTATGAAGACTCCCAAAATATTTTGGCTTTAGCGATTATCGCCCGTGAGCTCAACCCTGTCAAAAAGGGGTCCAAAGATGGTGTTTTTCATGAATAAAAAATGCGGTAAATTTTTTTTGTCCAATGAATGACCAAATTTAATAGATATTTAAGGATTTTTTGATTCTGCTTTAAAACATTTTAAATTCTAACCACAGACTTGAGATAGCGAGATGTTTATGTCAGTTTTTTTTTTGTTGAAAATATTAGATAAGTGTGAACATACCCCAACTCGTACAATATTTTTTTATATCGTCAGTTCACTATTGGTTTGACCTACCGACCATTTTTAAAAAAATTTAATTAGGTATGTTTGAATCCAAAACCAGTTTCACGAATATTTGTCTGGATTCTAAAATATTAAGCATTAATTTTGCTACATAGTTTTACTCCATACGCCATTGTTTGGCGAATGCAGCAAATTTCTCATACAAAAACGTACAAAATAAATTTCACTCTTGCTTCGCTTCATTGGCGTAAGCAAAAAAGAAGTTAAAGCGAAAGCAAAATAAAACGTCAACAACTCAATACACAGCAGTAAGTATACAGCACTATAAACGACGTTTTAAAAGTATATTCAGAAAACATACCGCGTATGCGGCAAATAACAATAATTTTCACTTTAAATAAAATACTACTAACTTCTTAGTTCGTTCATGAACATTCACAAAAACTTACATTTTTCTTCAAAACATATGCCAGAAGCAGTGGTGAAAAAACAAAAAATTCTATCGGGTTTATTTTGAGATAACTTCATGTAAACCTTCCTTGTCATTTTTCTCCACTACGACTTTAAGACATATGCGCCAAACCAATAATGAACCGACGATAGGTTTT
This sequence comes from Pollenia amentaria, assembly GCA_943735925.1. Taxonomy (NCBI): domain Eukaryota; kingdom Metazoa; phylum Arthropoda; class Insecta; order Diptera; family Polleniidae; genus Pollenia; species Pollenia amentaria. Next base: position 42,826,457 of record OX031006.1, on the reverse strand, counting down.
TCTAAAAGATAGATAAGGTAGATAAGAATATTACGTGTCGACTTTTTCCAAAAAATTGAAAGAATAAAAATTTTGAGTTAATCCCCTTTTTATTTGCAAGTTCAATTTAAAAACAAATTTAACAAAAATGCTAAATTATTGTTTTACAATTCACTAATTCAGAGCCATTTCAATTACTTAGCTATATTATATGCATATAAAAACAGTACTGAATTAAAATCATTGCAACGGATACAGAACAAAGCGTTAAGAGTTGTCTCTAACCTTCCTAGGACATATCCAACAGCATAAGTCTATAAAGATATATAAAAAACTATTTTACCAATTCGCGGCATATACAAGATGAAGCTGTTAACGTACGTTTTCAAATGCATACATAATATAGGACATCACACCATTTTCCTTTCAAGGAACCAACACACAGTTAACACACGAAATTGTAATAATCTGGCAGTATCCAGGTGTCGACTTGAAACAACCAAGCAGCGAATAGAATATATGGGTAGTCATGAATACAACAATTTGCCTATTTATTTAAAAAGTCTAACAAGAATCTCAACATTTAAGACAAATTTAAAAATATACTTATTGCGTCAAATAGAAGAATTGTTAATTGTTGAAAGTTTTGAGAAGTTCATTTAACTGAATTAAAATTTTTATTTTTCCCTTCTTTTATTTATTATTTTTTTTTTGTGTAATTATAATTATTTTTTTATTTTATCATTGTTATAAATTATAAAAAAAAAATTATATTTTTTTTTTTTTCTTTTTTTTATGATGTATATATAATAACTTTATTTATAAAAAGATTGTACTTGCCAACCTGCTTCAACAATGCCTATAAGGCGCTGAAGCTCTAAACTGCATAGATTTACGTACTGAAATAAATGAATTAATAATAAAAGGTAATAATATGTATTCACTAACCATTATATTCGTGTATTTTTTCACTTTGGCATACTTTTTATATTTGGCGGCTTTCTAAATACTATATTATATTTGTATTTTTTAGATAAGTTACGAATATGTTATAATATTTATTTCTGTGTTTTCTATGTTTATGGTTTAAAAGATATTGGGGTGAAAAAGTACTTCCAAATGCAGGCTACACCCGTTTACACTTCCTTCAAAACAGCCGAATTTCAAAAAAGTACCAGACACCTCACCACTTTTTTTTAACGAACAACGATAAGTATAATTTTCTTTTTTGTATCTCTTTTAGTTAAAGAGATATGAGGTTATCGAATTTACAAATGGTGTATGGTTGAAATCAGTTGACAAACAGAGGAGGAAAGTGTTCTATCCAGTTTTGCCTTTGCCGGCTTATATATTGATTGATTGTCATGATGAGAGACTCACCCTTATCATAGGGAAAGCTCAAGTTCAGGTTGGCAGAAATTCAATATCTTTTGTGATCAAAATTTGCAAATTTTATTCCTGTGTACTACAATATAAATTCGGCTCTGCCAATCACTCCATACAGCATTGAATATGTGGAGAAAGCACTAAACATACATATATTTTTTGTGTTTTGCATATGTGTTAGTCGCACATTTGAACGCTTATAACCCCGAAAATAGAGAAAAAATTTTAATAAAATATATATTGTGCACTTCTGTAAGTAAATACCTTTAAAATGGTGTATCTTTTGTTCAGGTCGATGTACAAACAGAGGAGGAACGTGTTCTTAACTCTTTTGCCCTTGCCTGTTTATATATAGATTACATTTTAAAAAACAATGCAGTAGCTTTTGAACACCCACACCACAATAGTGGAGAGGGTATTATGCAGTGTGACCAGATCTAAAACGATTTTACAGCTAAATCTGACATTAGACATGGCCAAAAAATGCTAAAAATGATTTTAAAATATGATAAAAATAATGCTAATTTTTTTTTTAAGATTTTTGTTAAAAATGTATTACCAGTATGAAATTTTATTGGAACTTAATAAATTTAAGTGACTTATTTTTTAACGAAATTGAAATAAATGGTTATATTTAAACAAGTGGGTAGATTTTGGTAAAAGATCATATACATAAAAATATGTAGCACAGGCAGTTAAGATTCAATTTTAAGTTTAGGAATCCTGCAAATCTCTAATACATGCAAAATTAAAACGATTTTATTTCTATGCTATATTTATTTCTTTTAGTTGAAGAAAAATTGTCGTTTCAAAATTATTATTTTTCATATTTATTCTAAAAAAAAATTTCAAACATTTATACTATAGAATTTGTATCTAAATACAAAATGAAATTTCGTTGCACTTTTATATCGTAATATCAAAGTGATTATAATATTAAATCATCAAGATGAGGGCATTTCTAATATTCCCTTAATATTCTCTTTTTTTTAAAACAGTATAATTTTTTTTAACATAAGAATTACCCATTTTCATACGAAATATTATTTTGGGTACAATTATTTTTAGATAAAATTTATTATAATTTATAAAAAAAATTTAAGTAAACTCAATTAAATTATTATAAAATAATGCTAAAAAAAAGCAAAAAACATTTTCTAAAAATACCAGGTGCTAAATGAAAATTTTGCATCTAAATAAAATTTTTTAATGCTAAATTCAGCTGCAAAAAATGCCAAAATGGCCACACTAGTATTATGCGTTTGTGGTGAAGAGTGTAACACTAAAAAATAATGGTCCACCAATAAGTATACCGATCGACTCAGGATCACTTTTCCGGCTGGTTGTATGTCCATGTAAACCTTTTGCGCAAAGTTCAGTCGCAATTTTGAATATTATTTGATGAAATTTGTACAAAGATTTCAATTATCATAAGGACGACCCCTATTGAAAATGTTTAAAGCCCCTACGGAAACTTCTTATTATGTTGGTATTTAAAATATATTTGGACCAAACTTATTATACCGCAATGTAAATCACCTTACCAAATTTTGCCGGAATAGCCCCATATTTGACCATGGCGGCTCCTATAAAAATACTACTCCCAAAAAAGGCTTTTAAAGCCATAACTTCTTTATAAATGTTTGAAGTGACATAACAATTTAAGACGATAACTTTTACGATAGCTACTGCGTTATGTTCTAGTAGGTCGAAAATTAACCAAAGGTCCCATGTAACCCCTTCCTAAAATCATTTAAAGGTTTTCAAATCTCATATAGATCTAGATATTTAGATATTATTCAGTACAAAGAACTTTTACAGAAATCTTAACTCCATAACATAATCTTGTTCTGACAAGTCTATGATAGCCCATGGATCTCAAATAGGGTTCACTCTCGAAAATTAGTTTTTTAATACTGTGGTGCAGGGTATCATATGGTGGGTTTGACCGACTATATATTCTTAATTGTTTTACATTTATTTTCCCCTTTTTCCCTCGAGTATCTTTCATGGCATTTCGTCTATTCATTACCTATTTTGTTATTTATTTCAGTTATTTTCTAAACGATTGTATTTTTATTATTTATTTAATTTCTCTTGTTATTTTCTATTTAATTTCAATATTTATTTTGCATTTTTTTTTTGTTTTGCTGAATATAGTTATGAGTATATCGTCAACTTAAATGTAAACGGATGCAATTTCGCTTTTTTTTAGGGAAAAGCAAAAAACTTTGCAAAGTCAATAATAATAAAGTGTTTCTTGCGTTTGCATTCCTTTAGTAAAGTCAATACTTTTGATCGCGGGGGTCTAATAATTTGCGTAAGTTTGATAAAACAAATAATAATGAATAAAAACCTGATTTGGAATTTTTGTGTTATTATGTTCTTTTGTTTTTAAGGTGACGATATGACGTGTAATTAGTTAGTTAATTATTAAATCACTTGGACATTGAGATGTTTCATTTAGTTGTAAATTTATTTTTTTTTGTACTTTTCATTTAAAATTAGCTAATAATCTTGAATTGCACTCATTTAAATAATAATAACACTGTGCTAGTTGCAAAAACTGGCAAGCGGGGCAGGGCACCTGGCTTTTTAATTCAGTTACGCTGAATCCAGTGGTGCTAACCGGTTTTTTGGGAGGAGAGTGCACAACATATGCATGTATATTAGACCGGGTTGACCTCCATACAAAAAAAAAAATAAGTTGTGCCAGTCAACCCCTAGAATGAAAGATATGCCAATGAAGTTTCTAAAACAGAAAAAATTTTTTTTTTGCCACGCCCCAAAATACAGCACTTTTGGTTTTTTTTATGTAGCGCTGCCATTTAAAGTCCGATCTTATTATATCACATATCGTTGTTCATGGGTTGACAGTGGCTTCATTTTTGCCTTTGGTGACTTTTCAATCCGACATCAAACTCTGGGCGCCACTTATGCCATCTCGGATACTTCCCCCAAATATAAATTTTTTTTAAACGTGCCAAGAAAGTCCTTGTAAAACTAAGTATGTCTAGCTTTTATTATACTCACTTTTATGCCACGCCTCAAAATTGAGCCCCTTTTTCCTTTTCACATACATATTACATTAAATCAGGTAGAAGCCAATACAAAAACCAAAAAAATATCCACCAGCGACTTCATATAATAAAAGTCATATATATTCAATTTCAAGAGCTTACAAAATGCAGCCATTTCTGTTTTATACACATATATAGCATCGAAAATTGAAGTCCAATCTCATCGTATCGTATATCATTATTAATGGCTAGAATATGGCTTCATTTTTGTATTTAGTGCTTTTCTATGATAATTATTATAACTGAGATCATTCCGTTGTTATGTTAAATTTTTATAAATAGAAGAGAAACCCTTCTGATTATTTGTAAGTCAAGTTTTTTAACTACTCACTTTTTACACACGCCCTTTAATTATGTTCCTTTTATTATTTCCTCACATAGCAATTACATCGCCCCTTGTAATGTGATCAAAAAATATCGCGTATATTTGCTAACTTGTATCGTAGATACAATTTTTTTAATTTCGGTATTTGTACTGTCAAAGTTTTCTGAAACTGCTTTAATTTATTTATTTTTTAATATTCAATAAAACAAATAATAATATTAATTTCAAAATCTAAATAAAGACATTTCTAAAAGAAAACATAATGCCAATTATGACACCTTGGCAATGATATACTATACGATGAGATTGGACTGTAAATGACGATGCTGTATATATAAAACAAAAAGGGCTGTAATTAAGGGCGTGGCAAAAACCATTTTTTTTAAGTTTTTCAAACTAAACCTTTTATTCTAGAGCATGAATTATGAAAAATTTTTTGGTTTGTATTGGCTTCTACCTGCTTTAATGTAATATGTATGTGAAAAGGAAAAAGGGGCTCAATTTTTAGGCGTGGCATAAAAGTGAGTATAATAAAAGCTAGGCATACTTAGTTTTACAAGGACTTTCTTGGCACGTTTAAAAAAATTTATATTTGGGGGAAGTATCCGAGATGGCATAAGTGGCGCCCAGAGTTTGATGTCGGATTGAAAAGTCACCAAAGGCAAAAATGAAGCCACTGTCAACCCATGAACAACGATATGTGATATAATAAGATCGGACTTTAAATGGCAGCGCTACATATAAAAAACCAAAAGTGCTGTATTTTGGGGCGTGGCAATGACCGACCTCCATTAGTATTTTGTTCTAAACATATTCTTAAAACACACTTGCCCTTTATCACCACAATTAGGGGGGCCCAAATACAAAAAAGGCGTTTTATTAAATTCTTAAATTTAATTAACATTTTTCATATTTTGTGAATAAAATCAAAAGTTGTAGACAGATTTTACTCACTTATTTTGTTTTTGCTTGTTTTGTTTGGATCTTTGTTTTCTATTCGTGTATAAAAAATTAGAAGCATAGTAGCATATTACATTTCTAATTTTTTTAATAAACAAAAATTTTGTATTTTTGCTGAAAAATTATTTATTTTTTTTTTGCCAAAAAAAAAAAATTATGTTTCTAAAACATTGATGTCCAGCTAATTATACAATTGTGGAAATTAATTCACACACATTCTTCACCAGGGTTGTCAGATTGATTTTGATCTTTTTCGCCAAATTCAATGCCTAAAATCGCCAAAATCGCCAAAGCATTTATTTTTTCGATTTCGACAATAATTTAAGTATTTTTAGAATAATTAAAAATATTTTTTCATAAATCCCAAAAAAAATTTGTTCCGTATCCCTAAAATCCGCCAAAAATTCAAAAAAAGTCGCCATATATTTTGTTTAATTTTTATTTAACAAAAAAGGTGAAATGTTTAAAATATTTTATAGAAGTCTACTTAAAGTAACAAAAAAAGGATTTTGCGGTAAGTATTAAACAAATATTGGATGTACAATATACATATTTGTATGTAGTTGCAGTTCTATTATATAACTAAAACGCTATATAGTTCACCAAGAAGACTAACTTGTTGTCTTCTTTTTTGAAATACATTGTGAAGGTAGAAAAGAAATGCAACATGTGCTATTTATATTCATATAACTTTTGGCTCGTAAAAACGTGTCGAAAACTTCATATCGCATTCTACTTCAAAGCAGATATTTAGTGAATTTCAATATTTCAATACAGGTACCTGCCGTATCCTTGTAGCTATAAATTGTTGGCCTAAACTGATCTTAATTAGATTGAATATCATCATTACAATTTTCTTTTAACAAACTGTATTTTTTCTATTGTATTTCATTAACATCCAAGGGTAAGTTAGGATTCATAAAAAATCTTTAAAATATATTTAAAAACAACAAATTTTATGTGATAATTTGTCACATTTTATAATGGAAAAATTTTCATAAACTTTCATTATATTCATTTTTAAAGAATTCTACTTATTACTTCTTTCAAGAGCACATTTAAAGGTGAAAAAAAAATTTCTCGAAGATTATCTTCATCAGCCATTTCAACATTATTTAGTTTTAAATACTGGTCATACATATGAATGCATAAAATTTCATACATTGAAATACTAGAATAAAAAAAATATTATTTCTTCGTTTTGAATTTAACAAATTTCAAAACAAATAGATGGCTCATCAAAAATAGCCAACAAAATCGCAAACTATTTTATAAATCGCCAAAAAATCGCCATGTCGCCAAATCGAAAATTAGGTCGCCAAAAGAGTTTGAAAATCGCCACGTTTGGCGAGAAATCGCCACATCTGACAGCCATGTTCTTCACACGCTGTCTTAAGCTCTTTCATTTAGTCCACGAGAGTACACAACTTAGTCGTCAAGTATCAATCACAGATTACACACAGATATGTCACGAGACGGATGATTTTTTGTCTCATAACTTTTTGACTAATAATTTAAAAATTCTTAACGCCGAATGTTATCTTTTTTAGATTTTTTCGTCTTCAAGTAATTTATGGGTGGGGGTTTATATATGTATGTCCTACGTTACTAACAGCACATAATTTTGCCATGACATATTAGCTATTTTTTTTTATCAATACATACCAATATTTATAAGGCAGTTATGACATTACAAGCTATTTTCGTGAGTGGTACTTGTATGGTAGCCATGGTCAAATATGGGCTCATTTCAACATTAATTTCGTAAGATAATTTACAGCAAATATTTGTATGTGTTTCATACAGCAGCAGATCAATATAAGTCATGCTTTTAAGATTTATATAGTAATTCAAAATAATTTAACAAAAATATTATTAAAAGCCTCAAACAAATTAATATATTAAATAAAAGATTAAAATAATAAAATCTGCTTCAATTTACCTAGGGAAGGTGCAAAATGCTCATGTTAATTTTTCGTATACATTATAAAGTAAATACAATTCCTGTAATGGATTCAGATGGCAGTCTGTTTCTAAAATAAGTTTAACAAGTGTTAATGGCGGTAAATATTTCTCAACTAAAGCATTTTAAATGTTAAAGTAAACACCAAATGTATTACAGTGCACTCGCGATAATATGAACTAACTAAAACCAAGCTAGTTCAATTTTGCAAGATTGTTCATATAAGCGAATGGCATCTAATTTCTCTTTAGAAACGTTTTTACCATAAAAATGAAACATTCTAATGCTACATTTTTGATTTATTGGATTTTAAAAACAATTTATTTTTGAAAAAGAAAAAAATCTTAAAGTAAAACTGCGAAAAAATCTGTGATTTACATCCGTTCAATAGCCTTTTAAACGGTCCGCGCTCCTTACTGTCTCCAGATATTTGATGCAAGCGAGCGCCCTTTCCCTAAAAGTTATATTTTTATCTCTCATATTCAAAACCATCGATCGGTATATGTAATACATTTTCAATTTGTGGGTACCCGGTACACGTGATTCGTTTTCCGGGTCAAATAAACGTATTGTTAGCACATTTAATATAATAATAGCCTTTTTAATTTTTTTCTTCCACATATTGCAAATTTTTTTTCAACCCAAATTTATTCGCTAAATCAATAATACTTGCACCTTTTCCCGTTCATATTATATTTAAAGATGAATATAGTAGAAATCCAGCTGAATGTGATTTTACTAACTAAAACGTGTATATAAGACATATTGATCGATAAAATCCGTTAAAATAAACTTAAATTCAGTTTCATTTCACTGAATTTTCACGACACGGTCGTATAATTTGCTTGTTGGAGAAATAACACAATGAAGAAATCCGTTAAAAATACAAAAATAAGTATTTTATGTTTTAAAGGTTTTGCACAAGTTCATATTTTAAAGTAGTCAATGGAAGAAAGTAAGTGTTCATATTTTGGAGTGCTCATATATTAGGGTATCATATTATCGCGAGTGCACTGTACTTTTTGTAATATTGGAAAAATATAGTTGAATATGCCGTAAATTTTTTAGATCAACGATATCTTAAATGGTATAAATTTTATCACTAATATCAAATCCTTATATTATTTGTTTTAAAATTAAAAAATTTCAAACTATAACTGACCTACACCTCAAAGAAATTACCCACGCTTTACCCGCGAGAGTAAAAATTACACCAAATTCGGGTAATTACCCACAAAGTGGCAACACTGCTGTGGTATCAAGCGACGAGTGCACATTCGGCGAATGCTTACATATTTTTTATATTTTTTTAAGAATACTTGTCTCTCTGCTGTTCACTAATACTAATATGAAGCACAGTTTACAAAAAAAAACCGTACTTCAAGATAATTTTAATGCGGTATTTCGGTCTTCTTAGTTTGTGCAATTAACTAAACCGTTTTTGAATTACGCGAATAAATGTTGTGCAACCTCCTCCATTTTCGAAATAACAGCATATCTCGAAAACAAGATCTAACCTAAAAAACGGTATGCACCACTGGATTCAGCGTACCCGAATTAGGTTAAAACGTCAGGTGCCCCACTTGTCATCATCGGGGTTTTTTTTTTATTTTGTAATGAATGTAGTCTAAGATTTTAATATCAGCTGGGATGTTTATATATATATATTCTCAGTCCTTGATCAATTCTAAGTCGATTTGACCATGTCCGTCTGTTGAAATCACGCTAACTTTCGAGCGACTCAAAAGAAAATAGCAATATTGTTGCCAAGTATTTTTCTAGTTCTCCTAAGCAGTTTGGTATTGAAATCCATCAACATCGGTTCAGTAGGATAAGAGTTCTGAATCAAAGTGTGGAGCAACCGCCCTTAAAAATTAATAACTTTGTTAAAAAAAACTAGCATAAATAAAGGCGGAATTCACATATTGATATGAGATTTTGCACAAATTCGTTCTTTATGACTAGAAATCATACCACAAATAATTTACCATAGGTATGCCATATAAAGTCAACGCCGGAAATATCCTAGCTGTCGGTGAAGGGTATTAAAGCTTCGGCACTCTAACTTGTTTTAAGTATTCTTATTATTTTGTTTTATATTACCTTTAAACTTTCACGTAAAACTAAATAAATAAATGCGGTCGATAAAGTTGAAGAATTTCATCAAATTTCGTTGTAACAACATCTTTGTTAGTAGTACAATGTTGAGCCGCATTTAAATCTACGCATAAAAATGCTTGTTTTCCTCAGCCATTTTCTTAAAATCGCCGATCTAGGGCTTAGAAAAATGACTTAACAAGGTTGCCTTACACAATTTGTACAATTTGGAATATCTTTTTCATCCGATATTTTAAACATTAAAGTAATTAGAAAAATATAAAATTAAATTTTGTTTAAAAGGATATCGTCCTATAAAACTCTTTTGAAGCACTCAAAAGAAAAGAATTTTACAAGGTTTCTAATTATTACCAAAAGATTTGCTTAAGGCCGTTATACACTATCCCACAAAGTCTTAAGTTTTTTTTCGAAAATGCTTCCCTGATCTAATTATTGTTTGAACATTTTCAAAAAACCATAACAACTTATCATGACAGGTTTGTATTGTTTTCAAAATACGTAAGACTTGTTGGATAGTGTAAAGCATCTATTAATAATATATTCTTTATTTCCATAAAGTAATATAATAACTTTTTGCTAGATTTTCAAATTAACCTGAATAAGTTTCACCTTCTGCAAAAGCCTAACAAAGTCTTTAAGATTTTGTAATTGAAGTTACGTTTTTTTTTCGATCACATATTTGTTGCACATTTGTTTTAAGGTAAGTAAATGTTTAAAACGAAAATAAAAATATTTTTTCTAAGAAATATAATTTATAAATTTGAAACAACATTGTTTCTATTTTACTAAGAATTTTATTCTAGTAAACCCCAAAGCCTATTTAATAAAATCGGCACAACTTTTGTTTTATTTCTTATTAATTATTTAATAAGAAACAATAAATCGCAGCATCAACTAAAATAAAATAATTAAATGCAAATCAAAAGCCGAAGAAACAAAACAAATTGACTAAGCAGAGAAATCATTTAACTTTCAAACTAATGACGAAACACAAGTTAGCGGTGAAACCACGTTGATCATAGTAAAATCATTATTGAATAAAAAATTAAGAAATTTAAGCCCAGGAAAAATTATTAATACAAGTTCAACGAAATACATAAGTGATAAATTATAATATTGGAAGCATTTCGGATATAAATTTTTGCAGCAAAATACCAAAATAGTGAAAAAATCTAAATATCATCAACTTTGCAACATGCAGCATAATTAAAAAAAATTTATAAAATTGTGTAACTATTCCATGAATTAGAAAAGCTTAAATAAAATTTCAAAGCGCTACAAAAAAAAATAATTATATAAAAAAATTTTATTTCAAAATGTACATAACCAAAAATTTCAAACAAAATCATAATCAAATACATTTGTGTTTCAAGCAAAATAAACAGCTGCTAAAGATTAAAAAATGTTAAAAAGTATGTAAAATGGCCTTAAACCCTTATTGCACAAATGTAAACCCATAAAATATTGCACATTGAAGTTAATTTTTAAAATTTTTTTTAATATCACTAAAAATATTTTTAAATTAATTTAGCCTACATCAATTTAAGTATATATAATGCTCGCCACAGCTTCGGTGGCATACCTCTATCCGATAGTCCATATTTTCTATAACTCTGAGAAATTTTAATTGAGGTTCAATCTCGTTAATGTGCCGAATTATCTCATCATTTAGCTCTTGAATTATTCTTGACCTATTGACGTACACGTGGACATATTTGGTCGTTTATGCTGACCAAAAAAATCACGAAGTTCACGAAATGAATTTTGATTTGAACGCCCATTTTTGTAAAAGTCTTCAACAATCTTAACGCTCTGCTCAATTGTGTACCTCTCCATGGTTGAATTTATCAAACACTGAAACAGAGAAATGTAAAATCAAGTTGGGCACAAAACTTGACGCTAAGATGTGACTTACAATTAACATCGTGCATTATGGTTGGACCCCCCTTTATTTCAACTATTAATTTATTTTACGCTGATATATAATATTTCTTATCTTATAAGATTTCTTAATTTATTGATTTTCGTACAGTAAACTTTTGTCGTTTTTTTTTTATTATTTTTAAGTTTTTTCCATGATTTAATTGTAAAATATTGTTTTTTAAACACTTCACAAGATTTACACTAAACATTTTAGTAGTAAGATGACCGGTAGTGCTAACCGATATATTGATTATAGTTTCTATTAGTTTATTAAGAGCAAAATAAAAAAAGTGACCGAAACCTTGAGTACATGTGATTTGACTCTCTCTCTCTAACTCATTATGTCTCTCTCTCTCTCTCTCTCTTGCTCATTAATTCAATCCAGTGTGGCCATTTTGGCATTTTTTGCAGCTAAATTTAACATTAAAAATTGTTATTTAGCTGCAAAACTTTCATTTAGCATTTTTAGAAAACGTTTTTAGCTTTTTAGCATTATTTTTTTTTAAATTTGGACAAAAAGCTTTATAAAATACATAACTGAGATTTAGCTCATAGAATAAATTCGAAAAATAAAAAAAATGTTGAATATAATAAAGCAACTTATAAAGAAGATATAATTCCAAGATTCTATTTGTTAATTTTTTTTTATAAATTAGTTATAATAAATTTTGACTTAAAATAGTTGTACCTAAAATAATTTCGTATGAAAAGATTATACCTTTTCTTATGTTAAGAAACATCTTAGCAGTCTTTTTTTAAAAAACAAAATATTCAGGAGATATAAATAAAGTGAACTTAATTATATACTATAAAAGTCAATTATAATACAATATAAAATTTATTCAGGGAATATTAGAAATGGCCCTATCATGTTGATTGTAAATATTATTTGCCCTTTGATATAACGATATAAACGTACAAGGAAATTTTACTTTGCATTTAGATAAAAATTCAATAGTGTAAACGTGTGAAAAAATGGTTTGCTCTAAACTGCTAAAAAATAGTAGTTCTATATCTTCAACTTTTCTTCAACTATAAATAATAAAATTATAAATTGCTTAAATTTAGCATGTACCAGGTGTTTGCGGTCCCGACAAATCTCAACTACCTGCGCTTCATATTTATGTGTATCCGATGATTTACCAAAATCTACCCACTTGTTTAAATATAACCATTTATTTTACCAATTTCGTTAAAAAATAAGCCACTAAAATTAATTAAGCTTCGAATAAAATTTCATACTGGTAATAAATTTTTAACAAAAATCTTTAAAAAAATTTTAGCATTATTTTAGCATTTTTTGGCCATGTTTAATGCCAGATTTAGCTGTAAATTTTTTTTTGATCTGGTCACACTGATTCAATGTAAAATTGTTGCAAGTGTGCAAGGCGAATTCAACTACAGGTGGTGTCTAAACGCCATCTGATTTTGACAGTTCGAGCTACTTTGTTTTGATTTGTTAGGAATGGTTGACATTTTGGACAGTAAACACTAACAATGTAATGCAAAAAACCCTTTGTTGTTTCTGTTGTTTTTGGATTGTTGTAGTATCGACACCACCTGTAGTTGAATTCGCCTTGCAAGTGTGTTAGTAAAAAAATGTTTTTTTGTTAGTTTTGGTTATCCATTTCTTGTTGCGATTTTTATCATATCGTCTTATTAATAAGACGATAATTATTGTTTTATGTATATGCATGTATGTATGTGTATTTTGACAGCGCATATTATCAGATAGTAGTTATCATAACATTTATTATAATACTAACACTATTTGAGAGTTCATAATTAAGATAATACTCTCTGCGATTAAATTTGACGTTTGCTAATATAAAAATCGTATATATTATCTCAGGTGGAGACTCTGTGTTAAGCCTGGTACTCTGTTCAGAATTTCGTGAGAAATGTTGTCAAAGTCAATATACAAAAAATTTCTGTGCAATACAACCGAAAGAGTTGTACTCTATTTATATTACTAAAAACATTCGAAATGTTTCTAGCAATATTTTTATTTTCCGTGCGAAACAAGTGCATCTCATATTATTTCGCACGCAATTTCAAGCAACTGCTTATTATTTCTTGTAATTTTTTATTTGGTTTTTGTAAAGAAGTTTTTATAACAAGCGTTTCACAAAGAAAAATGTAGAAAAGTACTAGAGTTAATAATAAAATGAAATTTTTTCTTTTTTGATTTGGGAAATTATAAAACTAATATTGTTTTACATTTTTTATTGACAATTAAAAAAACATAATTTTTGTTTACCTTCGCAAAACAATGTGGTATAGTTGCAGCTAATAAAAACGTTATGTTTTGAAAAATCGCGAGATAGAAAATATTGATATATGTCAAAATTTTCGTATGAAGTAATCAATGTTGCACAAAATTTTTCGCAAGTTAGAAGAGAATAATATATTAATTCATACTGCAACATGTTGCAGAGCAAATGTATATTATCATTAATTTCCGTTCTCAATTGTGTTATTGTTATTTACATTTTTCCTTTCTCATTTAATATTATGTTTAAACTTTCATTTGATTAATATTCCACTTATATTATTTCGCAATTGTTAAAAAATGTTACCAGAAGCATTTTGTAACTTTTTCACAAATTGAACAGAGTACAACTTTATCAACATAATTTCATAGAAATTCCACACAAGTTTTTTATATGAGTTTTGACAGCATTTCACGTGAAATGGTGAACAGATTATCAGACTTTAAGCATGAAACATATGTCACTTCAAATGCTTCGTCTGAATTTACACGTTGCATCTTTTGATGCTCAGCTTCTTTTCAATTCCCTTTTGGGAATATGATCACTCGCAGCAACCGGCGTCAACTTTCTTTGCTTCAAAAAAACAATTTTATACAAAGCGAACCAAAGAGAAAAAGAAAAGAAAAAAATTTACATGCAGCCATTGTTGTACATATACCTACGAATGAAAACACAAAGCTTACTGACCGACTACAGGCATCTCCGTACCAAACCCCTTTCTTCTTTCTTCCCTCTCCTAAAAACACAAGAGTTGGGCATCAAAAGATGAAACGTGTGAATGCAGACTTATGAACCTATAGCTTAATTTACAATAAATCACGCTTTTGCTTCTTAGTACCCTAAATTTAAATATTCAATAATATGACACTAGGTCAACGACAACTTAATACTTTTATTTTTGGTTTTTGTTATTTATTTTTTTAAATAGTTTTTTTTAAGTTACATGCATATTTTATTGTTGTGTCTTTGTTGAAGCTTTGATATTGTTACATGTAAGACCTGAGTGTTTTAAAATTCTTATTCACTTTATGGTCTTACTTGTATAATATTTTTAGCTTTTCTAAAGTATTTGGAAATCGTTTCCTGACGAGCTGGCCTAAGCAACCAGCGAAATGCGCATAGAAACGAGCTTTCCCACAACAATAAATTTCAGTGTTTTAATTCATAAATTGGGATTATTAGCACATCATTAATAAATGAATTAATTAATAAAATATTTCATTCCCGAAAATAATTTTTGATAATGATTCCTTTTCTGATTGATTTCTTTTCGCGGGTAATGACAATTCGAATTTTTTACGTTAAAGCCTAAATGAAGTTTAATAAATTTTGCATCATTTTATTAGCATCATTGGTTATTCAAATCTCTTAAATTTTCTTACTGCTGTGATCGAAATGTAGTAGGTGATAGTGGAATTTCAGCAGATATTATTACGCCCATCAGATCAAAAGTTTGGTGGGTTGAGGCGTTTTTCTCTCCATGTACACCAAGGAGAGAATATAAAGTTAACGGGGGTCTAATTAACATTTTTTTATAAGTGTGATCAATACCCGCCCCAGTGTATTAATTATGGAGTCTATAATAATATTTATGTAAAGAAAAGATTTGTTGTTTTGCAAAAGAGATTGATAAGAACAAGAATCCCCCAACCCGGCTGATAGCTAGCAATATCGTTCTTTCTACTTTCTCTACTAGAGCACAACTTGCCAAAGGATAGAATCAGATTTTCGAGCTGAATATTTGTCTGTTCATTACATGAGTTCGAATTGTTTTATTGGAAAAAATATGGTTAATGAAAAAGAAATCAAGTTGAGACTTTTAATACCCAAAGGCTTTTGTGTAAAGAATTTGATTAAATAAAAAGATAGATCACCAATAATTTACAATTCACTAGACAGCTCAGCTACATAAATACACATCCATGTGTAAAACAAATTAGAGAATATGTATATGAAGAACCATATTTAGCACACGTTATGTTAAAACATTTTTTTTTTAATTTGTTTAATTATTTAAATAGATAAATTTGAAATCATTTATCAAAAAAATTCATAAACAAGACTTTTTTGATTATTTATTATATTCATTTTTAATTGGTTCTTAGTAGTTAGCCAATTCTACAGTCAGCAATATGATAAAACAAAGGACAAGATGATGGGATCAACTTCGCTTTTATTATTCACAAGTGTTACACAAAATGGTGTCCCCCCCACACGCATACACAAAAACACCAGGGGATATAAAAACCGACTATTTTATTTTGTTAAAAAATGTTTAGTCCGGGGAAAACTTAAATTCGAATACAAGTCTTTAATTGCCATCTGAAATTTAATTCCAGTCGGAGTAACCGTTTATAAAATCCAGAATTATTTCCATTTTTTTTCAAATCTTACCACTGTGTGTCGTTGGTTCGCGTACTATACGTTAAAATTTTTGAAAAGAATTTTCTCAATAGCCGTTAGTCCTACGAAAAAAAGCACATATTGGTTTTTTGAAGGCAATTTCCTAAGCTTCACATTTGATAACAAGTATTTGTTCGCTAAATGTTACTGTTAGCGAGAATTTTATGAAAAACCTGTTTTTCTTGACCTTTGACTTTTTAGCGGCGCTTAGTTCGCCTTTTATTTTAGGGATGTTTCTTATAACCATAAAGGGAAGCTACGTGCACAAATTCAGCTTTCCCTTAAATATACCGAAGTTAAATTTTTTAATTTCCCATACTATTTGGAATTATGTTCAAAAGCAAGAAAAGTGGATTTCATATGAACAAAACCCGAGAGATATTAGACTCCAGTTTTATATCTCGTATGTGCTACTTCAGCTCTATAAAAAGAATGTCAGGTATCTACTACTTGCATTACAAATATATAAGTAAAGTGTTTGTATAAACATTAATAGTTTCATCGTCATCTTGTAGCGTTACAGCTCGGGTGAGCTTTAGATTGATCAGTTATTCTACTCCAGTCTTCTCTATTTTTTGCTTTTTATTGCTAGTTTCGAATACCCAATATTTTTAAGACGTCTTCCACACAGTCTTTCCATTTCGTTCGTGGTCGAATCTGACACCATAGTCTAGCATTGCCTTCTGCGGACTGCTGTTTTCCATGCGAGCTGCGTATTCCCCCCAGCTTTAAAGATGTGCTTTTATGTATTTTACGATATCTTCACCTTGACATATTCCCAGCAATCCATCGGTGCCTCTTTCAGTGTAGTCTCCATTAATATCACGCATAGGACCGACTATTTTGCATAAAAAGTTTCTCTAAAACATTCTAAGACGCTGCTGGTCGATTGCAGTCATGGACCAAGTTTTGCATCCATACGTTGCCATGGGTCTGATGATGGTTTTGTATCAATTAAAATTTTTTTTTTAAATATATTATATTTAATTAATGTAATAATTAAATCAATTATTTTTTTAATTGAAAGAAAATTAAAAATGTAAATTTGATTTAATTAACATTTTAGTTGTTTTGAAATAAATGTTTAATTAAAATATTCATTAAATAACAAAAAATCTTAATTGATTTTTTCGTTTAAAATAAAATAATTTCAACTTGTAGAAAAATTTAATTTTGATTTCATTATTATTTTCGTTGTTTTGAAATAAATTTTTAATTAAAATAATAATTAAATAACAAAAAATCTTAATTGATTATTTTCGTTAAAAATCAAATAATTTAAACTGGTAGAATTGTTGTTGGGAATTTTCAAAACCTGATCTATATTTAATTTAATCAATTAACACATTGTTTGAAATGGCTAAGTTTCTTGATAATTTTTTTTTTAATTTAAATTAAAAATATAATATATTGAAAAAAATATGCACAATTTAAAATTTTTAGTAATCTATATATACAGAAAAAATTAAAAATGTTCTCTAATCACTAAATTTATACCAAGTTCATTGAATCAAGCAAACAATTTGTTGATTTTGCACCTATTACCAAAATGTTTATATTGATTACTAAAAATTGTAAAAATTTAAAATTTTTAATATTTTTTAATTTTAATTAAAAAAATTATCCAGAAACTTTGTAATTTCAGACAATGTGTTTATTGATTTTATTAAATATAGCTCAGGGTTTGACAATTCCCATCAACGATTCTACAAGTTTAAATTATTTAATTTTTAACGAAAATAATCAATTAAGATTTTTTATTATTTAAATATTATTTTAATTAAAAATTTATTTCAAAATAACGAAAATAATAATTAAATCAAAATTAAATTTTTAGTTTTCTTTCAACTAACAAAATAATTGATTCAAATATCACATTAATTAAATTGAAATACTTTTTAAACAATTTTTTAATTGATAAAAAACTACTGGTAATTTTTTCTCTGCAATCATTTTGGAAATAGGTGCAAAATCAGCAAATTATTTGCTTGATTCTATGAAACTTTAAAATAAGAATATTTAAAAAATATTTTTGTATAGAGTATAAAAATTCAAAAAACGAAAATTTTTCAATCCCGAAAAATCCCGGGATTTCCCGTTTGGCATCCCTAGGCAGTACCAACGAAAAGTTCATTTTTTTTTGTACTTAGTTTAAGAATTTTATACTTACTTTAAGAAATTCCGATAATGATTTTCGAAAGTTATACCATTTAGGATTGCTGTGAGTACGTTTTAGTGTTATTCGTACTTGAATTTCTGAGTACGACTCGTACTTAAAGTAAGTATAAAAAGCTTAACTTATCCCGAGTGTTTTTTTTTCTGTGTACCTTAAGTTATTTTGCTATTTAAAGCCATGTTCACACCTATTGAATATTTGACGTCCTACACGTAACCACTAGATTTATAAATTTTTTTTTTGCTTTTGCAAAACATTTGGCTAGTTCAAACATCATTTAACATTTCCTAAATTACAATATACAATTATCTACAATATATCAATAACAATATCAATATATCTAAAGTTTGATCAACTGGTCACGCTTTTTTTTGATTTTTTTGACAAATATTTGTTAGGTCTGAAGATACCTTTATCCTTCTGCTATTAATCTATTTTGGCTTTTTTTATAATAAAAAAAAAACTAAAAAGGGACAAAACATTTAAATGTAAAGAAAAAATCGAATTGTATAGAAAATAAAATGTTCCATTGTTGTCTTCATCATATTTTCTATGCAACCCAATTCTAGACTTAAGTTCATTGACTTTTTTGAATGGCTCTTTTTGTTATTTTGTTTGCTTTCCACAACAGAAAGGTCTCTCATGCAATATTAAATCAACTAAGCAATTTTCATGAATTTGTTGGCAAAGATACACAGAGAGAAGTTCCAACACAAATAGTGTAAATTGTTTTCTCAGATTTTCATTCATAGTAAATAATTAATAAATTACTTGCTAAATAATAATTTTCATATTTTTTAAATTCAAGCAATATCTAAGAAATTTGAAGAAAATATACAGAAAACAATTCATTCTAAATAGTGTGAAGCTGTCCCCACAGAGGCAACGGCTGCCTTACAATGACCTTCTTCTATTTCGTTGTTATCCACATTCCGGTACTCGAGAACTTAGTCTGCATTCACACGTTTCATCTTTTGATTCTTAACTATTGTGTTTTAATGAAGAGGCAAGAAAGAAGAAAGGGGGTTGGTACAGAGATGTCTGTACTCTCACAGTACGCTTTGTGTTTTCATTCGCAGGTATATGAACAACAATGGCTGCATGTAAATTTTTTTCTTTTCTTTTTCTCTTTGGTTCGCTTTGAATAAAATTTTGTTGTTTTGAAGAAAAAAGTGGAAACCGATTGCTTCTTCAAAAGAGAATTTAAAAGAAATTTAGCATTAAAAGATGAAACGTGTAAATTCAGAACAAGGCGAATTCATTAGAAGGTGGGGTCAAGTCAACATATGGTTATTTTTTTCGGTGATCGATTTTTTAAAGTTTGTATACAAACTAGATTTTTATCCCTACAAGAAGACTACCGGTCATTTTACTAGTTATATGACCAGTAATGCTTAACGATATATTGGCTATAGTTTCTATTAGTTTATTAAGAGCAAAATGAAAAAACTGGCCGAAACTTTGTGTACATGTGATTTTGCCTCCCTCTCTAACTCATTATGTCTCTCTCTAACTTATTTCTTAAATGTAAAATTGTTGAAAGTGTGTTAGTAAAAAATTTTTTTTTTTTAGTTTTGAATTTATTGTAGGGATGAAAACTAAAAAAAATATTTTTACTATCAACATTTTTGACAGACCGACCACAAAAGCAGTGCTGTTGTAGAGTTAACCTCATCTTCTAGTGAATTCGCCTTGATTCAGATTTAAGACTTAAATTATTTGGTCAAATAACACGTCTGCATCCACAGAAAAAAAATTTTCAATATGGGGAGGTTAGCAATTAAACTATTTTTAAAGATCATCTTTACACACAGAAAAACATTAATTTAAAATTTAGTAAAGGAATTCAGTGAATCAAACACAAATTTCTTCAAAACAGGACGTATCACAAAAATTGTAAATTTAAACACAAACATTTGTAAAAATTTAAAACAAATCATTTTTTTCTTCAATTAAATTTTATACTATTCAATAAAAAAGTTGTTCAAAACTTCTTTACAATTTTTAACAATTATATAAACAGAACAGACAAAATGTTTATTAAGTTTGGACGTCCATTTCTTACAAATTTTTTGTTAAACCTTGGCTGGTACTCTGTTCAACACTTCACGTGAAATGCTGTCAAAACTCATATTAACCCCGGGCCTCCACGTAGCAATAGTTATTGCGGCAAACGTCAAATTTGATTGCTCCATAAACTTTGCGACGTGTGACCGCATATTGCCATGAGTGGCAATCCATTGCGCAATGATTGCTCTTCTGATTGCTTGAGCAATTATTGCTTAGAATATGGTGTTAACTCAGTTGTCATTTATCTGACATTTCATTTCTCTATACGTTTGCTTATGGCAAAACAATTTCACGTGTTCTCCAGCAATATAATCAGCAATTATTGCGCCATAATTCTACCTTTGTTCTGCCGACGTTTTTGCTTGTGCTTAGCAAAAATTAATTGCTACATGGAGACCCAACGCAAAAAAACTTGTGCGGAATTTCTATGAAATTATGTTGATAGAGTTGTACTCTCTTCAATATGAAAAAGTTACGAAATGTTTCTGGCAACATTTTTTTACAACTGAAAAATAGTATAAGCTGCACTTATTTCGCGTGGCATTTTAATCAAATGGAAAAAAATGTAAACTTAATATTAAATTAGAAAGGAAAAATTTAAATAACACAACCGGTAACATTTTTTCATTCATATTTACATTCATTTGTACATAATTTTTTATTAAAAAAAAAAAAAAATACTTTTTAGTAAAATTCTTGTGGGTTTTTTTACATGCGCAACACAATGTCGCATACTTTGAAAGATTAAAAACGTCACATTGTGAAAACTCACGAGTAAAGCCTGGAACTCTGTTTAACATTTCACGTGAAATGCTGTCAAAACTCATATGAAAAAAACTTTTGCGGAATTTCTATGAAATAATGTTGATAGAGTTGTACTCTGTTTAATTTGTGAAAAAGTTGCGAAATGTTTCTGGCAACATTTTTTTACAACTGCGAAATAATATAAGCTGCACTTATTTCACGTGGAATTTTAAGCAAATGAAAAAAGTTTAAAATCAATATTAAAATGAGAACTGAAAATCATAAATAACATAACCGGTAACAGTCTTTCATCCATATTTACTTTGATTTTTATTTAAAAAAATACTTTTTAGTATAAGACATGTGGGTCTTGTTTAAATAAGAAAAACAATGTCGCATACTTTGAAAGTTTGAAAACGTCAAATTGTGCAAACTCTCGAGATAGGTAACATTGATACATGTCAAATTTTTCGCATAACATAATAGATGTTGCTGAACATTTTTCACAAATTGGAACAGAGTACTAGGCTTAAGTTTTTAAATAAATTGATGTCCGTCCTGAAGCTCCTTCACTGCTTTATCTTCACTGCGGGGTGCGTGAATGTCGTGCCTTTGTGGCAATAAAGCAAAAATTATGGAGTGAGTATAGAAAAGTTAAAAATGTACATTTCTTTTCATGGAACCAGTCTTTTACTCTGTTATTCGCCTTTAGCATGCCAAAACACATAAAAAAACGTGTAGAATAGTTAAAAAAAATTTTAAAATGTCTTTCCGATATTGATAATTTTTAATCTTTATTATTTTTAAAACGGTTAGCATCACTGGATTCAGCATCCTCGAATTAGGTGCCCCGCTTGTAGCATGTTTGAACAAGCGCAGTGTTATTACTATTTCTACGCAAGATCATTATGAAAGTGTATTTTTACTGTCAAACTGCTTAATTTACTTAAGGCCTTAATCATGTAAAACGCAACGCCGCCAAAGAATAACACTGAAAGCACAATCAATGTCATAAATATTTTGTAATTTTGCTGTTGCTTTCTACTGAAATTCATGTACCGTTTTAAAATTTCAAACGCTGCAGAGCTTGTGGCGGTACATAAATTTCTGAACAAAGCAACAACAAAATTACAAAACATTTATGATATTATTTGTGCTTTCAGTGTTATTTTTTGGCGTTGCGTTGCGTTTTACATGATTAGGGCCTACATTTCTTTAAACAGAAGACCACAAGTTCTATCAAGCGATAATTTAAAACCAAGTTTTTATAAAAATAGCTTAAATTTGCATTTTTAAATATTTATTTATATTTATAAAAGAAATGCATACCAAATATAATAATAGTTTGATTTATATTATAAGTCACTATTTTTTTCTGTGTATATTGTCTCATCTTATGTTGTTTGTTATAAATTTCTAACAAAATATTATAATGGCTTTTTTGTCTGAACAATAAAGGAAAATATATTTTAATGTAAATTTTTCTAAAGAAAAAGAAAACAACTCTAACTCTAATGTCCCTACAAAAAAGAATATTTGTTATACAGTCATGAAAATTGGTAAGAAAGAAATGATACACCAGAGAACAACAACAAACATATTAGTAATACACTCCCCCTGCTCTTAAAAATCTAATTTAAAAATTATAATAAACTTTTTTTGAAATGAAGGTAAAAAGCAAAAAACATAAGTCGTAAAATATTTTTAATTTATTTTAAAACATTAACTTTGTTACACTTTAAATATTTTGCATTGAAGAGTGGTTTTTAATGTTGCATATTCTGGAAGTCTAGTTTTCGGACATTATTTTTAATTTGTTACTGTTTTTCGGCAATGGGTTCCAAAGTTTGTTACATTCTTGGTCGACCTTATTTTCTGGCCTTGTTTGTTTGCAAACGTGAATCGTAAATTACGCAAATCGCACACCTTGGTGGAAAAAATATACGCCATTCCCAAAAATGATGAGCTCGCAAACCGATCAAAGTTGACGTTAACGTTTCTGCCAGCCTAATTTTTAATGAAGAAAGGATCAATAACTCTAACAGCTTAAAAAGCACACTAATGGCAAATTTTTCTAAATGTAATTGTGTCTAAAGAATATCTTGTGGATTTTTCTTACAACAAGAACCTACACCCCGAGAAAAAAAACTATGTTTAAATATGGTCACCTCCAACAAAACTATTTTTAAAGAAAATGGTAAACAAATTATGGTTAAATTTAACCATATAATTCTCACCGACAAACATATTATGGTTAAATGTGTCCTCCATCAAGATGGAACAACCATATTATGGTTGCCTCCGAACATGTTTTGGTCAATAATAACTAAAATATGTTTAACACTTATAATAGCATGGTTGGTTTCCAACCATAGCATGTTGCTCTTGTAGAAGAGGAATATACTATTGTTAATTTAAAAACAAATTATTGTCATATTTAACCATAACATGTTTAGAGGCAACCATAATATGGTTGTGGCTTCTTGATGGAGGACTAATTAAACAATAATATGGTTGTCAGTGACAATCATAGGATTAAATTTAAACATAATATGTTTAATATTTTGTCTTCAAATAGTTTTGTTGGAGGTGACCATATTTAAACATGTTTTTTCTCTGCATGTAGAGACTTAAAAACCGTTAAAAGGGATATACGTTGTTTGAAAACGATCAATGGTTATTCGATTTGGTTGCTGAGATATGGGTGATGAATCGTTAAATGGACGTAGCGCAGGTCACATTCCTAAAACGCATCACAATTTTTTTTTTTAAAGAAATTGCACAATTTGCAAGTTAAATATGCATCATGTTAAAACAAAGTAACACTTCGGCTTCACGAGCCATCGCTAAATTCGAGCACCAAACAGTTTCTTGTGTACACAATAATTTGGCTTGCAAAGACTGATAAAGTCGATATTTGGTTCTTGTTCAAACAGCGTTGTTTGCACAACGATGCCTAAAGAGCCGAATAAACTATACAAATGGCTTCACAAACAAAACTTTTGCGTGGTTGCTTCGTTTGTGTTTGCTTGTTTGCAAACACATCAAAATTTTTGGGTTTTCGTACAAACATGTTGAATATTTGTCAAACTGTTTGCATTGCCTAGTGCCAAATTTATTCATTAGAGTAGCCACAGGTTTCCGCGGAGCAATATTTATTGCGGCAATGGTCAAAATTGATTGTTCCATCAAATTTGCGACGTGTGGGACGCATATTGCCATGAGTATCAATCCATTACGCAATGATTGCTCTTCTGATTTCTTGAGCAATTATTGCTTAGCAATCTGCTGTCAGATCAGTTGTCATTTATATGACATATAATTTCTCTGTACATTTGCTTACACCCAGTCTACAACTGACATCAAATACTTAACATTAACACTAATACGGTGTTAGTGTTAAGTATAGACTAATCATGTTAGAGGTTTTCTCATGTTATAACACGGTTGTCAATGCAAATTTTTTAACACCAGTTTTATAACATCATGTTATAACAGCAAATCATGTCTGTTGTAGACGTGGAGTTAGTAGCAATAATTGCTCCATTGTTCTGCCGACGTTCTTGCTCGTGCTTCGCAAAAAAAAAAAAAACAAATCCTACGTACAGATGCAGTGTAAAAATTATGTAGAGTACAGAAGAAGAACCCCAGCAAAAACTTTACTTACCTGGTAAGTTAGAAAGTAATGTTGGAGAAATACAAACAGTACTTATTTTTCAGATGAATAACTACTTATTTTTGTTCGAGTTGCCCACAGAATTCAGTAGTTACAATACACTTACTAGAAGTCACAAAATATCTAGTTATTATTTAACTACCAGTAAGTTGAATTGTAAGTACTTACAATATACTTACTAGAAGCCAAAAAATAACTAGTGTTTTTTTAATTGGCGCTAGTTAATAGACCTAATAAGTAGTTATGGAGGTAGTTACCAGTAAGTAAATATTCAGTACTGAAAATAATAGTAGTGAAAAGTGCTTACTGAGGCCATTACTAGCAAGTACTTATTGAGGTTTTCAGAAAAATGACAATTGTAATGACAACTACTTACCAGGTAACGTATGAAATAACTACGACCTATTACCCAAATTCAAAAGGTTTTTCCTGTGACAATTATGAAAAATTGATGAGGATAACATTTTTTAATGGAATTTCTGGACATTAATAATTATGTTTGTGCGGTTTATTCACAAGCTAAAAGTGTATGTTTGTCAAGCCGTTTGTGTCGTTTATTTGGCTCTTAACAATAGACTTGTGACGTTTATGAACGACCTCGTTCAATCGAACGACTCACACAACTGAGCGAAGTAAATCGGTTATTTTACTGATCGCATCAGTGATGCCAACTCTTGCATCATCAAAAGCACTGTAAGCATATAGAAATAGGGTAAAAAAGGGTAAAAATGAAAAAAATTGCTGGCAAAAAAGCACCAACCTAAATTTTTCTTATTATTGATATTTTATAACGAAAAGATAACAAACGCTTGATTTTTGTATTGAGATCGGTTGGGTTTTATTAAAATAAAATAATCAGAAACAATGAGTCCCAAGCTTTTCTATATTTTTGCTTTTCCATCTAAAGGAAAGCCATTTTTAGTTGATAAACTTTAACAAACAACAAATTAATGAAGAACTTACTTTTAATACAACTGTGTAACTTTATAATAGCCAATGCACTTTCTTGCTTAAAATTGCACAAAAACAAATCAACTGATATAATAAAAAAAAACTGCTAAACAATGATGCTTGAGAAAAGACTAGAAGAGTTTGCGAATAATACTCAAAACACAAATGCAAAAAATACGCAGTTGGTTAAAAAAGTATTCGCTGTGTTTACAGAATAGCAGCAAAATGGTTCAGTGCCAAAAATATATGTAGATTACTTAAAAGGCACTTAAAAGCACTGTGAGAAATTGTTAAAAGCACTATAAATACTCGCTTTTCAAAAACGGGTGTTTAACAAAATTTCGGGTATTGCATAAGCAAAAAAGCACCAAAAAATACCCGAAAGGCACCAAAATGGCAACGCTGGATCGCATTTGACTCAGTTATGCATCGTTAAATTTTGTATATGGGGATGATGCTTTAAAACTTTTTATCGCTTATGTCGTTCATGTGTCTATTGATGTTGTTGTTTTTGTTTCATTTGCATTAAATCGTATTCAAAGCTGTATGTTTGCGAACCACAAGTATAACTTAGATTTGGTTTGTTTTTATACGGTTCTTTAAGGCAATGTCAGATAAAACTTTTGCTTCGCGTTGCGTTACCGATTCGCTTTGACATCTAAGATAAAATATACATACTTATACGAAACATGTCACATAAAGTACTTTCAAAGCGGAGCGAAGCAAAAAGTTAGCCAACTCTCATCTTTTTGCGCGCTTTGACAATTGGCTAGTATAATTTTCTTTTGTTTTTTAATTTTTTTTGCCAAATTCTATTCCAAAAAACCGTCCAATTAAATTTTTAACTTTTATTTTTATAACAAATAATTAAATGTACAAATTGCCAACCGCGTTTATAAGTAAACAAACAATGCGTGAGTGTTGTCAAAGTTTTCATTGTGTCATACACCTTTTGCTTTGCGTTTTTCTGCCAAAGGTAGAAACTAGAGATGAGCGATATTTCTGTACCTGTGATTTAATCACTGTTACTGAAAAATCACGAATCACAGTTGTGACCAAATTTGTCAAGTAACAGGTACTTTCTAAGTCGTTCTTTTTGTATTTTGTTACATATACAAATTTATGATATTTCACAGTTTGTGTGGGTAATAGCGTTTTTTGAACGAAATGTCGAATGTTATTGCTGTTCCTTTCATTCTCTCTTCTTATTAGTATTGTTTTAAGCCAAAGTTTATTTGTTCAAGTATGCTTGTATAAGTAAACAGATTTGAAAGCTCTTACAATTTGTTGTTTTTTCTTTGCAAAGTGCTTACAAAAGCTCTTGCGAAAGCTCGCGCATTGTACATATAGCTTGGCCGCAATTGCTATAAAAGAACAGAAAACTGATAAACCGTGATCACAATCACAGTTTAAAGGAGCAGTGATTTTTAAATCACATTCACTAATCACGATGATCTTTAAAAATCACGGGATCGCTCATCTCTAGTAGAAACGTCACGCAAAGCGACAAAGTTGTATCTGACACGGCCTTTAGTTTAATTACAAAAAGTTTTTTTTTAACCGCAGAAAAAATTTAACATTAAAATTTTTTTTTTATGGATTTGGTTTGATCCTGAAATTTGTATATAGCTGCTTGTTTTTACACATTATCACTTCTCTACTATGAAATATTAATGATATTAATGAATTTAATGATTAAACAAAAATGACCGGTCACTAAAGTAAATTATTTGGCACAATAGTACTTAACATCAATGTCAGTTTTGCCACACGCAAAGAAAAAACATAGTTGTGGTAAACATATTCTAATAGCAACATATTATGATAAGATTCATGATTGTAGTCAACATATTACGATTATTATTGAATCATATTATGACCAAATATATTCGTAATATATCATCATAATATTTTTCCCTTAATCCTAATTTGTTTTTATTACATCATATTATAATTTAATGTAATCATATTATTATCATGTTAATCATAATAAGTTAAGGAGTAATCATATTATTATCATGTTAATCATAATAATATGCTATTTACTTATTTTTTTCACATCATAATATGATGCAACTTTAAACATAATATTTTTAGCCTATTTTTGTCGTAGGTCGCAATTATTTATAAATTATTTTATAGAATTTTCAATCTTTTTCTCTAAAATAACACAGAACAATGGTCAATATTTTTGAACCATTTTCAAACAATAGCGGAGTTCAGTGTTAACTGCAAATGGTCTTGCCAAAGAGCAAATGCAAAATATCATAGCTTTTTTTCAAATCCAACAACAAAATACACAAAGTTTCCGTTAAATTTCATAAAAAAGCTACTAAATTTTGCATTTGCTCTTTCGCAAGACCATTTGCACCGAACACTGAACTCCGCTATTATTAAAATTTGTTTAGCATTGATTTTTTATTTTGTGACACTTAACAAATTTTTTTTAATGTATACCTACAATTTCTTTATTTTTTAATATCTTTAAACTGGGTTTTTTTTAATGGGTATTTTTTTAATTGTTCAACCACTGAATAACAAATAATTCGATTGGCATATGTAAAACCAACGACACAACTATTGAAAATTATATTTCAAATGGCGATAACAAAATATTAGAGTAAAGATATTTTGTTTGCATCTTAAGCATATTATGAGTACACGTACAGAAAATGATCATGTTAAATATCATTAAATGGTTGTGAGGAATATAGTATGTTTTTAAAGTTATTATTTAGTTGTTATAAAAAATGATTATTTTTCAGTGAACCATACTTAAATTTATTATTGCGATAAACATTGACATGTTTACAGTAACTATAATATTGTTGATATTAAATAAAAACAACAATAGTTTGTGTACGACAATAATATATTGTTACAATAAACAAAGTTTAGTTACCGTAACCTTGTTCAACCATATTTTTTCTCTCCGTGCTTGTCAAGGGATGGCATACATATTGATAGTTAGTCATCGCCCAGACTTAAAATTTTTCTTGCTGCAATTTTTAAAAATAATTTTTTGAAATTGCTTTTGTGTCCAGATTATGAAATTATAGTTTTACAATTTTTGTATTTTTATCTTGTCTTTCCTCTTCTCCCTTTTATATTTTATATATAAATACAAATATACCTACAGCCAACTTCAAGATAAAAACTGTGCGAATAAGAAAACGAAATGGAATTGAAGAGTGCATGAAACTGAGTACCCCTTCCCAATCTTCTTTCCCCTCTCACCATTAAACTCAAGAACTGTTGCAACAAAAATTGCAAGTCTGGACGATGACTCATTGTTGCTTTTTATATGTCTACATTCACAAGTTTCATCTTTTGATGCTCCACTCTTGTGTTTTCAGGAGAGGGAAGCAAGAAGAAAAGGGGTTGGTACGGAGATGCCTGTACTTGGGCAGTACGCTTTGTGTTTTCATTCGTAGGTATATGCACAACAATGGCTGCATGTAAATTTTTTTCTCTTCTTTTTATCTTTGGTTCGCTTTGAATAAGAGTGTTGTTGTTTTGCAGCAAAAAAGTTGAAACCGGTTGCTGCGTGTGAACATAATGGCCTCTTCAAAAGGGAATTGAAAAGAAGTTGAGCATCAAAAGATGAAACGTGTAAATTGAGACTATGAGTTGTCGTTCAATATGTGTTGCTCACATCAAATATTTGTTCTGGTGGACACAAAATAATGGCTCGTCAAGACGGGGTATGAAGAAAACTAATTTTTTCTAAACGAACAACCTTCTCGTATTTAAACTTTAGCCCTACTTATTTTCACTATAAATCCACTCTTGAAAGTCTATATTCGTAAGAAGTGTGTTGAGCTTGCCTGACTATAGTTTTTTACTTATGGCAATTTACTTTAATATCAATTCATATTCAAATTAATTTTATAATAATTTTGTTTCTATTTGACATGACAAACGAATTTTAAACATAAATTGATATTTAAATAGAATTGGTGAAATTGGTCATTAGTGTATTTGGCAATTATTTTTTTCCAAAGTCTTGACGATTGTTTCTTTGGAAATGTATACAATATTTTAAACAAATGTTTCTCAGTTTTTTAATTTATTTAAGTTTGTTTTTAGATAATGTAATTAAATCTTAAGCAACTTTTAACTTGGCCTTCTATGTAGGACTTTGAGGGCACTTAGCCTTTACTATGCTATAAATATTTTTCATTTAAGATGTAGTTAAAAAACTCAATTTGTTATTTTCATTACAAAAAATAAAAATATAAATATTTTTTTTACATAAAAAAAATCACATTTACGCCAATAGTCATCCATATTTGAGCTGCACGTTTATAAAATTAATGCAAAAGTACAAACAACTTACTGCTGTTCTGTTGCCCTAGCATCTGCTTCTGGCTGGCTTTTTTAGTCGGCTGCTGTTGGTAGATGACACAGCTAAAAATATCAATTTAAATACATTTCCAATATAAAAAAGCATACATTATTTTTAATGATAATGATGGTCATGGCTATTACACACACGCATACTCAATAGAAAAAATTTGAATCGCTAGTAGTGCCATAAATACAATATTTTTGCCTCAATAAAGGGCAGATTAAAAAAATAAAATTATTTACATATTACCAGTACTTTTAAAAGATTCTTTAACTTAACGAGAAGATTATATTTTTATGATGACGTTATAATAAGTGTTCCTTTTATAATAAGTGGATTTTAATTTTAGTAAGACTTTTTATGGCAACAAAATTTGTATGTGGGAAAATAAGGAATTGATTATATAAATATTTAAAAAATATTTTATTATCTTTAAAGTAATAATAATGCATTCATTGGAATTGAGAAGGTAATTATTTCTGACACAATAATTATGCATTGATTTCCACGAATATGCCCACATTTGTAGACCAAGTAGTGTTTCTGTTAATGACGAATTCTCGTGTTTTTTTCTTTTACATTTTTTCTAAATAAAAATCCATTATGAATTATTTAATTCATTCACATGATATACATACATTAGAGCGACTCAAGTTGTATGGAACCGAAATTCGTGCAAGGTGTACCCCCCTCAAAATGAACCTTGGACTTTTTTAAGATGACATTAAAAATAGTTCGGCTCCAGCTTTAACCTCTCGTGAGCTGGACCATTTTGAAAAATAGTCTATTTTTGCACGTTTTGTTAATTTGAGAATCTGTTTCCTTACCAACATACATATACAATATGGGTATCATAAGAAAGGTTTTTTAAGGCGCGTCCAACTATATACACAATTTGTCCAAGGACGATCATCCATGTCCTTTTTTACGGATATTTTGTAAAAAGAACGGTTTTTGAATTTTTTGTTCGGGTTTGTTTGTAATAATAATGCCAAATTAACATATTTTAATCTTTAGTCGATTTAATTAAATACGGGTCTCAGCTTTTTTTGAAATTCGTGCTAGTTCGCGATTTGACAAAAATGCAATGGAGTGGTAACCCTTCGTTTTAAATAGGGCAATATGGGTATCAAATTTTTTCTTTTGCCAAGTACATCATCTTTGTATATAAATAATTTAGAAAGGCATTTTAATCACGACACAATGAACAATTATTTAAATTTTTTTTTAGCTTAAACCCAACGATATTGAAAACTGATAAACTTAAATTTACAATTTGGTTTTTATGCATGAAATTTTTCATACAGAATACTTTGATTTTATATTTTTGCAAAAATCTAAATTATTTACATACAAAGAAGATGTACTTGGCAAAAGAAAAAATTTGATACCCATATTGCCCTATTTTACTTTTTTGTCAAAACGCGAACTAGCACGAATTTAAAAAAAAACTTACATCCGTATTTAATTAAATCGACTAAAGATTAAAATATGTTAATTTGGCATTTTTATTACCAACAACCCCACACAAAAAATTCAAAAACCATTCTTTTTTACAGAATATCCTTAAAAAAAAGGACATGGATGATCGTCCTTGGACAAATTGTATATACAGTTGAACGCGTCTTAAAAAAACTTTCTTATGATACCCATATTGTATATATTGGTAAGGAAACAGATTCTCAAATTAACAAAACATGCAAAAATAGACCCTTTTTCAAAATGGTCCATCTCACGAGAGATCAAAGCTGGAGCCGAAATATTTTAAATCTCATCTTAAAAAAGTTTAAGTTTCATTTTTAGGAGGGTACATCGAGCACTTTTTTTGGTGAGTCGCTCTAACATACATATGTATATCGTTACCTTAATATAAAAAGGCCCCAACTCATCAAAAACACTTTTTACAGGAGAAGGAAAAAACTTAATAAAAGCTGAAATAATATAGCTACACAACCATTGTCAAAAAACATCTTTATTAAAATTAAACGAGGAATTCAGATTGAAATACATAATATGTATTTCTTTCGAAAAATTGTGTGTATGAGTTAGGCCTTTTTTTCTTTAGAAAAATTGTGTGTATGAGTTAGGGCTTTTTGTATTCTGCTTATAACTTCTTTATTTTTAATCTAATTTGCTTGAAATTTTAATAGAATGTGTATTAGCAACCATTCTACAATAATCAATAAAAAAACGGATTTCCAAAAATAATGAGTTGGGGCCTTTTTATATTAAGGTAACGATATATAAATAATTAATTACAATGCTTGGAATGTTCTGTGTTTAGAGCAGAGGTAATCACAAACAAAGTCAATTAAAAACGTGTGTGTAGTGGTGTGTGTATTTTGGGTGCACTGAAAGAAATTTCTAGATACATATGAAAAAAAATTGTTTTTTGTATTAAACAAATTTTTTGTTATATAAATGCACTTATTTTTTTTTTTTAATTTCTGATTGTATACAAGGCATTCAGCTTTATTCAAAATTTTAGATGAAAGTGAAAACTTTTTCTCCACTCAATTTTCCACATTTAAATAAGCACATACAAAAGGAGAAAAATATTCAAAGTGTACTTAAAATATTTGAAATTCTGGAAAAGAGAGAAAAATAAAAGTACTCAGCGGAGATATTTACTATGTGTTTTGTTTTCAAACAACGAAAGCGACGGCGACTTGCTTGTTTGAAAGCTAGAATACAACTGAATTAGACTTGTGTCGTTCATGAATGAATTACTTCAACTGAATGATTCACTTAAGTGAAAGAATGAAATATTTCTGTATTTTCTTTCAATTTCTTTCATCATTCGGTTTCATCTTTTTTCTTAAATATTTCTTTAATTCTCTGTTTTATGTCAAATACGTTCATTCGTCTGCCTGCCAGTTGTTTTTGTTTGTGTTGATGCAATATATCAGAATCAATGAAAAAGTAGATTTTTATTTTTTTGTAAGTTAGGGTCTTCTCCGTTTTAGGTAACGATATGTACATACTAAATGCATGCATAATTTATATTTCTAAAACAACTCTTTAAATTAAAAAGAAAATCTAGGTACATATATGTAATCAATTTATAATAACAAATCGTTTTTTTGTTTCTAAAATAAAAATTTAAACATTCATTAAAAAAGATAGGCACTTCATTATGAAAGCTGTGTGTCTTTGAGAAAGGTGAATGAAAAGAATGAATTAATTCACTTAACCTTTCTGAAAGAGAATGAAAGATTCACATAAATGAAAGATTTTACCCAATTCTTAACTGAATGAAATTATAGTTTTTTACAATCTTTGAAGTGAGTTTCGGTAACAGTGTGTGTGAAAATCCCGAAAAGTGCTCGGCCCCTGGGGGCATAGCGTGATGATCGTTGGTTTAGAGTTATGAATTCTAGAATAAAATATAATACAAGATATGTATTACATTCACGATATCTATTGATTGTATTTTCCCGCTGGGCTTTCAACTACAATACCTCATGATATTAAGACCCTTTTACACAATACTACTATTTTTTACGACATGGCGAAAACATACATAAATAAAAATGTATAATAGTGTGAAATCAACTTCTTATAAAACGACAACAAACACGTAAATAAATTCGACAGCTGTAAGAACACTTTCAGACTCGGCAAGTTAGTTGCACAATCTTGCGAATTTGTCGAATATTCGATGATACGAATATGAATATTCGTAACCAGTGTGGCCATTTTGGCATTTTTGCAGCCAAATTTAGCATTAAAATTTGTATTTAGCACTTGCCATTTTATTTAGCATTTTTATGAAATATTTTTAGCTTTCTTTAGCGTTCATTTAAAATTTTTGACGAAAAGTTTAATTGGTTTTACTTAACTTGTTTTATAAATTATAAAAGATTTCAATTTAAAATAGTTGCACCCAAAATTAAATTTCGTATGAAAATGGGTAATTCTTTTGTTAAGAAAGGGAATATTAGGAATGCCCTCATCATGTTGATTCTAAAAATTATCTGCCCTTCGATATTACAATATTAAAATGCAAGAAAATTTCACTTTGTATTTGGATAAAAATTCTATAGTGTAAATATTGGAAAAAGTTTTTTGCACTTTTTTAAACTTTTCCTAACCTATAAGAAATAAAATGATCTAAAAAATGTTGTATGGCATAGACATAAAATCGTTTTAATTTTACAGGTATCAGAGGTTTAACATTTAATCTCAATTACCTGTGCTACATATTTATATGCATCAGATGCTTTACCAAAATCTACCCACTTGTTTAAATATAACCAAATATAACGAAATTGAAATATCGTTAAGAAATAAGTCACTAAAATGTAATTAGTTTCGAATAAAATTTGATAATGGTAATAAATTTTTAAAATTTAAAAACAATTTTTTAAAAAATTTAGCATTTCTTAAAATTATTTTTAGCATTTTTTGGTCTTGCCTAATGCCAGATTTAGCTGCAAAAATTTTCAAGATCTGGTCACACTACTGCAGACCTTCAGCTTTATTCTATTGCATACGCTTTGCGACCGTTTTTTTTTTTCATAGAAATAAAAAAATTTAAATTATTTATTGAAATTATTTTAATTTTTTCAATTTGAATATTTGAAAAAAAAAATAAACAATATGGTGCCTATTATGATCTTAATTCGATTTTCGACAGCAGTCGAATTAGTTGATCAAACGAATTTTCATTTGGTATTATGGCACACATTCGATAAAAAAGTACTATTGTGATTTAGTTTATTCACAGTAGTACATTTTCTATCAGCTGTCACTTTAAATAAAAAATTTTTGTTAAAAAATTTAAAAAATAAAACTAATATAAATCATGACTACGACGGAATTATGATACGGGTGGTCCCAAACAATTTAGCTCCTGCGAGATTTCATCCCACTTTTTTATAGCCTGAACTTTTGTAAAAATTGCTTTTGCCAACAAAAGGAAAAAAGCTTTTCCAACTGCCGCTTACTACTGACGACTTTAGACCTGCATAAAATAACCAAAAATAATTAAGAATGTGGAATTTGCACACCAAAACTAATAAATTAACAAAAACTTTCATTTTCAACAATTTTTTTTAAAATTATTTACACCGTCGAAAGCAAATTTGTTTTCTTTGAAAAATTCGATGCACAACGATATTTTCGACAGTGCTGCCAACTCATAATACAAAATTAACATTCGATAGTCGATGTTCGATAGCCAGTGAAAATCGTTTATCGAATGTACCTCATAATAGGGGCCTATTTATATAAATTCTGTGGCAAAAGGTAAAAAGTCAGGGCTATTCCGTGCGAGAAGTAGAAGAGTTTTATTCTCTCAAAACTGTTCGTATTAATACAAATTTAAAGTATTGTAACGATTTTTGTGCAAATTGGGATCCGGAGGGACCCAAAACTAAATAAAGGCTGTTTTTAAACATTTACGGCGTTAAGGCTTACGTTGTTACGACATACGACCTAATTGTGTTCCAAGCATTAGCTTTAAATAAATAAAATTATGTATTAATAGAAATTTTATTAAAAAAATTTCTTTATTTTAATTTCTTTTAATCCCATTACTAATTTTTTGGTAAAGTAGCAATTAACCAATCACTTATCTACAAAAGGCATTGTAAATGGGTAATGAATTTTTCATTATTATGCATATTTACATATGTATGTATGTACATACATATTCCTTTTTTTAAATTCTAAGAACCCTTAAAATATACATACATACATATGTATCATTTATTTATAAAACAATTAAGAACATTTTCAAAATGACCTTTTTATCATTTCTAGACAGGGACAAAACCATTCGAATTAAAAATAAAATTGCAAAACGAAATCCTTTTTATCTGTTTTTTGTGATTTATTTAACAAATTTAAACAACTGAATGACTTGAAAGGATTTTTTTACTAAATTTTTCTCTATTTGAGGTCAACTTAAGTTTTACTTGTATGTTAATATTTGTATGTATTTATGTATGTCAATACTAATTAAACAGACAAAAATAGACACGCACAAATAAACTTAAGCCCAGCTCTCTTTCTTGTTTTTGTACTCCCTCTCTGCTTTATGAAAACAAAACAACAAATAAAAGCACTTGTATTTTTTTCTACTCACAATTTTGTCAGAAACGATAAGAAAACAAGCAAGAAAGTATAGTTGGTAAACTCCGACCATTTAATACACTACCCCATAATATATAAAAAAAACATTTTCGAAAGCGTACCTTATTTGTGAGGCTAATTGCGACCCAATTTGTGACCCTATTTGCCATGACATAGTAGCTATTATAAAAGGTATCGTCGCCAAATTTTAAAGCAACAACAACATTTATAAGAAAGTAAAAACATTCAAAGTTTTTTCGTGTGTGGTATTTGTGTGGAAGCTGTGGACCGATTTAAAAAAAAATTGAAAAGACGGATTATGTTGCCATTTTTAAACACAATTTAATCAAAATATAATATATGTATATATAAATGTATATATATATACAAAGATTATTCCGGAAAGAAGTTTGTCTGGGGTCCAAGTGAAATTATGGACCGATTGTCATAATTTTCAATAGCATCCGTCCTAATGACACTTAAGAGGTATTTATCAAATTTAATCAAATTATCTTCAAAATTTCGATTTGTAACTTGCGCACAAGGTTACATGGACAGACAACCAGCCAGCCGGCCGTACGGAAGGACATCGTTAGATTGACTTAGAAAGTGATTCTGAGTTGATCGGCGTACTAAAAGGAAGACCCAATATTTCTTAGTTTTGCACACATCACGCACAAACGCATAATACCTTATCCACTATTGTGGTGTGGGTACAGAAATAACAAGTAAAATTGCTATATTTGGCCGGGCCAAATCTTAGATACCCTTCATCATAACGTTAAAAAGCAAATTGTTCCCTAGCCCATATAAAATTGGACCTATCCTGTCTAAATCCCTTTTGCTGGACCACATTTGTATTGTCGTAGGTGAATTAAAAAATCTCATATATGGATAATATTTGAGTTCAACTTTTTGTATGGATCCTATCGTACCTAGGCTTGCCAGACTGTCTTGATTTACAAGAATTTTCGGTGCTCGTCAAGAACCAAGAAAAATGTGTTATGTCAAGATTTTTTAAAGTCCAACCAAAAAGACGTTATTATTTTTTAAATTTGTTTCTCAAGTTATGATCAAATGTATTAACATTTCATTTTAATCATGCCCATAATATTGAATAACAAATAAAATTAACACTCTTCCACCGATTTCAATGATATATGGCTTATTTTATTCGTTATATATCTAGCTTTCTGATAAATGATAAAAATATTAAATTTTTGGTCTTGTAATTTTTTTTATGAATTTTTAAAAACAAAAAATATTACTAATATTTCATAAACAAATTTTTTTTAATTGTCTTGACCAAAATTCGACAAATCTAAAAAACTAGAGGGGATAGGAAAAAACTGAAAGCGGATTTGAATTAACGTTTTATATTCCATATATTTTTACTTGAAAAAATATTTGGTGCAGATCAGTGTAGTTGAAAACGTTAAACAGCTGTCTTAAAACAAACGCGTACAGACATTTTAGGCGCAAATATTCATTGATTTTATAGTATTTTTTGATTTTAACTGGTTTTAACAAGTGTTATTTTTATAGAAGAATTATTTAGAAAGTTTTTAGTTGTCTAGAATTTTTTTCAAAATCAAGATTGTGTTAAATTAATATCTAGAATTTTGCAAATTTGAATCTGGCATGCCTAATTGTACCAAAACCCTAAATTAAGCAAGACACTTCTATGGCGGCCGGATGAAATAATAAAGAAATTTCAATATTTTGGGATGAAAAAAATGGTTATATTTCTATAATTCTGTCATTTGTAAATCGCTTTTGTCAATTTTCACTACCAGTATTTTTCAACGCTTACTAAAGGTGAAAGCGAAAAAATAAAGTTCATAGATTATTAAAAGTCTTTTAGGTCCAATTAGACATGACATAACCATAATGCCATAGCTGTTACCATGACCATAGACACCTAAATTTAAGTGGTTTGTTTAGTTATAGGTAATCCCGTTATGGCTAATCCCCTATAATCAAATAGAGTGTTGCCCACAGGGTTGATGCAAACCATAGTTGGGGGTAGTGCACTAAATATTGATTTAAACCAGCAGTGCACTATCACTAAATAAAACTGCAAAAAAATAAATTAGTTTGCACTATTTTTTACCAGTTTTAGTGATGATTGGTATTTTTTTTCGCTAGCACTAAAAAAATTTAATGGTATTAAAAATTATTTCATTATCACTAACGATGATTGAATGCAAAAATCTGCACTCAATTCAAATAGTGCAAAATTTGAACTTACAATCAAAAAAGCTGCATATAAACAGACTATCTCTAAAATTTAAAAAATTTCATTTTGTATGCGCATAGTTTTTGATTCTTGTGATGATATGCATAAGCAAAAGAAAAATAACAAAATGCAGTTTTATCAATAACGGAATAACTATTGTCTTTAATCATGAAAAAATAAGTTTCTTGTTTGTCAATTTAGTGCAAAATTTTAAGTTGCACTCTAGTGAGTGAAGAACAAAAAAGTTGCAATAAACTGATGATTGCTTTTTTTTAAATCAAACAATTTTTTTTTGTGCAACATTTTATAACATCACTATCAGTCATGTTTAGTGAGGCTGCTAATTTTCAATTCATCACTCAACATCAACAAAATGATTGCAATAATTTTGCGCTATCACTAGCTGTGAGTTGAAACTGCAAAATTAGTGCACTACCCCCATCTATGATGCAAACACCTGTTTTGTATGGTTATGGTTATGTCACGTCTAATTGGATGTTTAAAAAGTAAAGGTTTATGGGTGAAAATGAATACTGAGTAAAAATGAGAAATTAAAGACAGTCGTGGTTTTATGCTAATTTCTCAGTAATTTATATACCGATCTCGCTGAATTTCAATAGCAGCCTATTGTGAACTACGTGTAATACTAATATATATTGCCCATTTCAACATACACGTGGACAGAGGGCCAAACGGACATCGACAAATTTAATTCTTTACTTATAAGAACGGCTGTGGAGTCTTCAGAAAAAAGTTCGAACTCGGACTCCGACTCCAAACGCCGACTTCGACTCCGACGCCCGACTCCGACTTCTACTCTAACCTGGAAGCTAAATGTATATGCCACTGGTCCTTATTTGACTTTAAACTCTTTTTATACCCTCCACCACCACTAGTGGCGAATGAGGGTACACTAAATTTGTCATTCCGTGTGAAACTTCTTTATTATATATCAAAGACCCCATAGAGTATATATATTCTGGCACCTTGATAAATTCTAAGTCGATTTAGCCCAGTCCGCCTGTTTGTCCGGCTGTTGAAAACACGCTCACTCAAAAGATAAGAACAATGTTGGTGTCAAATTGCTTCTAGTTATCCTTAGCAGTTTGGGATTGATATCCAGCAAAATACGATCAGTAGGATCAGAGTTGTGAATCAAAATGTAGAGCCACCACCCTAAATAATTGACAATTTTGCAACAAAAACAAACATAAAAGGTGGCATAATGATATTAGATTTTGCACACGTTCTATATGACTAGAAATCATACTGTACGTCTAAAACCGAAATAAATATTGCCATAATTTTAAGATGTGCTACGTCATAGTTTTATAGGACTAGAAATCACACTGTCAAATTTCGTAAAGATCGGTCCATAATTTACCATAGGCGCCATATAAAACCTACTCCCGGAAAATAGTTTAGTACGCCTAAAACCCTAATAAATAACGCTATCATAATAAAATTTGGAACGTTACTGTTTTATGGGACTTATAATCATGTTGTAAAATTTCGTGAATATTCGTCCATAATTTACCAAAAGCCCCATATAAAGACTACTCCTGGAAAATAGTTTCGTTCGCCTTAAACCGTAAGAAAATCATACTTTATAATTAAGATCGGTCCATAATTTACCCTAGGCCGCATATAAAACCTACTCTCGGAAAACAGTTTAGTATGTTTAAGAAACGTAATAAATAATGCTATTGTACATACAATTTGGTACGTCAAGGATTTCCTGCAGCTCGGTCCATTATTTACCATATAATGTCGAAAATTACGCTCACTTTGGGAAATTATTTAAATACGCCTCAAACTGTAGCGGATATAGATATTGTGGTAAAATTTGGTCCACTTTTGATTCATATGGCCAGAAATAATATCATGCAATTTTCTGATTATCGGTCCATATTTGCCTTAGATGCCATATTCAGCAGCCTTCTGAAAAGCACTTAAAACGCTAAAAAAAATTTCACTACTGTAGTGAAATTTGTTCCATTTAGATTTTTAATAACCGAAATCAATCTACAGGATTTCGTGATGATTAGTCCATAATTTACCATGGGTCTAATATAAATTCCCCTCCCGAAAATCATTTCAGTTCGGCATAAAGTGTTACGAATCATGATATTTTATTCAAGTCAGTTCAAATTACTAGAAATAAAAGCATAACACTGTCTGATTGTCGTCCAATTGGTTTAAAGCGGAAACAATTTTTATACTGACGTCCGTTTTTATAAAGATTAATTAATAATTTATAGCTCTCAGATATTCTAACTGTCGGTAGAGGCCATCAAAGATTCGGCGCAGCCGAATATATCACTCTTACTTGTTTTTAATGCAGTTCCTTTTAAATGGTTCAATATAGCAAGAAAATGATTCTGTAAAAATTTCAAATCGATATTTGAAATACTGCATAGCCAATTTCGAAGAATTTTTATTTTGGAAAATATTAGAAAACTTTTTAAATTTTTAATGCCGACTCCGACGTGAGTTTTTTTTGGGTACTACGACTCCGACTTCGGTACAAAACCCTCAACTCCGACTCCACAGCCCTGCTTGTAAGGACAAAGAATATATCGCACACTAAATCATAAACAGGCACAACTCAAAATCGTTTTTTTACATAAACCAGTGCACAAATCATCTATAGCGACCACAAAAATTTCGTTTGCGTCGCTGTGTTCTTTGACTTTTCTTCTTAAACATTTCTGAAAATAATTTTAATTAAAAAAAATTGCAAACAAATTTTTGAAGGCAGTTTTCTGCCTGTTTTTGATTTAATGTGCGATATATACTTTATAGGGTCTAATATCAATATTGTAGAAATTACAAACGAAATGACAAACAAATCAATATGTACTATATACCCTTTTCCTCATATGGTAAAAGCTATAAAAACAAAGCGGCATTTACAACACAGACCTACTTGCTATTGTTCACACTCACACTCATATTCTTAATAAACGTAAACAAAAACAAATTTACATGAAGAGGTATGATGCTTTTTAGGCTCAGAAAAGCATTTTCATAAAGAAACTTCGAATAAAAAATAAAATAAAGAAAAGTTCTGTGGCTATAGCAATACAAATACAAAAACTTTTGTAAACTAAAAGGACTATTTTTGGAACAAAATGGACAAATTGTAACCGAAAATAAAAAAATAATTGCTAATTAAACTGCTGTCTTTATTAAAATATAAAAACTTGACTAAATGAATTAGTTATGAAAATGAATTTGTTTAGATTTAGTTTTTCTGTTAATAAATTTACAATAACAAAAATGAACTTGAGGTAATAAAAAAAAAAAAAATATTTTAATTTTAAATAAGCCACATGTAGATTTTTAAGTAAAATGGCAATTCAAAACAGACAGAAAATATTTAAATTAACAAATCTTTATTGTAAATATAATTAAGCAACCGCAGAGTAGAAATGTTTTGTGTTAAAATTTGAACGACTACTTGAAATGTTTTCAAAAAATTATTAGCTAGTTAAGAAAATAATGGAAATTTTAATTGGATCATTATTTTTAATGATATTGTCTTTTATAAAAATTGGCCAACATAGTTGAATTTAAGTTTCAGTTCAGTTATAGTTTTATTATAGTTCCAGTTCAGTTTTAGTTCAGTTAAGTGTTATGATACAGTGATCATCCTTCTTTTTTTTTTTTTTTTTGAGGACAGGCCTTTTTTTTGATACGATGTCCTTGTATATTTTTTTTTTTTTAAAAAGAGGGCAGTAGATTGTCCTGTTTTGAGTGAATTGTCCCGGCTATTTATATAAACGACTTATCTTCTTTTTTTTATTTTTACCTATGCTAATCCCGCGAAGCTATACGCTTGTCTGCGGGAGACCAGAGTCTCTGGCGGAAATCGAACCCGCAACCCCGGCGCTGATAGACTAGCTCACTACCAATTAGCCTACCGGGGCACCCCCGGTAGAGAAAAAAAGATAAACAATTATCGATAACGTAGTCAGACATCTGAGAGGCATTTTTTTATAAACTCCATCCAGCTTTGGAACCGATTACCCCACAATATTCAAACAACAAGAAATGCTAAGCACTTTAAACGCGAAGTATTATAGCATTTTTGTTAACTTTTGAAAATTAAATAAATATTATTACTTTTTCTTTATAATATGTATTTAGTATATTCATGTAATCACTAAGAATTGTTTTATAAAATTAATTATTTATTTGTTGCCCATTGTATTTTGCCTTATTGTATATTAATCTATTATAAATTTTAAGGGCCGATGTTGAATGTGAACCACACCTAAACGTCAAGTTTTTTTCTGCATTTCGTTTGACATTTCTCAATTTCAGACTAACTCAATTTGAACCATGGAAAGATACACAATCGAGCAACGCGTTAAAAATATTCAGGCTTATTATGAAAATGGGCGTTAAAATCAAAATGCATTTCGTGAAAATCATCTTCAGTGATGAGGTACATTTTTATCTCAGTGGATTCGTCAATAAGCAAAATCGCCGCATGATAATCCAAGAGTGATTGTCGAAAAACCAAAGAGTGACTGTTTATTTTTCCAAAATGAGGCCGGTCATTTTGTTAGTTTGGTAGTTACTGTGAAAGGTGTTCGCTATCGTGAGATGATAACGAACTTTTTATGGCCCGAATTCGAAGATATGGATGTGGACGATATTTGGTTTCAACAGGACGGTGCCCACACAGCTAACGAAACAATGGCACTTTTGCGCGACAAATTCAATGGTCGTGTTATCTCACGTGGTGGCGATGTCAATTGGCCGCCAATATCATGTGATTTGACACCGTTGGGCTTCTTTCTTTAGGGCTATTTGAAAGAAAAGGTGTACGTCGATAAGCAAGCAACAATTCAAGAGCTAAAGGATGAGATAATTTGGCACATTAACAGCATACAACCTCAATTATGCCTCAGCGTCATCGAAAATTTGGACCACAGGATGGAGGTGTGCCGCCGAGGTCGCGGCGGCCATTTGGCCGATATTTTGTTCCATACATAATTGAACCATACCAATATTATCATAATAAAAAGAAATGACAATAATTTCCTAAATAATTTTTCTTTTATTCTAAATCAACATCGGCTTTTAAAATTTAACCACCCTTTATTAGTCAAACTTTTTATATGTTACATTTGTAAGTAACATTATGTGCAGTGCTATAAAAAGACTCGTTCTAATTGCGCTGTGTACCAAATAAATAAATAAAATAAAATAAAATAAATTTACCCACGCTTACACGTCGACTTTTTAAAAGTAAAATCCAAGCAAAAACGAATAAAAGACCTTCGCAATGCCTCTGCAAGTAGCCCGTCTGTCACTGGCCTCAATGGCCGAAAAAGAATTCGACGCAACTATCCAAAATAATGTAGATTTACTCCTACTGTGAATTGCATCA
The DNA here is from genome assembly GCA_943735925.1 of Pollenia amentaria. Lineage (NCBI taxonomy): Eukaryota > Metazoa > Arthropoda > Insecta > Diptera > Polleniidae > Pollenia > Pollenia amentaria. The sequence continues at coordinate 42,782,358 of OX031006.1, read as the reverse complement.
TAGATTAATGCTACACGAAATCCCTTTCTATGAAATTGCGCCTTTTTATTTTATATTAAAAAAAAAACAAGCAAATTTTAAATTTAAAATATTACGTTTTTTAAAGTGTACATACATATGTATATGTGAATTAATTGAAAATGTGCACAGAAAAAAGTTTTTTATCAATTAAAAAAATTGTTTAAAAATTATTACCATTTAATAAATGTGATAATTAAATCAATTATTTTTTTAGTTGAAAGAAAATTAAAAATATAATTTTGTGTTAATTAACATTTTAGTTGTTTTGAAATAAATTTTTAATTAGAATATTAATTAAATATCAAAATACATTAATTGATTTTTATCGTTTCAAATAAAATAATTGAAACTTGCAGAATTGTTGTTGGGAATTGTCAATATTTAATTAAATAAATTATCACATTGTTTGAAATGGCAAAGTTTTTTGATAATTTTTTCAATTAAAATTAAAAATATCATTTATTGAAAAAAAAAATTTCAAAATTTTAAAATTTTTAGTAATAAATATAATCATTTTGGTAATAGGTGCAAAATCAACAACATGTTTGCTTGATATTATGAATTTGGTATAAGTTTGGTGAAAAGAGAAAATTTCAAATTATTTGGGAGCCATGGGCCAACAACAACGAGTCTGCACTCGTTGTTGGCTCATATTGTTTTGCACGAAATTTTAAGCAACAGCTAATCGTTGTTTTGTAGTTTTTATTTTGTATTTGTAACCGAAAATAACACTTATTTTGAAAATTTAAAACATTAAAAGTATATAGAAGTAAATGCCGGCAAAGTGATTCAAGTATACCATATTGATCCTTATGAACTTTTCTATAATTAAATATAATGATTTTAAAAGTTTTGATTTTTATTTTTTCGATCAAAAATTACAGTTACTTTTTGATTTTTATTTTTTTGAACAAAAATTACAGTTATTTTTTCGATCCAAAATATCAGTTATTTTTTTTATTTTTATTTATTTGAACATTTATAACAGTTATTTTTTATTTTTATTTTTTTGAACGAAAATAACAATTATTTTTTGATTTTTATTTTTTCAAGCAAAAATAAAATATATTCTCTAACGAAGTGTTAGACCCCTATTACGGTTCACAACTAAAATCAATTGAGTTGTAATTAAGACAACTGGTTGTGATGAGTTGTAATTTTTTGATGTTTTTGTTCGCCGCAATAAAGCAAAGTTGTAAACAATAATACAAAAATTAAGAAATTACAACTCAACTGAGTTGAGTTGTGAACCGTAATAGAGGCCTTAGTGTTATAATTATTGAGCCGACTTTAAATATTTATTTGAATGTGCGATCATCATTTGGATTTCTTCTGCACATTAAAATAAATACTTTAAGTCAACTAAATAATTATAACACGTACATTTCTTTAAAGAATAACTTTTATTTTTGCTCGAAAAAATAATTCTTATTTTTGTTCAAATAAATAAAAATAAAAAAATAACTGTTATTATTGTTCAAAATAATAATAAAACATAAAATAACTGTTATTTTGTTCAAAAAAATAAAAATAAAAAAATAACTGTTATCATCCGATTTTTATGAAAAAAAAGGAATAACTGTTACGGTCCCTGGTTTTTATATCATGCGTTACAAATAGAGAAAAGTTATTGTTTACCTTGGCAAAACAATGTTGTATACTTAAAACGTTTAATTGTAAGATTAATACATGCCAAAATTTTCGCGTGAAATAATCGATGTTGCTCAACACTTTCCACAAGTTCGAATAGAGTACTGGGACTAAGACTAGAAAGCTACTTGCCAAATACTATGACATATTTGCTACGAAACGGTTGGGTTTGACGGCGAAAGGTTAAAGACGAATGGAAAGGTAGAGAAGGAGAAAATGAGAAGGCATTCAAAGTACTTTAAAACTTAAAAAAACAAGTTTAATTGAATAGACATAAATGCAGTTTCAAAAGAGAATTTAGATAAGTTTCGCAACAAATGTTTCCTAATCTGAACGAAGACTTAACTATCAGAATAACGAAAAATCAAAACTGCCGGTTTAAGAAGATTCGATTCAAGGGTACCATTTACTCTCAACAAAAGTAATTTGTATGATCGGAAATGAAGCTAATTTTCTCATCACACAATATCTTGTATGAGATATTATATAGACATTTCATTGAATCATAAAGTACTCGTACATGGGATAAGGTTATAAGTGGTCAACACACCTGTAACAATCATAAACAATCTCAAACTTTCAACTTTATAATTGAATAAAAATAAAATTATTGAAACACTGAAAACTTTGTTTTCTATTTAATTCAAATCTTATTAAATTTTAAGGCACTTTATTTCTGCTTTAGCATTTCTATTTTTAGTAAATAAATAATCTGTGAAAGTTCCTTTTTTGCTTGCTTATTATCCTTTCTGTTGAACTTTGACATCATGCAGTTTATATGTAAATTATTAAATTGAGATAAAAGTTTAACTTTGACACCAACAAACAAAAAAAACTAAGGGATACATAGAGGCAACAAAAGCGAGGGGAGTTCATAGGAAGCCAAAGTGTTAAATATAGAAAAACTTTTTGCACAAAAAACCCAAAGTATTATCAATATTGAATGACTACTGTGCAAAAAAAAAAAGAAATACTGTTATAATAAATACATGGTTGTGTTATAAACAAAGACAAAGTTTTGCACAGTTTTAAATAATTTTATTTGAAATGTGGTCACACGTAGCGTATGATTAATAAATAAATAAATCCTTTGAATAATGTAAAACTTGTTGGAAAAAAATTTAATTATGTATTTAAATTAAAAATTTCTCTTTTTCTTTTAGTTTTTAAAGCCATTTATTAAATAAAAATTTTCGCATATATGGAGAACATCTGAACCTGATCTATATTTAATATTGTTATTTTCTTTAAAAAACAAAGCTTTAAGCTTTTACTTGACATTAAAAAAAGTTACTTTGTTAGTGTTTCCTTGACATTTTAAGTTTTGCTTTTATAACGGCTTAAAGACTTCAACACCCATGACGTTGACTGAAGCAACATGTTAAAAAATATTTCTCAGGTCGAATTAATATAAAAATGATACTCAACATGAGAAGTAAAATTTCGAGATTCTATTTGTTATAACCGTTTTCCAAATATGCTCCAATTAATATTGTCTTCGTATGATGCCACGCCCACTCGAAAATTGACAAATATCTATCGCTTATTATGTTGTCAGTCTGACTGGCGGAGATAAATTGATGAAATTTGGTACAGAGTACGTTCTAATTGGCACAAGGCCCAAACCTATTGAAAATGGTATAAATCGGCCCCATGCAAGCTTTTTCCTGGAAGAGCACATAAACCGATTGCTTATGTTAGGTTAGGTTCCATGGGTAGCCATCGAGTTCTATTTTAGATAGATCCTCCATGCAGGAAAACACCGGCTCTCACAGGTATTTTTCCCTGATGCCCCGTAGTCCAGGGCATTGACAGAGAAGGTGAAGCACTTGATTATGTTGATATTTAGATAAAATTTGGTCCAAATTTATTTTATTGGATTATAAATCATCTTATAAAATTTATTGGTATCGGTCCATATTTGACCAAAGCTCCCATACTAATACACATCCCGAAAAAAGCTAATAGTGCCATAAATTTCTTATAAATGTATTGACATAAAATTTGGCCGACAATAACTTGTACGACACGTATATTGTGCTGGTAGGTCCATAATCAACCACAGGTCGCATATAAACCCCTTACCTCAAATCAATTAAAGGCAAACAAATCTCATATTGATGAAGATGTCAAAAAAAAAAAAATTTATTCGGCACAAAGAACTGCTACATAAATCTTAACCGCATAACATAATTTTGTTCTAGCGGGTCCATGATTTTCCTTGGGTCCCAAATAGAATTCACTCGAAAATTTGCTCTTAAAAATTGTGGTGTATGGTATCATATAATCTGCATTGACCTACTCTACCTTATTACTTATTTTAAAAAATTAAGCATCCAAAGTTTTATACTTTTATTCTCCAAAAGTACTCTTTTGGTAGGGATTTTTTACCGTTACGAAATCCATCCCAGTTCTCAATTGACTGGTATAGTTCTAGTAGCATTTTGTTTATGTAGGGTATGTAAATCTCATGAATACCTTTAAAACCAGGGAAGAATCGAGAACTATTTAATATTAAGCTAGTCTATATTTAAATTCTGCATGTCCAAAAGATTTTTCTCTAACGTAATTGTTATTCTTTCCCTATTTTGTAATCTCATTACTTAAGCTTGAGTAGATTTTGAGAATGTACTTAAAATTATAACTAGAGGGTGAAATATTATGCACTTTAAACTTAGAAAATATGTGCATAAAATTAAAAATTTACAATAATTAGTTTTGTAGTTATTTTATTGAACTTTTTATGGTTTTTAATTCAAATTTTAACACTTTAATCGGGCTAACCCGGCGTTTACACATGCAAGTACAAGTTCGAAAAACTCAATACACTCACACATTTTTACTAACACCATCACATTTTTCGCACTTACAGCCCAACTTGCAAGAGAATTTGCTTGCAAGTAAATTTTTGACACTTGCAGCAAGTAAAATGACAAATAAAGAAACAGTGTTCCCGTGGATGCCTTTGGTATTAATTTACTAGCATTTAAAAAAAAATTTTTAATCAAAATATTTTCTCAGAAAATTTTATGATATCGGTAACTACGGCAATACTGGATTAAATTATTTATATTTAATATTATTAAATAAATTTCGTGATAACATTAACATGATAATGTTTTTTTAACCCAAAAATGAAGCTTTTTCATAAGATGTTTTCGCTTCGAGAACATTTGAAAAATAAACTTACAACTGACTGTGTAAACACTCAAGTTACTTGCAAGACTTTCGGCTATTTCTTCGACTTTTTCGTTGATAATACATATACACTACTTGCAAGTAGTTACTTGCATGTGTAAAGGCAGGGTAAAGTTCAACAAATTTAATTTTCAATTGGTCTGTTCACGAAAGGCATATTACCAGGTTATATGGTTATTTAGTTATATTAACAGCAACAAAATATATTTAAGAAAATTTAAATAAATGTCAAAAATTATTTTCGGGAATGAAATATCTATTAATTAATTCATTTATTAATGATGTGCTAATAATCCCAATTTATGATAAAAAACACTGAAATTTATTGTTGTGGGAAAGCTAGTTTCTATGCGCATTTCGCTGGTTGCTTAGGCCAGCTCGTCAGGAAACTTTTTCCAAATACTTTAGAAAAGCTAAAAATATTATACAAGTAAGACCATAAAGTGAATAAGAATTTTAAAACACTCAGGTCTTACTTGTAACAATATCAAAGCTTCAGCAAAGACACAACAATAAATAGTGAATTTTTTCTTTCTTACATTCCCCTACAATTGGCTGGGTTTTTTCCAACACGAATTGTAGTTGTAAGAGGATAGAAAAAAACAAAATTAAAATAAACAAGTTGCTAAATAAAGCAGCTTGCCATTTCAGTTTTTTATTTGCCGGGCACATGCAAATTTATTATCAAAAATTATTTTCGGGAATGAAATATCTATTAATTAATTCATTTATTAATGATGTGCTAATAATCCCAATTTATGATAAAAAACACTGAAATTTATTGTTGTGGGAAAGCTAGTTTCTATGCGCATTTCGCTGGTTGCTTAGGCCAGCTCGTCAGGAAACTTTTTCCAAATACTTTAGAAAAGCTAAAAATATTATACAAGTAAGACCATAAAGTGAATAAGAATTTTAAAACACTCAGGTCTTACTTGTAACAATATCAAAGCTTCAACAAAGACACAACAATAAAGAGTGAATTTTTTCTTTCTTACATTCCCCTACAATTGGCTGTGTTTTTTCCAACACGAATTGTAGTTGTAAGAGGATAGAAAAAAACAAAATTAAAAAAAACAAGTTGCTAAATAAAGCAGCTTGCCATTTCAGTGTTTTTTATCATAAATTGGGATTATTAGCACATCATTAATAAATGAATTAATTAATAGATATTTCATTCCCGAAAATAATTTTTGATAATAAATTTGCATGTGCCCGGCAAATAAAAAACTGAAATGGCAAGCTGCTTTATTTAGCAACTTGTTTATTTTAATTTTGTTTTTTTCTATCCTCTTACAACTACAATTCGTGTTGGAAAAAACCCAGCCAATTGTAGGGGAATGTAAGAAAGAAAAAATTCACTATTTATTGTTGTGTCTTTGCTGAAGCTTTGATATTGTTACAAGTAAGACCTGAGTGTTTTAAAATTCTTATTCACTTTATGGTCTTACTTGTATAATATTTTTAGCTTTTCTAAAGCATTTGGAAAAAGTTTCCTGACGAGCTGGCCTAAGCAACCAGCGAAATGCGCATAGAAATAAATGTATTTTGTTGTTATGAATATATTTAAATGACCATATAACCTGTTAACCAGCCTTCCGTACACAACCCAATTAAATTATTTTTATGAAAAAAAAAAACGAATTTTACAACATGAAGTGAATTAAATTTTTTTGATAAATTTTCATTCTTCACTGAAGCTGGGATTGAACACACGTTCACGGAGAGATCGATTTTCACATGTTTCGATAGTAACAAAACTATCTCTTCAGAAAATCTTTGCCGTTTAACACTCACTGCCATTGACGACGGCTGGCAGTCAAAAGTCAACCATGAATGATTAATTTAATGGAAATTAAATTTGATGAACTTTAGCTTGATTAAAGTTTAAAAATTTGGATTAAACATTAAAAGTTTACTAAAAGATTTTGTTTTTTGTGCTTAATTCCCATTGTTTTAATAATTGATAAAAATACTGAAATTTATTGTTGGAGGATAAGCTGTTCCTATGCGCATTTCACTGGTTGCTGGGAATAGCTTATCCTCCGACAATAAATTTCAGTATTTTTATCAATTATTAAGGAAGATTTTAAAATAATTGAATTGAATTAAACTCTCATAACATTCAGTTAAATTTTAAAAAAAATTGCCGTAGTTATTTCTGATTTAAGAGTAACTTTAGGAAAAATAAGTGGTGTTCAAATTATAAAGTATATAAAACGGATTTTTTTTTATTAACTTTAAAAACATTTCATTCTAATTCTGTTTCTATTTTCGAGCATTATATGGTTTTAATTGAATCTTACATAGAAAAAAGTGTTTAACTAAAAGACATTTTGTACTTTTTAAAACGTTAGAGAAGAAAAAGTCATTTGCATATTACTCCACTCCTTAAATAAAATAAATGTGAAGGTTACTAAAGAAAAAGTTAACATTTTTTCTTTTTTCAGTTCTTCATTATGCTTTACTTCTTTTTTTAAAGTTCACCCCATTTTTGTTAGTTGTGTTAATTCTCTTTTTAATTTTGTATAATAAAATAGAAAGTCTTGCCACAACAATAACATTGACTGATCAACCTTGAGGTGCAAAAAGGTACCAGCCAAACAAACAACAATTTTTATGGAAATTATGATTTTAATTTTTCTCATCCTAAAAATAGTTATCGATAAAACTAATTTGTATTAGGAAGAATATAATTTAATGGGGAGAATAGTAAACAAAAAGGTCAAATTAAGGAAGTAAATGTCTCTAGCTTAAGGGGTTTGACTTTAAAGAATAAATAACATTTACAATTTTAAAACAATTGTGATTTTTTTTTTATTGAATTGTTGAAGTTTTTGACATTCAAATTTGGCTTAAGTTCATCAAAATTAATTTTCATTAATTTTTTTTTAGTAAAGGAAGGCATTAACAACATGACATGAACTTGAATTATTTTTGATAATTTTGTTCTTGACTGAACGCGGGATTAAACTCGGTCTTGACAAAAAGTACGAAAAACAAAAGTAAGGAAGAAACATGGAAGAATTGATAATCAATTACTTCAAATTTCTATCCACCAATACCATTAGTTAAAGATTGATGCTTGACTAAACGGTAGAACGGCAAATAATTCTGATGATGGGAATGTGGTTATTCTCGAAACATGTCAAATTCGACCGAAGTTCAATCCCGTGTTCAGTCAAGAATAAAATTATCAATAAAATCTTAATTAATTTCTTGTTTCGCCAACAATTTTTTAATAAAAATTAAATTAAATTAACTTTAGCCTAATATAAATATCAAAACCTTAATTTAAAAATGTTAAATAATAATCTTCAAGTTAAATCTGTATCTTGAATATAACAAGCAAAAAAGTATAGTCGGTCAAATCCGACCAGATATCTTCACAACAGTATTTAAAACCCAAATTTCGAGAGTGGACCCTATATGACCCCCATGAGCTATCACGGGCCCCCCAGAACAAAATTATGTTATGAGGTGAGGATTCATGTAAAAGTTCTTTGTGCCGAAAGTTTTTTTTTAAAGATATCTAACTTTCTCTATATGAGATTTGTTTGCCGTGATTTTAGGAACGGGCCTTATATAGGACTTATGATTAGTTTTAGATATACATTTTGTCATGATATATTAGCTATCGTAAAAATTTTTGCCATCAATTTGTATGTCAATACGAACATTTATAAGAAAGTTATGACATTAAAAGCTATTTTCGGGAGTAGTTTTTGTATGGGAGTTTTGTTCAAATATGGATCGATTACAGTCAAATGCGGTAAGATGATTTAGATTGAAATCAAATAAATATCGACCAAATTGAATCTAAATACCAACATAATAAGACAAAGCTTGTAATTTTCTCACACAAGTGGTGAAAATTCAGCATTTTAGTGGGATTATCAGGATATCCCTACCTGCGACTTTAAAGACAACCACAACGTGATCCCTGAAAGTAAATTTTTAATAAATAAGCGAAACTGCCGCAAATACCATCTTTTTTTAAAGACGGAAAGCATATCCCGCAAGAAGCATACTAACGGAGACTTCAACCAATAGTCCGACCGGTCAATAGCTTAATTCATCGCAAGTATTTCTGCCTGGAAAACACTACAGTAATCCGGAAATCTTCGCAATACATTGATTTTGAGCTCCCTAGAATACTCCCCAATATACCCCAAGCCCTTCTCGAGAGCCCTTCTCGTGATTTGGGGATATATTTAAAAAAAAAAATATTTTTAGAAAAAATGTATGTATATTTAATACGTACATAGTGCTTTTTAAAGCACTTAATAAAAACAACAGTACCTTTTCTTTTTTTGGCAATAAAAAAGTTTATTTTCAAAATAGAACTACCTTTTCTTAAAAAACAATAACGGCCAATTTCACCAAATTCAGTTAAAACTAACTATTACTTTACCTTTCACTTAACAATATGTTTAAGACAATTATAGCTGATACTTAATTATAACTTAAATTGGTGAAATTGTCCGTATATAGAAATAAATTGAAAATAAGCGTAACAAATATTTGACGAAAAAATCCAAAAAAGCGTGACCAAAAATATCAAACTTTAGTTTTTTCTATTGATTTACTAAACCTTATTTGTACGAAGATAATTTTGTAATGTAATTTAGAAACTGTTAAATGATGTTTATCTAGCGAAACGTCTTTTTCCCCTATGGCAATCCTACGAAGCTCCACACTTGTCTGCAGGAGACTAGAGTCTCTGGCAGGAATCGAACCCGCAACACTGGCACTAATAGGTTAGCTCACTACCAACTAGCCTACCGGGGCACGCCAAAAAGAAAATAATTTTTTAATATAACTAGTGGTTACGTGCAGGGCGCCAAATATTTAATAGGCGTGAATATGGCTTAAGTAGTTCGCAAAAAATCAACTTTTTCAGAAAGTACGATTTTAGAAAAATTCAGTAAAAATGAGATTTTTACAGAAAAAGTTAATAAAGAAATACTTCTTTTCTTTAATTTGTATTTATTTTTTTTTTTTATTTCTTTGTGTTTTTAAAGTACCTTTTTACCAAATAGCACTAACAGTTTTAGCAATATGTTTTCAGACAATAGTAGGGAGAATGAACGGTTATTATTCGACCGGTATTAACCGGTTATTTTAGTTTTGCCCCATCCGGTTATTTTAAAATGCCCATTTCTCGAATACCGAATAAACCGGTTATTTTGGTATAATAAACCGGTTATTTTAATAATGTGTAATTTATATACATTTTCCTGACTCTTTTGCAGATGTACCCGTAATTTAAGTATTTTCTAATTGAATATGGGTCAAACTTAAACTTTTAATGAACAAAATGTAACAAAGATCAAAAAACACTTTGAACACTGTAAATACAGATCGCTGTTGAAAGCATGTGTTCTTGTAAAAAAAAAAAAACAAAAACTATTCAAAATACTACAAACACGTGTGCAGTTAAAAAGTAAATAGTAATTTGGGCGAGAGTATTCTATATATTAAACATAATTTTATATAGAGGTTATCTCTAGCCCTAAAATGATAAGTTACAAAGGCTCTTCCATGTCACGGACTTATTAATCACCTTTAATTAGTATTATTGGTGAAATATTAGCCCATTGTGTTGCCGAAGACGAAATGTCCTTTAAGGCACTAGAAACTCTTAAGTAGTTCTAGCATCTCTTCATGCTGAAAACTACAACATTCCGGCGGAATTAACGATATGAGAAAAATTTCTACCAGTTTTATTTATTAAACCACCAAGGACTAAAAAACAAAATTGGAGAAATCAAACAATGTCATGGAAGGTTTTAAATTGTAGTCGATGAATTGACAAATATTTCACACAAAAGGCATGCTCATTTTACTATTCGTTTCTATAATGCTGAAACAAAATAATTTGAAATAGATAATCTTTGCTAAGAGTTTCTGTTTGCAACTTTTCAAAAATATGGTTGATTTATATAGACATGCTCAACCACCATCAAATTAAAACTCATTCAAAATTAATTTAGGAGAATATTTCAAATAATAACTTTACTAAATTCCTATAATTTATTTGCTTTTGTAAAACGTTTGTCTATATCAAATATCATTCAACAGTTTCTAAATTACATTATACAAATATCTTCTTACAAATAAATTTAAGTAAATCAATAAAATTTTTTTGAAAATTTAGCTAAAGTTTGATCAATTTACTGGTCCCAGTTTGCTTGGATTTTATCGTAAAATATTTGTAAGGTCTGATCTAAGTCATATCTATGTATTTTGCTGGTTCCTTGCCTTTGCCAATTTGCTTTGTTTTTATTCAAAACTTATTTGATTTTTGTGTTTTTATGTATTCGAATTAAAACCGGTTAACCGGTTATTAAAAAAAAATGGTTAACCGAAAACCGGGTTTTTCAAAATAGCAACTATTCGTAATATTCGAAAACCGGTTATTGAAAAAAGTCGAATAATCGATCTCCCTAGATAATAGATAATAAAAAAAAGATCTTTTGTTAACATTTTGTTAAAGCGATGGTAATTTTTTTATATAAAACTAGACTTTTTTAAAGAAAATTTTACATCTATTTGTAATTAAAGTATATTTATTAATTTTTATTATAAACTACACGTTGGTTGATCTAAATAAAATTGCAGACAAAAAAGCTTTTCCTACTACATTTTCTAAAATAAAAAAAAAGAAATTTTCCTTTGCATCACATTTTTATTTAATAGAAGCTGTCTGAGTTTATTTCAAATTGTTGCTAATTAAAACAAGTTTAATGCAAAAAAAAAACTAAAAATCAAATTAAATCGAAATAAACACTTGTATGAATAGTTTTCCTATTTGATTCAATGCCAATATTTGTCCCAGTGTCTACATTTATGTCGTCTTATTTTTGGCTATTTCTTTAAATTTACTTGCTGCGATACCATAAAAGTTGTCAATGGGTGAAATTTAATTTTTGTTACTGTATTTCAATATTTTAGATACCGCCATCAAAAGACATTGTTCGTTTGTTTTGACGTACATCCGATTTAAGGCCCAACAATAATAATATGCTTAAGTGGGCTTAAGCAACTGTGCAAATACATGTAAATCATATGTGTTAAACCATATTAAACTTGAGGAAACTTTTTGTTAAGTTTTATGAATCTGTCATTAGCTTAAGCAAAGTGCGAAACTAATCGCACTATCCGTATGGAATCAAATGATTTTTGATTTTGTTTTTGGTTTTTTAAATGCATTTGGGAGATTTTTTGTTAATTTTTGACAGAAGCTTAAGCAAACTTATGGATATTATAGTTGGGTCTTTACTGTCAGCTTATTTGATTTCTGGAGATTTTAGTAAATTTTTGCTCAAAGTTTTTGTTTAGTCCATATGTATGTGATTTTTTTCTAGATTTCTTTTTAATTCAATACTCAAATGCAGTGTTACCATTTTATCGTATTTTCTGATATTTTTGGAAAATATATGCTAACTGCTTTTTAGCATATTTCCTTGTCCAAATGCAGATTTTTAAGCATATTTTTTACTTATTAGAAAGCAGGGCTGTGGAGTCGTCCGAAAAAAGTACTAACTCCGACTCCGACTCCAAACGCTGAAATTTTTTAAGTGCGACTCCGACTCACGACTGAGACGTAAAATTATTTCTCTTTTGTGTATAAACATCTTTATTAAACGAATTATGGGAATTCCCGCGTAATGTGCATAATAAAAACATGAGTGTTATGGTAGGAATTAAAGGCTGGCCGATAAAGATGTTTCTATACAAAAGAGAAATAATTCTGATATTAAAATTATTGCCAATTCCTGTCATTAACATTTTTTAGCATGAGTAAATTATTTAAAAAATCACACATATTTTTTCAACTAGATCAATAAATGAGTATAAGTTTTGCTAATATAATTTAGACTTTTTCCCGCACGTATAAAAAATATACTTAAATAGTAAAGTACTTGAATCAACTATTTCTCATAAATTAAATTAAAATCTACTTATTCATATTGATTTGCAAAATATTGCATCGCCAATTTCGAAGAATTTTTATATTGGAAAATATTAGAAATATTTTTAAATTTTTTATGCCGAAAAATTTTGGAGTCGGAGTCACGCGTTTTTTTGGGTACTGCGACTCCGACTCCGACTCCGGTACAAAAACCTCAACTCCGACTCCACAGCCCCGTTAGAAAGGCAGATTTTTTAAGAATATATTTTTTTTAAATATAAAACTATTTATGAAATATATACCAAAATTCCTTTTTTTAAGTAGATTTTCATTATAATTTTTTTTTAAAAATTCAGCAGTTTTGTAGCATAATTTTTTGTTTTTTAGCAAATTTAAATTATTAAAAATCTTAAGCTAATTTGTATCAGATTTTTAGCATATTCTCTTCATTTTACGATTTAGCAGATTTTTTTAAACGTTTTGGCATATTATTATTATATTATGGCAACACTGCTTAAATATTCTTAAACAGATTTAAGTCTAAAAAAAATGTGAATCTATAGTGGAAGGAACTGATATACTACCACTACCAACAAAGACGTAATAAGATTGATGACGACAACAGGGCGAATTGCAAATTGCCAATTTGAATTTTGTTGTTTTTTTTAACATTTCATGTGAAATTACATTAGTTTTCGTCTTTTCTTAATTTAAACAGAAGGGCCATACACGTGTTTCTGTATAGTATTTTTGGCATTTAATGTTCTTTCAATTTACATCTGACCGTCGTAGCAAAAACTAAAAAAATAAAACGAAATTGCAAAATATTTTACAACAAAAGACGTAATCTATTATTAAAATTTGTCAAAAGTGTTTTGTCTTAAATTAAATATAGAATTTAAATGGATTAAAATTTCTTATAAAATGAATTAAGCATAAAACATTATACATATGGGCAAATCCCAGAAACAGTGCGCCAAACAAAAATTTTTCAAATTAATACAATTCAACTTTTTTTAATGGAATTTGAACCTTTAGTATAATTTCATATATATATATATAATAAAAAATTTATTTTGATGATCATTAATGCTAAAATTATTATCAAATTCTACCCTACATCAGATCTCTTATTATTACACTAAAAATTAGCATGTTTTATGTGTTCATAACATGACATTAGTGTTAATATAGATGGTCCGCTTGAAAGTTGTATTTTTATTCAAACAATTCTCTTCAATTTTGATATAAAAGGTTGTTGTTTACTAATTTGGAAAGTTTGAAGTTAGATATGAAATGTCAGGTCGATTAATTGTTGAGTACTTCAAGTAAAATAAGGTTTTTTTATATTGTGAGTAGATTGAAATTTTTTTCAAAGTTGTCTATAATTTTGTTTAAAGTTCAAAAATTAAAATTCTACACCGAAAAAATTATCAGTAGTTTTTTATCAATTAAAAAAATTGTTTAAAAAGTATTTCAATTTAATTAATGTATTAGTTGAATAAATTTTTTCTTTAGTGGAAAGAAAATTAAAATGTAACAAGAAGATAATAATAGTCTGGTAGTGTATAAAGTCATTCCTAAAAATTTAAGGAATATAACTATTACAAAAAGCTTTATAAAAATACATAACTGAAATTTAGCTCATAGAATAAATTCGAAAAAAAAAGAAAATTAAAAATATAAATTTGATTAAATTAACATATGTGAAAATCACAGAAACTGTCCACCAACCGAAAATTTTTCATATTAATCTAATTTAATTTTTTTTTTAATGTAATATTGGACTAGATGTATAATTTCAGAAATATAAAAAAAAATCGATGATCATTAACAAAAAAAATTATAACCAAATCTTACCCTACATCAGATCTTTTAACCCTCTAATGCCAAACTTAAGAATAGACGGGGAAATATTATACGAATAATTTTTAAGGGAATTTTTGAGCCTCTGAGTTCAAAAAAAAATATTTGTAAGCCCGTACAAACAGTCGTTTACCTTCCAGGTGAGAAAACATCAAAGAGTGCCTTGAGGTACACTGGGGCATTTAGTAATAAAAACACATTACATTTTTAGAGAACTCAGTTCATTAGTTTGTACTGAAAATAAAAACTAACGAAATAAATTAAAACTATTCTCGTTTGTTGATAATAATCAAAGAAACAATTTTTATTATTTGAGCAAAATGAAGATTCCATTTGGAACAGAAGTATTGTCTTCCAGATTGTTTACAATGCCTTAAGAGCTGTTAACAGCTTTAGAAGCTTCTACAAATATTATGCTAAATTTTTTGGCAACTGTAAAAAATATAACTTAATATAAATAAATTATATATTGGACGTCAGTACAATTTTTGTGAGGAGTGCCTTCAGGCTCTCTAAGGCATTAGAGGGTTAATGTTATGCTCCATCCGTCCGTTTGGCTGATGGTCTGTCCATGTTAACTTTGTACATAAAGTACATGTTGCAATTTTGTAGATAATTTTATTAAATTCTATAAATTCATTTAATTCGAAATCTGAATTCAAATCTGCACTCAGTTTTTAAAGCACAAAATTTTAATTTGGTTGTTCAGATCAAGTTCTAGACGAAGAAGGGCATAATCCGACTATACATTCTTACTTGTATACTTTACACTTCTTACTAACTTTTTTACTTGCTTATGCCTTATTACTCCTCTATCTACGATAAATAGAAAAAATTACTTAAATTTTTCCTAATAAATTCTTAATTTCTCTTTTTTTAATTCTTTAAGTAATTCCGTTTAAAAAAACCCCTTGACCATCACATAAAAAATTATTTTCCAATTTATTACATTTTTCCATTGAGTAATTTATATTTTTTTAATTTGCGTTTTATGTCTTCAGATATACAGTGTAACGAAAAAATAATAGGGACTCTTCCTTCCAAATAACATGTCATAGAAAATTTTGCTTTAACCTGTAATTGATGAAACTTCTTTAAATTCTTTCGAATATAATCCCTGATAAATTCTAAAAATTAAAATTGGGACGTTATAAATCGACAAATAAACCGGAAATGTTGCAAAAGCTTCAAGAAGATTGGTACTCAATTTCTTCGGATACCTGAGTCAATCTCGTTAATTCAATGAAGCGAAGATGCTTAGAAGGAGCTTCTCCTAAAGACTAAAATAATATTTGGGTTTGATAGCAAACTGTAACAAAATTTAAATGTCCCTATTATTTTTCGCAGACATACATAAATTTTTCTAATACAGCTGGACTGCAACTTTTTTTTTCAACTTTTGATATATAAAAATTGAATAGCTTTAGTTTAATTTATATATTTCAATTTATTTATACAAAACTCAATAAAAATTTAAGAAACTATTAACAATTTTACTTGTCCCAATTAATTTTTCCGACACTGTAGTTGTACTCATATTAAAATGTTTTTAGTGTTTTCCATCTTTGAAAAAAATACTATAAAAATATCAATTTTAGTTAATTAACCCTCTGCGACTGACGTGACTTAATTTCACAATTTCGCTGACGTGGTGTCTACTAGAGTTCTGCTTGGAATAACGCCCTTTTATAAACATTCACTGAAATAAGGAGAGAGTAAACCAAGGCCTGAGTCATTCATGTATTCATTCACTCACTCACTAACTCATCAACCACTAGAATCGAAATGTGTAAGTTCTTACCGTTCTTATGAGATATAAAAGACAAAATTTGGTTTGAAAAAGTTAAAGTTATTAAAATTTCGCCAGCCCATTAACGTCTCAGGCCACTTGAACAAGAAATGTAGGAACAACAATAACGTATCTTGGGAAATATTTGCATAAAAGCTAATTTGTGCTTGAAATATACCCGTATTCAAATGAAATGAGCTTTATTTCATTGTAATCGGTGCACAACTTTTGATATTATTCACAATTTACTGACACAATTAAATTGATAAAATTTCCATACAAAAAAAAAAATTTTTTAATGTGTGTGTGTTTACTGCTGTTCTATTTTTAAACGTTTTTTCCTTCACTTGACTTGATTGTGAATAAAAGTGAAACGCGTTCATCGATTTTTATAATCTATATCTCATTTGATTCACAGGTTATGTGACTTTACGCGAAAGTAATAAAACTTTGACTTTTTTATGTTTTGGATTTTTCATGATTTTTAAAAATAAAAAATTTTAATTTTTTTTTACAAATAGAATCTGTGAATTATTTCTTTATCATAGAGCAATTCCATATGAAAGCGATCACCTTTTGGACGACCCCTCTCCGATTTTAAAATAAATAGTCTCAATCGATTGCCAAGCAAAAAATAATGTACCTACATATTTTTTTTTTTTTTATATTGACTGGGACTTAATTGGTTACTGCCAATAAGCCGACCACAGGTCATAAAATGTTTTGCAAATTTTTTAAATTACCAGGTAATAAATATTTCGCCATATTAATGGAAAATCCGTGTTTTATGACTTGTTTCTGCACGTGTCATTTTAGGCGAAATATTTATTACCTGGTAATTTAAAAAATTTACAAAACATTTTATGACCTGTAGCCTCAGTCGGGTTTGGTGTGCCATTACATGCCACTGCTGCTATTATCCATGGATTTATGGCCGATCTTGTGAAGGCAGGCAGACCATATTCACTACACACTCAACTTGGGGGCTCTTAAAAAAAAAATTGATTTTTTCTTCATAAATGTATTTTTAACTGTAAAATAATTTTTAAAATGTATTTTTAACAAGGTGGTCTCTTAAATGCTCTTCTCCTGTCCAAACAAGGAGTCGGGGCCCATTTTTTTATTGCTGATTCTTAAAGCAAAAATTATGAGGAATCCAAAAAAAAAAAATTAGCCGGAAAATTTAGGAGCTTCTGTGGAAAATCGGAAAATTTAATTTTCTTGGGAAAATTTAAAGGTAAATTTCTAAGAAAAATTAGGAAAATTTTATTTTTCAATTAAAGCCTGATTCAATTCAATTTTTAAAACAACTTTCAATGAGGTCCCTTATGAAGAATTCTTCAATTTTGTCACATGACAGTGGTGTACACCACCACTAAACCAGTCACTATAAAAAAAAAAAAAATATGTAGGTACATTATTTTTTGCTGGGCAATCGATTGAGACTATTTATTTTAAAATCGGAGAGGGGTCGTCCAAAAATTTGCCAATTTTGATCGTTTTCATATGGAATTGCTCCATAAGTTACTTTATTACATTCAAAATTTTTTTTTTTTTATTTTTCAAATTTATTCTATGAGCTAAATTTCAGTTATGTATTTTATAAAGCTTTTTTGTAATAGTTCTATTCCTTAAATTTTTAGGAAAGACTTTATACACTACCAGACTATTATCTTTTATCCTCGAAATAGATAAAAATTATACAAAAGGGTACATAGTTTAGAAAAAAAGGGTCACAAAAGGTATCAAAAGGTTAAAAAAAAAATTTTTTTTTTACGTAAACAACCATTACTCCGCCATTTTTTTGCTTTTGAAAAAAAAAATTGATTGTTTTTGAAAGCTAACAATTACTTCTTTTATTACTTAGAATTCTGAAAATCGCTTCATGAAAAGTGAAGTTATGATTTTTTGAACTTTAAATTTTTGGAAAAAATTCAAAAACTCGGTTAGTACCTTTAACTTAAAAATGCGAGCTAGTAGAGAAAAACGGAGATTAAATTTGAAATGAGCGAGCGCAAATTAGTAAAAATTGCATTAAACTTCCAATCAACACACAGGAAGTTCAATTTTGTTCCGCTGTGTTATAGAACAAATAATTTTGAAAATGTAATTATTAGTTTAATTTTTATGCAATTGAATAAAATGGTATTACAAAAACTGCTTACCTGTCTACGTTCTTAAGCGGACGGGTAGTGCTGAAAAGGCAAATTATTTAAAATTAATGTTTTTATTATAATTTGTAAAAAAAATATATATAAAAACAAGATGTGGCATTTTTTTTTTTAATAATAAGCTAAGTTTTTTTAATTCACCATTTTCGCCCATAGCCTGAAGAAGAGTGTATTTCTATATCGATACAAAAATTCCTTTAAAGTCATTTTCGAACCCAATTCTTATGTGAGGTTTTTACAATACAAGTGATTGAGCGAGTTGTAAAATTTATATAAATACCACTCCGGTTTTTTAATGTTTTTCATGTAAATTTTACTACACGTTCAATTACTTGTATTGTGAAAACTACACGTTATTAAAAATTTAAACAGTTTTAAGATTTAATAAAACATGTTTGAGTAATATTAAAAATAAATATTCGAAATTTTTGTAAAAAGTAATGTGCTATTTGCAGGTGACAGGCAAGTGATTGTGTTGTAAAATTTATATCAAAACCACTCAAAAAACTGAGTGATTTTCATAAAAATTTTACTACGCAATCAATTGCTTGTCACCTAAGCCATTTTTAAAACTCATTTAAAAATTTTTACTTTGATTATTCTTCACGACTACACACAAAAAAGTAAAACTTGATTTCAATTAAAAAATTTGTGATATTAATTAAAACCTTAAGTAAATTTGCACCAGTAAAAAAATAATAGTGTCAATTAAACGTTGGATTCCCTTGATTCACTTTTAATTAAAAATGATTTCATTTTTGATTAATAATTTAATTGATAAAAATTAGCGAGAATTTTTTCTGTGTAGGTGGATTGAGATATTGCAAATAAACTTGTTCTGAATTTATTAGAAATAAGAAGATGTTTTTCTGCGCATAATTTATATAAAGAGATATCTTTGCCCATGTTTTGTAACTCCCGCGGCGAGAATTTTTGGATTGAAATGTGAGAAATGAAAACAAAATGTCATAAATTGAAACAAACAGCTGTTTTTCTCACTTAACTGCGCCTGTAACATTTTTGGAGAGTAATTGCTGTCACGTAACGAAATTACTCGCCAATTTACTGAAAAAGCGTGTCTGTAAAATTTTAGTGAGAAAGTTTCCGCTTTGAACTGTCAAATAAACTCACACATAAAAACGGGGTGAGAAAAAATTTTAACACTAAAAAATAAATTAAAAATGCAAAATGCAATGAATATTAACACGGAAGAGATAAGTATTTTGTTCTTGGCAGATTTTTTCATTGTTTAATTATTTTGCTTTTAACATTTTGTAAAAATATACGAATGTTTTCAAAGCAATTTTGTAATCAACAAACATTAAAGTCGCACTTTACATTTTTTGGTATAGCCGACGCACAGTGGCGCCCGTAGAGCAAGCGAGGTTGCAAAAATCAAAATTTTCATGAATGCCGACGAAGTTTTGAATAAACCCATGTTATAGGAAACTTTTCAACGATTTCAAATATGCCACTCTTAATAATATCACATTTTTAGTTTAGAAGATATAACCGTTCAAAGTTGACCGACTTTCGGTTTTCAAAAAAACACACAATTTTTAGTCAATTTGTTGCGATTTCAGGTGTAATATCACGAAAAATAGGTAACGAATCGCCTTATTTTTTATTTGTATTGATTGATGTATTTATTAAATGTATAATGATAAAAAAAAAATTAACTGTTTGCTCTGTGTTTCTCCTGGTAAATCACTATTTAAAAACTATCCGTTAACTTTGATGGAAAATAAAAAAAAACTATATTTTTCTATATTTGCCATATTTGCAAAACCTGTTCTTTGATTATTTCTTTACATAACTCAAAAGGTTTTATCTGCCCGTACGTGCCCGTTTGGCTTCTAGAGGTAAAAAAGTTTAAAAAGACATGGTTGCAGAAATTGTATGGCGTCCATCCCTATGTTTTGACTGACAGTAGTTTGATCTAATAGTTATTATATAAGCAGGTACGTACCTCACATAAACAATACTTTGGCGTACAAATGGTCAGGAACAATATTGACTTATGGTCCCTACAGGTAGGCACAAATCTTATTTGGACATGTGCATAATATCAAAATTGCATTATTCAGCATAAATCCATATGTATGCAGGGAACAGGTAAATTTTTAGGCATGGTAGCATAAGCCTATATATTGCAAAATAAGCATAATGCCTGGATTAGTCTACGCCTGAAAGTTGGCGCAACAATTACTGAAACCATTTAACAATTTAAGTACTGAAAACATGGCGTTGTACAATTTAAAATTATTTGAACTGTTTAGAAAGTCAACCGCACCAAAGTTTTTCACGGAAGTGAAAATTCTTCCTGAGAAGTTGACATTGATCAGCAAATGAGGCTGCGATGGATCATCCGGACAAAGCGTTTATAAGCAAAGGATATCTCCCGATGACGCTACAATATCGGACGGAAATATGTTTATGGCATCTGTTGTTCCTTTGCGGCTAAAATCGGATGATTCCCTACACTGGAAAAATCCACGTCCGTCATCAGTGCATTATTGCCGACCAATAATGTTTCAGTTTGCAAGGGAATCGGCAGAACTCATAAGGACTACGGTGAAGGACATTAAAGAACAAATAAGCAAGATTAAGCCTACAAAGCTGCAAATTGGAGAAGGAAAATATATTGAATGCAATTACGAGTTCCACCTGACCATGGTTGACGGAAAAGTCGTAAACGAACTGACAGGAACAACCTCAACAATGTCATGCCCGATTTGCAAAAAGAGTCAGAAGAACTTTTTTCAATTCAATTTATTTCATATATAATATGTGACATCTCAATTTTATATAATTAGTTGTAAAGAGTTTAAGATTAGTATCTTTTTCTGCTTAATTATAACATATTTCAATTAGTTATCATATACATATATATAGACAGAATTATATTGGAGGTAAAAATTTAGCAAAAACCTATTTAAACCCCTTTTTTCGTTTTATTTTTATATTTTTTTTATCGATTTTATATTATTATTTATCAGAAGAACTTTGGTAATTTAAACGATTCTACAAATGAGGAGAATTACGAATATGGAATGTCACCATTGCACGCAAGGATAAGGTGTGTGGAATTCTTGCTAAAACTGGCATATACCCTACCACAAGAGGAGGAAAACTTCGATGAAAATACATCAATAAAGGATAAGGAAAAGATCAGAAAGAAGCAAATACAGGATGCTTTTTTTAAACACGTTGGACTAAAAGTAGACTGTCCCAAGCACGGATACGGTAACTCAAACGATGGAAACACTTCTAGGAGATTTTTTGAAAATGATGAGGCAGTAACTAGAATCATTGGAATTGACAATCAAATCGTGAAAATTGAGTACCAGTCTTTGCCAATTGGAGAGCTTTCTGAAGAAGCACAGGAGTCTCTTAACAAATTTTATAAAAAATATAGATTGCAGAACACATTCAAAGCATCAAGGGTAAGGCAAAATGAGGACCTCTTCAACATGTTGGCAGCATCTTCCGATCCACTTATTTCTTCCCTGCGGTATGTGAAGTCACGAATAGAGTTACAAAATAATTATAGTTTAGAAATGGTTAGTCTTTTAGATATACCTTCTCTTACGAATTGTGATGAATATTTTACAGAAAATTGAAAAAATAAATTTAAAAAAAAAATAATTTTTTTTTTAATTTGTTGGGTAATAATTTAAAACATAAAACCCTTAAGAAAAAAAATAAAAACAATCTAAAAATGTAAAAATAATTTTTTTTAGTTACCATAAAATTGATTTTTCTACTAATTTTAACTTTGATAACCCATAAATAGGCCCCTACAAAGCGTAGCACCCTTTCCCTTTCATTTCATAGGCTGAACAGTTATCTATCATATGCTGTTTAAACTGTTCAATTATCTTATTCGGTTCAAAAGATATGATTTTTGCAACGAAAAAACTCAAATGGCGCCACTGTGCGTCGTTGAAAATTTTTCAATTTTAATCAAATTTGGTCGCCGTCAACGATATGTTTGACTGGCGTTCTCAACATCTGCAATTTCATATCGGCTTCGAGTGACATTTATAACGTAACGACGTAATCTATTTTGATAGTTTTCGACATGAGTTACAGACACACTTTTTGCTCACTTTTCGAGAAACGATGGAATATTTTGTTTCACATGTTTTCGACGCGAAAAGTTCTTACCAAAGTTACAGAACATGGGTACTGGTCGTATTCGTACCCGATAGTTATCTTTACCTATGCGGTAAAACTATTTTGGTAATTTCAACGTTAGTTTTGCCTACGTGTTTTTTCCTTTAAGTTTTATTTTTTAAATATGGCAACATTTGTATTGTTATTAATTTTTTGTTTTAACTGTTAAAAATCGATGGTGTAAAATACACTGCAGTTTAACCAGTAGGTAAGAAATACGTGTTTAAATTATGAAAAATTCGTTACACCATAGATTTCAATACACAGCTAGATATCTATTTGTAGAAATTACGGGCATTAGAAAAATAATTGGACCTTTTATTACCGAATATATTTGCGAAAAAAAATCAAGGTAAAAAACGGTAAAAAAAATCTTAACGAAATATTTTTAAAACTTTAGGAGATATCTTGGTGAAATTAACTGGAATTTCTTAATCTTCCTACTTGCGAATTACAAAGTTGAAATCTGTCAATGTTTGCACAAGTTTCAAGCATTACAAAGTTAACATAACTCGAGGTGGTCAACTTTGACACCCTGTATCTCAACTTGTATTCTAACAGGGTGGTCACAAACATCACTTGCTTAAAGCCTGTGTCTTTCTCTACGACTCGTTCATACATTAATTTGCAATCCGACCATTAGTTTATGAGATTCGGATTTATTACCAATTTTATGCTTTTACACGTACGCACACTAACGTTAATTTGTCGTCTACACTTTTCTTCAGTATTTGTTTGTGACAGCGACACTACGGTATTGAGAAAAATTTTAATGATTTCAATACGTGTTCAAATGGAATTGTGAAGTCTTCTACTTAATAGACACCAACCGACTATTTGTATTAGTAAACATTTTGTCTTAGTGTGGGTTGACACTATGAAAGTAATTGATAAGAGGGGTGAGAATAATGATATGTACTTCTCCCCTCTCACCAATAAACTCAAACTTTCTGAAAGAAAACTACCATATCCATTTCTTAAAGCTTAAACTTTTATTATTTGTTTTTTTTTTGTGCCTTGTCAACATTTTATGGTCAATAAATTTTTTCTCACACACGTGACGTGATGTTAAGGAATTTCTAAAAAAAAAAAGAAAAAAAAAACAAAACCTTCAAGAATATTTGATAACATGAAGGAAATGATGGTAAATATTGTTAGTTTTTATTCTTTAAAAACAAAATTTTATGAAAACCGTTCGAAATTTTCTAAAAGGGTCACAAAAAGGTGACTTTCCAAAAAAAAAAGGTTTCAAAAAGGATATTTCAAAGTAAAAAGGTTCAGCAGTTTTTACCAATAAAGGGGTCGCAGTAAAAACATTTTAAAGAGTAAAAAATAAGGTCAAGTTTTTTTGTAAAGAAATCTTCACTTGAAGTCCATTCTTCCAGATCCGTTTCAAACAAATTAAGAGGCGAAAGCATGGAATTACAAGTTTCTTCTTTGTGTCTATTCCAAAGTATATTTTAAAGCAAAACACTTGTTTAGCTGAATGACAACTTTGGGGTAAAGAAAAAATAAATGCAACGAATTTATTTAAATTTGGGTAAATATTTACGTTAAATCTATTTTTTACATTTCAGACTCCAATTTATCATTTATCTTACCTTCTTTATAACTTATATTCGTTGACAAAAGCCTCTTCTCTTAAAGGTATGCCTTGAAATCGGCAGCAACAATTTCAAGGTAATATATATCATCTAAAAATCATTCATTCTGTTTTATTTATTCTTGATGCAATTTCGCTATACAGTGGCACACATTTAAAGTCGGGCAGACACATGAAAATATTTTTGCACGCTATATCTCTATTTTGGTAAGAGAAAATACATATCAATTGTGTCTATATTATTACAAAAATCCTTTTATTTAGAAACAACAAAAAAAATTTGTTCTTAGTTGCGGTATAAAATTTACATGAAGGTACTCGTAAAACCTAGAAAAAGTCACTTCTATGTCTCACATTGAAAGTCGGGCATTAAATAAAAATTCAATAATATTTAAAAAAAAACACAAAGAAAGTATTTTGTTGTTCAACCTTTTTAATTCCCAACAGCATGTAGACGGCTCGGCATCGACTTAATTAGCTTTATCCAAACATCGCTACTAATCTTATTGCACTCTTCCTGCAAAGCCCTTTTCAAGAGTTGTTTTGACGTACACAGACCGTCCTGCATCCTGCATCCAAATTCGTCCCATGAATGTTCAATGAATTTGAGATCGGGACTTTGTGCAGGTATTTTGATTACCTTGGGACAATTATACACCACCCAATTTTCACATCAGGTGCGGAATGCTTCGGGTCGTTATCCTATTAGAATTTGAAGCTAGCTTCAATGCCGAGATTTTTAAAACTTTCTAGCGTGCAGAAATATTTTCATGCGTCTGCCCGACTTTAAATGTGAGCCACTGTACATATAGGCCCCTATTATGAGTTACATTCGATAAACGATTTTCGCTGGCTATCGAACATCGACTATCGAATGTTAATTTGGTATTATGAGTTGGCAGCACTGTCGAAAATTTCGTTGTGCATCGAATATTTCAACGAAAACAAATTTGCTTTCGACGGTGTAAATAATTAAAAAAAAATTGTTTAAAATGTAAGTTTTTGTTAATTTATTAGTTTTGGTGTGCAAATTCCACATTCTTAATTATTTTTGGTTATTTTATGCAAGTCTAAAGTCGACAGTAGTAAGCAGCAGTTGGAAAAGCTTGTTTCCCTTATGGAACAAAATCCTTTGCTGGCAAAAGGAATTTTTACAAAAGTTCAGGCTACAGGTACATGCCAGTTTTATTAAGCGTTCATCTTCATCAGATGAATCATCGTACCATAAGTCCGTCGTAGTCATGATTTATATTAGTTTTATTTTTTAATTTTTTAAATTTGTTAACAAACATTTTTTATTTACAGTGACAGCTGATAGAAAATGTACTACTGTGAATAAACTAAATCACAATAGTACTTTTTTTATCGAATGTGTGCCATAATACCAAATGAAAATTCGTTTGATCAACTAATTCGACTGCTGTCGAAAATCGAATTAAGTTCATAATAGGCACCATATATTCAGAAATGGCCAAAAAAGGAATTGATTCGAAATGATAGGCCTTAAAAAGGGTAAACTTTACCACTTTAGGGGCACAACGTCAACGCTAAAAAAGCTGTCGCAGGCAACACATAAAATGTAAGTTAAAAATTATACAAAAGGGTAAATGATTTAGAAAAAAGGGTCACAAAAGGAATCAAAAGGGTCGAATTGATACTTATGTATCACAGCGGTAACGTTGCTTGTAGTTGTGGTGGGTAAAAGGTCAAAGGGTACAACTTATGGTAAATATGGTCGTTTTTTCTCTTTTTTTTAGTAACAATGACAACTTTATAGACCTTGTTTACTTTAAAAAGATGTTAACAGTCCTTTTTTCTCGGTTGTACACGGTTTACTGCATGAAAATGCTAAAACAAAAAAAAAAAAAGGATAGATAATAGGAAAAAATGGTGAGCAGCATGTGGGAAAAGGTAGTAAATTGTGAAAGAGTAGAGGGAAAATATGTACATTCATACATATTATAACAGCCTAAAATAATACGAGTAATTTAAATGGAAATATATAAAATAAAAGTGTTGTTTAACCAAAAGCAAGATTGGCAACCGAAACTGATTGCGGTAACGATATGGGACATACAATTTTTGTTATTTCGGTTTTGGTATCTGTATCAGTTTTTTAACCTTTTAAAACGATATATAACGATCGGTATTACAATTAAATGAACCAAACCAAAAAAGCTTACAAAAAGAACAATTCATGTATTTATGATAAACAAGATAATTTATTTAATTTAAAAGATACAAATTTTATTTATTTACATTTAAGAAAACTAAATATTTTTAATCCAAATTTTGATATTTTAATCAGGCTTAAGTTCATTGAATTTAATTTTCATTAAATTATTTTTGACAAGAAAGGTATTTTACAATATGAAATGAATTAAAATTTATTGATAATTTTTCATTCTTGACTGAGTTGGGAATTGAACCCAGGTTTTAACGGACAGGCTGCCCAGACTAGTTTTGATTGTAGCCACATAATCTCTTCAGTGGGCCTTGCCGTTTAGCTCTCACCGCCATTGACGACGGATGACGTCATTAGTCAAACATCAATATTTAAACCAAATGGTATTTTACCTTGGTAGATCGAAATTTGCTTTGAATGAATGATTACCTATTTTAATTGATTTACATGTTCTTCCTTACTTCTTGTTTTTCGTACCTTTTGTCAAGAATTTTTCTTGAATTCCAAAGTACATTTTTTGTTTTTCATGTTTTTTTCTTTCTTTTTCCTTGTTGACATTTTTCAGCACAGCTTGAAGGACAAATGTAAACATATAGCTCGCGCCTTAACTGATAACAATACTAGTATTGTGGTTATTTTATTGAAATGTTAATGGTTTTTAATCTAAATTTTGATATTTTAATCAGGCTTAAGTTCATTGAATTTAATTTTCATTAAATTGTTTTTATGAAGAAAGGAATTTTACAACATGAAATGAATTAAAATTTATTGATAATTTTTCATTGTTGACTGAGCTGGGAATTGAACCCAAAACTAAATATTTGTAAAAATAGTTAATGCAAATCTTTTTAAATCGAATTAAATGGCTTTTTTAACAAATTTTATGATTGATAATCCAAAATTTGTATATTTTAATCAGGCTTAAGTTCATCAAATTTATTTTTCATTTTTATATTTTTAATGAAGAAAGGAATTAACAACATTAAAACTATTAAAATTTATTAATAATTTTTCTTTCTTGACTGAAGCTGGGATTGAACCCACGGACAGGTAGATTTGACATGTTTCGATGGTAACCACACTATCCCTTCAGAAATCTTTGCCGCAGTAACCGCCATTGACGATTGACGTCATTAAAAATAATTTAATGAAAATTAAATTTGATAAACTAAAGCCTGATTAAAATATAACAATTTGGAATAAAAACCATAAACAGTTCAATAAAATAGCCACAATATTAATTATTTTATGATTGATCTTAAAAGAACTTATTTATTCTTGCATATTGTTGTTATTTGGCGTTAAAGACAAATTTTCCAGTCTGAAGATGAATTCGTACTGCAACTTTAGAAATATCTAGGCAACTTTTTTGGCTAACTCTGGCCATCTTCAAACACACTTATTTGGTATAATCAATTACTTGTTCAACAAAAATAATCTTAAGAATGCTATTTCCACATGTATCTAAAAGAAATGCACCTAAGAAGGCTTTTTCTCAGAAAGAATTTCCTTGTTTTTATTTCCTTTAATTTAACAAATCTTTTGCTATTAGCACTCTTTGAATAATTTATATTATTTCTTAATACCGTAACGGTTATACCGGTTTGATACCGGTATGATAACTAGATAACCCGTGCGAATATTTCGCACCGTTAGTTGTAATTTTTGTAACATAAAATGAAAATAATTAATAGAAATTTTAGTAACTTCAAAACATTTTATTAAAAGTATAAAAATATTAGAAATCATAATATATATCATACATATTTACATATATACATACACATGTTTAAATGCTTTTATAATACTTCTTTGAATACAATGTTAGAGGTAATGACATGATCATCGTTAACTTTTTGCCCGTACGAATCCTTAATACAAACAAAAATATCTTTAAACGTACGCAATTATATATAACTGACTTAGTAATAAACGGCATTATAGTAAATAGCGGTATTGCCAGAATGGATTTTAATACATACTATATTATGTAGAACTGCATTACTATTAAGCGACCCTGTATTACCACACTTGAACAAAAACATATAATCATAATGACAACAGTGTTATCATGCAGTTCTATATAAAATATAATTTTTATTAATGAAAATATTAATTTTTCAGTTTCTAATTATTTTTCGCCATTAGTGTTAGAAATAAGCTTTAAAATGAGATATCATTCATTAAATTTGATGCGGTGGTATGGGAGATATTTGCAACCGACAAAAAAAAGTGCTTTAGAAATAATATATATGATTTATTTGTTTTTGATTTTGATAGGCCCAAAAATAAAATTTTATATGTATCTCATGTTTTTTTTTTATTAATGCGATATGTTAACTTTCTGATCCCATAAACGGAATGTGTACCAGTTCTGAACCTTGTTTTACGCGAATTTGATTTACAAGTGCTTTCTTCGGTCCCAACAGAGCGCGTAAATCGAGGGTTACCTTTACCGGTATTTTACACTAAGAAAAAATTGTTCAGTATCGGTAGACAGAAAAAATTCTACCCAATTTTTTTTTCTTTAATTAAACCATTAATCAAATATAAAATCAGTTTTAATTAAAAAATTATCAAATGAACTTAACTTTTATTGATACCATTAATTTGTTAACTGGTGAAAATTTAATTAATTTTTTAATTAATAGCACAAATATTTTAATTGGAATCAGTTTTTTTCTGTGTATCAATACCGGTCTACCGGAAATAATTACTATCGGTATCGGTGTTAAGTGGGGTTTTAAATTTTGTACCAACTTCCTAAAAAAAAAAATTACTTTTTGGACCTTCACGGTACCATTTTTTTTAAATTACTTTAAACATTTTATATATTTTTTTATTTTTTTATTTTTTTTTTAATTTAAAAAAAATAAGGCAATTTCTTTATAGTGATATGTATTTACTAGTTTTATTTTGGTGTGAGTCACTCTGTTGTTAAGTTTTTGTTTTTTTTTTTTGCTATTTATGTTAATAATAAAATTCTGTGATTGGAAGTAGTGTGAGGTATAACACAGAACATTTAGGATATTTTGGGCAGCCCTTTAGTGTCCATACCGGTATTCAATTTAAACGGAATTGGTATCGGTATCGGTTGCCAACCTTGACCAAATCAATCATAGCAAAGAGTATACTACTGATATTTTTTGTGCTTTAAAAAATTAGACAAAAAAAGTACCTTTTAATGCGAGTAATAACAAAAAGCTTTTCTGTAAAACTTTACTGGGAAATACTTAAAGTAATACACATTAAAGTTGTCTGCAATCAAAAACTCTGTTAAATAAAAATAAATTAAATATATAGAATTAAGTGTGTTTAACATATCGTTAGCTTTGTTAACAAAGGTCAATTGAGATTTTTTTTTTAAAATATCGTGTAGGAATTTAAATGAGCCTTTGGTACTTTGAACTTTTGCTCGTTGTAATTTATTTTCTTATATGAACTTGCCACATATTTAATGTACTGATTGCAATTTTTTAACAAAGTTTTGCATATACACAAGTATTTCTTAGCTCAAGCACTAATTCTATATTTAAGAACGGATGTTTTCTTAAGAGTTGCAAAATCCTAAATTAAAATAATGCAAAGAACAATATTTTTAATATCATTATGCCAATATTATTTAAATATGATATAGGCCATTTGAACGCCGCAGCTCGAGCGTGTATAGCCCAATCTGGAATTCTAGTTTTTACCCACTTTTTTCTGCGACCGTATTTCGCCATTAACTCTCCGAATGTTGATTGCCAGGTGTTCAATTGTCTTTGGTTTATCGGTGTAAACGAGTGACTTTATATAATCGTTAAGAAAACAACCCTACAAGAAGACTACCGGTCATTTAACTAGTTTGATGGCCAGTAGCGTTCACCGATATATTGGGTATAGTTTCTATTAGTTTATTAAGAGCAAAATAAAAAAAACTAACCGAAACCTTGTGCACATGTGATATTGCCTCTCTCTCTAACTCATTATGTCTATCTATCTAACTTATTAATACAATGTAAAACTGTTGCAAGTGTGTTAGTAAATTTTTTTTTTTTTTTTAGTTTTGGTTATTCATTTCTTTTAGGGAATCTATTGGAGATTAATTAATCCCTGTCCAGACTTGCAATTTTTGTTACAGCAATTCTTGAGTTTGTGGGTGAAAGGATTGGGAAAAGGTACACAGTTTCATGAGCTCTGCAATTCTGTTTTGTTTTGTAATTTCAACTTAAAGTTGTCTGTTGGTTTATTTGTTTTTATATATAAAATATAAGAGGTGAAGAAAAATGACAAAATAAAAATACAAAAGTTGCAAGGCTAGAATCTTATAATATGAATACTTATTCAATTTTAAGGAATCATTTTTAAAAATTGCAAGTCTAACCGATGACTTATACGATCTTTTTGTCCAATTAACAGGACCATTACCTTTAATTATTTGTTCATCAAAAGTTTCAACTAAGTTTAGAGTGCGCTGCGTGCCATATAAGTTCATTCTGTTGGAATCACATGTCAGAAGGACTAATGCCAGCTAACTGAGGAACAAAAAACTTGCAATAATTTCTCTATACCGATTACTGTTAATATTACCATTCTGCCTATCATCATTTCCGAAGACGTATGGACCAATCTCTTCCTATAAAGCACAAAAAAGGCAATGGTAATGGTGTTTCAATAATGGCTTTAGGATTATTAACAATACGTATAAATGGGCCCTGAAACAGTTGGAATCGGACACAAATTTTTATCGAAAAAAAATTCTTAGCAAAAAGGCCTATTGCTTGATCAATGGGATGGTCAAATTGTTTAATTGTGAGTTTTGAGCTGGCGGCGTCAACGGCCAATATTTCTTTGACAAAAGCGTTGGCCAGGCCATGACGGTCAACGGCGAGCGCTAAAGGTCGTGGATCACCAACCTCTTTTGGTTAGAATTGGATGAAATGTACACCAACGACATGTGGTTATAAATTGCGCATTACACAGCTCATGCAACATTCGAAATTCTGCACTATTGATTTAAAGTCATGTGGAGGTAATCTGAACTGGTCACCGAAATTGTGCGTTTTTCACACCGTTAGACCTTTTCTTGTAAGACTTTCTAAACTCTTAGGTCTATACGAATAAGCCAGAAGCCACATCGACCATTTGTCAAATGCAGGCCATTGGTCAAATGAAGGCTGACTTATCCTCCAGAGTCATGGAAAATTGCAATGCCGCTAAGGATATTTGCACGATATTATATTCCTTACATAATGGCGTTGATAGGCAGTGTGATCAGTTCTTTAAAAGCTAAATCTGGCACTAGCCAAATAAAAAATGCTAAAAATTATTTAAAAAAAAATGCTAAATTTTTTCAAGATTTTTGTAAAAAATTGATTACCAGTATGAAATTCTATTCGAAACTAAATACATTTTAATAACTTGTTTTTTTTTAACGAAATTGCAATAAATGGTTATATATAAACAAGTGCATAGGTAGTGGGGATTACATTTTAAATTTAAGGGGCCTGCAAGCCTCTGATACATACAAAACTGAAACTATTTTTTTCTATGGTTTTCTCCGATCTAAAAGATTCGATAAATAATTTTTTAAATAATTTTATTTCTTAAGCCTGGTACTCTGTTCAGTATTTCATGCGAAATGTTTTCAAACTCAATATAAAAAAAATTTCTGCGAAATACAAACGAGAAAAATGTTGATAGAATTGTACTCTATTTATATTACGAAAAACATTCGAAATGTTTCTAGCAACATTTATATTTTCCATGCGAAACAAGTGCAGCTCATATTATTTCGCACGGAATTTTAAGCCACAGGTTATTATTTTTTTTATTTTGTATTTGTATTGTAGAAAAGTGTTGAAGTTAATAATAAAATAAATTTTTTTTTGTTTTTTTTTTTTTTTTGATTTGGAAATTTATAAAAATAATATAGTGCAAAATAAATAATGACAATAAAAAAAACATGACTTTTGTTAACCTTCGCAAAACAATGTTGTATACTTGCAACTAATAAAAACGTTAAGTTTTGAAAAATCGCGAGATAGATAATATTGATGAAATAATATATGTTGCTCAACATTTTTCACAAGTTCGAACAGAGTACTAGCCTTTAATTTAAAAAAAAAGTTGAAGTTTTAAAATTAATTTTTTTTTTCAACAAAAAAGTTTTTTAAGCATTTGTACTATAGAATTTTTATTTGAATACAACGAGCAATTTCTAAATACTTTTCAATCGATATATAAAATGGCAAATAATTTTTACAATTCTCTCGATGAGGGCATTTCTTATATTCCCTGAATATTCTATTTTTTGTTTACAAGACAGGTAGGATGTTTCTTAAGATAAGTATAATCCATTTTGATATGAAATTTCATTTTGAGTAAATCTATTTTTAGTCAAAATTTATAAAAAAAATCAAGTAAATTAATAAAACTATTAGTCCAAGTTTTTAAAATAATGCTAAAAAAAATAGCAAAAAACATTTATTAAAAATTCGTAATAAAATTCCAAATGCTAAATGAAAATTTAGCAGCTAAACAAAAAATTTTAATGCTAAATTTAGCATTAATATAGCAAAATGGTCACACTGTTGAAAGGACTTTTCAATGAATAAAATATTTCGATGATAACTTACACATACTTTGTTGTTATTAAAACTAGAGACCTTCAAAACACCGCACATCTGCGAGTGCTCTCACGCTAATGAACTGATTATACTTTCAGAATACGAGCCAGTCAAAATCATTTTCAAGAACTAACTACAAACGTACATTAATTAATGCTTTGAAATATCACAACGTCCGAAAAATTATGCATTTATTAGATATTGAATTTCATGAAAAGTTTTCTACAATATTTTAATTAACTAACCAATTTTAATTATGCGTTACATTTTATTAAAAGAGTACTCCTTTTATCTAGTTTTCTTATAAACCCCCTTGTGCTGCGTATTTTTCCTTAACTTCTAGTAAAAAAAAAATTATTTCAATTTTTTTCTTACAAAAAAGGTCTAGTGTAAAAAAAACCTGGAAATAATGTAATTAAAACTAAAGCTTAAACCTTTTTTTTATGTAATATCGAAAGTATTGTATAATTCGTGCGTTTAACAAACATTTTTATTTGACAAACAAAAAATTAATTAGATAAAGAAGAAGAAAATAATAATAATAATTTATTTGGGATAGAAAACAAACAGAACAGTGTAAAAGATCCAAAGAACTTCAAGAGTAAAATAAGTAACAGTGCTATATTCGGCTATGCCGAAACTTACATACCTTGCCCCATGGTGCACAGAAAGCTATAGAAATTTTTAAGATTTAAGTAAATTTATTTTGTGCCGCACCTACCTCTTAAATCCCGCCGACATTTTGTCGAATATTGTGTATTGAAAAGCGAGATTGTACCAAATTTGAAAACTTTGGCTCTTGCCGTTCTCTAGATATACAGAAATCTATAATTTCTTTGTACGAGAGGTGCCACGCCCACTCCTGCAATCCCGCTCACATGGTTAGAGAGGTTGTGTATTGATAACCCAGCTATGTGTACCAAATTTGGACAATTTTTCTCTAACCGTTCTTTAAATATAAATTAATCTATTTTGTGCCACGCCCACTTCTCCACCCCCAACCACATTTTTTCGGATATAGTCTACTGATAACCAATATGCTTGTACCAAATTTGATTTTTTTTAGTTTCAATAAAATTTAAAAAATTTGTTATAATAATAAAAAAATTAATTAATTTTGCACCAGTAAACCAATGAGCAGTAACAATTACGTTCAATTCACTTCACTAAATTTTTAATTAAAACTGATTTTATTTTTGATTAATGCTTTAATTTGTGAAAAATTTTGGAGAATTTTTTCTGTGTAGAGAAGATGTTCCGTTGATTCCTCTTCTTCCTTGTTGCCGCAGCTTCTACACAGGTAATTGTACGGGAGCCATAGCCTCGGGGCGTGCTTCCCAACAGGCCAATTGTCGGTTATAATCGCAATTAGGTTCCCGAGGTGAAGTCTGAACAGCTTTAAAGACCACTGATTCCTTTTTTCGTCTTTAATGAGCCAAAATTTTCTGGTTTCGACACATGTAGTTTCATCGAACCATCTCTGACTACCACTAAGATGAAATTTGTGTGCGATATGTTGTTTATTCCTCGAGAGCGAAACAGATATATCATACTTGGGATCCTTCCGATTTCAGGTGATGCCTGCATGCGTTAAAGAGTCAGCTATACAGTTTCCATATATGCCCCTGTGCCCAGGGACTCATTTGAGGGTCACCAATTAATGTCCAGCTATCTTCTCCAAAGACATCCGGCATTCTTGTACAATCAGGTAGTCTTAGATGAAGTAAACTATTTCGGAAATTATTTTTACATTTAGCTTTTTTCAACAATTTTAATTTGACACATTTGTATTCTGATCCAAACTTATAACTGTTCCTTAAATTTTTATTTGTTTTCCAAATGTGTAATATAAAGTTCCAATTTACAGTTCCCCATTAAATTGCCGGTAAAGCGGACATTTAAAAAAATTGAATTTTCCACAAAATCCCAGAACAAGAATCCCGGAGAAAAAGGGAATTAACTAAAATTTTGTTAACAAAACAAAATTGCAGTTAATTTTCTACTGCAATAAATTATATTTAAATTAACTAAACTAACAAAAATACATTTATTTTAAACTTTAAAACAAAAGTTATTAAACTTAAAAAAAAAATTCTTTAAATAAAGAAATCTTGTGTAGATTTAAATAAAATATTGATTTTTTAACGCATTTTTGAACTTTTTTTTTTATTATTTTTTTTATTTAATTTTGTTCAGTGTAAAAAAATTGCTCATTGTAAAGTACTTCGAAATTTCAAATTTAGTTTAATTAATAAATATTTTGTTTTCTTAAAATTCTTGTTTATTCAACATTTTTTAATAAGATTTTTATTTCCTGTTTGCTTTTTTTCTTTTTAAAAGTTTCATTTTAATTATTCTCAACCGACTGCCAAACTAATTTTCAAGTCTCAAGATAACTTAACACAATCCCAGGATTTGTATATTGAATTACTTGAGTTTTTTTTTACGAACTTTTATTTTGATAATTTCTTTTTATGTTATTGTACCTTTAAATTTTTGCACAATCCATACCTAACTTAATTACAGCCATAAACTAAAATTATCAAAAAAATAAAAAATATTACATGCACTTTTAATGTTGTCTTAGGACATTAAAAAGGGAAATTATATACTTTGTTTTAAGCCAAGTCGCTAGGAAGGGGAAGGCTAAAGGAAATTGTGAATTTTCATTTTACTACTGCTCATCCCCATGATTTAAACGATTTACAGACAAACTGTTTGTTTGTCAGTTAAAGCGGGTAAAAAGTATAATAAAAACTCACAACACAAGAATATAAAGTGAAAATAAGATATAATAAAAAAAATATATGAATATTTTAAAAGATAAACTCACATTTATTATTTGAAAAATAAGCGATATACCTACGCGTATGATTAACTTGTTCATTATAATAATAATTAGTATACGCTAAGGTGTGAAAAAATCATATTAAATTATGCAAAGAAGGCATATTAAAACAAGTAAGAAATTATAGGTGGACAAGCTCGACCATATGATACCCTATATCACAGTATATAAAAAGAAGTTTTGCTGGTGCACCCTATTTGGACCCGTTTAAACAAAAATACGTTATGAGCTTAAGATTAATGTAAAAGTTCTTTGTGCCGAATATTATTTAGATATCTTCATACCAGTGTTGCCAAGTAAGGGATTTTCACCCTAAATTTAGGGATTTCTATTGCGTTTAGGGTCAGTTTTAGGGCCTAAAAAGTAGTTAGGGGAAATTTAGTATGTAAAAATTGTATTTGGGGATATTTTAGGGTTTATATCATGATGAAATAAACAGATGGCATTACTACGCGAGATGACGATTTTTTGCTCTTGCATTGTTTGTCCTTTCCTTTGTCAAAGTTTTGCTAAGTCCACGTTTTTGTGTTGTGACTAGTGTATTTTATTAAAGTTTTTGATAATTTTAATTAAAAATAAAAAAGTAATTGACAATAATTAAATAAAAATTGACTAAAAATATATATATTTTATCACGCTTTATTTTTTGTTTAAGGTAATTTTTGACCTTAGCTGGGACTAATTTCCATTTTTATTGTAATGTTGTATTTGTTGCCGTGGCGATGCCACCTGCATTATTTCTCCATGGTTGATATTATTTTCCCAAATATTAGTAGGCTACCATTTTCGAACGCAACTGTTGAGCGAGCATTCTCAATGTTTAGTATTATAAAAAATAAAATAGGAAATCAACTGCCAACTTCAACAGTTGAATCTATTTTTTGTATAAGTATGTATATGTTTAAATACATACATGGGCATTTTTCAGTACCAGTACTTTTTCAGTATTTTCTTTTTTTACTGATTACTGAAAAAAAAAATCAGTATTCAGTAAATTTTACTGCTTACTGAAAAAAAAAATCAGTATTCAGTAAAAAGTACTGATTACTGAAAACAAAAATCAGTATTCAGTAAAAAGTACTGATTACTGCAAACAAAAATCAGTATTCAGTAAAAAGTACTGATTACTGAAAACAAAAATCAGTATTCAGTAAAAAGTACTGATTACTGAAAACAAAAATCAGTATTCAGTAAAAAGTACTGATTACTGAAAACAAAAATCAGTATTCAGTAAATTTTACTGATTTGTGTAAAAAAATGCAGTAATCAGTAAATGATTGATAGTATTTACAGTATGTTTTTTAATTATTTAAAAACGAAATGTGTTACCCAATAAAAACTGATTTATATAGCTGAGACTTCTAATTATTTCATTTTTTCACTATTTTGAAATTTTATAAAAACGAAATATTATTTATTATAAATTTTTTAATAAGATGTTTGTGCCGGGAAATAAGTTTTTGAAACTCTTGTCATCAATTATAGACAATGGAGAGGCAGTAGAGCAAATAAAATTCAAAAAGTCCTCAACAAAGGAGCATTTTTTTACACAAATCAGTAAAATTTACTGAATACTGATTTTTGTTTTCAGTAATCAGTACTTTTTACTGAATACTGATTTTTGTTTTCAGTTATCAGTACTTTTTACTGAATACTGATTTTTGTTTTCAGTAATCAGTACTTTTTACTGAATACTGATTTTTGTTTTCAGTAATCAGTACTTTTTACTGAATACTGATTTTTTTTTTCAGTAAGCAGTAAAATTTACTGATTACTGATTTTTTTTTTCAGTAATCAGTACTTTTTACTGATTACTGAAACGCGTAATGCAGTAAAAAAGTAATGCAGTATGCCCATGTATGTTTAAATATACTTACCAGAGAACTGCAACAATACATAATACTTGCGAGCGCACTCGCTGTTTATTAAATCATTTTTAGTCTCGAATACTTTTAAGCACTCGCTTTTACTGATATGTTGGCTCGTTCTACATACAAAGCGAGCATCATGCATAAAAATATTACACAATAACTTTTTACTTGTACATGTGTTAACTACATAAAGTAGTAAGAGCCCAGAAAAAGTATGAACAATATCACAACCACTTAAAGCAAAGTTTCGTGTTTTTTCTATTTTCATATTCGGTAACTTCTTTGTATTTAACTTACATGACTTAGGTGTTACGACCAGCTCGTAACAACAACATCCACGGCATATTCATTTAGTATATGTTCGTGTATTTAAAATTAAACATTAAGTGAAAACGTGGCTGCCAGATTTTATGATTTGTCGTAGGTTAGACGACTTAAGCGTTTAAATGATTTAGTGCATGTTTTGTTATTTATTTAATGGATGAAAACTAGTAATGCTTTTTTAAAGTATTTTATTTATTATTATCTATAAAATTACATTACGCCATGATACATACATATATTGAACCACCTGCTGTCATGAAAACTGATGAACTAAATATAAGATATTAAAAAACTCAATTAGGATAAATATATAAAAAGTAAATTCTGTGTCTACGTCGCACAATGAAATAACGGACTGCGATGCGTTGACATTGGTCAATATTTTTGTAAAAATATTTACATATAAATGAAATTGACGTATAAGAAAATTGTGATTCATAAGCCTGTCGCATTCGTTATATATTTTAATTAAAATTTTCCACAAAAATTTTTCTTATAATAACTTTTAAATTCATTTTATTTCATAATGATTTTAGCCCTACATGTTTACTTAAATATACGATCATTGATTTTTTCCTAAACCATCTGGCAACGCTGCTTTAAGTATTACTACGAATGACGAATGCTGCGAGTAACCAGCGCCAACCGCTGCTCTAGTTAATAATGTACAAGTGTGTTTTCCAATTCCTACACAAACATTTCTTGTGTTGTTTATCAGAAGTACGAATGCTATTGCCGACTGTTGAAAAAATATATTTACGAAACAATACAAAACCGAACTCATATAAATTTCATTGCGGTTGCTAAAGGCTCGTATGTTGCAAACACAATTTCTTACGAGCCTGGCGAGCACATACAAAAGCAATAGGCTGTATTAACAACACCGCAACTCGTTTTAAGGCGAGTATCATAAATCATAAAAACGGGTGCTCGTTGCAGTTCTCTGATACTTACATACATACATATCGAGGGGCTATATTCAAAATCCTCTATCTTATAAAACACAACTTTTCAGGAGAGCCAAAAAACTGCTTTTTTCTCGTATTACTTGAGTTATTAAAATTCGGTATTCTACAATATTTTTTAAATCAACTACTGAATCCCACAGATAATTGGTTCATAAAATTTTGCATTATTGGGGACTTTATGCGAGATATATGGTTGTACTTCTCAAAAATATTCAATATGTATGTATGAAAATGAAAAGATAGAGGGTTTTGTATTTTATTTAAACTAAATTATTTTGATTTTATTTATGCCATTCGTCGGTGTTTAACGTGGTTTATTTAAGATAAAGGCTAATAATACAACATAAAATAAAAAAAATTAACAATTAACCATTAACTGTTACAAAAGTGTATTAATAAAATCTTATTATTAAACTAAATTTTAAACTTACTATTATATAAGTTTATCACACGATAATAATATTTTAATTACATACGATTTTAAATATCCTATAAATAACTTATTGTTTTGACAATAATATCATAGATGACACTTTAAAAGAAGACACTTTTTAAGCAAATTCCAACTTTAACCATTTATTTTTATGCCATGGACATTATATTTTCAAAAAACAAGAATGTAAAATATTTTCATGGTAATTAAGTTCAGAATCGGCTTTCGCTATTTTGATAAACCATTAAAAATGTCAAATTCATCTTCAGCTTGCAAAAAATAGTAAAAAAGAACATGTGTTGCAAGAACAAGTTATTCCAAAAATATTTGGAAATTAATTATTAGAAAAGATAGAGGGTTTTGCATTCAGAAAAATTAATTGTGTAAGATAGAGAAAATACAAAAATGCAAATAAAACAGCAAAATAAAATATGTTTTTTATGAAAATCACACCATAGATGAGGGTTGTTTTACTGAACATTTTACCATTAAAAAGTCATTTTCGTGAAAATCAAAGATAGAGGGTTTTGAATATAGGCCCTCGATATGTAAAAAAATTAAATAAAATGATATGTAGATTAAAAAAATATGTAAAAAATTATTCTTCTTTTTTGGGTTTTTTTTATTTTTTCTCAGTGCAAATTTAGAGGGCATTTTTTTGATTTAGGGTTATTTCTTAAAATTTACTTGGCAACACTGCTTCAAACATATGAGATTTTAGGATGGAGATTAATTTTGAAAAATGCATGGCTTATGTTGATAGGAATTTATCTACGTATTATATTTCATTAAAATATGTTAGAAACTGCACCCTATCTCCCCTCGTGGTCCTACTTTTTTTTAAATAATTATCAGCATAATTCGAGGGGTGTCAAATCGCACGATCTTCGAGGCCAGCGGTCAGGTTAGTTTCTGGAAATCTGTGCAGCGCAAAATTTGATTTCAACATGCCATGCCGGTGGCTTTGGTTGTCAGAAGCTCCATTTCTGTTAAAACCACATCCTGCCCGAATTAATTTCGTTCATCTTTTTCAACAAAAAATCGTTGATCATAGTGCGGAAACGTAAGTAAACCGTTTCAAACAGTGCATTTTTCTAGGTGTAATCGATTCTGTTGTGGATTGGACACAATTTTGCGACAAAACATTGATGACTGATTTTTAAAGTAAATTTCGATAATTTAGTAGCGATGTTGAAGCGTTAATCTATTCCTGGTGATTTTCTAGAGTATTCTGATGAATAATGTCGGAAGTTATATGGAGCTTAAAAAAATCTTTTCAAAAAAAGAGTTATGGCAACATATTCTTACTACTGTTAGCCAAAACTCTACATAATGTCGCCTTAAATTATTGATACTTTACTCGTATTTTCTTTAGACCTCTCTTGCCACCATAATTTGGGCTTAAA
This sequence comes from Pollenia amentaria, assembly GCA_943735925.1. NCBI lineage: Eukaryota > Metazoa > Arthropoda > Insecta > Diptera > Polleniidae > Pollenia > Pollenia amentaria. Next base: position 42,741,320 of record OX031006.1, on the reverse strand, counting down.
GTCTTGGTTCAAACTATGAAAGTTTTCTTTCCAAATGTCGGAGTTTATTGATTGGAGGGGTGAGAGGCATAGCGCGTTCTCTTCCCCTCTCATCAATTAACCCAGACTTTCTCAAATAAAACATTCATAGTGTGAACCCAGACAAAGTGAAAGATAGAAAGAGGTTTTGTTAAGTAGTCTAAGGGATTTGCAGAAATCTTAATTTTATTAAGGGGCAATCTTAATTATTAAAAAAAAAAATTGATTTATTTGTTTAAATATTGTGGATTTTTTTCTATAATTGAAAATTTTATATTTTTATCGGAGTAATTTATATGCCCTACTATTGCGGCGCTCCTGATGTATGTATTTGCATGCATAAAAAATAATAACAAAATAAAAAAAAAAAAAAAAATTACAAAACCCACATGTAATCTGATACTCTTTACCAACAAAAAAATTTAGTTCAGTTTAATTTTTCCGAATATTCAAACATACAACAACATGTGGTTTCCATACTACATAAAAATCAAGAGAGATAGAAAGAGGCACAAAGAGATGGTTCAAACAAACGAGTGAACTGAATAGAATAATATTTTTTAGCAATCCGACAACATCTTGATCTCTTTTGTAAAGTGCGTATTCTTGTATATTTTTGGTAATACATACACGCAAAGAAAAAACATGGTTGATACAATCACAATCGCAAACTATCATTAATGTTTGTGGCTATGATTGTGTCAAACACGTCTTCAGTAACAATATATGTTCAGACATGTTTATAGCTTATTATTGTCTCAAAAATATTATTATGTTTAGAAGAAAAACACAAATGATCTTCCTAACCATGTTTCTATTTTTTCCAACACCATGCAAAATATGTATTTGAACATGTTATATGGTTCTCACAATAAAACCAATAAACAAATGTATATAAAAAATTTTATGTTTAATTAAAAATACATACATATACTTTGCAACATACATAATTAATTAAAATAAAAATAATATATATTTATAACTTGCCTGTTTCCATAAACATATAATAATTTATTTTCTTAATTTTGCTATCATGCATGTCCTTTTTCTCCCGAAAAACTTTTAATTATTTTGTTGTCATTCATATTTCCCGATTAACTGACTCTCGCAGACGGAAAATGACGTGGAAGAAGATTTTATTTGCTTTATGAACGCACACTGTTTGTTTTGACAATAAATGTTTGCTAATTTAGAGAATGTCTTTTAAAGCGAACAAAAATTATGGTATCAAACATACCTTTTGTGTACAGGAAATATTATGATTTTAATTGTATAGTTGGAAATATATACATTATATACATTATTAGTAAGATTTGAGGTGTAAAACACCATATAATAATATTATAGTGAATAAAAAAATGTTAAGGCGAAAAAATATTTTTGTAAATTAAATAAGGATTATAATAAGCTTATTAGGGTAAACATATTAGGCAAATATGAATAAAAATGGTCGCAGTGACCATTCATTAATCATGTTTTTTCTCTGCGTGTACCTCAAAAACCCAAATATGTTTAAAACTCACATGTGGACATGTTCGAAAGGTGGTGGCAAATAACGTTAATATGTTAACAAGACATTAAGCCGCTATAGGAATTAGGTCAGAAAATCACATGTCATGTTCAGAATTTTCACTCGTAAATTCTCCAGAAAAGTAACAAAAAGTAAGCACACATGCACAGGGTGGCGCATAAGTAATGCAATGATTTAGTTATTCTTACAGGTCCAAATTCTAACATAAAAGAAACAATTAATGAAGTTCGAGCTCCAATTAATTAATTACTTCTTTTATGTTCGAATGAAAAGGTCGAATAAAAATAAACTTAAATAATATTTTTATTCTTTAACTTTTATCTTTTTGGAGGGCATTTATTAAAGGTACGATTATGGTTTGGAAATATGTTCACATTATTCTTGGAATTATTGGCTTCGACCCGAAGCATCTCTAAAAAATGTTCTAAATGTTTTTGGTCCCAGTGACCTCAGTTCTTCTCAGATAGTGGCCATAAGATGTTGGTTAGTTTTTGACACCATCATATTTAACTAGTCTCCAAAAAAAAAAAAAAAAAAAAAAATCGGCAGATATAAATCGGCCGCTAAAATATAAACAACTCGATTTTATGTGATTGCCAAAAATTTCGCAAAGAACGAGCTATGGCTTCATCCAATTTATTTCTATTTGAGAAACAGTGTAACTCATTCAAAGTTTTTTGCAAAGACCGTCTAGACCTTACTTACTGCTAGAAGTTTCAGAGCTATTCTCAATACTAATAGTCATGCCTTAACAAGAGCGGAAAGCGGAACGTTTTCTTCCGATTAGCTTTTTACGCTGATATACCATACCTAAACAAGAGCGTCAACGTTGTGTCACGAAAAGTAGTATTAACTTTCTTGTTTAATAAAAGCCAAATAGTAAAAATATACGGTCATGTCATGGAAATCGAAATCACACGAAATTGAAATCGAATAAATTTTGAAAACTCTCTTATTCAAAGTTCATAAAAATATTTCCTTTTATTTACCTCAAACTTTGAGGACCACATTCTCTACCTAAACTACTTTTGAAATGAGGAAAGGCTGCGTTTATTTTTACAGAAAAACAATTAAAAATATTTGGCGATTTAAATTTTGCGTGATTTCGATTTCCATGACATGGCCGATAAAATGGAGATGAAAACGCTAGACTGAACTAAAAAAACCTAAATTGCTGGGACCATAAATAAGTGTTATCAATAAAATTTAAATTCAAAGACCTATACTGTCATATACCGAAAGATTCGTATTGAAGAGCTCTTTTAGAAACTTAAAAATATAATCTCAACTCCACAGTTAAGTGTTATTTTTCAACGTAAAAAAGGTCGAATAAAACTCTCAAAAAGAGAGGCCTTCTAGAAGGCCTATGTACTCCTTCTTTTGGATGTACAAGGCCTTCTCGATCCATTCCATACTCATAACTTTTTTACACACGTTGTCATTGCGGGGTAGGCCTTCCGCTCTCGCTTCTTTGGCAGGTATATAAGAATAACAACTGAACAATAAAAATAATTATTTTACTTTTGCTTTGGCAAAAAACAAAACCAAAATACTACTCCTTCTCTTCTCCCTTCTAATAGAAGCGAGTGTGGAAGGTGTACCTTATCTTTTATACAAAAGATGCGAGGCCTTCTATGAGGCCTTTTTTATCTGTTAGATCAGAATGGTAATTAAATCAAAAAAATTTCTAAGCAGGCCTTCAATAAGGCCTGAAGTAAAAAGGTCTTCTGAGTTTTCCCATTGGGGTGGTGCCCAAAAGCACACAATCACAATTATGTACATGTAGTGGAAGAAGCAAAACACGAAGTTAAAATTTTCAGCAATTTAAAAAAAAGTTGCCTAACGAGATCTTACTTGAACGATAGGCAACTAATTTTATTCTCTTTGTTGAAATGAAAACAAAACAACAGCGGCATTCAAACGAATAATAAAGTGTACGAGTATTGACATCGCTGCAGCAGAAAATGTTGCTCTATACTGGTGAGTATAGCAATATGAGAATCGGGCGTCAGTGAAATAAAGATATATCAAGATATTTAACATGCGGATGTTGTGGCATTATTTACAAATTTCCTAAGGGGGTGGGAGGGGGGGAGCATGATTCCCGATGCAGAGTGAATGCTTAATGCTCATTGATCTTTATCTTCAATTGTTTTAATCACATTTCTAATTGAAATATATGGTCCTAAATGTATCAAGATGCTTCATGACGGTTTTGGTGTACTCTGAGAGGCTGTATCAACAGCTGGGTGTGGTTGCTTATTGGCATTTCGCACGAACATGAAAGAAATTTCGATATGATGTTTGTATCTGTATAATCAAAATCTGACTTTCAAAATATAATTGAAAATCTTGGGTCTTTCATTCTGAGCTGAGTTCTTTCATCATACATTTTCTCAGTTTATCAAAGTTAATTCCAAAGGAAAAAAACAAAAAAAAAAAAGAAAGTATGTACATACACATACTTGCATACATATTGCACACTTAATCAAAAAAGGCACAACTCTAAATTTATCAAAATTGTTTTTTTCTTATAAAACAGTTTACAAATCAAATCTATAGCGAGCACGAAAATTTCGTATTTCGTAATATGATTAAAAAATGTCGACCATATTTTTGAAGCCAGTTTTCTGGCTCTCCTAAACAGTTTTGAATTTTGAGTTGTGTCTGTTAATGATTTAGTGTGCGATATGTACAATCTACGAACAGAGATCTGGTGGATAAATACTACGAGATACTTGAGGTCAGTGGCCCCTAATGGCAAAACATTGGTCTTCTCGAGACAAAAACATTGATATATCACACTTTAAGATCGGACTGTAAATGGCTAAGATATAACGAAACATGTAAAAAGGCGACCCCTACGTTCGGCAAAAAAAAATATTTTTCAAAACCTCCTTGCAAAATACTTTAAATTGGAGGTGGTACTTTTTTTTAGGTACGGTCTAATGTACATGTATTTAGGGGTGGGTAGATTAAAATCTAAAATAAAGAAGCCTAACAAATTACAAGACAAAACATTTTCTTTTGAACCATAATGTTCCTGTCAATAAAAAATTTAAATAATAAAAAATTTGCCAAGTAATTCTGACAATTTTTTTCAATATTATAAATTTTCCTTGTTTTCGGTTACGCTGATTAAATTTGCTTTTAATGAAATGAAAATGTCTCTTTGGTAATTAATGAAGCAACCGCTAAACGAAACACCCATCATGCATAAGTAGGGTTCCTATTTGGAAGCAACAAATGCCGGGAGTAACCGGGAAAAATATTTTAAAAATCTCCTAACATAAATTTCGGGGATTTATTTCTAAAATTTTCAAAATAAATTTCAATTTATGTGGCATTAAATACTACATAGAACTAAGCGACAGTTAATACTATCCCGAAATACTTCTGTTGAGTTTTGATGTCTAAAGCAGATCCCAGCAATACCAGCAATTAATTTTTTCTGGTTAAATTCATGTTTTTGCCTTAACTGACAAATGCTTCTTCTTCTTCTGTCATCCTTCTCTCCCACTGAAGCAAAATGCCTCTAGATACAGTAAAGGTTTCATTCATTGCAATGGGTGAACATAAGTTTGGCACTTTCAAACTTGTTGTGCCGGCTGCCGAAGCAGACGGTTTTCTCGGAAGTTTCTCTAATTTGTGTGAAACTCATATGTGTTTAACATCATTAAATCTTGTTCAATGAGGGAAGAGCCCAAAGACTGCTTTTCGCTGGCCCAATGCCGTAGCTACCACTGCACCGTATGCTATTCATACGCAACAATACCAGTTGACTCATCATCAGTCTGCTTATGTTACTACAGATCTAGCTGCCATTATTTACTCCACGTCTACAACAGACACGATTTGCTGTTATAACATGATGTTATAAAAGCGTTGTTAAAATATTTGCATTAACAACCGTGTTATAACATGAGAAAACCTCTTACATGATGAGTCTATACTTAACACTAACATCATATTAGTTTTACACGCAGAGAAAAAACATGTTTAAATATGTTCACCTCCAACAAAACTATTTTTAGACAAACTTTTTAACATATTATGGTTAAATTTAACCATATTATTATCATCGACAAACATATTATGGTTAAATGTGTCATCCATCAAGCAGCCACAACCATATTATGGTTGCCTCTAAAAATTTTTTTGTTAAATATGACAATAATTTGTTTTCAAATTAACAATAGTATTTTCCTCTTCTCCAAGAGCAACATGCTATGGTTGAAAACCAACAATGCTATTATAAGTGTTAAACATATTTTAGTTATTATTGACCAAAACATGTTCGGAGGCAACCATAATATAGTTGTGCTTTCTTGATGGAGGACACATTTAACCATAATATGGTTGTAGATGATAATAATATGGTTAAATTTAACCATAATATGTTTACAATTTTCTTTAACAATAGTTCTGTTGGTGGTGACCATATTTAAACATAGTTTTATAAAAATAATAAAAATTGTGTTTCCTGGTCATTTTTGCAGAAAAACCTTCTGCACAAAATGCAATTTCTAAAAATTTAAACAAATTTTTTATTAATACTCTTCTGTTAAATCTAACAACAAAATACAAAACGTTGCCGTTAGATTTCTTAAATAGCTACGATATACTTTAGCCGTTTAAAATTGTGATTTACACCACTAAACATAGTTGCATAAAATCATATAGAATGTGGCAACAATTTATTTTTCAAAAATAAAATTTTCTTAGTTCAATAAATTTTCAATTTATTTAATGCTGGCTGCATTTATAAACTTTTAAAAACAAAGTTTGTAAAATTTTTATTCTGCAATATCGGAAAATATTTAAATAATTTATGATATCAAATATTATTTTCATACCACAAAATGGTACTCTGCTGGCTTTAATAATATTAACAATAGAAAAAAATTAGTGTCAAAAACATTTATTTAAACATTTTCAGTTTGTAAGAAATCATTTTCAGTCGGTCGTGCTCGATGAGAAAAGACGTGTTTCTTTTAACTCCGCATACGGTTCTTTTTTTTTTAACATAAATTAATTAATAATATCAGTGTAACAAGCGAATTTGGACGCTCAATATAAAAGTGAACAAAAGAATAATTATAAAAAAAATTAAGAAAAAAAAATACAAAGCACAGTCAACAAAAAAAATAAAAACAAAAAAATAAAAAAAATAAAAAAACGGTGAAAAAAACAAAAACAACTCTATATGAGTAATAACAATGAAACAACAACAAAAGTAAATGATATTCATGCTAGTGAAAGCAATGTGGAAATAAACACAACAACAGAAAACAATACAAGCGTTACCGCTGTTACCATAATCCCAAACATAGACGCAATGTTAAACAAACAAGAAAAAAGTTGTCAAAAACCACAAGTGCAAGTTGGTATGGATAGGTATATAACAGTGCTTAAACGTGGTCGCAGCCCTGCCTCTTCAGCTGTTGCCTCTGCCTCGAAAGTTCCATCTTTTGATAGAATAAACTCGCAAAATCGTTTTGCAATTCTGGAGGATGAATCTTCTGAAACACCCAACGTCATAAAATCGTCGAAGCCACCCCCGATATATCTTAGAGAGCAAAACTCAAGTGAGCTAATAAAAAGTTTAATATCGGTGATAGGTGAAAATTCGTTTTACGTAGCTGCAATCAAGCGTGGTAATATTAACGAAACAAAAATACAGATTAATAATGAGAATGATTTTCGTAAATTAATTAATAAGTTTGAAGCACTTAAAAAAAGCTTCTATACTTACCAGCTGAAAAGCAGCAAAGGTCTGCAGGTTGTGATAAAGGGCATTGACTCATGCGTGGACCCAGACGAAATAAAAACATTTTTAGAAGAAAAAGGTTTCAAAATTAAAAATGTTACAAATATTAAAAATAGGGAAAAAAATCCCCAACCACTATTTCGAGTGGAGTTAGAGCCCGGCGACGTTAAGCTAAAAAAAAATGAAACGCATCCCATTTACAGCTTAAAATACATCCTGTACAGGAAAATAACGATAGAAGAGCCGCACAAAAGAAATGGGCCTGTTCAGTGTTTAAACTGCCAAGAATTTGGTCATACTAGGGCATACTGCTATTTACCCCCTGTTTGTGTCGTATGTGGAGAACTACATGGTACCGTTCAGTGTGATAAGTCAAAAAATGACCCTAATGTAAAAAAATGTAGCAACTGTGGTGGTAATCACACTGCCAACTATAGAGGATGTCCGGTATATTCTATTGTCAAGCGTTCTGTTGGACAGAAACTTAATCCCCCTCAAACGCAGGCAACTTATCAAGAAAACACTAACGGCGTTCAAATACCGCAGCCAAATAATAACAGAACCTCGTACGCTAATGTCTTAAAATCTAATCATATGCCATTGCAAGGTGATTTACCAAATAATGACGAAATTCCCACTTCTAATTTAACTCGGCTAGAAAAAACCATGGAAACATTAGTGCAAACCGTTAACAATTTTACCAACACAATGGGTAACATGATGCAAGAAATGTTAAGAATGCAATCGATGTTATTGCAAGCTGTACTAAATAAGCCATGAACTGTCTAAAAATTTGCTTTTGGAACGCAAACGGCATCCGCCAACATAAAAATGAACTAGAATACTTCCTTAAAAATAAACAAATCGATGTTATGATGGTTTCTGAAACTCATCTGACCTCGAGAAATACGTTTAAAATCAATGGTTATATATTATATGATACCAAGGACCCTCGAGGTAGAGCTTGTGGAGGTTCTGCCATTTTGATAAAAAACCGAGTAAAACACTACTTAATGTGTGATCATCGTGAAGATTATCTCCAAGCAACGACCATTTGCGTCGAGGAATTAAATCGAAACCTAGTTATTTCATCAATATATTCACCACCTAGATTTTCAATATCAGAAAGCCAATATAATAAATACTTCAAAGCATTAGGACCCTGCTTCCTGGCTGCTGGCGATTATAACGCTAAACATACTTTCTGGGGGTCACGACTTATTACGCCTAAGGGTCGTGTTTTGTTTAACACAATTCGTAAAATGGATCTAAATGTGATCGCGAGCGGTGAACCAACATATTGGCCTACTGATCAGCAAAAAGTTCCAGATGTCATAGATTTTGGAGTGGTTAAAAACATCCCCGCAGAAACGATTTATGTTGAGGCTTCCTTAGAATTATCTTCCGACCACACACCTACAATTGTTACTATAATGATTCCAAATAGAATCGTATCGCCGTCTGGGTACTTATCCAAATCACCCTCACAAATAAATTGGTTAAAATATAAAAAATATCTTAGTGCCCATTGCACAGAAAATATTCCGCTTAGCACACCGGAGAGCGTGGATCTCGCTATTGTTAATTTTGACAGTTATCTCAAACTAGCTGTTCAACATTCCAGCACAACCCTCAAAAAAACCAAAAACAATATCATATATTCTGTAGATGTCGAGCGTCTATTGACTGAAAAAAGGAGAGTTCGAAGAGAGTGGCAATTGCACAGATCCCCCCAACTTAAGACTTTATTAAAAGACTGCACAAAAAGGCTAAGAAAGTTACTGCAGTCCCAAAAAACTGCATCCTTTGAAAAATATCTTAAGGAACTTGATGCAACTCCACAATCAGACTACTCATTATGGCGTGCAGCTAGAAATCTTAAAAGACCAGTTATCACTAAACCACCATTAAGAAACTTAAACGGAAGTTGGGCAAGAAATGATATAGAAAAAGGAAATCTTTTTGTTAATCATTTGAAAACCGTATTTACCGCTCACACATCTCTCGATATGGCGATCGAGTTACCACCTGTTGCTGTTAGAGCAGCTGTTCCACTAAGATTTGAGATAAGAGAAATCGAAAAGGCTATTCATGATTTAAACCCGAAGAAAGCCCCTGGTTTTGATAAGATCAGTAACAAAATGCTTTTGGAGCTACCCAGCATAGCAAAGAAAATTATTCTCTTTATTTTTAATGCTATTTTACGCCTTGAATACTACCCTCAGGAATGGAAAGTATCATTAGTTACCATGATACCTAAATCAGGAAAGGATCCTACAAAAGTTGAGTCATATAGACCTATAAGCTTATTGTCTAATATATCAAAGCTGTTTGAGAAGCTGTTAGTGTCAAAATTAACCCCAATTTTAAATGTAAATAGATGTATTCCAAACCATCAATTCGGCTTTAGAAGAGAACATAGCACAATTGAACAAACCCATCGTATAGTAAACGCCATAAGAAAAACCTTTGAAGAAAAAAAATATTGTTCCGCCCTCTTCATCGATGTTTCTCAAGCTTTTGATAAAGTCTGGCATGAAGGCTTATTACATAAATTGAAGCTAAATTTACCAGTAAACACACACAAGCTGTTAGAAAGCTACTTAGTCGGTCGAAAGTTTATTATTAAAGAAGGTGCTTTTATAAGTTCTCCTCAGCCAATTGACGCTGGAGTCCCTCAGGGAAGCATCATGGGCCCACTGTTATACCTAATATATACCTCAGACATGCCAACAAACAACCACACCCTAACTTCAACATTTGCTGATGATACAGCTTTTTTAAGCGTGCACGAAAACTGTCATGAAGCTTCTCGCTACTTGCAGGATCATATATTTGAACTGGAAAAGTGGTTAAAACAATGGAGAATAAAGGCTAATGAGCAAAAATGCGTACATATAACATTCACCTTGCGTCGGGAGTCATGTTCCCCTATTAAAATCAATAATCAATTAGTGCCCCAACAATCGCATGTAAAATATCTCGGAATTCATCTAGATCGGCGTTTAACATGGAAATGCCATATAGAAGCAAAACTAACACAAATGAAACTAAAAGCAATTCACCTTAATTGGCTTATTGGAAGAAACTCTGTTCTTAGTCTCGATTGTAAACTTCTACTTTACAACTCTATCTTAAAACCAATTTGGTGCTACGGTATTCAGTTATGGGGCACTGCCTCGGCTTCTAATATCGAAAAAATTCAAAGGCGACAAAATAAACTTCTTCGAATAATCACAGCCGCTCCCTGGTATGTTAAAAACTCAAATATTCACAAGGATCTCAATGTGCCGTTAGTAAAAACTATTATTACGAACTATGCAGTAAAATATTTAAAAAGACTTGAGTCGCACCCAAATCCACTAGCTCGAAATATTTTAAATTACAGCGGCCACTCTAGATTAAGGAGAAGAGATACAGCAGGACTCATCAGACAAGAAGAGCGCTAAACATCTACATATGTGAACAGAAACCGTGAAGAGAAAAATTTTCGTCTAGCATTGGCAGGACAAAAATAAAGTATTAGTATAAGATTTGATTAATTATTGTTAGTTCATATTTAATATATGAAGATTCAATAAATAAATAATTAAAAAAAAAAAAAAAAAAAAAAAAAGTTTGTAAGAAATAAAAACATTTTGCAAAAGCAAATGAGAAAAATGTATTGGGAAAAATTATTAATTATTTGTTTGTGTCATAAAATTAAACAAAAAGTGTTATATTGTGAAACAGAACAGAATATTGTCACACAGAACCTATATGTATGAGCAGTGAATTAAAAAATTGTGAACGCTCTCTCTAGTTGGCATACTAGTTCTATACTATTGTATAAAGGTAATAGATATAAATACTCATTTTTACTATCTCACTAAAAGATGGCCATGTTCTTTCGCTGATAAAAAAATATTTTCTCCAGAAATATATAAAATTGCTTATATTTTTCGAAAGAAAACGTTATGAGTATGCTTGTAGAAGTAATTTTCAAAAAAAAAAAAAAAAATAATAATAATCACCCTTATTCCATTTAACGTCGTCGCACAGTGTGACTTTTGTAACTTTAAGGATGCCAAAAGTCGTAACAGTCAAATAAAAGTAGGTATGGCAATGAAATTTAGCAATAAAAATGATGAGATCGATATAGCATTGGACACAAAAAAATGGCCGTGGTCCGCCCACTTTTTTTTGGTATATTTCCAAAATTCCATAATTTCTAATTTAATAGTACTTATTATGGCGGAAAGAAATAAAAATAATTTTTATTTCACTAAATTTTTAGATGCACACAAATACCTTCAATTAGTAGATGTTTTGGTATGATTAATATATATTTATGAAAACAAATTTAAATTTCATATTAAAAAAAAACAATCTGGAAATAAAAATAATTACTCCGAGTCAATATCATTTCCATATTCCGGTACGGATAATAAGCCAATAACTTCTTTTGGTAATGTTCGTCGCATTGTCTTAGTCGCTTTCCGCAAGCTGCATATAAAGGGGTTTGACGATATGAGTAATCGTTGCAACAAATCCAAATTACCGTCAATTCTAGATGTTTTTCAAAATATCGCAGAAAGGAGCAAAAACTTATTGTTGAATCTGAAACTGGATATATAAACCTTCAATCTCCATATAATCACTTAACAGAATTCTACAGAATCATGCAAGTTTTTCTCTATCGAAAAACAAACATTTTTGGAAATCACTCAATTTTTAGTGATTTCATATTTTCATTGATTAAAAATTAAAATAATAACGTTAAAGCTTCAGAAACTAACCAGTCTTTATAGAAAACGTTCCAACTTAATTAAAGCAAAAAGACTTTTGTAAAAATATTTTGCCAAACAAAAGTAATGCCACCGCAAAGTTCAACAAAAAATGAAAACTATAAACAGATTTACTACACTTGTCACAGTGACACAAGTTTGATAACAGTAATCATGTTAATTGTTGTTTTTCGATTTGTTTTGAGTACATATTCGTAATAGTTGTACATTTTACTATTACATAGCATAAAATTATTAAAATCGGAGAATATTTTTTTTCTTTCTTTTGGCATCCTATAAGTAACAAAAGTCACACTGTGCGTCGCTCCAAGGATCATTGGTAACTCAGGTATTTACAGGAGCTCCAAAACGAGACTTTCCGAGACTTTCCACTTGAAACCGCTGAATTGTCTGCTACTGCTTATTTTATTCTAAGTATCCTAGCATATCTACTGGGGTTTCCACTTTTCGCAACCTGTAGACGCGTCTGGTAGCACTCAGCTTTGCTCCCCAAGACAAAAATCTCAACCACCACTTGGCAGTAACATAAAGATGAGAACATTTTAAATAATAAGATCATTTTATTGCGTTCTGATCTTCGTAAAAAATCACAAACTTCGTTGTGTTCGGTTCAACACATTAACGATCGTTCGTTTCAGTCGTGCTTAGCGCCTTTTGGCTGGTAAAGAAAACCAAAATTTTTTTACAAAAACAAAATACTTACATTACAATACAAAAGAAAAAAAAGCCAAAAAAAAATTAAAAAAAAAACAAAAGATGTACACACTACACACACAGGCTCGTAGTGCTTATTCCGTCATCAATGCAAAAAAATTACGACAGAACATTAAAATATAATGTATGATTACAGAACCACTACAATTGTACTGTTTTATAAGGAAAAACAGAACACTACATAATGTTTGTTACTTTCGTGAAAATAGTTATGAACGGTATTAAGGGTTAGTGTACTAATACACAAACACTTAACAAATAGATATCGTTTCTGGGAGTGTGTACTGTACGCTAAATAATGTTCGATTTATTTTCGAACACTTAATACATCTTATATTATTATCTTATATTATTATTTTTGTTACAAAAAAATTTCCTGGAATTTTCGAACATTAAATTAGAAGCCCTTCTCATCATCGATTCCATTCAAGACACATTTTTTTTTTTTTTTTTTTTTTTTTTTTTTTTTTTTTTGCTTTTTACAACTTAATGAAACTTACATGTACATATATTTTCATAAATGTACATATAAACATTAAACAAACCGAATTTGGCGTTTAATTAGTTTTAAAGTGCTTTCTATTTTTGCTTTTATGTCCTTTCACTTCGTTAAACATTTTCGAACGCTTGTTCATGTTTAAGTATCCCAGAAATCTACAGCAACACCCTGCAATCGAAAGAATGTGGAACAAAAAGAAAATAAAATCCATTGAAAATGCTGACTTAACATTTTTGAGAATAAATACTTTGTTAAAATTTTGATTTTATTTTTTGATTCATTTAAAACAAATGCAAGTATAAGGAAGTGTTTTAGGAATGTATTTTTTTTTTTAAATGTTAATTACATTAAAATTCAGTTTAATGAAAAAACATTAACTTGTATGAAAAATATATTTAAATATTATTTTGTTTTACTTAAATTTTATAGTTAATATAGTATTTAATTTAATAATTTTATTTAATTACAGGTAAGACTAAAGTTTATTCCCATTCATACGTTGTAAGTATATTTTTTTCATTACAAACCATAATTAAAATAAAAATAATAAATAAAATTCGTATTTTGTTAAGTATAGCATCTGTGTTGTCAGAAAATATAAAGCTACGCGGTAGAGGCCAGAGAATGACAAAAGTATAATTTTAAGTACTCTTTTAGTATTAGTGAGAAAACATGTATGGGTAAAGATCAAAACCATACACATACATACCATTACCCATAACAAGTTGAAGTTACCCTGCAAACAATTTCCATCGCCGAATCATCGCCCGCAAATCGCCGGAACGTTGTCTAACATCGCCGCGAATTGCGAAAACGTTCGCATGTGTCAATTACGCGAACATCGTGTACCGCGAATTGTGAGCGATCCGCGGGTGGCGATTCGCTCGCTATTCTGCGCTATTTATACTTATTACTATTTTTATTTATTTTTTCATTTATTTTTTAATTTAAAAAAAATTTATAGGTATATAAAAAAATGTATTTGCGTACAAAATCGTCAACCTTGCTATTGTTTTCTTGCATCTCCAAATCGAATTTTTGTATATCCTCCAGGGTAGAAAAAGACAGTTTCCTCAAAATGCTGTCAACTTCCACTGAAACGTTTACTTTTTTCAGTTCCCGAACCTCATTGCGACCTGTCACAACTTCGGCAGTTAATGAAGAAACAAGTCCTTTTAAGGATGTAATTTCCGCACTTTGCTGGGACACTTGCTCCCGTAAGGCTTGGAGCTCCTTAAGTATTAGCGTCAGGGGTTCGGGGTTACGAGTAGAAGCTTCTATAAAAGATTAAAGTTTAAATAATAAAGAAAATGTTGTAATGTAAGAGAAATCTTACCGGTATTCATGTTGTAATTTACTTGTTTTGGCATTTTTGTTATTTAATTATTTAATATTATTTACAAATATGAATTTCAATAAAACACCTTTCACAAATCACTTGCTCAACTGGAATGACAATTTTGCTAATTGCACTTGAAACCAGAAATTTATTTTCCCGTTACCTTAACAAAACAACAAGAAAGAAAAAAATTCTATCGAAAGTTATAAAAAAAACTGATGATTGCCGCTACTTGTGTGCGCTCGCATATTCATCGCCTAGTTGTAAGGCGTAGGCGATGGTGAGCGATTCGTATTCCCTGAGAAGGATCGCGTAATCATCTCCAAACAAACCATCGCCAAAAAATATCAAAAATGTATGAAGGGTAAATATGTATAGGTATACGCTGGCAATGTGTATTTGTATATTCATTCTTCTTTTAGAAGGTACCCTGTCGGAAAATGAGTTAGGTCAAAGTCAACTCATGGTTAACCAGAAGTTAGTCAGAGGTGACTCACAAGCTTACTCATTTACATGGTTAAAGCTATTCAGTTTTTACACGCAATGTCCGCAGTACGAGTCAGTACTCACTCATACTGCATAACTTTAAGATAACCATAAGTTAGCTCATTATGAGTCAGCTTGTGGTGCATACAATATGTTGACTTTAATAAGAGAATAAAAAAAAAAATTACGTATTTTGCTTTATTTATTTTCTAAAGAGAGACAGAGACTATTACACATATGTTTTCTTTCACTTTTGTTGTATTTCCCCTTTGTCTACAGAAAAACTCTCAGTTATAAGACACCAGCAGCATGCCCGATATGACCAAAACCGGTTTTCATAATAATTCTACTTTGAAAATGAGATGTATTTAACTAAATTATATTAACAAAGAGAATATGGGAACTTTTACTTAAGCTTCGTACAGACGATGGTCAGATCTATCAATATTGTCAGTAAAATGTGCTAAAATTATGTTACAACCGTGTGAACTGGCAATTATTGTCGGACGCCGTTGTCAGAAAAAGCATTGTCGGACTATTGTAAGACAACAATATTGTCAGACATCTGACAATCGTGTGAACACCCATCTTTGCAATTGTTAGATCATTCTCAGACGTTGTTAGCTTATTTTTTATTGTCAGATGCGCGAAGTTTGTGTATCTTACAATATGTGACAATGGCATCATACTTTTTGCAAAAAATTTCTAGTGGCTACGCTGCAAATACATGTAAAAAAAACTAAAAGTGAAAAAAAAATTACTAATTAAAATACTCCCAGCATTCGCTGGTGCATCCATCACGACATGTTTTCCGTCCACTGCTCCAATGCAATTAGGAAATTGCCACAATTCATTAAATTTATCAGCAATGTCTGTTTTTGGTGTCTTAAAATAAATTTTAATGTACATACCAGAGAATGACAAAAGTATCATTTTAAGTACTCTTTTAGGATTAGTGAGAAAACATGTATGGGCATGTATGGGTAAAGATCAAAACCATACACATACATACCATTACCCATAACAAGTTGAAGTTAAATATGTATAGGTATACGCTGGCAATGTGTATTTGTATATTCATTCTTCTTTTAGAAAGTACATGCAGATATAAATAAAACTTGTATTGGCTATCTGCAATACCCATAAGAATAAATAAGTATGTGTATTTACGTATGTATAACGTAAGTATACACAGAGTATGTATACTGTCGCAGAGATGGCAAATGCAATTTTAAAAATTTTGGAACTAGGCAGAAATTAAATTTTGGGTTGTTGTACAACTTTGACTACCCGTATTAAAATAAATTGTTTGAATTATAAATCGTTACAGAACGGCGTCTAAGCAAACATTATAAATACATATATAAATGTATTGAGTGGCGGTTACACTCTTTCTTATTAGCACAACATACAAATCAATACTTACATACATAAAAAACAATATATTCCGTTTCGTGTCACCTCTCTATGCTATATTAGACGCCGTTCTGTAACGATTAATAATTGAAACGTTTCATTTTATGTTTATTTTCGCATAGATTCGGTTTAAAAATAGCGTACTGCCGCCTCAAAAATTTTTATTTGTGCCGTAAGAGTTAACCCATCTTTAATTTGTTTTTCTTTAATTTCGAAGATACCAATTTAGGATATAAAAATTAAACGTTTTATATATACTAGCGTTTGCCAAATGGTCAAAATTCGACCATAAATTTTTATGTAAATATGAAGAAAACATAGTTCATCTAATTATATATGAATTTACATGTTTTGAGCATTTATTTGTTCCGTCTTAGTTGATCGATCTTCCATATGAGTTAATCTATTTTGTAAGTTCAATATAAAAAATATCAGAAAATATCAATTGAAAAACAAAATAGTATCCAAAAGTCTTCTCTTATAGATTCTAATCCGCTCAGGATATTGTATGTGTCTAATTTTATTTTTATGTATGTAGACATACATTGGCAATGCTGATGTTACAAAACAATTTATTTTATGTATCAAAAAAATATGTACATAGTCCCATACATAGCTAGTTATCAAAGCACATTTTTGCTAAAACATTTTATACAAAAAATTATTTTTTTATTTACGCAGAAGTGCCAAAAATACTGAAGATACCCATGTATATTTTCTTACACATAGATATTTTATATGTATGGCAGATAACCAAAACGCATTCATGGGTATTGAATAATATCTGCATAACATTCATGTACTTAAGTTTACTGAATGTGGTTGCCGTGCATAAGTATAAGTAATACACATATTTTTTGCAACGCACAACCATAGCTGTTGTTATTATTTGTGTTATAAGTATGGATATACACAATAACGTAAAGCGTGGGTAAATACCTCTGTATATTATTCTTATGGGTACTTGTTGTCATTCTCTGGTACATACATATTTTATAATAGTACCAATGAAGAAAATAAATTTACCTGGATATACATATTCACAAGCACTTTGTAAACGGCATCTAAAACTTCGGGAATAATGTACGATATTGTTGATGCAGGAATGAGAAATATGTACTGCAGTGAGCGAAAGCTTTCGCCAGTAGCTAGGTATCGTAGGGTTAATACGAGTCGCTCACCTGCGGAAATACTCTTTCGCATGTTTGTTTCCTTCTTTTGAATATATGGAGTCACTAAATTCAAAAGATGATCAAATTGATCGGAGTCCATTTGTAAAAAATTGCGATACAACTCCGACTCATTACTACGTAGTTGGGTGAGCAATTTGGCATAACATCCTTCCTGCTGGCGTTGCATCACCCAATCCTTCACCCAAATTTTGCGGGGTTTTTTTAAAATTGGTTGTTCATCTTCGCTGCTTTCCAATACATAAGTAGCTAGAATTGATGCCATTGCATTTTGTGGTTTCATCACAACAATATTATTTTCACTTTTTCAAATTAATACAACACAAACAATTGAAATTAAATAATGTCTCTCAAATGCTTTGAATTTACATTAGACAATATCTACCAATAGATCCGGCAACTTTTGCCACGCAATTATCTGACATCCGTGTGAACTGACAACTTTTGTTGGTAGATAAATTTATTGTCTCACAACTGTCTGCCAATGAAATTGATAGGTTTTCTTACAATCGTCTGACCTGACAATTAACTTTTGGTGACAATTTTTCTTTGGTACTATATTGCCAGCCAATTGCCACACCTTACAATATTGTTAGATCTGACCATCGTCTGTACGAAGCTTTACACAAAACAAGCAAAACGTGTTTTTACCACAGTCCACTGCATCAGCTTTGAGTTAGCCAAACGCTAGCTCAAAAGTTATCGAGAAGAAGTCAGTCGCACAAAACACAACTCACTAATCTCTGCATAACTTTTGAGTTAGCCAAAGGCTAGTTCAATACTTATCGAGAAGAAGTCAGTCGCACAAAACACAACTGACTCAAATCTGCACCAATTATGAGTTAGTCACTGGTCAGTTATAAATAAGTTAGCTAAAAGTCAACTAAATGTTGAGCTAGCTAATAAAAATCTGACAGGGTACATGCAGATATAATAAAACTTGTATTGGCTATCTGCAATACCCATAAGAATAAATAAGTATGTGTATTTACGTATGTATAACGTAAGTATACACAGAGTATGTATACCGTCGCAGAGATGGCAAATGAAATTTTAAAAATTTTGGAATTAGGCAGAAATGCAATTTTGGGCTCTTATACAACTTTGACTACCCGTATTAAAATGAAATGTTTGAATTATAAATCGTTGCAGAACGGCGTCTAAACAAACTCTATAAATACATATATAAATGTATTGAGTGGCGGTTACACTCTTTCTTATTAGCACAACATACGATCAATACTTACATACATAAAAAACAATATCTTCCGTCTCGTGTCACCTCTCTATGCTATGTGCGTGTGACAGCGACAAGTGCACAAGTGCAAAAATATTATTTATTTTTGCATGTAAAAAACCTTTATGCATCTGCATAATTTTTTTACACTTGTCGCATGATTTATAATTCAAACGTTTCATTTTATGTTTATTTTCGCATAGTTTTTGCAGAAACCAAAGTAGTTCTCGGTTTAAAAATAGCGTACTGCCGCCTAAAAAATTTTTATTTGTGCCTTAAGAGTTAACCCATCTTTAATTTTTTTCTTTAATTTCGAAGATACTAATTTAGGATATAAAAATTAAACGTTTCATAAATACTAGCGTTTGATTTATGATCAAAATTCGACCATAAATTTTTATGTAAATATGAAGAAAACATAGTACATCTAAGTATATATGAATTGACATGTTTTGAGCATTTATTTGTTCCGTCTTAGTTGATCGATTTGGCGATGGACCAACCTCCGGTTCATATTTTATCTTCCACGTGAGTAAATCTATTTTGTAAGTTCAATATAAAAAATATCAGAAAATATCAATTGAAAAACAAAAAAGTATCAAAAAATCTTCTTTGGCTAGATTCAGACCGTGATTTAAAAATCATGTCTTTTTTTTAATTCCTTTTGAAAGTTGCTTCCAAAATCACAACAGATTCAAACGAAGATTTTTTCCCCATGATTTTATGGTTGATTTTTTTTCCCATTATCGGTAATTCTTCTTTTCTTGCTTATTTATAAAAACAAACAATTTTAATGCGCTCCATGTTTTGTATTGTAAGGAGATGTTGCCACATTGAAATAAAAAATAAAATGAAGCAACATAACAAAAATACGAATGTGTGCAAAGAAAAATATAAAAAAAGACACAGATATGAGAAAACGTGTTTTTTTCTCTACCCCTCTTGCTTTTCTACACCGTTCGCCAACAAACACAAAAAATCATGTCTTAAAAAACATGGAAAAAATCACCGTGTGAACCGCGTGTTTTATAGATTCTAATCCGCTCAGGAAATTGCATGTTTATAATTTTATTTTTATGTATGTAGACATACATTGGCACTGCTGATGTTACAAAAAAATTTATTTTATGTATCAAAAAAAAAATGTTTACATAGTCCCATACCTGGCTAGTGATCAAAGCACATTTTTGCTAAAACATTTCATACAAAAAATTTTTTTTTCATATTTACGCAGTAGTGCCAAAAATACTGAAGGTACCCATGTATATTTTCTTACACATAGATATTTTATATGTATGGCAGATAACCAAAACGCATTCATGGGTATTGAATAATATCTGCATAACATTCATGTATTTAAGTTTACTGAATGTGGTTGCGTGAAATATTGCCGTGCATAAGTATAAGTAATACACATATTTTTTGCAACGCACAACCATAGCTGTTGTTATTATTTGTGTTATAAGTATGGATATACACAATAACGCAAAGCGTGGGTAAATACCTCTGTATATTATTCTTATGGGTACTTGTTGTCATTCTCTGGTAGAGGCATGCACAGCTCCATTTAAATACACAGCCAAAACATTGAAAAATGTTTAAACTCCAGATCTACACTGTACAACAAACACAAACACTGAAGAGAAGTGCAGTCGACCAATTAACGTTATTGTGTTAACGTGTAGAACTACAAAGCAATACATTAATGCAGCCTAGTGTTTTTCCCGGGGTGAAAATTCCGTATCGTACGTTATCGAAAATCTGACAAAAAAAAAAATCCCATCTCCAATTATTTTTCTATTATTTTTGTTCTTCATCATTAAAACTAATTTAACGCTATTTATTAGCCTGTTCAACGATCTAGATAGCAAATCGAAGCGATCGCAATCCATTCGCTCGATTTCGAATCAGATTGGGTTCAACCATTTCGACAGCTTTCTATCGCTTGCTCTTACGAGTGTCAATATTTGTTACTTACGTAGTAAAAAAATATAGTATTGCCATATGAGATATTTCTATAATTTTTTGCGTTTGTGTTCAAAAGTATCAAAATTAATACTAATTTGTTTGATAATAAATACAACTGTGTTTGAAATTTTATCAGCTGTATAGAAATGTCAGAAAATAAAAAAATATTTTATTGATACCAAAACTTAAAAAAAAGAGTAAACAAAGGTTAAATGTAATCAAAAACAAAATATATAAGCAAAAAAATAAATAAATCATGCAAACAAATAAATAAACCAATTAAACAATTACAAAAGCAGCGACCCATTAATTTTCTGTACTAGAAAAGTTAAATAGTTTCCTTTGTAAATACCGCGACCAGTTTTTTGCTGGCTTTTGTTGTTTTTTTCTTTTTTTTTTGTTTTTGTCCTGCATTTTAAATGTAAATATAAATATTATTTCAAAATCAATGGTTTTCTTCTGCCTTAAAATATAATGTCGTTTACCATCTTCTACTCTGCAATAGAACGCGTAGGTGGTACAATGGCGTTTAGTTTTTGGCTTCTACTATTCCGTTGCTCGTCCATCGAAAATTTATTTGCTCCAAGCACTAGTGCACCTCTCGCTAACTTAAGATTTTCGTCCATGTATTCGACAAATGTTAGCAGTTGCTGCATTGTCGACTTTATATGCCCACACCACAATAGTGGAGAGGGTATTATGCATTTGTGCTGATGTGTATAACACACTAAAATATGGGTCCTATATCTACTTTAAAGTATACCTATCCAACGATGTCCGTCCAGCTGACAGGAGGGCTGGCTGTCCATGTAACCTTGTGCGCAAAGTACAGGTCGGAATTTTGGAGATAATTTGATGAAATTTGGCACATAGGTTCAAACTAGCAGAAGGACCAAGCTTATTGGAAATGGGCCGAATCGGTCCATAATTTCACTTAGCCCTAATACAAGATTTTTTCCGGATAGGATTTTTGTTCCGATAAATGATCTTATTATGCTGATATTAAGATTAAATATTGTCCAAACTATTGCAATCAAAATCATCTTACCAAATTTTATTGGAATCGGTCTATATTTGACCATAGCTCTCATACAAATAATACTCCCCAAAATGGCTTTTAATGCCATAACTTCCTTACAAATGTTAGTATTCACATACAAATTGGCGTAAATGAGTTTTACGATAGCAAATATGTCATAATAAAATGTTATCCTGGTAGGTCCAAAATAAACCATAGCTCCCATATAAACCCCCATCCTAAAATCTCATATATTGAGATAATAATATTCCGCACAAACAGCTCTTAAATAACCTCTTAACCTCATAACATAATTTTGTTCAGGATTGTCCATGATTGCCCGTGGGTCCCAAATGATCAGGCTTGTCCGACTATACTTTCTTACTTGTTTAAACTATAATTTAACGTTTAAACAATCAATAAAATATTTTTATTTTACATATGTCCATATGTGACAAGTGGTAATGTGCTCCATTTTTATTTATTATTTATTTAAATTACTCTTAAATATTTCTTGTTTTTTAAAATTCAACGATTCGACAACAAAACAACAAGTGAGTGGTTTTGACATTTGTGTTCGTAATCTTGACGATACCTTCGATATTGATAAACCGCTTTTTGTATGAAAGTACTTACGTTTTCTTTCGAGTTGTCGTTCGTTCGAATAATCGTACAGAATAGAGTTAGTTGAACCCAAATCATTTTTCGATCGCTTAGAATGCAATCGAAGTTGTTCTTTCGAAATCGTTGAACAGGCCATATGTTATTTTCCGTTTTCGTTTAAGCTTTGAGTGTAAAGTAATAGTTGAAAAAAATCAATTGTCTTGTAGGTATTAAGAAAAATATTAAGAATTAAATTTAATTTACATTGCTCATCATCATGGATGATGGCAATGAAAGTGAAGAGAATGATCTGAGCTGGCAGGTAGTTCCTCCTGCCAAATTGTCAAAACGTCATTTAAATTAATCTCCAAAAAATTATACATATAAAAAACCCAATATTAATAATTAAAATAATTTACCATCTGCAAATTATTCGACTACTTTAACTAATAACAACAATGCTAAAACAACAAATAAAAATAACAACAACATCAACTACGAAGCTAGTACTTCTGAACAAGCAAGAATTGCTAATAAAACAATAACAACTATTCCTTCAACTAACAATCAAGTAAGTCAAAACAGGTTTTCTACATTAAGCAGTGATGAAGAGGAAGATGACAATGATATTGTTGAAAAATGTGATGAAACAACAGAAAATAATTTACCTTAACCTCCAACAACAATTATACCAAATGTTTCAAATATCAGCGCTATGATAAAAACATTCTCCAATGGTATTTGCCCAACTGAATTTAATTACAAAACATTAAAAGACAGTCAGATTAGGATAATAGTAAAAAATATTCAAACTTATAGGATGCTTGTACGTTATTTAGATGATAAAAAAATTAACTCTCATACTTATCAAGAAACAAGAAAGACCTGTTTTATATTGATCTGGAGCCTCATCCAAAAAATAAAAACATTTACGACCTAAAACATATTAATAATCCTATTGTTACTATTGTATCGAATGATCTTGTTCAATGACACCGATGTGAAGAGTTTGGTCACACAAAAACGTATTGCAAAAAGCAAGTAAACTGTGTTAAATGTGGATTAGGTCATCTAACTACAAAATGCAAAAAAACTAATGATACTCCAGCTCGATGTGTGAACTGCTTACAAAATCATCCAGCGAATAATAAAGGTTGTTAAATATACAAACAGTCATTAAGAAGAAAATTGCAAACTATTAATTATGTTAACAGATCTATAAATACACGATATACATATAACAATAATGAATTTACATCAACAACCAACAATAATAATAATTATTTTTATGAAAATAATAATCAATTCTCTTATGCTGATGCGCTTAGAAACCCACAACAAGGTACAAATAATTACCCTTTTGAAAAAATTGAAATTTTACTGCAAAACCAAATCGAGCTGACAAACAAGCTTTTAACAATGATGTCGGCATTAATTTCAAAAATCTAACAACTTATGAAATTCTTTATTGTAACCAATTTGCTTATTATCCTTAAATGGATAGATTGTAAATAAAAATGTATTATAAAAAAAAAAAAAATTGCGACATTTTGTTTTTTTAACCAATTTCAAATAAATTTTAGAGTTTGTTTCCGATTTTGAATTTTTCGCGAATTTTTTACATGTTCGCAATAAGAGCTATAATTTACTGTATGTTTTCTGATTCTTTATAGCTTTAACGATTACACTATGCTAGTTTAAAAAACAGCAAGCCGGGCACATGGCGTTTTAACATAATTCGGGTACGCTGAATCCAGTGGTGCCCACGGTTTTTTAAGATTGGCTCTGGTTTTCGAGATATACCGTTATTTCGAAAATGGAGGAGGTTGCACAGCAAATGCTCGCGTAACTCAAAAACCCTTTAGCTAATTGAAAAAACTTAAAAAACCGAAATTCCGCAATAAAATTTCCTTTAAGAAAAGTAAAAAAAGTAAAAATACATTAGCTCAAAAATCAGCGTTTTTGAGTTATGACTCTATTGCAGCAAAGGCTCGATATATACATTATGTTGAATAAAGAATTTAATAATTAAAAAAAATCCTATGAAATGCTCCATATAAATTATATTCTTCATATATATTGAAGAAAAAGTCTCACAAATTCCCAGAAGTCGCCCCTAGTGGTATATAATGTATGACCGACCAACAATTAATTTTTTGTCCCTAACATTTTCTCAAGACATAATTGCCTCTTATCGCCACTTCTTAGGGGGCTCCCATACAAATATTGCGTTTTATGAAATTCTTAAATTAATTAAAATTTGTCGACTTTTGTGAATAAAATCAAAAGTTGCAAACAGATTTTAATCATTTATGGCTTGTTTTGTTTGGAATTTCGTTTTATATACGTCTGCGTTAGAAGCATAGCTGCATTTTCCAATTTTTTATGAATTTTTAAAAAACAAAAATTTCGAAATTTTGTTAAAAAAATTATTTTTTTTTCAAAAAACAAATTATGTTTCTAAAACGACTGTGGATCTTACAAAGAAGTTTTACTTTTCTTAAAGGAAATTTTATTGCGGAATTTCGGTTTTTTCAATTAGCTAAAGGGTTTTTGAGTAACGCGAACATATGTTGTGCAACCTCCTCCATTTTCGAAATAACGGTATATCTCGAAAACCAGAGCCAATCTTAAAAAACCGTGGGCACCACTGCATTCAGCGTACCCGAATTATGTTAAAACGCTAGGTGCCCAGCTTGTCACGAATAATAAGTGTCAAGTTCATGCACAGTATTATTAATAAATATAAGACTAAGGCCCGTTTTCACGACTTACCGATAGCTAAAGGTAGAATTTTATCGGCCGTATACCAAGTTTTCCAATTTTTGCGAATTTCCGCTAATTTTGCAATTTTTACCATAACATAAAAACTAATTTTAAAACAACAACAACAACGAGGGATTTATGGGTAATGTTAGAGGCGTGGTGTTTGGCTCATATCTCAGTCATTTCTGGACCGATCGACTGAATTTTAATAGCAACCAATTTCGGATTATATGTGACATAAATATATAAAGGCCCGGTCTTCGGAAAACTAATTTCAACGGACACACGAAAAGACGGACGGATGTAAGTCTTGATTTAAATTTCTCTTTTCAAAGGAAAATATATACTTTATAGGGTCTAGGATCAATATTGTAGAAATAACAAACGGAATGATAATGTTATATTTAAAAAAAAATTATTCCAAATAATAATTATCAAACTTATACAGCTTCAGCGCTTATTTAATAAATGCAAAATACTGATTAAAAAAATACAAAAAAAGTTCTGTTTTTATCAAAACATTTAAGCCACAGACATAAAATTCAAAGTTTTTCTAATCGGAAAATTTTAATTAACAGCCTGGACTCCGATGTCGACCGCTACCGTTCGCCTGCATTTTCAACGACAAACTGCTGATTTGCGGCCCACTAACAATTTTCAGCACGACAAGTCGATAGACAATACATGCGACCTTTTGTTGTACTTTTGTTGTAGTTGTCGACATAGGCATTTTGTTAAAATATTTAACAAAATTTTCTTTACACACAAACACTTAATATTTTTTTTTATTATTATATTTTTTTAAAACATCACCACTTATAAAATTACATCAGTTTTTAAAACATTTTTTATAAAATTCTCTTTTATATTTTTTGTTTACTGCTTTGTTTGTTTTTTGTTTACTCCTTTGTCTTCTATTCTGATTTGGTTGTGGCCATACAGAAAAAATTCTCCAAAATGTTTAACCGATTAAAGCATTAATCGAAAATAAAATCAGTTTTAATTAAAAATTTAATCAAGTGAATTAAACGTTTAATCAAGTGAATCCTTTGTCTTCTATTCTGATTTGGTTGTGGCCACACAGAAAAAAATCTCCAAAATTTTCACCGATTAAAGCATTAATCGAAAATAAAATCAGTTTTAATTAAAAATTTAATCAAGTGAATTAATCGTTTAATTACTACTATTCATTTGTTTACTGGTGCAAATTTAATTAAATTATTATTAATAACACAAATTTTTTAATTTAAATCTATTTTTATTTTTTTCTGTGCAGAGTTCTATTTTTTTGACTTAATTTATATGTCTTGTCGAGTTTTAATTCCAAATTAGCGTTTTATTTATGGAATTGATGATGTTACGTTGATGAGTTACGTTAGACACGTAAAACCTGTCGACTGACAAGGCCGCTTAAGGGAACGATAATGTGGGATTTGTTGTCGCTCGCTTAAGTTGTCTATTGACATCGGGGGCCTGGCTGTTAGTCTACTTTGTATCGGTTTTCTAGTAAAGTAAAACATATTAAATAAATTTACCTTAAATTTAAAGATTTTTTAAAATTTATCCGACTTTCTTCACGCGATTGTTTTAGTGAAGAAAAAACATACATATAGGGATTGTTTTCTACTCCTGGCAGCACTGAGTATCATCAAAATTTTATTTAATTTTTTTTCTTTTTTAATGTTAAAAAAACACATTTAAACTATAAGCACTGCCTGTTTATTATAGTTTTTTTTAATAATATATTGCAAATTATATTTCGTAGTCAAGTGTGTTGTATATTTGAAGGCTTAAGTCTCCATAATGTCTAGTATCAAGTCAGTTATCTCAAAGGTCACACGTTTCATAAATGTATGTATCATAAAAAAAGCTTTTGAAATAAAATATTCTCGTTGCTAGTTTTGGGCGACATTTAATCAGAAATAGCGAATAAGTATGAAATTAACCCTTAAACACCCTGGCATTTATGGTAGATTTTAAGGTTTGGTGTATTCATACACCAGGCTCTGGTTTAAAATGCAGTATACTGGCATGATGATATAATTGTAAGTCTAAGCTTCTCGTTAGTCCTGTTAGAAGTTTATTTTACGTTACGATTTATTGATAATTAAGTTTAAAATTAAGGGGAAAGGAACAAATGTTGAATATAATAAAGTAACTTATGAAAATGGAATTCCCAGATTCTATATATTATATTTGTTTAACTTCGAATTAACAAAAATACAAAAATCAAATTAGTTTTTAAAATAAAAAGTTCATTTGAATAAAAAATAAAACAATTTGCTAAGTCAAGGAACCAACAAAATATAAAGTTATGACGAGGGAAACCATAAATATGCAATTGCATGTTTTTCCTTGTGCGACTAATTAAGGCAGAAACAATATATTTATCCGTTGTAGAGATTTTTACGAATTTTGCCATCCATTTGTTAGTGCATATTTTACCATTTACAGCATATTTTGCATGATTTAAATGCGTGTAAGAACTTTCGCAGCAAATAAAAAAAATAAATATTTTTTTTTTCAAAATTCTGGTTTTCCTGTTCTATATGTATTTGTATACCCAATGGTTGCTTCAATTTCGCCGTATACATTTAATTTTTACTCTAAGTCAAAAAAGCCCAGGAAAAACTTTTTGAATTTTGGTAATAGGTCATAGTTATTTCATACGTTACCTGGTAAGTAGTTGTCATTACAATTGTCATTATTCTGAAAACCTCAATAAGTACTTGCTAGTAATGACTTCAGTAAGTACTTTTTACTACTATTATTTTCAGTTATGAATATTTGCTTACTAATAATCAGCTAAATAACTACTTATAAGCTGTCTTGTTTTCAGTACTGAATATTTACTTACTGGTAACTAGCACCATAACTATTTATTAGGTCTATTAACTAGCGCCAACTAAATAAAAACTAGTTATTTGTTGGCTTCTAGTAAAGCCTATAGTACACGGCATGTAAAGACACATGCGCATGTGGTTCTGACGTAATTTTGACGTCATCACACAACACGCAATGTTTATTGTGGCTTTGCATTGACGTCAAAATTACGTCAGAACCACATGCGCATGTGTCTTTTGACATGCCGTGTACTATAGGCTTAAGTATATTGTAAGTACTTACAATTCAACGTACTGGTAGTTAAATAATAACTAGATATTTTGTGACTTCTAGTAAGTGTATTTTAACTACTGAATTCTGTGGACAACCCGAACAAAAATAAGTAGTTATTCAGCCGAAAAATAAGTAGTATTCATATGTCTCCAATATTACTTGCTAACTTACCAGGTAAGTAAAGTTTTTTCTGGGAGGGTGTCATTAACGATAAAAATGTTCTTTTAAACTTTCTTATTTTATGTATTAGCAAAAAGAAAGAAAAAAGCAATTATATACATTTTTGGCGATGTAATACATAGAATCCTGGACCAACCTTTTAGTAAGCCGAGCGACTCAGAATAACTTTTTAAAGTGCTCTAACGACGTCCATCCGTTCGTCTGGCTGGTAGTTTGCCCATGTTACTTAGTGCGCAAAGTACACGTTGCAATTTTGCAGATAATTTTATCAAATTTGGTAAATACATTTTAATTGTACTAAGGACGAAGTTATGTTAATGGTGAGAATAGGTCCATAATTTCACATTATAACGGTAAAACCCTTTTTCTAAATAACACATTTTGTGTCCGTAAAACATCTAATTATGTTGGTATTATAGATTAAATTCGCCGCCAAAATATTTTACTGCAAATTAAATTCTTTTCAATGACCAAAGCTTTATAAATAGCTTTAACTTCCTTTTAAATCTTAACATTAATAAACAATTACCCTGAAAACTTTAAGATAACAAATCTAAAATAACTCTTATATGAATTTTAACTTCATAACACAACTTTGTTTTTGTGAGCCCATGGCTGCCCATCTTTTCCAAATTGGGTAAAATATCGAAAGTTCATTTGTAAATACTATGGCGTTTGAGCTGTACCGTTTATAATTTTATGTTTTTGTTTTTTAATACAGTTGTTTTTAAATAGTTGAATATCTTGTTTTGAAATGAGCAATTTTTAATTTTTTTGTGATATATTTTTAACAATTTTTAGGGCATATTTTCGAATTTTTACTGCATATTTAATACGCATAAATTCCGTTTTTCAAAGCATATTTCTGGTTGCCCTGGTTATGACCTAGAATTTTCAAATAAATTTGCTTTGCAAAAATTATAGGAATTTAATTAATTTATTATTTGAGATATTTTGGTTCTTGGTGTTTTAATAAATAAAACTGGTGAATGTTTTCATATCGTTGATTCAGCCTGAATGTTGTAGTTGTTAACATAAAGATATGCTAGAACTATGCAAGACTTTTTAGTTCCGAGGACGGAACCCCGTTAATATTTCACCCGGCTTAATATTTCACACAATGTTTAGTTTTTGGCAGCGTATTTTAGTAAAGTATCATTTTCCGGTTCTTTAGAACTAATTGGAAGGGAGTCAAGTTATATTTGGAGCGCCATCTAAACATGTTATGGTTAAATATGACAATAATTTGTTTTTCAATTAACAATATTATTTTCCTCTTCTCCAAGAGCAACGTGCAATGGTTGAAAACCAACCATGCTATTATAAGTGTTAAACATGTTCAGAGCCAACCATAATATGGTTGTGCCTTCTTGATGGACGACACATTTAACCATAATATGGTTGTCGGTGATAATAATATGGTTAAATTAACCATAATATGTTTACAATTTTCTTTAAAAATAGTTTTGTTGGAGGTGACCATATTTAAACACAGTTTTTCTCTGGGTGTATAGACTAATTAAAGATGTTTAGTAAGTCGTAACATCAAAGCAGCTTTGCAACTTATCATTTTAGGGTACATCAGGCAACTGACTTTGCATTTTAATCCCGTTCGAAATATCTCCAGATATGACTTCTGTATAAAAATACACATATTGAATATTTAGAATACTCTCACACAAATTACTATTTACCATAGTATAATAAGTACCAGGTACGTTTATTAGGGAGAGTTGCCCCTATTTCCCATGTAATGTCAAACAACAAAATAAAACTCATTTGCAAATATTTGAATTTCAACATATTTTGCACTTTTTAGATATTGCAAATTGACTTTTTTATATAACACAAAATTTTACTCAATATATTGTTTATTCTAAATTGATTTTTGATTAAAATTTGGTATCACAAAATTTTGAAATTAAGAAATTTTTCAATATATAAAATTAATTTATTTGATTTTTGACACGTGTCTTAAATTTTTCCTTATTTTCTTTTGTTTGACGATATATGGGTTTTAAAATTGAGAAAAAAATTTCTAATGACTATACATTGTACTTATTCTACCATGCCATTTACCTGTTTAACTGAACACCTTTTTTGTAGTATTTTGAATTGTTTTTAGTTTTTTATAATATAATCTCTCATTATGTGTTTTGACTTATGTTACATTTTGTTTTGACATTCTTCATAAAAAGTTTAAGGTTTCCCAATATTACAGTTAGAAAAATAATTAAATGTCGGATACATTTACAATAAAATTAAGGAAGCGTATATAAATTATACATTATTAAAATAACCGGTTTATTATACCAAACTAATCGTTTCATTCGATATTCGAAAAATAAATTTTTTTATATAACAGGCTTGAACAAAACTTAAAAACCTGGTTAAAACCGGTCGAATAAAAACCGTTCGATTTCCCTAGTGACTAAGCATTTTACCTTTTAACATGTGGATGTGACAGAAGCTGAAAGGACTAATTCCAAAAAATAAAAATAAGAGTAAATAAGTGATGGTTGAAAAATGGATTTTAAAAATTTTAAATGCTACAAAAAGGAAGTTAGCGAACACCCGGAGCCTATTAATTCATCCTACACCAACAGTGTGACCAGATCTAAAAAAATTTTCATTTAAAAATTTAAATTTGGCATCAGACATGGGCAAAAAATGCTTAAAATGATTTTAAAAAATGCTACATTTTTTAAATGATTTTTGTTAAAAATTTATTACCAGTATAAAATTTTATTCGAAACAAAATACATTTTAGTGACTTATTTTGTTTGCGAAATTGAAATAAATGGTTGTATTTAAATAAGTGGATAGATTTTGGTAAAGCATTTGAAGCACAGGAAGTAAAGATTAAATTTTAAATTAAGGGGCCCCAAACCTCTGATATATACTTAATTTAAACGATTTATTTCTACTAGGACCGCCAGGTGGGCGAAATTCGACCACTTGATTTAACATTTAAAATAAATCCTTTCATGCACGTATGTAATATGCGATTCTTATTTAAAAGGGCCACCTAAATTTAAGAAAATAACCAGGGACCGTAACAGCTATTCCTTTTTTCATAAAAGTCAGATAATAACAGTTATTTTTTGATTTTTATTTTTTTGAACAAAAATAACAGTTATTTTTTGATTTTGATTTTTTTAAACAAAAATAACAGTTATTTTTTTATTTTTATTTTTGCGATCAAAAATAACAGTTATTTTGTGATTTTTATTTTTTTAAACAATAATAATAGTTATTTTTTGATTTGTATTTTATCGATCAAAAGTAACAGTTATTTTATGTTTTTTATTTTTTCGAGCAAAAATAAAACTTATTCTTTAAAGAAATGTACGTGTTATAATTATTTAGCTGACTTTAAATATTTATGGTAATGCGCATAATATATCCCAATGATGATCACACATTAAGATAAATATTTAAAGACAACTCAATAAATTTAACACGTACATTTCTTAAAAGAATAACTTTTATTTTTGCTCGAAAAAACTTAAATCAAAAAATAATTGTTATTTTAATTCAAAAAAATAAAAATTATAAAATAACTGTTATTTTTGATCGAAAAAATAAAAATCAAAAAATAACTGTTATTTTTGTTAAAAAAAATAAAAATCAAAAAATAACTGTTACTTTTGTCCAAAAAAATATAAATCAAAAAATAACTGAAATTTTTGATCGAAAAAATAAAAATTAAAACTTTAAAAATCATAATATTTTATCATAGAAAAGTTCATAAGGATCAATATGGTATACTTGAATCAGTTTGCCAGTATTAACTTCTATATGCTTTTTTTTGTTTTAAAATTTCGAAATAACTGTTATTTTCGGTCCCTGAAAATAATGAATGTTTTGTCATATTTCCTATTATTCTTTATTCCTTATTATTAAAGCATTTATTTACTATTTTACTTTATTTTACTATTTATTTTAACAATGTGTATGTGATAAAGTTTCGAGTATAAAGGGTAAAATAAAGTTTAAATTGAAACAACAATAAAGAAATATAAATTTCTGAACGAAAATTTATATTTTATTTTTTTTAACATTACCTATGCTAATCCCGCGAAGCTATACGCATGTCTGCAGGATACCAGTCTCTGGCGGGAATCGAACCTGCAACCCCGGCGCTGATAGACTAGCTAGCCCCGGTAGGCTAGCTGGTAGTGTGTGTTTGCAAGCAAATTTTAAGGACTTTAAAAACACTTTAATCCTAAAAATGTAGCATATCTACATAAAAATACCTTTAAAACCATATATATTTCATTAAAATCGGTGGACAATAAGAAACGAGTACTTAAAGCAACTACAAAAAAATTGTTCCCGTATTTATATATAAGATACCCACTTGTTGCGCGACTTAATTTTTCAAAATCTCTAACGGTAGCCCTGTCCTAATACGTGTCCTATTACGTGTATTTGCAAGTGCAAAGCGAAAACAAAAACATTTTGGGAGAAGAACAAAAATTACAACCGTCGTTTATACATGTGTGTATGTACATGTGTGTTTGCAAGTGCAAAACAAGAAAAACACATTTTGGGAGAATAACAAAAACTACTATTTATAAGTACATGTATGTGGTTGTGTTTGCAATCAAATTTAAAACTCTTTTTAAACCAATTAAATCCTCAAAATTTAGATTTAAATAAATTATATTGTGCATATCTACACACAAATACCTTTAAAACGATATAAGTTTTATTAAAATCAGTGGACGATAAGATATTTAAAAACCAACTACAAAAAAAAATTGTTGCCGTATTTATACGAGTATATATAATGATATAAAAATTTTTTTAGATAATTTTATTTTTATAGTTTAAGAAAAGTTGAAGCTTTAGAATTATTATTTTGTCAGCAGTTTAGAGCAAGCAAATACTATTTACTAGGGAGATCGAACGGTTATTATTCGACCGGTTTTAACCGGTTATTTTAGCTTTGCCCAAGTCGGTTATTTTAAAATGCCCATTTTTCGAATATCGAATAAACCGGTTATTTTGGTATATTAAACCGGTTATTTTAGTAATGTGTAATTTATATACATTTTCCTTACTCTTGTTGTAGATGTACCCGTAATTTAAGTATTTTGTAAATGAATATTGGCCAAACTTAAACTTTTTATGAAAAATGTCAAAACAAAACGTAACAAAGGTCAAAAAACATTATGAACACTGTAAATACAAATCGCTTATAAAAGCGTGGGTTCTTCACGAAAAAAAAACAAAAACTATTCAAAACACTACAAAAACGTGTGCAGTTAAAAAATAGATAGTAATTTGTGCAAGAGTATTCTAAATATTAAATATATTTTTATATAAAGGTTATCTCTAGATATTTTTCGAACGCGATTAAAAAGACAAAGTAATTTGCTTGAAGTGCCCTAAAATGATAAGTTACAAAGGTTCTTCCATGTCACGTCTTATTAATCACCTTTAATAAGTATACATGCTTGATATTAATGTGATCCAAATGAAACTTAACTCCGTTCGAAGTAGTTCTAAGGAGACGACAAATAATACTTTAATAAAATACGCTGCAAAAAATTAATCATTGGGTGAAATATTAGCCCGTTGTGTTGCCGAGGACGAAATGCCCGTTAAGACACTAAAAACTTTAAGTAGTTCTAGCATCTCTTAATGCTGAAAACTACAACATTACGGCGGAATAAGTTTTATTTATTAAAACACCAAGAACTAAAAAACAAAATTGAAGAAATCAAACAATGTCATACAATGTTTTAAATTGTAGTCGACGAATTGACAAATATATTCCACAAAAAGAATGTTCAGTTCACTATTCGTTTCTATAATGCTGAAACAAAATAATTTGAAACAGATAATCCTGGCGTTTGCAACTTTTAAAAAATATGGTTGATTTATATACTCGTAGATAGCTTAACCACCAACAAATTAAAAGCCATTCAAAATAATTTTGAGAGAATATTTCAAATAATAATTTTATAAAATTCCTATAATTTATTTGCTTTTGCAAAACGTATGTCTAAATCAAATATCCTTCAACAGTTTCTAAATAACATTATACAAATACCTTCTACAAATAAAGTTTAGTAAATCAATAAAAAATTGTTGAAATTTTAGCTAAAGTTTGATAAATTTACTGGTCCCACTTTTCTTCGATTTTATCCTAAAATATTTGTTAGGTCTGATCTAAGTCATATCTATGTATTTTGTTGGTTCCTTACCTTTGCAAATTGTTTTGTTTTTATTCAAATTAACGTTTTATTTTAAAAACTTATTTGATTTTTGTGTTTGTAAGTATTCGAATTAAAACCGGTTAACCGGTTATTTAAAAATTGCTTAACCGAAAACCGGGTTTTTTAAAATAGCAACTATTCGTAATATTCGAAAACCGGTTATTGAAAAAAGTCGAATAATCGATCTCCCTACTATTTACAAACAACATCATAAGGGCATTTCCAATATTCCCTGAATATTCTGTTTATTTTAACCAGACAGGTAAGATGGCTCTTATCATAAGAATTATTCCTTTTAATTCGAAATTATTTTAGGTACAACTAATTGAAGTCAAAATTTATTATAATTTATAAAAAAATTTAAGTAAAATCAATAGAACTATTCGTCCAAATTTGTAAAATAATTAATGCTTAAAAAGCTAAAAACATTTTCTAAAAATGCTAAATAAAATGCCAAGTGCTAAATGAAAATTTTGCAGGTAAATAAAAAATTTTTAATGCTAAATTTAACTGCAAAAATGCCAAAATGGTCACACTGTACACCAATATAGAATGGCCCTATTTTTCTATATATATTTTCCCATTATCTGGCTGGTAGCTTCTAAAAAGTAACAAAATTCAATTTAATTGTCAAAGAGTTCACAACAAATTAGATAGAAATATATTAAAATTGAGAAATTTTCAAAAAGTGGAGTTAGGCCTTTTTGTGATGCATTCATGTGTATATAAATTTTTTTCCATGTGTACAAATAACTTTTGCAGGGTGTAACTGCAAATGAAATTATTATTAAATTTGTTGCTTAAATTGATCTTGAATTTATTTTCTTATCTGGGAGCTGTTCCCTTTTTGCCTAACCTACAATATGTTTAGCTAAATATATTTTGTTTCATTTTTCTAATAAAAATTTATTTTTATATTTTTCCGTTTTTAAGTTATTCAAATTTCTATTTATTAGGCTAGCCCAAAAGCCGGGTTGCCGTAAGAGTTTACGGTTGTCTATACGAATGCATTTTTGGGACCCTGCTAATGTAAATACGAATGAATGTTATTGCATTCAAAAAGGTTTTCTTGACTCTTCTATTTTTAGTCCTTTCTTTCTTTGCTATTTGACCCAATTTTTTTTTAGTTCAATTTGCTTTATATGTATCTTTTCCGTTTTCTTTACTGATTTTCTGCAGTTTTCCAAGTATAAAGCAAAAAAAAAAAAAAAATAGGGTTATACAAATGTCTGTCTAGCTATTTTAAACCACTCAATTGAGATGGCTGTAAGTAAATATGTACAAAAGCTGGGTGCCAGTAACATTTTATTATACTTTATTATAGTTAATGTCAAATTTGTCAATAGAATAAGATATGAATAACAACAAAAAAAAAGCGAAGGATAAAAAGTAGCAATTCACATGAGAATAGGAAAAGTACACAGGAAAAAATAAAAATTGATTTCAATTAAAAAGTTTGTGATATTAATTAAAAAATTAATTTAATTTGCACCAGTAAGCAAATGAATAGTATCAATTTAAGGTGTCATTCACTTGATGAAATTTTTAATCAAAACTGATTTTATTTTTGATTAATGCTTTAATTGGTGAGAATTTTTTCTGTGTAAACAATTTAATTATAGATTAGGGCGTTCCCTAGAATGTATACTATACAAAAGTTTATATTAAAGATAAGACTACAGGACGTCGCCAGAGATTAGTGTTAGATCAACTTTTCCAAAATATTATGTGTAATGAGATATTGCAGAACTTCCAAATAGAAAAAAAAACTATTATGTCACGATTATTAGACGAAACTGAAATGTACGTAAATGACAGCATCCGGTCAAAAAAAGTATGACTTAACAGAGTAGCTTTGGCTTTTGTTTCAATTAGCAAAGTTATATTAATTAGCAGTGGATATAAAAAAATTTAATTAAAATCAGGGCTGCTGAAACAAGCATTTAATTATATGGAATACGCATGCGGAAAGGCCTCAAAATGAGACAACGCCCTAAGCTGTATTATGACAAACTTTGGATGACAAAGACAAAGTCGTATGATCAGCATCTTAATTTATTTCTTTCTAAGCCAAAGAACCTCTTAATGACAGAATAGAAAGATACAAAGACTTTTCCTACTATTTCCAGTAAGAATTCGCTCATTTCGTGCAAGACCGTCACAACTCAAAATTTGAAACTTTACAGGAGAGCCTTTTTAAGATTCCAACCTATTATTTTTTACCTTCTCTTTCACTAAAATACAGTTATAAAATCAAATGTTTCTTTTTTGCTACAAAGAAAACCACATGTACAAGAGGAATGCCAAACACAATCTGAAATGTTACCTTGTTGATGTTAATTGCTCAAGTTTGTTACGAGAGGTCATAGCGTCACAAGCATCTGTATTACCGTTATTTTTTTCGATAATTCTTTCCGTTCTTAGATCAATTTGTAGAGATTTAAGAGAAGAACATTTCTGCATTACTAACTCGAAAATGCCAAATTTTGAGTTGTGACGGTCTTGCACGAAATGAGCGAATTATATAAATAAATATATATATATATATATGTTAGTTCCTGTGATCCTATAAGGAATATAGGGCCGTAACAAATGATCTCCATTCGAATTTATCTGGTGCCAAATTTTAAATTTCAGCCCATCTTTTCCCGGCCTTCGCTACTTCCTATTCTATCTGCCTTCTCCATGTACATACACAGAAAAAATTAAAAATATTCTCTTGTCACCATATTTATATGAAACTAGCTTAACCCGGTGTGCTTCGCTACCCCAAACGTTATAAAATGAAACAAAAAGTATTTATATATAAACAAATTTTTTTTTATTAAATTATTAATTAATTATTGCAATGCTTTAGAATAAACAATGTTTTTAGTTTTTCCATCTGGAGCATAAACATATAAATCAGTTGGTTTTCCAACACGCGAGCATGCAACATAAAGCTGTCCATTGGATTTGCTAAATTTAAGCCACAAACTTGTAGAGATTGCCTTGGGGTTGTTTATAGTCATCGCAAACGCTAGCCGAACAGGAAACTGTAATCGTTTTAAATCAAAAAGTAAATCAGTTGGTATCATCGGAATGCGTGGCAACAGTACATATGTTCCTTTATACTTTCCTGCGATAATGGTAGCTTCAATTAAATTATTCTGCATTTCTTTTACAGCAAGTCGAGTGCCATTGCAAAGCCTTGCTGGATCGATATTGCGCAATAAAATAATGGGCACTCCAATTTTAAGTTGAAGTAATATGTTAAAAAATTCTCTTTCAAATTCATCCCAATACCTACATACGTAAAACAGTACCAAAGATAAGAGGATTTTAATTTTGAGTTGATTAGGCGTGCCACCGCCCCTTTGTCCAACCACAACTTTACATAGCCTAGGGCTCATTAATTCATAACAACGGCCTACTGTGAGAAGTTGATGACGATCGATTCAGTAGTTAATTAGATATAATCGACATAATGGGGCGTGGCTCCTCCCACTTTTTCATGCAACGTATTTCTATTCATAACAATACCATATATACCAAATATCATCATCCTACGCCAAATAGTGGCTAAGATATAAGGATTTTATGTTTTGAGTTGTATGGGCGTGGCACCGCCCCTTTTTCCAACAACATTTTTATAAAGCTTAAAGTTCAGTTACTCAAGGTAGTCGCCTACTGTGGAAATTTGATATCGATCGGTGCAGTAGTTTATTAGAAATAGTGGTTTTTACTTTTTCTATAAAGGGCGTGGCTCCGCCCTCTTTTTTCATGGAGTTTATTGATATTCATATTAACACCATATGTACTAAATATCATCATCATAAGCCAAAAAATGCCTAAGATATAATGATTTTAAATTTTGGGTTGTATGGGCGTGGCATCGCTCCTTTGTTCAATTTCATTTTTATATAGCCTAATGTCTATTTCAGCGTCACAGTTATATTCTGTGAAAATTTCAAGATGATCGGTCAAGTGGTTTGGCCTCCTATATGGCACAAATATATATAAAAACATACATTCACTTTTATATACATATATAGATTCATAATATCAAGCAAACAAGTTGTTGAATTTGCACCTGTTACACAAAAAAAAATCTCCAAAAATTTTGCCCCAATTAAAGCATTATAAATTATAAATTAAACGTTTAGTCAAGTGAATTAAATGTTTAATAGAGTGAATAAAACGCTTAATTGATACTATTGATTTACACCAGTAAACAAATTAATAGTTCATTCACTTGATTAAATTTTTAATTAAAACTGATTTTATTTTTGATTACTGTTTTAATTGGGGCAACATTTTTTTCTGTGTACCAAAATGATTATATTGATTACTAAAATTTTTTCAGTAATGATATTTTTAATTTTAATACAAAAATTGTAAAAAATCTTCGCTATTTCAAACAATGTGATAATTTATTTAATTAAATATTGACAATTCCCAACAACAATTCTACAGGTTAAAATTATTTTATTTTAAACGAAAAAAATCATTTAATATTTTTTGATATTTAATTAGTATTTTAATTAAAAATTTATTTCAAAACAAATAAAATGTTAATTAAATCAAAATTATATTTTTAATTTTCTTTCAACTAAAAAAATAATTGATTTAATTATCACATTAATTAAATTTAAATACTTTTTAAACCATTTTTTTAATTGATAAAAAACTTTCTTCTGTGTATATTAGGGTATTCATTTAATCGGGCTTTTGCTTTAATCGGGTAATGAACTCAAAAGCAACCCATAATACAGAATATCTATTTTCTCAGTCCTCTGCCTAGATTTTTCTAAACTTATAAAATCTTCCATTATGTCATTAGAGTCCTGTTTTTTTGACACTTCTCATTGCTTCGGTTAATTCTGTTAAAAGATTGATATGAGAAGAAACAAATAACTAAGCGCATACATATAAAAAGACGTGAAACAAAAAGCTGTTGCCAGCAAACACTTATTTCAAATGAAGATCACTGAACACCTTCATTGTTTGTATGAA
The DNA here is from genome assembly GCA_943735925.1 of Pollenia amentaria. Classification (NCBI taxonomy): domain Eukaryota; kingdom Metazoa; phylum Arthropoda; class Insecta; order Diptera; family Polleniidae; genus Pollenia; species Pollenia amentaria. The sequence continues at coordinate 42,701,456 of OX031006.1, read as the reverse complement.
AAAATATTTTCTAAACACATACCTTTCGTATATGACACGAAACAAATAATTAAAAACTTGAAAAAATATGTTAAAATACTAAAAAAAAAAATAAAAATTTTGTTACATCGGTTAATCGGTTAATCGACTGAAATTAACCGATTTAATCGTTAATCGAAAAAAACCAATTTTAAATTAACCAATCAGTTAATCGGGTAGCATTTAACGGTTAACCGAATGAATACCCTAGTACACACTATTTAATGCATTTACGTAATCTAGCAAATTCAGTTCATTCAGTTTCGTTCATTCGCATGAAATATACAACAATTTTATGCTTCCATTTATTTATTTTACTTGTAAATAGGCGACTTGTTGTTCTAAAAAAACTAGGGCCCAGGTCTTTAATAAGATTAACTTTGAAATATTGACTCATACCGCACCTCCATTGCAATATCGACGTAAGTGCAATTTTCCTAGATGTTAAGGCATCACGTTCAAACTTTTTTGCTTATTCAAAATACAATTACTTCAAAAAATTAAAAATTTTGATACATCGGTTAATCGACTCAAATTAACCGGTTTAATCGTTAATCGATAGAAGACAATTTTAAATTAACCGATCAGTGTATCGGGTAGTAATTAACCGAATGAATACCCTAGTGTATATGAAAGGCGTCCTTTTCTAAGTCCTTTTTGGACAATGTCGTAATGAGTTTTTCAAAGGGTGAGCCCAATCGAATTCCATTTACGGCCCCGTATTTCAAGACCGATTGGGGTTTGCGCTAAGATTTCCAATAGTCTGGAGTTGGAGATTGTTTTTCGGCCAGATATCTACGCAAACATATATTTACAAAGACTTGCATTCAGCCAACGTTGCGAAGGGGCGCATTCCAGTGTTAACATCCATAAAGCATAATTGACTTTACCTTTAATTTAAATATTTTAAATCAGTTTTGTCTCGGTTTTTTAAGAGATGGCAACAAAAAAATAAGCGCGGAAAAAATATTCTGATATTTTTAATTAATAAATATCGATACTATTAAAAAATATCGATACGATATATATCGATATATTTTTCAATTTGCCCATCCCTAGTATAGATAGATTAGAATAAAACCTATAAATAAAATTAAAGACTGGAGCATAGACTTAAGTATAGATTTGCCTATAGACTAAAATATAATTCAAACTGTAGACAATAAACTAGACTTCTAAGGCCGGGTTTATGAGATGTGGATTGCTTTTAAGCTCAGTTTAACGTAGTCTAAAACTCGGATATTTTCGGCGAAATGTGATTTTTTTTATTATTATTTCATAAAATACCAACATTTTAGACAATAATTTTCCATGTTTGCTACCATTCGCGCGGGTTTTGCTCTATTCTAAAAATATATGCAAAAATTTGTCGTTTTCCTTTTTAAATATGTTGCAAAAATAAATGGCAAATTTGTTCCATGTCTTACCTCCCAGTTATAATTGTGAGTGAAATAAGATCCTTTTTTGCATCTTCGTTAAGGACTTTTTTATGCAACCAAGATTTTTTTTTTACAACAGCTGACTTTAATTATTGAATATCAGTGTTGTTAACCCTTTTTGGAATTCAAAGAAAAAATAAATTGAAAATCGCTACAACCGTGGTGAATATCGCTTATTAGTATACATTTTGGCTTTAATATTTGACACGCTAAATACACATTAGTGTTGACTGTAAAACGTAGATAGTACTTTGTTCCATTATTAGTTGTTTTTGTTCAGCTGCAGGTCCACGCAAATAAAATAAATAAAATAAAAAATAAGAGCCTGTGATTTTTGTTTTTGTATTTTTATTTTGTTTCCAATATTTCGGTTAGCATCACTACCCCCTTCAGGGGTGTGTAAAAAATAATAAACACAAAAACTTCACAAAAAACACTTGTGGTTCCTCCTATTGGATTCTCTAAACATTGTAATTTAGAAAAATGTATCATTTTGTAAGGGTGCGTGTAACCTGTTAAATATATTACACAATTGTAATGCATTACTATTTTTTAGAAAAGAAAACACCATAACTGTTACGTCAAAATTTTGTATACAAACTTGGTAATGGCAGCATAAATCTGTTTTCAGATTAACTAAACCCAGTTTAACTGAGATCTCAAAAACCCAGCCTAAGGCTACACTAAAGAGATTAGACAGAAGACTTTAAACAAGAAAATCGCTTGTTTTTTTTTTGTGTGCCTGTGAGGCTAATGACAACATTGACGTGTCTCTATTATTTACAACCTGCAACAAGTTGTAAAATAGTTATGATTTTATAAAACAAACTTTGCTTTTTATAATGGATTTTTAATGACTTTGGCCTTAAAAGCCAAATGGCAAAACTGAACTAAAGAAATCGGGGAGAGCTTTTCAACAATTTTTTTTTTTTTTTTTTTGTTTTTGAAGACATTTTTTTCCATGTGGCCAAGTGTGTAAAAATAAGGGTTTTCTTAAAAGTGGTAGTTAAAAAATGTTGTAAAAATCATTGAAGGCTTCTTTAATTTCTTTAAGAAATACACTATATGTAGTACCTTAAAGCGAAAAATTATATTAAAATTGTTAAAGTTTACTGTGTTATTTACAGAACATTTTGAGGAAAATTTCCTGCGTTATCCTATACTATGAAATATGGTCAGGTACTTCTTCAGCAAGTCCACTTGTTTATACATTTAATTTAATCATTTTCAACAAAATAAAACTAACAAGACTTTATTAGCGAAATATTGAACAAGGACAATAAGAAGAATAAATAAAAGACAGTAGTAGCAAACACTTAAGGACACAACCAAATATATTTCGGTCACATACAAATGTCTGAAATAACATTTACGATATTCATACTCGTACATTTATAATTATTGAAGAAAATTTATTTGACGTGTAGGCAAGTGTTATTTATTATTTGGCCAATACACACCCAGATATTTAATAAAATACTGACGAGACATTTATGACTGATAGACTGCAATCGTAAAGAGTTGAATCATATATTTATTTATTAATTCTTTCATTTATATAACTAATTAGTTATTAATAAACATATCAAAAACATAATAATTGGCCAGATATAAAGTTATAAATACATATTCCCAGCGGGAAAACTCAGAAGACCCTCTTTTTTCAGGCCTTAGTATAGGCCTGCTTAAAAATGTTTTTAATTCAACTACCATTCTGTACCCATGTTCTGTAACTTTGGTGAGAATTTCTCGCATCGATAAGATGTAAAACAAAATATTCCATCGTTTCTCGAAAAGTGAGAAAAAAGTGTGTCTGTAAAGGTAGAGTTAGCCGAACGTCCACGTCCCCTAACGAAACGTCTGGTCCGTTTTGTTATTTGCTTGCAATGTAAATGCTTACCGAATTTAAATGTCACGTTGACGGAACGTCTCAATCTGTATAAATTAGAATTTGTGACAGTTGTAAAGCAGTGATGGCCTGATTGTATATTAAATTAAATGCGGGCATTTTCGCTCTTTTGTTTGGTACTTTTTTCCAGTATATCTATGGACTTTCGACAAAACGACTTACAATACAACATATTTCCATATATATATATATACATATATGTATATATATATATATATATATATATATATATATATATACATCTATATATATAAAAATGGATTATGTATGTTTGTTTGTTTGTTTGTTTGTCGCTTTATAGACTCCGAAACTACTGAACCGATTTTCCTGAAATTTTTACAGTAACATCACGTGAGCCCTAAAAATAAAATAGGATACTTATTTTTTTGATAGGGGAAGGGGAATTGGTACCCCCCATAGGATGCCAATATTAATTATCGCACGATTTTCCTGAAATTTTTACAGTAACATCACGTGAGCCCTAAAAATAAAATAGGCTACTTATTTTTTCGATAGGGGCAGGGGAATTGGTACCCCCCATAGGATGCCAATATTATACTGAACCGATTTTCCTGAAATTTTTACAGTAACATCACGTGAGCCCTAAAAATAAAATAGGCTACTTATTTTTTCGATAGGGGCAGGGGAATTGGTACCCCCCATAGGATGCCAATATTAATTATCGCATATCTTAAGAGCCGCTGCACGCATTTTGCTGAACTTTTTGTAGTAGGATCTTCTGAGCCCCGGAATTGAAATAAAATAGCAGCGGGGGTATAGGAATACCCCATAGGACGCCAATGTTTAACATCGCATATCTTAAGAACTGTAATAGTGAGAATGTTCAAACTTTCTAAAAGTCACTCTTATGGTATACTACACTTTTGAAAATAAAAATAAAGCGGGTAGGCGCAGGGGGGGAAATACCTCCCATAGGATGCATACATTAAATATCGCTCAACTGAAGAACTATTAAAGGGAGAGTCTTCAAACGTGGTTAAAGCTACTATTATAGTAAACTATAAATTTCAATATAAAAATGTGCGGGGTCAGTGTAGCGAAGCGCACCGGGTTAAGCTAGTATATATATATATATATATATATATATACATATGCTTAGATGTACAAAATAAACAAATGCATATGCACACACAATAGAAATGAGAAATATATAAAAGGCTTTAAATGGTTACAAAATATTGTTTTTTCTATGCACATTTACAAAATAATACATGTAAATGTGTATGTATATGCTAAAAAACATATTTGTTTATTATCAATCTATAATATAAATATCAGATATTAAATTATTAATGTTTTTTACTTACACTAAATACTGTTTTAATACCATTTTAATCACTTGGTACTTTTTCTGCACAACGGTCAACATTTAAACCTTTTGATTTCCCCATCGCTGTGTGTGTTGTTTTATGTATACTATTGCTTTTTTGTGTATGTATGTGAAAAACATATGACACGTTCTATAAGTGCACCAACGTGCAAGCAGTCCGTTACAGTAAGTTACGGGAACAGCAACGTTCGCCTAACTAAGCCTTAACTCATGTCGAAAACTGTCAGAAGAGATTTTACGTCTTAACGTTATAAATGTCATAATATTCCACTCGAAGCGATGTGAACTTGCAGACTTTGAAAACGCCAGTAACACATATCGTTGACGGCGGCCAAAATTATTAAAATTGAAAAATTTTCAATGACGGCGGCGAAAATACAACCGTCAGCTATAGTAAATAATGTTGAGTGCTTTGAAAACATTTGTATATTTTTTAAAAATGTTAAAAGCAAAATAATGAAACAATGAAAAAATCAGTCAAAAACAAAAGACTTATCTCTTCCATTTTATTCTTCATTGCATATTTAATATATTTTTTATAGGTAATATTTTTTCTCACCCCGTTTTTATGCGTGAGTTATTTGACAGTTCAAAGCGAGAACTTTCTAACAAAAAAAATTTTACAAACACACTTTTTTAGTATATTGGCGAGCAATTTCCTTACGTGACAGCTATTACTCGCCAAATGTTACAGACGCAGTTAAGTGAGAAAAACAGCTGTTTGTTTCAATTTATGGCATTTTTGTTTCATTTCTTTCATTTCTATCGAAAAGAGTTACAGAACATGGGCACTGATCTAACTGAAAAAGAATTCCTAATGGAAGGCCTCGGCTTTTTGTATAAAAGATAAGATACACAATGGGGAAGAGAAGGAGTAGCATTTTTTTTTTTTTTTTTTTTTTTTGTTGCCAAAGCAAAAGTAAAAGAATTATTTTTTTTATCCAGTTGCCATTGTTATGTACCTGCCAAAGAAGCGAGAGCCGAAGGCCTAACCCGCAATGACAACGTGTGTAAAAAAGATTTGAGTATGGATTGGAGCGAACAGGCATTGTACATCCAAAAGAAAAGAAAGGTGCCTTCTAAAAGGCATATGTACTTCTTCTTTTTACCGCTGTGTAGAAGTATATAAATATATGCACATAATAATGCATTAGGGAGTCCAAAAAAGGCAAAACTACAATAAAAGTGTTATTTCACAAAAAAAGGGGATTTAACTACAGATTTTTATCAATCAGGGCCATTGACATGTCATCGAACTATGTATATTTTAAATTTTTTTTTTTTTTTTTTCAGTATTTATTTATTTAATCTTCATATTTAAATATGAACTAACAATAATTAATCAAATCTTATCCTAATACTTTATTTTATGCCCTGACAATACCAGACAAAAAATTTCGTCATCACGGTTTCTGTTCACATATATAGGTGTTTATCGCTCTTCTGATTGGGTGAGTGCTAGTGATGAGCGATCCCGTGATTTTTAAAGAATATCGTGATTAGTGAACGTGATTTAAAAATCACTGCTCCTTAAAACTGTGATTGTGGTCACGGTTTGTCAGTTTTCAGTTCTTTCATAACAATTGCGGCTATGCTATATGTACAAAGCGCGAGCTTTCGCCAAAGAGATTTGTAAATACTTTGCAAAGAAACCGCAACAAATTGTAAGAGCTTTCAAAGCTGGTTATGTACGCAGAGAAAAACATGTTTAAATATGGTCACCACCAACAAAACTATTTTTAAAGAAAATTTTAAACATATTATGTTTCATTTAACCATATTATGTATTGTCACCGACAACCATATTATGGATAAATTAGTTCTCCATCAAGAAGCCAGAATCATATTATGGTTACCTTTAAACATGTGATGGTTAAATTTGACAATAATTTGTTTTTAAATTAACAATAGTATTTTCCTCTTTTCCAATAGCAACATGCTATGGTTGAAAGCCAACCATGCTATTATAAGTGTTCAAAATATTTTAGTTATTATAAACCATAATACGTTCAGAGGCAACAATAATATGGTTGTGCTTTTTTGACGGAGGACTAATGAAACCATAATATGTTATCGGTGACAATAATATGGTTAAATTAAACATATGTTTAAAGTTTTTTTTTAAAATAGTTTTGTTAGAGGTGACCATATTTAAACACGTTTTTCTCTGGGTGTACATACATACTTGACTAAATAAATTTTGGCTTTAAAATAAATACTAATAAGGTAGAAGAGAGAACAAAAGGAACAGAAACATAATTCGTTATTGCATTCAAAAAACGCTATTACCCACACAGACAGTGAAATATCATAAATTTGTGTATTAATCAAAAAACAAAAACAACGACTTAGCAAGAACCTGTTACTTGACAAATTTGGTGATTCGTGATTTTTCCATAACAGTGATTAAATCCCGGGTACAGAAATATACACGTAGCTCATCTCTAGTGAGTGCTGCAGTGTCTCTTCTGCTTAGGCGAGTGTGGCCGCCATAATTTAAAATATTTCGAGCTAGTGGATTTGGGTGCAGTTCTAGCCTTTTTTAATATTTTACTGCATATTTCGTTATTATAGTTTTAACTCATGGCACATTGAGATCCTTGTGAATATTTAAGTTTTTAACATACCAGGGAGCAGCTGTGATTATTCGAAAAAGTTTATTTTATTCGAAGGAGTTTCTTCCAATGAGCCAATTAATTTGAATTGCTTTTAGTTAATTTTGCTTCTATGTGCCATTTCCACGTTAAACGCCGATCTAGAATCTAGATGTATACCGAGGTATTTTACATGCGAGTGTTGGATATTATTTGATTATTGATTTTAATAGGAGGACATGTTTCCCGGCACAGTGTGAATGTTATATTTGCGCATTCTTTATCCTCCATTGTTTCAACTACGTTTCGTGACGTATATATACGTATGATATACGTATGATCCTGTAAGTAATGAGATGCTTCATGACAGTTTTCGTGTACGCTTAGAAAAGCTGTATTATTCGCAAATGTTGAAGTTTGGGTGCACTTGTTTGTTGGCATGTCCGAAGTATAAAAAGATGGCCCAGGATGCTGCATTGTGGGACTTCAGCGTCAATTGGCTCAGGAGAACTTAAAAAATTGCCTTCTTTAATAATAAATATTTTAAAATAATGCATATTTCTTGTATGATAAGTCTTCGCCTATACTATGAAACATTTGCTGCGAAGCATTAGAGCTTGATGGTGAACGGGGAAAGACGACTGGACTCTAATACTGTGTTTCTGTTTTCCATTTTTGCTTTTTTTATTTCCCTTTACATTCAGTTTCGTTCTTGTTATTATGTTTTATAATTTTTAAACTTTCAAAGTGCAAACAAGTGTTATAAGTTAAAAAATCAACCCTGCATAAAAAAAAACCAAATATTGAAAAATCATGATACAAATGCCAGAGGTTTTAAGAAGAGACTTTCAAAGTCAAATAAAAAAAAATCACCGTGTGAATTGGTCTATAAGTTGCTTTTCATTTGAGTTAATTTTGATGTATAGTACGAGTAAATAATATAAAAGTAGTTGTATAAAAAGCCATTGACGACAATATGAAAGACAAACTGCCTAAAGCCATGTTCACACCTATTAAATATTTTACGTTCTAACGTAACCACTAGTTTTATTAAAAAAATTTTTGCTTTTGCAAAACGTTGGATAGATAAAACATCATTTAACAGTTTCTTAATTGAATTATGCGATTATCTTCTTACAAATAAAGATAAGGAATTCAATAAAAATTGATAAACAAAAATAAAGCTAAGAGTTGATTAATTTGCTGGTCGTGTTTTTTTTTTTTGGATTTTTTCGTCAAATATTTGTAAGGTTTGAACATACCTTTAGTTATAAAAAATGAAACAGGTTTTTAAAATATTTACGAAACGGATTTTCCATGAAAATTTGTGTAATAAACCTTTATAAACCTGTTTTATTGTTTATAATTTATTGTGAAAGTTTTAAATATTGTATTCTATAAAAGATTGAAGATAAAGTAGGCGATATTATGGTCTATGTAATCTTTTGTATCGACTGAACGTTATGAAGAGCGATATTAAGCCTAATTACTGTGTCTTTTTTGTAGTAGATAAAAGAACACAGGTTGTGTGTAACTATAGTCTATTACATAAAACAACACAGTCGTTGACGACACCGACAAGCGTAATAAGGCTGATTGTCTTGCTTTGTGGCGTACACGATTTTCATGACACTTATTCGAAAATGGTGTTGAGGATTTCTTCTGCTGTCCCTGAAATTTCGTGTACACAGAGGGAAAAATACGGTATAAAAATACCAAAATTGATACCATTCGTTGTCAAAAGTGAGCCAACTACGATTGCGTTCAAGTTGATAACGAATGGTATCAACATTTTTTTACCACTAAGTTGTCATTTTGACACCATTTGGTCTTATTCTGACAACAAAATGTTAATATATTTTCACCATAATGGTGTCATTTCGACAACAGGTTGTTCTCACACACTGTTGGTTTATTGACAACATTCAGTTATCAATTCGACAACACATTGTTCTGCATAAAGTGTCATCTATTCTGAACCCAAGCAATAAAAAGAAGCATATAAAATATTTTTATTTATTTACATTTTTAAATAACAAAACAAAAATTAATATTATTGTATTTTTACTTACCTTTTAAATAATCATAAATACCTTCCATATTTATAGATACAAGGAGTTTTTAAAGGAGATTTTTTCCAAAAAAAAAATCTCTCTCGTAGGAACAAAATGTGGACGTCACAGTTTATTATATTTTTTACTGTCCAATTTTTTTTTTTTATTTTTCACTAATTTTAATTATTTATAAAAATGTTTACTTTTTTATTTCGATAAACTGCGAATAATGACACTAATGGTATTTTTTACATCTTTGGTACCAATTTGACAACAGTTTTTTAAAAATTTGACAACAGATATTGTCGAAATATTAACAACACTTTGTTATCATTTTAATACCATTGGTTGATACTATTATAACGTGTTTTTTCGCTCTGTGTAGGAGTTAATATCCATCTTGGAAGGAATTCCGGCCTTTAGTTGTATTTGCATATCATAGAACTTTAAAAAGATATGCAGATAAATTAAATATTATTTGAAAAATTTGTCTAGAAAAAAAAAATATTTTCCTTTTTCGAAATATGTGGAACATAAAAAACACTCTAAAGGGTTTGTGCAAATACACGTAGAGAAAAAATTTGGTTCGTCAAATACACTATGTTTATTGTAACAAGATATTGTTATCGTAAACAAAAAATTTATTTTTTTTTAAATTATATACAGTAAAATAAAAACAAAATATTATGATAAAATATTGCGAATATATTTGGCAGTTTTGCCAGTTATTTATGTTTCCCCCCCGAAAAAAATTTGAAATCCCCCAAATTTAACGTATTTTGAAAAAAAATCCCCGTAAATGTAAAAGATTGTATCATAATTTTATTTCAATTAGTTTAACTTTACTCAGTTTTAATTAACGCTCTAATATCAATGCCTATATAAAGCAAAAAATCGCAACATTTTTAACGTTTTACTGAAATTGCCCAAAAATGTTTTTGTTTTTTTAAAGTTTCTTGAATATTTTAATTTAATCAAATATCTTAAAAAACAATTTCTAAACAATAGATATGGAAAAAGCTTTCGACAGCATTTCGATTCCGGGGTTAATATATAAATTGATAGAACTTGAATTCCCTTTTAATATGATATTGCTTATTTATGAAATGATAAATAATAAATCTTTCAAGGTATATTACCAACACTACGAAAGTAATAAATCATTTAATATTGTTAATGGCCTGCAACAAGGCACAGTTAACTCCCCTACACTATTTAACATTTTTATTTTAGATTTAGTTAAAAAAATAGACAATATTATACCTTTTGCAGATGATATCATTATATATCGTGCTGATGATACAATTGAAAAAATAAATTTAAAACTTCAAGAGCATTTCAATGTAGTAGAGCAGTTTTCAGTTGATTGGTTTATTAATATAAATAAATGCGATACAATTTTATTTAGACCGCCAGTTTATAGATGTAATAATAATATTAAAAGAAATTGGAAATGCTTCGGAATTAGATCGAATTTAAATAATGCCAATATATCAAACAAACAAATTGTCAAATATTTAGGAATTCAATTAGATAAATTCCTATACTATAATAATCATGTCATTGAAACAATAAGAAAAGCACAAAAAGCGTTTTTCATGTATAGAGCATTATTTTATTCAAAATACCTAAAGCCTAAAGTAAAAATAATAATGTGCCAATCGCTCATTAGACCAATCCTCACCTTCATATATGGAAAAAATAAGGGTATTTGAAAGAAAATGTTTGAGAGCTTGCACAGGGTTATTTAGATCATCTCATAGTATCTTTTTAAAATACGTATCTAATAAAAAATTATATGACACATCAAACATTATAAGGATAGACAATTTTATAATAAGTTTAACAAGAAATGAAAATAATTTGATATTGGCACCTTATTACACAAATTTTAATTATATATCTAATGCTCTAGAAAATGGCTTTGGTCTCCCTAAGTCATTTTTGTTCTTAGACAAATTAAAGATAATGCAGGACAATAATGGTATTCCAATTTTCTGTCATAATTATAGACGTGCCAATGTCAAAGCAATTGATAGCAACAGTATATCAAATTCTTCAAACAGGTTTGATAAAAGTATGGCTAATAAAGAATTCCTTGCATTACAAAGCACAAAAACCAAAAAGTTTTGGTGGATAATAGAATAGTAAAATATAAAACTCTTTTTTTTATTTTTTAGACTTTTGCTTTTTATTTTTGCCATATATAAGTAATGTTTTTATTCACATTTTTCATTGCAAATATAAATATAAATTTGTATTTTTAGTACATAAAATTTTATTACATAGACTCGTAAAACTGCTCTGAGTGGAGAAGCAGCTCGCGCTCGTTGTCATTATTTCTTAAGGGCAATCAGGTCGTTCTTGTTTGTCTGCTTTTCGTGCGTTTTGCGTTGTCACCTCGCATTGGTTAATGGCGTGGCGTCGTATAACTGTACCGAGTTACAGTTTTTGCGGTTGTTGCCATTAACTTTGTGCAATCGTTTGTAACCTCAAATTTTTAACTTGTTTTCTGGTGGAGAACCAATAATAACTCAAAGTGACTGGTGGAGAACCAAAAAAAAAACTCAGACGTTTACTGGTGGAGACCAATAATACTCTGGAGTGGATTCTGGGAGCTCTCGCCTTCCTATACGATGGTTTAGGTCGAACGAGGTCTTGTGGTTGAAGCTCCAAAAATTCGTGGGATACCCTGGCAATATGATTTTAATAGTCAGCCAAAAACTTTTTAGTTTTTAAGGAAAGCCAAAAAAAAAAATTTATTATATTTGCAAATCAAAACTAATACTCGAGAGCTCGTTTCTGGGACTTTGTATTTATGTAAATATGTATTACATTATACAAGGGGTTTATTATAGTAGAAATTGTTAATTTTTGTAAATAAATAAACATAAAAAAAAAAAAAAAAAAAAAAAAAAAAAAAAAAAACAATTTCTAAACAGTTTAAAAAAGACTGTTACATATGAACATGCATATATAAATCAAAATAGAGTAAGTAGAAATTTACTTCTTTTTAAATATTGGAATAAAGTTTCTTCAAAAATATCGAGTGTTGCGAAATCATTTTCCTTAACTTTGTACATATTTGAATTAAAAACTTTGAGCATTTCAGGTGTTAGATTAAAGTTGTGACACGTATATTTCAATACTTCACCTTTAAAACGCTTTCTTTGTTATATTTTCAAAAACGATTTTTGCTCATCCAAAAACAAACTGTAAAAAATATCTAGTATTACTTACTTATTGTTATGTACAGGCAAGCGAATAGTAAAATGCCCTAAAAACCCCCTTAATATAAATTTATGTCTCCCAAATTTCCCCCCTTATGATTTGTACACCCTAAATTTGCCCCTATGTGAAATAAAACCCCCCAAATCTGGGTGGAAACTCCCTAAACTGGACACTCTGATATTTGGTCATAATATAATATTTTATTATTCTAATAATAATCATAAGAGATATTGGGAATTATTTCTTTTTTATAAGCAACTTTATTATATTCAACATTTTTATTTTTCGAATTTATTCTATGAGTTAAATTTCAGTTATGTATTTTATAAAGCTTTTTGTAATAGTTCTATTCCTTAAATTGAAATTCAACTCATAGAATAAATTCGAAAAATAAAAATGTTGAATATAATAATCATAGAATATGTTTACCACAACTATTTTTTTTCTTTGCGTGTAGAAAGTATTGAATATTAGCCCTTAATAACTGCCTGTTTTTAGAAACTGAAAAAAAATTTCGTGTGAGAAATTTTATTGAAAACAACAATAAAATACGAAAATTATTTTTGTTTTCAATATAAGTTCCAGTAAATCTATAATTTCCTTGTGTTAATTTTAAAAAAATAATGTATTACAATGTTAAAACTTTACCTTAATCTTATTTATATTTATTTTCCCAAAATTCTATTCTTAATCAAAATAATACCCAAAAGGGAAAGATTGGAAATATTGGAGTATGATATTGTAGTTATGGAAACATAATTTATTACAATTGTTAATTTTTTCCGCATGATTACAGAAAATTCCTATTTTGTTTTTCATACAAGTGTGTTGTTATTATTGTTGACAAATTTCTTTGGTCATTGTGTAATTTTTGTATTTAAATAATAAATAAAATAAGAAGTAATCCTGGCAAATCCCAACAAACTTGTGTGTTTTTTTTATATTTACTCTTTAATACATACAAAAGGAAAAAGGAAACGAATGACAAGGCAAAAGTAATAAATGAACAAAACTGACTATAAAATGCCCAATTATTAACGAGAAAACGGTATTTAACAGTAACACAGTTCAACACGAAAAAATTACGGAGCTCTGACAACGGATTCTGGTAGAGGTTACAAAAAAAAAATAAAAAAAATGCGTGTGTTGGCGTTTTGATGGGAAATCTTGAATTTGACTAGTTTTTGGTATTTGTGTTAAGTTTTGGGCTTTGGTTTGTTCCGACACATATAAAAAAATTGTATGGCCAAAATTTTTGTAGAACATTTGATCCCTGCCCTGCCCCGTTTTCGATTGTGTTTTTACGATTTGTTAGAATAAACACAGAAATAAGTGTTTTATCATCTAAAAAAATGGTTTAAAAAGTATTTAAATTTAATTAATGTGATAATTGAATTAATTATTTTTTTTTTTGTTGAAAGAAAATTTAAAATTTAATTTTGATTTAATTAACAATTTAGTTGTTTTGAAATAAATTTTCAATTAAAATTTTAATTAAATAACAAAAAATCTTAATTGACTTTTTTCGTTTAAAATAAAATAATTTAAACATGTAGAATTGTTGCTGGGAATTGTCAATATTTATTAAAATAAAATCACAAATTGTTTGAAACGGCAAAGTTTTTGATCACTTTTTTAATTAAAATTAAAAATATCATTTATTGAAAATATTTTTTCAAAATTTTAAATTTTTTAGTAACAACTAGTTTGCTTGATATTATGAATTTG